>OY776130.1:51807556-54207556 GCA_963675135.1 Galeopsis tetrahit | reverse complement strand
CCTCGCTGCAGCGCCGCCGCCGCGGCCTCCTCTCTCGTCCTTGCACCGCCTCCGCAAGAAGGATGCGGCCGCCGTCTCCCTCCTCCTAGAGACGCAGCCGCTCGCATCCCTCCTCCCTCTCGCGCCGCCGCCGCGGCCTCCTCTCTCGCCCTCGCGCCGCCGCCGCAAGAAGGACGCGACCGCCGTCTCCCTCCTCCTAAAGACGCGGCATCTCGCATCCCTCGTCCGCCGCGGCCTCCTCTCTCGCCCTCCTCTCAAAGACGCCGCCCGTTCGCCACACAATTTCTCCCCTCGCCGCCTCATTTCAGGTAAGATTAGGATTTTTGAAAAATTTAGGAAAATTAGGGTTTTTCAAAGTTCGGTAAAAAAATTCGAACATATTGAGTTTGTTTTAGAAAAAAATTCAAACAATTAGTGTTTGTTTTGGAAAAACTTTCGAACATTTTGTGTTTGTTTTGGAATATATTTCGAACAAGATGTTTGATTTGTTTTTGGAAAAAATTTCGAACATTTTGTGTTTGTTTTGGAAAAAATTTCGAACATTTTGTGTTTGTTTTGGAAAAAATTTCGAACATTTTGTGTTTGTTTTGGAAAATATTTCGAACATTTGTTCGATTTTTTTTTTTCGGACAAATTTAAGTTGTTTTGGTATTTTTTTTGAACATATTGCTTTTGTTCATTAAAAAATTTCGGACATGTTAACTTTGTTTTGATAAAAATTTCGAACATCATAAGAATTTTTTTAATTAAACTGTTGTTTGATTTTTTATTTTTTTTTCATTTATTCTTCATGTGAAAATGGTATGGTGGTGATGGTGGGATTGATTTTGGCACAGAGACGGTGGTGGTGGCGACCTGGTGGGGAAGATAAAATGGAGTGGGTGTACTCATCTTGTATTTTTTAAATGTTTTACAGAAAGGGTATAAAGGACATTTTACATGTCATTTAAGATGAAAAATTTGTCTAGTGGGTGTACTCAATAAGTTGGTGGGTGTGTATAACCGCGCCCTAAAAAAGAGGTCCTATTTTTTCTTAGGCTGTAATTGGGCTTATTTACAAAAGAAAAAAGATATAAAAAATCTTAGGCTGTAATTGGGCTTATTTACAAAAGAAAAAAGTTATAAAAAATCTTAGGCTGTAATTGGGCTTATTTACAAAAGAAAAAAGTTATAGAAAAAAGGTTGGGCTTATTTACAAAAGAAAAAAGTTATAAAAAATCTTAGGCTGTAATTGGGCTTATTTACAAAAGAAAAAAATTATAGAAAAAAGGTCCTACCGGGAGTCGAACCCAGGTCGCTGGATTCAAAGTCCAGAGTGCTAACCACTACACCATAGAACCAAGGATGAAGAAAATTGAAAATATAAACAATATATTCAATTGTTGTATTCACCAATATAATATTAAAAAAACAATATTTCCACAATATTTATAAAAGTATGGATAAAAAAATATCAATATCGATTAATTTATTGTAAAAATATAAATAAATATTGATAAATAACATATACTACGTCAATTTTAAACAATTGAGCCCTGAATGATGTGATTAATCCTCGAATTAGTCCATTCTTGATATCAAAGTTAAAAAAAAACATATAATAGCCATACGTCGACTGAAAACAATTGGCGTGTATTAATTAATGTGCTTACTACAAATTATTTTATTTAATGATTAGAGATGCACTCATGCACCAATAATATTAAAAATCTGATCCTTCTAAATTTAATTAGTCTACATTCAACTTTCTGCCTACTTAAAAACATATAGTAGAGTATACTTTTTGTTGGACACAGGGCAGTGTTTCGCTTTGATTAATGATCTTAAATCATATGCAATTGGTGCTAAAGTTTCATCGGACATAATATTAATATAGTTATTTTTAATTAATTGTGTGTTAGTTCCACCCTTTAATCATAGATTTTCTAGTTTAATATGTTGATGTTACATGAGAAACACTACTATGAACCTGTTTCACCATCGAACTCAATGCATTTTAAAATATTATCAATTAGTTGTTTTACTAAAAAAAAACAGGGATTTTCAAAACACAAAAAATACGGGTTAGTGTTTAATCGTGTTCGTGCCATCAACGTGTCTACATGAGAACGACAAGAAAATTTTGTGTCATTAACGTGTCGACATGATAATGACAAAAAAAAAAAAAAAAAGCGTCTTACTCGTATCGATCCATTAAACACGATAAAGTTAAAAGTGTTTCCATTTTGTGGTGCAAACACTTATGAGACGGAATAAGATTTTTTAGGCCTTAAATGAATAATTTCTAATTTTTTAAGTCCCGAATCCACATGAAAAGTAATCGAAACTCGTTTTACTAACTTTAATAAATTCTTTTGTGCAATTGAGTGAATATATACACTTGAATGTTATTGTTCAATTTACTCAATTTAATATTTGACCAAATTCTAACTGTATTTTTTATTTTTATTTTATCACAGTATCCGATCCAAGGATCGACTAATTCGACAGGATCAATTTCACCGTTCACCTACGAAAAGCCAGTGTTTTACGCTACATATGGACATCTATTGTAACTATATAGATGCAATCAACCCACTATCACTTATTAACTTTCAAACATGATATTATTCCTAATTAATTTATATATGTGAACGCCTTGTCTTGTGTAAAAATTAATGTCCAATGTAATAAAGAAAGAGATATAGCTAGGTTCTGGTAGAAAAGCATGCATGTTTGTGCAAGCATTCAATTCAATTAAATTAAATTAAATTAAATTAATTGTGCCACTTGTCTGTATTTGAATCCTACACTCAAAAGGCTTGGGAAGATGATAGACCGCAATAACATAACATTAGCTCATCACATCTCATCCCTAAATATAAACCGGATTTACACAAAAGTTTTTAATTTCTTTTAATGTCTAGATATCTAGTTAAAAAATTTACTAATTTGAAAAATTAATTTCATCGGAGATTGATCCTACTGTTCACCGGTAAAAGCTCAATTAAAAGTAGAGCTTTATACTTTATACTCTGGATTTTATATTTTAGATTATTTATTTATTTTTTGAATTTAAATATAACGTAAATAATAAATTATTTTTAGTTTGTAAATTCCGAGTCTTTAAATATAAGAATGCTATTTACTTATTATTTTTTAAATAAATCTGAAATAATAAAAATTTCCTTTCAATTAACCTACCCCCAATAGAGATTATATACAATATAAGACAATAACTTAGTGTCTTAAACAAAGAACGACAAAAATTTATACTAAAACAATCAAGGACAAAATTAATTAGCTTGAGACCACTATGCCCCTGATTTTAAATTAAGTAGTATTTTCGAATTCAATTAATTAAGTTAAGCAAAATTAGAAAAGTCAACCAATTTAAAATTCTGAAATCTAATTTGACATTCAATTCAATTTAATTCATTTCACGTCATTTCTCATTTCTCACAAAACCCTAATGGCCGCCTCCCTTATTTTGGATCTGGGTGAGTCGACGCAGGAACGGCGGCGGAAGAAGAGTTTCCGGCCACTTTCCTTCATCTCCGATCATTCCGCGCCGCCGTCTCGCCTACCACCCTCTTTATCACCTCTTCCCCTCACTCCTCCACCCACCACTCTATTTTCTTGAATCTGGTACGCCGCCTGAAGAAAACGTGGAAAAAGAGAACAAAAAGGAAAGAAATTAAAACAGAACAACTTCAATCATACACTCTTGAATTCTCGGCTTCCTCCAGTGAATGATTTCCAAGAGTTATTCGGATTTCTTTCAAATGTAAGTGGTTATTTTATCGGTTATTATTTTGTACTTCCAAAAGAAATTGCATTTTTAAGAGCACCCTTTGGGGGTTTTTTTTGAATTTTTCTTCAGGAAATGATTTTATGTTTGCCATTTTTCTCTTATTCAGTATTGAAGGTGGATTTATTTTTACTGTTTCGTCGTGGGAAATTTATATATTAGCATAAGATTCCTCTTATTTGTAGTGTTTCCTCACTTGCCTTAAAACATCGTTGCATCAGATGCTCGTTACGATGTCGAATTGTTAGCATACACTTTTATCTCTGAATTATGTGAGTTTAATATATCCGCTTTTCGTTCCTATTTGTTGGTTGAATCGGTTGGTTTTGCTTTGTTTGGAGAAATAAATAAGCTATTTTTTTATATAATTAAATTATAATTTTTTAAGATTTCTATTGAGCGAAGCTGGAAAAATGTGTTGTTGGACTTTATTTCTGTGGGTGTGTGGTTAATTGAGTTTGATTTTGTTACGTGCTTTCGAATTTGCCACTTTCATGGATAAAGGAATGTGCGTTTCTGGGTTGGTTTGGAATTAACTTACCAATTCGTTTCTGCACATGTGAGTATCGTTTGATCGAGTGATGATAGCAATTCAAGTTGAAAGAACTAAATTTCTATTTTGTTATTTGATTCATTTTCACCTAGTAATGCAACTTTGCAAGAACTCCATTGTTCTACATAATTTTAGTTAAAAATTTGATACCTATTATTAGTATGAGGTAATGAAGCTGACATCTATTTGATGTGGACAACTTTTAAACCATAAGCTACCACAATTTGTAACTTCTCATCTCTTCCAAGTAATTTAAATTATATTTTTTGTTGCAGGAAGTTGATGTTATGAGAAGCAGATTCTAGGAAGATAAACAGTGGAAGGTGATTTTTGCGGTTGAAGTTGGGTTTTGCTTATAACGCAGTCTGCAATTTTTGTTGCATATATAACTCAATGTATTGCATATATTTGTATGTATAATGCATATTCAATGTATTTTTCGTATAATGTAATTTTTAGATTCAATAGTGTATTCACTTCACGAACTAGGAAAATCATGATTATTATAGAATTTATGATGAAGTCTTATATTATTATTATGCAATGCACATATTAGATATATGCATCCCCTATTAATATGCAATGCACATATTATAAATATGCAATGCACAAATGCTCAGTTTAAAAAACGAATTATTTCTTACATGCGAAAACTCCTTTGTACAATCAAACGAATCAAACAATAACATGGAGTAGATAAAAGACGAAACAAACATACCTTCAATCATTTTCTTTCAGAACTTAATATATCAAACGAACAAAAAATCGGAATACCATATGCAGACTAAAATTCGAAACTGATGAATATTGTTTTACGAAAATTATGACTGCAGACTCTCAAAATGCAGTTACTAACACAGTTCCAAGAAAATTCCCAAATTCAATTGAAACTAAAAATGCAGTAACTCAAATAGATTCGTGAAATTTCATTCGAAAAAAATTTTTGGTTGTAATTTTGGAATTTTAGAAATTTATCAATGAAAATTGATTAAATTTTTTGAAAATCTTTGACTGCAGGTGGTTGTAATTTTGGAATTTTAGAAATTCATCCAGGGAAGTTGATCAATTTTTTGGAAACTCTTTGACTGCATGAGAGAGGAGACAATTCGATTTGAATTCATTTGAATTCAAATTGATTGAATTCAAATATGGAAACTTAGCCAAATTCTGGGAATATCTTAAACAACTATTGACTTTTCGAATTATATGAAATTAAGGTTAGAATGGGGAATTTGAAGGCTGTTTTGTCCTTAATTGTTTTACCAAAAATTTTTGTCTTTAATCTTAAAGTCTTAGAGTGGATTGTCCTATTCTGTTTTTTCCCCTACCCAATATATATCAATATTCTGTTTTTTGGTAATGTTATATTGCACCTTTTAGTTATATAGACATGCACTTTTCAGTAAAAATGTGTTGCACTTTTCAGTTATAATAACTTACACTTTTCATTAAAATATTGTGTTGCACTTTTCAAGTATATTGACATGCACTTTTTAATAATATTGTGTTGCACTTTCTAGTTATACTAACTTGCATTTTCTAGTTATAATGACTTACACTTTTCATTAAAAGTTGTGTTGCACTTTTCAATTATAGTGACTTATATTTTTTAATAAAAAAATGTGTTATATTTTTTAGTAATATTGACTTACACTTTTCAACACACACATTTTCGAAAAAAAATTACCAATTAAAAAAAAAAAAAAAATTGACCAACTCAAAAAATTTATTGACAATATTCTTGAATATTTAGGGTTGACCAAGTCAACTCAATTTCTTATAAGAAATCGATTCTATATAAATAAGACCAATCCTTTTATAAAAAAATCGCGAAAAAAGTCGCGCAGAAGGCTAACAGAAAAACGGGTTCAGGTCTGTGTTACTATAAATGTAATTATATGTTACTGTAAGGGCAAATAACACATAAATTGACTTTTTCACCTGAAACATTAATACAATTATTTTAAGTAATGATAAAAAACTCGAGAATTTTTGCAAGCCATACCAAATCAAACATATCTTCCAAAAAAATAATCAGCAAGAGATAAATAGAAATAACTTGTTCTTAATCTTTGTTACTTTAAAATTTAAATACAATTATATGTTACTGTGTACAGATAAATATGTGTTACTGTAAGGACAAGCAACACACAATTGACTTTTGAGTAACATATATTTATTTTTAAAGTAACACATATATTGATGACAAAGTGGGATATCTCAAGTGGTTAGAGCACCACTACATAGGCCTTAGATCCTGGGTTCGAGTCATGGAGAGGGGAAAAGAGATGGGGGTATTTAATGTTATTCAAAAAAAAAAACACATGTATTGATTGAAAATGGTGTTACTATATAAACACAAGTATATTACTTTATAGAGAAAGATGTGTTACTATATAAATAAAATAAGATATTTTTTTTTTGTTTGAAAGCCTGCAAATTTTGCGGAATAAAAGAATAAGTCAAATTTCACGATAGTAGTATTATGAAATATTGTATATAAATTTTTTGCATCAATGTTATTACATATCACGCAATTCGTCAAAAATATCTAGTTTATGATACCCCATGTGGCAGCTGTCCTGTTGTTGTATAAATCCTGAACTGTGATGACATATGTTGGGGACAATCTTTATATAATTAATTTAAAATAATTAATATATAAATTATCCCTATAAAGTAATTCAAAAGTTGGCAAGTGCTAACTCCACTGATTAGCTTTGAATGGGATTATCTTGATTTAATTAGATTTGAAAATTGAATAAAATCAGATGAAATATGTTGTTTGTGAATAGGTGATCCAATGATTACATTTTAGATTTAAATTAAATTCAATCTCATATTAGTGATGCATAGGGGTGGCCCAATAAAAACATTAGTGGACTACATTTTTATGGTTTTGTATTAAGAGGTCCAATAGGACCCAATTAAATTGTATGATAAAATAATTACGAACTCACTCTTGTGAAATTTTTCTGGTCAAAGATTCAGATTTTAGGTGAAATAAAATATGCGGATCATGTTTTTCACATAACAAAAATATACATAATTATAAAGAGGACCATGATGTTCATGTGGTAACTAGTGAGTATATATGCCCACACATATATAGCTACATGAATAAAATATAAAAAATTCAATTGAACAAAATAAAATCTATGAAATTAATTAGGATCCAAGTTAATTAAAGTCTATAAAAAAATGGTGATTAGTATATATCGTACGTGTTGGTATGGTATTATGCAAATCGGGTTACAGTGATGCCATCACTATCATGCACTTAGTTATCTACAAATAATAGTATATGATAGTATTAAAAATAGAAAATTCTTCCAAAGAGTTAGTAGTTAATTGGCTGTCTGCTTGTAACTATGTATTAATTTAAAAGTTTTTAAACCTCTAAATATATACGTAATTCCTCAAGTATAATTTTATTCTTTCTCGTTGATGTTCAACCCAGCTCGCTATCTCACTTGCGTAACGGAATAGCTTATTTTAATACCAAACAATTTTTTTTATTTTTTTATTTTTACCGGAAAGTGGTAATAACAATTTGAGTGGAGATATTTAATAATAATGGATCGATATATAAATATTTCAAACTAATTATAGTTTGCTAGCTGCTGAGATCTGATTAATGTCTTTTTAACCATTTACAAACAAATTAAAGAACTTAAAAATATTTACACGTTCTAATGACCATATATATATTTTTTTTAAAAGATACTAGTATATGAAATATATGCGAAATAATTGAAAAATTAAAAGTATGGGATGGTGAATAACATATTTTCTTATTAAAATAAATTCTAAGAGATTTAAATGGGAATATGGTGGGAAGAAATTGTGGAAAAATAGTTAAAGAAACAATATTTCAGAACAAAATTTAGAGTTTAAAAAAAGACGTTAATATAATTCGAAAAAGATGTAGTATTATATAATTAATCATGATATAATATGGCTTTTCAAAGGCGAAAGTGTTTCTCTTCGTTCAGTTGACAGCGTATATCTTTTGCGGTTTTGAAAATAAAACAACAAAATTAACTTTTCTAACCATCTCAAGTGTCAAAATGTTACGTGAACAAATATAATTTAAACTCACACAACAAATAATTAAATTGCACGATTTTATAATTTGATTAATTATGATATTAGCAGAGTATTTTGGTAAGGATTGAAGACCATTTCAATTAAACTAAAATTTTCCGGATTGATCTATAAGTCTCAAATTATTGCAAACTATTATTATTAGGAAGATTCTTTTATCATTAATAACATAATTAACCTTAATTATTATTATTAAGAAATAGGAAGGACTTCCGTAGGCAATTAGTTTAAGTAAAATAAATTAGTTCAGGTGGCGAAATCGAGCAGTATTTCATTTACAGATCATTACATATTTATGTTAATTAAATGTGTAATCATGAGTTGAAATTAATTCCAATTTATTTTATTCATCATTCACCATAATAATTAATTGGACCTTTATCGTCTATATATAGCCCTTTTCCCAGCTCTCAAATCTTCATAAACTTCTACTTCAAAAAATATAAAATTCTTCATAAACTTCTGTTTTTCTTTTGCTTTCTTCTCCTAATTTTGAGAGAGAGGGGGAGGGGAGTGAGAGAAAAGATGACACTTTTCACCATGCAAAATCCAGCGGTGTTTGTCTTTGGGATTTTAGGTAATTAATTATTGTTTACAAATATATATATAGCCCTCAAAAGCCACTATTTAATTACTCTCCTATTCATATTATTTGTCACTTTCTTAAATTTTGCTTCAAAATGTTTATAGTTTTAACTATTTTTCACGTTTCTCCCTTGTCATTTCTTATTTTAATTGAAAATTACTCCATATTATATGTATTCCACTTTCATGATATTGGAGGTAATTAAGTAGATTTTCCTTTTTTCTTCTTTAATAACTAAAGGATAAATTTGTAAAAAATATATGTCCCTTAATTTTATACTCAACAAAAAAACAAACATAATAAAATGAATGGAGATATATCATGATGATCTTTTTTTTTAATGTTGATCTTTTTTTTTGTGCGTAGGTAACCTTGTTTCTTTCTCGGTCTTTCTTGCCCCAGCGTAAGCATCTCCCTCTATTATAATATCTATCGAGCTTTACGAATAACACTACCAGAAAATTGATCGAAATTATTTTTTAACGATCGATTCTATTATTAATTTACAATTTTCTGTCACTAAATATTTAATTGAATGTGGCATGCAGGCCAACATTCTACAGAATATTCAAGAGAAAAACAACAGAAGAGTTTCAGTCAATGCCATATTTGGTTGGGTTACTGGGATGCATGACATGGATATATTACGCACTTATCAAATCAAATGAAACTCTTCTCATCACTATCAATTCCATTGGCTGTTTCATCGAACTTATTTATATTTCCATCTACATTACTTATGCATCCAAAAAACCTAGGGTAATATTTTATATATTTTAAATATCAATTAATTAATTAATCATTAAATATGACTCCAAAATAATAATACAAGTAATTTTGCATGCAGATATTAACTCTGAAGCTACTTCTCCTTCTAAACATAGTTGGGTTCGGCTCGATTCTCGTTTTAACGCAGTTTTTAACGAAAGAACATCGTGTACGAGTTCAGACTGTTGGATGGATATCCGTAGCATTGACTGCAACTATGTATATTGCACCTCTATGCATTATGGTATATTTATAATTCTTCCTACATATATATATATACCATTATTCATGAAATAAAAATATGAAAATTAATTATGGTTAAATTAATATTTAATTTTGGTATCAGAAACAAGTTATTCGAACTAAAAGTGTGGAATTCATGCCAATCTCATTAACACTTGCCCTCTTACTGAATGCCCTGGTGTGGTTTTTCTATGGCTTATTTCTGAAGGACTTTTACGTTACGGTAGTATAATTATCTCCCCAAACTATATATACTCATTTAAATTAAATAATTTACTAATATTTTCTAAATTAATTTAAGTTATTTGTTAATTTTCTGCAGGCTCCAAATATAGTGGGATTTATATTTGGAACACTCCAAATAATCCTATATTTGATATACAAGAACAACAAGGGAGGGGGTGATGATGAAATTAAGCTTCCATCGAATGTACTGCACAAAACGACGACGCTTTCAGACCAAACACACTCTTTGCCTATTCAGAATTTGGAGAAAATCGTAACTCTGGAAAATATTAATACAGTGAGGGTCATGCATGAGCCCAATCAATTAAACTAATTAAATAATTACATTACGTACCCTTTTTAATTAACAAGTAATTAGCTAGTAATTAAGGTCCAGTTTCATGCTATCCTTTTAGGATAGTTAATTAGTGCGATCAATATATAATTTTCTACTCGAAATATTTCTGTACGTTCATACTTAATAGTATCTCTTTTAACTTTCCAGTAATTAAGATTAATTAGCTAGACTTTAGTCAGTATGAATGTACGTAGTAAACAAATCACTAGTGTAATGTATAGTAGTTAAAACATTGATCAATTAAGAAAGCACTACAAAAAAAAAACATGATTTTGATACCAAAATTTTGAGACGGACACCTAATCCGTCTCTAATAGATACGGATTAGATACGGATTTGTTAAAAAATCAAAATTTGAAATCGAAAATAAAACCGTCTATCATTATAAACGGATTAGATACGACTTTTAATTTCGAAAGTTTTAAATACGCGACTTTCAATTTCAAAAGTTTTAGATACGGATTAGATACATATAAAACGAGATAAGGTGGTACACGAAATTTGCGATACAGAATCTAATCATCTCTAATCCGTATCTAATTAGTCAAATGATAAAATAAAATAAAAAAAATCAAAACTTTGTATATATAGAGAATTGAGAATGAGGGAATATGGACGGGTGAATTGAGTTATATTAATTTATTTACTTTTTTTATTTAATTAATAAATAGTAAAAATAAAAAAAATCAATTAATATATCTTCTATGTATCGGATAAATATAAATGTTAGAATAATATAGATATATTTTAGAATAGATATATATATTATAATAGTAATAATATTATATTATATCTTCAATTCCATATGAGTCATATGACTATATATATATATATCAATTGATTCTCTAATCAAAATATTTCAAAAATTATGTAGATATATTTTAGGTTAGATATAGATATTATAATAATAATAATAATAATATTATATTATATTATATTATATCTTCAATTATATATGACAATATATATATATATATATATATATATATATCAATTTTAGATTAAAAAAATGAGGTGTCATTTAATTTTTTTTTTAATTTGTATAGTATTTTTTAAAAAGTTTTAAATTAAAAAATAATTCTATCATTAATTTAGAAAAAGTATAAACTAATAAAAATATTCCAAGAATTGATTCTCTAATAAACGTACATATATCAATTTTGTATGAACTCTAGATTAAAAAAAAGAGTCATTCAATAATTTTTAAAAGTTTCTAAATATTTATAAAACTACTATTAAGACTTATAAAGAAACTTGTATACTCCCTCCGTCCCACTATAAGTTTTCCACTTTCCTTTTATGGATGTCCCACTATAAGTTTTCCATTCCATTTTTGGCATATTGTTTTCTCTCTTCCAATCACATCACTTTTACTTTATCTATTATTTTATCATACTTCATCTAATACCCATCTATTATTTTTTCTCTCACCATCCCATAACTTATACTTTATCTATTATTTTATCATATTTCTTAATCAAAACACCCAAAAGAAAGGAGAAGTTTATAGCGGGACGGAGGGAGTATTATTTTTTAAAAAGTTTTAGATTAAAAAATAATTCTATCATCCACTTAGTAAAAATATAAATACATGAAGCATGATGGTCTCCATAGCAAAAGGGAATAAGATCAATTCGGGTTGGGACGGTGTGGGTTCGGGTTCGGGTTCGGGCTTCGGGTTGGGATGGTGTGGGGTCGGGTTCGGGCTTCGGTTTGGGATGGTGTGGGGTCGGGCTTCGGGTTGGGATGGTGTGGGGTCGGGTTCGGACTTGGAATGGGGATTAAAGGCTTGGAATGGGGATTGGGTTGTTAACTCTTAAACACTTGAAAAATAAAATAAATCAACGCGTCACATTTGAATGCCATACGTCCATAGTTCAAAATTTAAATTAAGTGTTTGAAAGTGGAATTCACTTTAAAGGTTGATGAAAATTATGAAATCAAGATAATTAAGTTTTTTCAAGTGTTTGTTTGTTTAGTGAGTCTTGGTGTAAACGCAAATTATGTAAATCACATCCAAAAAAAGGTTGCTTAAGACTGTGATCAAATTAACGAAGTAGAATAGCTCGTTGAGATTTTACAATCAAAACGATGCAGTATAACACTTGATTCAATCCGTCCGTTGTTATAAGGAGCCACAGAAGAGAGACAAAAATGTTTACAGATTGACAAGTTTGATAATAACTTTTAATTTTAATTCCCTATTTTAGGACAAATCAACCCAAAATTAACTATCAAAATTATCAAAATTGGCCCGCTAACACCTAAATTAATTATTAAATTATAAATAAGGACTTATAATAATTTAAAATATAGAAAAATACAATTAAAACTTTTTATATTTAGTTTTTTTAAAACAAAATACTACATCTGTCTCATTATTATTTGAACATTAATTTACAAAAACAAAAATGTATAGACTAATTAATTGAACATTTCTTTATTTGAAAAAAAAAAAAAAACTACTTGTTCTTTTAAAATCTCCCTCAAACATCTTTTGTTTACATTACCTGTCATTAATTTTTGTACACTAACAAAAACTTCTTGCTGCAATAAAGTAGATACTCCATATTATGTATTTATATGTTTTTAATTATCATGACACAATACTGACTACTACTTATTATAAATATTATATATGATAATATAAATTAATATACAAAAATTAATTCCACCCCGATGTTCACACGTTCTGGATTCAATTCCTAATGAAAGCAACTCCATTCTTTCATATGATAAAATATAATTTCAATGAATTTAATGCATATACTAATTTATTCATCTTACTTTTATGTTTTACCGTATATTTTTTTTATTTATATTGTCTTTAATAAAAAAAAATTGCTGCAAATTATACTATATAGGAGGAATGTCTAACACTCTAACTCATGAAATTTTGGGAAATTAAAGGAAAATATCTTACGTAGTAGAAAAGGTGTTCTGAATGTTTGGATCCTCCAATAATACTGGTACTGTACAGCACCAAAAAGTAAAGTATTATTATCATGAACAAGTAATTTATTATAAATGTGCCACTACAAAAAAAAAAAAAAAAAAGTACGTACGTGTCTACACTTTAATTATTAATTAATCATTGTGATACAGGTGTGTCCTATTCAATTGCGTAATTTGAAAACATCGAATACCTTTCACATTCATACTAAGTACTCCATTAATTAAACACGCTTATAACGTGAATTGGCTTCAAGATAATCCATTTTAATTAACAACTTATACCACCATTAAATAATTAAGTATTGACGTGGTTTGGGTCATGATTGTGATTCCACCTGAGAGGAGTACTAGTTATTAGATCAATTCTAGAGTACTGATCGTGCTTTACTCAATGTTTCATTATACTAATTTATAACACGTGTTATTTTCATATTATGAGGGGATAATCAGATCTTAAATAATAAAATACTCCCTCCGTTCCGTTATAAGTTTCCCACTTTTTTTTTTTTTTTGAATGTTCCACAATAAGTTTTCCATTCCATTTTTGACAAATTATTTTCTCTCTCTCAATCACATCACTTACACTTTATCTATTATTTTATCGTACTTCATCTCATATTAATCTACGGAGTATTATTTTCTCTCTCACCATCACATCAATTGTACTACATCTATTATTTTATTATATTCATTAATCAAAACACCCAAAAAAAAAAATGAAAAACTTATTTCGAGACGGAGGGAGTATAAAATTGAATACTAAAATTAACACATGTGATGGGATCGATCTCATACTCGTAATCAATGACGGATATATATATATACTCCCTCCGTCCCCCTATAAGTTTCCCACTTTCCTTTTATGGATGTCCCACAATAAGTTTCCTACTCCCTCCGTCCGCCTATAAGCTTCCCATTTTACCATTTTGGTCCGTCCGCCTATAAGCTTCCCATACATTTTTTGGTAAGTACTTTTTCTTACACTTCACTTTATATCTTACTTTTTCTCTCTATCTCTCTCCTCTCTCAATCACATCAATTGTACTATATCTATTATTTAATCACTTTTCTTAATCTCTGTGCCAAAAAGTAATGTAACACTTATAGGCGGACGGAGGGAGTATTTCATATTTTTCCATTTTTGGCATATGATTTTCTCTCTCCCAATCACATCACTTACACTTTATCTATTATTTTATCATACTTCATCTCACACTCATATATTATTTTCTCTCTCACCATCCTATCACTTGTACTCTATTATTTAATCATATTTTTTAATCAAAACAACCAAAAGAAAGGAAACTTATACCGGAACGGAGGGAGTATAAAATTTGGGGTAGACTTGTTATCAAATTGGAAAATTTAATATTTTTTTCTTAGATAAAAATAAATAAATAATGTCTAATAAATTTCGATAATTAAAATTATACTTTCATTTTTTAATTTAATATCTTTCGTATTCATAAATTTTGAATCCATTACTACATGCACAATATAAGATATAGACTATAGAGTAGATATAAAGTGAAAATATTGATTAGAATTTCGTTTATGATCAAGTACCTTTCAAAAAAAAAAAAGATAAAAGTAAAATAGCCTGTACATGACATTCGATTGTTACTCCCTACGTCAACCGTTGTGCAATTTGATCTGACTGAATGAATCTTTGTCGGAATTATCTATAATAGTTGAGCTAGCTTTCTTATTTTTTTACACGAAACTAGATTTTAATCCTTTGATATAAAAAATAATGGTGGCTTTGTCCTTGGGCTACTGGATTTCAAGTAAGTGAAACTATATAAATTTTTATTATAAGTTTCAAATATATAAAGTTAGGATCAAATTTCAATTGAAATTAATGTTACTACATTTTATTTATATATACAGTTGTACAATGCAATTGATGTACAAAACACAGACTCATTATATATACACCTACTCGTTAAAATAGGAGCTCCAATATACACACAGGCTCATTATATATACATCCGCCGTTAAAATAGGAGCTCCAGTATATAGACTTGCTTGTTTTTATGGCGGGTGTTTAATTAAAACATGTTAAAATCACATTCAATAATTTATATAATTATCTTTGCTTAAAAATTCCTTAATCATTTTGATAAGTTCAATAAACAGACACGTGTATATACTCTTACTAGTACTTAGACTGCATCGATGGCCTACCTTCAATCGATGTATTCTACGTTTCACTATAAATTTTTCATTTACTTTTTGTACAAAAATAAAAGAATATAATATAAAATATGACGTAGTAATTAGTTGAAGTAGCTAGGAGGAAGAAAAAGTAGAGAAATGTAGAAAAAAAAAAAAGATAGATAAATACACCATACAAATGAGAAAAAGTGAAGAGATAATGAATTTTGCCATTTAAAATAATATAAATATACAGTATATATATATACTGTATATATAATTTAGTGTGATGATGAATTAAAATCACTTGTTCCACTTTTTATGTTTTCACATTTTGTTCACTATATGAATGATTGACACGTGTCATATTAAAAAATAATCAATGTCATATAATTTTAAAAACGACACGTATTAAAGATTCAGTAGGGTGAAACACCAATGAAACACAAAATATGGAACAGAGGAATCCAACCATGATTTTCTTCATTAATTTATTTTCTTCATTAATTTATTTATACATGCACTAAGTTCACTATTATTTTTCTTGTATTAACTACCTAATAAACATCGTGTAAATGATATAAAATAGAGTTGTTACTTTTGTATCTAAGTGGTTAGTTAGTAACTACTTAGTTTATATATATAGATTAGACTCTTTTGTATTCCTAATGCATTTTAGTATTGTAAACATTGTAACACTCCATATATGAAATACCTTTTGTTTTGTATTTCCTTCTTTACATTTATTAGATGAGTGTGTGTTTACATCTCTACACATCGTTTCACGATCATTCATAGTATGATTTTGTAGAGTAAAATTTTCAAACCAAACCATAATTAGTAATTTGTATCAGAGAGTTTTTGTTCAGAACCTTTTGACTCTAGCTATAAAATTTCAAGGCAATAACTTGTGTGAGACCGTCTCACGGATCTTTTTCTGTGAGACGGATTCCTTCTAACCCATATTTCAAAATTTTGGATAGGATAATCCATATTTTTTTCCAGATTTTGGGTTTGTAAAAAAAGTGATAATGTTTAAGTAAAAAGTGATAATATTTTTAACAAAAGTGATTGTCACTTTTTACTTAAACACTATCACTTTTTGCTCAAACATAATCACTTTTTATATATGAGGCCGTCTCACGGATCTCATTCTGTGAGACGGTCTCACCCAAGACTAGCCCAAATTTCAATACTTATGATCATGATTATGCTCAATACGATCAACGGTCACAATGCATTCTATTGATGCCAAATATCCATTTATTAATTAAAAAAAAAAGAAGAAGAAGCAATGATAATAATAATAATAATCCGTACGTTCAATAATATCTGGTGATAAAAGTATAACTAATATTTCGAAATGCAACACGTCGTGTGTATTCATTTTTGAGGCACCACACAAATTTAAGGCCAAATTTGGATGAAGTACATTTGGCAGAATTCATGGATATGATTAAACACCTTTTAACAGTCCACAAAAAGGGGAGAAGACAAGAAATAAAAAGTAAACCACAAGCTTTTGTTAATAATAAAATTAATATCTTTCAATATGTACGATAATTATTTTATTATTTTTATATAAATCATTGAAAAAAATATATCCACAAAAAATGGAAAAAAGAAAAAGGGATGATTGTAAATCAATCAAGCAGCATTAATTTCCATTTGGAATGAAAGTTGATCCAAACATATGACATAAACCACGAATTGAGAAGACAAGATAAGGCTACTATAAATTAATCATCATCTTCTATCTGCAATAACACCAAAGTAATGGACCCATTCTATAATTGATGCCAACTGGTGCAAAATAAATGGACATATATGGCATACTAGATTGAATTTCATGAGTAGCTAGATGGCCATAACAAATTTACAAGATTAAATTTCACTTTGACTCCCTCAACTATATGCATATACTTCTCTTCCCCTAAAATTATGAAAATATATATTAAACCCCCAATTTTATTACATCTCAAGTAATTAACTTTTGTGAGGATATCATGTGGTGTTTTATGCATGGTTAGATATTTGAGTATTGGTGTAATCAAGGAATTTTTTTTATTGGAGTTTTAAATATGTTCTTAATTGCGCTAAAGTCTTTCAAAATTAGGGAGAAGACTAGAATTAATTAAGAGCACATTTGTAATTGAAACGTGTTGATTATTATAATTTTGGACTTAGAGCACTGTGCAACTGGGGTGAAACGTGCTGATTAACATAATTGAAACATGTGCACTTATATTATTAAAACATGCAGTCTATTATAATTGAAATGTAAAATTAGATTTGACGAAAAAAGAAATGAAATGTGTAGGTTAATATAATTTAAACACACATGTTGATATGACTGAAAGGCGGCGAGTGCACTAGATGTAACTAGAGTGCACTAGATGTGATTGAAATATAAGAATTTCTCAATTACATCTACGGCGTTGTATATTAACTCAAGAATTGAGAAATTAATATTAAGGAGTATGAAAATTTAGCGTAATTGTGAGATAGATTGAAATAAGAATTTAAATAAATCAGATTGAGATAAGAATTTAAATTGAAAAAGTGTGTATGAGAGGTTCTTCTACACGAGGCGGACTCTCGTTACTGACCCATGGCCCATGGGATTATACTATGTTATAGTATTAATTTTCCTAACAATCCACTCACCTGTGTGCCTGATTAAATATGTTGGATTTGATTTCAGACATGAATACCGTATAATCACCCAAAAATATTTAATTAAAAAAAACCCAATAAAATAGTTTAATAAAAAATCATTTCATAAATTAATTTTAAAGAAAATGATCTTTGTACATTGTTATAATATATTAAAAAAAACTAATGTATAAAAGCATTTTCTCAAACTCAATCAAGTTCTTCTCTTCTCTTGTAACTCTAAAAATCAAAATCATAAGGATAGAAGCTAACACTAAAAATTCCAAAGAAAAAAAAAAAAAATCAAACTCAATAGTCTCACCTCTCAAACTCAATCAATCAAATTCTTCTCTTATAACCAAAAAAAAAAAAAATCATAAGGGATAAAACTAACCTTAAAAATCCAAGAAAAAAAAAAAAAAAAATTTGTCAAGAGCTCTGTCATTCCTTATATATATTTTTTGGAAAGTTAGCAAAATGGAGCAGAAGTTAGTGGAGTGGGTTTATGATGACCAACACCCAAGAAAAATGACAAAATAAGGTATGGATGTATTGGGAGGGGTGGTAGTGAAAGTGATAGTGTTGTTAGTACTCAAGAGAGAGTAGTGCTAATGAAACATGAAACAAGTTGATGATTTGTTATTTTTATAACATGAAACTTGAATACTTATAGTCTACAATTGGCAAATGTTTTGTACATTAGACGGTCTAACTATGACTTTTAGTACAATCATTAATGTTAAACACATTAATAATATTTTTCTCTCTTCATAATGGATGATTTTTAGGGGATTTTGATTTTTAGGGTTAGAAGAGAAGAACTCTATTGAGTTTGAGAATGGAAGAAGGAAAACTTGATTGAGTTTGAGAAGAAGATAACTTGATTGAGTTGCGGAGAAGACGCAGCAGAAGCGGGGAGTTTTATTTTTATTTTTATAGAGTGTAATATTTTTTTTTTGTGGAAAATAAAAAAAATCATAAAGAATCTGTGTAATCTGACGTGGCAAGCTCCGACAAGCCACATAATCAATGGTCGGAGAAAAAAAATGTTTATCTAATTGCAACACGATCAAATGTTATGATTTTTTACAATAATTATAAAGTTCGTGATTAAATTGATATTGAGACTAAAGTTCGTGTATTTATTTAGAATTAACCCTTAAATTTATAATAATGAGTTTGATTTTTATATTAATTTATACTCTCACCGTCCCATTATATATTTTCCCTTTCTTTACGATATTTTGATTGAAAAATATGATGAAATAAAAGATGCACGACAAACGATGTGATTATAAGAGAAAAAATAATTAATAGTTTAATATAAAATGAAGTATGATAATATAATATATTTAGTACAAGTGGTGATGTGATTGTAAAATATAAAATAAAATGTAAAAAAATAGGGTTGAGTCTCTTATGTACTCAATTACACGGTGTAATTGAGTGGACTTTGACCGGTCAACGGTCAATTTTTTTTTTTCGATTTTTTTTTCTTCAGACAATTTACATTTTTTCAATAATATTTTCAACTATATTAACATACACTTTTCAATTATAATATCATACACTTTTCATTAATATATAACTTACACTTTTTATTAATAGAATATACATTTTTCAGTTATAAAAACATACACTTTTCATTAATAGATCGTACACTTTTCAGTTATAATAATATACATTTTTCATTAATAGATCATACACTTTTCAGTTATAATATCATACACCTTTTTTTTTAAACTCATAATATCATACACTTATACTTTTCAGTTATATAACATACACTTTTCAGTTATATAGCATACACTTTTCAGTTATAATATCATACACTTTTCAATTATAATAACATACATTTTTCATTAATATAGCATACACTTTTCAGTTATAATATCATACATTTTTCAGTTATAAAAATATACACTTTTCATTAAAAACAATGTTGCACTTTTCAATATAATAACATACACTTTTCATTAAAAAATAAAGATGCACTTTTCAATATACTAACATACATTTTTTTTTAAAAAAAGTTAAAAAAAAAATTTGATCAGTCAATGTCCACTCAAATACACCGTTTGCATATAAGACTTTTGGCAAAAAATAAACAAGAAAGTTTATTATGGAATGTTTTAAAAATAAAAGTGAGAAAGTTATAATGAAATAAATTAAGTAACAAAAAGTGAAAAGTCACTAGCAGTAGGCTCCCCAAATTAAAAGCCTTTTCAGGTGAAAATTGTATATTTCTCATCCGATCCCTCTCCATTTATCTCCATCCAAATACTCATCTATATTTTCTATATTACACACACAAATCTATTTTTATACAATCACATCACTTTTGTTTCTTTCAATCACTCATTCTTTTTTATACTTTTCATCCACACACTAATTTTCTTTTGTATTTATCTTTCTCACACTAATTATTTCATTAACTAATAATAATAAAACAATACAACATTACTCTTATTTGACATAAAGTTCTCCATTGATCACTTATATTTTTCAATCTCTACTATTCACGAATTACCTCTATCTACATTATTCCATCTCCATCCTCATCTCATCCATCTTTCTTTTTTTCACAAACTAAACTATAAAAATATTTATTCACTTTTTATTTTTGCCAAAACAAAAAGAAGATGTACGTTGCTTTATTTGAAAAAAATAGGAATAAAACTTTTTTTTTTTGTCTCTTAAAACATATATTGTTAAAAAAAAAAGGTTATATAATTTTAAAACTTATATTGTTAAAAAAGTTATTACTCCGTTCTATTTTTAGCAAGCCTTTTCACAACTTCAGACATTTGGAATTTTCACAAATTAATGATGATTTAATCCCCAAAAAATTAAACAATAAAAGAAATTATTCACTTTTTTATAAAAAGAAAAAGAAGACGTTACTTTATTTAAAAAAATTAGAAACAAATTTTCTATTGTTAAAAAGTTTTTACTATTTTTAGCAGGCACTCGAAAAGATTTTTGGAATTTTCACAACTTAAAAGATGACTCATTTTCCATAAAATTAAATAAAAAAAGAACCTGTTCACGTTTTTTTTTTTTTTTTTCTTCCCATACCGTCTTAACAAAAATTGTCCTCACATAATTTACACTAATTAATAGTTACGCGAGACTTATTATAATTCTAAATTTGAATTCAATTCTTTTTACCATACATGCCTCGAGACTAATTTGAAAATTTCCTCATGCAAATTGAGGGGCAAATTGAAAATTAGAATCCTTAAATTGTTTGCTGAAAAAAAGGTTACATGATTTGAACCAAAAGAAATTGACTAATATGCCCCTCATCTGCAAAAAAAGGTTACTACAATATTTAAAAGATTAAAAGTTGCATGCCTTTCGCTTTTTCAGGATTTATGAATTCACTTTATGATAATCAGATAGTTGGGCAAGATTCAAATATTGCACAAGTGTCCCTTCTTTTTTTATATAAATAGGTACATAGCCTTTCATTGTTAGCCATCACATTTAACATTTTACTAAAGATCAGTGTTAGTTTTATTTCAATTCCCTCTCTAAATTTTGCTACAGATCTTTCAATATGGAATTCTCTGCACACTGGACACTTGCTTTTGGACTTCTTGGTACAATATCATATCCTTCATAGTTTTTAATTATCTTATGTGTTATATATATATATATATATATATATATATTATGTAGTAGTTTTCATATGAGATTATTGCACATGAGACTGTCTTATTCGAGACGATCGTCAAATCTTTTCATCAGTCAATTTGTCTGTCAATATATGCGCTTTAATTATGGGATTGTCATGCACAAGTTTTTTATGTTACACACATATATATACCATATATAACAATAAAGATGGTGTATGTGATGTATGCATGTAAAATTCGCAATCATTTATTTCAATCACAAAATTAGTATAACGTGCCGTCCCATGCATGCGCTTTTTAGAACGGTAACCATTATATTGATGTGCCCCGGGTGCCCTGCTGCAGGGCAGTAGGGGCGACCGCCCTGGACCCCGAGACTTCGGGACCTACTTATTTTACGAGTTTTTTTTCAGGATCGACTCTAGATGTGCCTATATTTTTTTTTTATCAGCCCCTTTTTTTTAAAAATAAATTCATCACATGCATATTTTTTACGACAAAGATATTCTATTTTTTAGTAAATATGAAATGCCTCTGCTATCAAAGCTAACTAATTCAATACATAGTTTTTCAATTTTGTACGTAATAACGTTTTGTAACAATCTTTTGCAGGTAATATTATCTCGTTCATGGTGTTCCTTTCTCCAATGTAAATAACATTCTTTCACCTTTAATTTACTAACTAAATATATGAATTTAATTAAATCACACACACATATATTAATAGTCGGAATTAATTATATATTATGAAATAATTGCAGACCAACTTTTTATCGAATCTACAAGAAAAAATCAAGCGAAGGCTATCAATCAATTCCATACGTGGTTGGTCTATTTAGTGCTGTGTTGTGGATATACTATGCATTTCTCAAGGGCGACGCGACACTTTTAATCACGATAAATTCAGTCGGCATTTTCGTCCAGACATTTTACATTTTCTTCCATTTTTTCTACGCATCAAAGAAGGCCAAGGTACGTAATTGATTAAGAACATTTTTTTAAATTTTTTCTCGAAAAATAATTTATTTTTTGATACCTGATTTTTTTTAAAAAATAAATGGATGTTGTTTAAATTAATTGCAGGTTCAATCACTGAAGTTACTGCTTGTGTGTATAATAGCTGGAATAGGAATCGTGGGCATCACTTATGCCTTTGTGAAACCCTCTGCACGTGTCATTGTTGTTGGATGGATTTGCCTAGTATTTTCTCTATGTGTGTTCGTTGCCCCTTTATGCATCTTGGTAAGTATAAATATAAATTAATCATAATATAAAATATAATTTATTTCAATTATGTGTTTAATGTTTAATTTGAAATTATTTATTTTTTGCAGAGACATGTCGTACGAACCAAGAGTGTTGAAAATATGCCATTTCTTCTTTCACTATTCCTTACTATTAGCGCTGTTATGTGGTTTTTCTATGGCCTATTGCTTAAAGATTATAATATCGCTGTAAGTACATCTACTCATGCATGCCTTTCTCCATATATAATCATCGCAATTTAATTATGAGAAAGTGATACTCCCTTCGTTACATTTCAATTGTCGTTAAAAAAATATTTCACACGAATTATAAGAAAGTTATTAAAAAGTACTCATCTGTCCATTAAAATTATGTTCCAAAAGTTGAAAATGAATTTTAAGAAAAAGAAGATGCAGTAGATAATTAAGTAACACCCCTACTTTTCAAGTAAAAAAGTAGATAAAGTAATGCCCCTTTTTAAATAAAAAAAAATTAATAAAGTAAAAGTATTGTTGATCCATTATGAATAAAGTGATTATATGTAAATGATAGTTAAAAGATAAAGATAAAATTAAAATAAAGTAATTTTTAACATGGTCGACGACATTTAATTAATTTTTTTCATATATATTAGCTAGTACTGTAAAATAACAATTATTTTGGATCTAGAAAAAGATTAATATATTATATTTAATACAGTAATTAATTAATTTTTGGTATGTATTGTAGATCCCAAATGTACTAGGGTTTATCTTTGGCGTGCTTCAAATGGTGCTCTACGCAATATACAGAAGTGAAGACAAGATCATAGAGGAGAAGAAGCTTCCAGAAACGTCTCAACCTCAGATCATCGTTCTCGATCACGAGCCCAAGAACATTCCAGAATTAAGTCATGAACACATAATTGAAATTGTCAAAATAAGTGCACTTCTAAGCACAGAAAAAAGTCCAGTCATGGCTGAAGAAAATCTCCACCACGCTTTGGCTGTGGAATCTCAAGCTTGATTCCATCAACTTGCATGCATGTATCTTGACAACTTTATGTAGTTTAAGAAATAATTAGCTTTTTTTCGTTGCTTTAATCTGATGTACGTACGTGGGAGAGAGACCTATCCCATATTTCGTTACTTTAATTTGTGCAACCTAATTTGAAAAATTAATAAAAAATGTATGACGCGTCGATCGCTTCTATTAATATTCATATGTTTCTTGTAGGAAATTTGGTTTTTATAATATATAGTATTAAATATGGTTGGATTTTTGGTTTACGGTTTTAAAAATTGATTTTTTCTTAGTATGGTTCGATTAACGATTTTCACTAATAAAAAATCCGAAAAAACTGAACTTATATACTTTATTGATAATTTATAGAAACAAAATTTTTATGACTTTTCAACTAATAAGACAAATACTAATACTATATATACACAATAATTCATTTCCAACTTTCAAGTCCAGTACCAGAAAGTGAAACCTTAGTATTTTTTTTCTGCTGTTTTGAATTTGTGATATCATATCGTCTATTCGAATTATATTTCGTATTATTGAAATTTATTTTGTCTTTTAAGATTGCGTACATGTTTATTAATTATTGTACAGAGAAAAAAATTAACAAAATTTTGGTTCGGTCAAAACCATTCGAAATGATCGAAATATTATAATTTCAAACTGAACGGTTTTTATAAATATGGTTTAATTTACGATTTTATAAAAAAGAACAGTTTATACTTTAATTTTTGATTTATGAACAACGATTTGATTAACGGTTTTTAGATATATATTACACTTTCTTGCAAATTATTTGATAGAATTATTTGCAAGTTTCAAGGTTGATTGGTGATTTTTTTTTTACTTTAATTTACCCTTGTATCATTACTAATTTTAATGGTATCAATATATTACCGCAAAGTAAATTTGGCAAAAAGTTATATACAGTACATTCATTGCATGTCATGCAATTACATAATAATTTGGCAAATAGCACACGTAGTTACGTTCGATCGACTTTCAATTCAATGTATTATATATTATTAAGGAGTGATTGTCTCACTCCTAGTTAATAGCATTTATTGTATATTCAAATATTCAAATGTATATCCCCACAATCATGTAATTAGTTACTTTGTACATCTTCACTATAAATATAAGTTGTACCGCCTCACCAAAGTCAACGGTGATCATATCTCATTGTTCACATGGTATCAGCCTAAACACGATCCAAATACCCTAACCCTAATTCTCCTTCTACATCTCTGCCGCCGCCGCCGTCGTGCCGCCGCCGCTTTCTTCAATTGTCGAGCTCCTCCCCCTTGATCTTCTCCCCTCTCAATGGCAGACTCCTCTATCCCTATGAATGTTCTTATTCACATGGTCACGGTGAAACTCACTTCTTCCAATTATCTCCTATGGAAGAAGCAAGTTGTCCCGATGCTCACATGTGCCGATCTCTACGGCCTTGTGGATGGTTCTTCCACCCCCCCTGCCGACACTCACCCGACTTTCGGCGCCTGGAAAACAAAGGATCAGAAAGTCCTTGCTCTTCTTCTCTCCTCTCTCACTGAAGAAACCCTGGCCGAAGTTGTTCAATGTGACACGGCCCGCGATACGTGGGTTGCGTTGGAAGATGCCTTCAGCCACTCCTCACAGTCTCGCACCACCCAGCTTCGTGAGGAACTCCTTCTCCTCAAACGTGATTCCCTTCCCGTTGCCGATTATGGTCGGCGTTTTAAAGCATTATGCGACCAACTGGCCGCCATTGGTAAGCCAGTCGACAAATCTGCCATGTCCCACTGGTTTCTACGGGGTCTTGGACCCAAATACAGTGGCTTTGCCGACACCAGAATGGCCCTCTCGCCTGTCCCTGTTTTCCGTGACCTATTGCATCAGGCGATCGCTTTTGAAATCATGAATAAACCTGATCCAGTTGAGCCCGCTCCAGCCGCGTTTTTTGCTCGCCCAACTCCACGCGATCATACTGGTGGTCGCTCCTCTGGTCCCCTACGTAGTGGTCGTCCTGACTCTTTTGGTGGTCGCCCCGATTTTTCTGGTGGTCGCGGAGGGCGCAAAAACTACGCTCCTCGCTGTCAAATCTGCCGTGGCGAGCACTACGCCAACAAATGCCCTCAGCGATTTGTTCGTGGCCCAACTCCTCGCCAGACTGGTCGCCCAACTGCCCATATGTCCGACGACCCATCCGCCAACATTGCTCAGGCCTTTCACTCGGCCTGCTCTGTCTCCTCGCCAACCTCCTCTGATTGGTTTGTTGACTCAGGAGCCTCCGCTCACATGACTTCCAGCACCTCCCATCTGGATTCCTCGACACCTTATTCTGGTAATGGCCAGGTGGTCGTTGGTAACGGTAATTCCTTACGCATCTCTCATATTGGACATAACCTCTCTAAGGACATAGGTCTCCTGGACGTTCTTGTTGTTCCTCACATCACCAAAAATCTCCTATCTATTAGTAAACTCACGTCTGATTTTCCAGTTGATGTTTGCTTTTCTGACAAATCATTTGTTGTTCAGAATCGAGCTACCAAGGAAGTGGTGGCTCAGGGTCGATGTGAGCAAGGGTTGTACGTATTGGAAGGAGCACTCCCGGCTTTGGTCGCTGCTTTGAAGCCGCCTGATGTTGCTCGTGCTTCCTTTGATTTATGGCATTCCCGTTTGGGGCATGTCCCATTTAATGTTATCAAAGACTTAAATAGATTAGGGCATCTATCTGTTAATTCAATTTTGCCGAACCCTACCATTTGCACCTCTTGTCAGTTGGCCAAGAGTAAACGTTTGTCCTTTACTATCAATGAAAAACGTGCTTCTGCAGTCCTCGATTTAGTACACTGCGATCTTTGGGGTCCTTCCCCTGTTGTTGCTTTAGGTGGCTTTCGTTATTATGCTGTGTTTATTGATGACTATTCCCGTTTCTCGTGGATATATCCTCTCCGTACAAAATCTGAGTTTTTTATTACACTGGTCGCCTTTCATAAATTTGTCTGCACTCAGTTCTCGGCTAAACTCAAAATCTTTCAGAGTGATGGCGGCACTGAGTTCATCAATACAGCTGTTCGCCAATTTTTTGCCGAGCAGGGCATCTCGCATCGGGTGTCGTGTCCCTACACACCCCAGCAAAATGGTCGCGCCGAGCGCAAACACCGTCACATCACTGAAACTGGCCTCTCCATGCTCTTTCATGCTCAGGCCCCATCTGAATTTTGGTTCGATGCCTTTGCTACTGCAGTCCATATCATTAATCGTCTACCGTCATCTATTTTGGGTGGTCAAACCCCGTATCAGGTTCTCTTCGGATCTGTGCCCCTTTATGGAAACTTCAAACCATTTGGCTGTCGGGTCTTTCCATACTTACGGGATTATGCAGCCAACAAACTTTCTCCTCGCAGTCGCCCATGTATCTTCTTGGGCTACAGTAGTCTCCACAAGGGTTTCCGGTGCTACGATCCTACATCATCCAAAACCTTTGTTACTCGACATGCTGTATTTGATGAAGGTTGTTTCCCTTTTTCAGGTTCTGCTCGGCCCCTGCCGACCAGTGCAGTGGTCTCATCTTTCTTGGATGCCGAGCTGGGATCCTCCGACGACTTGCCTCTTGAAACTACTTCTCGCACTCCACCGTGCTCGGCATGCATCACTGACCCTGGCGAGGACACTCCTCATCTGCCAGCCCTTATTGAGGAGACACCTGCTCGTCATGCACCGGACGAGCACACACTACCAACCATTGAGCCCACAGTGGAGCCTGTTCCTCCTACACCAGCCGAGCCCCCACTGCCGACCACAGTCGTGCACCCATTGCCGAGCACCCACATCCGACCACCATCCACACACCAGATGACCACTCGGGCCAAATCTGGGATCTTCAAACCCAAATATCCCCTAAACTTGGCCTCCACTGCCTTGATTAGTGCCCTCACTATCTCCTCGGAGCCCCGTGGTTTCAAATCGGCTGCCAAGTCCCCTGAATGGCTGGCCGCAATGCAGGAGGAAATCGATGCCTTGCGCGTCAACAACACTTGGGATCTTGTTGCTCGACCCCAGAATGCGAACATTGTTGGTTCTAAATGGGTCTTTCGAACCAAGTACAAATCTGATGGTTCAATTGAGCGGCACAAAGCCAGACTGGTCGCTCAAGGCTTTACCCAAATACCTGGCACAGATTTTTCTCACACATTCAGTCCCGTTGTTAAGGCGACCACTGTTCGGGTTATCTTATCTCTCTCTGTTCGCTTCAACTGGCCCCTCCATCAACTGGATGTCAAAAATGCCTTTCTCAATGGCTATCTCCAGAAACCAGTCTTTATGGCTCAACCCCCTGGTTTTGTCGATCCTCGGCTCCCTGATCATGTCTGCAAATTGAAGAAGGCATTATATGGTCTCCGCCAAGCTCCCTTAGCATGGTTTCAGCGTTTCAGCTCCTTCCTGCTCGGCATTGGCTTCAAGGAGTGCAAGTCTGACTCCTCGCTGTTTTACTTATTTCAGGGCTCCTCAATCATCTACCTCCTCCTGTACGTCGATGATATTATTGTCACTGGCAACAACTCCTCTACACTTGCTCGTTTCATCTCTCGGGCGAATAAGGAGTTCACCCTCAAGGATCTTGGTCGCCTCAACTATTTTTTGGGTTTGGAAATCTCCTACACCTCTTCTGGGCTGTTCGTCGGGCAGTCCAAATATGCTCGCGAAATTCTTGAACTAGCTGATCTCCAGGATTCCAAGCCCATTGCCACCCCTTTGGCCGCCGGTGAGACCCTGGTCGGCACTGGTGATCCATTCTCGGATCCGACCCTTTATCGCTCTTTGGTGGGCGCCCTGCAGTACCTCACCATCACTCGACCTGATCTATCCTTCTCGGTAAATCATGTTAGTCAGTTTCTCCAGGCGCCGACCAGTGATCACTTCTCGGCAATGAAGAGGATTCTTCGCTATGTCAAGCACACTGTCAATTATGGCCTCTCCTTCACTCGTCGCCCAGACTCTTCCGTAGTCGCCTACTCAGATGCCGACTGGGCTCGTTGCGTGGAAACTCGTCGCTCTACCTATGGCTATTCAGTCTTTCTAGGTGGGAATTTGGTCTCATGGAGTGCAAAGAAACAGCCCACTGTTGCTCGCTCTAGTTGCGAATCGGAGTATCGTGCCTTAGCCAACGCAGCTGCCGAGGTCGTTTGGCTAACATCTCTGCTCCGCGAGCTACGAGTTCCACTACCTGCTCGTCCTGTTCTGCTCTCCGACAACAATAGTGCTCTCTTTCTCAGCCAGAATCCAGTCGCACACAAACGAGCAAAACACATTGACATAGATTGCCATTTTGTTCGCGAGCTCGTCACCTCTGGAAAGCTGTCCACACAATTTGTCCCTACACATCTTCAGCTGGCCGACATCTTCACAAAAAGCCTTCCTCGCCCGACGTTCGAGTTCCTTCGTTCCAAGCTCTGCGTTTTTCCTCATCCCACGCATCGCTTGACGGGGGATATTAAGGAGTGATTGTCTCACTCCTAGTTAATAGCATTTATTGTATATTCAAATATTCAAATGTATATCCCTACAATCATGTAATTAGTTACTTTGTACATCTTCACTATAAATATAAGTTGTACCGCCTCACCAAAGTCAACGGTGATCATATCTCATTGTTCACATATATTAATCCATAATTACATATTTTGCTAGGACAAGAAGGGACATGGGCCGGAAGTCCTTTTTCAAGTTTTTCTTTTTTCTTTTGGAGGAATTGAAGGAGACGTTTAAATTTAAAGTTTGCTATGTTATAGGAGTATATGTAAATAGTACTAAAGTATACTACTCCCTTTAAGGGAATTTGCATTTTGGGATTACCCACATTTTAAAAAATGTGTAATGGGTAATGTTTTATAGGGTAGTTTTGTAATTTTTATAAATAAAATAAAGAAAAATATAGATTGCATATAAAAAAGTAATGATAAAGGGATAAACATGATATGAATATATTTTGAGGAGAAAAGTTAGGAAGATATTTCATTTTTTGGAGTATGCCAGTATGAGACGTCTCAATATATATAGCAAGTGTGCAAATTTTTGTGGGTTGGAGATAGTATTAAGTATTAACGATTGATTTTTTTAAGTCTCGGTATTCGATCCAAGGATCTACTAATTCGGGGGACCAATTCCACCGTTCATTTGCAGGGTCCCGTTTAAAGTCAGAACTTTGCGCTCTGTATGAACTGATCTCATAGAAATTGTTTGCACCTTAAAAAATTCGAGCGTGAAATCGATTTAGAGAGGAGCACATTCATAAGTAATAATCATTGATGATATCATCATTATATATGTGCATTATCACTTGTCAATTACTCCCTCCGTCCCACAATAACTTTCACACTTTCCTTTTCGGGACGTCCCACAATAACTTTCACACCCTTAAAATAGAAAACTCTTTATAAACTTCACCCTTAAAATATCCTCAATTTTACACAAATGCCATTACTTTTTCTCCACACATACACAAAAGTCAACTCATTCTTTACTTTATACATAAAGTTTTACAAAATTACCCCTCAAAACTCCACTCATTATTACACTTTCTTAATTTACGTGTCCACCTACCTATGAAAGTTAATACGGGACGGAGGGAGTAGTATATATGATAATCTTGATGACATGCATGCATGCACAGATTTGTTTTATTATATAGAAGTACAGTATCATTCATGAATTTGTGAAAGCTGTCCTTAAGTCAATCATATAGACGAATAGGGTATATGCCTCAATCATATCGTTAATTTTTTTAGTGCATGAGTGATGTAATCTAATCTCCTTTAAAAGTGTTGATTATGTCAAGCTTTTACTTTATTTTGGGCTTTTTTGTATTGCTTTGGATTATTGATGTACTATGGTGAAACAATGATAATTTTAATGAATACTGTAGGAAAAATATAGAAGATTGACACTACAAGATTATCCACATGCCAGCAGAGCTGTTGGAATTAATTGAGATTAAAAAATCAACCTCGTATATTGTAACAAAAGAAATTGAATTCGTTTGAATTTCACATACGTATTGTAATTCTAGCAACCAGAACACGATCACATAAACTATTTCACGAACGGCATACTTTTTGTTTTCACAATATAAGTGCCGTTCTGGATGTATATTTGTGATATGTACATGTATATATGTAATTTTAATTTTTTTTTTTTAAAATTAAGAAAACCAATTTTCTTATTCTGATATTTTCTGCGGTGGTGTGAGAACTTAGGAGGGCGAGATGAATCTCAATCCACCCTATTATTTACCAACTTCCCCCATAACTTCTCTATGTGATTTATATATATGAATAAATAATACTTTCATTCGATCCTTCGAAAGTTATTTATATATTTAGTAGTACATTAATTAAAAAATATAATTTATACCTGTAGTGGGTTATTGAGGTACATAAATAGAGATAGAAAAATAAATAGAGAAAGTTAGTGGGGTTGTTAAAAAAAGAGAGTAACTTTCAAACGTGACGCTCAAAATAATAAAATGAATAATTTTCTTAACTAAAGAGGAATATTAAATTATTTATTTACAAGAGCTAAACTGTATTTTCTTAATAGCTAAATAAATTTGTGACAAAACTTATATGAACCAAATCTCAGCACATTCATGTTTTAAATGTACAGTACGAGATTATCTCTCACATCACTTTCTTATAAATTATGATTCATGTGATCCTGTCTCTATCAAATATATAGATTTAATTAGCAACTACTAAACATAAAAATTATTATAGTACAATTTAATTATCACATCTTTAATTTTGAATCCATAAATATTTTATTCTTAGGTGATATTTGATCAACCTAGCTACTTTCAAGTTCAAGCATGTGTATATAATTTTCAGTATAATTCATTTTTTGTAATAATTTATTTAAAAAAAATTAAAGATTTTTAATTATTTAAAAAAAGACACACTCGTTTTTTTTATGGGAATTGATCATATTCATAGCTCCCTAAATCTAATCTATTGTTTATATTTATCGTGTTATCTTCTGATCACGATGAGGCCGAAGATCATTGGAACATCTTTTGCTTTCCTTTTTTTCACTTTTAATACTTTGTCTTCTTTGGGTGGGTGGAGGGGAACAGAGGCGTGAGTCTTGGGATATCCCAAACATATATGTTATGACTCGTTTGTTTAGTGAATTTAGAGGATGGGTTAGGTATGTAAACTTTTTACAACCAAACAAGCCCTTATAACAAATGCAAAAAGATATTTAAACCGATAAATAAAAATATAAGAATTTACGTGATTCACGAATAATATGTTAATTATTGTCCACAAACATAAGTGGGAATTTTGATTTTTATCTCGAAGTACCGCGATTACAGATTAACACTAGATTAACATAGAATACAATTTATGTGCCCTAATATGCAGGGAGTTGGAAAACAAGATGTAGACAATTTCACTCGATGCTTGGCTGGTTCATTCTTAACCTCACGTTTTCGTAAAGGGAATGTACACGATATACGCCTAATAATTGACGTAAATTGAAAATGTGATTTATAGACAATGATTGAGTTTTTTTTTTTTTTTGTTAATTGGATTGAATATGATTGGCATTTGTTTGAATCGATGGATATATGGCAACCTCGATCATTCTGAAATTTTTATGGTTTTGCATTTGTTCTTTTCCTTCTACTTCGTACTAGCTGCTTGAGGGAGGTTCAGAATAGTATACCGAATCATATCGATATCATATTGAAAATTTCGCTATATAAAAAATTGAAATTAATATCGTACTAAAAATTTTGATACGGTAATTTTAGTATACTTAAATTTCGATATGAAAAATTGCATTCTATGTATCGTACCAAAAATTCGATATAGCACCCTATCAAAAATATTAAAACAACGTTTAAAAAGAAATAATATAAAATTATATACTTGTGCATAAAAGAAAAATACATTTGCACGTAGGAGGGAGCATAATATTATGGTGCACTACTACAAGTATGAGTATCCAACAGATGTCGTTACTTTGTTTTTGACACTTGGAAAGAACACGTGTACACCAGACGGGCCTTTACAAGCCCGTTACAAAATATCAAATGCCGAATTGAAAGCAAAAAGCCCACTAGAAAGGCCCACCAAATAATGAACCCATTCGTTTTAACAAGACAACGTATCTTCAAAAATTATACGGAGTACTCCGTATTAATAATCTATATCTATATCTATATCTATACTATCTATAAAGCGTGGATAATGTAAAAATGTCCGGTATTCCTCCGGTTTCAAGTCATTAAAACGATACGTGCATATCCATTTCTTTGCCATCTGTCCTTTCACTCCTCTTCCTCTACTCTCTCTTCCTTGATTCAAAATTCCAAATTCACACCTCTGTCTCATCTCTACGCAGCGGCGGCAGCGCCTTCTGTTTCATTTCATGCCAGGCAACTCATCTGGTCTCATCTCCTTCGCCCTCCCGAATTCATCCCCCCAAACAAAATTCTGGTGTTTTTCTTAATTTGATATTTTTTGTTTCTTTCTAGAATTTCAATTTTGGTTCTTGAAGTTTGATGATTAGTGAGCAAACACGAAGATTTAATCCGTTTCTTTTGATGATTGGTGAGAAAAGCTATGATTTCAGTTCCTCATTTGTTGAAGTTAGATTAAAAAAGTTTGTGCAATTTTTCATTGCCCAATACCTCCATTCCTGTTTCTACTCTATAAATATGACGAATTTGTCGGATGTTTCATTTGATCTTGTTGATTGATATTTAACGAATATTCATGCCAATTCTCTGTTCTTATATGCAGTAGGTTTATAATCTGATTTAGATTTTTTTCAGTTCATTCAAACAGGAAAAAAGATAAATATTTTTCTTCTTTTTCTGTCTGTGAAGCTGTTGATGAAGGGGAAGGGGCTAGGCTATTGTAGTTTGGGTTTTTACATGCACACCAATTGTTTGATAAATTGTTGGTTGAGAAAAGGCTAATGGTATTCTGCTGCAGGGAGTTGTGTACAATGTCATCCATGTTGTTTTTTTTGGGTTTGCTCTAACATAATTTGATAAATTGTTCTACTTACAATTTTGCTAATTTAATTTTCGGAATTTCAAATATAGACATTAGATATGAATAGGCTTGGGATCACCTGCCTCTCGAATTTACTAATTGGCATAATGTGATTTTCTTTGGAAATTTATAATTGTTATTTTTCATATGATTTAAGAACCATATTGAAAAAAGAGGATGGATGACTCTCTACAATTTTGTGTTTCAATGATTTTGACTTTAATTCAATAATTTATATAAGTCTTTTCATTTCTTGTAGTCAATGTAGATTTGGGGTTAAGGTGTTTGCATACCTTTTGCATTGGTGTGCAAACAATATATAAAATGTTTCTGTAATCTAGGATATGGGGTGGATCAAAGTTAGAGGAAAGATTAAGAACCATTATAGTTTAAAAGATTGGAGCAGCAATCCTATTCATTGCCTTGAAGTAGTATATAGTTGGTTGATAGTTTTTGGGTTTGTTTTTCCTCTTATTACGCTTGATGATTGCTGTGATGGATGTGGAATTTGGGTTAAAGTGAGAGGTAGAATCATTTGATGCGCTGGATGCGGAGTTTGGGTTAAAGTGAGGTAGAATTAAGTCACATTTTAGTTTTCATGATTGGTTTTAGTCTGATTTGGTCTTGAGGCAGTTTAGCTAGGCAGGTCGGCATTTTTTCTGTTCTACTTAAAAAAAAATCATTTTATTTATGGGTTTTTTACTCACTTTCTCATTTTATTTAGGACTAATACCATATAAATTCACGTCTTTTAGGCTCAATCTCATGGTTCCAGATTCCCATATGTGGAACAAGAAGCTAATAAAAGCAGTTTTTAATGAGGCGGATGTTCGATTTATCCTTAAAACAGCTATTCCACCGAGAGGATACAAAGATGGCCTAATATGGCATGGTGAGAGAAATGGCCAGTACTCAGTTAAAACAACATATAACTTGGCTATGAAATTAAATTGTGGCTCGACTTATGTAAGCGGGGAGGGGTGGAGCAGGGTTTGGAAGTTGAGAGTGCCTCCGAAAGTTAAAGCTTGTGTGTGGAGAATGTGTAAGGGTTTTCTTCCAACTAGAGGTGAGCTTTTACGACGGCACATTATCGATGAGGGAAATTATAGTTTATGCGAAGGCATCTCTGAAACAGATTGGCACACACTCATTTCCTGCTCTTACGCTAGAGAGTGTTAGCGAGCTTCCGTTGTAGGAGACAATATAGATCGAGAGGCAGCGGGAGTTACATCGCTATCCGAGCTGATTTTTTGGGGCTGCTCCAGTTACTAAACAAGGATAAGGCTGAGGAATTTTCTATGATCTTGTGGTAAATATACACCCCCTCCGACAAGCCACATCATCACTTATTGATCGGAGAGAAGAAAAAAAACGTGTATCGAATTGAAACAACATTAAAGGTTGGGATTTTTTATTATAATTTTGAAATTCGTGATTAAATTGACACTGAACCTAAATGTGGTGTTTGGTTTGGGATTGATTTGGATTGGGATTTGGGTAATCCATGAATAGTAAATTGTGTGTAAGTTGTGTTTGGTTAAGGATTGAGAAATATGGGTAGATTTAACTTTATGTCACATCAAGAGTGATGTTATAATATTTTATTATTGTTAGTAGTGAAAGAAAAGTAAGAGAGAGAAGAAAGTAGGAGAGAGAATGAGTGTGTGAAAGAAAAGTAAGAGAGATAGTGATTTGATGGTATAAAAATAGGTGTATAGGTGTATTATAGGGGTGAATTGGTATTTGGATTGAGATGGATTGAAAGAGATTGGACCAATCCAAATCCAGATTGGCCAATCCCAAAACAAACACCGCCAACGGTTTTGTATTTATATGGAATTAAACCTTTTATTTGTGGATTTTTCAAAAAAAATAAAAAAAATTGTTTTGTTATTGTTTTTAGTACTTATTTTCTTTATATTTAGTGCTGCAAATATTGTTATAAACTTTTCATTAGTAGTATCATATACTCTACAATCAGCTTACCAAGTACTTGTTAAAAAAACAGTTGTACAAAGTATAATATTGTGTTCATTATTTCAGAAATTATGCATTATACATAGGTAAAAAATAATATTTGTTTCACACTTAGATACACGTGGAATAACAATATACAACAATATAAAAAATTAGTCACATAACACTCTCACAAACTATTATCCACCATTTGTATATATACATCATCACTTATACTAATTTCTGTATTTTGTAAGAAGGTTCATTTCTAAATCCAAGAATTGTTAATAAGAAGATTTGTTTCTAATTCTAAGAATTGGACTATCATTTTAGAAAGGGTTCTAAACATAGATCGAAGGCTTACTCCGCCGATGAATTACACAATAAATATTGAAGAAGAAATAAATGTAAGTCGTTTGTTGAAAAAATCACAGTATACAATAACAGCATATTGTAATAAGTAATTTGTAATATTAAAAATTTGTAGTTATAAAATACGAGTATTTAAAATATGCATGTTTATATAATACTCATTATTTTAATAATATATATATATTTAATCAAAACTTCTATTATTTAATTTATATATAATTAAATATAAAATACAAAGTACAAATTTAGACATAAAAATCCGGGTTAACACCTCAATTTTTGAGGTGCACCCCTACCTAGTAATAATATAACATAGTCATGTGGACTAATGAGTAGGGGTGTGCATGGTTCGGTTTGGTTAACCAAACCGCCCGTAAATCGTAAACCAAACTATAAACCATTCTTTTTTTTCAAAACCATAAACCAAATCGTATTTATAAAAACCGTTCGGTTTGAAACCATAATATTTCAGGCGGTTCGGTCGGTTTTGACCGAACCGAACCGTAGTTTTGCTATTTTTTTTCCCTATACACAATAATTAATAAAAATGTAAAACACAATCTCAATAGATTAGACAAAATGAAATCCCAATAATCCAAAATATAATTCGAATAGACGAAATGTTACTACAATGTTCACAAACTAGTTGTTAAAAAATAACTAAATAACCACAAAAAGAAACAACAAACTTTTGTCTTCTTGGAGATTTCAGATTGACCAGATTGAGTGAGAATGTGAGAGGCTGAGACAGTCATGCACGTAGAGGTGCTAAATACTAAATAGAAGAGAATGAGTAGGGTTTCTGGGCAATTGTGCTTGTCGGCTTGAAAAATGTCTGGAGTTTACTAGTTTAGGGTGTGTTTGTTTAGGGATTGGCCCATCCGGATTTGGATGGGCCATCCCCCATCCCATCTCTCTCCATCCCTCTCCATCCAAATACTCATCTCAATACCCATCCACCCCTATAATACACCTATATACCTATTTTTATACCATTACATCATCATATTTTTATATTAATTACTCATTCCCTCTCCTACTTTTTATTCCATACATTTATTCTCTTTCCTACTTTTCTTCCACACATTTATTCTCTCTCCTACTTTTCTTCCACACATTTATTCTCTTTCCTACTTTTCTTCCTTACACTAATTACTCTACTAACTAACAATAATAAAATAATACAACATCACTATTGATTTGACATAAAGTTCTCCATCCACATCTATTTTTCAATCTCTATCCAAACACAATTTGTATTCAATTACTATTCATGGATTACCCCCATCCACATTTTTCAAATCCCCATCCCCATCCCCATCCCCATCCCATCCACCACAATCCCTAACCAAACAGCCCCTTAGGGATTACTAGAGACTATAAATCTATAATATATATAATATTATATAATATATATATATATATTTATATATATAAAACAAGTTCGGTTTGGTTCGATTTTTTGTGGTTTTTCATTAGTGAAAACCGTAAATCAAACCATACTAAAAAAAAATCAATTCTAAAAACCGTAAATCGAACCGTAAACCAAAAACCGAACCATATTTAATGGTTTGATTTGGTTTGGTTCGGTCGGTTTGGTCGGTCTAAACCATACTTTGCACACCCCTACTAATGAGTAATTATACATAGCATGATTGGAGTTATCCCGATAATGGAATATGTTGTTTAAGATAAGAAATCACGTTACATTTGTAGCTACTTCCCCCTACACCAAAAGTGTGCTCATTTCTTTTTTTGGGTCCACAAAAAACGTGTTTATTCTATTTAAATAGTTAACTTTTGAATATTTTTTCTAATTACTAACAAGATTGAGTATCTACCAAATATATTTTTTACTCGTTATATTAAATATATTCTTTATAATTAAAATATGATTTTTTTTAAAAACATGTATAAAAAAAAGTGAGCACACTTTTGGTGGACAGAGGGAGTGTATTTGTTAGTATCATAAGATAGGGTAAATGCCTTTTTATTATTCTTTAAATTTGTACTCGTTCTGATTTTTGTCTTAAATTTTTCGACTTTGAAATTAGTAATCTATATTTATAAAACTCAGTATTTAGTTATGTTACAGGTAAACATCGTTTATTTTTTGTTTGAATTAAGACAGACTGCACACTTATGACCAAATTGTAACTTTATGGTCTTTCGCACTATTAAAATCATCATCAATGTGTAAAATATCATCATCTTTAGATCAGATGTGTTACATTTGATTAATAGTAATAATAGAGGAATAATTTTAAAGTTAAAAAACATAGATGATAAAAATTAAAACTTGTACAGTACAATGTAAGAGACAAAAAAAAAAAGTATTTTCCTTATAAATTATTTCAATAAAAATATTAATGGTACTAACATTTAAGTGATAATCAATTATATTAACAATTGTTACTCTTATTAATTCCCAGGAGTTTTTATTCATTTGAAAGTTGACATTCGTTAATTATACCGGCCAGCTAGTCATGGCATATTTTTAGGAATATATACCTGCAACTGCAAGAATCAGCATTTCATGGGGAATAGTGGTCAATGGGAAGAATTGTTTTTGGATAAGCTGGCCACTTTGAAAATGGTCAATTTGAATATAAAACGACAGTTTGGAACAAAATGATGGCTATAAATACTGCAGAAAATGAATTAACACGAAAGAAGCAATATGGGATGAGGAAGAGAGGAATTACATGAAGAGAAGAGCCATTGTTTATCAGCCAAGAATGACTTGCCTCACATATATATATTAATTTGTTGAGATTAGAAATTATATATTTGAGGAAGTCATCTTGGCTTAGTTGACAGGCTCCTCCCTTTCATGTTAATCCTCTTCTTCCGTTAATTTTCACCACCTACATGCTATATATATTTAATCATATAAGTTTATGTTTTTATAATATTGTAGTATATACATTCTACATTTCTACTACATATATACCATTTGATCTTCAAAGGAGCTAGTAAAGGTAAATACACTCCCTTAATCCCTTTTATAAGGTAATCTCACTTGAAACACTCACTTTCATAGTGCATTTCAATTATTTTCTCTTTCAACTAGTCTTGACTGACTTGAACGTTGGAGGATTGACGCTGGAGTCCCTTTCAACCCGATTTTGTGCATGTTCTCTTCTATTTTCAGGCAGAGCTTCTTATTGGCTTTTTAGAGCCATTTAGTACATCACTTCAAAGAGTTGCACAATTCGATCGTGTTTATCTCTTTCAATACACTCTAATAACCCTAAACTCCTCTAACCACACCTCATATATTAAACACACTTCAATAAAATTTATAAATGAACTTGCATTACTAATTACACCTCATTTCTTTCCTATTTACCCTTCATCCCTCCAAACAAAATTCTAATGGACTAAAAACTGAAAAATATTATAAAAATTAACAAAATTTACAAATATATATAAATTTTAAAAATCAATTAACAAAAAAAAAATTCAATAATTAGAAAAACCTAAATAAAGGTTGAAAATATTATAAAAAATCAACATAATATTAAAATATATTTGAATGGAAAAATCAATTAACAAAATCTGAAAATACTAAATAAAATCGGTAAAACAATAAGAAAATCAACTAAAATTTAAAAATAACTAAATTGAAAATATCAGTTAAATATTAACAAACCAAATAAAATTTAAAAAATAATTAAATTAAAAACATCAATATTCAAAAAAATTAAAAACTAAATAAAATCAAAAAAATATTAGAAAAATCATTTCAATCTTAAAAATTACTCCTATTAAATTACATAAATAAATTAAGAATCTTCAAAACTAAATTAAATTAAGCTAGATAATATTAAAAACTAAATTAAATCTTCAAAATGAATATCCCGATTATTTTATGAAATTAATGCCTCAACCGCAGCTACATTGTATTTCCAACTTACATTGATCGTGGAAGATAAGTTTTAAGTTTAAATTTTAATATAGAATAAAAATCGCCTGTTTAGATCGATATCTAGATGCATCGTCTCAAAATTAATACTCACATAATTTAATTTTTTTTTGGATATATTTTTTAAAAAAACATTTATGTGAATAATTTAAAAAAATATATACATTTTATATGGAGGGAGAGAGTAAATACTCTCTCACGATCTTTTTCACGAATCCTTTTAACTCATATTTTAAATTTTTGGTAGGATAATCCATATTTTTTTTTTTCAGATTTTGGTTTGTAAAAAAAGTGATAATATTTAAGTAAAAAGTGATAATATTTTTAACAAAAGTGACTGTCACTTTTTACTTAAACACTATCACTTTTTGAACAAACATTATCAGTTTTTATATATTTTTATATATAAGGGCCGTCTCACGAATCTCATTCTGTGAGACGGTCTCACCCAAAATTAGCCCAAATACTCTATAATAGCACTACCACCCCTCTGAATTTATGTATCGTACTTGCTATATATAGTAGCTGTGTTGAAATAATAAAAATTTTGATTTTTTTTTTTAATTTTGTTGGCATAATCTCCTATAAATACATATAATTAGTCAAATATAATTAGCTGGTAACATATAATTAGTCAAATATATATCCTACTTGCAATAGGCTAGCCTCAAGTACTTAATATGACAAGTCGTCTGAACAATAAATAGCTTTGTGCAATAACAACTCAACCACATTTTGGAAAATTAAGAACTAAAGTATTATTATTAAAAAAAATTAAAAGGAAAGCCAGATTTGGGAAAATTAATATTTGTGGTCTGTTAAAAATTAATATAATAAATTAATTTTGCACACAAGTTTGAACTTTTAGATGAGTTGAAACTTTTTTATAGTACTCCGTATTAGAGATTTTGCCACTAAAGTATTATTATTTGATTTTGAATATTAATTGATTGTAAAATTTTAATTTCTAGATTAGAAGATTTGGTTTTATTTGTACTCCTATTATACTTCATTTGTTTTATTGTGTTTCTTTTTTAGTTATTAGTATAAAAATTAAGAAACTTTTTTTTTTTTAAAATGACTTTTTAAAGCAAGGAAAAGAAAATGAAAATGTCAACTTAGCTCCATTATCATGGAAAGAGAGAAAGAGAAGAAGGAGGTATACTGAAAATATAATTAATTTTCAATTAAAATGAAAAATGATAGGGATATAAAAAGGTAATTTACCAAGAAATATGAGAAAAAATTGTTAAAACCGGATAAAAAAAAATTTAAAACAAGGGAGTATATGCATGGGAAATTCTCAAATGCACCATGTGCACCAAAACAGCCTTATCCTCCCACCCTAATTTATTATCATTTTTTCTCTACTTATGGTTATAATTCCATTTTTTTTTCTATTTATTAATTAATTAATTTATAATACATTACTTAATTAATTTACCATTATTAATTAATTACTGTTCTCATTTGTATCGACCAATATTTACAATTATTAATTAATTTACAATTCTCAACACTTAATTAATTAATTTACAATTCTCATAAGTATGAGGCGTTCAAATCTATTCAAACTTGTTTTTTTTTTCTTTCTTTTTTTTCGTTACCCACTTCCACTTTTCAATAATTACTCACTTTTCAATAATAATAGTCCCTACTTTTCATTAATAAAATTTCCACTTTTCACTAATAACAGTTACCACTATTCAGTAACAAAATTTCCACTTTTCAATAATAAGAATTACACTTTTCAGTAACAAAATTACCACTTTTCACTAATAATAGCTACCACTTTTCAGTAACAAAATTTCCACTTTTCAATAATAATAGTTACCACTTTTCAGTAACAAAATTTCCACTTTTCAATAATAAGAATTACACTTTTCAGTTAAAATATCTACCACTTTTCAATAATAAAAATTACATTTTTCAGTTAAAATATCTACCACTTTTCAGTAACAAAATTTCCACTTTTCAATAATAAGAATTACACTTTTCAGTTAAAATATGTACCACTTTTCAATAATAAGAATTACACTTTTCAGTTAAAATATGTACCACTTTTCAATAATAAGAATTACACTTTTCAGTTAAAATATGTACCACTTTTCAATAATAAGAATTACACTTTTCAGTTCAAATATCTACCACTTTTCAATAATAAGAATTACATTTTTAAGTTAAAATATCTACCACTTTTCAGTAACAAAATTTCTACTTTTCAATAATAAGAATTACACTTTTCAGTTAAAATATCTACCACTTTTCAATAATAAGAATTACACTTTTCAGTTAAAATATCTATCACTTTTCAATAATAAAAATTACATTTTTAAGTTAAAATATCTACCACTTTTCAATAATAAGAATTACACTTTTCAGTTCAAATATCTACCACTTTTCAATAATAAGAATTACATTTTTCAGTTCAACTATCTACCACTTTCAATAATAAAAACTACATTTTTCATTTAAAATATCTACCACTTTTCAATAATAATAATTACATTTTTCAATAACAAAATCTACCACTTTTCAATAATAAGAATAACATTTTTTTCAATTTTAATAATAATTTTAACGGTACAATTTATAATTAAATATACTCGTTTTAATTAATTAAGTTAACAATGATAACAATAAGCAAAATAAAAATGAAAATTATAGATTAATTAATAATTGTAAATTAATTAATTAAGTGATGAGAATTGTAAGTTAATTAATAATTGTAAATATTGATCGATAAAAATGAGAACTGTAATTAAGTAATGAAAAGTGGTAGATTTTGTTATTGAAAAATGTAATTATTATTATTGAGAAGTGGTATATATTTTAAATGAAAAATGTAGTTTTTATTATTGAAAGTGGTAGATATTTTAACTGAAAAGTGTAATTCTTATTATTGAAAAGTGGTAGATATTTGAATTGAAAAGTGTAATTCTTATTATTAAAAAGTGGTAGATATTTTAACTTAAAAATGTAATTTTTATTATTGAAAAGTGATAGATATTTTAACTGAAAAGTGTAATTCTTATTATTGAAAAGTGGAAATTTTATTACTGAAAAGTGGTAATTATTATTATTGAAAAGTGGAAATTTTGTTACTGAAAAGTGGTAGCTATTATTAGTGAAAAAGTGGTAATTTTTATTAATGAAAAGTGGAAATTTTATTAATGAAAAGTAGAAACGAAAAAAAAAAAATTATTAATGAAAAATAGAAGCGAAGAAAAAAATAACGTGAAAAAAAAAACAAAAAAAAAGGAAAAAAAATGAAAAGTAGAAACGAAGAAAAAAAAACGTGAAAAAAAAATAAAAAAGAAAAAAAAATTATTAGTGAAAAGTTGAAATTTTATTAATGAAAAGTAGAAACAAAAAAAAAAAAGGAAAAAAAAAATTTGGAAAAAAAGTTTGGAAGGATTTGAACCTGTGACCTAATGCTTGTGAAGGATATCTATAACCACCCCTGTGCATTAGTGTGCACGTGCACACTGTGCACAGGAGACCAACTCTATATGCATATACATACTTGATGTTACAACAAAAGAAATCAAGTTGAATATAATCCGTGTCGTTACTCGTTATGCATATCTACCAGATGGATTAACTAAATCAAATTCACAAGTACTCCATCCATTTTTTAATAAGTGTCACTTTGACTTTTTAACTAATTTTAAAATAAGTGTCATTCTGAATTTTTTTCTTTAATTTTGACTATTTTGCCCTTATTCATTTACCATATATATTGTTCATAAATAAATTCCATAAACATTGTTTATACCAAAATTAATTTGGTTTATGAATATTAGCTACATTCTTGACCATTCTTTATCAAACAAAACTTCTATATCAAAATTAACTATAATTAATGAAGGGTAATATGAACCACACTTTATAATCTTAATTTATTGAAAAACGTCAAAGTGACACTTATTAAAAAATGGAGGGAGTAGCTGGATTAGAAGTCTAAACAAAGTCCACATGACTTAGCATGCGATTATTGCTAATTAATGCTCTATATTATCCTACGTACTTTGCTATAGGTTGTAGCTACCGTTTCTTCTGGTTTGTAGGGTGGCTTGGTATGGTATATCGAACTATAGCGAAATTTAAATTTTATATTGAAAAAATTATATTGATACTGATATCATGTCGAAAATTTCATATTGTATATCGTATCGAAAATTCGGTATATTGTACCATATCGAAATACTGATATATCGAGTCATTCAAAAAATATTGAAACCACAATTTCACATCGAAAATATTGAAGTATCGTTTCATACCAAAATTAATTATTTAAGTTTAATTTTTTTAATTATTTTAATTCAAAAAATAATATAAAATATAAAATTATGATTATTTTAAAGTTTCAGTATTTCGGTATACTATTTCATACCGAAATTCTATTGTATGACTATTTTTTGATACGAAAAATTTCAATATATCAAAATTGCCATATTTTTCATCTACACCTAGCTATTCCCCTACTATCGCGAGGACACTTATTAACTAATTAACCTATATCTATGACTTATTTTTAAAGTCATATATGGCTTCTCGAGCGGGATCAAAATTAGAAAAAAAGAATTGAACTCTACATTATTTAAATGTTGGCATGCGGAATCTTAAATATCCAAACATTAGTTGACGACTTTCGCCAATAAGGCTGCGTCTATATATAGAGAAGATGAAGCACAAGGAAAAAACAGAATAAGATTCAAATGTCGTATTCTAGCATAATCTTGATCCATGGATCCCCTTTTCCTTTGTCTCTGAAATATAAGGCTGGAAATAATAGAACAAAAATTGTTAGTTGCTGCCCCTTTTCCGGGTCAGACACGAATACTGGTGGGCAGGCTCGAAAGGAGTCCAATATCGTGAACACTTCAAAGGCCCGCCCACCACTATTCGGCTTATTTTCTTCGAAAGTGGAATCACCCGAAGCAAGGTTGCCTCCAGGCCCCTCGTTTCTACATCTAATGGGCCTAATGCACTATGCACTAGGCTCATTTCCGTATCATCATCCCCTGAGAGATCTGGCAAACGCATACGGCCCCCTAGTGCACGTTAAGCTCGGTGAGGTGTCCACCATCGTCATATCTTCCCCTGAAATCGCAAAACAAGTGTTGAAAACTCGAGAACCTGCATGTGCCAACAGGCCCAAAAGTGTAGGCACTCAAATCATTAGTTACGATTACACAGACATTGTGTTGAGCCCGTACAACGATTACTGGAAGCAAATGCGAAACATTTGCAATTCCAAGTTCTTGAGCTCGAAAAACGTGGCATCAATGGAGCACTTGAGGAAGGATGAGGCCTCTGTTGCCATTGAATCCATTCAATCAAAAGCAGATTCTGGGATATTACCAATTAACCTTAGTGATGAAATTTCCCTTTTCATGAATTCTGTGGCGTGTCGAGCTGTGTTTGGAGACGTGTGCCTTGACAGGCGCGACGCGATTATGGCTGTTAAACGAGGGGTGAGCGTGGGAGCGAGCTTTGCGTTGGCGGACGTGTTTCCGTCTATCAAAGTATTGGAATTCATTAGCTTGAACAGGTATCGAATGTTGAAGTTGAAGAAACAAGTGGACAAGGTTTTGGACAGCATTATTGATGATCATAGAAAGAATATGGCCTTGATGAGGAGAAATGGCAATCAAGAGTTGGACAGTGAGAATCTTCTTGATGTTCTTCTGCGGTTCAAGGATAATAATCAAGAGGCTAGCTTTTCGATTACAGATGACAATATCAAATCTGTTGTTTCTGTAAGTTTTTATTATCATTATGTAACTAGTTTTTAGTTTAGTTGCACGCTACAAGAAAATTGACTTTTAGTGACTAAATTCTCTCATTATTGTTTCTCTAGCTAAATTAATGACAGAAAGTCCATTTCTGTCATTAAAACTTTTAACTAGAGAATCCATAATGATATGATTTCTGTCATTAAAAATGTCCATATTTACTTTTAAAAATTATGAGAATTATGTGCAATATATGGTTGCAGGACATGGTTGGTGCTGCTACAGAAACTTCATCCTCACTTGTGGATTGGGGCATGGCAGAACTAATGAGAAACCCGCACGTGATGAAAAAAGCACAAGACGAAATCCGCCAAGCCTTCGACGCAAGGGGAACGATCCAAGAATCCGAGTTGCTTGAATCGGCAAAATACCTTAAACTTGTTGTAAAAGAAACACTGAGGCTGCACCCTCCCACGGCTATAATCACAAGAGCATGTAGGGAGGAAATCGAGATTGAAGGGTATCGCATACCCCTCGACGCCAATGTTATAGTTAACGTTTGGGCCATGGGAAGAGATCCGAGCTATTGGCAGAGTCCAGAGAGTTTTGAACCCGAGAGATTTGAGGCGATGCCCGTTGATTTTACGGGGGGATCACTTTGAGTTCATTCCGTTTGGGGCTGGAAAGAGAATTTGCCCCGGTATGGCATTGGGTTTAGCTAATGCTGAGTACCTTTTGGCGCAACTCCTTTATCATTTCGATTGGAAACTTCCTCCTGGAACGAGCCGTGATGATATAGACATGACAGAGACTGATGGAATGGCTGTATCAAGGAAGAACGACCTCTATCTGATTGCTACACCATATGTTCCTGCAGTATAATTACTTACATTACACATGAGACTGTTTTGTGTATGATACGTGCTACTTTTACAGATTTTTGTGATACTTTAATTTTTTAAGAGTATCACAAAAACCTGCAAAAGTATAACTTCTCATGCAATACTTCCCATCTTATAGCTAGAACGAAACACATGATTATGGCAATATGCAGAATAGTATTATAAAATCAATATGACAATAAAAAAGTACAATTTGAAGTAATAAGAAACAAGTTCATCATATTTTCAATAAGGTTGAATTTATTATTTTAGTAAATGATTTTTTTTAATGGTCTATGTATAAACTAAGCGAAAAACATCATTTTGGGACAAGGAGAGTATATATTTTTGATAGACGTGAAACAACTTCACATTGAGACGGATCACAAATAATTAGGAGTAGTACAAATTAACACACATTTCTTTAAAAATATTAAAACGTAATGTTCAAATTATAATGCGTTTCACGATGAGAAAATCCCCTCTATACTTTTTAATGACATTCGAACATTGATGAAGGAGGCTGGAATTCATTACTACTCCAGTCTTCTTAATAGTTGTTGTCTATATCAATTAAAACTGGTTGTGAACCTTTGTATAATTTAAAAATAATGTAGGAGGATGTATTGCTTCGAGAAATTGTTTAGTCGAGTGCACTCAATAAATTGGAGGTAACATAAATAATTTACTGTTAATTAATTTTCAAAATATGTCCAACAAAAAAATTGCACAAATTGTTAGGCATTGGTTAAATTTGTAAATCAAGTTCATATAAATTTTTATTCATTTAACATACATAAATTATTAATAATATTTAAAATAGAAATTTCCGTATGAATTCTTAACAAAATTAAAAAATTACTCGGAAAATATTTTCAAGTAAAGTAAAGGTCAAATTAAAATGACTCGCGCGTAAAAATGACAAAAAAAAAAAAAAAAAAGGAAATAAATAAATAAGAAGTGAGAAATGAAAATACAGATGAGCAAAAATATGGGCAAGAAAGAAAAAAAAAAAGAATTGTGCGTGTGCTGAAATGCGAAGGCAGAGTGATACGTGGATGAATTTGTGGGAGGGGGCGTGAATCCGAAACCTTTTTCTTTATCGCATTGGAATCATTTGCGTTTCATTAATAAGCAGCTTTTTATCTGCTATTTATACTCAAGAGAGCGGTTGTATAGCTCAAGCAGTGTTCTTCTGTTGTATTTCAATGTAATTCAGGTGAATACTCTTTAGGTTTTTATTTTTGTGAATTATTGAACCAATTGTGTTTTGATTTTATAACCTGTAGATGTGGTTTTAGAGTTTTTATTGGATTGAGTTTAGTTGAATTCTTGGCTATGGTGTTTTCTTGAATCGAGTTTCCAAACTTTCATGGTTGTGAGCTTCTTCTTGTATTACGATTTTCAACTTTTATCAGAATTAAGAATGTGGGTTCTGTATGAAGGTTAGTGATTTTCTTTCAAAGAATGTTGTTCTGTTTGAAGGTTAGGGTTTTCTTTCCAGAATAAAAAATGTTGGTTTCTGTTTGAAGGATAGGTTCTTTTGATTTTCTTGATTAGCATTGCTTTGTGCATCGCTTTTCTTATATTTGAGGCCACTTCTTGTTTGTTTTCCGAGTTTTTTTTTAAATACTGTCATCTTGTTCTTCTATTATAAAGTGCAGTGATTTAATGGTCGTTAGCTTGTCCACGTCGATTTACTAATATTTAGATACTGCTTATTTTCCCATGTTTTTTTCCCCAGATATTGCTCATTTTCCAGAAATGGCCAATAACCCCCAACACACAGGCATGCAGGTAATGAGATGCTTTCTTATATGAGTTATTTTGGACACTGGCATCATATCTTATTTGAAAATTCTTCTTGTTAAGAACGAAAGGTTATATTATTTGAGAACTTGAGTATGTTTTTTGGGTTTTGACGTCAATACTCTAGGTATGATGCATTTGCTCAAGCATTTTCACTGCTTCTGCAAACTGTGCTCTTAGAGTAATTCTTGAAATAGTCCTCGACTCCTTTGCTTTACACGTGGCTGTTGTAAATACTTGATCAGAATCTACTGAATTGATGTTGGCATCCCAAATGATAACATAATTAATTGATTTGTTGGGTTGTTTTTATTAGGGCCTCTCATGTAGACAATTAATTGCACGTTTAATGAATAACATATTTGCCAACATTATTCTAATTTCTAACATATTTGTCGATATTATTCTATTGTGCATTATTGTATAGGAAGTTGCGAGCAACTATTATCACGTATGTAGGAGTAAATGTTATTTCCACCCATGTGTATAAGTGTATTTAACTATAAATATGGTAATGAGGTGACGTAGCACAGGTACACCTAGACCTTACGCGAGTGAATGAAGTATTCATGCATACCTTTTAATTTTTACCATGTATTATTACTTTGTTTGTGGTTTGGTCATTCACATGTAGAGTCTTTTAATAGGGGTTAACAGTTAAGTACGTTAACCGAAAATATCATGGTTGCTACATAATGAATTCTTATCATAGGGTTCTTAACAGTGTTCCCCTGATTCTCTTACACGTGAAAGGTACAGGTTATGCATGCTTCTGTGGAAATTCACTTAAATATATTAGGAGTATATGGCTCTTTTTTAATCTTACGTCTTTTTTTAAAACTACTCTCCTCTAGTTATCTTACTTTGCTCACTAATAATCTCATTCTGTGTCTTGTATGGAATCTTATTTTATGTTCTTATGCTTGGTTTGCTTCTGATTCTTGTATCTTTTTATTGAATAAAGCCTGTCCAGCATCGTATGATTGGTCATGTGGCTCCTCCTCCCATTCCTCCTCCAATGGCTATGCAAGTAAAGTTCATCTGTATTTAATTCAACCCGAGAGTTTTATAGTAAAATGTTAGCGATGCTTCAATCTTTATTTTTTTATGTTTTGTTAGTTCCGACCCGTGGTTCCACCACCACCACCACAACCGCCATCATTACTCCAATGCCACCTCAACAGTTTCTTCCCGTTGGACATCCAAACATGGGAATGCTTCCTCATCCGCCACCTCAGCAGTATCCTCAAGCAGTGCTGCCTCTGACAGCACAACTACCTCCATCACCACAGCCACTTCTGCCATTACAACCACCTCTGCGAGAACCACATCCGCCTAATAGACCTGATGTCTGTTCCCCCACAACTTCAACCCCCTAATAATTACATGCCCAGTTATGATGGTCCTAGAATCTCTCATATGCCATACAATGTAAGGCTTCTTTTCGTGCTTTATTACATGTAAAATGATAAAATCTCTGTAGCTTCCAAGAATCACAGCGTTCATAACATCAATACTTGTACCTTTTTAGCCTTCTTCTGGTGGCCAGCCGAAAATGAACATGATCCCCACAGCCCAACATTTGCCTTTTGCCCAGACAGATACTCCCAGTTTTTCTGCTGGAGGGCAGCCTTGGTATCCTACTGGGAATCAGGACATGCAATCCACTTTGCTGGTGCAGCCACCCGTGGAACAAAGTTCTGGAAAACAGATATGGTTTTCAAGTGGGAACCACAACATAAAGCTTGTCACGCTTTTGCAGCAGAATGGAGGAACATGTAGCTGATGGAATACTTACAACCAAATCTCATTGGCGAGAGTATTTCATAAAGGTTCTGTTCTTCTTTCCTTTGGTGCTAAGTCAAGAAATCTTCGTATTGCTTTCTTATTGATTTTTGACATGATATTCAGATTAAAGATGCGCCTGCATATCTGGCTGTGAACTCAAACACAGTAGGTTCTACTGCAAAAGATCTCTTTGAAGATGCATTAGAAGACCTGAAGAAACAGGTAGTTAGATAGTAGATAGTTTCTGAGAAAAGGAACAAGAAATACGATCACAAACACCAGATTAAATTAAATTTACTCTGCCTTATCATTCTGCACACAAGCTTATTTCTCATTTATAAATCAAATTGCAGTATGCAGAGGAGATGGAGGAAATTGAAGAAGCCATAATGAATGAGAAGGTATTGAATATCCCTCGGGTATTTGTTGGAATTTATACTTGTATCAATTTACATATTTGTTGTTTCAGATATCGTTGTCCACAAGTTGGACTCTTGAAGATTTTAAAGGCGCTCTTCCGAGAGAGATCCCCTCTAAACCTATATATCAGATGTCAATTTAAAGGTGTTCTATCCTCTTATTAAACTTCATGTGTGTGATAATGGCAAGATTATGAACAAAGCCAGTTTTATACATTTGTTTCTGCTTGTATCTGATCTTCGAGTGTATTGCAGCTTATATTTGATGAGTTATTGGACATTGTAAAGGAGAAAGAGGAAAAAGGAGCTAAGAAACGTAAGCGTCTAGCTGAAGATGTCTACGAATTCCTTTTTAATGCAAAGGTACGGATGTTAGTGGGTCATCTGTGATTCTGAGTCTTTCATTTATCATTCTATATATGATTATCTTTAATGTTGGCTATTAAACTGGAAATAACATTGGATTCAAAGTGGGAGGAATGCATCCCACTCATTGAAGAGAGGTTTGGGGGGAAAGAGAGCTTTTTCCGCGAAATTTTTATTAATGTCATTCTTGAACTTAAGACAATAGAAAAGGAGCGCAGTCGAAAAGCAGATAAGGTAAACAAGAAATTGCTTATTTATTGTACCAATGTGTACCACCATGAATGTTGCCCTGTTGTTAACCCAAAAATAATGGAGTATGATATTTTTTTCTTTTATCTTGTATCTTTATTGTTTTCTCCGTTGTGATTTGAACTGTTTACCGTGAACATTGGCTTCAGTCAGTAAAATCCTAAATTTTAAACGTAGCTGCTGCACGGAATCAGCATAACTGTATCATGAATAGCTCTGCACAGTAAATGCATGTCAAAATTATTTGTACAGAAGATGAGAAAACTAAGATCCATATGCTGGAATGATGTTTGAAATCTGACATTCTAAACTATCCTTACTAATATTTCTTAGACCTTTAGATAGTGAGATTAACGTGCAATATATGTTCTTAACTATGATCGTTTTTGCAGGCTAAGAAGGAGAGGAAGGACAAGGGAAAGAAGGGAAGAAGAAAAAAGAATAAAGACAAAGAAGGCAAAATCAGAAAAGAGAGTCGTAAGACATACGAGGATGACAGCGATGAATCTTTTGTATGAAACTTAGGTAGCTCATCATCTGTTATCTGTATGTCTACTGAACTATTTACCGCTTTCTCACAAACAACAGAACTACAGTCAAACCTTAATTTAACTGTTTTATTATGTGACTTGTTTTATGAACTTCATTTCTTAGACTTAAAAAAGGGGAGTTATTTTACTTTAACCAATGTTGGATTTTTTTGTTTTCAAGTGTATGTTTTTTTATCATTAAGCACAATCTCTATATCAATTGGTCGTACGATATGTTTTTTTGTTAAAATGCTTCACGCACGCAGTATGCACAAGTCTACTAAATTATTTACCACTTTCTTGTAAATTACACAACTACAATTGAACCTTTATTTAGCTGTTTTTGTTATGTGACTTGTTTTATGCACTTCATTTCTTATACTTAATTTAATTTAACCAATGTTGGAGTTTTATGTTTGTTTGTATTACACACATTCGGTATATTTATTGCTTCGTGCGATATGTTTTTGTGTTAAAATGCTTTCTTGATCTGTCAAAATTTCATAATATTAGCAAAATCACACAGAAAAGAGGAAAAACAAGTGATCAGATATAGTCAAAACCACTATAGCTTCATAGGATAATATCATAGCGTACCTCCTACTAATTATTTTAATTTGTGCCTTGGATACGAATCTAGATCAGTTTGCCTGCTCTCTTCAATTTTTAGGTCTGTTCGTTGTCGCATTTGAATCATTTGCGTTTCATTAATTAGCAGCTTTTTATCTGCTATTTATACTCAAGAGAGCGGTTGTATAACTCAAGCAGTGTTCTTCTGTTGTATTTCAATGTAATTCAGCTGAATACTCTTTAGGTTTTTGTTTTTTTTGAATTATTGAACCAATTGTGTTTTAGTTTTATAAGAAGAGAGAAATGAAAATAGTAAAATACAGATGAGCGCCAAAATATGGGCAAGCAAAAAAAAAAAAAGTGGTGTGCGTGCGTGTGCTGAAATGCGAAGGCAGAGTGATACGTGGATGAATTTGTGGGAGGGGGCGTGAATAATTATGCTAATGCCAGCCCCTAAAACCCATCCGAAACCTTTTTCTTTATCTCATTGGAATCATTTGCGTTTCATTAATTAACAGCTTTTTATCTGCTATTTATACTCAAGAGAGCGGCTGTATAGCTCAAGCAGTGTTCTTCTGTTGTATTTCAATGTAATTCAGCTGAATACTCTTTAGGTTTTTGTTTTTTTGAATTATTGAACCAATTGTGTTTTAGTTTTATAACCTGTAGATGTGGTCTTAGAGTTTTTATTGGATTGAGTTTAGTTGAATTCTTGGCTATGGTGTTTTCTTGAATCGAGTTTCCAAACTTTCATGGTTGTGAGCTTCTTCTTGTATTACGATTTTCAACTTTTATCAGAATTAAGAATGTGGGTTCTGTATGAAGGTTAGTGATTTTCTTTCAAAGAATGTTGTTCTGTTTGAAGGTTAGGGTTTTCTTTCCAGAATAAAAAATGTTGGTTTCTGTTTGAAGGATAGGTTCTTTTGATTTTCTTGATTAGCATTGCTTTGTGCATCGCTTTTCTTATATTTGAGGCCACTTCTTGTTTGTTTTCTGAGTTTTTTTTTAAATACTGTCATCTTGTTCTTCTATTATAAAGTGCAGTGATTTAATGGTCGTTAGCTTGTCCACGTCGATTTACTAATATTTAGATACTGCTTATTTTCCCATGATTTTTTCCCCAGATATTGCTCATTTTCCAGAAATGGCCAATAACCCCCAACACACAGGCATGCAGGTAATGAGATGCTTTCTTATATGAGTTATTTTGGACACTGGCATCATATCTTATTTGAAAATTCTTCTTGTTAAGAACGAAAGGTTATATTATTTGAGAACTTGAGTATGTTTTTTGGGTTTTGACGTCAATACTCTAGGTATGATGCATTTGCTCAAGCATTTTCACTGCTTCTGCAAACTGTGCTCTTAGAGTAATTCTTGAAATAGTCCTCGACTCCTTTGCTTTACACGTGGTTGTTGTAAATACTTGATCAGAATCTACTGAATTGATGTTGGCATCCCAAATGTTAACATAATTAATTGATTTGTTGGGTTGTTTTTATTAGGGCCTCTCATGTAGACAATTAATTGCACGTTTAATGAATAACATATTTGCCAACATTATTCTAATTTCTAACATATTTGTCGATATTATTCTATTGTGCATTATTGTATAGGAAGTTGCGAGCAACTATTATCACGTATGTAGGAGTAAATGTTATTTCCACCCATGTGTATAAGTGTATTTAACTATAAATATGGTAATGAGGTGACGTAGCACAGGTACACCTAGACCTTACGCGAGTGAATGAAGTATTCATGCATACCTTTTAATTTTTACCATGTATTATTACTTTGTTTGTGGTTTGGTCATTCACATGTAGAGTCTTTTAATAGGGGTTAACAGTTAAGTACGTTAACCGAAAATATCATGGTTGCTACATAATGAATTCTTATCATAGGGTTCTTAACAGTGTTCCCCTGATTCTCTTACACGTGAAAGGTACAGGTTATGCATGCTTCTGTGGAAATTCACTTAAATATATTAGGAGTATATGGCTCTTTTTTAATCTTACGTCTTTTTTTAAAACTACTCTCCTCTAGTTATCTTACTTTGCTCACTAATAATCTCATTCTGTGTCTTGTATGGAATCTTATTTTATGTTCTTATGCTTGGTTTGCTTCTGATTCTTGTATCTTTTTATTGAATAAAGCCTGTCCAGCATCGTATGATTGGTCATGTGGCTCCTCCTCCCATTCCTCCTCCAATGGCTATGCAAGTAAAGTTCATCTGTATTTAATTCAACCCGAGAGTTTTATAGTAAAATGTTAGCGATGCTTCAATCTTTATTTTTTTATGTTTTGTTAGTTCCGACCCGTGGTTCCACCACCACCACCACAACCGCCATCATTTACTCCAATGCCACCTCAACAGTTTCTTCCCGTTGGACATCCAAACATGGGAATGCTTCCTCATCCGCCACCTCAGCAGTATCCTCAAGCAGTGCTGCCTCTGACAGCACAACTACCTCCATCACCACAGCCACTTCTGCCATTACAACCACCTCTGCGAGAACCACATCCGCCTAATAGACCTGATGTCTGTTCCCCCACAACTTCAACCCCCTAATAATTACATGCCCAGTTATGATGGTCCTAGAATCTCTCATATGCCATACAATGTAAGGCTTCTTTTCGTGCTTTATTACATGTAAAATGATAAAATCTCTGTAGCTTCCAAGAATCACAGCGTTCATAACATCAATACTTGTACCTTTTTAGCCTTCTTCTGGTGGCCAGCCGAAAATGAACATGATCCCCACAGCCCAACATTTGCCTTTTGCCCAGACAGATACTCCCAGTTTTTCTGCTGGAGGGCAGCCTTGGTATCCTACTGGGAATCAGGACATGCAATCCACTTTGCTGGTGCAGCCACCCGTGGAACAAAGTTCTGGAAAACAGATATGGTTTTCAAGTGGGAACCACAACATAAAGCTTGTCACGCTTTTGCAGCAGAATGGAGGAACATGTAGCTGATGGAATACTTACAACCAAATCTCATTGGCGAGAGTATTTCATAAAGGTTCTGTTCTTCTTTCCTTTGGTGCTAAGTCAAGAAATCTTCGTATTGCTTTCTTATTGATTTTTGACATGATATTCAGATTAAAGATGCGCCTGCATATCTGGCTGTGAACTCAAACACAGTAGGTTCTACTGCAAAAGATCTCTTTGAAGATGCATTAGAAGACCTGAAGAAACAGGTAGTTAGATAGTAGATAGTTTCTGAGAAAAGGAACAAGAAATACGATCACAAACACCAGATTAAATTAAATTTACTCTGCCTTATCATTCTGCACACAAGCTTATTTCTCATTTATAAATCAAATTGCAGTATGCAGAGGAGATGGAGGAAATTGAAGAAGCCATAATGAATGAGAAGGTATTGAATATCCCTCGGGTATTTGTTGGAATTTATACTTGTATCAATTTACATATTTGTTGTTTCAGATATCGTTGTCCACAAGTTGGACTCTTGAAGATTTTAAAGGCGCTCTTCCGAGAGAGATCCCCTCTAAACCTATATATCAGATGTCAATTTAAAGGTGTTCTATCCTCTTATTAAACTTCATGTGTGTGATAATGGCAAGATTATGAACAAAGCCAGTTTTATACATTTGTTTCTGCTTGTATCTGATCTTCGAGTGTATTGCAGCTTATATTTGATGAGTTATTGGACATTGTAAAGGAGAAAGAGGAAAAAGGAGCTAAGAAACGTAAGCGTCTAGCTGAAGATGTCTACGAATTCCTTTTTAATGCAAAGGTACGGATGTTAGTGGGTCATCTGTGATTCTGAGTCTTTCATTTATCATTCTATATATGATTATCTTTAATGTTGGCTATTAAACTGGAAATAACATTGGATTCAAAGTGGGAGGAATGCATCCCACTCATTGAAGAGAGGTTTGGGGGGAAAGAGAGCTTTTTCCGCGAAATTTTTATTAATGTCATTCTTGAACTTAAGACAATAGAAAAGGAGCGCAGTCGAAAAGCAGATAAGGTAAACAAGAAATTGCTTATTTATTGTACCAATGTGTACCACCATGAATGTTGCCCTGTTGTTAACCCAAAAATAATGGAGTATGATATTTTTTTCTTTTATCTTGTATCTTTATTGTTTTCTCCGTTGTGATTTGAACTGTTTACCGTGAACATTGGCTTCAGTCAGTAAAATCCTAAATTTTAAACGTAGCTGCTGCACGGAATCAGCATAACTGTATCATGAATAGCTCTGCACAGTAAATGCATGTCAAAATTATTTGTACAGAAGATGAGAAAACTAAGATCCATATGCTGGAATGATGTTTGAAATCTGACATTCTAAACTATCCTTACTAATATTTCTTAGACCTTTAGATAGTGAGATTAACGTGCAATATATGTTCTTAACTATGATCGTTTTTGCAGGCTAAGAAGGAGAGGAAGGACAAGGGAAAGAAGGGAAGAAGAAAAAAGAATAAAGACAAAGAAGGCAAAATCAGAAAAGAGAGTCGTAAGACATACGAGGATGACAGCGATGAATCTTTTGTATGAAACTTAGGTAGCTCATCATCTGTTATCTGTATGTCTACTGAACTATTTACCGCTTTCTCACAAACAACAGAACTACAGTCAAACCTTAATTTAACTGTTTTATTATGTGACTTGTTTTATGAACTTCATTTCTTAGACTTAAAAAAGGGGAGTTATTTTACTTTAACCAATGTTGGATTTTTTTGTTTTCAAGTGTATGTTTTTTTATCATTAAGCACAATCTCTATATCAATTGGTCGTACGATATGTTTTTTTGTTAAAATGCTTCACGCACGCAGTATGCACAAGTCTACTAAATTATTTACCACTTTCTTGTAAATTACACAACTACAATTGAACCTTTATTTAGCTGTTTTTGTTATGTGACTTGTTTTATGCACTTCATTTCTTATACTTAATTTAATTTAACCAATGTTGGAGTTTTATGTTTGTTTGTATTACACACATTCGGTATATTTATTGCTTCGTGCGATATGTTTTTGTGTTAAAATGCTTTCTTGATCTGTCAAAATTTCATAATATTAGCAAAATCACACAGAAAAGAGGAAAAACAAGTGATCAGATATAGTCAAAACCACTATAGCTTCATAGGATAATATCATAGCGTACCTCCTACTAATTATTTTAATTTGTGCCTTGGATACGAATCTAGATCAGTTTGCCTGCTCTCTTCAATTTTTAGGTCTGTTCGTTGTCGCATTTGAATCATTTGCGTTTCATTAATTAGCAGCTTTTTATCTGCTATTTATACTCAAGAGAGCGGTTGTATAACTCAAGCAGTGTTCTTCTGTTGTATTTCAATGTAATTCAGCTGAATACTCTTTAGGTTTTTGTTTTTTTTGAATTATTGAACCAATTGTGTTTTAGTCTTATAAGAAGAGAGAAATGAAAATAGTAAAATACAGATGAGCGCCAAAATATGGGCAAGCAAAAAAAAAAAAAGTGGTGTGCGTGCGTGTGCTGAAATGCGAAGGCAGAGTGATACGTGGATGAATTTGTGGGAGGGGGCGTGAATAATTATGCTAATGCCAGCCCCTAAAACCCATCCGAAACCTTTTTCTTTATCTCATTGGAATCATTTGCGTTTCATTAATTAACAGCTTTTTATCTGCTATTTATACTCAAGAGAGCGGCTGTATAGCTCAAGCAGTGTTCTTCTGTTGTATTTCAATGTAATTCAGCTGAATACTCTTTAGGTTTTTGTTTTTTTGAATTATTGAACCAATTGTGTTTTAGTTTTATAACCTGTAGATGTGGTCTTAGAGTTTTTATTGGATTGAGTTTAGTTGAATTCTTGGCTATGGTGTTTTCTTGAATAGAGTTTCCAAACTTTCAAGGTTGTGAGCTTCTTCTTGTATACGATTTTCAACTTTTATTAGAATTAAGAATGTTGGATTCTGTATGAAGGTTAGGGGTTTTCTTTCAAAGAATGCTGTTCTATTTGAAGGTTAGGGTTTTCTTTTCAGAATAAAAAATGTTGGTTTCTGTTTGAAGGATAGGTTCTTTTGGTTTTCTTGATTGGCTTGGTCGAAAGTTTTGAAGGATATGTTTTTGTGTTAAAATGCTTCATGCACGCACGGAAAATGTCTACTAAATTATTACCACTTTTTCATAAACTACAAAACTATAGTCGAACCTTAATTTACCACCTGAGTGCTTTCTTGATCTGTCAAAATTTCATAATATTAGCAAAATCACTGAAAAGAGGAAAAACAAGTGATCAAATATAGCCAAAACCACTATAGCTTCATAGGATAATATCATAGCGTACCTCCTACTAATTAATTTAATTTGAGCCTTGGATACGGATCTAGATTAGTTTGCCTGCTCTCTTCAATTTTGAGGTCTGTTCTTTGTCGCATTGGAATCATTTGCGTTTCATTAATTAGCAGCTTTTTATCTTCTATTTATACTCAAGAGAGCGGCTGTATAGCTCAAGCAGTGTTCTTCTGTTGTATTTCAATGTAATTCAGCTGAATACTCTTTAGGTTTTTATTTTTTTGAATTATTGAACCAATTGTGTTTTAGTTTTATAACCTGTAGATGTGGTCTTAGAGTTTTTATTGGATTGAGTTTAGTTGAATTCTTGGCTATGGTGTTTTCTTGAATAGAGTTTCAACTTTTATTAGAATTAAGAATTTTGGATTCTGTATGAAGGTTAGGGTTTTCTTTTCAGAATAAAAAATGTTGGTTTCTGTTTGAAGGATAGGTTCTTTTGATTTTCTTGATTGGCTTGGTCGAAAATTTTGAAGGATATGTTTTTGTGTTAAAATGCTTCATGCACGCACGCAAAATGTCTACTAAATTATTAACACTTTTTCATAAACTACAAAACTATAGTCGAACCTTAATTTACCACCTGAGTGCTTTCTTGATCTGTCAAAATTTCATAATATTAAAATGCCTTCTTGATCTGTCAAAACTATAGATTTTCTTGATTGGCTTGGTCGAAAATTTTGATTCTGGCATTCTTTCAAGCCATTTCCTTTTCAGAAAGAAAAAGGTGGGTTAGCCTGAAAATTTTGGTTCTTGTCATCATTTATTGAAATTACATTGTGTTTGTCACTTTTAGATCACTAGTACATCTGAATTAATGGTCATATGATGAATTACATTATTAGTGTAAGCATTGCTTTGTGCATCACTTTTCTTATATTTGTGGCCACTTCTTGTTTGTTTTCTGAGTTTTTTTTTTTAAAAAAAATACTGTCAGCTTGTTCTTCTATTATAAAGTGCAGTGATTTAATGGCCGTTAACTTGTGCACACCGATTTACTAATATTTAGATACTGCTTATTTTCCCATGTTTTTTTTTCCAGATACTGCTCATTTTCCAGAAATGGCCAATAACCCCCAGCGCACAGGCATGCAGGTAATGAGATGCTTTCTAATATGAGTTATTTTGGACACTGGCATCATATCTTATTGAAATTTTTTGTTAAGAACGAAAGGTTATTATTTGTGAACTTGAGTATGTTTTTTGGGTTTTGAGCTATGTTTTTCTAGTCAATACTCTAGGTATGATGCATTTGCTCAAGCATTTTCACTGCTTCTGCAAACTGTGCTCTTAGAGTAATTCGAATGATAAAAAGTGATGCTTCTTGTCACAGGTCGAATTTACTGTTTTATTATGTAACTTGTTTTATGCACTTCATTTCTTAGACTTGAAAAGGGGGATTTAATTTAATTTAACCAATGTTGGATTTTTATGTTTTCTAGTCTATGTTTGTTTGCATTACACACATTCTGGATATTTATTGGTCGTGCAATATGTTTCTGTGTTAAAGTGCTTCATGCACACAGTATGCACGCACGCAGAATGTCTACTAAATTATTTACTTTTTCTGATAAACTACAATCGGACCTTAATTTAACTGGTTTAGTTATGTGATTGTATGATTAAAATCAATGTTGGCTATTAAACAGGAAATAACATGGGATTTGATGTGGGAGGAATGTATCCCACTCATTGAAGAGAGGTTTGAGGGGGTAGAGAGCTTTTTCCCCAAAAACTTTAATGAGGCTATTCTTGAACTTAAGGCAATAGAAAAGGAGCGCAAGCGAAAAGCAGATAAGGTAAAAAAGAAATTGCTTATTAATTGTACCAATGTGTTCATTAATTAGCAGCTTTTTATCTGCTATTTATACTCGAGAGAGCGGCTGTATAGCTCAATCAGTGTTCTTCTGTTGTATTTCAATGTAATTCAGCTGAATACTCTTTAGGTTTTTATTTTTTTGAATTATTGAACCAATTGTGTTTTAGTTTTATAACCTGTAGATGTGGTTTTAGAGTTTTTATTGGATTGAGTTTAGTTGAATTCTTGGCTATGGTGTTTTCTTGAATCGAGTTTTCCAAACTTTCTAGGATGTGAGCTTCTTCTTGTATACGATTTTCAACTTTATTAGAATTAAGAATGTGGGTTCTGTATGAAGGTTAGGGATTTTCTTTCAAAGAATGTTGTTCTGTTTGAAGGTTAGGGTTTTCTTTTCAGAATTAAAAATGTTGGTTTCTGTTTGAAGGATAGGTTCTTTTGATTTTCTTAATTGGCTTGGTCGAAAATTTTGATTCTGGCATTCTTTCAAGTCGTTTCCTTTTCAGAAAGAAAAAGATGGGTTAGCCTGAAAATTTTGATTCTTGTCATCATTTATTGAAATTATATTGTGTTTGTCACTAGGTTAGATCACTAGTACATCTGAATTAATGGTCATATGATGAATTACATTATTAGTGTTAGCATTGCTTTGTGCATCACTTTTCTTATATTTGTGGCCACTTCTTGTTTGTTTTCTGAGTTTTTTTTTTTTTTTTAAATACTGTCAGCTTGTTCTTCTATTATAAAGTGCAGTGATTTAATGGCCATTAGCTTGTCCACGTCGATTTACTAATTTTTAGATACTGCTTGTTTTCCCATGTTTTTTTTTTCCAGATACTGCTCATTTTCCAGAAATGGCCAATAACCCCCAGCACACAGGCATGCAGGTAATGAGATGCTTTCTAATATGAGTTATTTTGGACACTGGTATCATATCTTATTGAAAATTCTTCTTGTTAAGAACGAAAGGTTATTATTTGAGAACTTGAGTATGTTTTTTGGGTTTTGAGCTATGTTTTTCTCGTCAATCCTCTAGGTATGATGCATTTGCTCAAGCATTTTCATTGCTTCTGCAAACTGTGCTCTTAGAGTAATTCGAATGATAAAAATTGATGCTTCTTGTCACAGGTCAAATTTACTGTTTTATTATGTAACTTGTTTTATGCACTTCATTTCTTAGACTTGAAAAAGGGGATTTAATTTAACCAATGTTGGATTTTTATGTTTTCTAGTCTATGTTTGTTTGCATTACACACATTCTGGATATTTATTGGTCGTGCAATATGTTTCTGTGTTAAAATGCTTCATGCACACAGTATGCACGCACGCAGAATGTCTACTAAATTATTTACTTTTTCTGATAAACTACAATCGGACCTTAATTTAACTGGTTTAGTTATGTGATTGTATGATTAAAATCAATGTTGGCTATTAAACAGGAAAAAAGGAAATTGCTTATTAATTGTACCAATGTGTACCACCATGAATGTTGACCTGCTATTAACCCAAACACAAGATGATATTTTTCCTTTGATCTTGTATCTTCAAGTTTTCTCTGTTGTCATCTTGACTTGAACTGTTTACCGTGAACATTGGCAAAACCCTAAATTTTAAACGTAGCTGCTGCACGAAATCAGCATAACTGTATTGTGAATAAAATTATTTGTGCAGAAGATGAGCATACTAAGATCCATACATTTATGTTTGAAATCTGCTATTCCAAATGAAGTCAAGGTACTTTTAGTTTTTCTAACCAAATAAAATATGCTACAGAATGATTATGAGTTCTCCCAGACTATCCCTTTGTTTAATGTGCATGAATTTGTGTGTAGTTGGCTCGTGAGAAAGTGAATATGAATATGACTTCATTTGAAGAAGAAGCATCCACAGTAAAGGATGTCAATTCATATCCTCATGCCTCTGTTTATGTCTCTGACAATGAAGCATCCCCTATGCAAATAATTTATCCTCGTCGACCCAAGACTTAAAGGGGATTTTGTTTTAATTTAACCAACGTTGGATTTTATGTTTTCTAGTGTATGCTTGTTTGTATTACGCACATTCTGTATATTTATTGGTTGTGTGATAAGTTTTTTTGTTAAAATGCTTCACACACGCAGAATATATACTAAATTATTTACCTTTTTCTCATAAACTACAGTACTACAATCAAACTATAATTTAAATGTTTAGTTATGTGACTTGTTTTATGCCCTTCATTTCTTAGACTTGAAGGGCATTTAGTTTTAATCTATCCAATGTTGGATTTTTTATGTTTTCCAGTGTATGTTTATATTATGCACATTCTGTATATTTATTGGTTGTGATATATTTTTTTGTTAAATTGATTCACGCACGCAGTATGCATGAAATGTCTACTAAAGTATTTGCTTGGCCAAGATGTGATTGACTATATATACCAAAACGTCGTCTCCTCAGACTCTCACTCCTCTCCACCATCGTCTTCTCAATTGTGTTTTCTCTTAAATTTCTTTAAATCTTAGCTTCATAATTATTACAACAAACTATTTTCAAAGAGAAAGAGAGTAGGAGGAAAAGGAAAATTTGATTAATAAGCAAAATAATTGATTACGTATATAAGTACAAATTTTATATAGGGTAAGGTCTACTAGTTAATTTAACATACAAATAATTAATTAATTCAGAATCGTAATATATATTTGCTTCACTCATTAATATTTGGCAGAGGGTATAGAACTAGAATCCCAATCAAAATTGGCGCCGCTATTCTGATGCATATCCGGCGCCATTTCCGACACGCTCCACACCTTCACCGATTTGTCCAAACTCCCACTGTAAACCACCCACTTCTTATCCCCCTCCTCACTCTTATCCTTCTCCACCGCCAAGCACTTCACCGGCCCCGTGTGCCCCGTCAGCACCGACAGACACGTGTGCACCTGCCCATCCCTCCTCCACACGCATATCGTCTTATCCGCCGACCCGCTGAACACCAAATTCCCCGCCGCCGCCAGGCACAGCACCGCCAGCTTGTGCCCCTTCAAAACCCCGCCGTGCGACAAGTTATTCTCCACCTCCCAGAAATTCACCACCCCGTCCGACGACCCGGAGTACACAACCGACCCGGATTCGTTAACCTCCAACGCTGTAACCGCCGATTCCTGTTTAAGCAATGTGTGCACTAACGTGTGTTTGTATGTTTTCCCCTTGTGGTCCCGCTTCCACGCCTTCACCGTCCCGTCGGCTGACCCCGTGTACACCATCCCGTTAACGCTCGCGACGACGGAGTTGACTGCGTCGTCGTGAGCCTTAACGGACTCCATGCACATGCACTGGCCTGATTCTCATTCATTAAAAAACTCTTAATTTTTGTAATTTTAAATTTGTTTAAAAATAATTTTCCCTATCCTCTTTTTTCTCTCTTTTTCAACTGTCATTTTTTAATTTTTTTTTTTCAATTCTTTCTCTCACCCTTCCACTTCATCGTTTTAAATTTTTTAACTATAATTATAATTTTATTTAATAATTATATTAAAACTTATTAAATCGAATTTCGTAAGTCTTGCATTAATATATTATTCTATTATATTATCTAATACCTTGAATGTTCTGTCCCACGAGGCCGAGTAAAGTAGCCCGGTCTCGTTGTCCATGCTGAGGCATGAGATGGCGTCCGTGTGTTTTATCCAAACTGCGCTTCGTTTCTTCTTGACCTCCACGTAGTTCCCGGGCCTAATCGAGGCTTTGAATATGTCGAAAAAGGTCGGCATTGTCCCCGATCGCTTGTACGAGTCGGGGTGTTTGGGTGTGGTTCGCCACACCCTGATCTTGCCGTCCTGATGGCCGGTGAAGATCTTGTAATTGGAGATGATTATGGCCTTGACGAGGCCGCTGTTGGATTTAAAGGCGGAGAATTCTTGCATGTTCTTCCAAACCCTAATGTTCTTGCTGTCGGAGCCGGTGTAGAGGATCTTATCCTTGGCTGCTAGGGAATATATGTGGCCTTCTTCACGGACAAGGGACCCGATTAAGCTGTTTGTGGGTTGGTTCTCGGAGGAGGTTTTGCTGCTGGACCAGGGGTTGCCGAAGGGGGTGGGGCCGTTCCATGGTGACATCATCATGGGGGAACCGTCTCCGCTGAGACGGTTCGGATCGTAGGAGAAGCTGCTGTTGCGGAGGTCCTCGTCCGTGGAGGCGGCGCTCGACGAGGAAAAGTTGGCCATTGTGGATGATGAAATGTGGGTGGGGAATTGAATCGTGGTCGGAGGAAGAAGGGTGTATGTTTGAGAGGAGGGTGAAGGAGAGGTTTTTTAGGGAATATTATTGGGATTAATGGAAGAAGAAGAAGAAGATTGATCATTGATGCATGTTTAAATTATAAAAATGAATGACTAGTTTTTATATGCATGTATGGTGGACGGTTGGTGTTTATTTTCTAATTTTGTCATGATCGAGAATATATCTTTCGAGCTAGGATAATTAATAGTCGCCCAATCATTAATAGGTTCACGCTTGGATTATTTGATGTAATATATATATATAAACACCTATATGTGTGATCAATTGAGCCTAAAAAACTCTACTATTTCCATCAATTAAGCCTAAACTCTACTATTTCCTATTTTATTTGGGTGGTGTGTACTCAAGAAGGGAAAAAATGTGGATATCATACACAGTGACGGAGCCAGAAATTTTCGATAGGGGGACCCGATTAATATTACTATAAAGATAAAATAATACTCCGTATGTACTTATTATACTTATTAAAAATTTTATAATAAAATTGTCAATACATTTTATTCCATTAAATTAAACTGATCAACCTGACTTTCATTATGTTTTGAATAACCTTTGATAGTTCAAACTCAAAATATTACAAAACAATTAAAAATTTGCTAAAATGTTAATATATATATATATCTATATTTTTAAATCACTTCTTTTCTTCAATTATAATTTTTTTTTTTAGTCTTAGATTAAAATTTAGACCATAGTTTCAAATATACTATCAATACCTATTAAAAAAATTTGGAGTATTAAGAAATAAAATGTATACAATCATTCAATTTTAGTCCATCTAAACTTAATATATGCATGTCTCAAAATAAAAATAATATTCAAATTATAATTTATTTTATTCATACACAATATATATATATAATTATTTAAAAAGAAAAAACTAATATATATAAAAAAAATAAAAAAAATGGTGGGGGCACTGGACCCCTCTGAGCCCAGTGTGGCCCCGTCATTGATCATACATGTATAAGGTTGTAGTCAAAATAATAGTGCATTAGTTACTTCCAATTTTTTTTTTTGTTATAAAAGTTCATGTAGTAAATAATGTAAAGTGTAACATGCGTTTTACATATTTTAGTAATATTATGTTGCATATTTTAGTTATATGGTATTTCAATTTTCAATGGTAGTGACATACACTTTCTAATAATATTTTCAATTATAATGACTTACATTTTTTTGTAATATTATGTTGCACTTTTTAATTATATGGTGTTGCACTTTTCATTTGTAGTGACTTACACTTTGGGGGGGAAACAGAATAGACCAAACCACGCTAAGACTTTAAAAGCTAATTTTATTTTGTAAAACAATTAAGGACAAAATCCAATCTATATAGTCGATTATGCCCATGTTTTCTAATTAATTAAGAATTTCAACTACAATTAATAATGTTAATCGAAATTTAGGAAAGTCAAACATTTAAATTTTAAATTAAGTTGGGAGATAATTCTCCTCGATTCTAGCGCTGGTTTTAATTTTAAATTAAGTTGGAAAAGTCAATAATATTTTCAGTTATATTAACTTACACCTTTTAGTTATATGGTGGTGCACTTTTCAGTTTTGTAAACATTAGTGAGAGAGATGAGTTACAATAATAACTTACAGTTTTCATTAATATTGTGTTGCACTTTCAGTTATGGTGACATACACTTTTCAGTAATATTGTGTTGCACTTTTTAGTTATAGTGACTTAAACTTTTCAGAAATATTGTGTTGTACTTTTCAGTTATACTGACCTGCACTTTTAGTAATATTGTGTTATACTTTTCAGTTATATTAACTTACCCTTTTTATTTTCACTTTTTACTGAATAAATTTTTTTCCTTAAAAGTTCAACACATTTTTACTTAAAAAGTTTTAGTTACTATAATTGAAAAAAGTGTAAAACATATTAACATATTCTCCTAAAAATTTGGATAGTTGAACTTAATATTTTTTTGTGAATTTTTTTTACTATTTCATTATATAAAATTAAAAAAATTTATCTATTAATTAACGAGTATGATAGTAGTCTAAATGGGGAATGAGTGTTTGTAAATTCAAACCACAATTTTCTCACATACTTTTTTAATTTTTTTCCATTTTATTATAATATGTACAAATGAAAATCAATACTTAATTGAAAAAAAAGGTATAATTAATGAGCCAACCTTATCAACTTTTCAAACATATTGGAGTTTAATTCGGCCGAGTACTTGATATCAACAACTCATTGTTGTGATTAAAATAATTGAGTTGTTTGACTACTTTCACAACCAAGGAATTAGAGAATATCAAACCCATCGCACTCTCAATAGGTGCATTGATACTAATTAATACATGAAAGAGAATTAATCTACTTTTATATTGTAAAGGGAAGTTTTGAAAGCTGTCTCAAAAATCTTGCAGGTAAAAAAGATTTGGCTCTAGCCATAGTCATAAGGAAATCCGTTCTAGTCTTTAGATATACCCCTTGTGGTTAATGTTCAAAAGTATGACACTAATTCTCTTCCTATATTATTAAGGAATCATTGCCCCATTTTAATTAATTAACTAATATTTTTTCTCCTATAATTGTTTTCCTTATTCCTTTAATTTTTTTAAAAATTAGAGCAGGGGACTAATAATGTAACTTCCACCAACATATCTGGATGTGTAATGTGTAGGATGGATCCAATTATAGATAAATAAATCTCTCTCTTTCATGATCTTAAGGTTGACATTCCCTCCCTCCATACATAAGTTTGCAAGAATATATTCCATTAATGCATGGGCTACAGCATTGCATTATACGCAACTTTGATCGAACTAGGGTCAAAAAGAGTACATAATAGTAATGGATATGGATAAGGCGCAATTTGGCAGAGGGTCCATACATTGTGTGAAAGGCCAATGAGAATAATCTAGCTCCATGCATTAGTCTATAAATAGAGTCCGAAAAACATGATAAGGAGTATATCATAAATATATAATACGATCGAGGAAGATATGACTTGTATGAAGCGAAGTGTCTCGTTTAGTAGCCAAGAATGACTTGCCCTAATTCTCTCGATCAGCTCTCTCTCTTAAGAGCTAGCTAGCTAGAGATTAATGCGGGTTTTCGGGCAGTCATCTTGGCTAAGTTGACGGGCTCTTCGTTATCATGCTAGTAATATTCTTCCCTTCCCTGAATCCCCATACATATAAATTCACTCCGAAACTAGAAATAACTTTTTGCATCGGATATCTCGTTTAATTTTATATATATGTCCAACACGTTTTGAAGTATACAAGTATATTATATATATAGAGAGATGTCTTTTTGTGAAGAGAGCTCAATTCCTCGATTTTAATGGTCTTACAATATTTATTTATATAGCCGCTTGCTTTTCAATTTTATGTTTGAGTAGAACTCCTATCACCACGTACAAGTAACAAGTTGACCAATTTTAGAAATGGTACAATGCCAGAGTTTAAATTAGACAATTTTGATATGCCCTGATCGATGATGGTTCATGTGCTTATTAGAGAGGTTGCAACAAATATTCGTCTCAATTTTTTATTTTGAACAGTAAAAAGGAATTTCATTAACCACGAGTACGAAGTACTCAACCCATATATGTACACGTAGAGTTTCTATAAGTTAATATGACATAATTGATCTCAGAATGCTATATCTCAATGATACACGGATGTGGGTCATAACACCAAGCCACTAACGATGAATTGGGGACTAGCGTGTTTTTTCCTCCGAGCCATTTCCACAAGTTAATCTTTATCCTCTCCACAACTTTTTTGATTTACCTTTGAATCTCAATTCATTTCTAGTATTCCAAATCTCCGAGACGACGCAGGTCCAGATGCTTGACATAAAGATTTTATTTTTCTTACTGTTGCCCAATGCTTCTGCATGCTGTAATGCATGGATCTTTATTTTGTTATGAGGGACCATGCAAATCTTTGCCCATGCGTATACCTCCCTCCATATATTTGAAGCATATGGGCATTCTAGCAGCAGATGTGAATTGCTTTCTGCTGCTTGCTCGCACATCTGGCACCTCAGGTCCTCTGCAGAAATAGGCACTCCTCTCTTAGCTAAGTTATTTGTCGTGGCCAATCTTTCTTTAAGTGCCTTCCACACTATAATTTTTACTCTTTGAGGTGCATAATTTTTCCAAAGATTTTCAAATTCATTCTTTGAGTCTGTCTGCTCCGTAACAGCCGCCTATTTAATTCTGCATATGCCTCCCTCGTAGAATAAGCTCCAGTTGGAGCCCAAGCCCAGCTCCAGGTGTCCTCCTGCATCTGTGATATTTTATACCTGTCTACAACATTCATCAAATGTGTTAGCGCCTCACACTCCCCCCTCCCCCCTCATTTCTCTCACCCAATTCCATTTCCAATTCCACTCTTCTTCCACCCATTCACCCATACTGCTGATTTTAGAGTCTTGCTGTCTGCTAATGGAATGTAGCTCAGGAAATCTGTCTTTTAAGCACTCCTCACCATCCGCCCAAATATCATTCCAAAACGAGGTATGTTCACCATTACCCACCACCCTCCTTATTTTCTGTCTAGCCTCTCTCCCGCCTAATTTCTCGTAAACTTTTTTGATTTCAGCCCACCAACTCGATACATTTGCTCTCCTCCCTCTTCGAATCATTCTTCCCCCCTCATCCCCCTCTAACGCCCCGTATTTTGACCTTATCACTCTTACCCATAAGCTCTCTTCCTCCGTCAGAAACCTCCACACCCATTTCCCTAACAAAGCTATGTTAAAATTATTTAAATCTCTAATGCCTAATCCTCCCTTCTTTTTATCTTTACACACTTCCTCCCACCCTACCCAAGAGATTTTTCGTTTGGACCCATCGCCCCCTCCCCACAAGAAGTTTCTTTGAAGTTTTTTAATCTCAGATAACACAGAGGAAGGTAATTTAAAAAAAGACAGATAGTAAGTTGGTACCGCGGAGAGGACGGCCTGGACAAGTGTCGCTCTGCCTCCCATCGAAATTTGTCTGTCTTTCCACACCGCGAGCTTCCCTTGTATCTTTTTGAGTAATCCAGCCCATGCCGTTGTTTTGTGATGGTTTAGACCCACATTCAACCCAAGGAACTCCATAGGTAGGCTTCCTGTGTTGCATCCAAGAAATCTTGCCATCTCCCGTTTTTCGTCATCCCTCATATGAATCCCGACCAGATTACATTTATCATAATTTACACCCAGCCCAGATATTAACTCGAACAGGCTTAGGATTTGCTTAATTGCCAATTGAAAGATACTGTAAATCAACGGAAGAATCTAGAACATCACGGAAATTTTTTGCTTGATCACCAAGATAATTTGTTACCATCTGATCACTAAAATAGTTTGTTACCATATTGTAAATATTCTCTCTTGGTATTATTTCTTTGCATAGTAGATTATGATATACACTCGTTGTAGTTCATTATACTCAATCTAAATAACGTAAATCAAAGTATTTCTCGTTCCTACCATGTCAATGAAGTGTTTTCTCGACCGGGCAGAAGCTATGAGATTCATAACTTGACTCAATTCTTAGTTAAGATACTACTTATTAAAAATCCTCTTGGTATATTGGTAACTAATTTTCATGGACCAAGTTGTCAATATTCGTGGTTACATTTGCATGGTTAGAGGGGAGGGATGAAGAAGGGAATGACTTTTAACAAGATAGATGAATGGAGATTCCTCAAAAATAAGGAATCATATAACTATTCCCCATACCTCCGGTTGATTTAATTTCATACATATTCAAATTGTACACTTTACGTCCTAAATCGATCGCCAGAAAACAACTAAACAACGTCACTAGTACATCGTTATCCAAAGTAACAGGGACAATACAAATTACATCAAATATTTCTATGAGCAAAATCTTGGCCATCTCATCCACATTTTGAGACAGGGAGTTTTCAAAATTAAAGAGAAGCCCAATCTGGATAGGGGCACTCGTAGTCCCAATCAGGCCCAGAATACCGAAGACAATGAAGCCATAAACCCTCTTCACGTCCATCATATCTGCAATCCATAAAGGCTACTCATCAATGTCATGGTTCAACTGGTGTATACAAGTATTTGTCTAACTTCAATTACATATGCACATGCGTATTAGTCACAAAAACAATACAAGGAAATTATTTTCTACACCCATGTAACTAATTCAACACAAATCCGAAAGTTGTCACATCATTCAATTTGTTGTTTCCCCTGTTCTTAATATTCATTATATGCAATTTCACTTTCCAAGTGTAAAGAGATTCTCAATAGAGTGAAAATTAGAGCATATAATAACAAAGAGTCTCTCACCCTTTAGGTGGCAGATCTGGACAGTTCGTACACATAGGATCAATGCTGAACTCTTCAACAGACTCGTCTGTATCACGAGGCGCATGTATCTCGCAGGGATCGGATTTTGGAGAAAGCCCTGAATTAGCTGCAGCTCTGTCTGCGCTAAATCCTTGAGTCGAACGATTTGGAACACTTTCTGATAGATAAAGCATATCATTGGCAATGGGATGCCCCAAAAACTGCAGATGAACACGTATCTGAAAGAGACATGTTTCCAGATCATAAAAAATGTCAACCACAGTACGCAAATACTAAAATTTAAAAAGAAATTATTTCAAGCCTATTAATCTGAAGTTACAACTCATACACGGCCATTTTATTTTATCAGTCAAAAGCTACCTTTAATACCGAAATGCCATAATAAAACAACTCGAAAGCATTTGAGAAACTGTATAGTTTTTATGGGTGCACTCAGATTGCTGATGAATATTAATTGAAGGGTTAATTCTATATATATTTGTTGACCTTTAAGTCAAATATCAATTTAATCGCGACCTCAACATGTTTATGTAAATTCACTACTTATCAAGTTGTTTCAATCTGATACACGTTTTTTTTTTTTTTTTTTTAAAATTTGGTCAGTTGGTGCTGACCGGGACCGCGGGAACTTCAACACTCGGGCCACAGAAACACAAATTCTAGCCAACTACTGGTGATTCAAGGGTTGAGCCTTATATCAATCTCTTTCTCTTGTCAAGCCCGTCATTTGGCACCTCATTATATCAATTTCATTTACCATAACGCCCTGAATTTGAGTTTGAATGTCGCGACCTGGCAAAATTCCGACCGATTTCCTGTGATTCAGGGGACAAGACATATGCCATTCTCTCCACCTCTCCAAGTCCGTCAATTTGGTACCCTCAATTGTCAATTCCGCACATTAGAACTCCGGGATTCATGTTTTTGTGGCCTGTACGCCGAAGCTCCCGTGGTGCAGCACTAACTGACCGAAATTTCAAACGTGTATAGAATTGAAACAACTAAAGAGGTGGTGAATTCACACAAAAATGGTGAGAGTCCCGATTAAATTGAGATTTGATCTAAAATCCATAATTAATATAGAATTAATCCTTAATTGAATAAGAAAAGGTTCAATTAAAGGACATGATGAGATTTTCACTACACGGGTATGTTGACATAAACAAGGTAATTACTCCAAATAGTACATTTGTATTACCTGATGTGTCCTTCCAGTCACCGGTTCACACAAAACAGTGCTTTGTGTTCCATTAGTACTAATTCTAGTGAATTTAGTACAAGCAGCCTTTCCTTTGGATTTATTCCTCCCATTTGAATCATTTTCCACCTGCTGCAAATGTCCAACATCATGATATTGTTATACTGCAAATTGCTAAACCTACTTAGGACATACAAATGCTGGATTGCCTAGATAATTAGCAGTTTTGATACTTCATCATGCTACAATATACTCTCCCCTAACTCATTAGGAACTGCAAATTGTCAAAAATCATGTGCGAATGTGGGATGGGGATACCTATCTTTTTTTTCATTTATTATAAGAAACCAGAAATTTTATTAGAAAAAAAAAGTAATACAATGAAACTACAGTGCACAACTCCAATCTCTAACAAAGTCAGATACAGAAAAAGATTAAACTCCTGATGACTAAACACCCACGCCACCACGAAAAAGATCTCTCCCACACCTCCTCTATGGCTTTCCTCCCAATCCTCAAATTTCTATTACTCTTTCTAACCATAAATACCAATATACAGCTAGAACTAACACCCCCCAGAACCCTTGTCTCTTGTTACTCATGAACCACCCCCACCCCTCAAATCATTAAAATTAAGATAGGCAGCTGAAATTGGCTTATTGCACTTCCCCGCATTCACTAAGCTTTTCTCGAGACTATTGGACTAGAATAGTAGAGAGTTCAGTCAGCATCAATATTGTCCAAAAGCATGTGATCCATTCCCATTATGGTAAAAAAAAGGTTGTAACAAAAGGTTAATTATCAACATAAAAATGAACCTATAAAGATTAATATTCAACAATTTAAGCATGAACTTCAGAACCTCAAAAGACAGGTGATGAATAAGAAGTTCTCACCTCCACTGTGCTAATTCCTTCTCGAGCGTTGTAGTTGACATTCACATTAGCAACTTGCTGTAAATTAAATATTTAAAAAAAAAAAGATGATGAACAATCAACAAAAATGCTCTTCAGAAAGAACAGGAACCATCAAGCATGAAAATAAGAGGTACTTAAAACTGGCATTTAAGTACCTCATTCTCAGGAAAAACTCCGACCACCCTCGCAATATATTGTTTCTTAACCTCTCCCGATTCAATCTGTAACAAGATAGTCATGCAAGCATAAAAATTAACACGCGGCAGCAAAAAGTAGACCATTGCACATGGTATGCATGTTATTTGAGATATTAAATATTGAAATGCTCTCCTCTTTCATGGTTTATAATCTTAATGATGCGGTCAATCAATATGCTACAAAAGTAATAAATGACAAGAAGACTTGTGTGCAAATGTGAAATGTCAGTACTACCCATTTCTAAAAGAAGTTCGAATGTTATAGGCCTCTAAAACAGAACATCACCTGCCCTTAGGGGGCAGCTATTAAATATTTAAAGGTCTTCTTTGATAGTTTAAGCATTTAGAGGAGGTGATGATTCAGTACACGTGTATAATATGACAGAAACTTACCAATTCATTATTAATGTACAACCATCATGTAATAATTTTTCCAAGATAAGCAAATTAATAAAACCAGAATACCTGTTGCCTGAAAACGTCAGCTTTAAATGCAGTTCTGGCTAGGATAAGAAGTCCAGAGACCAAGCGATCTAACCGATGAATTGCTGACATGAAGATGTCAAGGATACAAGGGAGAAAAGATGGCAATATAAAAAAAATTGATTGCAATAAAATAAAATATAAGTACATATATACTGTAGCCATTTCCTGGAAGTATATGGTGGATGCAGACAATGAACGAAAATCATTTGTGAAAAAAGTAGGATACGAAATAATGGTGCAAACTCATACTCCGCTTGAAGTATACCGACAACTGTGTTCTTGCGATATTGCCCACACGGATGTACCTAAAAGTTAGAAAAAAAATCTCAACTACAAGTTAATTCAGTCGAAAGATATTAAAATTTACTCAGAGTGAAAGGAAGGAACTTGGAAATAAAAGTAATTGAAACTAGTGAGGGTGTGTTTGCAAACTCTATTAAAAGAATTCTAGAATCACTTTTTTTCAAAAGTTATGAGAAGTAGCTTTTGGAAGAAAAAAATGATTGTACACCACTCTGTAGAGTTTGCAAACACCACCTGAACCTTAATCAACTAAAATAACTTACAGGAACTGATGCAGGCTTACAAATAGTTAAGACATCCGGATCAGTGTGAAGAATCTGAACATCCATAGCCCTAACAGGTGGTTCATGCCTACAGCAGCCTTCAGTATGTCAATTACTCTAATTTCAATTAATCATCAACAATTAAGAAAATGAAGGGCATATTGTCACAGTAAAAGTTGGAGTAACAGATTTTACACATTAATAAACTTCAAATACAACTGTAAAGGGAATACAAAGACAGACAATAGTATGTACATTTGAAGAAAAGGGGTTTAAAAATTATACCTGTGAAGAAAGTGGCTAATTTTTTGTGATGATCGGACAACATATGATATAGGCACTATCTGTCCATCAACTTGTATGCGTCCAGATTTCACTGCAGACACCTGTCGTCAACATAAGGCATCAAAACTCAAATTTGAAATCAAGTTCAGATTACACATTCAGCATATTTTATGTTCAAGGATTTATCAAAGCGATTAACTGCTAAGAATTACTCAAAACCATAAGCAAACGATACCCCCAGCAACAGAACAAAATTTCACCAAAAAAGATGCTATTTTCATCCTCATTTGATGCATCACAACAACTGAGGGTCAACACATCGAACCATAAAAATGATAACCTAAGTAGACATGCAAATACAGTTTTAACTCAGGAGGAAAAAAGAACAGCAACACAGTTTATAAATTCCATAATAACTGCTCAAAACTCCAGAACAATAGATGTTTACTTGATGCTCAACTTCTCATTCATACAAACATTCACAGAAGCATATCAAACAGTACGCAAATTATATTCAATCAAGTCGAACTCTTCCTTTGTACAAATATCCTCAACAAAAGAATACCAATATCAAGTAATTATCATCTGGATGGAAGAAAGGGCATTTGGAATTGGTCGTTCACATTTTCTATGCAACTAACAAACAACAGCAGAAAAAGAACATAAAGAACTCACAAGCAAAAAATGCAGTTAAAGCACAGTGGTTCAAACCCCTTAAAAATACTAAGATACAAGTAAGAGAAATTCCCATATAACTCTGCTCCTTTATAATTTCTTGTATATAAAAAAAATGCTAATTAAGAAATGAATTACCACAAAGTGATAAAAAGGGAAAAGACAAAAAAAAAGCACAAAACAAATTACATACATAATAATCGCGAGGTCGCCCCTTAAATTCATCGGTAAATAAATCCACAATTGTCTTCCCTGTCCATCGAACCTTAGCCTGCAACCAGAATCCAAGCACCCGTCACCCACATTTTCTAATTGATTCCTATAATTCACTTCAATCACTAACCAGCTGTAAACAATAACTTCCCAAGCAAATAAGTGTACTTACATGTGAAATGAACTCGAAATAGTACGGTTTGACATATCTTATTCCTGCGGAATATTAAAAAACACGCAGCAAAATGAAAATCAGTAGGAGAAAATTTAGTGATTATGTCACTGAATGTGCGTGCTTCATCGTGTTTTACCGTCTCGGAAAACGTAATCTTGGCGTTGTGGAGGATTGGCGGGAGTTTGCCAAACAATTTCCATTTTTTCTTCTGGTTCGCTTCTCTTCCTTTTCATCCCTTTGTTTTAGTTTAGTAGTGGTGTACCAAAAAATGTAGATTTAGGGATTTAGGGTTAAGTCTCGTGTAATCAATGAAATTTGTCTCGTAAATAATTAATTAATAACTAGATAAGCACATATTTTATATTTAAATATTTTTTAAAAATAAGATCCAAATTAAAAAATTGAGATATAAAATCGTTTAAAATTAATAAATTTAATTTAACAACATATTTATTAATTTATTAATATAATTTAATAATTAAGTAATTTTTCAAATAATTTTTTTTCCATTAAAATTATTAATATTAAATATAGTAAATACTTATATATTATACACGTCATGCAAAATTAAGGACGAGTATACAATTTAAATTGATGAAGTTGCTCCCAGGGACGGACCTAAGCTATGCCCAGGGGGGCCGTAGACCCCCCACTAATTTTGAAATTTTACTAGGGGTATTTTAGTAATTTCACACATATATAATTAACTTTTCATTTTATATTTATTTTTACACTTTTTTATTGGAACATTTTAAAATTATTGAAAAATTATGAGTAATATAGAAATAACTCACAAAATTAATGCCCTTGCAATATTATTTTATTTTCAAAATTGACACTAATTTTAATTTTGGGTCCATATTTTATCCTACATCTCACTAAAAATTCCCTTTGCACATCACCAAATCAATCCAAATATTTTTTTCTTTATTTGATCTTACACTCTACTAAATTCAATTTTCTTAAAAAGTGAGTTGGTTAAGATGTGCAAGTCATCACAAAATTGAGGGAGTATGGACTTCTATCAAAACATAATGAAATCAACTTGTTCCATCAATTTAATTTAATGGAATGAGATGTATGGACAATTTTATCATAATTTTTTTTAATGAGTACAATTAATACTACGACATACTCCCTCCGTCCTGGGATGACTTGCACGATTTGACCCACACACTTTTTAAGAAAAATGAATTTAGTGATTGGTGATGTAAGATAAATAAGAGGTATTTTAGGTGATTTGGTAGGATGTAAAGTGGATTTGGTGAGGTGAGGTGTAAATTAAAATGTACTTAAAACATAAGTGACAATTTTAAAAATAAAATGATGTTGAAAGTGTATTAATTTTCACTACAAGAACTTTTAATGACAGCATCCTCTCATTATTGTTTCTCTAGATAAAAATCTTTAGTGACAGAAATTTGATAATTAATGACAGAACCTCTCACTAAAAGTCAATTACCGTCACTAATAACTTTTAGCTAGAGAATCTATAATGACAGAATTTCTGTCATTAAAAGTTAATTATCTTGTAGTGTTTGTGGGGTATTTTCATATTAAGAGTGTGCAAGTAATTTTGGGACGTTTCAATAAAAAAAGTGTGCAAATAATCACAGAACAGGGGAAGTATTATTTTATCTTTATAGTAATGTTAATCGGGCCCCTCAACCGAAAATTTATGGGTCCGTCACTGGTTGCTTCTAATAGGAATTGAATGATATCATAAAATAATTTCGTCTCATCTAAAAGTCTAAACTTATTGAGAGGTGGATAATTAATTCTTGTATATTAATTTCTAATGATGGTGACACTGATGGTAATGATTTTCGTGCATTCACTTAAGGAGAGAAATTAGTCTTTTAAGTTAATCAAAATACCCTCTCATTTTTTTTCCACATGGGTCAAGCCCAAATAAAACAATTCTCCAGTAGTCTTCCACATGAATGAAAAATGATTGAATTAGTATGTAAGTGCAACCTAAACAATGTCAAACAAATGTTCTACAAAAATTCACTGCATCGAGATTCGTGTGATAATTGTATGATTTTTTTGTAATTTGAACTTAATTTGCATGTAATTTTTTCCTACCCTGCAACTGTTTTTTTATATAAGATGTTTTAGAGTAATTGACTAAAATTAAGAAAATGTATATTTTGACAAATATACCCTCAGATAATAAAGGAAATTTCTAATTACATTAATATTTTACATACAAAGCAAGTTTATAGAGGAAAAAGATTTGCCTTGAAAATGAGTTAATTAGAGTAATTTAAAAATTATGATTGTTTCCAAAGTTAAAAGGAGGGCATAATTGGAATAAACATTGTAAAAAATTTAAAACATCTTATATTTATGAACAAAATAAAATGCCTAAAACATCTTATATAAAAAAACGGAGGGAGTATATTCAAGAATTTCATGACAAGCGAATTTTCTCAACCCGTAACATGAGCAAGGACAAAAAAATCGCGAAATTTCGAAGATATTTCGCCGAAATTTTGGTATTTTTGGCCCACCGATATGGATATTCATATGAACGAGATTTTTTCTAAAATATCGGGAAATATCGATATCGGTATCGTTTGAATCTAGTACAAAATTTCTGAAGTATCGGGATATATCGTCGAAATATCGAAAATATCGAATTGCTTGTTTTTTTTGACAAATTTATTAAATTCAAGATAATGGGTAAAACATTTGAATTGAATTATCTTTTCAAATCATCTAAGTCATTCGAAAATGTTACTTTATAGAGTTTGTCTTGTGTTAAATAATTATGAACAATTATTGTATCGCTTTAGACTAATTTTGTATTTTGTTAATTGTTATTGATATGTTTGTCATCAAAAAATTATTTTGTTGTGATTTTAGTCTAAATTTATGTATTAAAGTTAGTTATAATATTCTCTAAAATTTTTAAATTTTCATCAATTTTTTCCGATATCGATATTTTCACCGATATATCCGTAAATTTAAGGTACCGATATTTTTGTCCTTGGATAGGCCCATATTATATTAGGGCAATATCTGCCCCTAATAGGCACATCAAACGCGCCCTTATCTCACAATTCACACAGCGAACGCCATCTCCCAGAAAACACAGCGAACGCCATATCCCTCCTCCCAGAAAACACAGCGAACGCCGCCGCCTAGCCCTCTCGCCTAAGAGAGGTACGTTTGTTTTGTAGTTTCTGCACGATCACGTTCTATTTTTTATGCGTTTTGATCTGTTTACTGGATGAATTAAATGTTAATATAGGAATTATGGCGATTAAATCTTACTAAGTTTCTGCGTTTTGATCTGTTTACTAGATGAATTAAATGTTAATATAAGAATTATGGCGTTCTATTTGCGTTGTGATATGGACGAATTAGCACATTTTTTTCGGGATCGGTCACCGTACGAGAGGGAGTTAGCGGCAAATTTTACAAATATGATATTACATGCTATCAACTCAAACAAACGGATACTCGTCAATGAAAACCGGTTTGAAGTGTCAAAAGATGAATTCCATGAAAAGATGACCCAAATCAATAATACTTTTGGGCAACAAAGTGATGACATGAAGAAGAATTTAAAAGATTTTGCAAACATAACACTCGGGGTTGGATTTGGCTTCAAAAGGAGAGTAGGTAAGTCTGATCATTGTATTTAAAATTTCATTTGTATATATATATACTTATATTTTAAAAAAAAATTGTAGATCTTATGGGAATTGGGGAAAACTCTATATTCATTATAGTAAGACCCATGCCCGACGACGACGCTGGTGTCCTAGTGCTCCAGGGCCCGCAGCTCAATGAGGGCTCGTCGTCCCAGGGCTTATATGCTAATGACGAGGTCCAGCACGCTGGTGTCCTAGTGTTCCAGGGCCCGCAACTCAATGAGGGCTCGTCGTCCCAGGGCTCATATGCTAATGACGAGGTCCATCACGCTGGTGTCCTAGTGTTCCAGGGCCCGCAGCTCAATGAGGGCTCGTCGTATGATGACGAGTCCCAGGGCTCACATGCTAATGACGAGTCCCAGGGACTGCCCGTCCAAGGTCCTCAACCCAGGCCAGTGTTAAACCCAATGCCCCTGTCACAAGTCCCTGCCACAGGTCCCAGGCACCATGCACAAGTCCCTGCCACAGGTACCAGGCACCATCCTAGGCCAGTTATTGACCCCATGCCCATGTCGGGAGTTTTTGACCCTATGCCCCTATCACAACCAGTTATTGACCTCATGCCCATGTCGGGAGTTTTTGACCCTATGCCCCTATCACAGGTCCCCGGCACAGGCACCCGTGGCAGGACCCGTGCCAGGCTCCTGTCTCCCGCCCTAGGCCCCCGTTCCAGTTCCAGTTCTCAATTTCAGTCCCACGTCTTATTTTTTAGAAACTTATAAGATATATGTAAATTACAAAAATATCTCTAATACTTTTAATTATTTACATGAATATACGACCAGTTGTGCGTATAATACGACCAACTGGAGCGCGGAGGGCACGGAATTATGTTCGCCGACAACGCTCCGTACGAAATGTAGTAGTGAATCAATCTCTTCCAGAAGAGCGAACGCCGATTGTCTTCAATTTCGTCGCCGAAAAATGTTATCCCGGTGTCGGTGGAGATTTGGAGAGCGGATTCGTCGAAATTGTTGCGATTAGAGAGGAGATATGGATATCCAAATCTTCTACTGCAATTCTCTCGTTCGATTAGGGTGGAGAGAGACCGTGCGATTGGGGATTAGGGTTTTGAGAGAGAAGCATCGCGACAGAGAAGGGAGAAAAGGGGGATAGAGATCGTGAGGAGAGAGAGAGAAGAGAGAAAATAAAAAAATTATGATTAATGAAATTGTTATTTTTTGTATTAATATTCATTTAAATAATTAAAAGTATTAGGGATATTTTTGTAATTTACATATATCTTATAAGTTTCTAAAAAATAAGACGGGAGACTGAAATGGAGAACTGGAACGGGGCAGCGGGGGCCTAGGGCAGGAGCCTAGGGCTAGGGCGGAGGACAGGGACCTGTGATAGGGGCATAGGGTCAAAAACTCCCGACATGGGCATGGGGTCAATAACTGGCTGTGATAGGGGCATAGGGTCAAAAACTCCCGACATGGGCATGGGGTCAATAACTGGCCTGGGATGGTGCCTGGTACCTGTGGCAGGGACTTGTGCATGGTGCCTGGGACCTGTGGCAGGGACTTGTGACAGGGGCATTGGGTTTAACACTGGCCTGGGTTGAGGACCTTGGACGGGCAGTCCCTGGGACTCGTCATTAGCATGTGAGCCCTGGGACTCGTCATCATACGACGAGCCCTCATTGAGCTGCGGGCCCTGGAACACTAGGACACCAGCGCGCTGGACCTCGTCATTAGCATATGAGCCCTGGGACGACGAGCCCTCATTGAGCTGCGGGCCCTGGAACACTAGGACACCAGCGTGCTGGACCTCATCATTAGCATATGAGCCCTGGGACGACGAGCCCTCATTGAGCTGCGGGCCCTGGAGAACTAGGACACCGTCGTCGTCGGGCGGACGTCTTACTATAATGAATATAGAGTTTTCCCCAATTCCCATAAGATCTACAATTTTTTTTTTAAAATATAAGTATATATATATACAAATGAAATTTTAAATACAATGATCAGACTTACCTACTCTCCTTTTGAAGCCAAATCCACCCGAGTGTTATGTTTGCAAAATCTTTTAAATTCTTCTTCATGTCATCACTTTGTTGCCCAAAAGTATTATTGATTTGGGTTATCTTTTCATGGAATTCATCTTTTGACACTTCAAACCGGTTTCCATTGACGAGTATCCGTTTGTTTGAGTTGATAGCAGTTAATATCATATTTGTAAAATTTGTCGCTAACTCCCACTCGTACGGTGACCGATTTCGAAAAAAATGTGCTAATTCGTCCATATCAGTAAACACAAATCAAAACTATTATATTAACTATATTAACATTTAATCAAATAAACAACGCAAATAGAACGTCATAATTCCTATATTAACATTTAATTCATCCAGTAAACAGATCAAAACGCAGAAACTTAGTAAGATTTAATCGCCATAATTCCTATATTAACATTTAATTCATCCAGTAAACAGATCAAAACGCAGAAACTTAGTAAGATTTAATCATTCCTACGAAAAAAAATAGAACGTGATCGTGCAGAAACTACAAAACAAACGTACCTCTCTTAGGCGAGAGGGCTAGGCGGCGGTGTTCGCTGTGTTTTCTGGGAGGAGGGAGATGGCGTTCGCTGTGTTTTCTGGGAGGAGGGAGATGGCGTTCGCTGTGTGAATTGTGAGATAAGGGCGCGTTAGATGTGCCGATTAGGGGCAGATATTGCCCTAATATAATATGGGCCTATCTAGTATTTGATTTTAGGGCGCGGTTATACACACACACCAATCAATTGAGTACACCCACCAAACATTTTTTTCAATTTTCAGAACGTGTGAAATGTCACATATACCCCTCGTTTGAAATTTTAAAAACCCGAAGATGAGTACACCCACCCATTCCATTTAATAACAGAATCATCCCCACCACAATAGAGTGATATACTTCAATAAAAAAATTCTTAAAAACACAAAATTTCAACAAAAATAAAAATAAAAAATTTCTTAAGGTGTTCGAAAATATTAATCAAACAAAGTTAAAATGTTCGAAAATTTTTATCCAACAAACTCAATGTGTCCGAAAAAAATTCCTAAACAACTTTCATTTGTCCCAAAAAAAAAAAAAAATCTGACATCTTGTTCAAAAATTTTTTATTGAACAAACTCAAGTTGTTCGAAAAAATTACCCTAACAAACACAAATTGTTCGAAAATAATCCCTAACAAATTTGGATAGAACAACCAAAACAAAACCCCAAAAAAATTAATATATATGAGTTCTTCAATTCGAATGCAACCCCAAAATCAAAATCTGGGTTTTTTCGATTCGAATCCAACTAAAAAATATGGGCTTACAAGACAAAATCCTAAAAATTTCAGATCTACATTTTACCTTAGACTCGGCGACGGCAACCGCTTGGAGGAGAGGGTGAGCGGCGGCAGCCTCGGGAAGAGTGGGAGGGGTTGAGCGACGGCCTCGGGGAGAGTGAGAGCGGTGAGCGAGCGGAGAGTGGGAGTGGGTGGGCGGGCGGCGGCCGCGAGAAGAGTGAGAGTGGGTGGGTGGGCGGCGGCAGCTTTGGCGACGTGGGGATGAGCCGGCTCTGCGCAGCGGCGATGTGGGGAGGGAGGGGGAGGTGGGCGGCGGCGCCGCTTGGGAGGGGGAGGTGGGTTGCGCCGCCGCTTAGGAGGAGGGGGAGGTGGGTGCACTTTGTGAAAATGTGAGAAATGAGGGAGATAGTGATTTAATTAGGGTTTGAGGTGGTATTTTTGAGATTTCCACGTGGGTGGCCTCATTTTACGAGTGGGTGTCCTCAATATGTCTGTGTGTGTATAACCGTGGCCTTAATTTTAATTTGCCAGGCTCAAGAGAAAATTGAGGCCCACTCGAAAACACTGTTCACCTTTGGGTGAGTTCTCGCGACAAAAGCATGGATTATAATCGGCTACTTTTATTGCGTGCGGAATTGAGGGTATTTTTTATTTTTTTTAGGGGTGCGGAATTGAGGGTAAATTACTAATTTATCCTCGTATTTAATGGAAACCCTAATTCTTTTGTCCTCACTTTTTTAGGAACCATTTCGTAATAAAAATACTAAATACTAAAAATACATTTCGTAATATTTAATGGAAACCCTAATTTTTCGGAATTGAGGGTAAATTACTAAATACTTATCATAATTATTTAAAATCAATATGACATTTAAATACACTTTATAAAAATATGATACGTCATGCAAAATTAAGGAGAAGAATATATATCAGCAAATAAAACTCTTATATAGTGCGATTTAATGCAGTAAATGATACTAGCAAAATAAATGATAAACTTATTAATTATTAGCAAAATTCTGATTTTGCATATGTTGGGCACCAACGTTCTTTTCAGTATTATATGTCGTGGTGTGTTATAATTAAAAAAATATAAGTGAAAAATAAAGTGTTGATTCTCATATATATGTGAATGTAATTTAAAAATAAATATAGTAAAGTGCATTGTTATCCAGCATATATATACAAAACACAAAATTCTTGTCATGCATGAAATTTCACTAAATTTATTAGATCGTCTTTTTTTAAAATAGATTTATCGATCAAATTATGATTACCGTATATTTTTAATTTCTAAATTCCTAAAATTAGGATCGTTAAAAAATTTATCAATAACAAAATTCATCAATTATGCACGAAATTTATTAAATTTATCAAATAAGTAACTCATTCTCAACGAGAAGCAATTTATTCAAAAAAATTGTAGCTAGAAAGAACCCTAATTTAGACTGCTTAAATGCTAATGAAAATTATGGTGGGGATGATGATTTTCGTGCATTCACTCAAGGGGAAAATTAGTCTTTAAGTTAATCAAAATACTCTCCAAAATATTTTCACATGGGTCAAGTCCAAATAAAACAGTTTTCCGATAGTCTTCCACATGAATGAAAAATGATCAAAATTAGTATGCAAGTGCGACCTAAATAATGTCAAACGAGTGTTCTACAAAAATTCACTGCACTAAAATCCGTGTGATAATTGTATGATTTTATTGAGTAATTTGAACTTAATTTGCATGTAATTTTTTTCTACCCTGCAATATCTTATCAACCTAGTATACATAACAAACTATATATTCAAGAATTTCATGACAAGCGAATTTTTTTCTCACTGCATGAACCATGACTAAAAGTCTAAAATGGTTTAATATACGTACATACATACATGATAACCATAATTGATGAACACACTTAATGTACTACTCCATATATTAAAAACAATGAAACACGAGATGAATATCCGGCCCTAAAACTGATTAATCTTGAGCGATCTTGGTGGTGTGAGTAGGCCATACGAGGAACCTTTAGCCATATCACTCTTACCCAAACGTCGCATAGGACTAAACGGGCTGCACGATCCACGTGGCCGATCATATTCATCATCGAACTCTTTACCACAACATTCCACTTCACACAACACTCTGTAGAAAAGATCCACTTCACATGGAAGGTGCAAAGGGCCTTCAGTATTGAATCCATATTCCACCTCAGCATCCTCAAGCAGCATCTTGAACAAAGGGTGGTTTGCAATCTCTATTTTGATCGCAAACCTTTTCTTCTCTTCCCCAACATACACCGAAAAACACCCGTTTGGGGCCACCTTTCGCTTCTCTTTCGTCTCGCTACTCATATGCCATGATCGGCTCTTCCTGAACACACTTGTCGATGATTTTGGTCGCGTATTGCTCGATAGAAACCTCTCTAGTTTCTTGAACATCGAGATATCCTTCTTCTCAGCATGATTGATTTCCATGATCACAAAAAAAATATATATGTAGTAAATAAATTGTGGGATTGTTTCAACCTCTGTCATAAGCCAAATTGAACATGGATTTCATTCTTGGCTTTGTTGCGTTGCTCATTATTTGAAATAAAATTTGGAAGGCTAAAGAAATTGATGGAAATCAGTGTGTATAGTAATCAAGAATCGAGTTTTTTGATTATTTGGAAAATGAAAATAATTATATGTTGAAGATAATAGGGCAACATTTGAATATGCAAATAGATAGAAAGTGATGGATGATATAATTAACCTAAGTATTAGCAAGGTTGTTATATAGAGAGAGGTATATTAAGCAATATACATTTTAATTAGTCAACGAGCTTAATTAATTTATTTGTGCAGTGCCATTCGAGGGTGGGCTTTTTTCAGGGATTTCAACGCCTAAATTATTGAGCCAAGTGTTTAGGGTTAGTGGAATTTTGTGTATTTTAATATTTTCTGGACATTTTAATTTATTGAATTGGTAAAAGAAATGGTCCAATTGGAGTAAATTAAATATATTTTCAGAGGCTTTTCCAAGGAACGTGTTTGTTTTGGTTTGTAGGAGTTGGTGGAATAATGAAGTTTAGCTAGATTCATGTATATGTATGTGTCTGTCAAAAGTCCTAGCTAAGCTATCCATCTGCTAAGAAAGAAACAACTACAATTCATAGTACTATATTGAATATGGAATATATTGATATTGAATATTTATATCTATAAATTTAAAAAATTATGAAAATTTAACAACATAAATTTTACAAAATAATTTGAACAAATTTTATATCTATAATAAGTTTACATTAAAAATATACAATATACAATATTATCTCATATAATATTTTTTAAAATTTATAGATATTTTAAAAAAATGAGATATATCTAAAATCAACGACGGACCATATAGGGTCAGAGGGTGCAATGGGCTCCCCGCTAATTTTTTTTAATATATATATATATTTCTTTTGTCTCGTTCGTACATTTTTTTTATTGAGATGTCTTAAGATTTTTTTGCACACTTAATTACCATATGTAATTAATGTGCAAAATTAATACTCTTACTCCATTATTTTATTTTTAAAATTGTCACTCATTTTAGGTTCACATTCTCCCATACGTACACCTCACTAGATCACTTTTAAACCACACTTAAATCAACCAAAATACTTCTCATTTATTTGACATCACACCTCACTAAATTCCTTTAAATCTCACTAAATCACTCAAAATACGTTTCATTTATTCTACTTCACACGTTACAAAAAAATTCGTACATTTCTTAAAAAGTGAGCTTGTTAAGATATGCAAGTCATCACGGAATAGGAGGAGTATATTTTAAGTTTTACATTTGTCTAATACTCCGTAGTTACTAATGTCTCAATAATAATGCACGATAAATTTTAACACCTTTCGCTTTTTATAAATTGGAACCATTAAAATTAATTTTCTTCCGTTGATGTCTAAAATATATTAGACATATTGATTCCACCAGGTATCAACTCTAGGGTTTTTTTTAAAAAAAATTATAGATATAATTACTTTATGACGGAGAACATAATTGAGGCCACTCAATTAATCTAAGAGCTCCCTAGCTAGCATATAATTTATACATTAGACAATTTCATATATATAATAATGAATAAATTGGCTTCATCAGTGCGTAAAGTGTCTTTTTCTTTTAAAAACAATTTCGTAATGATTGGTTTTGCGATTAATTAGAAATATCCTCCTCTTTGGTAATTAGTGCAATTTGAAAGTATATATTCTACCACTAACAATAGTCAGTCTAATACACCAAGTATTTTGAAAGTTGCAGCAGTTTTAGTACTTGGGATGGTTAATTCATTTATGGTGTGCTAAGTAATTTGAAATAATTGCAAAATTAAATAGCTAGGGTACACCAATTTTTAACATTGTGCACGTACGTAATTGGTATCCAAATTCCAACAGCTAAGTCAATCATTATAATTGGGGCCAACTTCATCTCTAATTCAGTAAACAATTTATTTAAAGTTAGTGCTGCTTGCTTTATATATAATTCTAATTAAATATTAATGTATTGGACAAAAATAAATATTTTAAAGCTATCTTCAAATATTGACCATCGATAAGGTCTAAATCAATTGTAGATTTAAATTTCATCAGCCTAAATTCCATGACTATTGATGAGGTCTAAATCAATTCAATGAAATAATATCATTTGTTTATTTCTTATGGAAGTCAAAGGGGAGAAAAAAAAATTCTCCAAATAATTGCATGTTATTTAAATGCTTCCATACAAAAGCATGGTTGCCACATCCTGTAATAGAATTTTGTCAATTGGTCTCACAAAGCACGCTATAGGTCCCAAACCATCTTGGGTTAAAAAATATTATTGTTCCTCATTTATCTTAAATCAGTTTTCATATTAATTTAGCCATGAAAACTTGAAAAAACAAAATGATAAAGTAAATATAGTGTGGTTCAACTTTATTAAATTAAAAGTGATAAAGTAAAATTGTAAAAATATTAAATAAAAAATATATAATAACATAAAGGATAAATAAGTGAAAATTTTAAAGGTGAAAGTTGTGAGAATTTTTTTAATATGAAATTTATTGTGAAACTGATAAAAAGAAAGAGTAAAAATTGATTTGGGATATGGAGAGTAATTAATTTATATATAAAGTAAGTAGATTGAAGGCATAATGAGGTATTATTTATATAGAAAGTAGTTGAATGAGAATAATGAAATTAGATAACAAAAAAAATTGAGAATAACATCCATCCAAAACTCCAAAGTTAATATGTAGCCCATATTTCATTTGACACAAGTTTTAAAGAATATTCATTGTTTATGTATAAAGAAATACTCTCTCCGTTCCACTATAAGTTTTTCATTTTCGTTTTTGGATGTCCCACAATAAGTTTCTCATTCCATTTAGTAAATTTTTTTTTTTCTCTCTCAATCACATCATATATACTTTATCTATTATTTTATCATACTTCATCTTATACTAATTTATTATTTTCTCTCTCATCATCTCATCACTTGTACTACATCTATTATTTTATCATATTTTTTAATCAAAATAATTAAAAGAAATGGGAAATTTATATCGGGACGGAGGGAGTATATTGGAACTTGAAAAGTATTATGGAGGATCGTGGAATCAACTTATTAATAAAGTGATTGTGTAAAAATAAATTGAATGACAATTTCAATAAGTGATGATGAAAATAGTGAATATTAAAAAAATCGTTTTAGAACATATCTATTAACTTTATACGAACAAAAAGAAAAGGGTTGGTCTGCTATGGACTCGAGTGCATGTTGTGCACCCTAGTCCATGTTGCACTTTTCAATTTTATTGACTTACACTTTTTGGTAAATGGTGTTGCATTTTTCAATTATTAAACTGTATAATAATATTTTTAGTCATAGTGACTTACACTTTTTAGTAATATTGTGTTGTACTTTTCAGTTTAATAACATACACTTTTCTTTAGATTAGGGTGCACAACATGCACTCGAGTGCATACTAGACTTTACCAAAAGAAAATTGTTTATGAAGTTACTGCCCCTATGATGCCAGAAATTAGATTGGGTTAATTGTAAATTAAATAGTGTGTTTTTTTTACACGGAATCTTCTTTTACCATAGACTGTGATATTATTTTCTTTACTTTTCATGAAATCAATTTAATCTATTACCTTTAATATTTGTTTGATGATATTTTCTAATTAATGCAATCTTGTTATATATGTTTTCGATTCCTATTTAAATCATTGCCTCCAAGGTAGAAAAAAAATACTCCAGTAGGTATGTTGAACAAAATGAAAGGAATTAAAATTGTTGTGTCAATATTAGTGTTGCAAGCCATTCTTCTTACAACACTTGCCCTCTCTTTCCCAAATGATGATCATAATGTCAACAAAGAAACCACCCTCCACCGGAAACTTATGCCGGAGAAGTTGCACCACCACGACGTTGTTGAGCAAAAAAGTCTGATTTTCCGGGAGCTGCGGACAAAGGCGCCAGGTCCTCCTCCCCCTAAGCCCAACAGGGATCCGAAACCTCCTGCATTGTGACTGCAATTTTTGGATTGATTATTATACGAATATTGAAGAAATAATATCAGGCAATTATCATTATTTTTTATCTTTTATAGCGTCGTCTTATGCATCTCAATACTGTACAATTAAAAAAAAATAAAAATCAGTCGATTCATCTCAATAGTGAGTATCGAGATATTTAAGAAAATAATATTAATATTAATATTAAAAAAAAAAACCACTGTCTTTAAATCTGATTCCAACATTCATATATACTAGTTATGGCAAATCGTGCTACTTATATCATGCTTTTCTTGTCGACACAATATAAATATATATATATATATATATATATTCATATTTTAAAATTATCATATAATGAATTATATTAATGGCAAAGATTTAAAAACAAATTACCACTTTAATTTTGAAGTGTGAAAAACACTTTGGGACTTTTATCTACTCCAATACAAATATATATTTTCTACCTATTTTTAAGTTAAATTATCTACATATTATACCCTTTTAAAAGAATTAGTGAATTACACATAAACCCACAAACCATATATTTGAAATTCTTTATCGGTGTCACAAATATTTTTTAAAAAAAAATGTTCTAAAAAAAATGGGATTTGGGTATGTCGACATGAAAGAGGGATAGAGTTTTTTTTTTTTAGGAAATCAAATTAAGACGATATCAAAATTATGACACTTAGCTTTTTTGGTGAGCAATCAATTTAAAACGCTAATTTTTATAATCAAATAAATGCGGAACAAATTAAGTCAGAATTTCTAAATTTCAGGTCAAATCTCACGTGCAAATTGTAATATTATGATTTCTGCGTAATTTTTTCGAATTCTTGACTATTCTGCGATACATTTGTTCAAAATCTTGGTCATCTACATAATCATTTTTTTCGAAATCTCCCCTTTGATTTTTTTCCCCTTTTTCGGTGTTGGACTGACTGTGACTCTGTGGGTTTATAAATTAGAGTTGAAATGAGTTATATTTTGACTAGTCTCGGGTGAGACCGTCTTACGTCTTATATAAGTGAGACGGGTCTTTCTTAACCCTATAATGTTTGAGCAAAAAGTGACGGTATTTAAGTAAAAAGTGATAGTCACGTTAATAATATTATCATTTTTTACTTAAACATTATCACTTTTTTTTACAAATCAAAATTTGAAAAAAATATATATATATATGAATTATTCTATCCAAAATTTTGAAATATGGGTTTAAAGGAATCCGCCTCACAGAAAAAGATGCGTGAGACGGTCTCACACAAGTTTTTTCCTTTGTTTAAATTGATAAAAGAGTAGGATAATTTGTTAGCTTAATTTTTATGTAAGGTGAGCTAATTAATTTAGGGGTGTAAATAACTGTGGCCTTAGTCGTAGTATGAAGCCCAAATCAATACTATAGGCCCAAACTAATCTAACATAGGCCCATGAACAATCTGTAGGGAACATACCCGCCCTTCCATTAATTGTTCAAAAAACTTTATTCATATTTTATTTGTCGATTATTTTATAACAAATTCCTAGATTTAATTTCAATGATGAATAATTTATTTAATCTTAGTTATGTAAAATATGTACAAAGTGAAATGGTGCATGGATGAATAAAAGTGTTAAGTGTGTGTTTAGAAAATATGTTGTTTAAAGTGGCATGATGGCTGGATGAATCAGATATTCGTATCCCCTGGCCTTTTGTATAGTAAGGTACAGTGCAAATTCACAATGAAGTTAATTAAAAATATTTCACAATCACTAAATTTTATTGAATAGTTGATAAACACCTTAACAATGAACCGATATTTATCTATCGAGCTACTTATCGATTTTGAGCGTCTCGATGAAAGTCCTAGAATCTCGAGAAGCAATATGTTTAAGAAAATCCATCAAGCTGCTCCCTCTATACCTTCTTGGATTTTCTCCACTCCCTAACATTACAATAGGCTCAACTATTTCATCCATTTCTAGGCTATGGAAATTGGCTATAGAAAGCCTACTATCATTACATTTAGGAATTGCTCTATGCTTCACGCTCTTGTACAATCCATTGCTCAATACCTCCAAATGATCTCCAACAAGCACCTGAAATGACCCTTTTACCCCCCGAACATTCTTCCACGATCCGCCATCAACTCTATCGACAATGTGAAGCCCTGGGGCACTTTGTAGAAGAAGAGTAATGATAGAGTGATCCGTATGTGGGGATATGCCACTCTCCATGTTCGATTCCGTCGACCATGGAGGGTAACAATTTATGCCGACAATTTGTATGCCTTGTTCGAAATTTTCTTTCAAATGTGTTTGGTCTGAATTTAAGCCCTCCATTATAGCTCCAAATAGTTCAATGCACAATTTTCTGGCCTCTATAGAGTACCTTCCCATTTTCTCCCTGATACAATTCAAAAAATTAAAATTCAGAACTCACAAATTATAAATTGTAATTTGTTCATTGACATGAAACTGTAATGAATCCACATTATCATAATTAGCCCTTTAGGATGAAAACATAAATAAATTGTAATCAGAATAAAGATTACTACTTCACTTTAATTTTCAATGATAATTTCAGTGAATTGTTGTTTTTTCAAACCATCTAATTCATTGAGTCATTTTGTAATTAAACTATACCAAATTATTTTTATCTTAATTTTCTTTTAATTGCTTATATATAAAAGTAGAAATTTGGTTTGGCACATTAATTTATGCCAATAAATTTTAATATTGGCACATTTAGGCCAAATTTGCCAAGATATATTCACACTTACAGGCCTAAATAATAGTACTGTACTTCTTTGTCAGCTACCAATTCTTTTTCTGTCAAATAAATTAGTCTCTTTCACATTTCATTATATTAATAAATCATGTCACCTCTAATACATCTACTAACGGAGGTAGTAGATTGATTGATACCTGTAGTCGGGAGGAATATTTGGCCAAGAGGAGATAAAATGATGAAGTGGATTTGCATAAAGCTTGAGAAAATTCCTGGAATAATCTCCATTTTTCACAGCACCAAATCTCACCGCCTTGAATATATCATCTGACATGATTTCCTGTTTTTCTGGAATATCATCCCCCATCTCAAAAAACTTTGCATTCACCTTCAAAGCTTCCTCTATTACTGAATCACCTACTCCATGATTAATTACCTGCATAAATATATAGTACAGTATAAATCAAATTAAATTGCTGAACCCCGTCAAAAAAAAAAAAAAAAAAATTAAATTGCTGAAACTCTAAATTAAATAAAAAAAATGTTGGTAATTAAGAAGAAATACATGAAAAAATCCATATGTTTGGCAAGCTTCGCGGATTTGGTTGATGATCAAAGGCCTGAAGTTGGCAAGGAGAGAGAGATCGATTGTCGGTGCTCTTTCATCCATTCTTTTTATCATATTTTCAGTTTTGGATCTTATATGGATGGATGGATGTGTATTTTATTCGACACTTGTTTATCCAGAAAAGTAAACTCTTTCGGTGGATGGTTTGGGAATTAATAGTTAATTGATTTCGCACAACTCTCTCTACAAAGATGACATACAATTTTTTTATTTTTATTTTAAATCAAAAGGTAGAGCCGATTGTAATGTTTTTAGATTCATCAAGTTCCGTATGCATCTTGTATTTCCTGCGCTCGCCCCATATATATCTTGTATACGTGTTTTAGTAAAATAGTAAAATTAAGTGTTACGTTTCAATTAAAGAATATAATTTCTTGCGCTATAAAGAAATGAAGTCGGAACATCATGGAATCAGCAACCACATACCAGAAAAACACCAATTGAATCGATAGGGAAAAACTACAAATTTTAACTGCAAATAATCAATCTTACGAATTGACTCAGAAAACCCCAAATTTAATCAATAAAATGAACTAGAAATTGATCTTGAAAGGGTGGCCTCACGACGGCAACACGAACACAAGAGCACACAGCGACAAGGAGCCTTGATCTGCGATGGCAGCACGAGAACAAAGAAAAAACTCTCCCCTACCCACAGGAGACTCGAAAGACGAACCCAAAACATTATGTGTGAGTGTATATATATAACTCATGTTTATAAAACAGAGTTAATATCAATTAGCAAATTGATACTATTAACCTAATAAAATATCAGACGAATTTTGAATTCAAGACTAAATCAGTTATCAGGGATCAAACCGTGAAACTGGAACAATACACATCCACTGTTCCAAAAGAAAGTGCGGCAATTTGATCATTCATACACATACAATTATGCATCTGTAAACTCATGAAAGATATGTTCATCAAATTCATGATGCATACGAGCATTCTTGATTATACGCCATTTTGATTCGAACTATCACTAGTCTCAAATTAAATTTCCAATTCACCACAAAAAGAAAAAAAGGACAATTCAGCACCAATTGACACATTACCCTTCTAAGGATTGTGAATGCTCACTCACTCCATGCTCGTCATCGTCGTCGTCATCAACATCTTCACTGCTGTCTTCATCAAACAAACTAGTCTTAACACTCCTAAGCTCACTCATCGCATCATCTATATCCATAACGCTATGTTCAGATTTCACGTTACGATGTTTAACCAAAATCCAACGAAGCAACCGGTCTTCCTTGTTCAGGTAATATAGCTCAGTGTTGAAGCTGGGTGGTGTCATCATCGTCATTTGCATCAGTTGAGCCTACACAATATACGCATTAATAATCTGTACACAGAATTCTCCACACTCTCATTGAATTCTACACTGACAAGCTCCAACTTACAAAATTATGCAGAAACCACAATTCAAAATTTAGTAATGGCTTATTGATTGATTCTGACAGTGGGGTGGGAACAACAGAAAATTTTGAGACGAAAAACATTTAAGAAAAAGTCTGTTCTGGGCATGGACTAACTAAGATGGATTACAAAACGGATACCCTCGCAATATTCACACCTGAAGAGCAGTAACTACCAGCCGAAGAATTCCATTGATTACTTAAGCAGATTCATAAATATTTTTGATAAATCATAATCATTGATGAAATATTGAAAGCAGTAAACTTGCAAAAACTAAGAACATCAGCAAATTATGCACCACAAGTTATATAGAAAATACTGGGCGGTGAAGCTAACATATCGGAACTAATATAGAAAGTAAGAACCAAAAGAATTAACACAAACCGAACCATAACACAAATCGATTTATTTTACTGAAATTATGATGAGCAAGGCTTACTTGATAATATCGTCCATCGAGCTTCTTTATTCCATAACCCAATTGAACTTGTCCAAAGGACTTCACATCAGTCAATACTCCATTTCTTCTGTAAACATGTTTTCCTACCCGTGAAATCAAATCCACAATGGCCTCCTTTGATACAGCGGGTTTCAACAAAAACATGCAATCATAAAGAGGCATCTTTCCTGTCAAACTGCTTTAGCTCCCTAATCTGGAAAAACTTGACATTTACACTAAAATGAGTTATCCTCTTTTTGGGAAGGCTGAAAGCTTATAGAGACTTTCGAGTAAGACTGCATAATATGAAATCAGAAATCAATCACTAACAAGTTTCATGCCAACAATCCAAACAATTTTTCGTGCAAATTGAACCCGGACATATTTGAATATCCAAATGAGCACGGGAGAGATCACTCAAACTTAATGATTTCAAATTACACGATAATTCACACACACATATATATATATATATATAATTCTTCCGTCCTATTCCTATTTGATCCAATTACTGCAGTCGAGTCCTAAAACAGCACAAATTGGGTTAAATTTCGTCAAAAGGAAATTGTGAAATTTTCTTCACTTGGCGAAATTAACCATTCAAGCATCTGAATAAACAAAGTTCCCGGAATTGAGAAGTAATCAAGTTATACACCAGACACATCAGGCAAATCAGCACAAATTAGGAACAAATGAAAACTCACGTCAATTGAATATCCAAACGGCGAATGAAACTGAAAATGGGCAGCTGAACGAAATTCCGATATTCCGACACCTAAGGAAACTCAGAAATGAGAGTGAGAAGGGGGTGATCTATGGGTAGGGTTTTTACGCAGTCACCATTACCATTGTCGTACAGAGAAGCTTTTTTCTTTTTAAAAACTCAAGCGAGCAAGCTCCTCAATCCACAACATTGAAACTGGGCCGGCCCAATTAACCGTGGACGCCTATGCGTTGTAATTCACTTATTTTCACTCTGGAAATAGTAAATTCACCCACTATCTATTTTTCTTATTTTACTCTACTTATGAAATACCTATTTTGTCCTTTGTCAAACCCTAACACAAATTGAAGAAACCTGAAGAAAAAATGAAAACTGAAGAACTAAAAAATAATTTAAAAAACCTGGTATTATTTCGAATAAGGGGTAGCACAAAACAATAAATATTTCCTCCGTCCCATAAGTGTTTGCACCACAAAATAGACACTTTTTAAGAAAAAAATGTAATGAATAGAGTGTTGAGGGATAATTTTGTAAAGTTATATGAATAAAGTAAAAAGGTGATTGAAGGAAGTGTAAAAGTAATGGTATTTTGTGTAAATATGTGAATATTGTGAGGGTGGAGTTTATGAGAGAGCTTCCTTTTATGGGTGAGCAAACAATTGACAGACGACCAAATAAGATAAATATGTAAACCTTACCCTTTTTTTTTTAAGTCCAAATTGAATAAATTTAAGAACAATTAATGATCAAGTGTGTTTCTCAATTGATAAACACGGGTTGAAGCCGCCGGTGTTGGGGCAGCACGAGTTATATAAAAGATAAATTAGTACAAATTAAAATTTATTTCTTTTTAAAAAATTAAAGTCTTACTAAAATAATGTTTCGTTTAGTAACTGTGAAATGATAATTATTACACCTTCCATCACAAGTTAAATGGTTAAATGATCTATTTCTCTTTTTAACATTTCACTGTTTTTTTCTTTCAACTTTTTACCTAAATAAAAACAAGTAAAATGTTAAAAACAATCAAATTCATGATGTGAGATTTCTATCATCACAAACGGCTGCAGAATGCATTAATAAATCATAGTTAGAAAAGATATAAAAAAATGAAATAACAAATAAATAAAAATGGCAAACTTCGTCCACAAATTCAACCTTTTTGCCTAATAATACAGCAAAGTTTTACCACCGTATTTCCTCCCCCCGTTGGGACGATCTTATCAAGTACATGGAAAAAAAGCAGGTACTGATGGCGCAAAAAGGTCTAACATTTGCACATTTATACGAGTATATATGCTATAATTCCGAAACTCTGCATACAACTTCTCTGAAAATTCTAAAAACCAATTTTACAAAATTAAGTAGGAACTACAGGAAAGAAAAAAACAAAAGCTACCGCAACAAAGAAATCGTTTAGGCTTGAAAACAGCTAGTTGAGTCTGTCTAATCCTCATCGTCTCCAGACTCACCCTCCTCTTCATCATCAGACATGTTGTTAATCACATCAGTTATTATCGCTTTAACTTCTACCTTCTTATGCAGCAGATCTTTCCCAAAGTGCTTTCCTGATTGTACAATAATTAAGTTAGCAACTGAAATCCAAGAACCGGAAAAGAAAAACATTCTATAATATATTAGCAATGACAAAATAGTGCTTGTACCGAGTTGTTTGAGTATGTCCGACAATGTTGCCTGCATTTTTAACACAAAGAAAGTGTAAATAAAGAATCCAACATTAGCAGGATATATAAGACGAGTTATAATTATACACTTACAGTGTTGAAATCGACTTCCTTTAGCATTTCCGATACTACAGCATGCATTTCTTCTCTACTGGGATCTTTGACTTCTTCGCTGCTATCTCCTTCTGCTGATTCAAAGACATTTAATTAAACTGTAATATGCATTCCATAAATCTTTAAAATTATAACCAATCTCTTACAACATAGTTGTAGTAGAGAAAGAAAAAAGATGCACCAGATGATTGACTGGATGATGAGGACTATGAATCAAATTCGAATCAAATTCACATTCCACAATATTGAGCACTTTTAGGTTGTACTCCTGTCCCTTCGACCAATTTTATTTGTAGTGTGTTTCGCACGAATTAAGAAAGTCATTAAAAGGCAATACTTATATGTGTAATGTGACATTTCTACTCTTTTATTTACTTATATGCTCATTTATACATTCGTTAAATGCATATTATAGAAAGACATAAAAATAGTAAAAGTAATTTCAAGAATCAAACACTGCCTATTATAATAATAGAAGATTAAAAAAAAGATGGAAACTGTGATATATGCAATTTATCAAAAATCCAATATTAAAATATAATACCTTGATCCTTCTCTGAAACTTTGGTCGAAGACTTGCTCGACTTTTTCTTGCTTGAAGATGTGTCCTTTGTGGGCACTTTAGTATCCTCAGTTTTCTCCACAACCTTTTGCTTCTTTGTCGTGGATGCCTTCATTTTACCCTTTGATTCAGTTTCAGCTTCTTTCTTTGATCCTGAACTGGGCGACTTTTTAGTAGATTTATCAGCTTTTGAAGCTTTTTCAGGGCTACCTATACTAACAGACTTTGACTTCACATCACTTTTTGAATCTTTCTTTGCACTTTTCTTAGTAGGACTTTTCTCAGCAATCGTATGCTTTTTGGGTTCATCTTCATCCGTCCCTTCTTCTGAGTTCATCTCATCTTGCTCGCTTTCAGCCCGAGGAACTGTGTTGTCATCGTCATGATCCTCTTCGCTTTCTGAATGTTCACTTTTATTATCATCTTCTTCCTCAGTAGTAGATTGCTTTCGCTTCTTCCCAGATTCAGTATCAAGCTTTTTTTTCTGCATAAGCAATACAAATTGTATGAGAAGGATGTCAACCACGAGATTATTACATATTTACTTCTTCGTCTTCAAATCACATTATCGAACTAGATATTAAGAAGTCAGGAACATGTTCATTTTTACAGCAGTGGATGCATTAAGGATGAGTATGTCAATTATTTGAAAATTCTATGGTTTTATTTTTCTTAGATTTTAAAAAAAATCCTTTTACAGTTCCATGCAGCAAAATAAATTAACAGGTCAAAATCAGGTTGTAAGTTCAATCTGCACATTCATACGCATAAAAATGTTATCTTGTAAAGAAAATGAACCTTTTAAATTTAGGAGTAATCAAGACACTATGACAATGTTTTTGTGCCTGGGTAAAGAATTCTGGTTCTGGGTAAGAGATTTGATGAGAAGTATTGGAAAAAAAAAATAGTATACAAGTAAGAAAATGCACTTGAAAGGGTAAAATATGTTGGTTGTATTTTTGGAGAAATGTTGGAAAATATAACACTCCGGAAAATTGAATACGAACATAGCCTAAATTTTTTAAGATTGGATATTTTTAAGAATTTTGTCAATCAATAACAGCTTATGTTGTATTTCAATACACATTGTTACAATACAAATATTTAGTAAATTAATAAAGGGAAACAACCAATAATTAACTGAAAAAAGAGTGCATGTTAGCAAACATTCATAAAAGAAACATCGTGCATCAATGAAAGATGGACAACCTAAGTGAACATAACTTGGTAACATAAGAAACAGGCCTCAGATAGATGATTAAGACATCACACCCAAATCGTGTACAGTTCTATGGGAAAGATGGCACAAAATCACTAAACTAATCCATCTAACTAGACATGTATTTTGCATTCAAAAATTATAATTTAATAATCCCGCAGAGTAGAAACAAAGAGAGACAAACCTTTGCAGATTTTACATTAGAAGAACTTGGGCTTTTGCTCGCAGAAGCTTTACTCTTCCTCTTCTTACCCTTCTGATTTTAATGTAAGGGGAAAGATCAGTTAATGGGCTAAACGGTTAATCATATATTTAAATAAAACGTGAAACAAACACATATAGTTTACCTTCTCCTTGTCAGCAAGCAAGGTTTCAGTCGTAGCATGAGGAGATTCCAAGAACTCCAATAACCTTGCAGAAATTTCTTCCTAAACAATATAATTTATAAGAATAAGATCAATGTGCAATAACTCCATAGAAAATTATGCATGATTATTACCTTCTTTGAAGTAGTTCTAGCCACTGAAATATTAAGCACATCACAGAAGTCCAACAATTTTTCTTTAACACATTTATCAATTTTCTCCTTCATTTTAGCCCTCTGCTTTTCCTGCGGAAGACAATGATGAAAATAATTAAATTCAACTCATACAGATATTTTATATTATTGTTTTGTAGAATGATGCATATTAAATGAAAACCTCTAATCCATGCTAATTTGACATTCAAATACAACTTGAGCCAAGAGGTTTTAACTAGGCTTATTTATTTCATTCTGAAGCCTCTATACGGTAAAATACATTTCATAAAATGTTAAAACTCTGTATAAATAAGCACTTCTAGTAGACTGTAAGAATTGTTAGTACCACAGAATCTGAATTGTGGCTGTATTTTTTTCTGATAAACTTGGTATAATACTCTTGGACATGATAAATTCTAAAATAAATGAAATCCATATCATTTTAACATGTCATGTTTTTCAAAGAACATTCTAAATTAAGTTTTTTGATTAACAAAGCAATGTTTTAAAAGACCTAAATACCAAACACTTTTTGATGTTGTGTTGCATGGACAACTTCAAAATTCGAACCTCGAGAAATGTTTGCACTCATTAAAAAATCGATACTATAGTCACTGAGCAGGTAGCAATAAAGAGATTACCACCAGAATTTGAGGTTGGATTAGATGGAACAGCACATGAAATTTCACACAAACAGTTGGATTTTTTTTTACCGAAAGAATATTAAAAATCTCAACTCCAAATACCATAAAATATACTTAAACCAGGATGATTTTTTTTTCATTTCAAGTTATTTTTACCCAAACTTAAACACTTAAGCTTAACAAAAGCTAAGCTCCACAGAAAAAGAAGCTGTGAGTATTTGGTGTACATAACTCGGAAAGCAAGGAAAGAACCTCACCTCATTCTCAACCCAGACAAAACCAGAAAAGAGGCCTATATTTCTCTTCAGTGTGTGCACCTGAAATACAAATGGCATGAGACTCCCCAAGAGTTTAGGTCAACTAGAAAAATGAAAAAACTACAGACTCAAAGAAACCTTAGATTTCTTGCCAAAGAGAATAGTGTGGAGAAGCTGCAGGTTCTCATCAGCTTTCCTCTTGGACAGCTTGAAAGCCACTGAAAAAAACATAAAATAAAGAGGATCATTTGAAGGCTAAAAAAATTCATGCTTTGGCCAAGAAGATATGACCCAACATACTGCACCTACAGTAGAAATCCTACATATTAAATATTGTTTCCTATTAATCTAAGAACAAAGAAAAATCGCTCCCTCCCCCCAGGTGACAGACCACTGGTCTAGGTAGTGGGTGCTCTCACCACTTGAGCTATTCCACTTCGCCTGATGACAAGAATTATTAGATGAAAAGAAGATCATCAAATATCTATGTTCCATAAGCATATGTCATATGTGATTTAACTTCGCATGCTTGTGGAATATTATTCAATTTTATCATATTAAAACAGCCAAACTGCTATCAGCAAAAGATTTACAAAACTTGTTATACATGAATTTTGGAAATGAGACTATGATTAAATTACAAAATGTATTATACATGAATTTTCAAAATCCTCTAACAATTTATTTAAGAGAGGGAAGTTCACTGTGATAGAAACTCAGAGCCACCCTCCGAGGTATAACACAGTCATCATCAACAAGCAGGTACACATTAATCAAATCAGTTATTATAAAAAGAAATCAATATGTTCCAGAGTGAACATATTAAACAAAATCAACATTAATATTAGCAACCAAACTAAAGAACCATCTGGTTCCAAAACACCAAATGAACAGATTTCTCCCACTTTCATATCTAATCACCTATAAAGGAAATGTGTATCCAAATGCAGAAAAGAAAATTCATACCATTTGGAATGTCTTTAAGCTGTGTCCCCCGGCCCTGTTTACATTGAATCAACATATTTATAATCAGAAATTTCCAAAGAACCCCAGCTCCAACCTGGAGCAGGGGGCAGCAGGATGGGCAGAAAATGCAATACTCTGTTGATTTCATTTGGTTATACATTTATTTGCAGGAAATACTATGAGATCCGTACCCAAGGACCCACTTCTCCTTAACAAAATTAGATATCACTTTCAGGTATTAGAAAAAACTTTTCTTTCACAAAGAAACATTTCGAATGTAATTCATGATAATTCACCCAAGAATAACAACAAATGCAACATCCCAATTTTAAAAAAATCCCACCTAATCGCAATATTCAATCATATTTCAAACATCCATACTTCAAAAAAAAAAAAAAAAAAATTCAAACACAGTAGCAAAACACTTCCAACTTCCAATATTGCCAAAAACAAAATCAGCATTCATGTTTAGGTAATTCAATTATTCTATGTTTAGCAGAATTGATTAACTAAAAGAAATCTAGAACCTTAACCACATAATTGGCAAATGAAAATAGAAAACCTGTTCAAACTTGTTTCCAACTTAAATTTCAGTCATGTTTACTCCACTAATTCTAACAACAAAAAGGCTAGAAATCTCTGTTCAAATGACACGAACACACCAGTTGAGATCAATATCATAAGATAAACATAAGAAATACTACTTCTTACTAGTTCTGTTTGTCATCTAACTTTACCCACTAAACATACTCAAACACAACCTTGTAATATCCTAATCACCATACAATTATAACATAGCAAATGAGACTAATATCCATTGACAAGCAAACCACACAAATTACCTATACTAAGACAAAAGAACCTTCAAAATCCACATTTTGCTTCACAAAAATTACACTCCACTAACGTATCACCTATCTCATCAATTAAGAGAATTCAATCTCGTGTGTATTTATTCAAAACTATCCTGCAATTCTCCTTCTTTCACAGTGCAAGTTATTCCAGAGGCAATCTTCAAAACAATCAAATGTGCAATGTAAAAATTCACAGCAATGACTATTAAAGTAGACAACCACAGTACCTTCTCAATGGACAAAGCTTTGCTAGAAGGAGACGCCCTCGGAGCTTCAGCCATGAATCTCTCCACTGTTTTTCTCTCCCTTGTAGGCCTTTCGCTTCCTGGCGTCCTCGGCGATTTTATATCCTCAGCCTCACTTTTCTTCTCTTTCGTAGATCTCTTCCCCACCCTTTTCTTCTCATTGTCATCTTCATCCTCGGCTTCCTCCTCATCCCCCTTTCCCTCCTCTTGTTCTTCCTTCACTTCTTCATCTTCCTCCTCTTCTTCCCCTAAATTCCCCTCTTTTTCCTCCGCCGTTTCATTCCCTTCTTCTGTTTCTCTCTCTTTTTCCGCTTCTACTCCACCTGAATCTTCATTAACTTGGACGTTTTGCTTCTCGGTCTCATCCACGTTTTCTTTTTCGGAAGCCATGAAATTCCCCGAGATTTAACAGGGGCCCTAAAACCCTAAAGACCTGCGCCCTAAAATCCAGGAATTTGAGATGCGGAAGTAGCAAGAAAGGAGAGTTTGCTGTATACAAATACGGAAAATTGAGTGAGAAATGAGTAGAAATTGAATGATTTAGGGCATAATATTTGGGTCAAAAGGCGGGTACATTTGGAGCTGAATTTTTGAAAAGTTTCGGAGAGCTCTGAAAAATGCGTAATTTAGCGGGCGCTTTCGAGCCATTCCACGAAAAAGGAAAGTATCACAATTTCAGCGCGGTGTACACCTCACTTAGCCAGTTTAGTTTTTCTTTTTTTTTTCTTTTTCTTTTAGTCTGAAAATGGTAAAAAACCTCACTCTTATTTTTTCAAAATCATATACTCCCTCCGTCCCATATTAATCTTCATAGGTAGATGGGCACGGAGATTAAGAAAGTGTAATAATGAGTGAAGTTTTGAGGGGTAATTTTGTAAAACTTTATGTATAAAGTAAATAAATGAGTTGACTTTTGTGTATGTGTGAAGATAAAGTAATGGCATTTGTGTAAAATTGGGGTTATTGTGAGGGTGGAGTTTATAAAGGATTTTCCATTTTAAGGGTGTGAAAGTTATTATGGGACGTCCCGAAAAGGAAAGTGTGAAAGTTATTGTGGGACGGAGGGAGTAAAAATTATAAAATTAATATTATAATATGTATATATATATTGCACTCGTATATAATATGTATATATAATATTTATGTGCGTAAATATATTTAATATTAATTAACAAATTAAATAAATATATTTACACTATAAACAAAATATTAATAATTAAACTTTATTTCATCATTATCTCACTAATCAACAATAATAAAATAATACTCCATCATTCACTATTATTTAATCATTATTTCACTAATAATAATAAAATATTATAACATCACTCTCACCCTATTTTCTCAATTTTTAATCAAACACAACTTACAAATACTCCCTCCGTCCGCCTATAAGTTTCTCATTTTACCATTTTGGTCCGTCCGCCTATAAGCTTCTCATACCCTTTTTGGTATGTACTTTTTCTTACACATCACTTTATATCTTATTTTTTCTCTCTATCTCTCTCCTCTTTCAATCACATCACTTGTACTATATCTATTATTTAATCACTTTTCTTAATTTATGTGCCAAAAAGTAACGTGTAACTTATAGGCGGACGGAGGGAGTAATTAATATTCATGAATTACCTCAATCCACTTTTTTTTCAATTTCAATCTCAATTCATTCCACCACAATCTCAATTCAAACACAACCTCAGGGAAGGACTATTCCATTATTTTTATTTCTTTTTTTTGAGTGGTGGAACCGGAATCGAACTAGTAAAAATACAGTTCTAATTTTAAATCGTCGATTTTCTTTTAATTTTCATATTAATTAATAACACTATTTTTTAAACAAAGACATTCGTAAAAGTAGTTCATACAAGTCACTTAAAATTTTATATTTATAAATTCTACTACGATCAAAGAAATTTAAAAAAAAAATGCACAAATCTATTACTACATCCATTTCATGTTAAATCACGTCTCTAAATTTTGTTCATAATTATTAGTCTTTTAAACTATTTTTCTTATATTTCTTTCCACTCTACCCCTATCTACATCTCTTAGTATTTTTTTTAATTAATAAAAAAAAAATTACCAATCAATTATTCCCCATACCTTTCACACATCATAAATGGGTTTTTTTTTAATTAGTTGGCGTTAAATGTTTAATTATATATTTTTATTATATCGTTGAAAAGTCATTTAATTCAAAATTGGGTAGTAGAATACTCGCGTAGCTCCACTAAACAAACAACGTGGGACAAGGAAAAAAAAATCATCATTTAATTAATAGTTAGTAATACCGTGTATCGCGTACCTCTTTAATTACATTGATTTAGTTTAAAATAAAAATAAAAAATAGTGTCTGATACATGGATTTTGTCTACAAAATTACATTATATATTAGTATATGTTTATGATATTAATTGATCAATATCATTAGATATTATATTCAAGCTCTCTTAAGGCGAGCTAAAAGATTCTCATAAATATTTGAATTAGATAATATATGATTAATTGATTATATATAGCCAAGACATGTGTACAATATAAAAATCAACTTTAAACAAATATAACATGAATAAAAATGAACTCCAACAATTACACATGTCCAACAGATCAACAATAGAGTACCTATAAAGTCTTGTGCAGTGAATTACATAAAATAATCTCCACTTAATATATATACTTGAAATAGGAACTAATAGGAGAAATTACACCTTGTTCGCACAAGACTTGCATACTACACCACTTAATTCATGCACCATCATCACTCTAAACACACACACTAGCTAGCTTACACAGTTATTATCCATGCTACACTATGTGAAGCATAGTATTAATCCAATACTCTAAAATACACACACGTGCAAATGACTACAAATTAATACTCCCCTAATGTATTTCACCAATTGTAGCATCTACAGAGCGTACGCACTACATGTTCAACATAACGGATCTTTTTTTCCTTTGAAGATTGAGCTACATATAATTAACGTTGATAGAAAATACACAGAGTAGTTGAACGGGTGTTTATTTTTTAAAAAAATTTGCATTAGCCTAAGCAAATGCAATACTTCCCTTTAAGACCAATTGCACATGTTGCACTTACATATTTTCCCTCCAACACTTTCTTACATGCAGCAATGCATTCAGGGAGTGTGCAAGGATTTAGGTTTATTCCAATTGCACCCTCCACATTTTTTGGACCCCAAACTATGATTCCAATTATCATTGCCGACATCACAATCAAAAGCCACTTCTTCATTGCAGCCATATCTTTCATATATTGAGACAAATTAAAAGTGTCTGTGTGAGTGTTTTGTGATGGTAGTTGTTTACGAAACTAGGGTATTTATAGGGTTAGAATATCGTAAAATAATGAATCATGTTGGGCTAAAAATATATATATATATAAAAAAATGAATCATGTGGAGTATGGTTTAACTTTTCATGTTATTAGAAAAAAATTAAGTGGTGCATACACCAATCAAGTATTGTGAATTTTTTCATGAGACACTTTATTGTGAAACCAATTAAAAATCATCAATTAACGAGAGGGAGAAATGCAAAATTGAGTTAGTGTATATATTAATTAAATGTTAATCGAATAAAATTAATAGACAGTGTCAAAAACTTCTAGCAACAGTGAACACTTGGTGAATTTTTTTGTAGGGTGATAATATTAGTGTTTTTTCAATATACAAACCAATATATTTAATCATATGAGTTGAACATGAACTAATTATACTTTCAACCAATATATATTTTCAATATACAACTAATATAAATAATTTGTTTGAAATTGCTTAGTCAAAATTGCGCAATGGAACTGATGTATCAAAATGTTACTCATAAATAAAAATTATTGGCGTTTATAGTTAACCCTTATATAAATATTAATGTATTTGACCAATAGTATGAGCTATATATTGTGTCGGCCCGTGATTTTTCGTTTCCTAAAAAACTCAAACTTTAGAAGAATATTGGTACGTAATTAGGCATAAAGCATATATATAAATAATGTTGTAGGCCTCGAACTTTTTAAGGTTTGCTAATTGAAGAATAACAGCTGCGGAGATTCCAGAGGTGCCTTCCAGGTGTAGGTGCTTTCAAGTTTCAACAAAGGGTTGCTAAGATATGTGCTTTGCCATTATGTTTGCACCAACATTCTCTACTATATATATGTTGCACCAAGATTCTCTAGTGTGTATATTATAATTTATAAACCTAGCTAGTGGGGGCTAATAATAATAATTGTAATGACTAAAATGATGCCCTTACATAAAATTTAAAATATTTCAAAAAAAAAAAAATAGTGTGCACCTGATTTAAATTGCAAGGTAATAAAATTGTGATTAAATTGCATGATGCATATGAGATCAATCGAAAGTTTTGTGCTAAATCATGTTTCATTTAATGTACAAATTTATTACTCCATAAAATAAAATAATACGGAGTAGCATTTTATGTTGACCATTTGATTCATAAGCGAACATAATAGGTGACTTTTTTTATCTTGAATCGAGGATTGGGATTGAGATATAAAAACTTGTGTGTGCCTATTTAACGAAATGTATTACGTGTGATGACGAAAAAATATCGATTTGATGATGAAGAATTTGTAGATAAATTTAACTATTCAACAACTGAGTTCTCTCAATCCTGAATTAACATTTGTTAGATCAAGAGTGGGTAGAAATCAATGTGCCAGAAAATATATATTTTTTAATAATTATACATATATAAAATACAAATTCTTTTTCATAATTTATGATTAAAAATAATTATAAGTAAATTCCACAGGGAAAATGGTTAGGTACCCAAAGTAATAAACTCAACAACAAATTAAAATCAAAATGAATTGAGTTAGGTTGTAAACAGGGGCGGGCTACAATCATTGGTGATTAATGATTATTGGGTAATATATCAAGTACTAGTATATTAATTTTAACCAAAATAATTTAGATTAATTGCATAAAAAAATTCGACTTTTATGCATGGTGCTACAAGGAGTATTATTTATTTTCTGTACAATTCGAAACACAATTTTTTTAAAAAAGTTTTCCTATTTGAATCATCATTCCATTTTCTGGCAAAATTTATGACAATGTGGCAATCGGAGCCGCAGCGTCCTATTTACCATTACATAGAATTCCATCAACTATTATTTTCTAAAATTGAATAACCTTTTTAGAAATGTCTTCGAACTAAGTTAAAAAAAATTAAATTCCTAAATTCTTCCAAGAACAGTAGAAAGGAAGAAAAATCGTGCACAATATATGAAGTGAACTAGGGATTCAGATGAGTGAAAAAAAATAGGGTAAAGTCTAGTATGCACTCGAGTGCATGATATGCACCCTAGTTTATTTGTACTTTTCAATTTTACTGACTTACACTTTTTGATAAATGGTGTTGCACTTTTTAATTATTACTAAAAATATTATTATACAGTTTAATAATTGAAAAGTCCAACACCATTAACCAAAAAGTGTAAGTCAGTAAAACTGAAAAGTGCAACATGCACTAGGGTGTGTAACATGCACTCGAGTCCATAGCAGACCAACCCAAAAAATAGAATTGTTAAGGGTTGGTCTACTATGGACTCGAGTGCATGTTGTGCACCCTAGTCCATGTTGCACTTTTCAGTTTTACTGACTTACATTTTTTGGTAAATGATGTTGCACTTTTCAATTATTAAATTGTATAATAATATTTTTAGTTATAGTGGCTTACACTTTTTGGTAATATTGTGTTATAGTTTAATAACTTACATTTTTCTTTAGACTAGGGTACACAGCACTCGAGTGCATACTAGACTTTACCAATTGTTAATGGAGAATTCAAACATGGTGATGACACGTAGAGAAAGAGCGACGTGATTGATTACCCATTTCAATTTCCAAACCTAGTAATGATAATCTATATATATATATATATTTACAAACTTTTGTTGTGACACGTCACATTCTCACCCCTTCTACCTCAACCTCTCTCCTCCAAATTCTCTCATTTCAAAATTCCTTCATCCTCATTCATTTCATCATTTTCCTTTAATCTTAACCATTCATTTGGTTTAACCATTAAATCTTAATTCAATTTCCTATATAATATGAGCTTATGTCTTTCATTTTATACAATTCACTCATTCTCCTTAAACTTTCCTCAAGCTTATGTATGTAGTGAATAACACAAACTTTGTTAAAAGTGTTAAAATAATGTCAATTGAGAGTTGACCCTCATCATGTGTTTCTTCGAGAGGGCTCCATCAGTTTAAATGATCGATTTTTTTCCTTATGATGTTTCTCAAGGAGGGTTCCATCAATTTCAATGGTGGAGGACAAGCCATAAATCAGATCTTAATAGATTACAATCGGAGTCGGAGGCTTTACGAAGATCGAATATTTCTGGTTGGGCATAGTTTTTACCAATCATTTAATTTAGGGCAAAGTGTGCTCTAGTACATTTGGGAGACTCTAAGTGTGTGCAAATACAATCGATTAATAAATTGTGAGGCGGTACAATACTTAAGGAGGCAATGACTAATTTGCCCTTAAATTTCCTTCTCTCTCTCCAATCTAATCAACCTGCAAATCACACTACCCCTTTAACTCCCATCTTCTCTCTCTCATTTAATTCCTCTCCCTTTTCTCTTTCTCATTTATTTCCTCTCTCTTCACTCTCAAATTGGAGTGGACGTTCGACACCCCTCTCCATTTTCCGCCGGCCTCCACCGGCGACACGGGTGGTGGGTTCCCGGCCTCCATCTTCCTCGGCCCGCTTCCGGCTTCGACTACTAAGGTTTGTTCGAAACCCTCCTCCCTCCACGCCGCTGCTGCTACTCTCTCACCACCGCCTCCGTTTGAAGGCCGCCGCCGCCCCTCTGTTTGAAGAATAAAGATGTTCGTGCCTCCTCCTCCTCCGATTTTTTTCTCTGATTTTTTTCATTTTAAGTTAGTTTTTGAATTTTCTGTATTCTTTTAATTTTCTAGTTCTTATTCCTCCGATTTGTTGGGTCCTTTAAATTTTCAGATTTTTTTATGTCCTTGATTTTTTATGTTTTTCCTTATTATATTTTTTGATGAGTTTATAATGTGAAATTTGTAAAAAAAATTGAAGCAAAAGACATGTCTTTTTGGTGTGGAAGTTTGAGATCTTTGAATTTTTTATGGTGTTAAGAGGGTTTTTTATGACCACGAAGGATGATGACCACGAATATAACATTACCTTGAAGGATGATGACCACGAAGAAGACTATGGTGACGATAAAGGCCAAAAGATGACTTTTGAGTGAAGGCGCCTTCTGCCTTTTCATCTTATTAAAGGTCCTAATTCTTATATGGCCTGAAAGCGGCCTTTCACAACGTCGTCGGAGATCCACATCTCGCCCTGTTGCCGACAATTTCTCAGGCGGCGGCCACCGCCCAGTATATTAGGCTAGTCATTGGGCCTGGTAATGGGCATGGACTAGTGTTTCCCAATTTTTCAATCACTACCCCACAACTTTCATCAATACACCCCCTCAATTACCATTTGGATATACATGTATTTTTTAACTGCATTAATTCAATTTTTACTTGAATTTTTTTTATTCATTTTTTTTCAAAATTTTTTTTTATTAAATTTTAACTTTGACTTGTCAAATCATATTTTATTAAATTTTATTAATTCAATTTCTTTATTAAGATTTTAATTAATTGAAATTATATATATTGAATTTTTCTATCAACTTAACTCAAACTTTTTTATTAAATTTTATTAATTTAATCTTCTTTATTAAGATTTTATATTCAGATTTTAATTAATAGTAATTATATATATATTGTACAACGATAAGTATATTGAACACTAACATCAATAAGTATATTGAACATTTACATAATAATTGTACATCGATAATTATATTGAATATTTACATAATTGTTGAACATCGATAAGTATATTGAACATTTTGTGTTCAAATTAGATTTATTCAATTTTTTTATTTATATTTTGACTCCAAATTTTTATTTTAAAATTATTATTCAGATTTTTTAAAATTTTTAATTCACACAATTTACTTGATTATTCAGAATTATTTTTCAAAAGCTCAAATGAGCTTGAATTTAGTAGGTAAATAAACATAATATTGATGTGTACAAAATCTTGATGTAAATATTGGTTCAGTTGTAACAAGACCCAGCTTATTACATTTGATATAACAAGACCCAAAGCTCAAATGAGCTTGAATTTAGTAGGTAAATAAACATAATATTGATGTAAATATTGGTTCAGTTGTAAATTATTCTCCCAGAATGATTAATACATCTTCTATGTGCAAAAAAACTAATGACAACTAGAACCGAAATCGAGAAGGTCATCCACAAAACTCGAAGAAGTACGAAAGCAACAAATGCTTCAATGTTTTAATACTTTTTCAAATGATGTTGCATGCGCCCTCTATGAAACATTCAAAGATTGGCATTGAATAAAAAATGTCAACAATTACACAGAATTTTCAATCAATCACCAAGAAACTTTCTAGGTACATTCATCATCATAGTCTGAATTGTTCAAATAAATACTTAAAAAAAGTTGTACTTCAAAGGAAAAATAGCACCTGGAAATATGAATTTCTCACAAGGTTTCAGTTTATTATAATCCATTTATTTATAGCAAATACACACTAAGAGAAAATAAATAAATGAATATATAATCATAAACAAAGAACCAAGACTGTACAAGTACAGCTATGCCCAACCAGGGTGGAAGACCATGATGAAGCACGATCACTCACCACAACTCAAAACTCATCTCTTTCTATTTCAAGAAATTTTATTTAAAATGACTTAGCTGTTCCGTGTGGCGATTGAAGGTTTGCTCTTACCGAGTTTTGGAGGAGCCGATTTACTTCCCACCGGAAGTTTCTTTACAGGGGTGGAACCATTAGCAGCTGTTCTTTCAGCGATTCTTCTCTGTCGTTCAATCCGTATTTCTTCCATTCTCTTACGCTCATCTTTTTCCTGCATTCATCAAAAGGGTCAACCAACTGAACCAAAATCTTGATGTAAATATTTGAATTCAAGCTCATTCACTAAAATAACAAGATATAAACAAGGAGAGTGTATTACTGCTAACTTTGAAATTCTTATCATTCAAAAATAAGAAATTAACAATCTCTGGTATTTCATAATAACCTGATCGCAAGTACCAATACCAATTAAGCATGAAACTTAAATGAGCCATTTCTTTAAACTACTGCAAATCGTTTCATGAAACCCTTACCCTTTTAATAAGATATCCATGAGATCTATGTTTTTTTCCAAGTAATCACATGCAATCAACTTTGATTGAACCTGTTGCCTCTGCAGATTTGCAACAACCTGTGTAGCATCTCCCAAGGGTCTGCAATAAATCAAGAAAACACACCCAAAAAAAACCACAAATCTGATTCAAAAACTACAGAAACAAAACAACAATCAGATCCCAAAACGCCATTGATGAGAGGGTTTACAGATTTCTTCATCCACCCAAGAACGAGGTCGAAATACCTGTTTTACACATCGATATAAACAATTTTCGTCATCGATATACACATCCACCCAGGAACAGGTATTTCGTCATCGATATACACATCCACCCTGGAACACAATTTTACCTAAGAATAAACAAAAAGAAGAGTAACTAAAACAAAAACCCCAAATCAGAAGCTGAATTTTAACAATATTTTCTAAAGAAAAGAAAGTAGATGGATTTTTAGGGAGAGGCACCAAAATAAAAATTTACCAAGTCAACTCAGTGTGTCAACACCACCCACAAAACCCTAGATCTACGCCGCCGCCACGCGGTCGTAGAAGACGAGCCCCTTGACGGAGCATTCAGGCTCTGCAACGGCGTGGAGGAGGGTTTCGAACAAATCTTAGTAGACGAAAACCACATCGCTATGGTCGCCGCTGTTAGAAGACGAAGTCGGGAGCGGGCCGAGGAAGATGGAGACCGTGAACCCACCACTCGTGTCGCCGTCGTCGTTGGAGGGCCGCCGAAAATGGAGAGGGGTGTTGAACGACCACTCCAATTTCTGGGAGGGGAGAGGAGAGAGGAAATTAATGAGAGAGAGAAGAGGGAGAAACAAATGAAAAGGGGCGAAAGTTGGGAAGAAGGGCCAAGAATGGACACCTCGATTCGACAGAATTGCAGGGGATATGAAAGGGGGCGGAAGAAACGAAACTAAAAAACCTATTAACAAATAAGGGGTATAATGGACCATTCATCTGAAAAATTGTATTATCAAGTGGATTTTTTTTAAAAAAAAAGGCGGATGTATCCCCACCCACTTAAGGGGTAGATTTTGTACTTGGTGGTTAATAATCTCTTTAATTTAGGTTGTAATTTATTATTTTTTAATTTTTTTTTTTAATGTTTGTAATATTATCGGAGCCGATTTCGATATACAATTTTATTGATTTTCGGGGATATTTGTATATATTAAAATCTAACTGTTAATTAATTGTGTATAACTTTAATATTATAATTTCTAATATTAAATTGCGTTTACATAGACAAATTTCACTTTAATTTAAAAAATTCACTATAAATCATAGAACAAAAAATAGGAATAATATATATTCGGTATAATGAAAGTTAAACATTATTAATTGATTTTATTAACTATAATATATTTATGTTATCTTTTCTGGTAGACTAAAAAAAACTACTTAATTGAAGACAGGCTAATTAACGGGAAAGGATGGAGGGTGAGAAAATCTACCCTTAATTACTATTTCTGAATCTTTTTCTTAACACGTGGCTTATCAGATTTATCTCTTTCTAATTTTCTAATTTTCTTAGATTTTCTTTTTTCCTCTCTCCTCTCTCTCCCCTTTTTTCTCTATTCTTTTACAGTTTTCTTAACTCCCTCTTTCTCCTTTTTTTTTTTTTCCAGTTTCTTTCTTTTCTTTTTTTAATTCTCTCCTCTTCCACTTTCATTTTTTTTCGTTCCCTCTACCTCAAAAGTTCTTTTCTTTTCTTTTTTTAAAATAATAATTGATTTATTTATTTTTTATACTCTTTTTTTAATAATAATTGATTTATTTATTTTTTATACTTTTTTTTTATATTTTAGTTTTCTTTAGACCATGTTTATCCATGCCCGATCAAATATAAAATTCATTTCTCACTCCTCAACCTACCCATTTTACACCACAACTCAAACTCATCTTTTTTCACACTTTATTCATAACCATCACAACCACAACAGACATTTAATAAATTATTTTTTTTATAATATTTATAAAATATATACAATTATTTAATATTAAAAAATTTATAACTATAATAAAAAATTACCATACACTTAAAAAAAAATTACAACATTCAATAATAAAATTAAAATTACAAAAATTGAAATACAACTGAAAATAAATAAACCCAACTATAAATAAATGCCTAAGAAAAAAAGATAATTAATGTAATTTAGAAGAGAAAAAAAATTAGGAAAAGAGAAAAGGGAGTGTATGAAATTGTGATCTATAATATATCGGTCTCTATTTATAGAAAATCTAATTTTATGAATTTTGATTTTTTTTTAAGTAGATAAGTGAAAATCGAAAATTATCTAAATAAAATATAATCGACGAGTAAAAATTTAACACGTGGCATACTTGAATATTTTGAGATAAAAAAATAATTGGGCATTGATGGTTGTTCGACAACCTTGGGCGTCTCTGATATTTGAATTTTTCATTTTTTTTTTCTTTTTTTCTTTTTGTCGTATGCCACGCCCAGGGCGTAAGGCGATAAACGTAGTCTTATTCAGTTTTCTTAAATAATTGTTTTTTTTATTTTTTATATAGAATTTTTTTTTATTAAATAATTTTTCAGTTCTCTCCTCTATCTCCCCCTTTTTCTCGATAGTTTTCTTAAAATAATTGTTTTCTTTATACATTTTTATACACTCTCTTCTTCTTTTTCTGACAGTTTCTTAAATTGTTTTTTTAAATAATTGTTTTCTTTATACAGTTTTCTTTTATATATTTTTTTAAAATAATTATTTCAGATTCCCCTCTCTTTCTTTCCTCTTTTGTTCTCCAATCTCCACAGTTTTCTTAAAAAAAAAAAAAAAAAATTCTCCTCTCTCTCTCTTTCAGATTTTTTGCGTTTTCTTTTTACCGTTTTCTTTCTTTATATATTTTTTAAAATAATTATTTCATTTCCTCCTCTCCATTTTTTTTTTTTTGTTTTCTCTCCTCCTTTTCCATTTTTTTCGGTTTTCTCTCCTCTCTCTCTCCCATTTTTTCTCTATTCTTTTACAGTTTTCTTAACTTTTTTCTTTTCTTTTTTTAATTCTCTCCTCCTCCACTTTCATTTTTTTTTCGTTCCCTCTCAATCAAAAGTTCTTTTATTTTATTTTTTTTAAATAATAATTGATTTATTTATTTTTTATACTTTTTTTTTTATATTTTAGTTTTCTTTATTTAGTTTTCTTAAATAATTGTTTTCTTTATTTTTTATACATAATTTGTTTTCTTAAATAATTTTTCAGTTCTCTCCTCTATCTCCCTCTTTTTTTAAACAGTTTTCTTAAAATAATTGTTTTCTTTATACAGTTTTATACACTTTCTCCCTCTTTTTCTGATTTCTTAAATTATTTTTTAAATAATTGTTTTCTTTATACAGTTTTATATAATTTTCTTTTATATATATTTTTTAAATAATTATTTCAGATCCCCTCTCCATCTTTCCTCTTTTGTTCTCTAATCTACACAGTTTTCTTAAAAAAAAAAAAAAAAAAAATTTCTCCTCTCTCTCTTTCAGATTCTTTACGTTCAACGTTATTTTAATTTACAGTTCTCTGTGCTTAATTATTTCTGTCATTTTATCCGTACACAACCAAACTCATCATTCACCAATTCCTTTGATTAATTGATTTCTTTATTATACTGTATCTATATATATGTCATAACAATTCTCCCTCATAGAAGATATTTCTCCGACAAGGAAACATGGAGATTAAAAGTAAAAGTTGTGCGATATTAAACAGAAGAATTACTTTGAATTAGTAGTCATTGATGATTTGAATTAGTAGTCATTGATGAAAAGGTGAACATTTCTACTCTAAATTTCTTCAATTTACTCTTAATTTCCGTTTCATTTTTTTTATTCTCCATTTGATGTGACATTTATTTTCTATTTATTTAGGGAACAAAAATACAAGGTACTGTAACGAGATACCTCATACACAGGTATCAGAACGTTATTAAAGAAGGATTTACGTACAATTTGTATAATTTCGGAGTTGAAAAGTCCAACACCCTTATATTAACTACAAAACACCCCTATAAGTTTTTCTTTCGTCTCCTAACCATACAGGAAGAATTACAGGGCACTTTACCGATCCAGTTTGAACATTTGGTTCATAAATTTATTTTCAGAATCCACATCTCTGAAGAAGACTTGAAGAGTAAAAGTTCTTCATCAAAGGTACAACCACATTATCCTATTACTCTTATATCCCGGAAGGCCTTTTCTGTACTATGGTCGTCCTTTGCTCCAAGACGGATCCAAACAATAGTGTGGAAGGCAATTCGTGGACGTCTAGCGACTGCGGAAAACCTTCAAAGGAGAGGGATTCAAATTGGAGAGGATGCAGCAAGATGCAAATTTTGTGGGGAAGCAGAGGAGACAAATAGCCATATCTTAATGGAGTGCAAGAAGATAGAGGAAATATGGACAGAATGCATGCAATGGATACAGGTATGCAGTGCTGCACATAATGAACTCCCAAAGAATTTAGTACTCTTCAGTGGGTTATTAGGCTATAATAAGAAAAGGAGAAGATTTGCTGCTAGTATTTGGGTGGGAGTAGTGTGGGTGATTTGGGAAACTAGAAACAAGATGGTGTTTGAGGGAGGAATGTTTGATAAAAAAAAGACAATGGAGAAGATAAAAATCAACTTGTGGTCTTGGTTAAGGGGAAAAAATTTGATTGTTCCAAATTCTGCGATCTCGGCTTGGTGTTGCAATCCATATTTATGCATTGATAGTTAGGTGTTTTTCAGGTGAGATGAATCCATAGTGAAAGTATGGTAATTCATGATGTAAAATGAATGGGTGGAGTACCCCTTGTACTCAAAAATACATAATGAGAATGCTTTTTACTGTTCAAAAAAAAAAACTCTTATATAATCTTACATATTTTACAAATAATTATATTGTGTTTTTTTTAAAGGACTTGCTGGTTGATGATGAAAGTGTTACTGCAACCCATGTTCAATGAACATAGTTCATCGATAACATCGAAAAACCGAAAAACAAGGAGGTCATTTTTTCTTTAAATTTTGAATATCACATTACTTTTAATATATTTCTATACAAAAATATGTGAAACTAATTATGAAATTGTACCTAAAATTGTATCATCTTCTGTTTCTGATAGTCAGTGTTCTGGTGGCAAGAGAAAATTTCCTGTAGTACTTGAAGATGAGGATAACACAATTCATTACATCTACAACAAATCAACTTACATCTACAACAAATCAACTTAACATGTCAAGTTTGAGAAAAGTTGATTGGAAGAACTAGTCATGTTAAATATATGTTTATGTATTTTTAAAAAAAAATTAGTTTGAAAATGTATTTTTAAGATTTGAATCTCTATTTTTTATACTATGGATATTGATAGGTCTAATTAACATATATTTATACTTCAATTATAATTATAAATGAGGTTTGTTTATGTTCTGTTTGACTGTTGATAATTTTTTGTTATGTAAATCTTAAAATCTATTTTATATTCATTTTGTTCCTTTTTTTTTATAAAGTTTTTCGATTTTCACAATTATTTTTATTTACAATTTCTTAATTATTAAAAGTAAAAGTTGTGCAATTGTACTAGCACTCATTTTAATTAGGCCATAATTTAATCTCCTTATATACTAAACATTTATATCTAATGTTCATAATTGTTCTCCTAACAAAAAATAATATTGTATACTCAATAATATTTCATCACTTCATGTAATTATATTAATTTCTTCTAAATTTCTTATGTTTATTTTTTATAATTTTATAAGCATTTTAAAATACAAGTTATACATGCATACCTTAGGCGGCACGTACGAAACTCTTTATTCAATTATTCAATCTGAACTTATTGAAGAGTATATTCTCTTATTCAATCTAAACTTATGCAAAAGTATGGTTGAAAATGACATGAATTATCAAATACAGTAATTATATAAAATCTTATTAAATAATAATATATTTTTTTTCAATCCCGCGAAATTTGCGGGTCTTACACTAATGGTAAATAATTTGAAATAAAATTTAATGTTAAAAAAGATACCAAGATTTATGCGAAACGGTTGAAATGGGGAGTATATGATTTGCTAAAATTTTGTCACTTCATTCCTTAAAATTTTGTTAATTACGAATTCAATTAATTAATACTCCTTTCATTCCACATAAATTTGTGCACTTGCCATATCTATACACACTTCATAAAATAAAATATATTTATAACTCACTCTTAAAATATACACATATTTATTTATATATCATTATTTTTTCACACTCAATCTATCTTTCATTTTACTTTATTCATAAAACTTTACAAAATCACCACTCAAAAGTCAAAACATCACTCATTAGTCATTACATATCTTTTTAAAAATCACCACTCAAAAGTCAAAACATCACTCATTAGTCATTACCTATCTTTTTAGAGGACGAGTAGTATTTTTTAGAAAGCAATTAATATTTTGTTTTCATATTAAACCTTCCCCACTGTATGTCTATAATTATTTGTTGATGATATTTCCCCCATTTTTTTTAATTTATCTAAATCTAAATCTCTTTAATAAAAAAAAAAAAAAAAATCGAACCCAAATCTCATACTGTAGTACATTTTTAGTTTTTTTTTTTTTTTTTTCAATCATCTCTCGTATCATTTATTCTGTTTAATTTCTATATCTACCTTGATGCACACCATTTTTTTTTCTTTTATATTGTGTAATATACTGTCTTTTGAATTTTGTACCTAATTCAATTTTAGCTTTAAAGCCTAAATTGGTATGTAAAATCTACAAAAATTATATTACCTTAATTATTATTTATATACTTTGCTTAATAAAAGTCAAGCGACTCATCATATTAAACCAAATATGATTAATTAAATACAGTTTAATTAGCGTATATTAATTAAAAAGGTAAAGTCTAGTATGCACTCGAGTGCATGTTATGCACCTTAGTCCATGTTGCACTTTTCAGTTCTACTGACTTACACTTTTTGGTTTGGTAAATGGTGTTGGACTTTTCAATTATTATACAGTATAATAATTGAAAAGTCCAACACCATTTACCAAACCAAAAAGTGTAAGTCAGTAGAACTGAAAAGTGCAACATGGACTAGGGTGCATAACATGCACTCGAGTCCATAGCAGACCAACCCAATTAAAAAATTATTTGTTCACGACCTACTGAATCATTACTATTTAATTATTTAAGTATTATTATATTTTATTACCCATTACTATTTAATTATTTGAGTATTATTATATTTTATTACTACATAATGTTGAAGTTGTATTTCACAATTTATAATACACTAAGTATAATTAAAAATTCGAACTCTCATGGTTTACTATTTTTTTATATATGTAATTTTTTTTCTTAAAATATAATACAAGTATGTATATATACATATAGTTAATGGTTAATTACAATAACTATAGATTTTGTTTAATTATAATGGTTTATACATTTATTGTATTATATTTACTATGCGCACTTCAATCAATTAGAAGAATTTAAATAAAGTTAAAAAAAAAAAAAACTCATTTATCTATAAAATTTGGCTTCAGAACAAAAAAAATCTATAAAATTTATTTTAAAGGTTGGTGCACCTTTTTTTAAAATCAAGACCGTGTCTATATTGTTTTTTTTTAGGTTGGTTCATAATTTGCACCATACTACTTATAATTGTATTTTGAAAATTGGTTAAAAATCATTTGCTTACAAATTCAACTTTTTTTTTATTCAACGTGAACTGTTAAGAAGGATATTTGTGTAAAAGTTACACTGTAATTATTAAAATCACTACTTTAATTATAATAAATATAAATAATTAAAATAAAAAATTAATGAAAACCTAAATAATAAAATCTTTAATAAAGAATTAAAGCTCTAAAGAAAGTTGAAAGTAATAATGAGATAATGTTGACGATGATACATGGTGATAGAAGAAAATATTTAAATTTAGACATAGTTTGTCCAATTAATTTAGACAAGTGGTATGGGACATATATTTTCAATAAACTTTCTTAGTTCTCTTAAGTAGGAGTATATTGTCTACCAATCCATTAACTGGTTCTCAAAATATGTGTCCCCATAATGCTACTTAGAAACATTGATCGATATGACGTTCGATTTTTGCAATGGAATTAAATTTATTGTTACAAGACATGAAAATCACATCATCGAAGGATAAATTATTTTCGGAAAGAATGTTGGTAGTAATTTTTTATCACGAAAATGACATTGAGTGTTTCAGGTGACACGACTCGCGTAAAGTTTCGAATGAGGCAATGAGGCTATTTTCTATTTTATAGTTTTTTGCAATGACAATAAATAAAAGTCAAGGTCAATCTATTTCCATGACAGGTGTCTATATTTCGAAATCTATGTTCACAAACGGACAATTGTATGTTATAGCCTCTACAGTCAAGAACAAGAGTGAGTTCAAAATTATTTGTCTAAATTCAAAAGGAAAAATATAAAAACGTATGCCAAATGTTGTATATAAGAAAGTTTTACGCAATTTGTAATTTCGCATATTAATTTATTTTATAAATCTACCCTTAATTACTATTTCTGAATCTTTTTCTTAACACGTGCCTTCTCAGATTTATCTCTTTCTAATTTTCTTAGATTTTTTTTTTCCTCTCTCCTCTCTCTCCCCTTTTTTCTCTATTCTTTTACAGTTTTCTTAACTCCCTCTTTCTCCTTTTTTTTTTTTTTCCAGTTTCTTTCTTTTCTTTTTTTAATTCTCTCCTCTGCCACTTTCATTTTTTTTCGTTCCCTCTCCCTCAAAATTTATTTTCTTTTCTTTTTTTAAAATAATAATTGATTTATTTATTTTTTATATTTTTTTTTATATTTTAGTTTTCTTTATTCAGTTTTCTTAAATAATTGTTTTCTTTATTTTTTATACATAATTTTTTTTCTTAAATAATTTTTCAGTTCTCTCCTCTATCTCCCTCTTTTTCTCTATAGTTTTCTTAAAATAATTGTTTTCTTTATACATTTTTATACACTCTCTTCTTCTTTTTCTGACAGTTTCTTAAATTATTTTTTTAAATAATTGTTTTCTTTATACAGTTTTCTTTTATATATTTTTTTAAAATATTTATTTCAGATCCCCCTCTCTTTCTTTCCTCTTTTGTTCTCCAATCTCACAATTTTTTTAAAAAAAAAAAAATATTTCTCCTCTCTCTCTCTTTCAGATTCTTTACGATTTTCTTTTTACCGTTTTCTTTCTTTATATATTTTTTTAAATAATTATTTCATTCCCTCCTCTCCATCTTTTCTCTTTTTTTGTTTTCTCTCCTCCTTTTCCATTTTTTTCGGTTTTCTCTCCTCTCTCTCCCCTTTTTTTCTCTATTCTTTTACAGTTTTCTTAACTCCCTCTTTCTCCTTTTTTTTTTTCTCGACAGTTTTTTTCTTTTCTTTTTTTAATTCTCTCCTCTTCCACTTTCATTTTTTTTTCGTTCCCTCTCCCTCAAAAGTTCTTTTATTTTCTTTTTTTAAAATAATAATTGATTTATTTATTTTTTATACTTTTTTTTTTATTTTAGTTTTCTTTATTCAGTTTTCTTAAATAATTGTTTTCTTTATTTTTTATACATAATTTGTTTTCTTAAATAATTTTTCAATTCTCTCCTCTATCTCCCTCCTTTTTAAAACAATTTTCTTAAAATAATTGTTTTCTTTATACAGTTTTATACACTTTCTCCCTCTTTTTCTGATTTCTTAAATTATTTTTTTAAATAATTGTTTTCTTTATACAGTTTTATATAGTTTTCTTTTATATATATTTTTTAAATAATCTTTCCTCTTTTGTTCTCTAATCTACACAGTTTTCTTAAAAAAAAAAAAAAAAAAAAACTTTCTCCTCTCTCTCTCTTTCAGATTCTTTACGTTCAATGTTATTTTTATTTACAGTTCTATGTGCTTAATTATTTCTGTCATTTTATCCGTACAGAACCAAACTCATCATTCACCAATTCCTTTGATTAATTGATTTCTCTATTATACTGTATCTATATATATGTCATCACAATTCTCCCTCATAGGAGATATTTCTCCGACAAGGAAACATGGAGATTAAAAGTAAAAGTTGTGCGATATTAAACAGAAGAATTACTTTGAATTAGTAGTCATTGATGATTTGAATTAGTAGTCATTGATGAAAAGGTGAGCATTTCTACTCTAAATTTCTTCAATTTACTCTTAATTTCAGTTTCATTTTTTTTATTCTCCATTTGATGTGACATTTATTTTCTATTTATTTAGGGAACAAAAATACAAGGTACTGTAACGAGATACCTCATACACAGGTATCAGAACGTTATTAAAGAAGGATTTACGTACAATTTGTATAATTTCGGAGTTGAAAAGTCCAACACCCTTATATTAACTACAAAACACCCCTATAAGTTTTTCTTTCGTCTCCTAACTACAAGTTTTTCTTTCGTCTCCTAACCATACGGATTACAGGGCACTTACCGATCCAGTTTGAACATTTGGTTCATAAATTTATTTTCAGAATCCACATCTCTGAAGAAGACTTGAAGAGTAAAAGTTCTTCATCAAAGGTACAACCACATTATCCTATTACTCTTATATAATCCTACATATTTTACAAATAATTATATTGTGTTTTTTTTAAAGGACTTGCTGGTTGATGATGAAAGTGTTACTGCAACCCATGTTCAACATAGTTCATCGATAACATCGAAAAACCGAAAAATAAGGAGGTGATTTTTTTTTAAAATTTGAATATCACATTACTTTTAATATATTTCTATACAAATATGTGAAACTAATTATGAAATTGTACCTAAAAATTGTATCATCTTCTGTTTCTGATAGTCAGTGTTCTGGTGACAAGAGAAAATTTCTTGTAGTACTTGAAGATGAGGATAACACCATTCATTACATCTACAACAAATCAGAGAAAAGCTGATTGGAAGAAGTAGTCATGTTAAATATATGTTTATGTATTTTTAAAAAAAAATTAGTTTGAAAATGTATTTTTAAGATTTGAATCTCTATTTTTTATACTATGCATATTGATAGGTCTAATTAACATATATTTATACTTCAATTATAATTATAAATGAGGTTTGTTTTTGTTCTGTTGGACAGATGTTGATAATTTTTTGTTATGTAAATCTTAAAATCTATTTTATATTCATTTTGTTCCTTTTTTTTTTTTATAAAGTTTTTCGATTTTCACAATTATTTTTATTTACAATTTCTTAATTATTAAAAGTAAAAGTTGTGCAATTGTATTTTTAATCAACTAGCACTCATTTTAATTAGGCCATAATTTAATCTCCTTATATACTATCATGAAGTACTAAACATTTATATCTCCTAATTATATTAATTTCTTCTAAATTTCTTATGTTTATTTTTTATAATTTTATAAGCATTTTAAAATACAAGTTATACATGCATACCTTAGGCGGCACGTACGAAACTCTTTATTCAATTATTCAATCTGAACTTATGCAATGTTCTCTTATTCAATCTAAACTTATGCAAAAGTATTGTTGAAAATGACATGAATTATCAAATACAGTAATTATATAAAATCTTATTAAATAATAATATATTTTTTTTCAATCCCGCGAAATTTGCGGGTCTTACACTAGTAAAATTATAATTCTCTATTCAATTTATGATTTTTCATATATACATATTCTAAAAACTATTTTTTAATTAATAAATTAAAATTAAAATATATAATAAATTTATTTCAACCCGCGTAAAACACGGGTCTTACACTAGTGAATTTATATTTTTCAAACATTTCATTTTCCATAATTTATAAAGCGTCTTAATCGTAGAAGAGCCAACCTTAGATCTTTAAGGATTAGATATTAAATGGCAATATTGGTCCCACCCACCACGGGCACTAATTGTTTTGGTTCCATGACTTTAAGTTTTAGTCCCAATGGGATAAATTTTGACAAAAGTAGTCCCACCGTTAGTCAGCCGTGAGTCAACCGTTAACAATTTTGGTCCCAATAACTCTTTTTCCTCATTGGCGCGGAAATTGGTGCTCATTTTGGATTATAACTCAATTGAAGGGAAAATTGGTACCAAATAGGAGGGAAAAATTAATACATCTATACATACACCCTCCAAACTCAATACTCTGCCTCACTTATATTTGAACTATTTAATTTATGCATATGTATAATACTAATACCCGTATTAAAAATAAGATAGAACATAATTTAAACATAGTGTTTTAAATAAGAAACTAATGTCACTCACACTCAAAACACCATCATCAATGGACATATTCAACTTCACCAAAATATCATTAAGCAACTTTTCTCCAATAAAGCATATAGTGTGTATGCAATATATATCCACATAGCTATGTGGTGGAAGCCTCAACTTTGTCTACTCATAAGCTGTTCTTTACCTCAGATTCATAAACCCACACACAACTTTATCTACGCTAAAGCTCACTCTTCTCTTTCTTTTTCTGCTCGAATTTATTTTCTCTCATCCTCCAATATTCAAGCTTCTCTGCTCTTTCTTTCATCTGTTTCACCAAACGAGCGAGTTGAAATAAAACACTTGTACTTGCCATTAAAAAAAACCCCACATTGGGCTCCATATCAAAGCATATGCGAAAATTACATTTAAAAAACGATTAACACAGCACACACCATGTTGTATAACTCAAAACAAAAATTAGTTAATAACTGGAGTACTATTATATGATATTTGAATCTCTCACACTGAAATAGCAACAAGCCCTCACTTCTTAAAATTATAGTGCACATTGCAGGGGAGGCAAATATGAAACTGATAATAGTATCTTACCAGCCAGCAATCTTAGGTATTTTACACCAAGTGGAAGTATAGATGACCATTCAGACGTATATGGTAATGGTCCCCACAAGCAGAGATGTAAGATCTGGTGATAGAAAAGAAAACAAAAATCAGAACCATCCACCATAATACTTATTCTCTGAGAATAAGGACTAAATAAGTGGACTCAATGCAGTCTAAACAAAGCTAATAGAATCTGGAGAATTTGCTAATCTTCCAGAAACATATGTTCCAAAATTGTTCACAAGAAACTCCCAACATAACCACCAAATATTGCACCAATTACACATATGCTTCATTCCTTCTTACATCTGCATTTCAAAGTTGGACAATACAGAGTGAGTTTTAAACCAGAGATGGAAAATCAGCATTGCTCCTAGTTTAAAGAAAGAACAAAACAGGATGAAAAGAAGTTGGACCTTCACAATTGAGTTGACGCACGCTTTAACTTTTTACTCTTAATCCTACACTCATTCAACGACCCTATATTACTGCAATTTCTTCATTCCGGTTTTCACACATGAAATTTCAAAAATACTCTCACAATCACACAACACTAAATTGAAATTGAAATTATAGGGCGAATTTAAAACCTAATTAATTACCTCCAGAAGTCTTCCACGTAAGAGAAGGTATAAACAGGGCGAATGGAGCTTTCCCACGCGGCCTGTCTGGATTTCGCCGAAGGATTATCGAAATAGAATGTCCAGGCGTTCTCCAACGGATGCCTTATTGGCTGCAGAGCCACCGCCGGCGCCGCGGTGTCAGAATTGCTGCCGGTCATCTCCCCTTCTTTCTTCGCCTCCGAATCCCCTTCCATCATGACGTTACTCTTCTTCATCGATGATGAATTTTTCTCCGATCCCTCTTTCACGGCGGTGATTTATCATTCGATTTCGTTGTTTGAAAGTTGGGGATTTTGATTTTTCGAGTCTGTGGATTTTTTTGCACGATTTAGGGTTCTGGCAAGATTTGGGATTTTTGTTAAGTGTTGAAGTTGTTTTGGAGTGAAAACTAACAACTGACGGCCACGTGATTGGCACATGCTTCCTTCCGTTAAAACTTAACGGGGATGGGATGATTTTGCACATTTTACACAATATTGGGACTACTTTTGTCAAAATTTATCCCATTGGGACTAAAACTTAAAATCATGGGACTAAAACAACTAGTGCCCGTGGTGGATGGGACCAATATTGCAATTTTCTCGATATTCAAGATAATTTTATTTTTTTTAAATTAAGAAATTGAGAGACTTTTCGAAATTTGTTGAGTGTGTGATAGAAATCGCCCATTTTTCTCCCCCAACCAAAAGAAGTGGTTCACCTGCAAATCCTTAATTCGATTCATTTCTTCTTCTCCTTCTTTTCAGCTTTCCGATAATTAGATCACCTACTAATTAAGTAAATCCCTTTTAACTAATTTTTCGCCAAACAAATAAAATCAATTACATTTACATGCATCAATTAATGGCTTTGATACAAAATGTCACCCTACCACTTAAGCAAAATCTCCACAGCCAGGACCATTGTCCATTCTATCGATGCCAACAGGCTCGTTTATCGTCGTCGTCCCGTCCCCGACGATGCGTGCAGCTCAACGCTATGAAGAAGAAGGCCAACACTGAAACGGTTAACGGGAAGAAAGTGAATGGACTGAATATTGACCCGTTTTTGGAGCAAAGGAATACTACAAATGGTAGTGGAGGGAATTCTTCTTCGATAGATCATGAATATTTGATTGGCAGATTTGTGGATGACCGTTATATGTTCAGACAAGCGTATGTTATTAGGTCTTATGAAATTGGACCTGATAAAACTGCCACAATGGAGACTATTATGAATCTTCTACAGGTGATGATTTGCTTCTATTTAAAGTTAGCAACCATTTTATTGTAACTTGTCCTATGCGAAATTAACGGATTGGGGCATAAAGCTCAATTTTTTATTTTTTTTTGTTATTTTTCAGTCAATTTTCGACCAAAATAGAGTTTTATTTTGCATTCAATTAATTTCACATAGTACATGTTTCAATCAAACAAAAACGTGTTACAAGTTTAAAAAAGAACTATAGTACAAAATGCAAATCCATATTAACCCTTCTAATTATTTTTCCAAAAAATTGTGAAATTAATTAGTTGCGTACTTGCGTACGTACTATATATAAGGTGCTCTCTTTTTTGGTCGCATTCTAGACGGACTAAATGTTTTTTCTTTCACTTAATTTGCATCAATTTTAATTTAGTCGTCTACTTACTTTTTTTGACTTGATCAACTTCGTCTTTTATGTTTACAATTTGTTTTCATCATCTTAACCGGTTAAAAGGATGAGCATTTTAATTTTTTAAAACTTGCTCTAACCTATGAAGTTATATTTGATAGATTTAAAAGATTATTATTTTCAAAATTTAAAAAGTTATTCCTATATGAGGGTTAAAATTTGCATGAAATTTACCCCTGGAAAGAACGTGAAACTTAAATATAAAAGTGTAACTCTGTCGGATACATGAGATCTTTGAAAATTCATTTAAAAAAAAATTGGCCATGCAAAATAAATAAAAAAAATTGGTGCAGGAGACGGCGCTAAACCACGTGGCAAATTCAGGGCTGGCTGGAGACGGGTTTGGGGCAACCCGTGAAATGAGCATCAGGAAACTTATTTGGGTTGTCACTCGGATACATGTACAAATAGAGAAATATAGCTCTTGGTATGTTCTAATATTATAAGAAATTATATTTGATTAATTATTAATTAGGATATATATAATGTTGGAGAATATGCATGCAGGGGAGATATTGTGGAGGTAGACACATGGGTGGATGCAGCTGGCAAGAATGGGATGCGCCGGGACTGGATTATCAGAGACTACCACACTCACAATATCATTACTACGGCAACTAGGTATATATATACGTTTCTTTTATTTATTTATTAATCTCCAACTTATTAATTCAAAATGTATGATTTCATATTAATTAATAAAAATAAAATAAAAATTGCATGCAGTACATGGGTGACAATGAATAGAGAAACAAGAAGGTTGAGTAAAATCTCAGATGAAGTGAGAAATGAACTGCTCCCTTTTTACAACAACAGATGTGCAATTGCAACACAAAAAATTGACAGAGAACCTATTGACAAACTTACTGATGAAGATGCTAACAATATCCGGACAGGCCTTGCGGTAATTATTTAACTTTTTAATTAATTACCCTGCACCAAAAATAAATACTAACATTCTTAATTGCTTAATTACAACATTCTCATAATACATCTGAATTTAATTTTGTTGTGTTCCTGCTGCTGCAGCCTCGATGGAGCGACATGGATGCCAACCAGCACGTTAATAATGTTAAGTACATTGGATGGATTTTGGAGGTATATATGTCTCTCTAGTACTTAATTATTTCTACCACATGCTAAATATATGGGGATTTTTTTTCATCATAAAATTAAGAAATATTAATTTTAAAGGCAGCAAATGTATATTTTAATTATAGTAAATGTATGTAAAAGGTATCATAAAAAAAATGATACACTTAACACTAAATAAATTGTACGTGTCACTTAATAAAAATGTAAAATGTGTTACTTTAAGATAATAAATTTAAGTGACACACTTTACATTAAAAAGTGATAATGATCTTACGTACCATGAGACATTTTACACGAATTTTTACCATATCATCTTACATTAGCAAGCCCATTAATTAAATTTGAAACACCCAAACTTATACTATATGATAAAAAAATTAAGTCATAAATTTAATATGTATAATAAGTTGTATGTGTTTTTCTTTTTTGTTTTTTATGCAGAGTATGCCCTTAAATGTGCTACAAGATTACAACATGACAAGCTTGACCTTAGAATATAGACGTGAATGCCGACTGACCAACGTCCTCGAATCATTAACAGGAATTATACCTAAAACTACATTTAATAATAATAATAATAATAATAATGAAAAACAAGAAACCAAGAATCCAGATTTAGTATGCACTTCATTGCTTCGTATGGAAGGAGATCATGCTGAAGTTGTTCGAGCAAGATCTGTTTGGAAGTTTCACCAACATCATATTTTTTGATTTATTTTTTATTTTTTTATTCATTTATATATAGCTGTACATTAATACACATTTTTTTGTTGATCTTGTGTGTTCATATTTTGTAGTTTGTTATTTTTTTTTAGAATTATTACACATAACATACTTAGCGCGCGCTCTAATTAGATATCATTTTATGTACTATACAATATATTATATTTAGGTCTGTGAGATGAAACAACTAATGTTCTTTCCGAAACATGTACAAGTGTAAACGATTTTTTTTAATTTTGTAAATTTTGGTAGCTAGTAATTTTTTGGGCTCAAGCATAGCTTTACTCATACTCGTTATTGATGCTTGAACTTAATTATAATAATTAACTCTGGCAATTAGAATTAGTGGTTGATTGGTTAATTTCTTATAATTTAATAGAGAAAATCATCTCAATCTGTATACATTTTAACCACGCCACTTTATTATTATACATTTTACAATGTCTTATTTAAGGACTTATTCTTCTCAATTTTTCAAGAACAGACGAAAATATATTTTTCAACTTAAAGTTATACAAAATATAAAAAAAAAAAAGCAGTGTACACATTTTGTTATCATCTTTTAAGCATGTTTCATAATTTTTTTGGTAAATAGATATACGTGAAATGACAATAATATCCTTTTAAATCGTAACTAAATGATGAGTCGGATTTATTGCATATTTTTGTGCTTAAGTTGAATATTTTTTATGAATTAAATTGGTATTTTAGTGCATCTTTCGTACTCATTATTTCGTGACTTCAATTATCTTGATATTTTTATTTTCTGATTTAATTCAAGTAAAGTTGAAGCATTTTGATGGGAATGAAGCTCAAATGATTAAGCGAGTAGGCTGTGTTGATTAATGGTGCAAAAGATGAAGAAATTGAGTTTGTTATCGTGGGCTGAGGGACATAGAAGAAGGGTCCGACTATATGCACCTCCATTTCAGTTTGATGCACTCCCCCATCACTCCCCCGATTTATACACTCCCCGAATTTTAGGTCACACCTCCCCTCAAATGTCATAAATACCCCTCCTTCATTAAAATCCTTTTACTACCCACACCCCCTAAATCCTCCATCTTTCTTCCTCCTCCATTTCTTCTTTCATCTTCTCCCCCACCCCTCACCACCACCGCCGGCGATCGGCCCCTCCACCACCCGTCGCCGGCGACGCCAGCCCCTCCCTCCCTCGCCGAGCCCGTCGCCCCCCAACCCCCACCGCCGGTAAAAAAAAAAAAAAAAAAGAAGAGATCTTGGCCGCGGCCGTCCCCTCCCTCCCTCGCCGAGCCTGTCGCCCCCCCACCGCCTGTAAAAAAAAAAAAAAAAGAAGAACAGATCTTGGCCGCGCGCGGCCGCCGCGGCCGTCCCCTCCTCTTCTCTCCCTCTTCGAGCCCGTCGCCCCGTACCCCCAACTGTAAAAAAAAAATAAAAAATGAGCAGATCGCGGCCGCCCCCTCCTCCCTCCGACGCCGCCACACCCCACCCCCACCAGGTTTTCCCCCTTTCCCAATGTTAGGGTTTTCTGCATTTTTGTAGAAAACCCTAGTTTTTTTCTTCTTTTTTTTTTTTCAATTTTCGACCGTATAAGGTCGATTACATACTCCTTCGTCGACAAATTGTTGTCAACGAGAGTGTATTTGATCGACCTTACATAATCGAATTTAAAAAAAAAAATTTTTTTTTTTAATTTTCGACCAACCGTTTCGACCATATACATTCCCGTCGACAACGATTTGTCGACGAGAGTGTATATGGTCGACACTGGTTGGTCGAAAGTTGAAAAAAAATTGTGATTTTTTGGAGTATATGGTCGACCATTTCTGTTTTTTTTTTGAGTTGATGGTCGCCGGAAATGGTGTCGCCGGCGACCGGAAGTTGTGTGTTAGGGGAAGGTGAAAGAAATGAGGTGGGGTGCATCTAGTATGGTGTATATTTAATGAAGGGTATTTTAGGTTTTTTACCTATTATTTTATTAATAAAACCGAAAGGGGAAGTGCATCAAACCGAAATGAAGGTGCATATAGTCAGACCCATAGAAGAAATGAATCAGGAACATGTGTGAGCTCTTTGAAGAGCTAATGGGCTGCTGGGCTTTGCAATTCTGGAGTAGAAAGAATAAGCCTGCCTGCTTTCTTGATTAAAGGGTTGAGGTATATACCCCTCCAACTTTGTTTAATACACTCTCCCTCCACTTTTATTAATTAAATATTCATATAAAATGTCTATTTTGCCCTTTTCATAAAATACCAAAGATACATACACTCCCTATAAATTAACTAACCCTAATCCTAATTATAACCCTAACCCTAATTTAAGAGTTATTAGCCAGCCAACCGCCGCCAACCGAACGTCGCCGCCGCCGCCCAACCTCCGGCTGCCACCGCTGCCGCCGCCAAAGCTCCGGCACCTACCGCCGCCAAACCTCCCGCCCCTAAATAAAATTTTAGAAATAAAAAAAAAAATCTTAGTTTCGACCAACCAGAGTCGACCAAAATTTGTCTGGTCGACACTGGTTGGTCGACGAAACACACTCCGGTCGACACTGGTTGGTCGACGAAACACACTCCGGTCGACTCTGGTTGATCGACCACAACCACTCCGGTCAATAAGATTAATTTATTTTTAAAAAAAAATTAAAAATTGAAATTTTCGACAATATTGAGTCGACCAAAAACACTCCCATCGACAATAATTTATCGACGGGAGTGGTTTTGGTAGACTCAGTATTGTCGAGAAAAAAAAAAAAAAAGAGCTAGAAACGGAGAAAAGCCAGAAAAAAAAAAAAAAAACTTACCTGTACGACTAGCGGCGGAGGCTGGACGAAGGGGAGGACGAGCGGCGCGAAGAGTGGCGGCGGCGGGACAAATTGGGGGTGGCGCGAAGAGCGGCGGCGACGACGAAGGGGGAGGACTCTTGGGGGTGGGGCGAAGAGCGGCGGCGGCGCTAGTTAGAGGGAGATCGGCCGCCGCCGCTGCCGTGTGCAGAGAGAAAAAAGATAAAAAAAGTTTAGCTTTTGCATCTTCGTGCGGCGGCGGACGAAGGGCGGCGGCGGATGAAGGGCGGCGATGGAGGAAAGGCGGCGACGGATGAAGGGCGGCGACAGTGGGCGGCAAGTTGAGGATGAAGAAGGGAGGAGAAAGAATGAGTTGGGGGAGTAATTAAAGGAAAAAATTAGGGCTTAGTAAAATTAGGGTTTTGTGGGGGAGTGTATTTATTTTAGAAATTTTAAGAGAAAAGGGTATAAAAGGTAATTTGGGGGGAGTGCATGTATCCTGTGGTATAAAGTGGGGAGTGTAAGTATCGGGGGAGTGCATTAAACAAAGCTGGAGGGGTATATACCCCAACCCTTGATTAAATTAAAGTAAGGAAAAGAATTGGGCCCATTACTTTTCGGCTGGGCCAACTAAATGAATTTGAAGAAGGAATTAATTCCTTGAAAAGGAAAAGGAACGCACACTACAGCCGTCATTCTGATTGGGTAGCAAGGAGGAGGAGACGTGAATTCTCGAAGGGCGATCGGCCGTGAGCATCGAGAGGGTGGAAACAATGATTCTGGTTTTTGTTTTTATCTATTCTCTTTTAATTATGTTTAGTAGGTAGATTGTTTTCTAACCCGAGGATGTGAAACCTTGACTTAGTTATGTCTTTTTAATTATGTGATTCACGTTTTATTTCGATTTATATATCGATTTCGTTGTTATTTGATTTTATGCTAAGCATGTTTTGATTAATAGATTTATTAGGACTGACCATCCGAGTTTATTTATTATCAATTCTAGTTAATTCACGATGTATAATCCGTAATTGTTATATTATTGTGTATATCGTAGCAACTAAGGCAGAACACCTTAGGGGATAATAACGTCTAGGTTGCATGAAACGAGCGTCTCGTATTCATGGTCTAGTTTATTCTATTGTTTTAGGTCTTGAATGCGTTTCTCGAGTTGAACCTTAAATACATGTTTTTGGGTTATTCGTAGGAATAGATTAATTGGGGGTCATACTTTCTAATTAATTAAACATAAGAAACAATTCGAGTTAGTTTGGTCGTACCACTGGCTTAGGGATAAAATTTGAGATTAGATTGAAATTACCGTGTTCAGGTTAAATTATTCAAGGGGAAGCAATCTGAGGGCTAGATCATTTTTATATTTGATTTCTACTTATTTCTATTGCTTTTATTTTTCATACTTTCTAGTAGTTTGTTAGTCAACACCAATCAAACTCCCCCCTATAACACAATTTATTCAATTGAGTTACACCGTTCTCTGTGGGATCGACCCTTACTTCCCTACTGCATAGTGATTAGTTAAGGTATTTATTTTTGGGTGCCGGCGACAGCACACCCCTAAAAAAATTGTTCGATTTTTTTGCAAATTGCAAGTATAAATTAAGTAATCCGTTCGATCAATTATACTCAAGCCAAGATTTAAAGTGTGCGTAGAATTAGAATTTTTTTTTAGAGTTTTGAGACTAAATAAAATTGAATTATTAAAAAGAAAAAAAAAAGTAAAATGGTTACGACGTCGTATGGAAGGAAGTGAGGTTAACAGCAACAGCAGAAGTCATCAGTTTCCTGAGAGAGGTTATCCAAACATGAGTGCTCCTTCTCTCTGCAACACTCAAATTTCAAGATTCCATTTTTCTTCACAAACCACAAATTCTAACATCAAGATTCGCTTCCCGGCCAAAGATTTCAGGATACGAGCCACTTCAAATGACCTAAACACTGGGTCTACACAAGATTCTGATAAAGCTGAAGAAATCAAGCTTTCAAGTGCTGCACTCGAAAAAGATCTCAAAAAGGTGAGTGATCTCTCTAGCTGTTTTAATTTGTTACTGTATTTTTAGTGGGTTCGTTTAATTGTTTGAATTATTATGATAGAAATAGACCACCAAGTTGTTTGCTTTTTAAACTCAAATCATAGTTTTGGTAGGAATGGTTCAATAATACTATATTTAGGCGAAGCATCAAGTATGGAAAATGATCTGTTGTGCTTCTTCATCATTTCAATAATTAGACAGAAATTCATGTTGACAGATCATATTACTATGTTAATAACATTATAGCATTAGCATAAAGTGTAACTTTTGCTTATCGATTCTACAATTGAAGTCCACCTCGTAGAATCCATAAAAATGTCAATGTTTTTTGCCATTCCTTCAGTAAAATTTGAGAATAAGAATATGATGTATCAATGAATGTATGCTTTTATATCCGTCCTCACAAAACTACCATTATTGTCTGAAATCAAACTTTTATTTTGTTTACCCCTGCTACTTGTGAAATTTCATAATAACAAGAAATTGAATAGAATGCATGTTATAGAATTGATATTGAATGAATTGAAAATGGAATTAGATCATCAGATTGAATAGAGAAAACGATTCTCATTCCTCTTCTATATAAGAGGGAGGTTTACAAGAGAGGTTACAACTACTAAAATACAAGTTATAACTAATACTCTCTCATTTGTCATTTGTTGACTTGACTTGTTGTTATTCTTCACGTTTCTCATTCATTTTTCTTTTGATTTTGCATACATGATTAATCTATATAAACCTCTACTTTTATTTTATTTTCCCTTTTCTTATGGCAATACTCATGAGATTCAAATTCCTCCACATGATAGAATAATCTATATCAACTTTTAGGCAAAAAGTATTTATTAGTCTAGTAAGTTTTCCCATTTTTGCTTTCAGAACACTCCACTTTTCCGAATTGAATTTCGTCCTATAAACTTTTAAAATTTAATTTCTAGTCCTTGGACCGGCTATAGCGGGTTACCAGCCGGTTTTGAGCCGACCTGACATATTTGTCAATTTTTTTAAAATTTCGTCTTGGTAACTTTCAAAACTGGTTACTCACTTGTTGTAGCTGGTCAAATGACTAAAAAGTTAAATTTTGAAAGTTAACATGAAGAAATTCCATTCCTGAAAATAAGAATGGGCAGGACTAGTTTTTTTTTTTTTCGCGAACGTTTTATGTTGTCTTGGTTATTCTACATTATTTACCTTCTATCAATGATGGAAGAAGAACCTAACTTCCAAGAAATCTATGCATTTATTCTTTTGTTTTTAATTGTTCGCACGCGTGCATACTCTACGCAGGTGGTCCAAAAGACTGCTGCAACTTTTGCACCGAGAGCTTCGACTGCGAGCAAGAACCCCGCTGTGCCAGGGTCCGTTTTATATACTGTTTTTGAGGTTCAAGGATACGTGTCTCTTTTATTGGGGGGAGCTCTCTCTTTCAATCTCATATTTCCATCAAACGAACCCGACTTATGGAGACTAATGGGCATGTGGTCCATATGGATGTTCAGTAAGCAATTCCTAACTTTAAAGTTTTGTTTATATTCCAACTCTTTGTCGAAATCCAAAGGCTGGTTTATGCAGTTTTACTTGGTGTAATTCTTCGGTTTTAGTTAGTGTATTATCATCACTGGTAGTAAAAAAAAGCAAGAGTGATGTTTTCTTTACAGATTTTAGGGAGCGTTTGATTCGAATTCTTAAATGAAAATCGTTATGAGAATAATTGAATACCCATTACCATTCCTATTGAAGAATTTTGAATCAAACTCCCCCTAACTCCATTTGCTATCCTATTTACCTACCGTTTTGAGACTTATTCGTAGACGATTTTTGGTGTTTTCAGCTATTCCTTCCCTTCGCGCACGGGACTGCTCAAAGAATGAGAAAGAAGCTCTCAACTATCTCTTCCTTCTTGTTCCGTTAATTAACGTCATAATCCCATTTTTCGTGAAATCGTTTGCAGTCGTTTGGTCTGCAGACACTGTAGCATTTATCGGGATGTATGCGTGGAAGGTATTCATCTTATTGACAATGTATGTAAGTTACTGGTTCCTCTTCATCTCAACGTGTATTTGGTTCTACAGGTTGGATTGCCCTCGCAGAAAGATTAGCAAATATACGGAGGTGGATTGAGATCTATTAACGAGCTTTGTAGCTTCTCGATCGATATCGTGCATGGAAATCGAGAATTTTGAGCCGATAGTAGGTTCCCTCACCGTAAGATGGATCTGAGCGAGATGAGCTACGATTGTTACGTATTTATCAGATGATCGACAAGTTGCATATTGTTCTGAAAAAATATAGGTACACAAATGGAAGAGGGCGAAGTCTTATGTAAATCAGTTTTATCGTACAATTGGTTTGTACTCCGTATTTTGTATGCATTCTTAAATAGTACTATATTAATTACTATGTCATTTTAGAGGTACATATAATTAATTGATTATCTTAGAGTACATATAATTAATTCATGTTTTTATTGTTTTTGCCGACATATATATGCACGAATGAGACCAGGTGCAGGCATTCTTGACCAAACCAAAATGGTTAGGCAAATTTGAAAAAAATGTGATTTTCATGCATTCAATAACATTTCCAGTTCGTTGTATCTTACTCCCCTGCATTTAAAAAGATGGCTACCCATTTTTTGAAAACTTATTAACTAACATAATTTTATTTGAAATTTTAGAAGAGTAAGATTCCACAGCAAGTATGTAACAGGGATGGGAGTCAGAAATAAGAGAGCACATGCCCTCCACAATATCCCATTAATAATGCAAAATCATTCTGTATATAATTTCATAATAATTCTATAAAAGTATATATGAATGGATTATGAGGTAATCAGCAAAGCTGGCCATGAAAATAATAATTAATTTTAAAAAATAAATAATACGATTTCCTCTAAGTTAAGTCATTAAAACAAAATAATTATTTTGTAGCCACATAAGAAAGAACATTCCTACTTCTCCACAATGTATTTAGGATTGGAGTTGTGGCTTGGTAAAACTTTGGATGGTGGAATTTATTTGATTTCAACCTTCGATTCACTTTGAGGATTAGCTAGGGCTACCTGTCGAAGTCTCTTTCATGTTTGTCGTCGAATTACACTGAATAAATAATACTCCATTAAAAGTATATTTCTTTTTTTATTTGTCTGTTCACCAAAAGGATGTTAATTTTCTTTTTACCTCACAACACATTTATGTTGGGAAATTAATTCCTCCAAGGGCAGAGAATATAAGAAAGGATTTTAAATTAGAATTAAATACAAGACTAAAGTGTATTGATTGGTGCACTTGTAACAAAGACCTAAGGACTCATTATATAGGATTAGGAAGTCCTCCCTTCTTTCCTCACTCCTTTAAAAACTTCTTTTATTTTAGCACAAGTCCAAGCCCAACAATTTACTACATTTATTTTATTTATTAAAAATTTATATTCAAAGAGATGAGTATACTTTTAGTGTACGGATGAAGTAGTATGTCTGATATGAGTTGAATAGATGCAATGTTAAAACAAGAAAAAGGTAATTTGAAAATTGAATATGAAACATGACCACGTTAGGGCATTTATTCATTCATTACCGACATGACGACTCTGATGAGGGAAAAGGACTAAACGCCACTACAAATTATCCTAGCATATATACCTATACTGGAGTACGTTTTTTAGCTAATTTACAGTTTGATATTAAAAAAAGAAACAAATAAATAAATTACTACCAACCTACCTTGACACGACACTTAACCAGAAAATCTTCGTTTTCAAGGACTACAATATATTCCATCCCTGCAAATTTCACCTCCTTTTTCTAAATTAAAATTCATGAAAATTGAAAATGAATCGTTATACAAAGTTTAAACGGAGGGAATATATAATACTGGGACTACAATGTAAAAAAAAATAGTTTGAAATAAATACTTGACACTTATGACCCTCATTCTTGGTATCTGAGTTTTTAGCACTTTCAAAATCATCAACACTGTCTAAAATATTACTCCCTCCTATTTAAAATCATAAGCTCATGTACACATATTAAGAAAACAATTGACTTCTCATTTTACCCTTAATCAATGCTTGTAATTCTCATTAAAAAAAATACATGTATGTAAATATTTATTAATCTTAAGGGTAAATTTGGAATAAATGCAATAAATTTGCACTGAAAATTGCAAAACGAACTTATATTTTGCAAAGAAAACGAAAAGTCAAAACGACTTATAATATGAATAGGAGGGACTAACATTCCCACACCGGATATGTTACCTCTGTTTACTAGTAAAATGAATAAATAATTGAATTTTGCAAACATAAAAAAATTATTTCAAAGTTTTAAATTTTAGATGGCAAAAATCTATATATATACAACCTATTATATTTTATAGTCTCCTCAAAATTTGATTTATAGTTAGTTTGAGGAAATTATGTTTAACTTGTACAAGTACACACGTATAATGAAGTGCTAATCAAGACATGATATACGTATGAGAATGCATTTTTTATACGTACACACTTTTGGTAAGCAGCATTTGATAGTGTTATATATGGTTATAGTATTTATATGTGAGATGTCACGGAAAATGTATTTCATATATAATATTGTTCTATGTTCAAATAGAAAGAACATAAAATGAATGAAATATTTTTTTATGAGTGTTGTAGGTGAAGTAATAAAGGCATGAACTGAGCAAAACTCTGAAATATAAATACTGTTTGCTTCTTTCCAAAATTATTAGATATCGAGTCTAACAAGCCGAGCTCGACTCGTTTATCTATACAAACGAGATGAGTTCAAGCCGAGCTTAAGAACAACACGGTTCGTTCTAACACTTGATAACCATTCTAGGATTATGAGTCCAAACCAAATTCTATGCCACACAAAACACATCCAAATTCTAACATAATTCTCACCTTTAAGAATACCTATATGCATATGGAAGTGGGTGAATGTACAACAAAAGGAATCCCTCACATTGAATCCAAATTGATTACAATCATTAAATCTCACCTAATAATATCCATCTCACTAGTAAGTCAAGTAATGCATTTGATGATATTTCATTCTCATTCTCAATGTCCTTTTCCCTTACCTTTTTTAAGAAAATCAAATTTACTCCCACCTAACAACTTTCAATTAAAAACTTAAAACTCACGATATTACTTAACAATATCCAACTAAATTTTCTTTCAAAACCAGACAAAAAGTAAGTACTACACTAAAACAAAAATATATACTCACCAGTCACCATAACGCATATGTTAGTACTCCAATATAGTAGTAGTATTATTCAATATTCATAGTATGTGACACAAGATTATAATAAACAAAAAGAAAAAGTACAAAGGCTCACAAAATTCTACACCCATCCCTCTGTAGATTTATACTACAAGACCCAGACAGGGCCACATGTAGTCCACAACATGTCAACACTGAAAGACTCACAAGGGCAGTTTACCCATGTGGCCTCCCCTAAATCCCCATTCTACCCCTCATCTTACATCACCGAACAAGCATTTGGATTCTCATCACTGAACATCTGTGGAGGGTAGTCTTGATAATATTCTTGAACAATCCTCTGTGGAGGGTATACCTGCAGATTCTGATGAGGGTAGTAGTAGTAAAACTCATTCTTTTTCATTTCCAATTTTGGGTCCTCCGCCACCTCACCCTCCGCCTTCGCCACCGGCTCTCCGGCTGGAGCGGCGGCGGCGGCTTCCTCCGCCTTGCCACCTTCCTCTTTCTTGGCCTCCTTCTCTGCTTCCTCCGCCTTCTTCTCTTCCTTCCCTTCTTTCGGTTTTTCCTTTTCTTTCTCCTCCTCTTTCTTCTCCGGTTCAACCTTCACGACAACCGCGTGTTTTCCGGTCCGTTTGTGCACGTAATCGGTTAACTTCTCCGGTTCAAACACGCCTTTCACAGTCACCTGTGAGCTCTTGAGATCCGGTTCAGCACTTTCCACACCTACAAATAATATATTGATTAATAAATTAAAGAGTGTGTCAATTCAATTGACCTAACTAACCTAAGGTTGAAGGAATTGAAACAGAATCTTTATAAATTGTATATATTGATTAGATGATTTTATTCCGATGAGAATGATGAAACAATCTTTACTAAATTAGATAGTGATGCAAAAAGAGAAAGCAATCACCTCTGCAGATACAGCTGAAAAGTGTGACAAAAGTATAAAAGAACACAAATTCATTTCAAAGTATACAAGGATAAAAGTAGCAATTTCCTTTTCAACAATAATTATTTAAAACACCTTTCATCTTCTGAATTCGCTTCTTGATTTCCTGAGCACAAGCTTCACAATGCATGTACACTCCCAACACAACTGTAACCGCAGGCAGCTACAAGCACAAATTACATGATTTTAACAACCACTCGAAAAATTTGCATTTCTAACTAACAAGAGAGAGAGAGAGAGAAATTAAACCTCCTCTTTTTTCTCTTCAGGTTTGGGAGGTTGTTCCTCCACCGGCTTCTTAGCTTCGTCGGCCGGCGGAGGCGGCGGGATCGGTGAGATGAGCTCCACTTGGCGGTGGCTCTTCCTCTGAACTCTCTCCAAAACCTTCAGCGGATCTGCTTTTTCACCTTTCACCACCACTTTACTCGTTTTGCAATCGGTTATAACATCTTCCACTCCTGCAAATTTTGAATTAAATTTACATGCAATAGTGATTAAAACTAGATTACATATAACAAATAAATAAACAGAGAAAAGGAGAAGACGGATCTAACTAATTTACCATCAAATCCCTTGAGACATCTGCGAACTTTTCTAGCACACCCCTCACAATGCATGAAAACCTTGAGAACAATTTCCTGCGGCGGCGGAGGAGGCGGCGCGGCCTTAGATTCCTCGGATTTTTTGTCACCGTCTTCCGCCGGTTTTTCGGGTTCCTTGGGCGCCTCTTCTTTCTTCTCCTCCGGTTTCTTTTCCTCCGGCTTCTTCTCTTCCTGCAAATTAAGTTAATAACTCGGAATTAACAAACCAAAAAAAAAAAAAAAAAGGTAAAATTGGTGGAAATGAATGGAGATTTAGATTGTAGAATAGAACCTCTCCCATTGGATTTCTTCTTCTTCTTGGCCTTGGGGATAGGTAGTGGATAAAGTAGAGGTACACGTTTGGTGTGTGTGTGTTTATCTTTGGTTAAACAGAGAAATGAGCACTCACTGAGTTGAGAGTTAATAGAAATAAGAAAAAGGGGGTGGGGATAGATCTAGAAGAGGCAGTGAATTGAGAGTCATCGTGTAAGTGACGTGGCACTGGTGTAATAGGTGGCACGTGCATACATGGATCGCACATTTGTGTAACTAAATAAAATAGAGGAATTTTTTTTTTTTTGGTCCTAAGTTTAACGCATTTCAAAATAAATTTACTAAGTTTTAACTTTACAAAATATAATCTTTAGGTGGTGTTTGATTTGTGATTGATTTTGATTTGATTGGATTTGATTGGATTGGATTGGATTGGATTATGTTTGGTTAATAATTGAGAAGTAGGGATAGATGTATTTTTATGTCACATCAAAGTATGAGAGAGAAGAAAGTAGGAGAGAGAATGAGTGGTTGAAAAGAGTGATTTGATTGTGTAAAAATAGGTGTATAGGGGTGGATTGGTATTTGGATTTGAATTGGGATTCGGTCAATCCAAATTCGGATTGGCCAATCCCAAACCAAACACCGCCTTATGTTTTAATTTAGTCTTTTTTTTTAATCAATTTTAATCTTTTATCTTTGAAGACAATTAAAATTAATTAAAATAATTAAAAAAAATTCAATGAATTAAACTTAATTAAATTTATTCAAATAACATTAGACTTACAATCCATTTTTAATTAACAACGTATTTATTTATGGAACAAAATTTCATTTCAATATTTTTATTTTATTTTAGGGTACAAAACTTATATTTGTTGTGTAAATTTAATTTTTGATGTGTGTTTTTATAACTTTTTCATTTTTTAGAATTATATATAGATCAATATATATTTTTTAAAATTTCAAATTTTACACTACTATTATTTGTATCCATATATTTATATGGGTTGGTCTGCTATGGACTCGAGTGCATGTTGTGCACCTAGTCCATGTTGCACTTTTCAGTTACTGACTTACACATGTTGCACTTTTCAGTTACTGACTTACACTTTTTGGTTAATGGTGTTGCACTTTTCAATTTCAATAATTGAAAAGTGCAACACCATCTAACAAAAAGTGTAAGTCAGTAAACTGAAAAGTGCACATGGACTAGGGTGCACAACATGCACTCGAGTGCATACTAGATCGAGTGCATACTAGACTTTACCTATTTATATAGACCTTCAAATTAGTGAGTTATCGTGTCAAATCATCATCCAAGTAATTATAATTTAAAATAAATAATCTTATTAATATATTTTAAAGATAATACACATCCTTTCTTATTTAAATATATTTTCTATACGTATTTTTTATCTTCTAGTGTTGATTTTTCCTGAAAAACCTGCGAACACAAATAAAATTTTCCAAAAGAAAGTTCGATGATGATGATGATGTGCAAAGACGAAATGAATACACAACTTATTTGGTTGATGAATAAAAGAATATGCCTTTTAAAATTATATACAGATCAATTTTATTTTTTAAATTTCAAATTTTACAGTGTATTATTATTTGGTTGAGAAATTATTTTTGTATTTTTTATAATTATATTTAAATTATATAGTACATAATTTTATAATTAATTAATTTTAACAATATAATTTGATGTTGTCAAAAAAAAATTGAAATGAAGTTTTGATTTATAAATACGTTGTCAATTAAAAATGTACGGCATGCCTTATTTTATTTGAATAAATTTAATTAAGTTTGATTTATTAAGTTTTTTAAAATTATTTTAATTAACTTTAAGGGTTTCCAAAGATAAAGGATTGAAATTGAATAAAAAGGAATTGAATTAAAACTAAAGGACGTATTTTGTAAAGTTGAAACTTAAAGGATTTATTTTGGAATATTTTAAACTTACATGATCAAAAAAAAAAAATCCTCAATAAAATACTTGCTATAATATTTATGTGTTAGTACAATTTATAAGTGATTTTGTAATATTTTATTATTAGGCAAAAAAATAATAGAAGATAGATTGAGTGTATAGAAAAAAAAAGTAGAAAAGATAATGAAATTTAAAAATAGTGATGTAATTGTGTAAAAATAAATATGTAAATGTATTACAAGAATGAATTGATATTTCAATTTATACTATTTGAATTGATAATGGTCAATTCAAATTCATATTGATCAATTTCAAACAAAAAATGTCTTAAATGGAACGCGAAAAATAATTAGGAGTATAATTTTTTTATATCAAATTTACCTTATCATATGTTTGTTGGGTTTACCGTTTACAAAACTCCAATTTAAAAACGTTTTAAAGGAAACATGGTCTATTTATACATGGTCAATATATGAGAGGCCAACGAACTATCGGTTCAAGCTAAGAAAAAATATTTTACATTTTTGGGACCCTTTTTTAATACCTTATACATATACATACGTATGTATAGCAATTTAAATATGAATAGAGGTTGTAATTTAATTTATTGATTTTTTTTAGGGAGAGATTGTCGTCACATACATTAATCACTTATCTACTTCGGGATTTCGTCACCGTTCAAATCATGAGGAGAGGGTGAATGATAAACCGATTTAGCTAGTGTGTGAGCTATTTTGTTTTGAGTCCTCGAGATGTGGATTACCTCACACTCCTCAAAAGCCTCCATCATTGTCCATATTTGCTCTAGTAGATCCGCTCCATATCTCAAGAATCTATTTTTTTTTAGCAATGGCGGAAACTGCATCCATCGAATCTGTATACACTAGGACCCGTAAAAGGGCGTCTCTGATGCATCCCTTTAGTCTTGCACTATAATCGCTGCTAATTCCGCACCTAGAATCGAGTCCGACGAATCTATCCTATGACACCCTGCCCTACGCAACATTCCTTGGCCATCATATATGAAAAGGTCAACTCCCGCACCACTGGTCACTCTTGGACCTGATGCTCCACTTGCCATCCGAGCACCACTACTGAAATAATTATGTCTCATCTAAAAGTCCGAACTTGTAGAGAGGGTGGAAATTAATTCTTGTATATTATTAATTCCTAACACTCTCCCTCACTTGTGGGCCGGATTAACTCCTCTTACCCTTTTTGGGGAAGGAGGCCCATCGAGTGGACAATTTAAATGGGTGGAGTGCTTTCAACAGGAATCGAACCCAGTACGTGTGGGCGTGAGCCTTATGGCTCTGATACCATGAAAGAATTCTGTCTCATCTAAAAGTCCGAACTTGTAGAGAGGGTGTGAATTAATTCTTGTATATTATTAATTCCTAACAACTACCATCATTGTGCTTAACTTGACATCGTTCTCTTCAAATATCCCACGCTTGCATGGCCATACTTTCTATCTAGGATAGGTTTGATTTGGCGAAGAAATTAGATAGAACCAAAAGCATATCTCCTTCCTTAATGCTCCTAAATTGGGTCCACTATTCATATTGCTTCCAAATCTTTTTCACAGCTAGGCAAAAGAATATTGAGTGTAGTGTGGTTGCATTGTGCCATCCGCAAAACACACACCATCGATCCACCGACACATGATGCCTAACTAGATTTGCCTCCGTCGCAACAATATATTTACACATTTTCCAAAGAAATATTTTAACTTTAGGGGGTACTTTGATTTTCCACACTTTGTCCCACCATTTGGTCAATCCATCTTCCGAGTTCCGAGGTGAATTTAATTTATAGCCTATTTGATTAAAGATTGTCGTAAATTGAATTGGGATGAAAATGGAAAAAGGGGGATTGAAATAATCTATAAATGGTAACTGTGTTTGAATAGAGATTGAAAAGTAGTGATGGATCGATGGATAACTTTATGTTAAATCAAGAGTAATGTTGTACTCCCTCCGTCGCATAGGAACTTGCACACTTTGGATGACACACAATTTAAGAAATGTGTAATGAGTGATGTTTTGAGGGGTAGTTTTGTAAAGTTTTATGAATAGAGTAAAGTAAAAAGTAGATTGAGTGTGGAAAAGTAATAGCATATGGGTAAATAAGAGTATATTTTGAGGGTGGAGGTTTTCCTTTTACGGGGTGTGCAAATTGTTATGTGACATCCATTTATAGAAAGTGTGCAAATTCTTATGGAACGTAAGGAGTATTATTTTATTATTGTTAGTTAGTCTTGTAATTAGTTTGAAGAAGAAAGGTATGAGAGTTAATCATGAAAAAAAAAATGATGTGACTATTAGACTATATAAAAATATGTGTATTATAGGAATGAATGAATATTTGAATGTGTATTTGAATGAAAATAGATTGAGAATTATTGAATGGGAGGGGGTGTTTGTTTTGAGACTCACCCGTCCGGACTTCCTATTCTACTTCAGGATTTCACATCCGGATTTCTCCATCCAATTACATTCACTCCTAAAAATACTTATACATCATACTATTACATCTCATCCAACTACTCTTACACAATTTGATTTGACATAAAGTTATATCACATCCTACTCAAAAATCCAAAATAAATACACAATTACTTTTTATCAGGATTTTTTCCCATCCAAAATTTTCCATCCAGAATTTCCCCCGTCCTAAGTAATTCCAAAACAAACATCAATGTGGGGAAGAAAAACTCATTTCAAATTTCAATTCAAACTCAATATCATTAGGATCGACTTTGAAGTCATCTCATTTAAGGCTAAAAAAATAGTTGATACTAAAATTAGTTTTACCATACCCATATTTTACAACCAATACATTTTAATTAAACAAAATTATGACTTTGATTCCATACTCATACTTGTCTATATGAGAAATACGATGGATTGGCTGGAATATTAGTTTTTTTTATCTAAATAGAAATTATGACGTTGATTATCATTCCATACTTCTTAAACCTTCTTCCAAATTCCAATATAACAAATATTAATATTGTCAAACTAATAGTATATTTAATGAAATAACTAATGTCGTTATTAATTTGATAACATATATAGGGATGACAAAATGACCTGCCTCGGAGTCGCCCCGCTCTGTCCCGAGAGATTTTGACCTGCCTTGCCCTGCCCCATTTTGAGAATGGGGCAAGTCAGCCCCGCCCCGCGCGCAGAGCAGGGCAGGCATGGGTTTACATATTTATTGTTCTGCCCTGCCCCGCCCTGTACCGAATTTAAATATATAATAATTTAATTAAGTAAATTAACCCTAATTTATACCAATATTTATTTTAGTTTAGTTTAATGATGAATTTTAATGTTCAGTTTATATCATTTTAAATAATTTATATACATATAAAATGAGACTTTGGGGGCAGAGCAGGACAGGGCGAGACTAAAAAATGCTGCCCCATATCAAGAGTGGGGCAGAGCGGGGCAGGGCAGGTACCCGCGCGGGGCAGGGCAGGGCATAAAATGCTGCCCCGTAGCAGATCATGGGGCAGGACAGGGCGGATGCGTATATGCGCGGGGCAGATTTGAATATTGAGATACCCGCCCTGCTCTGCCCCATTGCCATCCCTAAACATATATTGATTATTTCATTAAAAACACCTTATTAATTTTAAAAGAATTAAATGCATATATGGTAGAATAGATTTATAGGGCACAGAAAATTATTAGGATAGTGGTATAAAAAGTTTGGCAGTGATCCGACGTCGTTGTGGGCAACGGGTTTTATGCATATTTTGGGGTGCCCATTTCTAGGCACCGTCATGACAATCATCTGCCAAGATGTGAGTATACTGTTTTTCTGATTTTAAAACATTATTTTTCCATATTTATATTGCATAAATATGAATAAAAATATTCTGTTTAAATACAAGAATCCAGACCTTGTCTGAACTTTGATTCAGAAAGTTGGCCTTTGGTCGGAAAAATGTTATTTGACATTGTTCTCTATATGAATTACAGTAATTTTTTTTTTTCCATTTTTTAAAGACTTCTCATATTTCTCTTTTTTCTTTTTTCCTGCACTTTCCACCAAAGATTATTATCTCAAATTCACTTTCCGCCATAGATCATCATTTTAAATTTTATTTATACTGATATAGGAAATAGCGATTCCCCAGCTAGAAAGTAGTACATAATTTTACTATATATATATATTGTTTGCCATGAGAAAAAATATTGTAAAAACAATAAAAGATTTTTGACAACGGAAATTAATATCCAAAAAATGCATTTTTTTCTACCGATGCCAAACTAATAAATTAAAGAAGCTTTCAACGTATTATCGTTTACATTTAATTTTATAATAAATTTTTTTAACAGTAATTTTGTTTTGTGCACCAGTTGATGAAATTTTGATTCGCAAAAAAAAAAAAAAATCTGCTGAGGCAGTTTGTACTGAAAAATATTAAGTCAAATTAATACTTTTATTTGTATGAACTAATTAATACTTTTTATAATTAATTATTTTTTAATTATTATCCAAAATGAGTCAAATTTGTCCACAAATGGTGTGCATAGGTTGGATTAGGTTTCATTTTTAACGGGTTAATTTAATAATATCAATCATTATTATCGTAATAAATTAAACATGTTTTGTTTTAGTATTAATTATCATGAAGATTAGGTATAGATTAAAGGTATCAGTAAAAACCATGTATCAATCCTCTACCAAAATAAAGTTGATGAATAATGAAATGAATATTCCGATTTTATTTTTTTTACAATATTTTATGTAGTTCCATATTAGAAACACAATATCTGAAAATGACATTTAACCCAAAATTGAAGATGAAACAAAATAGAACCATAAAGTTTACCAGGGTTAATACAGTATAATGGAATGTGATATTGACAACTCCATTGAACCTGCATGTGGGCATGAAAAGCTTCTTCATTTGCCAAAAATAAAACCATATATTTGTGAATTCAGTTATAATTAATCTGTAAAATTGTAAATTTTGTATTCTTATTCAAATAAAAAAAGCATATACTGTATGATTAATGATTGTACTATCAAAGAAAGTAGAAAACAAGGTTATTTAATTATAATGGGATTTTTTTTACGAGTTTTTCAGTTTGTGAATTACATTTGTTAAGTAAAATATATTTATTAATTGAGTAATGTTTTTAATTAATTTTAGGTATTTTACACACAAAGTTATTATTTATTTGACAAATTTGTATTATTCAAATTTAATTAAATTAACAAACTTTGTGGAAAAAATATATTTTTAACCAATACTTCCTCCATTAAAATTTTCGCTATGGTTTAAAAAAACTAAATTCACACAAATTAATGAATAGTATAAAATGACAATACTATATTTGATTAGTTTTTCAATAATTAATTATACTCTTAGTTCATTTTCATTATTTCCAATTGTCCAGTTTCATGTGCATTACTTTAAAAAAAAAAAAAAAAAATTTTATTTTTACCCTTTAACCTTCCCCAATTATCATTAACTTTATTTATAAATTTACCCCCAACACCCCCATCATACATCCAAACCTATATAGAGTAGAAACTCTTTAAATTAATACTCGATAAATTAATAAACTCTCTAAGATAATATTTTTGGTCGGTCCCGACTCGGGGATAACATGCTAAATTAATAAACTCGCTAAAATTATAAGATAATACATTTTTTATAATTTCTATAGACCCCAAATAAAATATAAATTAATAATTCCATATATACTACCTATTACATGAATGATTTGTGAATGTTTCTTAAAAAATGACTCAATTGTTTTTGTTTTTTTGTTGAAATCAATTTCACAATCTCGTCTCTAATTTTCCTTATCAATTTCACCTAAAAGTTTCACCATAGTTACTAAGAACCCATTCTTGCATTTGCTTTTGAGTGAGACTTGAATTATCCTTGTTGTGCTTGCATAATGCTTTTCGAATTTTGTCGGTCATTGTTATTTTTTTCACACCTGTAAGACGAGAAGTCATATTGTGTGTATGATTTGTTTGTGTTAGCATATTTTGATCTTATATATTTATATTGAAAATAATTTTTAATGTTCATAAAGTGATACAATGAACACAACATGTATAATAATGTGGAAGATTGAAGGATTCTTTTAAATTAGACCCTTCATTTGATATACAATAAATAATTAGAAGTAAAAGTTTAAAAGAGTGTTTCTATAAATTAATAAAATATTAATTATTAATTTATAGATAAATTAATAACTCTTTTAATTAATAAATTTTGGTGGTCCCAAAATTATTAATTTATAGAGTTTCTACTATACTTTATACATTAATTAATCAATATTCATTATTTATTATTCATTATTCATTAATACTCGTACAAAAAAAAATGAATATAATAAATTTGACGGAATAAATACATGTTTATTCTTAAATTTCTAAAATCAATATTCATTATTCATTAATACTCGTACCAAAAAAATGAATATAATATATTTGACAGAATAAATACATGTTTATTCTTAAATTTCTAAAATCATCAAGTAAATTGAAATACTTTGGTTCACTCTTATACAATTGAGTGTGACACTAGTGTTTATCCCGTTGCCTAATGTTTAGCTAAGTGGAGTACTATTTCGTAAACTAATTAATGCTGTTAAAAATACACATAATTGCAAAATTTTGGTGTCATGTAAGATTGATAAAAAAATAAATAAAAAAATCTTCAATTAATAAAAAATAACTTAAACGTCTAATAGTATAAAATATTCACAAAAGTTTATTACTTCCAACAAAAAATGTACGGAGTAAATTTTTAAAATTTGATAAAATTCACTATTTTTTTTTTTTCGTACTTTTGTTGTTCTCAAATCTCAACCCTCTCTACATCTATCTATCTCAATTATTCGCGATAAATTTAATATTATATTTTTAATTAATTTCTAATGCTAAAATAAACATAAATTTATCTAAAGGATTGAGGGGAGTACAAATTTAAAAGATGCATATCATGATTGTGGCTAGATCTGTTAGAACGGATTAACGGTGCAAACTGATTTAAAACCCATTTCAACTTATCATTTTACGGATTTTGACAGACGGCAAAGGAAGCGGTGACACCTCAACCATTTGGGCATTCAGGTTGGAAAGTTATAAATGCAAGTAGTATTGAATTTCACGGTGTGGTGGTCCATAATAAGTATTTCTGCACAAAAAACAGAAATTATAGGCTAAAAGTTAATTCAATAATTGTAATAACACAGGACCACCACTCAATCTCACCAATGGGATGCCCCAACACCCTCCTCGAAATTATTACCTTTGCACTTATGCATTTTCGTGCAAAATTTAAACCTTTCATTTAATGTTTATGTTTCCTTCTCAATTAAAAATAAATAAAAAACTGTTAGATTGTCACTTCTTATAAATTAAAAAAATAAAAATCTCATATACACAATCATATAAAAAAAATTATATTCATTCTTGACAAAAAATTATATACACAATCATATTAAAATTGTATTTATATATAAGTATATTAATCTATATAAATATTTAATACTTCCTTCATTCTTATATAACTTGTCAATTTTATCATTTTTATCGTCTAGTTGAGATCATTTTTTTTAAAATGTCTACATTTCACCATATATTTACATTTTCTCTTTCTTATTTATCTCTCCATCTTTATCTTTCATAGTGTCACTTTTACAGATTCAATATCATTTTAATATTATACTTTTTAAAACATGTACATAAAATAAACTAGTCAATTACAGAATAAGAATGATATTTGTATCATGCACAGGACATGAGACGTTTGCATGTTTCTATAATATTCATGTTTGAAAAGTATGAGCAAAGCATGCAAAAGCATCATGCAAGACATCTTTATTTATTTGAACATATTGTATACGTGACAAAAACTTATACACTACTACAGTGACGGAGCCAGAAACTAATCGATAGGGGGCCCAATTATGAATAATAAATTTCGCTTTTAATATCTATAATTTTTTTTGAAACATATAATATATTACTAATTAATCAAGTTAAGTTTTAATATATTTCAATAAAAGTTTCATTCATTCCACTCATTACCTACAAAATAATATTTATACAGTCTATACACGAGCATCTTTTAATTTTTATGTTTTAAATTGTTATATACTTCACTCGTTTCATATTGATTGGCGCTATTAGTCTTAATTCTTGTTCAAAAAATTTATCATTTTTAGCTATTTTTACACGTTTCTCCCTAAATTATTCATATGTAAATTTCTATAATTTTTATTTTAATACTTTTTCATCTTTCTTTCTTTATTATTAAAGCAAGTTATTCCACTCTCTTATACTTTCATTCATTTTTTTCCCTCAATCTTTCATGATAATGAAAGATAATTTTTTAAAAAAAAAGTTATTTAATTATACACAAAACAAGTACTTATAAGATAGAAAAAGTAATAATTGCACTACTAATATTTTACTAATACACTTAGAAATTATTATATAACTATTAAATATGATTAATTATAATTATTTTTCTTTTATTTTTTATTATGTAATATTTTTAAAAAAATTATTAAAAAAAAATTGTAAAATGGGTGGGGGGCCCAGGAATCCCCCTGGGCCCTCTCTCCCTCCGTCCCTGCACTACTACAAAGATTTGTATGAATTATGAAATGGCCGGTTTCATCAATAAGTCATGAAACTTTTCCATATTTCTTTTTAATACTCAAATTCAATTTGTAAAGTATGTCTAAAACTTGCAATTCGAAAAGTATGACCAAAACTTGCAAAAATAACACGTCTCGTGCAAAATTTCCTTATACACTATTTTTTTCTAATTTTATTTACTTTTTCTTTCAAAGATTTTAAATATTTTATTATTTTTTTAAAAAATATTTGATTTAGATTTCAATGGATTTTTTAAATATTTTTTTTTAGTTCTATGATATTTTTGAAAATTTATTTGATTTTTTTTATAATATTGCACTTAATTTTTTAAGACATTTTTCGATTTTAGTTTAAAAAAAAAAGAATAAGAACGAATCAAATGATTTTTTTAGGAGAGGGAAAATTTGTTTTGAGGTAGAAAAGGTATTAGAAATGAGATGAGTTTTATGCTTAGAGTATTTTGGGTATGAAGTTGATTATAAAATGTTTTTTTGGCTTTGAATGAGATAATCTTATGGAGTACTATATGATTAATCTTTAATCACTATAAAAAAAAATGACATTTAATGACATAAAATCTTTTATATTGTATCTTCTCGACCAAATTATATGATTTTGTATTAATGCAAGTACTTTGTAAAGAAAAAAAAAAAAAAAAAGAAAACAATCATTTTCCAAAATACTTTCTCCGTTCAGTAAAAGTTACTAGCATATTGTATTTTGGGAAAATATCAATTTTTGGTCATCCAGTTTTACCTTTTTTCATATTTGGTCACCACATTTAGTCAGTATCAAAATTGGTCACCCAGTTATTATATTCTATCAAAATTGATCACTCTGTTAGTCAATCTGTCATTGACTAACGGAGAAAGAGTTTTGAGCCGCGAAATTTCTCAAAACCGATTAAAAAATTCTCATGCATCTTCTAGAACTAATGAAACAAACGCAGCAAGAATGAAACATGTGCAAAAATTACCAATATTTACATTATATTTATAATAGGTCAGAAGGAATTCTGATGCATCTTCTAGAACTTGATTCAATCCTTCTGATGCATCTTCTAGAACTTGATTCAATCATGTTGGTTTACCTTTTATTTTATAAACAATGAGAATTCTTTCTCATGCAATAGAACATGGTTTTTAATACTTATTTAACTCAATTATGAATTCATTTTTGTTGGTTTACTTTTTATTTTACAAGGAAATGAGAAACTCAATAAATAGATTGAAACTTTGTACTCTGGTTTTTTTTTAACAATTGTACTCTATTTTCAAATTCTTGGTTTCATATTGAATTTGTATAATAATTGGAGATATAAACTTATTTCAATTCATTTCCGTATTTATAATTATTGGAGCATAATTTGTGGTGAAGATTAATTGTAAAGAATTTTCTAAAATTATCCATTCAAGAAAATTTCATAAACTTATTTTTCATTCTAAATATTTTTTCTAATAAGATCATTATTGCAGATTTCTTGAAATATTAGTTAAACAATTGGCCACATGAAATTAATTGAAATAAATTTCTATCTACAAGGTTGATTGAATCACGTTCTAGAAGATGCATCAGAATTCCTTCTGACTTATTATAAATATAATGTAAATATTGGTAATTTTTGCACATGTTTCATTCTTGTTTCTGCGTTTGTTTCATTAGTTTTGGGAGATGCATGAGAATTTTTTAACTATTTTGAGAAATTTCACGGCTAAAAACTCTTTCTCCGTTAATCAATGACAGATTGACTTAACATAGTGATCAATTTTGATAGAATATAATAACTGGGTGACCAATTTTGATAGTGACTAAATGTGGGTGACCAAATAAGAAAAGAGGTAAAACTGGTTGACCAAAATTGATATTTTCCCTTATTTTTCATATATACTACAAACATTACATATTCAGAAATGAGAATAACACCATAAATCAATTAATTTTTTTAATTTATAATCATTATATTTTTTTTTTCTAAAATATTATACCCAATAGACTAGATAAATAACGCAAATGTAGGGGTGAGTCTTATAAAATGGAAATGCTGATTAAAAGTGCATTTACAGAGTAGGTAAGTATAAAATAATACTCCAACATGCCGTAAAAAAGAAGAATAATAATTAATTACTGTCAAATCTAAGGCACTTTATGTGTGATGTAGCGTTAAGTAAGGAATGTGGTGGTACTTTTGGTAGCCAATTAAGGACAATCTATTTTTTATTTTTCAACAATGCAATCAATCCAGAGAAGACTGCTAGCTAGCTTATAAAAACACCTCAAAATCTATCTTCATTTAATTTACTGAAGAATAATTTTTTTATAAAAGAATTAAATTCGTCTTACCAATCATAACATAATAGTTTATACCTGCAACTACAAAGGTAGTCAATTACTTAATTATATACGGGAGTACTACTTTGTGATCATACAACACTTTTTGGGTGCTTATGAATAAAAGGCATCCAAGAATGGAGCATCCCATATGCTTTGAGAACTTCAAAATAATAGTATTACAGTACGAGTTAGTTTTGTGTGCACTAGTTGAGCCGTGTAGCCGAACACAGAAGTAAAATGTGATGTCAATTTATATAAAAAAAATATAGATACATTAAATGTGAATAATTTTGTCTCATTTAAAAGTGCAGACAATTTAAATGAGTTGTGTTGGCAATTTGGCATGAGCCTTGAGCTTCTAATACTATGAGCCTTTCAAACTTTCAGTACATCTCATTTTTCTTGACACATGTTTTAAAAATAAGAAAAAATACTTAAAAGTAACAATTTAAATAGAATGAATATATTAAAAAAAAAAAAAAAAAAGGACTTAATACACTTTTAATTTAGTGGATAGAGGGAATATGTCTTAATTGAAATAATTTAAAAAAAAAAAAAAAAACTCGTTAAAATGTTTTGAACTTGACCAGCTGCAATTAAAATAATGAATTAGTGGTTTAGGAGATGAGAGAGAAAGAGAACAAACGCACAAATTATTCTAATTATTGATAATTTGACTGAGCGTGAAGGATTTTTTTTTTCTTTTAAAAAAAAATCGTGAAAAAATGAAGCATTAGATGTGATTGATTAGCAGCACGGGCAGTGATCAGTTGCTTAGTTGAGTCATTTCTAATAATTTCGATATGGTAATGTTTACTTTGTAAATTAAAAAATCAGCTCTTATATTTTAAGATTCTATATTCATTATTTTACTTAATTTTTTTTTAAATCACTTAAAAACAGCCTCTATCAAATACTTATAATTGGTATAAAGTTAAATTCATATAATATCACTTCAATTATTATAATCTCACACTAAATTAATATAATAAATCTAATTATTACACAATCATCTAATTATTATAATCTCATACAATGATAATACAATTTCAATCAATCTTACACATTTATTTAATATAAAATTAAATTTGTTATTATTTAAATTTAAAAAAAAATTAAAATTTGATTTTTAAAACCACAAAAATAAAAAATATATAAGCATCACCTTAAACTCAAACCATGTTCATATATACACCAATATTCTTAGGCAATCGACCACATTACATCTTAATAAGATTGATGATTCCATATACAAACTTCACAAAAAAAAAAAATAATTCGACAAGCCTCATATACACCACGATCTTATACAAACTAGTTTTATGTTTTTAATTAAAGTTAATGTCATGACATTTTATTTATTTATGATTGTTGTATGTAAATTAATATTAGGGTGGAGCTATTAACACCCCATAAATTGTTACAAAAACCCCAAATGTTATACACACCCCACTAAAATTTAAAAATTAAATTTTATTACTAAATATACTCAAATTATTTTCTATTTACCCTTTAAAACAAATAAAAATTGAATAAAAATTAAAATTTATCCTTTAAAACAAATAAAAATTGAATAAAAATCAATTTTTTTTTATAAAATTCAACTAAATCTTTAAAAGTATATATAAATTTTAAAAAATAATTAATTTTTTTTTCAATAATACGAAAAACTAAATAAAAATTTGAAAATATTTTAAAAAATCAAATAAATATTAAATGGAGAAATCAATTAAATCTCAATAAAATTTGAAAAATATTAAATAAATAAAATAAAATTTATAAATTAAAAATATCAATTAATAATTAGTTTTTTTTGTGGTGTAAACAAGAAATATTTGAAGAAGTTTTTTAAAGGTGTAAAAAGTTATTTAATCCAAATAAGGAAATGTTCAATTAATGATGAGACATATATTTTTTTTTACAATTGTTCAATTAATAATGTGACAGAGAAATACGGAGTATTAAATTTAAACAGTGGAGGTACATGCAAATCACAAGTGGGGCTAGTAGAAGAGACATCATTGGCTGTGATGCATGTAAGATAAGGAGAAAAGACATTATGACTTTCTCATAATAATAATACATACATGAAATAAATGGAGATAAAGCCGATTAGGATATAACACTTCAATCAAATAATAATTCAACTATGGCTTATTGGAATCTGATTAGTTAATTTGCCAAGAATATTAAAACCAGCGTGTCTTATTTGTTCCATTATTTATTTATTTATTTATTTATTGTGACTGTTTTTTCTATATATAATATATATGGTCTGGCTTGCAATTGGTGTAGCAAATTATTTTTTATATTGTCGACATAATTTAGGAAAACCATTTTGTGGGTTTAGGCCAATGATGCGATTGTATGCATTGACATATGTGATACCAATAGAAAATAATTCTTTAAGTCACACAATAACTTGCATAAGTATGTGGTACGGTTGCATATATTAAAAAAAGTGTAATAATGAATTGTTTTGAAAGATAATTTTATAAACTTTTATATATAAAATAAATACATAAGTTGAATTGTATATATATATAAGATACAAAATAATGATATTTTGTGTAAAAATTTTAATATTGTGAATGTGTAGTTTATAAATAATTTTCGATTGTAAAAATTATTATCAGATGTTCGAAAAGAAAAAAATTGAATGCTTTATGAGATTGTTAAGTATAGTAAAGTAGAGCAGTAGTGTAGAGTAGTAAGCATGGGATCACAACCATGCAAACCCTCACGCGTAGCATACAGCAAGATGCATGGGATTACAGCCCATGCACAAACCCTTATTAGTTAGTTAGAAGAAAGGTAGTTAGTGTGGTTTTGTAACAACAAGTTGTTAGATAGAAGGCTCTAGAATCTAAGCCTCTATATATAGTGTACATATCACACTTTGCAATTAAGCTGAAATTATACATTCAAACATGGTATCATGAGAGCAGGTTTTCTCATGGTTTTGTGTTTGATTTTGCAAGTTCAATTCATCCTTCTTCTGCCTTTCTTCATTCATCATTTTGTTCATCTGTTCTTTGAATCTTCAAACACTTTCATGCCTATCTTCATCATTGTATGAACAGTAACTCTTTATGGCCTTAACACTTCTGCTGATAGTGTGAATAAAGATAGGTCTAGTAGCAATAGTTGGAGACTATGGCATTGTAGACTAGGCCATCCTGGCAACACCACCATGTCTACTGTACTGAGGACTTTGAATATTGTTTGTAATAAAGATGTTAACGCATTTTGTGATGAATGTAAAATGGGCAAGATGCATCTTAAACACTTCAATTCTGTTGTGCATCATTCTACTACTTCTTTTGAGCTAGTGCATATGGATGTGTGGGGGCCTGCCTCTTGTGTGTCTATTGATGGTTATAAATACTTTCTGTCAATTGTGGATGACTTCACAAGATTTGTTTGGGTGTTCCCTTTAATGGATAAGTCTGAGGTTGTTGGGGTATTTCATCATTTTATGATCACAGTGGAAAGATTGTTTGGTGTAAAGGTCAAGGCACTTCAACATGATATGGGAACTGAATTTTTGCCTGTGGATACACTAGTTAGGCCTCTTGGTGTGCAGGTTCATCTGTCATGTGCATACACTCACCAACAAAATGGCCTAGTAGAAAGAAAGCATCAACATGTAACTGAACTTGGTCTTGCCATACTTGCTAACTCCAATCTTTCTATGCAATTCTGGTGGCATGCCTTCTCCACAACTGCTTACCTAATCAACATGCTCCCCACACCAATCTTACATCACACATCTCCATTTGAAAAACTCTATCTCAAGCCTCCTGACTATCATTCCCTAAGGGTTTTTGGGTGTGCTTGCTTCCCATTTCTCAGACCATACAACTCTTCAAAGCTCCAATTTCGAAGTTCCAAATGCATTTTCTTGGGGTATAGTCCTAATCACAAGGGCTATATCTGTCTTCACTCTTCTGGTAAAATCTATGTGTCAGCTTCAGTCCAATTCAATGAATCTGAATTCCCAGCTTACACACCCCAGAATCTCACTCCCATACCTCCAGTTCACAAATTTTCTGCTCATTTACCATTCTCTCCACCCATTCCATCTCCCACAGCTCCTATCACTCCTGCCTTATCATCCAACTCATCTTCCAGATACCTACTATCTCCATCTCCCATTGATAGCAATCAGTCCAATACCCTAGCTCAATCTGGTGAAGTTTCATCTTCATCATCCTCTACCAGATATAAACTTCCCACTCCCACCCCTTCTTCACACACATCATCACCCACTGCCCCTCCCTCTGATGCACCACCCCCTCCATCTCATGCAATGCAAACAAGATCCAAATCTGGTATTTTCAAACCAAAGGCTCTTATCATCACAGCTCCTATCCCTGAACCTAATTCAGTTTCTGAGGCTATTGTTGATACAAATTGGAAGCAGGCTATGCAGTTGGAGTATGATGCACTCATTAAGAATGGTACTTGGGATCTTGTGGCCCCTTCAGCAACCATTCACCCCCATCACTACAAAGTGGCTATTTAGGGTCAAATATAACAAGGATGGCACTGTTGAAAGATACAAAGCAAGACTTGTAGCTAGAGGGTTTCAGCAGCTGGCTGGAGTTGACTACTTCAACACATTTAGCCCTGTCATTAAGCCAGTCACACTCCGCATTGTATTCACACTTGCTGTCTCAAAGGGGTGGTCTATTCAACAAGTGGACATCAACAATGCATTTCTCAAAGGATCTTTGCTTGAAACTGTCTATGTTGCTCAACCTGAGGGATTTGTAAGTAGTCAGTATCCATCTCATGTGTGCAGACTTCGAAAAGCTCTTTATGGCCTTAAACAAGCTCCCAAAGCTTGGTATGACACTCTCAAAGCATTCTTGGTCAGCCAAGGCTTCACTCATTCCACATCTGATCACTGTTTGTTCCACAGAGCTTCACATGGAAAAACCACATTGTTGTTGGTTTATGTGGATGATATACTCATTACAGGAGATGATAATCAGTTGGTCCAGACTCTCATTGATAAACTACATTCTGAGTTTTCTCTAAAACATTTTGGAGAAATCAACTACTTTCTGGGCATTGAGGCTCATGTCACTCCCACTTCTATCAAACTCTCTCAGTCTAAATACACCACAGATCTCATTACCAAAGCCAATCTTGCATCCTCCAAACCCTGCTCTACTCCCCTCTGCCACTCAACACAACTCCACTCCACAGATAGCCCCCCATTTGACAATCCCACCCTTTTTCGAAGCATCATTGGAGCCTTACAATACCTAACACTCACCAGGCCTGACATCTCTTTTAGTGTCAACAAACTCTCTCAGTTCTTGCAAAATCCGACACAAAATCATTGGAAGGCATGCAAAAGAGTTCTTAGGTACCTTAAGGGCTCAATTTCTCATGGTATCTCCTTTTCTATGGTGTCTGATTTCAGGTTACAGGGGTTCGTCGATGCGGACTATGCATCAAGCTTGGATGATAGGAGGAGTACTTCTGGTTTCTGTATAACTCTTGGCCAGAACTTGATCTCGTGGAGTTCCCGAAAACAAAATGTGGTGGCAAGGAGTAGCACTGAGGCGGAGTATAGAGCATTGGCATTGGCTACAACTGACATTCTTTGGATTTCCAGCTTATGTAAAGAGTTATGCATACCTATATCTACACCAGCCCTCCTGTGGTGTGATAATCAAGGTGCAATCACTCTTGCATACAGCCCGCACTTCACTCTCGTACCAAACATATTGAAGTAGACGTCCACTTCTTACGGGAAAAGGTCAAGAGCAACATACTTGACATTCGATACATTTCTTCAGAAGATCAACCTGCTGACCTACTTACGAAGCCTCTTGCCCCAACTCGATTTGCTCGACTAAGTGCATGGCTGAACCTCACTTAAACACTGTGGTCCATTTTCTTCGGGGGCGTGTTAAGTATAGTAAAGTAGAGCAGTAGTGTAGAGTAGTAAGCATGGGATCACAACCATGCAAACCCTCACGCGTAGCATACATCAAGATGCATGGGATTACAGCCCATGCACAAACCCTTATTAGTTAGTTAGAAGAAAGGTAGTTAGTGTGGTTTTGTAACAACAAGTTGTTAGATAGAAGGCTCTAGAATCTAAGTCTCTATATATAGTGTACATATCACACTTTGCAATTAAGCTGAAATTATACATTCAAACAGAGATGAAGGGGGTACAATTTTAGGGAACATACAATTTGTATCCCTTGAGTTTGTATCAATAGTAAAAAAAAATTGTTCCTGTCCAAAAAAAAAAAATGTTTTAGAGCACCACTACCTAGCCCTTAGGTCCTGGGTTCGAGTCATGGGGAGGGGAAAAAAGGGATGGGTATTTAACTTCCATAAAAAAAAAAAAGAATAAGAATGAATTGAAATATGTCAAGTCCATTTCAGCCACCTATTTTGTACTATAACCAAAAAAATAGGGTAGTTGGAATAATTTATTAATAGACAGTTGATAGTGGGGTGGGGGTAAATATTTTTTTTCAATATTTTTAAATACCAAGAAAATCACTGTAATTTTCAATAGTTGTGAACTGCTAATATTTTCTTGATAATTGAAGTTATGATCACTAATAAACTTAAAGTTTTAAGGGTAGGTCTTCTATGAAATTGAGTTTATATAAGAAATTGAGTTTTTTTGTTACACTTTTTTTAATTGGAGTGACTTACACTTTTTAAAATAATATTTTAAGTTATATTGACGTACATTTTTTAGTAATGCTATATTGCACATTTTAGTTATATAAACGTGCATTTTTCAGTAATATTGTGTTGTACTTTTTAGTTATAATGATTTACATTTTTAATTAAAAACTGTGTTACACTTTTCAGTAATATTGCGTTGCATTTATTAAAAAAAAAAAGTTGACTATTGGTCAACTCGATACCATATAAGGAATCAAGTCTATACAATACAAGAGCTTGGCAAGTTTTATTAAAATAAGCAGAAAGATGCCAGGTAATATATACCGGCCGACATATAGCATGAGTAGACGTTAATCGACAAAATTAAAACAAATATTATTAATCTAATCTTCAACAGTTTAATTAATTCTCTCAAATAACGAGCATACCGAACTATATATAGATATAAATTGATAGAACAAAAGCCAAATTTAGGCATCCTAAAGTAGTACAAGGATTGAATAAATAATGGGATTAACGCCCATAGAATCAATCGAAACCACCTTTTTAAGAAAAAGCCAAAGTATTAAAATATACGAGTAGCAAATATATATATATTCTTTACAAAAATAAGACTACTCACCTGTCTAGAAATTAAACGGTACACAAAATATTTATTTGATTGTATGAACTATCATAAAAGGGAAAAAAAAATTATATGAATCCGTCTCACCGCATTATTGTTTTCAATAAAAAATAAAATTGTAATGTAAAATGATATATATATATATTTTTTTGGAAAATGTTGGCTTTTAATAACATTAAATATCTCAGTTGTAATTTTACATACATTTAAAAATAATAACCTTAATTATAGTTCATTTTCTGTTAATATATTTTGTTTTTAAGGGAGGAGTTTATGTTGCTAGCTATGAGTTGAAGATGGGTTCCTTTTTCTTGACTATGATTAAATGAGGATTTTCCGTAACAAGATTTTTAATAGGGTTCCGATATTATGAACGAGTTGTGTTCATTTGATTTTAAATTTTAGTAATAAAAGATCTCAATTTATATTTTTTAAACTTTCAAAAGGAATTATATTTAATCGGGTTAGATTTAGTTTAGTAAGGTAGATTAGTTTAAGATTTAAGATAGATAAAAAATCAGGTCTAAAGTAATATTTTTAACCAACACGTATGCAAAAACATACTCAATTGTATGCATATCAAATGATCGAAAAATTAATATGCAAAAATGCATTTTGCGATTCAATTTGAATCGATCAGTTAAAATATTCCAACTTGATCATAGGTAGTTAAAATATTCCAACTTGATCATAGGTAGATACCTCAACATATCTACGAAATCGAGACAAATTTATTAGAGGTCCAAATCCGGATACATCCCCAGCTGCTCATTCTCCCACAGCACATGGTTTTCTTCTGTTGCATATGTGTTAGGTAAAGAAAGTCATCGACTTTAATTTTGCAAACAATCTGGAAGGCCTAACTAATAAATTATGTGTATTTGCTTTTGCATGTAATGTTAAATCAACAGAGAAACTTAATTGTTGCATGAAAATTGCACAGATGGCCAAATCAATATAAGTTTTGTGCATCGAATGTTTCACTTTGTTTAGATCCTTCATGTAATGCCCTAATTATTTGGGGTCCTACTTGGCTTTTATAACACGATCTCTTGTTTATGAACCTCATATGATCAGTTTTCCAGATGGCATAAACCACTAACATGATTAATTGGCCTGGTGGTTGGTTTATTAATTCATTTGGAAGCTATGATCATTTCTTTTCTTGTTTGGGCCATGCAACCACAATTCCATCCATGCTCTTTAGATGAGTCACCCATCAATAAAAAATATTGTTCTCGCTTTAATTTGGCCCGTGATGGTGTAATTATGGACATTCGAATTAATCGATCCTCAAGTCGGATACTGAAACGTAGAAAAAATTGAATCGATGCTCCGATCCTAAACCTTAAATTTTGAACATTAGTTCGATTCGGGCAAGTATTCACTACAAAATAATGCAGAAATGGCATCGGGGAAGGCATCGGATCTGCCGTCCCCAAAGATGAAGGCAACGGCAAAGGCATCGGCAGTGTGCCGATGCCATTTAAATGGCATCGGATTTGGGGAAAACCGATGCGAAATGGCATCGGCAGGTCGCCGTTACCAAATGGCATCGGGGCCCACTGCCGATGCCATTTTGCATCGGGGGACAGCCGATGCCATTTCGCACCACCAACACCCACTCCCCACCGCTGGGCCACCCCATTTTTCGGAAATCTGGCCATTTTCGCGATTTCTGGGGTTCGAACTCGGGACCTCGCGGTCTCGAAGGCTTTTGAGCGCCCCCTGTGTGCCGTTTAGGCTAGGAGCTTTTAGTCGACATGTTGTGAATGCAATTAATATATATTCAATTTAATTTGAGTTTTTAATTCTTTAATTAATTCAATCCATTCTAATTTTAATTGTTCCTTATTAAATTATTTATCAAAGCATATCATAATTATTTCTAAATTATGTTTTTCAAATTAACTAAATTATGTTTTTCAAATTAAATAATTTATTTACGGTATCAATTCACACTATTTAAATTTATTCTAATCCTCAATTTACAACATTTTAATTCTTTAATTAATTCAATCCATTCTAACTTTAATTGTTGCTTATTAAATTATTTATCAAAGCATATCATAATTATTTCTAAATTATGTTTTTCAAATTAAATAATTTATTTACGGTATCAATTCACACTATTTAAATTCATTCTAATTTTTAATTTCACAACATTATAATTACATACAACATTGAATATAATTATTTTCACTTATACATTTAAATTTATTCTAATAACATCATGTAAATTCATTCTAATTTTCAATTCACAACATTAAATATATATAATTATTTTCACTTATCCATTTAAAAATATGAATTCACTTATCCATATAATTAAAAATATTTTCATCTATTATAAAATTATTCTCTAGTTCATTTTCAATTAAAATAACATCATATCACAAACAACATTAATTATAAACATAATTAGCATGTTCACGTCAATTAAAATAATAATATCACACACAACATTAAAATAAAAATTAATCCTCAACGTCAATGTAATATAATAACATCACACGTAACAAAGTAATATAAAAATGTATCACTCCTCATCACCATCACCATCACCATCATCCTCAGTATCATCCCGATCCTGAACCTGTGGTATCTGCACAGTCGGCGGCCTCGGCTCCCAACCCATCCGGCCACCCATCTGTCCCATCATCATTGCAAGCTGCTCCTCAAAATGCTTGCGTAAGCGCTCCTCCTGCTGCCGCATTTGTTCCAGTAAGCGTTGCTCTCTATCTTCATTGACTCTCCGTTCTTCAGCAATCCTCTTGTTCATGTTTTCCTGGGTGAATCGTCCATAAGTCGTACCACTTGACGTCTCGCCAGGACCGGAGGAGACCCGTCTGTTCTTGCCTACTTGTCCAAGGCCCCTAACACGTCCATGAGACCTGCCGACCTTCTTCACGTACAGTTCAGACATCTCGGGTATAGGTGGGGCCTGGGAACCATCCTCTGAACTAGGCATCTGACGGATCTCTTGTAGTATTATTGGTGAGCTCGTCCTGTATCTGGTCCTATACGTGCACATTTAAAAGTGGGTTAATACATTTTCAAGTACAATTAAATATATATTTGTTATATATATATATATATATATATATATATATATATATATATATATGTACACACTTACAAGTAAATCACCCATATGACCACAAGTGTATGTCCCGTTTTCGTAACGGAGTAAGTATAACTGGCCATGACGAATATTGTTTTCCCGTCATTCCAAACGGTGCAAACCCGTCTGTGCTCAAGCCCAACCTCACATTCCTAATTTCAGATGCAAAATCAGGATACGAACAGTCCAAATGCTTCCAAGCCAGCGAGTCTGCCGGGTGACGCATAACACCAGAGTCATCAAAAGCGCACGAGGCATGCCATGTCACATCCTTCACAGTGGCCTTGGACATGTACAATCTTTGCAAACGAGGAATTATCGGAAAGTAGAACATCTCCTTAACCGGGCGTTTCTTTTTCAACCGACCATCTACATCAACCCTACTCGGCTTATACCGTGATCGACCACAAATCTTACAAAAATCTAGTTCGCTATCTGCACCCCAAAATAACATGCAATTTTGTGCACAACAATCAATCCTTTCTACCGGAAGACCCATCCCACTCATCAAATGTTTGGTGTCGTTAAATTTCTTGGGAACCTTATTTTCGGGAGGACAAATCTCACGAATCAACTCAACAACCTGATTGTATCCCCTTTCAGACAATCTGTTTTCCGTTTTAATGTTCAACAATCTGGAATTGAATGACAACTGCGAATGAGATTCACAACCAGGATACAAGTCTTGGTCCGCTGCACGAAGCATGCCGTAAAACTGTGCCGCATTCTCGTTAGGGGGTTCTTCATTAAGTGCCTCCTCTTCCACGTTGATTCCAAAATCAATATTTGGGCCACCCATTAACTCTTCTACCATAGTGTGGTACGAACTAGGTCCCGCTGGGTCAACGTCGGTTGAAGTTGACGCATATTCATTAGTGTTTTGATATGGACGTGGACCCCAACTCTCTTCCCCGTGATAAATCCAATTATAATAATTCAGTGTAAAACCATTTCGATATAAATGAGATTTCACTTCATTAGGATCTCTATAAGTTTGATTTCGACATCTAGCTTTCGAACAAGGACACCTAATTTTTCCTTCCCAAATCGAATTCGGATTACTAGTAGCAAATTCAATAAATTCATTTATTCCACTAACAAATCCGGGGTTCATAATCCCATTCACTAATCTTGGACTATACATCCAACTACGAATTGAATAATCCATGTCAATCGACGTCTAGCTACAACACACAAACAACCAACGTCTCATTTCCCAACTCTATTAAAACCAATAAATATAATTCTAATTATATTCTAATAATTATTCTAACACCCTAATTAACAAATAAATTCATATAGACATATAACACAAATATAATTCTAACACCCTAATTAACAAATAAATTCATATAACTTAATTATTAAAACATACGTACATATAAATACATGCCTAACACAACATATAATTAATTAACAATTTATAAATTCTTACAATTAACACATGCATGCATAAAAATTAACAATTCTAACAATTTTATATATACATACAACATATATGCATATATATACATATATATACTAAAACTATATATACACATATAACTTCAAATTTAACCAATGAAAACGAAAAAAATTACCGTAGAAATGCTCCCGTCGAAGTGTAGAACACAAATGGCCAAAAACCGAGTTCGATCCGCAAACGAAGGTGATTTTTGAGTGGGGAGGTGTAAAACTCGAAGCTCTTCAATGGAGGTTTGGGGGAGGGGGGTTGCGGCTGTTACGTTCTGGAAGAAAGGGGGTTTGGCCAATTTATATTGAATTAGGGCATCGGGGAAGGCATCGGGCCCACTGCCGATGCCATTTTGCATCGGGGGGGCCGTTACCAAATGGCATCGGGGCCCACTGCCGATGCCATTTTGCATCGGCCATTAAATGCCGATGCCATTTCGCATCGGGGCCCACTGCCGATGCCATTTTGCATCGGGCATTAAATGTCGTCCCCTTTTCGCATCGGCCGGCTTGCCGATGTCATTTGCCGATGCCTTTTGGGAAATATTTTGTAGTGATTGTCTAATTTTTTTGAAATGTAAATTACACTTTCCTACAAGTTCAAAGTCTTAGATGAAATAAAATTGATTTATACCAGAGTTAAGGATCAACTAATTCGAGGGGATCAATCCCACCGTCCACTTATAGAGTCCCCATTTAAAATCAGAGTTTTGCGCTCTGTATATGAACATGACCCCATAAATTGTTGTCACCTACACTAACAGTCATAAGTCCCAACTCCTTGGGTTACTATTAAGTGTGATTGTTATATATTTGTAATTATACATAATCTTATGCATCATCATCTGTCATTATGTCATCATCAATCTATTTTATGTATTTGGAAAATAATCTTACACAAAGACTAGCTAACACATTATGCATTCAATCTATTAACCTCAATATATTATTAACTATATATTGAATAATCATTCCAATCTATTGGAGTATTAAGTATGAATAATTATCTCAAATCATTATTAAATTATATCATTCCATTTTCAGCAATATAATTATTACTTTGCTCTCTTAATGTATTTTAAATTAAATTATAAGTATTTTATATAAAATATTTTGGTTTTTTTTTTTTTTTTGATGCCGTTAAAAATGGAGTATCTTTAATTTTTTTTGTTATTTTTTTATATTTTACCTCGTGTTAAAAAGTACTCCATTATAACAACTGAAAATCCATTCTAATTCGTACCAATATTTTGGCACATGTCGATTGGTAACTAATATTTTATTATTCGGCATAGTATGAATACTTAAAATTTAAATATACAAATAATATATTGTTTCTCACAAGAAATACACCAAATAAAGAAATTGGTTAAATCCAGAAAAAGTTAGACCGACGAGGTAAATTTAAATGATTTATATTAAAAAAATATGCCTTCTTGGGATATAACAATTAAATACACTCCCACGTGAGATGATCAAGAATCATCAATTAATCCCTTTAAAAAATAAATAAAAAAATAAACAATTAATTACTCGCTATATTAAAAATAAGTAAGGATTTTATAATGGGTAAATAAATAAATTAAGCTTAATTAAATAATGCGTTTATGTTTAAAGATGAAATGTGAGGTCTATAAAGATAATATTCTTGGACAATGGTATATACGACTAGGATAGTTCATAATTATTTGATAAATTGTACGTTAGATATAATCCTATAATTATAGTTGTAGGAGTAGTGCCCGACATCCCATGGTACTATATTATTTTATTCTATATCTTTTTAATCTTAATTTTATATGTACCTTTGTTGGAGACAAATAAAAGAAAATGAAAATAAGCACAAAAAATAATATTTGAGATTCTTTTTAAAAAAAAAAGGAGAGAGAGACAAAAGATGCGACACACCAATGTGCAAAACCCATTCGCTTTTAATTATTTTTCCAATCGCTTTTTCAGTATTTAAAATAAGCTCTTTATTGTAAATTATTTTAAGTACCTTCCACATTCGTTCAACTATACATTATTCTCTTATACAAATATTATACTATTTGTAACTTTGTGTCCTATTATGGGAGTATAACTTTTACTCTTTTCACGTGACCCATGAACTAGTACGAAAGCTTAACTTAAATTATGGGGCAATTTGTATGTGAAAATGAGAATAAAAACTTGTATGGTATTTATTCTCATCTATATTGTATGAACGGTGTGCATATAACTCAAAATAATATTATAAAGTAAAATGAGGTCTAAATATTTAGGTAAATCTCCGCTTCATACATGAAATCGTATCACACACGTCTTCACCAAATAATTTTTTTTAATATCTTATATGGTTGATTATAGGAATTTCAGAATAAATTTGTGTATAAAAACATTTTTCTCAACATTACATACCTCAATGTTTCATTTATTGATTAATTTTATTTAAAGATACTAGTCGAATTATTAGTACATAATGATAGGGGGTAAACATATATATAGTGGTTTGGACCTAGAAATTGTAAGATTCTTTTATGAGTGTCAGTTTGCGATAACAAGATTTGATCCCATGAATCTCTTTGTCCTTCAAATCATAATACAAAGTAAAGTAGCCGAAAGATATAACATCAATCATGAATTATCGAAATTATTCATCACCAATTATTAAAATTCTAACGGCACAAGTTAGTTTTACAAATATTGCTTTATTACGAACGTATCTTCTACTCTGTTAATTAGACAAAAACTATTGACAAATGTAATATTACAAAACATCCTTCAATTTAAGAAAGAAGTAGAAAAATTTACTGGTTAAAATCGGACTAAAACTATATCATACAGATCTTCTTATAAAAATTATGCAAAGATAAATAGAAAGACTCGCTCATAAGTCCATATTAATGTAATGAATTTTTTTCTAGAAAAAAGTGAATTCTTCTACCTCTTTTCTCAGTTTTGCATGCAAATCAATTTGGAATTTCATTTCGGGTCATTTCATATTTTGTAATTAATATAAATATGCATATACATTAACATGATACATATCAATTCCCAACCTAATTCCATCTGTAAAGAGGAAATTTTATTTTTGGTCATGTAAGTTTAGGAAATTCCAAAATAAATCATTTAAGTTTCAACTTTATAAAATACTTCCTTTATGTTTCAATTTTATCCTTTTTTTCATTCAATTTTAATCCTTTATCTTTGAAAACAATTAAAATTAATTAAAAAATATATGAATCAAACTTAATTAAATTTATTTAAATAAAATTAGACATGCAATACATTTTTAATTACCAACATATTAATTTAGGTAAAGTCTAGTATGCACTCGAGTACTGACTTACACTTTTTGGTAAATGGTGATGCACTTTTCAATTATTACTAAAAATATTATTATACAGTTTAATAATTGAAAAGTGCAACACCATTTACCAAAAAGTGTAAGTCAGTAAAACTGAAAAGTGCAACATGGACTATGGTGCATAACATGCACTCGAGTGCATAGCAGACCAACCCATTAATTTATGGAATAATTAAAACTTCATTTCAATTTTATTTTTTACAGCGTCAAATTCTATTGTATAGATTATGTCATTTATGTAAATATAATATTTGTATTATATTTCATTTGTGAAGCGTGTTTATAGAAGGGAGAAGACGCAGGCGTTATTTTTTCCATCATATTATGTGCAAGTAGATATGCATTTGTTATGCTCCAAATTAAAATTATGCTATAATTAAAATTATTAAAGTATTGTTTGAAAAGTTAAGAAATTTGACTAAATAAATTGTTGTTTCTACTTTGTAATTTTATATATTAATTTGTTTTATTAATAAAATTATAATTATTTTATTCTATTATTATTTTTCATATACATAATGTAATATATATTGCTGTAACATTTTATTTTTTTAATAGAGTAAATTTTTTAAAATCCATATATATTTTAAAGATTACTTTTTAATTAATAAAGTAAAATTAATATATATATATATATATATATATATGGACAGGTAGTAATGTAGTGATAGATAAATATATATTTTTTATTATTTTTTTAAATTATATTTATTGTATAAATTTTTTTTTTGATGTGTTTTTTTTTCTTCATTTTTTAAAATTATATACAGGTTAAATATATATTTTTTAAAATTTTAAATTCTACGCTATACTATTAATTTGTTGAAATTTTAATTTTTGTATTTTTTTAATTATATTTAAATTTTATACATAATTTTGTAATTAATTAATTTTAACAATATAATTTGATGTTGTCAAAAAAAAATATTGAAATGAAGTTTTATTCCATAAATAGGTTGTCAATTAAAAATGGATTACATGCCTAATTTTATTTTTAATAAATTTAATTATTTTTTATCTATGAAGCCTTTTTAATTAACTTTAATTGTTTCAAAAGATAAATGATTGAAATTGAATAAAAAAATGACAAAATTGAAACATACAGGACGTATTTTGTAAAGTTGAAACTTAAAGAATTTATTTTGGAATATTCTAAACTTACCGGACCAAAAATAAAATTTCCTCGTAAACAACCAAAAATATTTTCGGAAACAAAATGAGAAAAAAAAAATTCATTTCCAATAATGAAACATGATAATTCTGAAAATAACTTAACAAAACATCGCAAAATCTTATACAAACAAATTATATAGTGAATTAATTTGTATTTTGCGTGTATTTTAAAATAATATTAATTATTTCATTAAAATATATTTATTAGTATTACTTATTTCATTAAAATATAATAAATATTTTAAATATAAAATAATATTTGCAATCAATTACATGATAAAACAAAAATAACTTTGGTCCATGGACTGAAATAGATAATTGGTGTGATTAATGGGCTGTTATTATGGGCTTAATATACTTTTGGGCCTTTGGTTAAGTATGCCTATAATTGATGGCCCTGGCTATATATCCCTCCAGCCTTCTTAAATATACCCCCCGATACATACACCTCCCACATAAAGTGTACAATGTTAGGTGTACTCTCCCATAAAATACCTAATATACCCTTTTACATATATAATAAGAATTATAGATACACTCCCCCATTTAAAACCCTAACGTTAAATCTATTTTTTCTCATTTCTTTCTTCCCCTCCCATCACGTTAAACCTATTTTTTCTCATTTCTTTCTTCCCCTCCCATCACGTTAAACCTATTTTTTCTCATTTCTTTCTTCCCCTCCCATCAGCCTCCACCACTTCCACCTTTCCACTCCGCCGGCGCAGCGCAGCGCCGCCCGCTCCAGCCCACCATCGTCTTCCCCTCCCCTTGTCGCCGCCTTCCCCTCTCCCTCGCTAGTCGCCGCCCCCACCCCGCGATTTTTTATCCAGTTTTTTTTTTTTAAATTTCGATTTCGATTGATTTCAATCACCAAAAAAACACTCCCGTCAACACATTCTTGTCTACGGGAGTCTTCTTGGTCGATCCATCTTTGTCGAAAATTTCATTTTTTTTTATTTTTTGATTTTTATTTTCTATCGACATTCGACTACATCTTACCGATGAATGTGTGTTTGGTCGTTGGGGGAGACAGTTGCTTTACTTAGGGTTAGGGGTGTATTTATCTTTCATATATTTTATTAAAAGGATAAATTTGGTATTTTACACTAATATTAAATTAATAAACGTAAAGGGGGAGTATACTTAACAAAGCTGGAGTGGTATATAGTCAGGGCCATAATTGATGAGATGGATTAACAAATGGATTCCTCCACATGACAGGCCTTTCTTTGGACTCTTCAATTGGGCTTCATATTCTTTAAAATTAATCTTTGTTTCTACACATCGTTTGTCCTTGTATTTCAATTTTGGTGTTTTAGTATTATTCCAATTGACATGTGTGAGGTTAAAAGATAAATAACATCCTATAATAAGTGTTAAAGATCAACAAGGTGGAATAAATACGAAAGTGGAACATAGAATCGAACCATTATAGTTTAGATTTAAATAGTGAAACATAAATTTTAACAATGGAATCGAACTAGACATACTGCATTACCTTAATATAAACACAAAATCACTTTAAAAACAAATTATTAAAAAGAAAAAAACAGCAAATGAAAACACAAATCATCATGAAAATTATGTTGGCACGAGAATCACCTCATTTCCATGCAAAGACTTGCCATTGCTCAAAGAAACAAGCCCAAGAATTATCAAAATCAACACAAAAACTAACCAAGCCATCATCGTCCCAACACACCTCCTCCGCCCACCGCCGCCGCCTCGTCTCTTCTCCGACGAAGACACATCCGAAAAAGAACAAGACAACAAAATTTCATCTTGCAAAACACACTCTTTCTTTCCATTTACAACAACCACTTCTCTTTCTCTTATCTCACTCATCCCATCACCACAACTGCCGCCGCCGTCATCGTAACTCACTTCAACCTCCTCCGGGAAAAGGCGGCGGCCCTTGAGTTTTCCGGTGGTTATAGCAGCCCTCCTCTCTCTAACTACTTCTAAAAATTCATCTTGAAGAGAATACATGAGTCCTCTTGGAGAATTTTCTAACAGCTCCTCGTGATTATTAATTGGCTTCTTCTCATTTTTAAAAAATTCCCATTCTTTTTCAAGGGTTTTCAACTGTTGGATTAATTCATCATTTCTTCCACTTTCACCTGATTTTTTCATGGTGGGGTTTCCAAATGCATCTTTTTTTTTTCATTATAAATTATTTTGTCGAGAATATTATGGGATTTCAACTGCCCATTTTTCTACTTTTCAAATTTAAATGTTCAATATCTTTATTTCTCTCCCACACAATACTACCCGTCTGATTAAACTACATTTTTTTTTTAATCGGAATTTCTGTTTAAATGCATGACCCGATTAAATCGAAAAAATGATGAATTTGGGCTAAAATTTTCCAAGCCCATTTAAATTCATATACTGTATGTCGTTTCGGCCCCGGATTATTTTTTTAGCATTATAGGGCTGAGTCTTAATAATGATGGAGTATATAATATCTCAAAATTAACTTTGTGACCAGTCGACACTCAATATTAGAAAATGATATAATTAAATCTCTTAATTGTACGTAAATGATTATGATTTTGGCTTTCTTAGGTTGACTGGTCCTTGTTTGCTTTGTCTTGTCAATTACTACTTTGTTTATTCTCTCATCATTTCTTTCAAAAAATCAACTTCAATTCGCATTTGAAATCATGAAATATATATATATTCCATTTTAGCAAAAGAAGCAATCTCTAACGAGGTGTTAATTAATTACGTTTTTTTTTTTTTTTGGTTAATTTTGTCTTTGCAAAATTATTATAATAACTTTTCGAAAATAATAATTATAACTATAATGATAATAATACTAACGTAATCTAATTTGCGAAGTAGCTAGAAGTACAAGTAGAAGTAGGTGTACCAATACTGGCAATACACACGAGTACCTAATATTTTTTAGTTTAATAGCTAATTAAAATTATGGGATTATAGTTTTTTTAGTCCTTTAAGTTGGACTAATTTTGAATTTGGTCCTGATGGAATACACATTTTGATTTTGGTCCCATAAGTTGACCAAAATTTTGAATTCAGTCCAATTACTACCATTGTAGGTAAATAAACCGGTCAAATTCTTAGCTCGTGTGCAATTCAAATCAACTGTGAATTTGCTCATGTGCAGAAAAATGCAAAAATCAGTCGATTTGATCGATTTATTTACCTCAAATTGTAGTAATTGGACTGAATTCAAAATTTCGACCAACTTATGGGACTAAAATCAAAATGTGTATTCCATCGGGATCAAATTCAAAATTAGTCCAACTTAAAGGACTAAAAAAACTTTTAGTCCCTAAAATTATCTAGCAACAAACTATATCTTGTATGCATTGGGTCTATTATATTCTATAATAATTTTTATATGCATTGGGTCTATTATATTCTATAATAATTTTTAAAATTGAGAAGTTTTGAGTGAGATGGTTTCATGTGTGATTCAAAGCTCCACTTTTGTATTGACATCTAATTTTACATTAAAACAGGATTTGTGTATGATTACAAGTCCATGTATCATAAAATTTTATAAATTGTTTCATATTAAAAATTCATTTTAATTAGTTTGATTAGATAAACGTAATAATAATAATAATAATTAATAAACTTAATCTTAATTAATAATTTCATACTCCGTAATATATACAGCTCGAATGAAAAAGGGAATAATTAAAATTTAATTTAAATCTTCTAAATTACTGGAATCCAATGTTAATATACATATATCATACTCCCTTTAAGCTGGGCAATTCGATTATTTGCACTATATGAATTAATCAATATATGATCATTTTAATTAATTAATTAATTCTTTTCTGTTACTACGACACCACAAATTCTAATTGTATACAAGCCTGTATTATTTACAATATCAGTAATTAATCTGCACATAATTACATGATAATTAAGGTCTCTAAAGGTCGCATAATCAGTAATGTATAAATGTCCATTGAGTGGGAATGCACGTATTCAGGAGAAATCCTAGTGATCGAGATGTCAAAAATTCAGGAGAAATCCTATCTTCGCTCTTTATTAACTATATCTCATTTCTTCTCAAAAAAAAAAAAAAAAAAAAAAAAATATATATATATATATATACATAAATGCTGGAGTACAATTTTAATTTATCTAAAATTGTGTTTTTTTATTTATCTACTATCAATCTATCACTTTACTAAAATCAATACTACAATTTAACTCATTTTCTTATAACAATGTTCCTAATAAATACTACTCCATTATCTTGTAATTGTGATCTATGTGAATAAATAATTAGATTACACGAGTCTTTTAATAGCCTAACTAATTAACCAACAATTTTGATTTTTGTGAAAAGATAAATTAAACGAGACTGTTAATAAGTAACAAAGATATATGAAATTAAGATTATTCCACTTTGTCAAATGATTAATTTATCACAAAAAGTCTAATTCTTTTTTGGTGTTCCTCTTAGAAATTACAAGCAACAGGCTTACAGATTAGTAGTAGTAAGTCCAAATGTACGATGATGAGTGAATATTCTTTAGATTCACAAGACAGATGGAAATATAGCAGAACAAATTAAGGTAAAATTATACTTAAATTAAATAAAGTTTAATTTTCCAATCAGATAATTATAAGATGGAATTTATGATATTGGCACGGCTCAATCAAACTAAAGGACCCAATTCTTGGGAGATTTGATTGGATTGAGCCGTTCCAACATCATGATTATCCACTAACTACATTTCAAATTCAAATTAAAAATAAATCACTAAAATATATTAATATTACTAGTAAATAGATTTAATTAATTACCTCATTGTACTCATGAATCGAACAACATCGACCTTTCATTGGTTGTATTGCCAAAACCCTAAATAATTGTATGCACAGATGGAAAGAAAATTGTTGGAATTGGAGAAGAAAGAAAGGGAGATAGATGTTTAATCTGATGTTGAAATAAAAATGGTTGTATGTTGATGGAAATTATATAGTGGTTGATGACATTTGTGCAATGACAAAAAAATATGTCACTTTCTCAAGAAATTTGAACTTTAATTAGTAGTTGATTAATTATTTTGCCAGCTTGGAAAACCTAATTAAGATGCCAAATTTAATCATCATTCGCATCATCATTATGTCATTGATCATATATATATATTACAAGAATTATTTCCAACCTTTTTTTGGACACAATGCTTGTCTCTAAGAATAATCTAATTCCAATGCCCATGGTAAATACATATTCTACGCAGAGTCAAACTTCATATTTTAAGGGTCAATGAATAATTTGAACATATAACTTATAATGAAAAACTTGTAAAAATATTTCATTTAAAAATGCACGAAATAAAGTATTATACAAAAAATGTTTTGAGAAGTAGCAAAAACATGTCGGTGCTCTACTCTCATGCAAATTAAAGCTCACCCACACAAATATAAAAAAAATAAAAAAATAGCTTGATATTTTCATCATCTAAAATGTTAAAGAAGTGTAACACCACAAATATATATATGCAACTTTATATATAACGGGAGACTGGTTATATATATCCAAAATAATAATTAAAGTATAACAGTAATATAACTTTTTATATATATATATATATTAATTCCTTTTGAATTAGGGATAGTAGGAAATAAATAATTAGTATAAATATTTAAAAGCAATTGGGGCTTATGTGGTGTATTATTTTGTGGTGAGATGTTCCTTGTAAATGCGTTTTAGTGGTTGGGCAATCGACATTTGAAGACAAAGATTCCCATAATCGTAGTATTTAACAATTATTTTGTGCATTTATTTGTTGTCCCATTTACTAAATTAGTATATCCTAATACTTGGATGGAATCGAATCGAATATATATGCACACGCTCGCTCCCATTTTATTAGTATATATTAATATTCAACTTATATAGACTAACCCCGTTACCCCTATGGCTATATATGTGTGACATTTATTCAATTTGTCCTTTCATTTTAACATATTTTCCAACAAAAAATAATACTACTTATAGTTCCAAATTAAATGCCTCAATTACGTACATTGACAGTCAATTAAGAGATTAAGACGATCACATTCAAAATATTTTTGGATCGATATAATCAATATTTTAATTAAATTAATATCATGCATAATTAATTACATAAGTTTATTTATGATTAATCATAGCGTTTGAGATCCATGAATGGTTAGATTAAGGGTCAATTGGTCGGCCGGCTGCCTCTTATTAATTAAAATTAGTATATTATATTTGATTTGATATTAATTAATTAATTAAAATTTCAATTAAGGGCCTACACTGTTAATTACTTGTAAAGTGCTGACTAGAGCGTCTTATTGGGTAGTTGGAAAAGGCGACCATAATTGTTATACTTGGTCTACGAAATTAAATAATTAATACGCATTATTAATTACTATAAGATTAAATATTTAAAAATTAATGGAAAGTGATTTGAAGTAGTCGTTCACATTAATAGGAATTCTATTTTAAAGATTAATTAGGATGGAAATGGCAAATGGAAATTGGCCACCTACCCAATCGGAGATCCCCCCTATAGACTCGACTCGGGAGAAATCCAATTAATGTGAACGACTACTTCAAATCACTTTCCATTAATTTTTTAATATTTAATCTTATACTCCCTCCATTTTTTATTAAATGTCACTTTGCCTTTTTCAATATTTTTTAAATAAGTGTCATTCTACACTTTTTTCTTCAAGTTTGACAATTTTACCCTTGTACATTGTACTCCCTCCATTTTCTTTACCTTGATTTAAGTTTTTTCTCTTTTGAATATAGTATTATAACATAAATCATGCATAAACCTTAATTATTGTATACATGAATATCATTGACCACATTCATTACTAAACATAAATTTAATATTAAAATTAGTTATCATTAATGAAGGGTAAAATTGTTCATAATTATATATCTTAATATGTTGAAAATTGTTAAAATGACACTTATTTAAAAGTGGAGGGAGTAGTAATTAATAATGCGTATTAATTATTTAATTTCGTAGACCAAGTATAACAATTATGGTCGCCTTTTCCAACTACCCAATAAGACGCTCTAGTCAGCACTTTACAAGTAATTAACAGTGTAGGCCCTTAATTGAAATTTTAATTAATTAATTAATTAATATCAAATCAAATTAAATATAATAATTTTAATTAATAAGAGGCAGCCGGCCGACCTTGTGCTCGTCGTACGTGCAATTGACCCTTAATCTAACCATTCATGGATCTCAAACGTACGCTGTGATTAATCATAAATAAACTTATGTAATTAATAATGCATGATATTTTTTTTTTTGAAACGGTAAAGGTGTTTATTGTCTCGAGTATTCGGGATACTCAACCCATAGATTTACATTTACTTACGTTCATTTGCCTAATAGAAGTTAGTTCTTAGGCCTCCCTATCTCATTCATTTTATAATACACAACAGAGGATCTGCAAACCAAGCTGAGATTGAGGCAATATTGCCCACCAGTTTGTTACCTTCTAGCCAACTCCACACCTTAGTTTTTATGATCTCCAGCGTCTTCCTCACTTCCTGTTCTTCGTTCTTAAATCGATTTGCATTGCGACAGTTCCATATCTCCCCCACTACACATACCCATAAGCTAGACATGAAACTTCTTTCCGTCTTCCCTCGTCCCAGTCCCTCGATATGTTGTAGATAGTGGATATCAAGATTAATATGTGGAACCATAGTTATCTTTATCCAACTATAACACCCATTCCAAATTGCCTTTGCAAACTTGCAATCTAGCACCGAAGAGCCGAAAAAAAGGCTCCAGGATATGGGGTCAAAGCCTCCGCCCCGGGAACAGATCCAGTGGAGACGGGGTGGGGCCTGTAGCTCAGAGGATTAGAGCACGTGGCTACGAACCACGGTGTCGGGGGTTCGAATCCCTCCTCGCCCACAACCGGCCCAAAAGGGAAGTACCTTTCCACCCGGGGGTAGGAAAATCATGATCGGGATAGCGGACCAAAAGCTATGGAACTTGGGTGTGGGTCTTTGGAATGGCTTTTTATGGTTTGATCAAGCTGCTGAGTATTGGAAACAAGCTATAGCGCTTACTCCTGGTAATTATATTGAAGCACATAATTGGTTGAAGATCACGAGGCGTTTCGAATAAAAGAAGGCGCTACCTGAACTTTCTCTTTCAGAGCCTCCGCATGCATAAATCAAATAGCAGATTGCGAACATTGACTTTTTGCTCTGTCTGTGGAGCGTATGAATTTCCTTGAATGTAGATAGACCAAAAGAGGGAATTCCGAATTATAGAGCTATGACACAATCAAACCCGAATGAACAAAATAAAGCTAATTATAGGTTCTTCTCTCCATCGGAACAATAGGGCCGTTATGCTCATTACTAAACTTGTTGAAGAGATGAAATATAACCAAGGTATATCTTTTTGATCAGAGGTTGAATCGATCATCAGAAGAAGAATTAGGCCAAAAATTAGGATACATTCTGGGAAAATAAAACTTCCATCGAAGAGAAGCAAATGAAAGGCTTTCATAAAAATTCTTGTAGAATCGAGAATGAAGTTTTCATTCTGTACATGCCAGATCATGAATTAGTAACTGCATCCAATTTCCAAAAAAAAAAAAGGAAGTGAGTTCGACAAAAAGAAAAGCAACTTGGACAAAAAAAGAAGTGACTTGGACAAAAAGAAACGAAGTGGCTTAGACAAATCTTCTTTGTCGATAACCTCAGACCAATCAATCGAATATTGATTAATACGTAATCGATCGAACACTATTTGAAAACGGCTCTTTTGCTCAGAAACGAAATGTTCCAAATGTTCCTGGAAATTATTGCTCCCGTTGGACCATTTGTATCTATATGCATCAGGAGCCCGATTCATGGAAAAAGTGTGAATTACTTTCAGCTGCTACTCCACATAATTTGCAGCCTCTTTCTGTTTCCAGGATTGGAACTCCCCTTCTTATTAGATTATCCGTAGTTGCAAGTCGCCCTTTCAGCGTCTTCCACACTATCATTTGAGTTCTATTTGGTGCCAGATTCTTCCATATTGCCGCGTACTCAGGTTTGTTGTCCGCCTCGTCTGCTGCTGCTACCACTTCCCCCTCCACCATTTTGTGCGTCGTGCTGGTCGAATATATGCCTTTAGGCGCCAGGCCCAAGTCCATGAGTCCTCCATTTCCAGGTTCAGTTTGTACCTGTCAATCAACACAGAAAGCTCAGTTAGTAATTCGATTTCTCTTGGTCTAAGTTCTCTTTCCCAAACCCATGTCCACTGCCACTCTTCCCCGCGCCACTGTCCCATATTGCTCATCATTTCTTCCCGTTGACTGCTTATTCGAAATAGTTCGGTGAACCTTTCTTTTAGTCTTCCGCTCCCTTCGACCCAAGGATCGCTCTAGAATTTTGTTTTTGTTCCGCTACCCGACACTTTCCTAATCGGTTCCCTAGCGTCACTCCCACCAATTTGCTCATATATTTTTCGTAATTCCTTCCACCAGCTTGATTCGTCCGCCCTACGTCTCCCTCGTCTTCTAATATTATTATCCTCCCCTACTATACCCCCATATTTTGACGTCAATACTTTCACCCATAGGCTGTCCTCCTCCGTCAAGAAACGCCATATCCATTTTCCTAATAAGGTGACATTGAATGTGTTCAAATCCTTAATCCCTAATCCACCTTTTTTTTTCTCCGTGCACACCTCCTCCCAACTTACCCATGAAATTTTCCTACTTGTGCCCTCTCCTCCCCCCATAGAAAATTTCTTTGTATCTTTTTAATGTCGTTAAGTATGGTTTTTGGCATCTTGAAGAATGACAAATAGTACGTGGGCATGGCGGCGAGCACCGCTTGGATTAAGGTTGCCCTCCCTCCCATAGAGATTTGCTTATCTTTCCATTTCTCCAGTTTCCCTTTAATTTTCTTAGTCATCCCAGCCCATGAGGACGTTTTGTGATGATTCAACCCCACGTGCATCCCCAGGAAAGCCATTGGTAGGCTGCACTTGTTGAAGTTAACGCCCAACCCTGATATTGACTCAAACAACCTTAGCAGATGTTTAATCGTCTGAATATCCTCCCACTTTCCGTTGCATAAAAACATTGTGTCGTCAGCGTATTGTAGTAAGGGGACATCACTTTGTCTCTTCCCATGCAAATTGGATTCAATTCTCCAATTTCGACCGCCTTCTTCACCAAGCAATTTAAGCCTTCAACTGCTATAAGAAATAGAAATGGAGAAAGTGGGTCTCCTTGCCGCAACCCTCGTTCTAGCTTGAACTCCCCGGAAGAGCTTCCATTGACGAGTACCGCAGCGTTAGCCGTCGACACGCACTCCATCATCCACGCCCTCCATTTTGCCGAAAAATTCATGCCCTTCATCATATTCTCCAAAAAATCCCATTCAACCGAGTCGTATGCCTTAGCAAAATCCACTTTGAAGAAGGCCCTCGATTTTCTTTTCTTCTTTGCTTCATCTATCGCCTCATGAACTATTAGTATCCCATCCATAATTTGACGTCCTCCTATGAAAGCCGACTGGTTGTCTGAAATCACCATCTCCAAAACTTTCGATAATCTCTTTGCCAAGCATTTAGCAATTATTTTGTAGAGGCTACTGATTAGTGAAATAGGTCGGAATTCCTCTAATTTTTGTGCTCCTGCCTTCTTTGGGATAAGAACTATGAAATATGTATTAATTCCTTTTACCAGCTTGCCAAACCTGTGGAATTCCTCCATCATCATAAGGATTTCTGTTCTCAGCATCTCCCAATTTTCTTTGAAAAATCCTAGCGAGAATCCATCCGGTCCCGGACTCTTGGTTGTTTCACAATCCCAGATTGCCTCTTTTACCTCTTCTTCTGTGAATTTTGCTGTGAGGAATATATTGTCGCACTCCTCCAATCTGCGATGGATAAGTTCATTTGGAATTAACGGCCTGATTTCCCCATCCGATTTGAAGTTGTTGGTAAAAAATTGATGAATCTGCGCTTTCACTTCGGAGACGTCCTCGTGCCATTGACCGTTTATATGTATCCCATTTATGGAATTGCCTTTCCGTCTGCCGTTGATTACTCTGTGAAAGATTTTCGTGTTCATATCTCCTTCTTTTAACCATCTAATCTTGGCAATTTGGTGAAGTTGCTCCTCTTTCGACTTCATATCCGTTTGTAATCCTGCAAACAACTCTCTTCTTTTTTCCAACTCCCTTTCCTCAAGCCCGATTGAGTCGTCTAGAATGTCCAGCCTATTAATCTCTCTCTTTCTGTCCTCAATCCTCGTGTCTATATTGCCGAAGACATTTTTATTCCAGGCGCGCAGATCGCTTTTGAGCATTTTAAGCTTTTCTTTTAGGATAAAGACGCTCCACCCTTGAATGTTGTATGAAGGCCATTTCTCCCTGACGAATGTCCTGAAATTAGGGTGTCTCATCCATGTATTGGAGAAGCGAAACGGCTTCGGTCCCCAGTCTTTCATTTGTGCTATAGTATAGATCGGGCAGTGGTCCGAGATTGATCGACCCATTCCTCTTAGTGTTGCATTTGGCCACTTTTCTATCCACTCGTCGTTAACCAATAATCTGTCGAGTCGACTTTTGCTCGTTCCATCCGGTCTGTACCAAGTGAATTTCCTTCCGATAAGGGGGACATCGAACAAATTATTGTGAGTGATGAACTCGTTGAATTCCCCTATATCTCGATCCAAAAACATTTTGAATGTGATCGTCTTAATCTCTTAATTGAGGCATTTAAGTTGGAACTATAAGTATTATTTTTTCTTGGAAATTATGTTAAAATGAAAGGACAAATTGAATAAATGTCACACATATATAGCCATAGGGGTTAGTCTATATAAGTTGAATATTAATACGGAGTATATACTAATAAAATGGGAGCGAGCGTGTGCATATATATTCGATTCGATTCCATCCAAGTATTAGGATATACTAATTTAGTAAATGGGACAACAAATAAATGCACAAAATAATTGTTACTCCCTCCTATTCTTTTTAATTGACGTCCTTCCTAATATGCCCTTAATAAATAAATAAATGACTGTTAATTTAATTGAGTGCATGCCTGATTTTATGGGAATGATGGATGACTTATTCTTATCAATTAATTACATAATTAAGGAAATAAAGGGGTATATTAGAGATAAATTTACAAAACGTCAATTAAATTGCTAATTCTAAAAAAATCTAAAACGACAATTAAAAAGAATAGGAGGGAGTAAATACTACGATTATGGGAATCTTTGTCTTCAAATGTCGATTGCCCAACCACTAAAACGCATTTACAAGGAACATCTCACCACAAAATAATACACCACATAGCCCCAATTGCTTTTAAATATTTCTACTAATTATTTATTTCCTACTATCCCTAATTCAAAAGGAATTAATATATATATATATATATATATATAAAAAGTTATATTACTGTTATACTTTAATTATTTGGGATATATATAACCAGTCTCCCGTTATATATAAAGTTACATATATTTGTGGTGTTGCACTTCTTTAACATTTTAGATGATGAAAATATCAAGCTATTTTTTTATTTTATTTTATTTATATTTTTATATTTGTGTGGGTGAGCTTTAATTTGCATGAGAGTAGAGCACCGACATGTTTTTGCTACTTCTCAAAACATTTTTTGTATAATACTTTACTTCGTGCATTTTTAAATGAAATATTTTTACAAGTTTTTCATTATTATAAGTTATGTTCAAATTATTCATTGACCCTTAAAATATGAAGTTTGACTCTGCGTAGAATATATTTACCATGGGCATTGGAATTAGATTATTCTTAGAGACAAGCATTGTGTCCAAAAAAAGGTTGGAAATAATTCTTGTAATATATATATATGATCAATGACATAATGATGATGCGAATGATGATTAAATTTGGCATCTTAATTAGGTTTTCCAAGCTGGCAAAATAATTAATCAACTACTAATTAAAGTTCAAATTTCTTGAGAAAGTGACATATTTTTTTGTCATTGCACAAATGTCATCAACCACTATATAATTTCCATCAACATACAACCATTTTTATTTCAACATCAGATTAAACATCTATCTCCCTTTCTTTCTTCTCCAATTCCCACAATTTTCTTTCCATCTGTGCATACAATTATTTTGGGTTTTGGCAATACAACCAATGAAAGGTCGATGTTGTTCGATTCATGAGTACAATGAGGTAATTAAATCTATTTACTAGTAATATTAATATATTTGAGTGGTTTATTTTTAATTTGAATTTGAAATGTAGTTAGTGGATAATCATGATGTTGGAACGGCTCAATCCAATCAAATCTCCCAAGAATTGGGTCCTTTAGTTTGATTGAGCCGTGCCATTATCATAAATTCCATCATATAATTATCTGATTGGAAAATTACACTTAATTTATTTAATTTTAGTATAATTTTACCTTAATTTGTTCTGCTATATTTCCATCTGTCTTGTGAATCTAAAGAATATTCACTCATCATCGTACATTTGGACTTACTACTACTAATCTGTAAGCCTGTTGCTTGTAATTTCTAAGAGGAACACCAAAAAAGAATTAGACTTTTTGTGATAAATTAATCATTTGACAAAGTGGAATATCTTAATTTCATATATCTTTGTTACTTATTAACAGTCTCGTTTAATTTATCTTTTCACAAAAATCAAATTTGTTGGTTAATTAGTTAGGCTATTAAAAGACTCGTGTAATCTAATTATTTATTCACATAGATCACAATTACAAGATAATGGAGTAGTATTTATTAGGAACATTGTTATAAGAAAATGAGTTAAATTGTAGTATTGATTTTAGTAAAGTGATAGATTGATAGTAGATAAATAAAAAAACACAATTTTAGATAAAAATGAGATACTCCCTCCGTACCACAAAGATAGTCACGTATTTCTTTTTGAATGTCCCAAATTATAGTCACATTTCCTCTTTTATTTTATTGTCAATTTTACCCCTAATCAACAAGAGTAATTAATGCTTAACAGATTTTGCAGTATGTGATTTTAAGGGTAAAATTGACACATTAGCTTACTACATTTATTGATTTTTCTTAATTTGTGTGTAAAGTTAAATGTGGCTATTTTTGTGGGACAGATGGAGTACATTTTTTTTTTTTTTTTTGAGAAGAAATGAGATATCTATCTATATATATATTTGCAAACTTCTTTTGTGACACATGTCACAATCACACCCTCTCTACCTCAACCTCTCTCCTCTAAATCCCTTCTTTTCAAAAATCCTCTACTCTCATTCACTTTCATTTTTTGTTTTAATCTTAATCGTCCATTTACATGTTTAATCTTAACCGTTCAATCTCTTATATAATAAGGGAAAGTTTCATATGCACCATACACACCAAACCAAGTTTGGTGCACTAACTTTTTAACCGCTTTTTCTTCTCTTCTCTTCCTTTCTTCTTCTTATTTTTTCAATGGCAGTTCTATTTTATTATTATTAATTTAAAATCAATCCAAAAATTAACTTCAATCAAAGACCACGACAAAATCTCTTAACATAAACCCCAAAACTTGGATTTTACTAGAAATCTCAATTTTTTTTTTTAAGAATGAAATCCCAATCTGAAGAATAACTAAAGATGACTTATCATTTTTGCGGAGCTCTAGCCTCCGTCATCTCTTCTAAAAGCCTTTATTACAGTATTTATTGTTGTTGATCCGCTGGTTCTTTCTTATTGAAAAGTGGTAACTATTATTATTGAAAAGTGGTGTCTTTTGTTACGAAAAATAGTAATTTTGTTACTGAAAAGTGGTAACCATTATTACTGAAAAGTGATAAGTAATTTTGTCATTGAAAAGTGATAATCATTATTATTGGAAAGTGGAAATTTTGTTATTGAGAAGTGGAAATTATATTATTGAAAAGTGGTAATTTTGTTCTGAAAAAGTGGTGACTATTATTATTGAAAAGTGGTGTATTTTGTTACTGAAAAGTGGTAATTTTGTTAAATTATTGAAAAGTGGTAATTTTGTTCTGAAAAAATGGTGACTATTATTATTAAAAAGTGGTGTCTTTTGTTACTGAAAAGTGGTAATTTTCTTAATAAAGTAATTTTGGTATTTAAAAAAACAATATTTTTTTTACTGAAAATTTAAAAAAAAAACATTGATAATTTTATTAATGAAAATTGATAAAAATTATTATTAAAAAGAGGTAATTTTAGTATTTAAAAAAACAATGTTTTTTTTTAAAAAAAAAAAAAAAATCATCTTTGTTGCTGACTGCAGGTCTCGAACCTGGATCTTGCCCATGAAATAGTAACCACTGCACTAGATGTTACTTTGTTTTAAAATTACGCTTTTTATTGTTCAAAATGGTTAACTGGTCAGCATAGTGTGCACGGTGCAACCTACGCACCAGAGACCAACTCTCCTTCATTTTTCTCAAATCACTCCCTCACTCCTCAAACATTTCTCAATCTTTTTTTTTTTTTTGAATTCTTTTGTAATATAACAGAACGACTTTCATCAGAGATTTGAGAATGATTGTTAACGTTATTCCTCAATCATTTCTCAATCTTCTTTCATCAAAGATTTGAGGAGGATTGTCAACGTCTCACGAGGTGTTTTTGATTTGATAGGAATGAAAGAAAAATGTTGAAGCATCCCATATTTAATTTGAATTTTTTTTCTTTCTAGAATTTTTGTTACTTTATACGACATATGCGAAATAGATTTGTAATATTAATGTGAAATTAAACATTCATGTTTATTGTTTAATTAAGTGATATTGCCCAAACTATTTTCTTTTTATGTATTTTAATTTTATGTTGCATATATATAATGGAACATATTTCTACTCTTTTATAAGTTGTACAACGAAACATTCAGTCGTTTGAGACAGATATTCAATTTATCACAATATACAGAATTTAATATTACAATTTTTTTTTTTTTTGGTGTTCTATTGATTTGAAATCTCTCTCATCTAAATTGGCATCGCCCTGTAATTCAATAGTGTTGTGCTTCTAGGCTAATATAAAAAATAAATGTGTTATTTTATATATTTGTAATTGAAATTATGCATAAAATATTAACTTTCATTTCCATCGTAAATTTTATATTTTTGTATTTTTAATTTAAATTTGAAGCAAAGTAACGGTTAAATCACTTGATAAATTATAAACAATTTAACACATGTCAAAATTTAAGTATATTAATTCACAAATTTAGCAGTAATTAAAGAGCTATTTCTAAGGAATTGATAATGTTAATGCTATGAGTATGATATGAATTTTTTATTTAATTATTTGACTGCAGTTAAGGGGATCCACCCTAATTCTTTAAAGTTTTCATAGGTTGTGGAAAATCAAAATTAAAGGATCCATATTAACATTAACTTTCATATGCATCGTAAATTTTATATTTACAAATTCATTTTTGCACAAATTGGTTATCGGATTTCCTGATATTTAGGAAATCAAATTTCTCTTTATTTTTTTATACTTGAATAATTTTAAATAATGCAAATTGAATTTGTGAATTAAAGTCAATTTTATGTTATACTCCGTATGAAATAGTCAGTAAATTTATATGGTTTTTTTTTATAAATTCTATAATGTATTCTTAAAATTAGTAAACCCCTAATTCATGCTAACTAAGTACTGTAGTCTACAATTAAAAGGACCTACCTAATTTTTTAAAGTTTTTATTGGTTATGGAAAATCCGAAATTAAATGATCCACATTAACTATTTTTTTTTTAAATCATATAACGTATTCTTAAAATTAGTAAAACACTAACTCATGCTAACTAATGGTTTGACTATAATTGAGACAGATATTCAATTTATCAAAATATACACAGAATTTAATATTACAATTTTTTTTTTGGTGTTCTATTGATTTGAAATCTCTCATCTAAATTGGCATCGCCCTGTAATTCAATAGTATTGTGCTTCTAGGCTAATATAAAAAATAAATGTGTCATTTTATATATTTGTAATTGAAATTATGCATAAAACATTAACTTTCATTCCCATCGTAAATTTTATATTTCTGTATTTTTAATTTAAACTTGAAGCAAAGTAACGGTTAAATCACTTGATAAATTATAAACAATTTAAACACATGTCAAAATTTAAGTATATTAATTCACAAATTTAGCAGTAATTAAAGAGTTATTTCTAAGGAATTGATAATGTTAATGCTATGAGTATGATATGAATTTTTTATTTAATTATTTGACTGCAGTTAAGGGGATCCACCCTAATTCTTTAAACTTTCCATAGGTTATGGAAAATCAAAATTAAAGGATCCACATTAATATTAACTTTCATATGCATCGTAAATTTTATATTTACAAATTAATTATTGTACAAATTGGTTATCGAATTTCCTGATATTAAGGAAATCAAATTTCTCTTTATTTTTTTATACTTGAATAATTTTAAATAATGCAAATCGAATTTGTGAATTAAAGTCAATTTTTATGAAATAGTCAGTAAATTTATATGTTTTTTTTTTTTTATATAAATTCTATAATGTATTCTTAAAATTAGTAAACCCCTAATTCATGCTAACTAAGTACTGTAGTTTGACTGACAAAGTGGGATAGCTCAAGTGGTTAGAGCACCACTACCTAGGCTTTAGGTCCTGGGTTCGAAAAAAAAGTACTGTAGTTTTTATTGGGTAGTTTTTATTGGTTATGGAAAATCCGAAATTAAATGATCCACATTAGCTAACGTATTCTTAAAATTAGTAAAACTCTAATTCATATGATCCACATTAACTTCATATGCTAGAATATATTATCCACAATATTTTTTAACTAATTATATAACTATATGTGATTGAAGTCAATTTTTAAATTATTCCCATTTTTTATTTATTTTTTTAATTGATTTTTTAAAAGTATAATCGATAAATAAAATTTCTTAATTTATTATCATTAATAAATTAGAAAATTTTGAATTTATTTAATGTTAAATAAATATTTTCGATAGATTTATAATATCATAAAAGAATTAAAAGACACTAATGTTGACTATATTAATTAAGGACAAGTAATCCACGTCATTAATTATATCTTATATCATTTTCACCAAAAATAACCATAATATTCTATTTAATTAATTAATTTCCTTAACATATGTGTTGATATCTATATAAAATTTAACAATTCAATTTTCACTCTTCACAAAAAATAAACGGTATCACTAAAAAAAAGTAGTTTTTGCTAAATACTTCAACTTTGTTGCATTCGAAATGAATCCTCCAACTTTGAGAGCTATGAATTGTTTATGCATAATTCAATAAATTAACTAATGTTTATTTCACTATTTGCATCTTTTGCAATTGTTTTTTTTTTCCTTTTATGTAGATACTCTATTAACGAGACAAGATGATATAGATAGTCACATACTCTGTATTAAATGATTATCCAAATTATATTTTTGGAGTTTTTATGTTATATTCTTCCCTGACCATAAAGACTATGAGAAGGACATGATGAGTATAGACTTTGTGGTATGAGACATGTTTTTCTATTGATCTACCAAATCACTATTTTGTTCTAAAAATATGTATCCCTATAATGCTTCTTAGAAATATTGATCTGAAATCTATTTTGTGTTATAGAACTAGACTAATCATTAGAAGACTTGAAAATCACATCATTGAATGACAAAAAATTGAGGGAGGGAATGTTGGTAGTAAAGTTTTTAGAGAAAATTTATAAAAAAGACCATTTAGACACATAGCTTCTTAATAAAGGACAACTATTATAATCTTTTTAAAAAAGGACAAAAACGCATGTTAATAACCCATTATACCCTTATATTTAAATATAGAAATTAATTTATTAATTTAATAATTAAATAACAAGTCTTCATCTTCATTATTTGTCGCCATAGATTCAACCACATACCTCTTCAATTGATTATCAACATTGGCAAATGTTACCTGATCCAGGCGCTCATCATCATCACTCTCAAAGTTTCTGCTGCGTAAGGTAACGTTAGTTTATTGCATCGCCTTCTTCACAACGAAATCGTCTATTGCCTCAACAAACCCTTCCTTTTGATAATTAATTGCACTCTCAGAATCCAAATCAATGTTTAGATTTCCTGCACAGTCAGATTCTTCGATCGACTGCTTGTTGCTTTTAGGGATTGGAATCGAGATTAGGGCTTCACGATCGGCGGGGTGATGCTTAGAGGCTTGTTCCTCTCTTTCAACGACGGCCATGGCTATAAGGTCTCGTCTCCTTTGCTCTTCCATAATTGTTTCCTCGATCTGTTCTTTCAACTGCACATGATCAAGAGACTTTCCACGCGATCGTTTCTTTATATTCCTAGGGGATTCAAACTTCACCGATTTCTTCATTATGGATGACGGACGCGAAGCCGCCGGAGATACAGTAGTCTTCCCCATCAATGTCCAGAATCCGGAGGTGGCGGAGGTGGGCCTTTGACGACGATTTTATCGCCTAGGAGTGGGGGCGACGCAGCGTATGGTCCACATGAGAACCATTAATCCGGTCAGATGAAGAGTTTTGCCAAGGGTATGATTATTAATTCCACACGTACACACATAATTTGCAAAGAATTTAGGATTTTTTGAGATGGTTTTAATTTAGGTTCAATGTTGCTCTGTTTTCGTGTAATTGTGATGATTTACATGCGCGTTGCTGAAATGTAGTTCATGATTATTTGTTATTAGTTTGGTCAAGGGATAATGCAGATCTTATTTTGCATATGTAGACACCGTACTATTTTTTCTACATTATTCATTTTATTATGCAGTTTTAGATTTCATTGTTCTGCATTATTCATTTTATTATGCAGTTTTAGATTTCATTGTTCTGCATTATTCATTTTATTATGCAGATTTAGATTTTATATTAATTTTCCAACCATGGTCTAGGGAGCAAAATGTTCTTCTCACTTTTCACTTCTCACTTCGTCTTCTTCCGTACTTCACGGTTTCCTTTCTTCACAAATTGAAAAACCCCAAAATTCTGCCCAAAATTAAGGACTTATGTCCGGTGTTGTTTAGGAAGTTTAATTTTTAGAAGGTTTTAATTAATTGCGTAATTCGGGGGGATTTAATGAGCTGATAGACTTGGCTTTAAATTTCAAACATTTAAACATTTTCTCCATATTAATTCCGAATTTATGTATTAAGGGCATGATGGTACATTTATGTTCCATTTTGTCCTTATTCTGAAACTATTTCAAATCATGTCTTTATTTAAAAAAACACTAGGTGAAATGACTTTTTATGTGAAATCCCCAAGTTTTTATTCTGAAAATGACATTGAGTGTTTCGCATGATACAACTTATGTAAAGTTTTCGAATGAGACAATTTTCTATTCTATTGTATATTGAAATGACGATAAATAAAAGTTAAAGTCAGTCTTTTTTCAGGGTAGGTGTCTACCTTTCGAAACCTATGTTCACACACAAATAATTGTATATTGCAGTCTCTAAAATCAAGAGTAAGAGTGAATTGAAAATTATTTGTCTAGATTTAAATGAAAAAATATATTATTAATTAATAGAATAACAAATTTCTAAATCTACAAAGATTATTTTTTAATTAATAAATTAAAATTAAAATATATAAATTTATTTCAATCCCGCGTAAAACGCGGGTCTTACACTAGTAGTTAATAAAGAGCGAAGATAGGATTTCTCGTGAATACGTGCATTCCCACTCAATGAACATTTATACATTACTGATTATGCGACCTTTAGAGACCTTAATTATCATGTAATTATGTGCTGATTAATTACTGAAATTGTAAATAATACAGGCTTGTATACAATTAGAATTTGTGGTGTCGTAGTAACAGAAAAGAATTAATTAAAATGATCATATATTGATTCATATATAGTGCAAATAATCGAATTGCCCAGCTTAAAGGGAGTATGATATATGTATATTAACATTGGATTCCAGTAATTTGGAAGATTTACATTAATTTTAACTATTCCCTTTTTCATTCGAGCTGTATATATTAAGAGTCGAGTACTCATTTAATATGATACTCTGTTGTATTTTTTTTTTAAATAAAAAATTATATTAAATATATTTTTTACATTCCCGCTTAATTATGCTAGTTTTCCCAATATTTAATTAATGAAAAAGAAATGCCCCATTATTGAGAGTGAAAAGTCTTCCCTCCTCTCAATAAAATTGATTTCCTCTTCAAAATTTGGCACACCTACAAATCTCAGCCGCAGAGAAGTGAAGCGGAGAAACGCCTCCACCCTCTGCAGCCCTCGCCCTTCAAAAAAAAATTCTCAATTCCGACTGAATGAGGGTACAAATTCTGAAATGAAATTCACCATGGATTGCGAGTATCTCACTCTGATGGCACTAATTCTTCTCCAAAATTAAGGTTCTGAATATCTACTTTTCTTGCCCTACTAATAAATTACTAGTATCTTATTATTAGGTTTAAAATTGTCTGGAACAATAGGCATGATTTTTTATTGAATCCTTGTAAATTACATCAACTGTACCCCCTTGAATCTGCCCCTGCTTGTATGTTTTATTTTGGTTACGATTCCTTGCTAGTAATTCACCACTGCCAAATCTATGTTTCTAATGCTATTAATTAATTTTAATTTTAATTTCAGCAACAAAGTAATCGATTCAAGGTATCATGTTGAAGGCCGGCAATAAAAAGAAAGAAGGGGTAAGCTTCTTCTTTCATCTATCTTACCTGTTTCTGTATAAATTTAAGCATTTGATGACAATTAATCTACTGAGTTTGTCCATAAACAAGATAGAATTGCTTTGCTTGTATGTATTGATTTGATTGCACTACTAGTACTGTATGGCAACAATCTGGTATAATGAAGTTTTGTGTTTGATTATCTAGAGTAGTTCATTAATGATGCTCTGTTTATTTTCTATCTAAAATGACAAAAAAACTATATTTATTTATGAATGATAAGATTGTTGTGTTGTGATTTGTGATTTGTGAATCCTGAAATACTCTCAAGACTTGTTCAATTCTTTGACCAACAAGTCTGTATCTTTTATTGTTGTTACTTTCTGACTTCCTTTTCTCCATTAATGGTGGTTTTCCTAACACAGGTGGTTGGGGGCTATTCCACAACTCGCACATATTATTTCAGGAGATGTAAAAATTCCGTCACTGACTGTGTTCCGGACAAAGTGTTGTATGAAATTCTGCTACGTCTCCCGGCTCAAGATATTATTAGTGCAATTCTGGTGTGCCGGAAGTGGTACCAAATGGTGTGTTCCAATTTCAAAATCTTCATTCGCAAACACCTCGAGCATTCAAGTTATGGACTTCTCTACCTGAATAGATATAACAAGGATGTTTACACCTGTTCTAGAAAAGTCGGAGGAGGAATCGACACAATTAAGTTCAATTACAGTCACCATCGCAGGATGTCACTCTGGTCTAGTTGTGATGGTTTGATAGTGGAGTATTCCAAACACGATTATTATGTTAGAAACGTTTTGTCACACCAACTCTTCCGTCTCCCTCGACCGCCTTATATGCCCTCAATCTTACTGTTTTGTGTTATTGGATATGATGCAGGTTCCATGAAGTATAAAGTTATTTTACCGTTTCAGAGAAAAGAACCATATACATGTGGTATATTAACTGTGGGAGTAGATGAGTCATGGAGGTTTCTTAGTACTGCCAACTTATCTGACAGGAGTAAGGATGTAATAAGATATCGTGCCCCGTTCGTTACTGAAGGTTTTATGCATTGGAAAAATGTACCCGTTAATAAAATCATAACTTTGAATTTAGAGACTGAAATATTTGTAGAGACTCCCCCACCAGTAGTAACATTGAAGGGATGCTGGCTTTTGTCCTCAGGAAGGTATCTGACTTTATTTAGTCCTTGCGAAAAATTTGTATGGTAAGTTTTAGAGATGAAATCAGAAACTGGGGAATGGAAAAAGTTGCCTAACATTTGCTTGGAAGGCGTAGAGGGCAAGATCAAAAGGCTTGGCATTAACTTGAAGCATGATGATGTTGCTGCTGCTATCGAACCATTGGGTTGGTTGAAATACCCTGAGCTGTTGGCCTTGAGATTTCAAAAAGATCATATCATTTTCTATGATTTTATTACAAGTGAAATCTACGCCGAAATGTTGCCTATCTCGAGGTTGTATTTTAGAGTTACACTTCATAAGAACAGCCTAGTTCAGGTTGGTGAATTTTAAGTTATTTATTTTCATTCCTACTCCTCACTATGTCGAATTTTAATTTTAGGGCATTGATTTTTTTTTTTTATTTACAGCTTGTCGATGTATTTTAATTTTAGGACATTGATTTTTTATTCCCAAAAAGCGTTTCTTGATCATAACTGTTGTCATATGTGGTATTTGGATTGCTAATCAATACTAGAATTCGAAAGTTGTCTTCAATGGTTCTACTTCAAATTTCTTGACATGGTTATGTAAGGATTTAGAAGGTTTGATTTGAATTTAGTGGAGTATGTAACCTTACTTCACAGATTTTACTTCCTCTCTGGGCTTTCGTTTGAAAAGTGGAAGATTTTGAACCTAAGAAGTTTATGATTTATTGTCAACTCTTTAAAAATCAGGTTAGATTCTACTTGTGCTTTAATTGGTTATGCGTTTTTTTGATGTCATTGGAGTAATTGTTGTTTAAATTTTATTTTGGTGTGGTATCATTTGAAATGAGCAACACACACCAAACAATGACAAATGAGCAATTTAAACAACTAAACATACAATCAAGCTGTTGTAAACAATACATATTCACTCAAATTCTTAGAATTGATTCAATATAATCACATCAAAATTTATGGGATTAATTGGGTTTTGACACCCTTATCTAATTTAATTAATTAGATGGACTAAACGTTAATTATAAAATAATTGAACGTGACATAGTCGATCTACTCGCGGAGTAGATGAACGTGGTATATTTAATGTCTCAAAACCGAGTTAAGGTGAGTGAGAAATTAATTGTTGAAGTTGAGTGTTTCAACTTGAAGTTATGGAAGTCTCGAAATTGGTCTTCAAGACTTATCCACGTGCGCGATATTTTCGCAATCTTTGCGATATTTTCGCGATATCATCCCAAGATTCGGGTCTGGGCCCACGCGTGATTTCAGCAACCTCCTAGGGTTTCTTCTGCCTATAAATATCAGTCTCTTCCCTCATAATTTCCTACGCTGAAATTCGCCCCTCTCTCCTTCTACTCTCCTCTCGTCCTTACGCAGTGTGTTGAACTCCCGAAAGCCTTACACTGTTCTTTCTTGTGCTGGATTTATATCCGAGAGTGTTCAGTTCGTACCGAGTACGTTCGTTGAGGCTTCGTCTACAGTGGTGCGAGAGTGTTCAGTTCGTACCGAGTACGTTCGTTGAGGCTTCGTCTACAGTGGTGCTACTGTTTACGAAGTAAAAGTCGTTTTACCTCTGGGAACGGAACGCCATACCAGTCGAGCACTATCCTGGGCGTATGTCTTCGTTGGGATTAATTTCTGTTGAGATTGATATCATGTCTTCGTTGGAGCATGTCTTCGTTGATATCATGGATCGTTGGAGCATGGCCTCGTTGATATGGAGCATGGCTTCGTTGGGCAGAATTGTTGGAAACTGCTTACGCCGTGTAATCTGCAATCTGCAATATCGAAGCTTTAGATAACAAATATAATGACACAAATAAGTCGAGTCAAGGGAAACCCTTTTCCCGCAGAACAGAATACGCCCAGGATAGTGCTCGACTGTTACGGCATTCCGTTCCCAAAGGTAAAACGACTTTTACTTCTTACACAGTAGCACCACTGTATAAGAAGCCTCAAACTTCCAAGTTGAAACTCTTCAACTTCAACAATTAATTTCTCACTCACCTTAACTCGGTTTTGAGATATTAAATATACCACGTTCATCTACTCCGCGAGTAGATCGACTATGTCACGTTCAATTATTTCTTAATTAACGTTTAGTCCGTCTAACTAATTAAATTAGATAAGGGTGTCAAAACCCAATTAATCCCATTAATTCCAACAATCCCCCACATGAGTGAAAATCGTATCTATACAACATCAGACTCAGTGTTCAGTTCGAGTGAGATCTCCGTGCGTCCGGATAAGTGGTTTTTGGCCTTGAACTTTCCGTAGCCAAACACTATCGGGTACACCGGCGGCTTAGTGGACGCGATGCCTTGAACTACTCCTCCATAGTGTATACCTAGTCAACAGTGTCAGCACACTTCAATCTCGTCTTCATAACGTTCTCACGTTTTTGTCCGTTTTGGCCATGGATGTCCTTTGCATTCATAAATGTTTGGTCGAAGCGGCCCTCACTTCTCATTTATATAGGTAACTTCCTTTCGAGTATCCCGTTATACTCTAGGAATCATTAAGAGTCGAAGACTCAGCCTTTACCACATCTTACGGGTCGTTAACACTTGAGATAGTGCTGTCAGGAATAGTCGTATTTTTCAAGTGTTTTATCACTAAGTTCCACAGCTTCATTTTCCCATTGAACCAAGTTCTTGGGATCTCCAGTCATCATGGTTGGGTTACTACTGCTTTGGTTTTTCTTGTGGGTTTTAGACCCATTCCTTCTACCAGCTTGTTCAATTGATCTCGATTTATGCTCTTCGTGAGCGGATCCGCTATATTGTCCTTTGTATTGACATAATCAATGGACATTACTCCAATGGAGATCAATTCTCTAACGGAGTTGTGTCGACGACGTATGTGTCTCGACTTTCCGTTGTACATGTCATTCGTAGCTCTCCCAATGGCAGCTTGACTGTCACAGTGTACCGTCACCGAAGGTACGACTTTTTCCAACAAGGAATGTCTTCCAGAAAATTACGCAACCATTCAGCCTCTGCAGCGGCTAGGTCTAAAGCGATAAATTCTGATTCCATTGTGGAACGGGCAATACACGTTTGTTTCTTGGACCTCCACGACATTGCTGCTCCTCCAATAGTGAATACATATCCACTAGTGGATAACGAGTCTTTAGTGTCTGATATCCAATTTGCATCACTGTATCTTTCGATCACAGTTGGATCTCTTGTGTAGTGAAGCCCATAATCAAGGGTGTACTTCAAGTATCTTAATACCCTTTTCAATGCTTTCCAGTGCTCATGACTTGGATTGTTCGTGTATTGACTCAACTTGTTTACTGAACATGCAAGATCAGAGCGTGTACAGTTCGTGATGTACATCACACTTCCAATGATCCTTGCGTATTCCAGTTGAGCCACTGGTTCTCCTCTGTTCTTTTTCAAGTGAACATTGAGTTCCAAGGGCGTCTTAGTAGGTGGATCGTCAAAGACATTAAATTGCTTAAGTACCTTCTCCACATAGTGAGATTGTGTCAAGGAAATTCCATTGGACGTTTTCTCCATCTTGATTCCAAGAATCACATCTGCTAAATCCCATGTCTTTCATGTCAAAGTTTCTACTTAACATGTTCTTCGTATTAACTATGATATCGTGATTGTTACTCATGATTAGCATGTCATCGACATATAAGCACACAATAACATATCCATTTGGTGTATCCTTCACATAACATATACACACTTATCACATTCGTTAATTCGAAACCCATTTGACAACATTGTATTGTCAAATTTCAAATGCCACACTTGAACTATCCAATTTCATCTATGTTATGAATTATATTATGTGAATGTACATTTATTCCTTCATAATATACATCATGTGCCTTTTGATATATATAGGTTGTTCATGTGTCTACGCTCAATTGCATAAGATTTTTTTTTTTTAATGAGTGTGACATGACTTTAATATAAGAAAAAAGAAAAAAACATGTGATTCATTCTTTTATAATTAAAATTGTTTTTACATTTATTAAAATTTGTATCAAGAAAAATGTCTCTTTTCTCACTCATAAGGAGTATTGAAAAACTTGTAAATTTGATTTTTAAATTATTTAAATATATTGTGTATTTATGAATGGGAATATTAATATTTAGAGACATTCATCTAGTGTATTATAATTTCAGTTTTTATTTATAATATCATTTTCAGCCTTTTTGTTTAATTTTGGATCACTTTTGTTTGTGTTCAATATTGAACACAAATTTCATTTCCATTTGGGTATAATTTTCATTTTCAGTTTATATGTTACTTTATTTAATTTAAATAAAGTTATAGTATATCTAATTATGAAAAAATATTTATTTTTATACTCAAATTTAATGACAAATGGAGTCCCAAAGGGATATGCCCATAAACGCCACAATTGCTGTTTTCAAAACAAACAAAAAAGGATGTTTGAACAAAAAGTGATAGTGTTTAAGTAAAAAGTGATAGTCATTTTTGTTAAAAATATTATCACTTTTTACTTAAACATTATCACTTTTTTAACAAACCAAAATCTGGGAAAAAAATATGAATTATCCTACCCAAAATTTTGAAATATGGGTTAAATGGATCTGTCTCACAGAAAAAGATCCGTGAGACGGTCTCACACAAGTTTTTGACAACAAAAAAACCTACATTTGTCCAAGAGTTAAAGTACAACTAGTTCAAGACCATCACTTGATAATATAATAATTAATACTGAAAAACTAATACAATACGCTTTAATAAAACTAATACTTATGTTAAAAAAAGAACACATAATGCAAATCAGTTGCATGGTGAATATGGGATTAAGGATTATAGACTCGATGTAGTAGGTTAGCAAAGATAACTTTGAGAACCACCATATTGACATACGTTTATGGCCTTGTTATGATGGCTATTGATTCCCACTCCAAGCTGCAGACGACGTCCTGCAACGTAACATTGTTTCCAACAAGTGAAAACCGAAACAAGAAAATGAAATGAAAGACAAGAATCAGCCAAGTAACGAGAAAGTAAATCCTCAGGTCTATTACGCACCCATGGGTTTTGTTTGTCAATGTCGAAGCTATTTATGCCACAGGATTCAACCAAAAGCTCTACTGGTTCTTCACCTAATTCATTTGAAACATATCAGTCACGATTGAACCGTAAATTTTCACAATCATTGCCCATTAACAACTCAGCAGGAAAAGAAAGGCGTACCTTGCTCAATCACACCAAGAATTCCATCCTCTGAACAAACCATAGCAGGTAGAATTTTAGATGAGTTAGTGATCTTGGAAGAATGCGTATAATTGTCGCAGTGGACTTCCCACACGTCGCTTTCTACTAGTGGATTTGTGCGTGCATCACCTATACCAACCCCCGATAATACTACAGGTTGTTTTGGCGAACGAATATCCCATGCAAAGACAACACCCGAAGAGCCTCCTGCCTTTACACACAAAAATAGGGTTAATTGCATAAAAAAATCATGATCTTTTCACGTTAATTGAATTACAATATACTGTATGTCTTTAAAATTCGATACACAGACTTTCTAAATTTTACAATTATATCATATGACCATTTTCCGACAACTTATGCTAACGTGATAGCTAGAGAAAATCTTTGAGAAAATTGCAAAGTAATTTACGACATTTTGTCATTGTTTCAATTTAATCACAACTTTTAAATTTGTTTACAATTCCATACACTGCCACATCAGCAGGACTTGCTGGAAAACTGTCATATGCTAGAATTGCAACAATTTAAAAAGGCCATGCATTTAATTTTAAAAACATATGTTGTATTTGAAAAAACGTGAAAAGGTCGTGATTTATTTTGCAATTAACCCCACAAAAACATTAGCACATCTAATGCACAGTAACTTTAAGGAGAATGTGGAAGTGAGAATAAGGAAAACAGAAGAATAATTTTCCAAACTACATAGTACTACAATCACCGAAAGGTGGGTTTAAATTTTCAAAAATAAATAAATTATCGAAATAATATGGAAACATAATGAGGCGTCTTACAAGGCAAGTGTGTTTTCGAGATGGATGAATATCAACAGAATGTACAATGCCAGAAGCATTTCCTCTTGTCCTGTAAATATCATCATTGATCACGTTTATCAGCTTTATTGCACATCAAAGTTCTTGGAAGGACGAGACTAATCAGGAAACTAGAACACTTCAATCAAGGGGTGATGTTGATTTTGTTTGCAACTTTTGAAGGATAAGAAAAGTGAATCAACAAGAGAATAAAGCAATGCAAGTGATTTTGAAGCATCCTTTTAAAGCACGTGGCTTTGCACCCTAAGATGCTTACATATACTTCAGATTCATGTCCACTCAAGGTTAACGACTAAGATACAAATATTCCATATCATGAAACCTTACAAATATGCCCACTCAATGCTTACTACATTATCCTTGATTTATTTTTATATTTTTTATGAACTTAAAAAAAGAAGTTCAAATATCAAGCATAAAAATGGTGGGCAAAAGCTAGTCCTTACATGTAAGCTGTAGCACATCAATAAATATTTTGATCACTCTACATACACCATAAGAAAACTAACTAACAACCCAACCTGTAATCTACCTTTAAAGGCAAGGGAAACAATCACTAAGTCACTGCAAATCCACACCCTATTCATTAGTTGATACCAACAAGCATGTCTACACGACAATTCATTCACCCAAGTTCACACCTTATACAATCAATCAAAACTTTAACTTTTTACATTTTAGAAACTGAGAATTAGTTGTTAGCCCTTCAAGCAGTTGGCATCATTCATTCAAAACCACTCGATTGACATTGCACAGAATACAAAAATATTTACATAGTTTCATCAAGAAGAAGCATTTTCCTGCTTTTATCACCATCCTTTGAATAAGCATACTGTGTAAAGCCATATAACAGATTATGGATTAACCCATTTGGACAATAACTTAATGCTCCCAATCAACAATCAATACTTAATCAGAGACAATGAACCATGTAAAAGTAAATGTAGTCAACTGAAACAGCACAAACTATTTGTTATTCAGAGAGAGTGAGAGGGAATTACCAATTGTTCTTAAACACTGCGACTGGTCCACCCGGCTTGCGATGATCCCACCAATGGAGGCCAAACCCAAATGCACCCGTCACGAATTCCACAGGGGAAGCCCACTTAACCGAACTATACGAAACCAAGCCATTACTATAAAAAAATCCTCCTAAATCCCCTCCCTTCCGAAGAATTCACCAAGTTGATTCTTTCATCCTCGCCCACGCTCACACACTCGGACCCATTCTCATTTAAATCAATCGCCGAAACGGGCCCCAAATGGAAGCCCTCCTCCAGCAGGGAGAATTCAGAACTCAAAGAGCCATCAATCAAATCAGCGGAACAAAAAAGAAGCGAACCGGAGAAAGTAGCGGCAGCAATAAGGGCTTTAGAGGAGGAGGGGGAGGGGGATACTTTCAAGGAGGTAATTCGGGAAGGGGCGGTGATGGAGGCTTGAGGGTTGAGGGAAGGGGCAGTTTTGGAAGGGGAAAAAGAGAGGGTTTTGAGGGAGGGGGTGGAGGTGTCGGCGTCGTAAGCGGCGAGGAGGATGTGGCGGGTGAAGGTGGAGAGGTGGGGCAGCCAGCGGAGGGCGTCGATGTATGTGTACTGTGGGAATTTGTGGATTTGTAGGGATTGGGGTTGGGGGTGGGAGTTGGGGAATTGGGTGAGTGCCATTAGGGAGTGCTTCAGTAAGAAGAATTGGAGGGTTTTGGGAGTGATGATGGTTTGCTAAAATGCCGCCATGGAGGGAATGACAAGATTGAAAAGAAAATACGTTGAATATTAAATTATAAACTAATATCACATCAAAAAAAAAAAAGTTTTATATATTGCCCAGGTCTAATATACACCCGAGTGTACGGCGTGCACTCGGGTGTTTTTTTGTTTTTTTGTTTTCCATTTATTTTTCTTTTAATTTTTCCTTTATTTTCGCCAGTTTTTTAAGTATACAGTTCTTTTCTTCTTTTTAGTTTTTTTTTTTTAATTAAAATTTGTATTTATTATTATTTTTTTGTTAGTTAAAAAATGGATAGAGATTTAATTAGAACTATGTATCTCAAACATTAAAAAAATTTACACCCCCATTTACACTACTAATATATAAATATTGAGTTTCTTTTATATGTATATTATAATCAAATGAAAAAAAATGTGTGGAGAGAATATGGTTTCAACCATTTAACTCGTACTTAAAAATATACACATCCTTCATTTATGTTTAAATTTTTAACTAAAAAATTTTATTCAGTAAAAAATGCAACACAATATCACTAAAAAGTGTAAGTTGATATAACAAAAAAGTGCAACACAATATTACTAAAGAGTGTAAGTCAATATTACTGAAAAGTGCAATACAAAATTATAAAAAGTGCAAATCAGTATAACTGAAAAGTGCAACACAATATTATAAAAAGTGTAAGTCCATATAACTGAAAATTGCAACACAATATTTACTAAAAAATGTAAGACAGTATGAATTAAAATATTATTGTAAAGTGTAGGACACTGCAATAGAAATGTGCAACACCATTTACTAAAAAGTGTAAGTCACACAACTGAAAAATGTAACACAATATTACTAAAAAGTGTAAGTCACTATAAATAAAAATATTATTGTAAATTGTAGGACACTACAATAGAAAAGTGCAACACCGTTTATCAAAAAGTGTAAGTCACATAACTGAAAAGTGCAAGACGAAAATTAAAATTAAAAATAAGTTCGAAAAATATTGAGGGTAAGAACTCGAACCCGCAACATTGTGAAAAAATAAGTATGAAACTACCATTAGGCTATAGCATAATTTCCATAATAACTTCATCTTTCTCAATACATATCCTATGTTTTGGACTCGAGTACATGGTACACTCGAGTCCACACAAGACCTACCCTTATATATTTATGTCGATTTTCATGCTAGAATCAATGACAAGATCAAACTCGGCAGTCAACTATATAATTAAACTTTATATAATAATTTGTAGAGTACGAGTATAAATATATATATATATATATATATATATATATATTTTGTCCATTATATTGTTATATTTTTTAAATTGGTTCAGGCTTTTTCAATTTTTTAATTTTAATTCATAAGTTTACACAGATTGTAAGGTTTTTTTTTTCTTTTTTCTTGGCAAAACAAACTTGAATAAGTAATGTCAATAGCATATCTAAATGAATAGGCTGATACATTTCTAAACACAACAGTTGAATCAAAACAAAATTTAACTAATGAGATTTTGCTTTCAATCTTCTAAACACTATCTTACACTTAACCGGGAAAAATATATATATATATTTGCAACAACTTGCTCGTCCCCCAAGCTAAATAGCCTAGCCAAATTGTTGGTAATAACAATATCCAACTGAATACTTGTGGGCGTGAGCTTCAGGTTAATAAAAAAAATTCATTGTATCTAAAGTTCAAACATATAGAAAGATGAATTATTAATTTGTGTATATTAATTGTCTAATATGTGTGCATCCTTTGAACTTTCTTTTGATATAGAAATCAATCCCATCGGGCATATGCCAGTTCGTCTTCACGGAGACCCATTGACCTCTCTAGTGCCTCTCGAACTTCTTGACGTGCGTCTTCACAATCTTTTTGACAAGCAATATGGCATCCATAACTTCTGCAGCTACTACAACTCCTCATAATAGGACATCCATAAATCTGTACTGATTGGAAAGAAAACAAAGATAATCTTCCCCTATTTGGGCCTACAAAATAATCCAATATAAACGGGCCTTTCCGTGGCCCGTTATCGAGATGTAGATTATAGGTGGCAGCCCATCCTTTGATCATATGACAACCACTCATGAAATATAGATAAGACTTTTTTCCAACTTATTTTTCCACACACAAAAATGTTCACAACTGACAGCTGCAAAACACTTTCTTGTTTGATTTCCAGCAGAAAATCATATTCATATCCCACATTGGCTATGAAAAAAGATTATTCTGAAAATTCAAATAAATCAAAAAAAGTCTTTTTTCCATTGAAACTTTCTAAAAGTAGAATCATCATTCAATCTGGGATTGGAGTTGTTGCATTGGGATTCATCGATGCAGGGTACTTCATTTTCCTTACAAGATACTCAAATGTTGTAATATTTCAAGATGCTGATATTTTTTATATTTAATATGTATAAATCAGGTATAGTGGAGATTGGTCAAGAATTGGTGCGATTTCGAAAGGGACAGAGGAATTGCTCAAAGCTGCAGCATTTTTAGTTGTTCCTTTTTGCATTTTTCTGATTTTTTCATTGTCTAAGAAAGATGAAGAGGAATGAAGCTTGGGATTGTGTTCATGTTCTTGATATTTTCAAGGAATTTTACTCTTGAATCTGTTTTTTTTTTCCCGAAAGATTACAGTATGTTAATGCAAATCAGCGTACTTGGTTGATTTGTGTTCGTAAAGATCAAAATTTTAATGTCAAAATCCTCTAAAATTTTCTCTACAAATGAGTTGCAATATTCCTTCAAGCACTCCCGTGAATATTCACATGTTGAATTCGATGGATGGAAAGAGATAAAAATCACAATTGAGTTAAGTTAGTAAGGGTAAAAGGTTTAAAGGAAATGGTTGAATATATTTTTTTAACAAAAATCTTTTCGTAAATAGTTAAGTTGTTAATTTAGTGGAATAAGTCGAATTCACGAGCATAAAGTATTTTAGTTTAAGCTAATAACTAACATACTGATTAGAGACTTTCTACGGGAAGGGTTCGCAATTTCACTTTCTAACAACAGGTAATTACTTATTCACCATTAGATCGTTTAACCAACGTACGGAAATTATCTTTAATGATTTGATATCGCATTAGTACGTTTGCACCGTGTATATTGCAATCGCATTATATTGCACTACTAATAAATTTAAACTAATACTGAAAATAATTATAAAATGGCAAAATTACCCTTATAATTAAAAAATAAATTAAATGTAATTAGAATATTTAGTACTTACAATTTCAGATTTCAATCGTAACGCATCAACTTTGATTTCCTAATCCATCATAAAATTTCTGGAATTCGTTTCCTCCTTCAATAGCTTTCACATCTATATATATATACTAGTATAGAACCAGTGTATTACACGAAGACGAAGTTGGATAGCTCAAGTGGTTAGAGCACCACTACCTAGGCTTTAGATCCTGAGTTCGAGTCATGGGGAGGGAAAAAGGGATGGGTAATTAATGTAATTCAAAAAAAAAAAGTGTATTACACGAAATTTTAAATATATTTTTAAATATTTAATAATAAAATTTTATTTATTTACCTAATTTAATTTTTCATATTTTAATTTTGTATGATAAATTATTATAATTATATTTTTAAAAAATGACTTCACATAATTATAGTAATTATTTTTTAAAAAATATTTAACATTTTTTTCAATTATATTTATTATAACGTTGTATTATAATATAAAAGTTTAATTAATATAATATTTTGAGCTATACAAAATAATTACACTTATTTTAATTAATTTTATGAAAACTTTTAAAAAAGTTATAAAATTTTGGAAACAAACAATTTAAGTAATATTAAAATAGCTCTTAATAATTTGTAAGTCAACCTTCAATATCAACCACAACACCTTACATTTAATAAATATGAAAAAATAACTTTAAAAAAATTATAAAATTTCGGAAACAAATAATTTAAGTAATATTAAAATGACTCTTAATAATAAATTGTAAGTCAACCTTCAATATCAACCACAACACATTAAATAAATATTTTAGTTAATTACAAATTAAATCATAACCTTTTCCTCATTTGCAATCTAATCTAAACTTTAAGTTAATTGCAAATAAATCACAAACTTTAAATATAGTTGCAATTTAGTCTTTTTGACAATTTTAATTGTGTTCGAATCTAACATAATTTAGACTTTTTAATGACATAACAACACCTTAATAAAACAATATTGTTTTTCCATCAAACCAAATATCAAAAGGTATGATTTAGGGACAAAGTAGACTTCTAAAAAGTCTAATTTTCAATAATATTTAAAGTTTGTGATTTATTTGCAAGTCCTTTAAGGTTTAGATTAGATTGCAATTGAGCAAAAAGTCGTGATTTAATTTGCAATTAACTCTTTTTAAAATTAACAACTTCATTATTAAATTATAACACATAAGTCAAATCAACTACAAAATGACACATAAGCCAAATTAACCACAAAATGACACATCATCAATTTAAACTCCCTATAAGGGGATATATAAGGGAATTTTAAATTGTGTTCGAATCTAACATAATTTAGACTTCTTAATGACATAACAACACCTAAATAAAACAATATTGTTTTTCCATCAAACCAAATATCAAAAGGTATGATTTAGGGAGAAAGTAGACTTCTAAGAAGTCTAATTTGCAATAATATTTAAAGTTTGTGATTTATTTGCAATTCTTTTAAGGTTTAGATTAGATTGCAAATGAGCAAAATGTCGTGATTTAATTTGCAATTAACTCTTTTTAAAATTAACAACTTCATTATTAAATTATAACACATAAGTCAAATCAACCACAAAATGACACATAAGCCAAATTAACCACAAAATGACACATCATCAATTTAAACTCCCTATAAGGGAATATATAAGGGAATTTTAATTGTGTTAGAATCTAACATAATTTAGACTTCTTAATGACATAACAACACCTAAATAAAACAATATTGTTTTTCCATCAAACCAAATATCAAAAGGTATGATTTAGGGACAAAGTAGACTTCTAAGAAGTCTAATTTGCAATAATATTTAAAGTTTGTGATTTATTTGCAATTCTTTTAAGGTTTAGATTAGATTGCAAATGAGCAAAATGTCGTGATTTAATTTGCAATTAACTCTTTTTAAAATTAACAACTTCATTAAATTATGACACATAAGTCAAATCAACCACAAAATGACATATAAGCCAAATTAACCACAAAATGACACATCATCAATTTAAACTCCCTATTAGTATATAAGGGGATTCTATATTATAGAAGTATTGTATTATGTATATATAACAAATTTGTAAATCTTGTAAAATAATATAATTATATAATAAGTTTTATATATATATATATTTTCGAGCTCTATTTTTTAAATACATTAAACTTATAATAAATTTAAAATAATTGCAGAAAAAATTACTTGAGATATAAGATAAAAGTAATTATAAAATAAAATTTAATAACTAATTAAATAAAGAATTGTACACACCAATAAAAATACATTTTAGATTGTATTTTACTCAAAAGTACATTAAATAGTTCAAAAATAAATTAAACTAAAGAATAAAATGAATACTACACTAAAGTTAAGTAAATAAAATAAAAGTTAATTTAATTAGTCAATATTAAAATAATAAGAAATTCAACATTTCATATCAACCACTGATACCTTAAATAAAATAAATAATTAATTAGAAAAAAAATTCAATAGTTAATAAGAATATAATATTTTAAAAGAGTTTATGAATCATATCTTACTCAACCAATAACTTAATTACACATCATGCTTTTTAAAATTAACAACTTCATTAAATTATTACACATAAATCAAATCAACCACAAAATGACACATAAGCCAAATTATCCACAAAATGACACATCATCAATTTAAACTCCCTATTAGTATATAAGGGGATATATTTGCAAACTCTTCAAGTGTCACATGTCACAATATTATTCTCTTATCTTAATCTCATCTCATATAGGCAAGTCTCATTCTCCCTTCATTTTAATGGTGTATTCTCCACTTTCAATGGTTAGTTTTGGTATCTTATGGAACATGGATTTTAATTTTTTTTTATATTGTAGATCTCTAATATTGATTTGATTTTCTCTTTAACTTTTAGTTTTGACATAATTTTTGTTAACTTTCGTTTTTTGATGATTGTAAAATCTATTATGATCCTTCAATATCATTATATCAACAAGTATGATTTATGTTATAGATCTCTAATATTGATATGAATTTACATGCATAAATTTTCCTCACATACTACTCCAGCATTCAGTCATATGGCTCCATTCAAGTTGAAAATACCCGTTCCAAAAGCAACGGATCCGATTCACTCCTTATTCTCTATTCACGATCTATGTATAATAGTGTCTAAAGTCATCTGAAATACACGAAAAATGTACATATTTTCAATTTTTTGTCATCGGAAATGTACAGGAAGTTTACTTTATATTCGAATTGATGTAATTAATTTTTTGGATGATTTAGAATTTATTTTTTATGTCAATTTGTTTGCATTAATTAACCCAGGATTATATTGGCGTACACTTACGACCCAATTTATCTTAATTAATAAAAATTTTATACCCCGTGCAATTTATATATACATTTTAAAATGTTACAAAAAATATTGGTCACATATAACGGTTGATTAATTAATTCACATGATTTACCAATTATGTCAAAATTGCAGTTTTATATTTTAAAAGAATTAAAATTACAATATGTCTTGATTAAACATAATCTAAATATAAAATTTAATTGCTTTTTTTTTAATTAAAAATATGATAATTTATAAAACAATAATTCCTAAAAATATGCATAAGTAACATATATATATTGCCGTGGGTATATTATAAAACTAACCATAATAAAATATACTGTATATTTTAATTTCTATGATACATGTCATTTAATTAATTGAGCAAATTGTGTATCAATCATCCAATTACTTTAAACCCAACTAACGCATGTATTAATTGTTGGGTATATATATAAAACTAACCATAATTAAATATATTTTTTTAAATTTTTATGATACATGTGATTTAATTGAGCAAATTGTGTATCAATCCTCCAATTACATTAAAACCAACTAATTTAAGCACGTGTCAATTCATATGTATTTACTTTTCTTTTCGAACCATATGTATTTACTTTGAAATTAGACAATTAGTATTTATTATTAAAGAATACGTACAATCAACTAAAATTTAAGGAAAGGTGTAATGTTAAATAAATAAATAACAGATTTATTTAACATTACACCCTTTCTCACTAAATTCGTACTATATAGATACTTCTTACTATATATCATAATTTAGATTAAATGGAATGTAATTACGTATTATATATACTAGTAGGGCACCCGTGCTGACGCACGTCCAAATATATTAAAATATGTCAAAAATATTTAAATTAATTTTTTTTATAGTGTCACCGTGTATTCATTTTAAAATATCACTAATTTATATTATTAATATATATATATATATATTATACTATATAAATTAAAAGTTAACACACACACATATACTGTATATATATATATAATATGTACGTTTATGATATGATAAAATGATTAAATTACTATAAAGTGTTGAAGAATATTACATTAATTTTAATTATGTAAATTACATTCAATTAAATAATGAAATGATCTAATATCAATAGTAAAACTTAAAAATTAAATTATTATAAATTTATACATTCCTAAAAACTTCATCAAACACTACGTTCTTTGTGATATTACAATCATGCTTGTTATCATGATATAATAGGATCTTCAAATCATGACGGTTTGTTATTCTAGATACAAGTACATATAATTGACCATGACTAAATATAGACTTTTAAAAAAAAAAATTACATGAAAAAAACATTGCCCTTGACTTTTATTAATAGTCATATCATATGACACAATCAACAGAAACTATCTATACGTTGAAACTTGAAAGGTAATCTAGGATCAGAAGGTGTCAATATAAGCCGCGGTATCAAAACCAATTGTCCACCACTACTTCCAATTAGAACCTTAACTTCAATAACTTTATCACCCAACCTGGTTATAGCCAACCTACCAATAGAACAAAATGTTATATTATAAATTTATAGATAAAACAAATACTCCACAACATTTTAAACGATAGAAAATAAATAAAAATATAAAGAGAAAGATAAAAAAAAAACATGGTTGGGTGATCTATATTTCTTAATGAATATTGCACGTAGAATTTTCAGTAACATCAATTGAGTGATCTATATTTCTCAATAACACCACTGTTGTTCCAACTTTCAAGTTCAATTCATTATCAGGTACACCAGAAGACTTCAAACTATTCAAAAATTTAGGAGTATGGACATTAGCCAAATTATCAATATTCATATCAAATCTGCAAGGATTTTTAGAGCTCAAATAAGTATGTGGTTCATTTTTATTTAAATGAATCATGTGTTCATTTATTGACCTAACAACATCTAACGTGGGTGCAAGAATAACTCTATTTTGTAAATAGTCATTATTATCCACCATATTCTTAAAATCAAGATAAATGTTATCAACAATAGTAGAAATAGGATCATCACCATACTTTAGCAGAATATCCTCACAAATTTGTACATCACATCCGTACTTAGTTTCTGACCCTATACTACCATCTCCAATAGATGATATCCATTAAGAAAAAAATTTAATTCATGTCAACTTCATTAGATCTCAGGGTTTGCAACCTCAAGTTCTTAGTAAGTTTCAGAAGAGTACAATCATTCCACAAATTAGATGAATTGATAGTAGCGTGAGCGATATCATGCCTCGTTCCTTTTGGAATAACGGGTAATATCTAACGAAAATCACCTCCAAACAAAACAATCTTACCGCGTCAAAAGGCAGTTCAGATAATAAAGGATCTATAAGTTGCATAATATCCTTCAAAATCGTATCGAGAGCCTCAATACAATATCTCTTCACCATTGGCGCTTCATCCCATACTATAAGACTACATTTAATCAACAACTCAACAAGAGGACTTCCTTAATGAATATTGCACGTAGAATTTTCAGTAACATCAATTGGAATGGAAAATATGGAATGAGCAGTACGTCCACCAAAAAGGAGGTAAGATATACCACTCGAGGCTACATTAATTACAATCTTGTCCTTAGATCTCAAACATGCTGACAAAGTCTTCCATATAAAAGTTTTGTCTGTTCCACCATCATATCCATAAATAAAAAAATACACCACTCTTACCAGACTGAATGTATATACCTAAATATTCTATCATACACACCATGATGTTCATCACTAAATTAATTTGCTAATTAAATTCTAATACTCTAACTTCAAATTTGATTTGTTGTATGCAAATTCATTCAAAATCAATTTATTTCTAGATGAAAAATTCGGATCATGGTTTACCATCGGCATGCCTTCAAAATCGTGCAAAGACTTACTAAGAGTCTGCAACATATTATCAATTTCTATTAAATAACAACTCTTGATTTCATCATCTGTCATCCTTAATTATACTAAGAATTTAAAAAAATTAAAATGATATTAGTTAATTACGCTAAAATAATTTAATATAAAATTCTATTTATTCATAAGTAAATGAATGATAAATTTATGCAAAGTAATTGGAATTTAGAGTTAAATAAATATTTATATTAAGCTAATAAATAAGCATATAAAAGTTACATTATTATTATAAAATAAATTAACATATAATATTTGATTTTTTTTCATAAATAAATTAGTGATAAATTATGCAAAACAATTGAAATTTAGAATTAAATCGACATTTATATTTGATATGATAAATAAGTATATAATAAATTAAATTATTATTTATTATAAATATAATTTAAATATTTACATTTAATGTTTCAACAAAAATAATTTCACATATTAAAACAGTATGAAGAAATAATTTCAAATGTTATTCATTTAGATAATTAATAAACACTAAGATATATTTTATCTATCCCAAAAAAATATACATAAGAACTACACATTCAAATCAAATTTTAATTTAAAATTTTATCTTTTATTAAATACATTTTTCTTAGATAATATTGATAAGATAAGTAAAAAAATTATCTAATTTTTTCTATTCTTAAAATCAAAATTATAAAAAAAAAAAAAACTTTAAAGTCAATTCATTATAATAAAAAAAATAGTTTTATCCCTAAAATTTTAATTTTTTTAAGGTTAATATTAAATTATGTGATTAATTGACCAACTAAATTAAAATAACTTTCATATTAGTGAAGTTGAATAATTATAATGAAATTAAATTATGACACGAAAATAATTAAACATACCTGGAAAATACTTAATACTTCTTCTGTTATAAAGAACATCATCAGACGGATGTCTTCAACACTTTTCCCAAACTTCATAAGGTCGACCCAATGAACTTGATGTTAGTAGCGTAACAAATAAAGACCTCATCGAAGATGCTGAAGCCCAAAGGCTAACCTTCTCCATACCATCAACATACTCTCTATCATCGTCCAACAAACCTCTAGCAAAGCAAGCTTCCCGAAATGTTGGATGAATTACTCAATGAGTTTCTTCAAATCATCATAAGATGTAGGTCCACGAACTACATTTAAGAGTATACTCAAGTAATGTGCCTCACCAGAACCAGGAGGGACGTAACAAAAACGTCTGATTGAAAAACCTCTCTTCTTTTTAACTCACTCTCTAATTTTTTGCTTCCATACAATGAATTGTGGTATTACAGCATAAGTCAAATTGCTTGTTTTAGAAGAATTCTTGTTGAGTTTAAACTAAGCTAAGAACATGCTTTGCTTTATCGATGGTCTTTTCAAGATAGATTCTAAACATGCACCATTACCAAATAAAACAGTCTGCTTATCAGGAAGATGAAATCTTAAACATTCAACTGGTGGATTTATATAATTAATCTCAAATACGAAAATTCTCCAAGCAGGTTCACATGAAGATATGTACCTACGGTCATAATACATTTTAACTTCATCTAAATCTGCTTTCCCACCAGACTGTTCCTTACTTTCAAAGAAACATACGGTAACACGGTCATGTACTTTGTTGACATATACTTGAACGTGTATTTTATGGATCTTGATTAATTACACCATTCAACATTGATGTGTGCACCATACTTCAAAAGAAGACAACGATTATAAGGAATAATGTGTCTGTTATCCAAAACATGACATTTCTTGTTCAAAGTCCTTCCATCATCCCTTAGCCTATAAATATGATAACCATCTTCATCAATAGAAAACTCTTAAACAAATCTTTTAAGAAAAGGTTTTGTACATGAACCCTTCATCAGTCACACAAGTAGAACGTGGATTTGCAGCACCACGTGGACCATGGATCATTAAATCACAAACAACATTAAAATACTCTCGATCATTTTTCTTATCAAGTAACTCAACAGAAATAATGCGATCAATATCATTCACAGATGAAAATTGTAACAATTTTTAAAAAAATCAAATCAACATCAATATACATGCATGAGAAAGACCGCGATTTTGAAATTCAATCATATAAATAACTGCAAATGACAAAAAAAAAAAGTAGTGAATACATGTTATTAAATGACAATAAAATTATTATTTAAAAAAAAAAAATACTTGCTTTGACATTCTCAAATATTTTTTTACTTTCAAATATCATTTAATAATCTATCAAGTTTAATCTTAAATATTCAACATATTATATGTGGATGGATGGTCTTCAGGATTAAGTCCTTTCTGTTTTAAAAAACGTACAATCTCAGGCCATTTTTTATTGCATGTGAAGGTTATAAATAATTGAGGATAACCGGCCCATCTAAAAATTTTCATTGCATCTTGATAATTTTGGACCATGTAGCGTGCACCTCCAGTCAATGAATGTGGAAAAACAACTCACTTTCCCAATGCACGTGCATCTGTCTCACCATCTAAATTAAATTGTATCCTGAACACCACTATACATTTCACTACGAAGCTTTGATTAATGTGTCCTTATGTATTTAAGTTTACCATCATCAACCATAGTATAGACATCAACAATAAATTGTTGAGTGAGCTTTTTCGAAGAAAAAATTGTAATCACAGTTCCTATGTTGAAGTCAAAATGCAAAGTACTCATTAAAACTAATAGACTTATGCGTTCCAGCTCTATGCAGCGCAGATGTAGCAAAATGAAAATTCTCTCTATACCCATACTCACCATATGAGAAAAGAAGTGAATATTGCAAACTAAAATAGGACGGATTCAACTATGTGATGCGTTGAAGTTCACCTACATAAGTTTCTACAACAATATCACGATTACCAAGAGTTTGATCAAGGTCACCAACAATCACAGCAGCAACCTAAGACATAGTAAGTAAGTTATACATTTTAGGATCATGTCCCCTTTTAGCAATCAATCTCATAGTCACGTACATTAGAATTTCCTTCAAGAAATCTATGCCTAGCCTCTCGAAACTTTTTCGCAAGTACATTATAACCATCTAACATATTTTTAAGATTCATTACTTTTTCAACATGTAATGTATTGATATTCAGATCCGAAATGTTATTAATAAAAAATAAAATTAATATAAAAAATATGAAAAAATTATGTAATTGAATATTAAAATAAAAATACGTACCTAACAACTTTTATTATGTTGGAAATTTTGTTCTCAGTATCGTAAATGTACAATTGTGCAAACATTGGTTGAGATCCATTTGATGATAATAAACCACTCATTCTATGATAATTTTGAGTAAATTATACATTTATTATTAATAATAATTATTTACTGACTATTTGTTATATCTATATGAAATAGATAAAAACATAATTAATTTATACTATATCACAATAAAAAAAGTGATAAGAGAAAATAAGAGAAAAATTCAACGTGCTTTCGTGCTAACACTATACTCATAATTAGTGTCTTCATTAATAAAATGTATAAAATTGGAGTTATATTAATTAAATGTCCACATTACCAAAATGTTGTATAAATCTTAACAACTTTATAAGTATATTTGTATGGTATCAATTTTATTTTAAGATATTTAATATTTGCATTAATCAATTAATCACTAAATAATTTAATTATAGTGTAAAGATATTTAATTTTTTTAAAGAAAATATATATAATATTTACTCTCTACTTAAATCAAAATAAATTATTAACCAATAAACCTCTGTGGTAAACTATATTGTTATAAAATATAGTACTCTAGTATGATATTTGAAGTATTGTGGTAAACGTAACACAGGGATACAAAGCAATTGCCTATGTTACACGAAGAATTTCAATAGTCCATAATTAATGTATAAGTTCAAATTGTTGAATGAGCTATTAAGAGTTGAGAATTTGAATGATGCTGAAATGTTTGGTGAACTCATATTTCTTACTCCATTTGTTTTTTTGGCTTAAATTTTGTTTTAACTATTTTTTTCACACAAAAATGAAACGGAGAAAGTACTCTGTAATACAGTTCGTCAGTACTATTTGTAACCAAAATATAAATAAAAAAGTTTGCAAATTAAATAATTCCAAAGCTTGGGCATGTTACATCGATTTTAGCCTCAATAAACGAGCTCAAACTAAATATTCAAATCCAAAAACAGCTAACGCAAATTGGCTATAATTATGAACTTGAATCTTATGCAACACATCAGTCTCACAAGCACCAATATTTCATAAAGTTTTCATCAGCATCGGTGAGAAACAAAACGCAACGCACTGTTATTTGAAGTTACAAAACCAATATTCAACAACGCAAGAACCCATCTCTACGAATCAAGGGGCCCGCCCTGCATCAGTCTTCGTTTTGCTTATTTAATACAGAAAAAATGCAACCACGAACTTACACAGAAATACCCAGACTCTTCTTCAGCTTCTCAACTTCCAAATACGCAGTTGAATAAGGCAAGAACTCAGAGAAGTAGCTTCTGCTAAGATCATGTATTGCAACGGCAAGTTTAGGGATCTCCAACGTTTCCTCGTGAGTTAAAGTCCTCACATACTTTGCAGGATTTCCAGCCCAAAGTTCCCCAGTCGGTATCCTTCTCCCTGGAGGAACAACAGATCCAGCTTCCAGGATAGAAAGTGTTTCGACCAAAGACCCCTCCATGAGTATCGAATGCTGACCAATAATGCATTCGGGCTCAATTGTGCAGCTTCGTAATAGACTGTATGCACCGATGGTGACGTACCTTTCAATAATTGTTTCTGCTGGTAGCCCTGTCAAAAAATAATGATACATATATTTTAGCAGCAGCTCTATTAACTGCACTTTTTATAATCGCAGAGAAAGGGTTAATTGCAAATAAATTATGACTTTTTCATGTTTTTTCAATTACAAAATATGTCTTTAACATTTGCAATTCTGATACACGGCCTTTTAAATTGTTGCAATTCTATCATATGACTATTTTCCAGCAACCATCTATGAAATTGAAAAAAAGTTAAAAGTTTGTGGTTAAATTGAAACAATAACAAAAGGTCATTAATTTAATTGCAATATTTTCAAAGATTTTCCGGCTGCCACATCAGCATAGGTTGGCGAAAAATAGCCGTATGAATAATATAATTGAAACAATTTGAAGGTTGTGTACCGAATCACAAATTTTAAAAAGCAAATATTGTAACCGAAAAAACATGAAAAGGTCATGATTTTTTATGTAATTAAACCTTTAAAAAATGATGTAGGTTGATAATGTCTAACCAAAAGCAATCAAGAAATAAGGGTAAAACTGACCAAAACACACATGTAAGGGAGAAATGTAGGCTCATGGTGTCACGCCACAGGCCCACAGGAAGAAGCCTAAGCAAACTTTGGCTTAATATAAAAGACAAACAACTTCAAACGAAAACCTGGTATAATTATTTTCAGCTGTAAACATTGCTGATGTATATAAATGAGCCCAGGAACATCTTTAAAAAAATACTCTTATTTTTCCATCGTATATTTTTCCACAATTTTTTTCAATTTATAACTTAATTATTTCTCAACATCATGGCTGACATGACATACAAATCATATACATATATATCTCCCCTAGGGTCCTTTGGCATTCGAAGCCTAATCCTTATTCAACATCATATATCATATTTAGATGAACAGTCTCCAACCTGAACGATGCATGAGAATATTGCTCCATAAATTAACTAAGACAGTAAATGAGCCAATCTAAGGTCAATACCATAAAGAACTTTAAGTTGGAGCTTGTGATCAAAGTTTTAACATACTTGCAAAGTTCAGTTGCAAGTAGTGTAAACCAATTCCACGTGACATTAGCAAAGCTTTCTTTTAGAAAGATTATGAAGCAGTGGCTCGATAAACCAATATGTTATACTTTAGCTACGCTAAGCATATTGAGAAGATTAACAATCAAGTAAAGCGTATATATAATTTATAAGCCTCAATAAACATAATTAGGTTGATATATTAGAGTTCAAATATGAGCAAGCATGAAAAGCTAGCAAATTGGAAGGTATTTGCAAACTCATATCTCATGTCAGGAAATCTACTGATGAAAGTATGGAAAAATCAGTCCAAACTCAAGGGTTTCCAACGGTTCAAAAAGGGTACATATGTCAAAACTTGTCTTAAGAGTTAAAATCAAAAGGACAAACTGCCTTTGTATTCAATTTCTATAAGCACAGACTAGTCTTGAAATCAAGTCACTCAACATCAATATCAATGTAAAGTGAAGTTGTATGTGCAACGGTGGAACTACACTCAGAAAACTCAATGGTTCACTGCTATAAGAGCTATTATTGGTGATTAGCTGACCAAATAACTGAAACATGGGAAAACCATTTGTGTGTTTGCAAACATGGGGAGAAATCACCCGATACCTCATACTTAAAACAGGAAACATCTTGATGAATATCTCCAACAAAAAAAAGACCTATGTAATTTCCGTTGATTATGAATCAACGTAACAACTAACAAATGTCTATACATATTGGGGATCATATATAGATGGACGGACAAATTGCAACGAATTGAGCATCAAATGCAAATTTGATTAACCATCCAAGATAATGTGCAGCATAGTCAACATGAATACTCCAGGTGAGTAAAACGTTCACTAGGAAAATAAGTAAGGCTACTCAATGAATGAACACTCATCTAACCTAACGGCTAAAGCACCCAACTCAGTTGATAGTGCTTGTAGAATCCAACTGTTTGCTAATACTTAGAGCCCGTTTGACTGAGCTTATAAGCTCCTTAAAACCGCTTATAAGATGTTTAGGAGCTTATAAGAATGTGTTTGGTAAAAAACGATGTTTAACAACTTATAAGAACTTGAAATAAGCTATTTACAGCTTATGTGCCCAAAAAAAATATCAACACCCCTACTTATTTTTCTAAAATCTTTTAAGTTATTCTTAAATAATTTTAATTTAGAAACAAAAAGCACCCTACCCTCCCCCCACCCCCACTCTCCAAATTAATTATTTTATAAAAAAAAAAATATATATATATATATATATATATATTTATCTCAAATTATCAAAGAACTTATAAGTTTTATTAGCCAAGCACTTTCACAACTTTAAAGTTACATCTTATACGTTCTTGAAACAACTTATAAGATGTTAGAGCTTATAAGATGTTTAAAATAAGCTTAGCCAAATGGGCTCTAATACAAGTTAATGACAGGCTGAAAACATGCTTGCTGTGTCCTTCAAACAGTGAGGATCCTTCGGAAGTGATCATAAAATTGATTGACAAAATATCCCAGTAGAGTAGGGAACCCAAAACTCTCTCTGCAACTCTGACGATTAACGGTTAATTGATTGACATCCACAATTATTAATAAACCCTTCCAAGATGTATCCCTAGTCCATAAAATTTAAAAGCATCAACAAAAAGTCACTCATATTTATTGCTACATCACATTGCTAAAGCCTAATATGGAGTAACATATAAATAAGTAGCATTGTTCACATTATCCCTGCTAAATAAATTCAAGTTCAATTGTGCATAGTGTAGGGAGCTCTCAAGTTCTAAAAATGATGCCTAAATCTATCTATACGAGACCATTACGAACCCAATTAAACTTCACAATCCACAATGGACATGAGCAGAACACATATGCCGGTTATGAGGGTTAGGGGTGTAAGTGAGTCGAGCCTACTCGTGAGCTACTCGTGCTCGACTCGAAAAAAGATCGAAATCGACTCGAAGTTAATCGAGTCGAGTTTCGAGTAGCTACCGAGTTCGAGCTTATAAATACTCGGTTCGAAAGGCTCGCGAGCCTAATCGAGCTTGAATAATATTTACTATTTTGCCATTAATATATAATTATATTTATATTCAAGTAATCGAGTCGAGTCGAGCTCGAGTTTATTTTTAAAAAAATATATTTTACAATTAATTTTAAAAATTATATAGGTAATCGAGTCGAGCTGAGCTTGAGTTTATCGAGTTTCTTATCGAGTCGAGTTCGATCTTTAAAATTTTAGGTTCGACCGAGTCGAGTTTCGAGCTCAGCACTACTCGGCTCGTTTACACCCCTAATGAGGGTACAAGTTGAAGAAGCTCAAACTACATTCAAGACTACTTTATCTAATTCAGATAATTTCCCTTTTACGACATAAAAGAACAAAAATTATTGAGGCTGTACTTTCTTACTCCATTACATTTCTTTTTGCCCGAACTCATCACAAAAAATAACACACCAATACAGAATATTAACACAGTACAAGTCAAGAAACAACATCTGCACTCACAAGATGTTGTAAGACAATGCTTTACATCATTCCCAGATCTTAATTCCTTCCTGTAACATGAGCATTAACTTAATGAGGGGGTCTTGTGTGAGGTGGTCTCATGTATAAGATGGAGTTCCACTTTATAGTTTACACCATACTTCGCTTAAAAACACGAGTGGGGTAAGATTATCAGTCCATGGATCATAGTATAATTTATAAGTGATAAGAACCCGTCTCATACACGTTTTTGTCTAACTTAATACTTCTACAAATCTTCATCTTCTATACTACATAACAAGTAAACTTAACATACGAAATGCTTTTGATATAACCCATTGTACAATTTAGTACTTGAGAAAACTGAATCAATTTTCTCCTCTCATTCATACAAATCCAGATTTTCCTTGACATAAACGAACACTAAACTAACGATTAAAAACCCTAATTAGTAAAGTTCTATCTTTAGATTGACTAATACAACCCACTTGTATCCAAGCAGATTCGATTCGTTACAATTATCACGAAATCATCCCAAAATATGGAGAAATACACAAAATTAACTACAGCTTAGCCTGCATAAATTAAAGAGTGAAAAATATAACCTGTCGGGGAAGACCAAGCGGCATGAACAACGCATCGCTCCTGCACATTTGAGCAGAATCCAACGGTAATCTTATTAAGGTCACCCCGAAGAACGGCGCTGTTCCAGACGGAGGCGCCGTCTTGGACCGCCACTTGACCGGCCAAAACGACATTCTGCGCAACGTAAGCGTCGACGGCGATTTTGGGTCTCCACTGTCCTAAGGGTATGATCCTCCTTTGCCCTCTGTAATCCCATTTCACCCGATCTGCCGACTCCCTGATGATCGGAGCCGGTGGGGCCGACTCTTGGCTCAATTGGACTGCTTCAGCTGCAAATGCCCGGCACGCCAGAGGACCGGAGAGGGCTCGGGGCAGGATTCTTCTGGATACTCTGGCTAGTGATGCCATTTTTCCCCGTCTTCTTGATTTTTAGCTTTCAGAGAACGATGGAGGTTGGAGAGGGGGGATTCGAAATGAGGCAGTTGTTTGGTGCAGTGAAAGTTCGGAGTGTTTTTGGAAATGGGCCAATTCGTTCATTGGGCTTTGAAGCCCAATAAGGTTTTTAAGCCCAATAGGGTTCTCTATACAATTCTTTCAATTTTCGGGTTTCTTTAGGATTAATTAGAGGGCGCGGTTATAGACACCCACTGGATGAGTACACACCATTAAGTTGAGGACACCCACGGGTAAATCTCAAAATTACCCCTCACCTCAAACCCTAATTAAATACTCTCTCCCTCATTCTTTTCACAAACAGCGCACCCACCTCCCTATTCTCCTCTCCACAAACGGCGCGGCAAGCCCCTATCCCCTCCAAGCGGCCGCCTCCCTCCACAGCCACGTTCGCAGCGGCCGCCGCCGCCCCTGCGTCGCACGCTCCAAGCGGCCGCCGCCGCCGCTGCGTCACACGCTCCAAGCGGTCGCACCCCTCCCGTTCGCAACGGACGCCGCCCCTCCCGTTCGCAGCGGACGCCACCCCTCCCGTTCGCAGCGGACGCCGCCCTTCCCCGTCGCACACACACCACCTCCCTCTGTCGCACACGACTCCGCCCCTCCACAGCCACTCATCGCACGCCGTCGGCCATAACAGTATGTTTTTTGTAATTTTTTTTAAGTTTTCTATAATTTTTGTAATTTAAAACACAAATCTATAGAAATCTACTGTAATTTTTGTAATTTTGATGTGTTTGATTGAAGATTGATAATTAGGGTTTAGAGTAAAAAGTACCAATTTTTTTGCAATTTCTTTGGAATTTGAGATGTTCGATTCTTTTTTTTCGGACAAATGATAGTTGTTGGGTATTTTTTTTCGGACAAATGATGGTTGTAGGGAGTTTTTTTTTCGAACATCTTAATTTGGTTACAGGTTTTTTTTCGAACAACTCATTTTTTTCGAACATTATTGATTTGTTCGAGAAAAAATGTTGAACAACACTTTTTCTTCGGACAATGTTGATTTGTCCCGAAAAAAAACTCGAACATAGTTTTTTTTTCCTTCTAATTTTGTGTTTGTTAAGAATTTTTTTTGAAGATTATGGGTGGGAATGGTGATATTTGTAAAATGAAATGGGTGGGTGTACTCATCTTCGTATTTTTTAATTTTTTTACAGAAAGGGTATAAAGGACATTTTACATGTCCTCTTAGACTAAAAATTTGTCTGGTGGGTGTACTCAATAGATTGGTGTGTGTGTGTATAACCGCGCCCTTAATTAGAAAAAGAAAAAAAAAACTTAATTGCAAGTAAAATCAACCCTTAAACTTAATTGCAATCTACTTTCGATAATTTTAATATTACAATTTAATCACCATTTTATTTAAATTTACAATTTAAAAACTTACAGACGTATTTGTGTCTGATGCGAACAGTTGGTATGATAATGACAGACAGCTCCATAATCCAATCAAAATAATTTTGGAAGTCAACTAGAATTTCAACACAAGAAAAACGGGACTTCAATTTAACATGAAAGGACTTCAGTAGGCCTAAATTGCAGACAATTTTTTTAATTTTTGATGATTATTACACATAAAAAATAACAATTTCAATAAATATAGGGGTTCAATAAAATGGAAAAGCATTACTGGTGTAAAACTTTACAAATAGAACAAATTCAGGTTGTCTAAAAAATTTATAGGTAAAAAATATATTGCATGAATAGTCACACATTTGTAAATTTGTGAGTTGCAAGTAGGGGTGTAAGTGAATCGAGTCTACTCGCGAGCTATTCGTACTCGACTCGAAAAAAGATCGAAATCGACTCGAAGTTAATCGAGTCGAGTTTCGAGCTACTCGAGTAGCTACCGAGTTCGAGCTCATAGATACTCGTCTCGAAAGGCTCGCGAGCCTAATTGAGCTTGAACAATATTTACTATTTTGCCATTAATTTTATAATTTATATACGAGTAATCGAGTCGAGTCAAGCTCGAGTTTATTTTAGAAAAATATATGTTTTAAAATTAATTTTGAAAATTATATAGGTAATCGAGTCGAGTCGAACCGAGCTCGAGTTTATCGAGTTTCTTATCGAGTCGAGCTCGATCTTCAAAATTTTAGGCTCGACCGAGTCGAGTCGAGTTTCGAGCTCAGCACTACTCGGCTCGTTTACCCCCCTAGTTGCAAGACAACAAATAATTTGTAACGAGGTCAATTTATGATACTGTAAGTTTTTTATCTACGAATTTATAAAAAAAAATATGTTTTTTATAAAACAATATCTGAAAGCAAAAATATGGGTTGGTCTGCTATGAACTCGAGTGCATGTTATGCACCCTAATCCATGTTGCACTTTTCAGTTTTACTGACTTACACTTTTTGGTAAATGGTGTTACACTTTTCAATTATTAAATTGTATAATAATATTTTTAGTTATAGTGACTTACACTTTTTAGTAATATTGTGTTGTACTTTTCAGTTTAATAACTTACACTTTTCTTTAGACGGTGCACATGCACTCGAGTGCATACTAGACTTTACCAAAAAATATATAATTAAATTTGAACCGTGATTAATAAGATTTGATTCATGAATGTCTACTCTTTGAAATATTTATTAAATTAAATGCATTTCGTAAAGAGAGATTGAAGAGAGGTTTGAGCAGCATTCATATCAAGATTTAAGAATAGAAACACACCAAATTTGTGATGGAAATATTTTACAATCCTATGGACTAGCATCTGATGGTTACAATTACAAACAACTTGCACAATCATTAATAATTACAAAATAAAAATAAAAATCAGTGATACAAAGGAAGTGAAGCCAAGTTTTCTCCAGATTCACCATTAATCCTTCATTCCTTCCCATATTTTACAGCTTATCATTCTTCATGACTTCCCGCTTTTCATTAAATCCTATACATGGAACAAACAAAATATCAATATTCATCAAATTCACATGAGGAATTAACTATTCAGTTAAAAACTTAAAATTCAATTTCGCCTCATAACTCCACAATTGGCCGATTTTGATAATTTTTTTGCTGAATTTTGAAAATTTTGTCTAATATTTTGAACTTTGTGTGTCAATACATCATTTATTGAAATTTCGACCACTTTTGAACTGAAATCAGACCAAACAAGGATATATGGAACCGATTTGAATTTTAACTCTTCAAACTATTACAAACAAATTAGTTATTTTTTTCTCTGAAAATTAATGTATATATATATATATATGTTACTAATTATTAAGCGAGAATATTCTAATTAAAAGGCATGAGTATACATACCTATGAAATACCCTGGTTGCATCTGATTCCAAAATGATTGAACTTGTTGGGGCATCTTGAAGCTCATGTAACTTAATCTCAACACACAATATTAACCAAATTACACTTTAGAAATTACTGAAAATAATAATTACGAATTAAATAAATTAAGACAGACTTTAATGAAAATGTGAGTCTTAATTAAATGATCACCTTCTTTTGGAGATTGCTGTTCTCTTCTTGCAGGTCTTTATGCTGTCATTTTATGTAACATTTAGTGTATAATGATGAGTTCAATTTTGACAATTTTTTAGTTAAATATTTATAAATAATTAAATATAGTACCTTTTTCTTTAGATAGTTTATGTGCTCCATGATGGTTTGCCTCTGTTGAATTCCAGTAAATTATCAGTTAGTCTCATGAACGATAAATTAATATGCATGATTATTATTTAAAAAATGAAATACAAAAAATATATGACTCTTTTAGTTATACTCCTTAATTGTTAGTAATTCAGTATAAAAAAGCTCTCAATTTTATGCCATAAAAAACAAATTAAAATTGTTTGAAAACAATATATGAAATTCCGGCAAAAATACCACCTCGTGACTACCAATTTTGCAATTTTTGCGTTGTCGAGTCCCCAAAATAATAATATCAATAACAAGAAGTTTATAACAAAGATATATATTTCATCCCCCAAGTTAATGTACCCATTATATCATTTAACCTCTGACTTACTAAGTTATTCATTTTCATTATTTTTTTATTACCATTTTTTCTTTTTCTTTTTCAATCTCCATTTATCTCAGGCTAAGTGCCACGTTTTATCATTTAGAATGTCTTGAACTAAGTTATTCATTACCGTTTTGTCAACACTCCACTATCTTTCTCTACATTTTTACTTCGTATCTCTCTACATTCTCTTTCATGCCCCTCTATCTTTTTACTTTTTCTCTGTCCTATCTCTCCCTATACTTCAATACAACACAGTCAATTTAATACCCCTATTGCAAAAATCGGCCCTGACCAACTTGATTTTGCCTCTATAGATGTTTTTGGTGAAAAATCAGTTTCGACGGGATAGGCAGCCGCCTAGGTGTCCATATTTTTTTTGGGTTTAAGAGTTCAATTTGGACAGTTGTGCACATCTTTTCAAGAAAAAATGAGACTCTAAGCAATACTTCTAGCTTATCATGATGTACACTATGTTTTTTGCCAAATTATTTCGATTAAAGGGTGAAAACTGTGTTTATATATAAAAATATATATATATATATATAGACTAGCTGTCTATGTGGTGCAAATTTGTCCGACTATCGATTTTTTACTTCTACAACCTTGTTTAATACTACTATTATTTCTTAAGAAATGTACAAAGAGTTAATGTGACAATTAGTTCAGAACAGAGAGAGTATATTTCTTAAAATTTGTGCAACTAGTAAATTGATAACCCAAACGGGTTGGAAGACAATTTGAAGAATTAATAAGACCTTTTTAGAGCGAATGCGTTCGACCCCAATCCTTAATTGGCGCTCCAACTGTTTCAACTCTTTCATGCCAAGCCCACACAGATTTTCTCCAGCAAAATGCCTGCAAAATAATTAAGATACAAATTAATGTTTTAAAATTTATATACTCCATATAAAAACAAAAATATTAAGTACAAAGGTTTAATTCATGACACGTACTTCTCTTTTGCTTCCAGGGCCTCAATTGTTCTGCTCAACTCTTCAATTTCATTTCTCCACATCTGCATGCATATATAATTATTGAATCACTAGTCATGATTTCATGATTTCATGTTTTTTCTCCACAATATATATATTTAAAGCGTTCATCTATTGAAAACTCACACAAAATAAATTAATATTATTAAAATTTTGACAAAGTTTCTTTAAGCCTGGTTAATTGAAGAAGTTTTACAAATTCGGTACACTGTTTAGCATACAAAGTAATATTGTTTAGTAATTTTGAAAATAACTTTAAGACTGATAATTCATATGTAGTGTTCACATGAATATAATTCACACTAAAAAAAATGTCAGGTTGGTGCAGGTACGTACCTCCATGGATGACATGCCTTGTTCATCTGATTTGGCTACACCCACTTCAATTTTGTACCTAGTAATTGTCCTGTTTATGCTGCAATATATATATAGTGATCATAAATCAAATTAATTAATTGGATAAAAAAAATTATACTCAATAATCGATCAATTTCACATAGTACATATTGTAATCGATCGCATAAAAAAAAAAAAAAAACATACTCATGACTAGAGAATTGGTAGGCCTTTCCGGAGGGAGAATAGATGAGAACTGCAACCTCAGCATCACATAGTACAGATAGTTCAAAAGCTTTCTTCAACAACCCATTTCTCCTCTTTGAGAATGTCACTTGTCTGTTTGTAGGATTTTCAATTCTCTTCAACTCTACTTTCCCTCTCCCCATCTCTCTCTCTCTCTAGTTTAACCTAAGGCCAATCAAAAGACAAAGCATGTTTCAAAGGTTCTTGGAGGCTAGACACACATATGTAAATAGTCTCTTTTAGTTTAAATAGAGGAGCCCTTTGATATTGTTGTGAGATAGAGAGATATAGTAGCATATATTATGAAACATACTTTTGCAACAAGACTAATTAAGATAGGGTTATGCTTTTTGGAGTGGAACATTTGTCCTTGGACGGTATTAGTCTTTTCTATCATTTCGTGCATACAACGCGTATACAATCACATCATCAGTTTCATTATTGAATTTTACACAAACTTCGAGACAGGATTAGGGTTATGCTTTTTCAAGTGGAATATTTATTCTTACCTGATATTCGTCTTTTCTTTCATTTCGTGAATATAACGCGTATACACTAACAACACCAGCTTCAGTGGTAATTTTACACAAACTTCGAGATAGGGCCAGGGTTATGCTTTTTAAAATTAGAGTAATTGCCTTCTTTTGTAATACTCAATTTGAATTAATATATTTTAATAAAACAACTAATACTCCCTCCGTCTTTTATTAGATTGTCCATTTTTCATTTTTATCTATCTTTTATTAGATTGTCTCTTCTCAAAATAGATATAAAATCATTTTATTTTTTTATTCTCCTCGATTGACTAATATACCATCAATAAACATTTTATTTTACCTACAACTCTGACATTAAAATTCATATTAAAGTCAAAAGAACAATTTAATAAAAGAGGAAAGGAGTATCATTTCAAAATAAATTTTTCACCAAAACCCTATACATTTCCTCTATATTGTATTAGTGCACACTAGCTATTTGTACACGGGTAACATCATTACCTAACTTTAACAAGAAACTATTAACATATAGTGTTTTTGTTTTCAAATGACTATGCATCTTGGAACACTTTCAATTCATCACATGATTGTGTAATTTTTGTAATAAGGTACTATAAGTAGCTAAAATTCCAACTAAAATATTTTAAAAAAAATTATAGGAAATAGATGGTCATGGAATTAGGAGTCCTTATTACAATTGAATATATATATATATATATCGCGTCACTGTCAAATTAATTAATGGGGGCCCTAATAAATCTTACCTCATTGGTTTAAATTTTTTGATAAGTAGGTGGTCGACAAGCCATGCATTGATCATATACACTCCATTCGCCGCCCTTAATAAACACAAGTTTTAAAAAATATACAAATATTTTATTTAAAATATACTTCCTCCGTTCTGCGATTATCTTCATATATGAAGTAACACGTAAAATAAGAAAAGTGAATTTAGTGAAATTTTTTATAAATCTTTATGTAGAAAGTGAATGAAAGTGGAAAAGTACAATTAAACATAAAAGATGGATGGGGGAATATAATAGTAACATATTTTATAATGAATAATTGCAAATTATGCGTATTAATAACATATTTTAACATAGAACATTATTTTCTGAAAATGAGCGATATTTGAAGGATAATTCCTCTGGTCTTCTCTCTTTATGAGTCAAGGGTATGGGAGGGGGAAAACTGGAGATGGAGAAGGACACTGTTTGATAGGGAACTAGGATTGCTTAACGATCTGATATCTGTGATGGACAGGTCTCAACCAAAGGAAGGACTTGAAGACTCGTGGAAATGGAGTGCATCAAACACAGGGAAGTTCTCTACAAAGGAGACATATGCGACCCTGTTCAACCAAGGTCATGATACTCAACTGAACGACGAGCAGACACAAGGCTTCAAAAGCATTTGGAAGAATTTCGCCCCATCAAAAGTTAAGGCCCACGCGTGGAGACTCCTATGGGGTAGGCTACCAACTCGGTCCAACCTAAGAAGAAGAAACATCCTGAACCAGAATGACGACCTAAGGTGTGTACTATGCGGTGAAAGCGATGAATCTGAGAAACACATCTTTCTGGAATGTCCTCAAGCATACCAAGTGAGGATGGAATGTCTGAATTGGCTCAACTTACCATCGGCACCACCGTCAGACCTGCTATATCATTTCCGAAGTTTTGGAGGCCTCATCAGGGGAAGAAACGGAAAGAAGATTGCCACATGTATATGGATGTGCGTGGTGTGGCTCATATGGAAAGGAAGAAATGCAGTCCTCTTTAGGAATGAGACTTTCTCGATCACAAAGACTAAGGAGGAGTTAAAGGCAAGACTTTGGAGTTGGTGCACAATCAAGTATCCTACTCAAATTGCCTCCTCTTTCAAAACCTGGGTGACAGACCCACTTAAGTGCATGAGTTGAGATCACATGTAGCATAAAGCTCTACTTTTCGCCTAGTTGAAAACACTTGTACACTGATTTTCGGGTATCTCTTGTACCCACTATGAATAAAAACACTTTTTACCGATCAAAATAAAATAAAATTAACATTCGTACATATAATTGATCCTAACGAATAAAATCCATGAAAGATGAAATTATGCATACTTACTCAATTCGAGCTAGCTAGAAGTAGCTAGAGTTAAACACAATTTTCTGTTCTGAATATGTGATTTTTTGGGGGAAATATTACAATAAAAAAAGATTCAATTGATTAATCATAATTAAGGTGACATTTTCGACAAGATCGAAAATTACGGTTAGTGTTTGATCTTATTAGGTTTGTGTCGTTATCAACTCGATTTTCGTGTCGGATTCGCGTCGACACGTTAAACACGATATAATTAACAAGTAACTCATTAACCTATTATTTACCTGATATGACACGAGACGATAACAACACGTATCTGATAATGACACTATAATTTTTTAAATTTATATAAATATATTGACTTTTTTATATATTTAAATACAAATTAATTTTTTTTATCATGTTATCGTGTTGCGCGTCGTTATCGTGTCGTGTTACGGCGACACGAAAATTATTGTGTTATTATCGTGTCGATACGGAAATTATTATGATCATGTCGTGTCGACACATATTCTTATCGTGTAGTGTTCGTGTTTGACCTTATTGTATTGTACACGAAACACGATTTGACAGTACTACCCCAAAACTCTTGCAATAAACTTGTAGTAAGATAGAATAAAATTTGGGGCTAATTTCAATTTGCAAAATATGCTTAAAATTCTTTTTTCAACTTGGAATCTATACAATGTTTATCCAAGTGCAACCTATATTAGTATTTGAAATTGACCATTGTAATCTAAACTTTTTTTTTTCCCCATATTTCCGGCCAGTTTCTGGTTAAACATGGAGTTTAGCAAAATTGCAATCGATCAACTTCGTAGAGTACTAATTCCAATTAGCTAGATAAAAAAAAAAAAAAAAAAAGTACTCCGATATGGCTATATGTTACCATCAATATTCTACAATTGTTTACACTATTTTTTTATTCGTCCATTCTACAATTATTTGCATATTCAAAAAAAAATAAAAATTATAAACCTCACTATTACCATATTCACATATTTACACCAAAATGTCGTTATTTTGACCCTGAATTCTATCATTTAATTTATTTTATTCACACAAGTTTATAAAATTATATTTTAACATTCCACTCATTACACTTTTTTTTTTAATTTATGTACTCATAAAGTGGTACAAACATTTATGGAAAAAGGGTTTACAAGTTAAGAAAAAAAATTGTTGTGAAATTTGCAAATGAATAAATTACTGTAATATACACCCTAGAAGCTTATCAATTTTCGACAGGTTTCATATGCATCTTTCTTAATTTATCCTAATTAATTATCACAACTAATCATTACTGTTTTGTGTTGTCAAAGGTTTCATGCATCTCCCTCCTAATTAAGATGGATTTTTCAATCAAAATAATTATTGTGTCCCCTATTTTCAAATCCAACAACCAATTAAATGTCAATTTTTAAGTTGAGGGTTTTTGTATTAGAAATGAAGAACTTTAATACCCCTTTTTTAGAGAGAAGATAAGAAACTATTCAAATCCTTTTCTCGTTATATAAATGATTTTAAAAAATGATTTTTTTTATATAAATGAAAAGCTCTTTTAATGGATATGAAAGAGTATATATATTTAAGGCAAATTCTTGTATATTAATAGATGTATACATATAATTAGATTTTAAGTTATTTGAATGTATTATTAGTTGTTTAATTGATTTTTTTATTCATCAAATTGTAGTTCAATTACAATTGAGTATACAATTGTACATATACTAGGTCAACTAAAAAACATCATTCAATAATACTGCTTAAATTTAATTGTGTATAGTGAAATCAAATGTTATTTCTAACTATAGCTAAAGTTATTGTTAATCGATACTCCATCCGATTCAAAAAGTTTGTCGCATTTATCATTTTGTATAAGATTAAGAAATATATTTTTTTGACACATTTATCCCTTATTAATTTGTTCCTCTCCCTCATTGACCTTTCCTTTCTATCACACTGTTGCCTTATAAAGAAAGTGAAAGAAAATTAATTATTAATGTATTTCCAATTAAAAGTGATATTGTAGGAGTTACAAATGGACATTTTAGAAAAATTTGTGGTAAAAATAGAAAAAACAACAAATTTGTTGAAATAAAAATAAAGACCAAATGCGACAAACTTTATGAAATGGGGGAGTATATATATTAGCATATTCAACAATTATTATTTGAAAAATCTCATTAAGCATTTGAGTTTCTCACTCGTGTGTATTTATTTTGTCTATCTAAAGTTTTAGTATACTATATGAATAACGTGTGCAAATTAATAAAACAAAATGCATGATTGTTTCACTCCATGAATTGCGCACAACACAATAAAATCTGAAAATAGAAACTAAGCGATTAATATCTGAAAATTTTGCATATTCAGCTGTGACGTATTATATACGTATCATTACAATAATTAAAACAAAATTAATAATCAATGTCACATTCACGCTGTGCCCTTATTAGTCTAAGGGTGATTAACTATATATATATAAAGTTAATTGCTTAAAGACTAATTAAAGAAAATCGTTCCTTCAAATAAAAAAAATAAAAAAAAAAAAGTGGATTTTGGGAAAGAAGAAAAGAGGAGGAGCAATGACAAATCGAAACGTAACCCATAAAGGAAAGAAAAGGAACTGATGGGATCTCGACACGTGTTGTCCTGTAGTAACCCCACTCACATGATTTTACTGAGATTGATGATTGATGGATGGGATCAACGATATATAGGAATACTAGGTTGAGGTTCCAACAAAAAATAACGAAAAAACAAAATAATACGGAGTAATAATAATATGAATATCTCAACTCCAAAATTAGTTTTCATGTTTCTACTTCGTCGACATAAAAGACTCTAAGGTTGTGTTTGGTTGGGTGGATTTGGGCTTATGGATTTCAAATCCACCGTCCAAATCCATTCTACATGTTTGGATTATAAATGGATTTCAAATACTTAGATTTGTGTCTACACAGTTTTAGTTAAAATTGAGAGATATTTTAAATCCTCACTGAAACCATGTTATTTGAAATCCATCTATTTTTAAATCCTTCCATTTGAAATACTTCCTCAAATCAAATCCCTCCATCCAAACACAACCTAATACTCTTTATTCTACTTTGTTATATTCGTCCGTTTATAAATTTTTTATACTATTTTTTAATAAATATTTTTTTTATCTTTTACACTTTATTTTATATTAAAAAAAATTCTCTATCTCAATAACATTATTTACTATATCTAATATTTAATCACTTTTTTTATTTATGTGTTAAAAAGTAACGAAAAGTTTATAAATGAATAGATGGAATAATTTATGAATTGAACTCTTACGACTAACTTATATTTAACACAAACATTCAATTTAATTAGTAGTTTCTACGTATTTTTTTAATGGTCTCATTTTATACATCCATGCAAATTAATTTTCTCATTTTTTAGGATATGAAAAGACACTTATACCCTTATTGATATAAACCATAACTCTATTATTTCTTGAATATTGATTGCACATTGATTATTAGTAGTGGAGTACATTTTATTAATTGGTATTATGAGAAGAAACATCACAAATTTGTATTGACATTTGTAGAGTAGCAAAAAAAAAGGAACATAATTTTGAATAAAGTTGGACAATTAAAAAGGGAATGGAGGGAGTAAAACTTAAATACAAAAGTTCATAAATCATAACAAATCTTATTTTTACCATCCACTTATACAAAGTGAATCAAGTTATATGATAATAGTTACACAGAAGTATTTATGATATATGAATATATCCTAACATTTTTTATTTTATGAAACACATCTCATTAAAAGAAAATTGGTCTACAAAATTTATGTCATTATAAAATACAACTTCTCTATTTAAAAGTCTTTAATTTTATAAAATATTTTTTATTATTAGAAACATTTTAACTAGAAAATATATAATAACGTCAAATTTTCTTATAGCTTTTAATTAGTGACATAATTTTTTTCCCTTTTTCGGAAAGAGGATATATATGGTGTTTTTTAAGATTAGTTTTCGTGTGAGATTATTTACTATTAGTCAGGTTATAAATAAAATGTATTTACTCACTTACTTTAATTTTAGTTTTTTTCTTTTTTCAATAATTATTTGATGAAAATCGATTTGTCTAATTAACGAGAACGGTCTCGCAGGAGAGTTTTTACTATTTGAAATGTATGATACTCCCTCCCTCCACGAAAAGTAGTCCCATTTGACACATATTCTTTGTCCACCAAATGTAGTCTCATGCACTTTATGGAAACTATCACCCTTCAACTATCACTTAATTACTCAATTTGCCATCAACTTTATTCCTAAACAATCACTTTATTCACAATGGACCCCACAATACCCTATAATACCCTTACTTTATCTACTTTATCTACCATTTTCTTAAAACTTGTGCCCCATTCCCATGTCCCTACTTTTCATGGATGGAGGGAGTATAATTTTAAAAATTAAAATATTGTTTACTTCGTCCAATTGTTTTATTCTTATTTTCTTTAATTTTAGACGGTTTAATTTATTATTCTCATTTATTAAATTATGTTGAATATAATTCTCGACGTTCTATTATTCCCTCGTTTCGTATAAGGTTGAGATATATTTGTAATTTTTTTTTTCTAATATCAAATTATGGCTTTTTGAAGGGTAAATTGGAAATGATTGCCACTGCTTTATTGGAAAACAGGTTGGTGCATTATTAAAAATCTGCCTTTTTCGAAGCACGTCAAACTTAATTTTTATTTTAATTATGTGAGTTGTGGTGAATATAATTTTCTATTATATTTTATTAGGACTTTCAACTAAAAAAAAAAAAGTTTTATTTTTTGGAAAAGAAATGGGGCTTTCTTGTTCCATATTTTTTTGTATAAAGGGCTTAAGGTCCTTATCTTTCATTGTATTGCATGCTTAATCAGCTCATGCAAGATACGGAGTAACAATTAGGTGATTTATGTTTCTCTAATGCCAACACCCACCATAATCATCATGCATTGATAATTTTTTTTTTTCATTTGTCTGTTTAAAGTGTGAAAGTAATTGTGAAACAATTTTTTTTTTTTTGCTTGAATTAAAGACATAGGAGTAATATTTATGATCGAACACTATCGCTATCTAAGTCTTTCGTACTATCAAACTATCATCATTCATAAATGAGATGAGTTACCTATGTTTATTGATAAAATGACTAAAACATTGAATTTTATAAACATATCATTAAAATCAATTTTAAAGTTGAAAATTTAAAAAGTAAAAAAGTCAAAATTAATAGGAGTACAAACTTAAAATACAAGAAAAAAAATCCTTTTTTTTCCAATAAACAAAAACTCCCTATACATTCTCATATATATGTGATAACATGATGCTAACATATTTAATTTATTTTATTTTCTCAAGTGGACCAATAAAAGGAGTGAATGATAGTGGGGTTACTGGGGTACCATGGACACCATAGATGGCTGAAAATTGGAGAAAGAAACGAATTTGAGGCATGTAGTGTTCAACACAATTTTTAAAAAAAAGTTATGTCAATACTTTATATTTCAGGACACAATGAAAACACACACAAATATTAACACTGTATATTGCTCATGACAAATTGAGGCGTTGCCTGAATTTTATCATCGTAGTAACAAGGAAAACTGAACAAAAAATGAAGTTAACAATGGCTGGAATTGTCGATAATAAGGGTTTTAATTTCGAAAAAAGATAATCCATAAATCCATTAATGGCTCTATTTATTTTAGGAAAAAATGTAACAAAAAGCAAATTATATGTTTTGGGACTTTTCGCCGATTTCCCATTTTATCTCGACATTGTCGTTATTATTAATATTAGAAATAGTAGTTGTTTTAGGAAGCAGCATTTTTATTTTTTATTTTTGCTAGATTTTTTATTATTGGATTTTCAAGTGGATTAGAGATATTTGCATTTCATTTCCTCTAAATATACTCGTCAAATTTCATTGAATCTGTTAAAAAAATTGAAAGATATCTCTCAAATTATTTTATATATATACTCAAAAAAAATGTTTTAAAGGCTATATTTTTCATTTTGATTCTAATTTTCGAATTGAAATAAATGAACTTAAGCTATACTATTACGGAGTAATTTTAAAGATTTAAAATTAGAAAGGAAAGATTTCAACAAGTTTTGGTAATAATATAAAATAAAACCCAATACTATATTTTTGAGTCAACTAACTAGTTTGGATACTTTAACTAGGTGGTCGACACGTATTTAGTACTTGACCCCTTGGAATTTTTGTTTGAAGAGACTAGCCATTATCAAACCACAGAAATTAAACTCTTAAAACGTTTAAAAAGTTTTCATATAAAAGTTCCCTCTTTCTTTTGAATCGATCTATTTTAATTTTATTTTCAGTTTAAATTTAGTTTTATATATTAATAATAACTTGCGTATAGGTAAAACATTATCAATATATATAATTCACTATTTTTTTTTATATAAAACAGTCCGTGGTTATTCATAAGAAACTTTATACGTGAATAGAACATAAAAATATCGTCCGTAAAATTCTTTTTCTTATATAAATTCAAAGTTAATAGGAGTATAAGATAACATGATGAACAAATACTTGCTAATTCAAACATGTTTTTACTTAAATTAATATGACAAACAGTCCACATGCATATGTGTAATTGATCCAATTGAGTCACAAATTTAATTTGATTTTAATGTAATGGGTTAAAATTTTAATTAAACAATTGATGATATATTCAAATCACTTGTATCTATTCTAAAAAAAATAAATGTATAATTTAATTTTATTCTTAAAAAAAAGTGTAGAGAAGAATGAGTAAATGAATGGATAATTTTTTTTTCCTAAAAAAACAAAACACTATATTTTAGTTTTGCATGCTATTTTAGAATTGACAAAGTACTGTGCGCACCGTACGTACATAGTGTTGTTAAATGAACCAAGCTGCTCCTAAGCTTGACTCAACTCGTTAGAGCTCGAACACAATTTGTTCGTATATGTAGCACTAGACTTCATGAAGAAGCAAGATAGGATTTTCAAACCAAAAGAACACTTAAGAAAAGCTCGAAGTAATAATAGCAACCTTCTTTAAATTAGCAATTACTTTCAATTTTTATCTTTATTTTCAGTAATAAAGCCCAGACATATTTTATGGGCCTACTTAGAGTTTATGTGATTAAGAATATTTATTGGTGTTTTCACTATGTTTCTAGGGTTGAATTTTGAAGCTATTGAATAAAAGTTGAGATCGTCACATTGTATACATAGTATCAATGTATTCATCTCTTTCTATTTAACCTTCCGCTATGTTATAAATGAGTTAATTTATTTAGATGTTTGATTTACTAACGAGTCGACTTTGACTCAACTCGACATGTTCATTTATTTACGAATCAAGCTTGTTTTTTCGCTCGTCAATATAAATAAGTTGAGGTCGAACTTTTAAGTACTAATCAGTTGAGTTCAAATAACAAGTCTATAATCACACACAATTAATATTACCTTCTAAAAACTTTAATATCATTGCTCAAAATAAACGATGCAATTAACATTTTTGTAAGTTAACTATAAACATTAATAAAATAAAATCTGAAAAGGCATGCCCACATATGCTATGATATAGTCAGTAGCTCTGCTCCCTTTCCCAACTTTTTCTAAAGGCCAAATATTTTTTCCTCATTTTCATCGCATTCAAGATTCTGTCGTGAAATATGATAACATACATACACCAAACTCATGATACCTTTCTACTTGTAATTCTCTTCAATATGCGATTTAATGTGAAATTGTGATAAATATATATGAAATCAAATAGTATAGTTAAAGTGAATTGTAAATCCAGGGAGTATAGTTAAAGTGAATTGTAAATCCAGGGCTCTAAGGGGCCAATTTTATATGTTCGTTAATAAAATTTAAATATTCTATATTTATAATTTTTTTTTACTGTTAAATATATTAAAATACATAAATATCTCAAACCCTATAATGTGTTTTTGTTACTTGTGTAGTGAATTTGTTAAAATGAGAAAAGAAAACTTAACTAGTTAAAAATAAATTATAATCCCTAATTCAAATCATAAAATATAAGAAATTAAAATGAGACACGTTTACATCGAAATTCAATTGAATAATTGAGAATATATTAAAAACATTTGGAAATTCAATTGTATATAAGAATTTGTCAATAAAAATATATACTATAGATAATGGCCTTTTAAAAAATTATTAACTTATATAATTAAAATATGAGAAATTAAAATATATTTTAATATTAGAATTTGAGTAAGAGCCGTTACTTAAAAATGAAAACCATCTAATAACTAAGAAATAGATTTATTTATAACAAAACCAGTTAATTTATCAATTAATTTAATAACTAAGGAGTAGTGTATATTATTAAAAAAAAAAAAAAAGTTAATAAAAATAATATTTTAAATATGAATTTAATGTTATATATGCAATGTAAAAATGTGAAATTGCTGGATGAAATGTAAAAATAGAAAAATGTTTTTTTTTTAAAAATTATTAGATATTGCAAGACAAATAGCTTTCCGAAAGAGTGGAAAGTGTCTGTTTCACCATGAAATAAGTGTAACTATACATACGCGTACTCGGTTCAAATAAATTTGCCAATTTCCTTGCCTACCCCTCTTCTAATATAGTAAAAAAAAAAAAAAAATGTTTATAAGATGAAATATGATAAAATAATAGATAAAAGAAAGATTAAAAGTGGAATAAGAAATTTATTGTGAAATATTCATGAAAGTGAGAAATTACAGTGGAATTGAGAGATTATATAGATTCAACACATTTTAGCCCATTATTCAGCCATTTTTGTTGAATTTATTTTTGCCCTTACATTATCGGACAATTAATTACAACAATACCATTCTTACAGAAACTTACCATTATTCATGTGAGTGACTGCTTTTACGTCTTTTTTTTAAATGTGCACATATTACATGCTTAATATTGTACAAAAGTGTCTCTCCGAAACTTATAGTTTTTTGGGGAATTTTTTAATCCAACTTTTGAAAGAGTGTGACATGGAACAAACTGAGGAAGCGATTTGGAATGCAATGAATCGTGAGAAGAATTAGACCTAACTTTTCTTGTCATCATCGGTTTACGTATCAACAATTAAACTGAAACATGTAAGTATAATAAAACGATTTGTCTTCTTCAATTGGATAGTGGTAGTTGTGTGTGTTGAAAAGTGATACTAATTTCAGTTACAATGTATAAATTAATATAACTAAATAGAGTTGTTATTCGAGTCAAGTACTTGAAGTTCGAGTTTAACTCGAGCTCGATAACAGTGACGAGCCAAAAATCGAGCTCAGCTCAGCTCTATTCTACGAGCCTAATGAATTTTTAAAAAAAAAAAATTAAATATCGAGTCTAACAAGTCTAGCTCGAGTTGACTCGTTAGTAAATCGAGTATCCAACTAGCTCGACTCGTTCAACGAATGAGCCGAGCTCATGAGCAGCTCGATTCGTTTAAAAGCACCATAAATAAACATATAAAAAAATTGTACAGATGCACTAAGTGCATATGAGAATTCACCAAGAAATTTCCCACACGTATATGACTGTGGTGCTTTGTAACATGCAAAAATCATTTATTTCCCACGAAAAATTCTCAACCTCGAAAATAAACCAAACAGCAAATCGTCACCCTTAAATTTCTAAGGCGAGCATTTTCCACTTCCCTCTCTTTCTCCTCCCAAAAATTCAATCCCATAAACCAAATTATCGAATTCCCAGAAAGAGAAAAATAACACCAAAAATTCCTCGTTGGCTCTTACTAATCGCCGTTTCACGGTTGATGTAGCTTACTCTCACCTGGTAATTCCAATTTTTTGTAATTGAATTCTGAATTTAACACTTATTGAGGATAATTTTGTCGATGATATGCAGAGGAAGTGGGTTATTTTTAATCGCGTAAATGACGACGAGTCAAGGAGGATCCTCGAGGAGAAGTATGTCATTGACGCACTCGTCGTCTTCCTTCAGGCGGAAAGCTGCGGCGGCGGCCGCGGCGTCCTCCGCCTCCGAGCGCGGCGGCTCAGTAACGGATTCCCCCTCTCATCGCAGATCTCTATCGACTTCCCGTTCCATGTATGTTGAATGATTAATTTTATAGCATTATCTTTCATATTCTGTTTGCAATTTACGCTGGGCAATGTAGTATTTGCGATTTGTACATAAATTTCTGTGTTATCGAATGTTGATTTCTGATTTATATTCTGTTATTTCCTGTATGTGATCGGAGCAATGAGGAATCTATTGCATAAATTGCATGTATTTTCCGAGTCTGAATTCTAGGAGTTATGTTTCATGGGTAATTGAATTTTGTGTTGAATTTCTATTTTTACAGTGAATAATGAAATAATTCTTCTGTCATCTCTGTACATCAAAGTATTTTATTCGTGAATGGGATTAAATTAAATCCTAGCTTAGCTAAGTTTACTATTTTTACATAACTAAGGCTGTTTTCGTTGTTCTGTAATCTGATTCCTAGACGTTTCTGGATATACAGACTCTGTAGGGAAATATGAACTAGTCTCTTATAGGAGTATCAGATATCAACAATGCGTATTTAACATGAATAAAAATCTTGTATACTATTGTTATAGATATATATACACCTCTGCTTTATAATTATGCATGTGTGTACTTTTGACGATCATTAAGTTATGTGCATCATTGAAGAGTACTCAAAATGTAATGTATGCACCAAAAGATGTTTTGAGTTAGTTGTGCATTGTGTTTGGTAAGAGTTACAAATTTGCTTCATGGATTCCATTAGGGGATTGACTGGAGAAAGAACTGTGAAGAGATTGCGTCTATCAAGAGCCTTGACAGTACCTGATACAACAAGTGTCAAAGATGCTTGTCATCGAATGGCTACACGTAGAGTTGATGCTTTATTGCTTACCGATTCAAATGCATTATTATGTGGAATCCTCACAGACAAGGTATCAAATGGATAGTGAGGAGAAATTTTCTCACAAGAGTAACACTTAGGTGCACCAGTTGCATTGTGCAATTGGTGCACAATTGCACACAACTAATACTGTTCAATTAAAAACAACTAATGTTGATCAACTAATACCTTTTAGTAAAACAACTAATACCATTTGAAAGTGAACATGAGTTGCACAATACAACTGCTGCATAGAAGTGTTTGCCTCCTTGTACTCTCTACCTCGCATTTTCCTTCTCCTTTCATTCATAACCGTGAAATTTTGTGGAATATGGTATTTCTCTCATTCAAGGATATAGCTTCAAGAGTTATTGCTCGTGAGCTCAATCTGGAAGAGACACCTGTTTCCAAGGTTATGACTAGGAATCCAGTGTTTGTGCTTTCTGACACTCTTGCTGTTGAAGCCTTGCAAAAGATGGTTCAAGGTGACTGTTTTTAACGAATCTTGAATTCGAACTCTGTAAATCTTCATCTCAATATCGCCTTTTACATCAATGATATGATATTTGCCAACAGGGAAGTTCAGACATTTACCTGTTGTCGAGCATGGAGAGGTGATTGCTCTACTTGACATTACTAAATGTTTGTATGATGCTATCGCTCGTATGGAGAGGGCAGCTGAGAAGGGAAAGGCCATTGCAGCTGCTGTGGAAGGTGTTGAAAAGCAGTGGGGGACATCAGTTTCTGGTTTGTGGATGTTGTTTCTCTTTCAATAATCGATCAGAACTAATAATAATCTAGATATAATATTCTCAAAATCTCATTTGTTGCAGATTAGCCATTTTAGGTGACACTTTTTTTTCAAAAAAATTTGTAGGTCCTAACACGTTCATTGAGACACTTCGAGAGCGAATGTTTAGACCCTCCTTGTCTACCATTATTTCTGAGAATTCAAAGTAGGTAATATCTTCACTTGTACTATTAAACTCTGCTTTGAATATTATGAATTTATGACCATTAGATATAATTTCCAGAAACGTGACACTAAAGTGACCACATTATTTTCATAATTGGTGGTTAGGATTGTTACAGTTGATCCAAGCGACACCGTTTTAGTTGCTGCAAAAAAGATGCATGAGCTACGAACAAGCTCTGCAGTGGTGACTGTGGATAACAAACCTCGGGGAATATTAACGTGAGATTTCTTAATGTTGGAATTCTTATCTAAATTGGCATGATAAATATACAAATTATTGAATAGTGGCGTGTGTACGGATTTTTTTTCTTAGTTCGAAAGATATGCTGTTGAGAGTTATAGCTCACAATCTTCCTCCAGAGTCCACTTTAGTGGAGAAGGTACTTTCTTCATCATCTTAGCACAGTAATTGCTAATTGCAATAACGAATTCCATCCATTTTGATCATCAAAAGTTGCCATAATAAAAAACTAAGTTTTAGCTGCCAATCCTAGTTAATCGGGGCTACTTTATAAGTTCGGTTAGGATTTTCTGTTACAAAATGGTGTATGATATTCTATATTTCTATTACACCTTCTAAATGAATGACATGTCTTATGTGTCATTCATCTAAGAGGTTTTACAGAACATGTTGCACTATTGTGTAACAAGAAATATCTACCAACTTTAGTACATGCTTTTGAGTTTTGACATTTAACTTTCGAACAGATGAATTGGGGTGGTATTTGAGATTTTGCCTTTTCATGTCATCCGTTGGCTAATTGTACTCAGGTGATGACTCCAAATCCAGAATGTGCAACACTTGATTCACCTATCGTCGATGCTCTTCATATTATGCATGATGGAAAATTTTTACACCTTCCAGTTGTTGATAGAGGTAGATATATAGACCAAAATGATATTAAAATTTTCAGCACTTCAATTCATACTAAATTCATTATGGCAACGATGCAGATGGTATGATTGTAACCGTCATTGATGTGCTTCATATAACTCATGCTGCTGTAGCCACTGTAAGTCATGTTCAAATTTTTCTAAGGCCAGAAAGAGAGTTAATGAATGGTTTGATATTCCATTATTGATAACACTGAGAAATTTTTCTACGGAGGCATAATTCTGAAGGTTATAAGCATTTTGCCACTAAAAGATGGTCTTCTGTGAGACGGGCAATAGTTAGGATCATCCAATTGCAATTTGCCAATTGAAAGTGGGTTTAACTTTTGTTTTTTGGTTGTGTAGTTGAGTTTGGAGCTCCCTTTTCACGAAATATGATCCGTGAGACAGTCGCACACGACAATTTGCATTGTTTTTATGACTCAAAATTTCTTTTGAAATTCTGATCATCAAATCTCATATCAGCTTTAAGCAATAAGGATGTAACACGTTGCTCTTGTTGATTGTATCTGCTAATTTGCCCATCATGATAATCAGGAAAATATACATAGAATTATCAAATATTAAACCTACACTTGTAGTTTAGATGGCATTGATTTTAATTGTTTGGAAAGGTTTTCATAATAGAAAGATATGTTTATGGTCTTTATTTTAATTCAGATCATCTTATGTACTTAACAATAAACTTCTTACTGCTTTTCATTTACAGGTTGGTAATAGTGGTGGAGTTAATAGTGAAACTACAAACAGCATGATCCAAAACTTCTGGGATTCTGCAATGGCATTACCTCCAGACGATGAGGACGAGACCCGGAGGTGCTTACTATTGGAGTTAAAAATCCATTTTGTCCCATAGCTTTTGCTTTTTCTGCAAAAGGTCTAAAAAAAATTAAGTTTTTCAACTCAATCCATAATTCCTTAATTGGCCCGATTTTGGTCCCAAAGTGCCCTAAAACGACGCCGTGCTTCAAATTCTGGTGACTTGGGACTAAAATTGGACCAAATAAGGAGCTATGAGATTAAACTGAAAAACCCAAACTTTTTTGGGACATTTTTGGGACTGTAGCTATCTTTTCACATTCTTTGTGATGCCACAGTGAAATTTCTTTGAAGCTTCAATCTGAAGTAGGTGAAACAGGCCTTACTCTTCAACGAACTTCTTCTTCTGCAACCAACACTTTTTCTTTTAAGTTTCAAGATAAGAAAGGCAGAATGCACCGGTTCATATGTGGTACGTTTTTGTTGTAACAAAATATTAGTATTTCTTGGAAATGTTCGATGTCATAACTGACACTTTCATGGTCCTAATACTTTTTTTTTTTTTATAAATTCCAGAAACGCCAAACATGACGGAACTTATGACAGCAATCCTTCAGAGAGTAGGAGCTGAGATTGATCGTAACAGCCTTCCTCAAGTTCAGGTATATCTCAGTATCAACTCTCTCACTCACAAATTTTAGAACCCTGAAACTTAACCACTTGGGAAAGAAAACGAGGTTTGAGTCACAACTTAATTCTCCCTCTTTAGGATGGAACAATCTTGTTTTACAAATTGTTTTTCTTTGTAAGTACGAGGAAAGTCTGATTACTTTCAAGATGGGCAAAAATGTCTAATATTTCCCTTAATCAAAGGGAAGTTTTGTTCTGAGTCGTGGCTAAAACAGAGTTATTTCTTTCACAAGTGGCTAAGAAAGGGATTGCCTTTTATATTGTCGGTCTCAAGTTCAAGTCTTATACTTGTGGATGTTCGTCGTTATACAGTATGAAGATGACGACGGTGATAAGATAGTCCTTGCATCAGATAGTGATCTTCGAGCAGCTGTATACCATGCAAGGCTACATGGTTGGAAGGTATTAAAACTTTCTTTTTTTACTTTATATTAACTTTTACCCCTTCAAATTGTAAGAGTTAAGACAAAAACTAGTATACACCAAGTGCATTTTTAAATAGTACTATTAGTTGTTTCCACTTTAAAGTATTAGTTGTGTGTATAAGAATTTTACTCATATATGAATGTAGCCGAAAAAGACAAGATACTAATAGCTAGGCAATGAACGTGACAGGGAATACGATTACATTTAGACTATTTAAAGGTGTCTCCTCATCGTCGAAGGGAATCCAACTCAGGAAGCTTGAGATATGCTGAACCGGAAGCATCAACGTCCACGTATAGCACTGTTGCAGCTGGCGCTGCACTAGTTGCTGCTTTAGGTGCATATGCATTGTTGAGGAGAGCTCGGAACTGATCATTTCTAACTGTAATTATTTCTGTAGGTACATTCAAGTATATATATCGTACATGAAAGTTGATTTCTTATTTATTTTTTGTTACGTGATTTATATTTATTGTATGGTTTCTTTCCCGGTCATTTTTTATGTTCTACTATTTGAAAATTTTAACACATATTACTATGAGGAGGGTGAAGTTTATAAAATGGTTTTTATTTTGTTTGTGCACAAATTTTAAGAATACACTATTGATAGTTTATGTAAAAAATGAATGTATATAATAAAAAGTAAAATGTGTAGTGAAAGTGTGCATGTGGTATCTAGTGTTTAAGTGAAAAACAGAACAATGTTACACTAAATGTTGAGATAAATAGTGTAGCATCAACTCTAACAGAATATAAAGAAGTAAACACAGCGTAAGACTAAAATACTAAACAATAAAAACACAATGTAATAATTTTAACATAGATTTTATTAATAACAAAACATATGTTATGCCTTACGGTGAAAACAACTTAACGTCCCCATTTTTTAATTTGGATATACATAGGCTGGTTTTTTTTTTTATATATATACAAAACACCACCAAACGTCCCCACTTTGATGAAGTTGGATAGCTCAAGTGGTTAGAGCACCACTACCTAGGCGCTTTAAATCCTGAGTTCGAGTCATGGGGAGGGAAAAAGGGATGGGTATTAAATGTAATTCAAAAAAAAAAAAAACCAAACGTCCCCACTTTTCATGTTTGAAAATTCACTTTTGATTTACAATAGTAACAATACGAGTATCAAATTTAAAATTATTAAAATAATCAATTTAACATACGAGTAGTATTTATGTTATGAAATTTCGAGAGGCAAAATTAAAGAAAAGGAAAAAAAAAAAAAAAAAGCATTGACAACATTTTCTCTTTTTTCGTTTCCATGTTATTCAATTAAAAGTTGACATGACTTTAAAAAAAAAAAATTAATTACTGAAATATTTTTATAGTATTTAAAAAAATATATTAAAAAATAAATATTTGAAAAGTTTTTTCTCGAATTAAACTGGAACCGTAGATCTCGAGGTTCGAGAGAAAGCCCAACCCAGCATGGACTTGGAACGGGTCAAACCGGAGCCCGATTCAATTCGAAGGAAAACATACGTTTCCAACGGGTAATGGATTGGACCAGCGGGCTCAATCCAACTCGATTCTACCTATTTGACAATTCTAGATATATATTTCATTTTATAATTAAATATTTTTATTTATTTATTAATTAATTAAAATGATATATTAATAATTGTTTATTTATTAATTTAATTTATTGATAGGACAGTGCAATGGGATTGTAGTGATTGTATTTTGCATAAGGGAAACGCACTTTTTAATGTTTAGAAAATAATCGGTTGGAGAACAATTGAATAGTGGAGCATTTAGGAGAACAGGTAGTGTATGCATATTTTTAAATTAATTGAATAAAATTTAAATATTTTAATTATGAAAGGGAAAATTGAAAAAATTATTCGAAGACAAAAAGAGAAGAGAGAGAGAGAGACAGTGGTCCAAATATAAAAGTATGAAATAAACTCGTCGATCGGCTTTATAAAATCTTGTATTGAAATAAATAAGCCACATTAACAAAAAATTAATAAAATCTTCATTCGGTCAATTGTAATAATCTTTGTTGTCGGTGCTCGGATATGTGGGACAAAGTTGGTATTTGGTGCCTTTTCGCCGATAGTCTCGTTAAATTGAGTATAAAAGAGTATCCCAGAAAAGAAATTCTGGGAATCACAAGTTGATGGATTATTTGCCTGGTTTGATGGATACAATTTTTAAGAAAAGAGAATGTCGTGGTTAATAATATAAGATAAATAAAGGGTATTTTAAATAATTTGATGAGATATAAAGTAAAATGTATGTAAAAAAAGAGTGATAATTTTAAAAATAAAATGATGTTGGGAGATAATTTAATTTTGTGGGGTATTTCCATATTAAGAGTGTGCAAATAATTATGGGACGTCCCAATAAACAAAGTGTGCAAATAATCATGGAACGGAGATAGTAACATTTTCGGTCAGCAGTTATGTTAACATTTCATATACACGTTTTACCTAGTTGATGCTACTACCTCATCGGCTCATCCTTCTAACCTATCGAATTTCATATCTACACGATAAGGTTAAAAACGATTAGGATGCGTGTTAACACAACACAGATATGATAATTTTTGTATCGACATGACATAATAATAACATAATTTTTTTTTTTTTGTCAACGTGACATGACACGCAATAAGAAAATACACAAATTTAAATACTCCATATAAAAATTAAAATATCGTGTCGTATCGTTAGAGCTGGCAATTCGGGCGGCCCAGCCTGGCCCAGTCCAGCCCAACGGGCCAAGTGATGTTTGTGGGTTAGGCCGGGCCCGACCCCGACCCCGACCCATGAACTAACCAGGCCTATAAAATTGGAGTCCAACCTAGCCCACTTGGATTTACATATTTATTGCTCTGTCCCGCCCTGTCCCGAATTTATATATATATATATATATATATATATATATAATTTAATTAAGTAAACTAATACCAATATTTATTTTAGTTTAGTTTAATGATGAATTTTAATGTTTAGTATATATCATTTTAAATATTTTAAATAATTTATATACATATAAAATGAGACTTGGGGCCAGGCAGGGGGAGACTCAAAATGATGTCCCATATCAAGCGTGGGGCAGGGCGGGACAGGGCAGATACCCGCGCGGGGCAAATCAGGACATAAAATGCTGCCCTGTAGTAGATCATGGGGCAAGACAGGGCGGATGCGTATATGCACGGGACAGGTTTGAATATTGAGATACCTGTCCAGCTCTGTCCGTTGTTATCCCTACTCTCAATCTTCAATTTTGATTCCAAGAACACTTTTATAGTTATTTGTTTAAGGCATTGCTTGCATGCAGGGTAATACCAATTGCACCGTAGTCAATAGCGTGACAAGTAGTCAATGATGGTGACAGATGCACATAGGGTCCGGGGGTCACAGCGCCCCACTAATTTTATAAATTTTTCAAAGGTATTTTAGTAATTTAACATATATATATTATATTATATATATATATACTCCTTCCGTTCTACTAGTATTTTATGCACACTTTCCTTAACGGACGTTCCAACATTTTTTACACACTCCAAAAAAGGAAATAATAATACCCCTCCTTTATTTTACCTTTAATCAAATCTCTTTCACTTTAATCAATAAATTACCAATAATACCCCTCCTTTATTTACCTTACACATCACTTTATTCCATTTTCTTAATCTCCGTGCCGGTCAAAGTGTGCATAAAATCATTGGACGGAGGAAGTATATATAAATAATAATATTATATATTTATATGCATTATATATGGGATAATGGGATTGAGACTCCCTGACTCAGGACCTGGACTTAAAATATACTTTTCATCCGAAGAAGCCCATTAATTTTATACATTGACTTGAAGGTAAACGTATTTTTATTTTAATTTTATTTCTTCTTTATTACTTTTATTGGTTCACCCAATTAATTTTTTTATCTATTTTTTTGTGTTCTTGTTGGTTTTAGGTTTTTTCAAATATTAGGTTACTCAAAAAATTTAATACTTCATTTAAAAATTTGCATATAACTTTGTTATTTTTAAAGTTCAATAATACATATGCATTTTGTTAATTAATATATTGATTCTTACTATATACTTCCTTCTATTTAAAATATATGTCATCCTAAGTCATGTACACATATTAAGAAAATAATTGACTTCTCATTTTATACTTAATCAATGCTTGTAATTCTCATTAAAAAAATACATGTATGTAAATATTTATTGATCTTAAGGGTAAATTTGAAATAAATACAATTAATTTGCATTGAAAAGTGCAAAACGACTTATATTTTGCAAAGAAAACGAAAAGTTAAAACGACTTATATTAAGAATAGGAGGAAGTACTAAATTATAGGGTAATGATTAATTTATTGGATTGTGTGATAGAAAAAATAAGTATTATTTGTGTAACTTATATTATTGATATTTAATAATTTATTGTGCATTATTTTGATTAATTTGGGGGGGGGGGGGGATGGAGTGGGGTAGGTGATTAATTATCCGTTGCCACAACTACATTCGAAAGATTAATTTCAGCTTTGAAACTCATTAAAAGTCCATTTCGTAATTTAATTGGAGATCGATTATTGAATGATTGTTTAGTTGCATACATTGAAAGAAATGTCTTTAAAAAAACCATTATCAAAGTTATCATTCCAAAACATGAAGAACAGAAGAGAAACTTATAATTTACTAGTTTGTATTAGGTTTTTTTTTTTAGAAATTGATGTAATTATGTTTATCATTTTGCTTATATAACTATAAATAGTAGTTCAAGACTTTATATATTTTAAAATTTTATTTCTATTTTTTTACTACTATTTATAGTTATATAAGCAAAATTCAAATCACAACTCTAATTCATCTCCACATTCCTAGCCCTAGCATCAAGATCTAAAATCAGTCAAAATAGATTAAATTATTGGTTCACATTTACCTCATATCCAATCGTCACCGAAATGCAATCAGCCGAATTTGAGGTACAATCAACCAGCTGGTCTTCCAACAAGCGATCACTTAACAGCGGCTTCGAGTAGTGGACTAGTGGTAAGCACGAACTTAAAAAATGGAAGACCGATTTTCTTTTTTGTTAGAACAGAACCGAAGTTTGAGTCTATTCCATAACTGGAACGAATTTTGTGTATTCGTCGTCCGCGGTGATGGGAGAGGAGGAAGAAAAGAAGCAAACGCCAAATGAACAGCACCGTCGGCGGCGATGGGAGAAACTCAGATGGGCCGCCGAAACAATGGCACCTTACGCGAAACAATTTTTTTATGTTAGGGTTTTTGGGTTAATAAGAGGGCATCTCGTGTCATTTTGCAAATATTAAGAGGGCAAAATAGTAAATCACTCATAAACTTCAAATTATAACCCACCTCTTATCTAACACACCAAACACTAAATTACATTTTTAAAAAATCACTATCTTACCTAATCTATCTAAAATTCCCTATCTTACATCTATTTTATCTAAACAATCTTTTGCACCAAACGGGGCCTAAGGCCATGTTTGGTGTCCAAGAGAAGGGTAGATAAGGGTAGATAAGGGGCCTTATCTGGGCTAATTTGTAGTTTGGTTTGCAAGACTTGGGCCCGCGTTTTGGTGCCAAGCCCGCATTTAAACCCTACAAAATCCCTCATTGTAATCCTTTTCAATACCCTAAGGGCATGTTTGGTTTAATTGATTAAACAGGATATATTGTTTTATCCCAATTATTCCTATGTTTGGTTTACCGGAATTAAACCCGTGATTAAAATAGGCCCGGAATTATTATCCTTCCTAATCATTTATTTGAGTGTTTATTAGTCCCAAAGAGAAGGTGGGATAATTAATCTTGCAGAACAAAAAAATATGTAGATGGACTTTATTGCCCTCCAATTTGTGGGTAATTACAATTTACCACATATATATACAAAAGAACCCTAATTAATGGCCTCAAGGATAGAAAAGTAAATTGTCACATTTATCTCAATTTATCCTTGAATTCAAACATAAAACAAAACTTATCCCTAAGAAATTTCAAAATTTAATCTATCAATCCAAACACAAATCTCAATTCAAAAAATAATGCAATCACATCTAATCCTATCCTACCTTATCTATCCCAACCTGTAAACCAAACATGCCCTAAGATTGTGCCAAGATTGGTTTTTCCGGAAAATTTTACACGCCTTTGGACAAAAATACCCCCTAGGTATTTAAATCCACATTTCACTCCAATTCACTCATTCCATCATTTCACACACGAAATAAAACTCTCTGGCGATTCGGCGATTTTGCGAGTGCGATGGCGATTTGGCGATGGCTATTTGGGCTTAGGGTTTTCTCTTCCGTCGTCGTCTTCTAGATCCAGCCTCCGTCTCTCCATCTCTCTCGGCGACTAGGGTTTTGCGGTGTGGGTTTCCTCTTCCTTTGGTTGTTGTTGTAGATCCAGCCTACTTCTCTCGGCGACTAGGGTTGTGCGGTGTGGGTGATTTTTTAAGGTTTGCATTTTTTCAAACTTTTTTCAAACCCTTTGCATTTTTTCAAACTTTTTGTGTGATTTCTCACGATCTATCGACGCTTTGCATTTTCTCAAACTTTTTGTGTGATTTTTTAAGGTTGTGTCTATTTAGTAGGTAACCGGCAGATCGGAACACGGCGAATTGCTACGGTGACGTTCGACGAGTATTTTCGGTGACCGAGGTTAGTGTTAAGTTTTGTGTTTTGTGTTAAGTTTAAGCCCCATTAGCATCTGTGTTTTGTGTTAAGTTTAAGCCCCATTTTGATTTTATAATAACCATTTAATTATATTGTTTCAGTTTGAAAGCAATTCCAATGGGAGATCTAAAGGTTCTGAAAGAAAAGCTTGAACAAGGGGTAAGACCTTAAATTGCCCTTTTACTTTATTGTGTGTGTGTATCTGAACTGGTTCCTTTTTCTTATAAAAATTATAGAGTACATATGAAAGTGGCAGTCTGAGACTTAGGTTCAACAACAAGTTTTTTTTCTTTTTGTTATTGGTGGAGAGGGGTTGGCTGGCGGGTGACTAAGAGAACCAGTTTAAATATAACTATTATAATGCACAAAACTTGATTGGACTAATTTTATTTGAAATTGAGTGGGAAGAAGCTCCCCTGTCTTGAGGAGTACCAAATTTTGGGTGATGTTTGCAAAATAGAGTTCATTATGACAATGCTATATTTTTACTCAAATTATGAGTGCTACAATCTTAACTTCCCCTATTTTTTAAAACGCTCATATGTCACAGGCGGAGGAAAATCTTGGTATGGCAATGGTCTACACATTGGTTGGATCTGCTAAGGAATGGCTTTCTGAAAGATTTTCTCAGGATGTAGGAGATGAGGATGATGTGGAAGATGAGGCTGCAAAAGATGAGGTATTCTTGTTCTGTGAATTTATTGTATCTTTAGGTGGATGTTGTGTATTCAAGGGTTGGGTCTTTTTCAGAAACTTGCACTGGAACACCTTGCATTCTTTCTTATTGTAAAATCTTATTAATAATCATAAGAACTCGAATGAGTATTGTATTTCCACCATGCGTAAATATATACAGATTTACAAGGTTTGTAAAAAGGAAAAGAAGCCTGTACAAGGAAAAACTTAATCAAGGATAATCAAGGATATAAATTGGTCAATCTCTTGATTTGAGGAGTTAATTGAGAGCGGATCTTTGTATGTATGGTAGGACACTAATCAAGGACATCTAATACTCCCCCTCAAGTTGGTGCGTGGAGGTCACAAACGCCCAACTTGCTGCGCAAAAAACTAAATCGTTCGGCACCAAGGGCTTTTGTGAATATGTCTGCAACCTGTGATGCAGAAGATATTTTGCATGGTTTGATGTCGCCACTATCCACACGTTCACGAACGAAGTAACAATCAATTTCTACGTGTTTGGTGCGTTCATGAAATACTGGATTAACGGCTATGTGTTGAGCTGCTTGATTGTCGCAAAACAGAACTGTGGGCCCAAATTGTGGGGCGAGAAAATCTTTAAGCAACCATCGGAGCCAAATTAGTTCACTAACGGTGGTGGCCATGGCACGATATTCGGCTTCAGCGGAAGAGCGTGAGACAACTGTTTGTTTCTTTGTGCGCCATGAAATGGGTGAACCACCAAGTGTGATAAAATAGCCTGTGCTAGAACGTCGAGTGAATGGACATCCACCCCAATCAGCATCACAATATGCTTCTAATGTGAGATTCCCATCAGAAGGTAGAAATATACCTTGGCCTGGAGTCAACTTAAGGTATCGAAGAATCCGGTTCGCGGCATCTATATGCGATTGATGTGGTTCACTCATGAATTGACTTAACTGGTTCACTGAATAAACTATATCGGGCCGAGTAACGGTAAGATATAGCAATCTTCCTATCAAACGACGATACTGTGCAGGATCAATGGCTGGACTATCGTCTTCCTTGCTGAGTTTTAAATTTTGCTCCATTGGAAAAGTTGGCTGGACTATCGTCTTCCTTGCTGAGTTTTAAATTTTGCTCCATTGGAAAAGTACTCGGACGACTAGCTTGAAAGCCACTTTCCTCCAAGATGTCCAAAGTATATTTGCGTTGACTCAACACCATTCCCTGCGGTGATCGGGCTACTTCTATCCCCAAAAAATATTTTAATGGCCCCAAATCTTTTATGCTAAAGGATTTGTCTAGATATGCTTTGACCTCTTGAATTTTCGTCCTTTCATTTCCCATTAAGAGCACGTCATCAACGTATATGAGTGCGGAGATATAAATCACACCACGCCTGAAGATAAATAAGGAGTGGTCTGCATGGGATTGGCGAAACCCAATTGCAATCAAGGCCTTCGTGAACTTATGATACCAATTTCGAGAGGCTTGTCGTAAACCATACAATGACTTTTGCAGTTTACATACACGTTGATCACCCGCCTTTGCAAATCCTTGTGGGACGTGCATGTAAACTTCCTCTATGAGATCTCCGTGGAGAAATGCGTTATTGACATCCAACTGGTGTACCTCCCAGTTTCTCTTAGCTGCCACTGTTAACATACATCGCATTGTGACTAGCTTTGCCACCGGAGCAAATGTTTCATGGAAGTCAATTCCTTCCACTTGCGTGTAGCCTTTAGCTACGAGGCGTGCTTTATATCGTTCAATTTCTCCGTTGGGTTGATACTTTATCTTGTACACCCATTTCGAACCTATTGCCCTTTTTCCCGGAGGTAAATGGACTAACGACCATGTGCCATTGTTTTCTAGAGCCTGGATCTCACTTTTCATGGCTTCTCGCCACTGGGGGATCCTTAATAGCCTGTGAAAAATGTTTTGGCTCATCACGTGATGTGATGGCTGCTAGAAATGCTTTGTGAGTCGTCGAAAAATTATTGTATGAAATAAAGTTAGAGAGGGGATATACCGTCGAGGTTACTGAATTTGTCCTGGGCAATGAATGGTCGATGGAGGGTGGCAAATCAGTCTCAAATTCCTGTAGATGTTTGGGTTTGATTTTCTGGCGTTGACTTCTTCTAGTGTCGCCAGTGTCCCCAGGAGCTATATCAATGTGTTGATTTATTTGTGCTTGAGTAGGCTCTTCATTATGTAATAATGTTGATCCACTTGATTCATTATGTGGCTCATCATAATTGTTCAAATTTATACCAGCATCTGCATCAATCTCATGGTTCATTGTCTCATTAAGGAAAAACCCAGGTGAGCTCATATTTTGGATTCTGGTTTGGGCCTCATTGACAGCATCCCCAAAGTTCATGTCATTCACATGTTTTAGGCCTGCAAAATTTTGAGAAAAGGGAAACATATCCTCGAAAAATGTGACGTCCCTTGATGTATAAATATTATGGCTTTGAAGATCAAAAACCCTATATCCTTTCTATCCCATAGGATAGCCCACAAACATGCAGGGTCTCCCTCTCTCGCCAAATTTATCATGATTGATTTTTTTATTGTGTGCATAAACAAGACAACCAAAAACTTTAAAATGATCATATGTGGGTGCCTTTCCTAACAAGACCTCATGTGGTGTTTTGTTTTTGATAACTTTGGAGGGCAGTTTATTTATGATATATACGGCAGTTAGGATGCACTCGCCCCAAAATTGTATCGGCAAAGAGGCTTGAAAGCGCAAAGCTCTCGCTACTTCCAAGATATGTCTATGCCTTCTTTCAACAACCCCATTTTGTTGAGGCGTGTAAGTGCATGAAGTTTCTAATAGCATGCCGTTATTTCTGTAATAATCTAACATGCAATTGGACTTGAATTCTACCCCATTGTCAGTTCTCAATCTTTTCACATATGTACCAAATTGAGTTTTTACCATTTCGCAAAATGTGATTAAATGATGATAGAACTTCAGACTTTTGTTTCATAAGATATACCCAAATCCCACGACTAAAATCATCGACAATAGACAAAAAATAATGTGCACCAGAATTGGAAGCAGTTTTATATGACCCCCAAATATCACAATGAATCAACTCGAAACAAGAGTTCGTTTTAATATAACTAGTAGGAAAAGGCAATCTAGTATGTTTTGCTCTAATGCAGGAATCACAAAAGGACAGATTATTAAAACTTGCCAAATGTTTAATTTTGTGTAAAACTGAATTTGAAGCATGTCCGAGCCTCATATGCCAAATCCTTGAGTCAACTGAGACTGATAATGCTGCCCCGTTCTGTTCGGTAGGTTCCATGCAATACAAACCATTAAATACCTTACCCCGTCCAATCTGCTTCTTCGAGTGTAAGTCCTGCATAATGCAATGATCCGAAAAGAAAGTCAACGAACAATTTAAATCTTGAGTTAATTTTCTCACAGAAAGTAAATTGCAGTTAAATTCAGGAACATTCAAGACATTTTTTATTTTAATTCCATTCGATAAGCGTGCAGTTCCTACGCCTTTCACGGGCAAATTCATCCCCACATCAATTATATTTTCCAAATGTTGCTTATCACATGTGATATGGTCTGTCGCCCCTGAGTCGATAACCCAGGGCTTAACATGTATTATCTTACCGGTCATATTTGCCGAAGGATCAGTGGTGGATGAATCAAAGTCAGAGGATGGGCCTATCAATTGTACCAGTCGCGTGTATTGCTTCATAGTAAGGCCAGGCATTGGGCTTGGCTCGCTTTGGGTTGATGCTTCTTGGAACCATTGGAACGACCCATTCCATCTTTTTTCTTAATATTCCAATGATCAGGGTACCCAATTATCTCATAACAATTTTCCAATCTTTCCCACATCGCCTTTCATCTTTTCCATCTTGTCGACGATCAAAACTCATTTTATGATCTCTCTTCCCATGAACCTGGAAGGCTGCCACCTCCGGCATCTGCTTACGTGTGGCTGTAATCGCCCGTTGTTGCTCGTCTTCTGCAACAAGGTGGTATGCGACATTTAGGGTTTTAATGGTACTTAAAAATCTGGGTTTTAATGGTGTTGTATTCCTCATTGAGTCCCATCAGACACTCCGGATCGTAATGAGCTCTTTGGTTAGGTTGCAGGTGCATTTACCACAAGTGCATAGACTTCTGAGTTTTGTGAAATAGGCAGGAATAGACAATTGATCTTGTCTAACTGATGTTACTGCTCTCCGCAAACGTGGAGCACTTTCTTGACCTCCTTGAGATCATTCCAAATTTCTTGAGCTGTTGTGGCAAATTTCACGCTGCTGCGAATTTCCTTTTCCATTGCGCTAGTAAGCCATCCTCTTACAGCGCTTCCAATTCATCAAATCCTTTGAATCTTGTTTTTGGCAAAGAGGGCATTGCTCATTTCACTTGCCCAATCATTGTAGTTTCCATCTTTAAGCAATTCCCCGACCCAAATTTGTCCCTGCGGCTGCAAGAAAATATGGTGATGACATATCAATGGTGTTGTTACCACCGGCCATGGTATTTAGATGGAGAAAAAACTTGCAGTAATTTAAATATGTTTAATGAATCGAGTGTGATGAAGTCAGGTGTAAAATCTTATTGAATAATCATAAGAACTCGAATATATACAGATTTACAAGGTTTGTAAAAAGGAAAAACTTAATCAAGGATATAAATTGGTCAATCTCTTGATTTGAGGAGTTAATTGAGAGCGGATCTTTGTATGTATGGTAGGACACTAATCAAGGACATCTAATACTTATGATTAAGCCTTCCGTATAAAATTATCTCAATGTTATAATTGCCCTGATCAAATTTGTTGGTGGATAGGCATTCTGTAATTTTTAGACTTTTTGCATCATGCATCTGAAGAAACCTATATTGGTGTTTCAGGTTAAGACTAGCCAACTGGTCTTGTGCTTGTAGAGTTTAGCTCTATTGACTAGTTACCTCAGTTTTGAGCAGGCTGTCATAATCTTTTGAAGCTAACAAAAGTCAGAAACTTATTAAGGATCTATTAAGAAACATATCTTGGTGTTATATGTTTAGACTAGCCAACTGGTTTTGTGCTCGTTGAATTTAGCTCTATTGACTACTAACCTCAGTTTTGTTATGCTTGATGATAACCCTTGTGAAAGGTTCGAAAGTGGGATTTTATATGAAATTACTTCAGCTATTTTACCTTTCAAAATTCACTGAATGTGTTAGGTGACTATAATTTTCAGATTATTGGCATTTTTGGCATGGCGGGAGAAATTTGAAGCAGACAGTGGTTTGAAAGTGGAAGAGCTTCCTCGGTACTTTCTCCACTAGATCATTTTTCTATTTTCAGGATTCATCAATTTTACATCCCCTAATCATAACGGTGGCATCGTGTACTTTATTCTTTGGTTGTTAGCTTGTTCATCAACATTTCTGTATTGGTAAAGTGGATTCAGAAGTAACGTAGGATAAAGCAAGAAGTTTACAATTATGAAAAATCAACATTTAGAAGTGAGGCCTAATAAATATCAAGGGGAAACTGAACTAGATTTGAATCAAACTATATCCTGAAGGTCAAATAGGTTAACATTGAATGAGGCAAGAGATGAGCTTAAGCTTCCCCATTATCCTCTTGAGTCAAAACGTATTAACTGTGGCAAGACCTGTTTTCATTTGTTCAAGTCAAATCCTGTTCTTGTTTTGCCTACCATTTTGCTGGACTGTGCTGAGATTGAAATTAAAATGTTCAAATCCATTCCATGCAGAAAGGTGCTGCGCTTATTGCTGAAGGTTCTGATGAAGACGAGGAACTCATTGATTTTGATGATGACGACGACTTTGAAGGTTATCGAAATAAAAAAGTAAAAAAATCCTTTTATCCTAAAGTGGTTCTTTTCATGTGCGCACAGATGATGAAGACGAATTGCTCGAGCACTATCTGGCTGAAGGCACAGAGGCAACTGACTAAGCAAATTTGGTGTTGTGGGCAGGAATTGGTAGTTTTGATGATGATACAATCCCCGATGGGATATGGGGAACTTCTCATCGGGGAACTTGGCTGTACTATAAGATCATAGCTTTACCCGATCGAGCCTACATTTACTGTGAAATAGTCACTGTCGCTGAGGGTTGACTTTTACATGCATGAACTATGTATCAATTTTGAAAGCTGAGAGGCTAAAGATTTTGTGATGCTTTGGAGTTTGGTCCCTTGTAGAGGCTTGCTCCATATATTTACCAGAACTGAATAATGTCTTGAATTAAAGTTGCTCCATATATTTACCAGAACTGAATAGTGTCTTGAATTAAAGTTGCAGCTCGTTTTTAACTATACCGATGTATGTAATGGTTATTACTCATAAGTTTGTGTATGTTGAATGGAAAATATTTAACAAAAAGCAAATAAGATTATAATCGATTTTGATTCAATGTGTTGGACCGAATTTAGAACTGAATGATGCACCAAATTATGTTTATTCAACATTATTTTTTCAACCTCGTCTATTATATTTTCGCGTAAAATCAAAATTAAGAATAATTGAATCAACCAACATAAATGGTGTGAGTTGCAACAATTCAGCACATAATTTTCATCCAAACCATCATCAGTACAAATAGTTGAAGCAAGAATCTAACCCTGTGTCCCTGTGCTATATTTCTCAATGGCTATTTACCACAATGAAATCTTCACTCAATATAAAATAGCAATAAAAAAGTTGAACCACCAAGCTCAGTCCTAGCGTATGATGAACCGAGATAAATACCGATATGTGGCTCAGGCGAGCAGGTTTGATAGCTTGTACCTGCCAAATCAGCTAAAAGGCATTCTCAATCTCACCCTTCTACGACTTGATCTATGCCCCGAGAGCAAATTGGGGACTTGAAAATGGATTCAGCCAGTTCCTGTCTCCTCAATAGCCTACTGGAGGGCTCAAATTTAGAAACAGAAGTATTTTGAATTTCTCCTGATTCGTCTGATCTCAAAAGAAAATGGGAACCAACTGCTTCAACAGTTTTATCAATGAAATTCGACCTTGATATATAGTCCTTCATGCGGCAGATGAACTCCAAATGACCCCTCGTTTGTCGATACTCAGGAGCTCGCTTTGGCTGTTTGAGATAACCCATGTTACTCATCTCATAATCCCATAAAAAGGAAGTATGATGGATCCACCTATTTTTGGTAATCGACTGAGCATTTCCTCCAAACTTGCGGTTCCCAAGTACATAATCGTTCTCTCGAAGACTAAAATCCCCAATTCCTTGAAACACATGCTTGTATATTAGGCTGCTCCATGACATGATAGGTTGAGGATATGATTGTAAACCAGGAACAGCATCCTTGTTGCATACGAAGGTTACGAAAATGGTGCCTTGATCAACAATAACAGTACCACCTCCTGTGAACCTTCGAATGACTGGAATTTCGTCTCTTAGGACAGATTCAGTCTCAAGGAGTTCCTCAGGTTTCCCTGAAACACCCATTACGATTGTGGGATCAACTGTTCCATCGTTGATGATGCACCAGTTATGAGGAGAGGTTCGCAGAAGTCTCTCCTCTAAATGCAATTGCTGTAGAATGGGAACTCCTTTTAACCTGAGAAGATTGATTAGAGGCAACACGGTATTTCTGGTCTGAGACACAGCCATCGTCCGAAAGGTGACACCAACAGTTTCAACTCAGTGATGAAGGTGATAACCTAATTATTTGCTTTGCATTTCTGGTAACTGCATGTCTGCAACAAAGAAAAGATCAAAAGTTAAAATGATTAGGCAGCCTGTAACGTATTTCCCATTCAAAAGTATGCAAGAACTATGCATCTTACATACAGAAGAAACAAAAAAACACTTAACATCAGAGCAGATACTCCATCTATTCACTTTTATTGAGTTTTTACTTCTGATCTTGACAAAGTTTCAACCTTCTTAAACACTACATATTAAATCTCTTACTACTTCTACATGATTTTAGCTCATGGAAAATAGAGCTCCCATTCAAAATCACACGACTCATCTGTAGATAAAATAAGGAAAACTACAAAGAAACTTACAAATTGCATAGGCAATCATCTGACTCTAATCCTTTCAGACAATTTTGTCATTTGATATCTCCTCTTTCGAACACAAAAATGCAAACAAATTCAAATCACAACTCTAATTCATCTCCACATTCCTAGCCCTAGCATCAAGATCTAAAATCAGTCAAAATAGATTAAATTATTGGTTCACATTTACCTCATTTCCAATCGTCACCGAAATGCAATCAGCCGAATTTGAGGTACAATCAACCAGCTGGTCTTCAACCAAGCGATCACTTAACAGCGGCTTCGAGTAGTGGACTAGTGGTAAGCACGAACTTAAAAAATGGAAGACCGATTTTCTTTTTTGTTAGAACAGAACCGAAGTTTGAGTCTATTCCATAACTGGAACGAATTTTGTGTATTCGTCGTCCGCGGTGATGGGAGAGCAGGAAGAAAAGAAGCAAACGCCAAATGAACAGCACCGTCGGCGGCGATGGGAGAAACTCAGATGGGCCGCCGAAACAATGGCACCTTACGCGAAACAATTTTTTTATGTTAGGGTTTTTGGGTTAATAAGAGGGCATCTCGTGTCATTTTGCAAATATTAAGAGGGCAAAATAGTAAATCACTCATAAACTTTAAATTATAACCCACCTCTTATCTAACACACCAAACACTAAATTACATTTTAAAAAAATCACTATCTTACCTAATCTATCTAAAATTCCCCATCTTACATCTATTTTATCTAAACAATCTTTTGCACCAAACGGGGCCTAAGTAGACTAATGTTAGAAATGGATTAGAAAAAAAAAAGTATTACTATCGACTATTTTTGCTAAACTGTATGGGAAACAAAAATAAACTTTTTTAGATTTTGATTCACCCGTAAATGTAGTAATCTCTCAAAATTCTGAATAAATAATGCCTTCAAATTATGATTTCAACTTATTACACTGATCGATCAGTTTATTTATAATATGAAATTTATGTAAGATTTATTCTTAGTAAAGAAAATATTTAATAATTTATAATAATGGAATGTAATTTAATAAATTATGGAAGGCATAAATTTAAATTGTATATTTGAATGTACAAGGAAGACCTAGATTTGAATGCTTAATATAAAAGGAAGAACTAGATTTTTCAATTTCCTAAGATGAGTTAACATAAAAGGAAGACCTAGATTTGAATTCTTAGTATTGTTTTCAAAGATTTTAATCTTTAAAATGAATATTCAGTTTTTTGAAGTTTATTTGATAATGGAATACTTATAAATTTTTAAGATTTAGAGAGTAATTTTAGAAAATTCTAATTAGATTTATGAAGTAATTTTAGGAAACTCAAATTATATAAATTATTATTAAAAGAAAGGGGATCTTTATTTAAATGATGGACTCTTTATTATTAAAAGTAAAAAGATCGACTTTTTTTGTATTAAAAAAAAAGATCTGCGTTAAAAAAAAAAAATCAAATATTTTTAAGGTTACCAAAAATCCGAACGGAATATTAAATCAAGATTTGTTGAGTAATTTTAGGAAATTCTAATTACCTAATTTATTTAAAATAACAAATTTTTGAAGGAAAATTTTATTATTTAAAAAAAATATTATTGTTTATGGATAAATTTAAGAAAATTCAAATTACCCAATTTATTTAAGATAACAAATTTTGAAGGGAATTTTTATTATTAAAATAAAAGATCGACTCTTTATTATTTTTTTGGTCGGTATCGACTCTTTAATTATTAAAAAAAAGATATGTAAATTACCATATATTATTAAGATCAAAGACCTTGATTTGAATGCTTAATACTGTTTTCAAAGATTTTAATCCTTTTTAGGAAATTCTAATTACCTAATTTATGTAAGGTAACAAATTTTTAAGGAAATCTTTATTATTTAAAAAAATTGCAATTGTTTATAGATTACTTTTAGGAAATTCAAGTTACCTTATTCTTTATTATTAAAAGAAAAGATCGACTCTTTATTATTAAAAATTAAAAGACCGATTATTTTGTATTAAAAAAAAAAAAAGATAACAAATTTTGAAGGAAATTCTATTAAGAAGGAAAATTTACCTAATTTATTTAGATCAATTTTATTATGTTCAATTTTATTTAGATATTATTAAGAAGGAAATTCTACCTAATTTATTTAAGATAACAAATTTTGAAGGAAATCTTTATTATTAAAAGAAAAGATCGACTATTTATTAATAAAAGGACTGATTATTTTATATTAAAAAAACCTGGAAATTACCATATATTATTAATATCGAATTTATTTGGATATTATTAAGGAAATTCTAGTTACCTAATTTATTTAAGATAACAAATTTAGAAGAAAATCAAATTTATTTAGATATTATTAAGAACAAATTTCTCTAAATATTGTGTACGTCTATTTTGCTTTACAGGTGAATTAATGTCTTTGAAAGACCGTAATGTAAACAAAGTCCGATATTTGTTTTTGCGATTGAGATGCATTATTTGAAATGCTTAGAATGACAAAGAATCATACGGTATTTACAGATATGAAATGTACATATTTTTATGATTGGAAAAAGCTAAAATCATATTTATTGTCAGAACCTGCTGAAGAAGCCGCCTAGTATCAATGTTCTTCTATCTATTTTAAAGGGCTCAAATGATCCGTCATTCTTTCTATTGTATTGCATAAAGACGAGGTAAATCTAGTATCATTGTTAAGATCCTATCATTCATTACACAATGATCAACCATAGTTTAACTACAACTCAGAATATTACATTCGCTTAAACAGTAAATATAAAATCACTCTAATTTCCGAACATGAAAACCATCCCCCTCAAACTCAAGATATATAATACTCAATCAGCATAGTGCTCAAACTCAAGATATATAATACTCAGTCAACATAGTTAGGGGTGGCAATTTTCGACACGACACAACACGAAACGATAGCACGATACGAATACGACACGTATCTGATAATAACACGATAATGACACGATAATTTTTTATATTTATATAAATATATTATTTTTTATATATTTAATACAATTTTAAATTGATTTATTTTCTTATCGTGTCGTTATCGTGTCACGTCGACACGAAAATTATCATTTTCGTGTCGACACAGATCCTTATCGTGTTCGTGTTTGGCCTTACCGTGTCGACACGAAACACGACACGATAGCACGATTTGTCAGCCCTAAACATAGTGCTCAGCATCAGCAATCCAAGCAAAGCTTAGAAGACATCGGCAACATCCAAATCCACTACCAAATCCCAAATTTTTGTGTTTGTTCATATACTCGACCAGTCGCCGCAAGTAATACGTTACACGGGAGATTTTCTCACGAGTCTAATTTCATAACTCTAGGAATTATAGAATCAAAAATAGACGTAATTGCGGCAAAAGACATCAGCAAACGGGGCATCGACGGCCCCCGTCCGGGGGCCGTCGATGCCCCGTCTGCTGATGATGATGCCCGCTTGCTGATGTCTTTTGCCGCAATGACATCTATAGTTGATTCAGAGATTATAAAATTAAACCCTGAAGAAAAACTTTTGTGTAACGTATTGTATGGCGGCAGCAGATGTCGAGTATATATGAAGAAACACACAGATTTGATAGAGAATTTGGATGTTGTCAATGTATTCCAAGGATATGACCCATTTGCTTGGACTTAGTATAATAAAATAAACTCTTAAACTCTTATGTTGAATGTGAGGGAGATGAGTTTCATGTTCAAAGAATAGAATGATTTTATGTTTCTGTTTAAGTGGATTTAATGTTCGGAATTCTGAGTTGTAGTTAAATTTCGGAATTTTATGTCACACTTTTTCTTGTACATTACTTTCAATTTACTTATAATGAACTAGATTTATAGAGGCGGGCGGGTCATTAGCGGGTGGGGTGCAACTGCAACGACGAGGCAGGTGGGGGGTTTTAAAGTAAATATCTAATCTAACAGCAAATTTAAAATAAAAAACCTACGAGTACATCTAACATATATTTATATACTGTACCTCCGGTAATTTTCGTAACAGCAAATTTAAAATTAAACATAATCTAACAACCATTTTCTCAGAAACAACTCAATAAAACCATATCTAAAAATGACAGGACTGTGTTCAAATTGGAAGAAAGCAGCAAAATACTCATGGCAGATTGGAAGAAAGCAGTATAAACCAACGTATCTATGTGGAAATCCAAAGAAATAGCAAAATTACTCTTGAAAACCCATAGCATTAACGAAAATAGACTAACCTCAATAAACACGACCGGTTAAGTGCTCGCCTAAAGGTAACGCCGCACAGCTCGAAATCCACAAGAACCCTGAAAATATGAAAAACGTGAGAAAACTTAGGACAATATAATTTTGGGATCACCATAAGGTACATACATAGTTGGGTTACTTAGAGCAACTAGACACTGAGGAAAAAATACATGCAATTAGATACAAAATGTGAGTGTAAATATCTAAATTACCCCTTAAGCCCATCATACTTAAAAAAATGGGAAAATAAAACATACTACCTTTTTTACTTTCCAATGCATCTACCCAATTCCCCAAAGATGCTGAAGACGTTTCCAACATTTATTGCTATTTCTGGCGAAACCATTGAGTACGACGAAAAACACCACTGAATCCGGCTAATCCAAAAAACTTCTATGTTATTTCCCATACATTTTATTCTCTAAAATTTAAACAAAAAAATACAGATTTCTAGTCTATAATTTTATAATAAATGCATTATTTAATTTCATAATATTCGGATCACTCACTTTAATAATTTTCATACATTCTTGTGTATATAAAAATATTGAACATACCAAATAAAAAATTGAACGTACCAAATAAAAAATTGAACACGAACATAAAAAAATTGAATATACAATAAAAAAAAAATTGAACACAACAATAAATGGACACCAACTAAAAGTTAAACAACTTACAAATTAGATCAAAATCCACCACAATTTATTATTCATTTCAAATCTCACAAAAAACCCTAAAATGCGGTTTGATTTTAATTAATAAAAAAACATCAATTTTCATCTTCATACCAAAAAAAGAGCACACAAAAAATTTTCTCAATTACGCACGAAACCAAATAAACCCAAATTATATACCTAAAATTCTCTCAATTACGCACAAAACTAAATAAACCCAAATTATATACCTAAAATTCCTAAATTCAGAGCCTCAAACTAAACTGATTCAAATTCCACTGTCTCCACAATAACACAGAAGAAAAAAAAACTCACGCATAACAAAATTGCAAGAAAATCGAATCAATCATATTTTGAATTGCTTATGGGAAGAATCAACCCACTGGTTCAACTCGGAGTGTCAACCCACCCCAAAAAAGTCCTAGATCTACGCCGCCACCAAAAAAACCCTAGATCTACGCCGCCACCAAAAAAGCCTTAGATCTATCCCGCCACCAAAAAAGCCCTAGATCTACGCGATTGCGGATGGCCCCCCTCGACGGAGCATTCAAGATCTACAACGATGGCGGCCATTTTTCTCACCTGAAACCACCGTTTGCATCCACTGTCATTTCTCAGTCGGGCGGCGGCCTGGGGCTGAGTTGGCGCGGCGGGACGCGAGGAGTCCCGAGGGGTCGCGATGCGGCTGCGCTCTGCGGTGGGACTCGAGGGGTCGCGATGCGGTCGGCGCGACGCAGTGGGACGCGAAGGGGCGGGGAGAGATGGAACGCCGGCGGCGACGACGACTATGGTTTGGAGAGGGGGTGGAGGCAAGATCGTCGGAAAAAATGAGAAGGAAATGGGGGAGGAGAGAGCGGAAGAGAGACAAGTAGGTCGGTAGGTGAGAGGGAGAGAAACGAGTATTGAGAGAATGATGCCCTAATTTTCATTTATTGAATTTAAAGGGTATTGTTGTCATTTCCCATACAAATTGTTTCTAGTTGCAAGTGTTTGGTGCCCCCATTGCTAATTTGCTATACATATACATTGGTAAAACTTGTACCCCATGATAAATAAACTCATATTTTTATACTTCACCTTCCGTAATTTTCTTAACAACAAATTTAAAATTAAACCTAATCTAAGAACCATTTTCTCAGAAACGACTCAATAAAAGGGTTTTTTTATCAAATTATTGTGTTTTAAATAATTAATTCTTAAAATACAGTACATTTTTAAAACTGTATTAAATTATAGTATAACGCGGTGGCACAAAGCGTTTCTGTAACAATGACGCGAGGCCCTAAAGCGTTTTTGTACTGACATGTGTTTCAGATTTTTTATTTATTAAAATTGATCCAAAACGCCTTTATTTTTATCACATTTTGTGCTTCAAAATATGTTTAACAAATTAAAAAAAAAAAAATGGAAAACGCTTCCTTAATTATGTATATGTAATATGTACTCCGTATGTGTTATTATATGGAGTATGTCAGTATGTAACATGAAGCATACGCACAGCATGCCATATATAAAAAATAATAAATAAAACTTTTTTTTTTACTATTTTTAACGTTATAATTTATTAAGAAATAAGGAGTTATATTTTTTTAATCTCCATGCATACATTATGCATATTTAACATTGATACTATTATTAGTTAAAAAAAACATTTGATATTATTAAAGCAAATATTACGAAATACTTATTTTATTATACTCTCTTCGTTTTTATTATAATTTTTTTATTTATTTTTATTATTCTTATTCTCTTTTTTAAATTAATATTATTCACACTATTTTATATTTACCCTCTAACCATTAATTATTTATATAAATTGTTATTAACTCTATTTATAAACAATTACTTTATTTATATAGGTGAACTTCACAACACGTCACCATACCCTTAACTAACTTATCTATTTTATATACTTCCTCTGTCTATTTATAAGTTTTCATTTTGTCATTTTGATTCGTTTGCTTATAATTCTCATATCCTTTTAATAGTATTTCTTAATATTTTATTCGTATACTTCAATTTATATTTAAAGTTTCTCTTTATTTTCCTTTTTTATCAATCACGCATTATATCTATTATTTAATCATTTTTTTTAATTTATGTGTCAAAAAGTAACGAAAAATTGATAAGTGGATGAACATAATATAAGTTAATAAATATTTTTTAAAACATGTGTCCAAAAAAATTAGAACAGTAAATTTAAAAAGAATTATAGCAACTATCACTACACTATTTAAGTAATTGTCATATCTATAACTAATGATACTCATAAAGAATTAAAGAATTAAGGTTATAAAATCAATCACATAAAATTCTCCCAGTTGAGAGCGTGAGTTTGAGATCAGAATCCATGGAGACGTCATTTGAAAACTTAAATATTTCGCAAGATGAAGACGAGGAATGCTTCCTTGAGCCAGATGTCCCCATTGCTGGCAACGTAGGAGCGAAACTGTGCTTGGTGGGTCGCCTTCTCACAGAGCAACCTCAGAACTTCAATTTCGTCAAGAGTCGTTTATCCACTCTATGGTGGATTAAACGAGGAGTGGAGATCGGAGGCGGCAGATACTTGTTTCAATTTTTCCACAAACTTGATCTGAAACGGGTTATGGAGGGTTCGCCTTGGATGTTCGGAAACTTCCCCCTTGTCATTCGTCACCTCCGAATTGGCGAACAACCATCCAGAGTGGAACTCAACTCCCTTTCCTTTTGGGTCCAGATGTACGACCTACCCATAGGCTATTTTTCGGAGGGGTAGGTCAAATGTTGGGCAACTTCATTGGACGTTTTGTCGAATATGATAAAACAAACGAACAGGCAGTTTGGAGGCCATTTATGAGGGTGAGGGTCGATATTGATGTGCGTAATCCACTCAAGAGACACAAAAAATTCAAGCAGCGGCATGGGTCGGCGTTCGAGGTGAAATTCAAATACGAGAAGTTGCACTTCTTCTGCTTTGTTTGCGGGCGATTAGGGCATACAGAGAGCTTTTGTGACATTGTGTTTGACGCAGGAGATCGGCCAATAGTAAGGAACTGGGGACCTGAGTTAAAAGCTCCTGACAAACGATCGAACAATAAGAACATGAACAGAGGCCCTACGGTGGTGGGCAACATTACGGCTGAGAGGTCACCGGAGGCAGACCCGAACGTGCAGGTTGACTCCGAAATTGTGGGGGCTATCCAAACTGACAAGCGAGAATTTTGGGGAGTTGGAGAAAATCAAGGAGTAGTTACCAAAATTAATGCAAGTCAAACCCCTGGATTTGAGGGGCGAGTAATCGAGGGTATGATGCAGGTCAACCCCACTTTTGACCAGGATAATGATTCTTATTCCGAATATGCCTTAAATGATCCTGAAGAAATGGAGAGAAAGAGGAAACGTATATTTCTGGCAAAGACAGCAGGACAGAATGATGATGAACATTTTTTAACGGCAGGCCCCGGTGTCGGGACCAGCCGACACCAATGATTGTCCTAAGTTGGAACTGTAGAGGGCTCGGCCAACCTGCTACGGTTCCTGCACTGTGCGAGCTTGTCAAAGCTCGGAAGGCTGATATTGTTTTTCTTAGTGAGACTATTTATGTTGTTGCTCGTCTCGAGCTTGTTCGTATTAATTTAAAATTTCGCAATTGTTTTACTGTCGATTGTAATGGCCGCAGTGGCGGTCTTTGTTTACTTTGGAATGATAAGGTGGATTGTTCTCTTTTGTCGTATTCTTCTGATCATATTGACATGGAGGTTAATTTTAAAAATAGCACAACTCGACTCACAGGCTTTTATGGATATCCTGAAAGATCCCGGAGACACCTTTCATGGGATCTGTTGCGCAGGCTTTCAAGGGTAAACCAATTACCTTGGATCTGCATTGGTGACTTTAACGATTTGTTATGGAGTAATGATAAAAACGGGAGAGTGGATCACCCAGAGGCTTTATTCAGGGGATTTAGAGAGGCCACAGCTGATAGTGGACTCACGGATCTCCCTCTAAGGAAAAATCAATATACTTGGTCTCGAGGGCGCGGAACAGATAATTTTGTGGAGGAGAGACTCGATCGTGCTATGAGTAACACAGACTGGCAGAATAAGTTCCCAAATGCAAGGCTGTTGAATCTGGTTGCCCCCGTGTCCGATCACAACCCGATCTTATTGGATACGGACCCAATCAAATCTGTGGTTAAGAAGAAGGGGTTTCGATTCGAGAACAAATGGCTCAAACAAGTTGATCTGCCGAACGTGGTGAAATCTTGCTGGTTCGGGTTCCGTGATCTGGGCATACTTCCAAGACTAAAGGCTACTGCAGACACCTTAAAGGAGTGGGGTAATGGGGTGGAGAGGACATTCATAGATACAAAAAGGGCACTGGAGCGTGAACTAATTTTGTTACAATCAAGATCAGATGTGGCCGCAGCCGATAGAGTTACTGAAATCCGTAGGAAATTGAGTACCTTATTAATTGACGAGGAAATTTATTGGAAGCAAAGGGCGAAGCTATTCTGGTTGAAAGAAGGCGATAATAATACTCGATTTTTTCATAATATGGCCTCACGGAGACGGAAGGAGAATAGACTCGATCGATTAAAAAATAAAAGTGGGCTATGGGTTGAAGATCAGGCTGGGAAGAATGAAGTGGTTATGGATTACTTCAAGAATTTATTTGAAGGAAATCAGGACGTACAAGATATGACATCAATTACTAATGACATCCAACCAAAGGTGACGCACGAGGATAACGTCGGCCTTACCGCTGAATTTACTCGTGAAGAATTTAAGATAGCGCTACATCAAATGCACCCGGATAAGGCACCGGGGCCGGACGGATTCAACCCGGCATTTTATCAAAAATTTTGGGGCCTTTTAGAGGATGACATATTTACGGCATGCACAACTTGGCTTAGAAGAAGGGAATTTCCAGAAGGTCTCAACGACTCACTTGTTGTCTTGATTCCAAAAATTGAAAATCCAGCAACCATGAAAGATTTGCGGCCAATCGCGTTGTGCAACGTGATCTATAAACTGGTATCGAAGGTGTTATGCAATAGATTGAAAAAGGTAATTCCGGATTTAATTAATAATTCACAATCTGCATTTGTGGCTGGACGATCGATACACGATAACATCATCATTGCGTTCGAATTGATTCATTCAATGAAAAAAAAAAAGAAAGGCAAAGAGGGGGAGGTGGCGCTCAAGATTGATATAAGCAAAGCTTACGATAGAGTGGATTGGAGGTATTTGATATGTGTTCTACGACGTATGGGCTTCTGTGACAAATGGGTGGATTGGATGCAAATGTGTATCACCTCAGTGAGATATTCTTTTCGGGTTAATGACGAGGTGGTAGGCCCTTTAGTACCGGAGAGGGGTCTGCGACAGGGAGACCCTTTGTCACCATTCATGTTTATTATTTGCGCCGAAGGCCTATCAGGCTTGTTGAGTCACGCCAATCGTATGGGAATTCTGCATGGTGGAAAAGTTTGTCGTCGAAGCCCTACTATATCTCATCTCATGTTTGCGGATGACTGCCTTCTTTTTTGTAGGGCTTCGCGTCAAGAGGCACAAACACTAAAGGAGACATTGAACGTGTATGAGTCACTATCGGGGCAAGCTATTAATTACGATAAATCCGGGACTTTTTTCAGCGCGAATGTTGCAGCAAATTCAAGGGTAGAAGTGAATGATATTTTGGGTGTTTACAATGGGTTGAATACTGGCAGATATTTAGGAGTACCCTCACTTGTTGGTAGGAGGAAAAAAGAGGTGTTTTCTTATATACGAGAGAAAATGTGGTCGAAAATAAACGGATGGAGGAAAAAGAATTTATCGAAATCAGGAAAGGAGATTTTATTGAAAGCCGCAGCGCAATCTATACCTGTTTATTGTATGAGTATATTCCTGCTACCAAAGACTCTCTTGGATGAACTTCACAGGATAATGAATAAATTCTGGTGGGAAAATAATTCGGGTGGTTCATGTGGACTGATATGGAGTAGGTGGGAAGCTGGCTGCGAACCAAAATCAAAAGGAGGCATGGGTTTTAAAGACTTGCATCTATTTAATTTGACCCTTTTGGGTAAGATGGGATGGAAACTACTTAAAGAGCCTGATGCGCTGGTGAGTAGAGTGTTAAAGGCCAAATATTTTCCAAGGACTGATGTGTTATCCTCCTCACTAGGGTCGGCCCCGAGCCTCACATGGAGAAGTATTTGGACGGCGCTACCCATTATTAAAGGAGGGGTACGTTGGAAGGTGGGAGACGGGGCTAATATCAGGGTCTGGAATGATAAATGGATTCGCGATGATAAGGGTTTTGAGACCCACACACCGATGGTGCTGGGTTTGGAGCAATTAAATGTTGCTGATTTAATTACTCCGGGCACCAACAGCTGGAATAAGGAGGTTGTTGAGGAGATATTCATGCCAAGTGATGCCAATCTCTCCCGTGGGATGCTCAGATTTGCTGCTTTGGCACCACTCTAGAGATGGTAAATATTCATCGAGCTCAGCTTACAAGTGGGGATTTAATCTTGTTAGAGAGGTATCGCCTGATGATGATAAAGGTTGGAAGGATATTTGGAGGTTGGAGGTTCCACCGAAAGTGAAAGCTTGCATTTGGCGGATTTGTAAATCGTTCACGCCTGCTAAGAACGAATTAATCCGAAGTAAGGTGCTGACCGAGGTGCAATACGGAACAGGAGACGGTGCGACATATTTTTGTGGACTGTATATATACGAAGGAATGCTGGGCTCACATGGACTTAGAATGGAATTTTTCAAGTGATGGCGAGGCAAGCGATTACAGTCCCGGATTTAATTTTCAGAATGTTACACATCCTCGGCTCAGGACAGAAGGCTGAGTTCGCCACGACTTTATGGAGGATATGGCGAGAAAGGAATGAGATGGTGTTCAAGGGGTCATGCACTGCTGCATTCATGGTGAAAACCCTGGTATTACGTTTGCTGGGGGATTGGAAGTTGGCGAGAGGTGTTGAGGCTAGGAACATCACTAGATCGAAATGCATAGCATGGCATGTTCCGCCTGAAGGAGTTTTAAAGATCAATACAGATGCTGCTCTTTTTTATGACAAAGGGGAAATGGGGATTGGCATGATTATTCACGATTGCGCCGGAAATTTTGTATGCGGCATAATTGTTAGAGTGGTGGGTTGTTTTCGTCCAGATGAGGCAGAAGCAATGGGAGTTAGGGAGGCACTTTCATGGCTCAAACAATTGCATATTAACAAAGCAATAGTGGAAACAGACTCTTTACAAGTGGTGAATGGTTTAGCAATGGCAGAGCAAGGCATATCCTGCTATGATGATTTCTTGAAGGCTTGTAAGGAAGAATTGAAAGATTTAGACAATGTCAAAGTTGCATGGATCTGTAGAGATGCCAACACATTAGCGCATCAAATGGCTAGAAGGGCTTTATCGTTTTCAAGCCCTTATCTTTGGGTCGAGCGTCCAACTTTTGTGGATTGCCTTTCCGTTGGTTCTTGCATTTGCAATTAATAAATGAAAGTTTGGCTTTAAAAAAAAAAAAAGAGAATATATCATTACGTTAAAAAAACATTGTCCTAAAATAATTTTTTACTTATTAAAAAATTATATTTAATTTTTTAAATAGATGGTATGCTTCATGGAACATATACTCCTACTCAATATGCTAAACCATACATAATTAAGGCCAAGCGTTTTCCAATTATTTATTTTTTTAATTTGTTAAACATATTTTGAAGCACAAAATGTGAAAAAAAAATAAAGGAAACGCGTGGGGCTCCGTATTTTCTATTTTAAAATTAATTTTGCCCCAAACAAATAATATATATTAAATTTGGACCCCAAAACGCGTGAGGGTTGCGCGTTTTGGGTCAATTTTAATAAATAAAATTTTTGAAACATATGTCAGTGAAAAAACGCTTTGGGGCCTCGCGTCATTGTTACAGAAACGCTTTGCCCCACCGCGTTTTACTATAATTTAATACAGTTTTTTAAATGTACCATATTTTACAAATAGAACACCCTCTTATTTTATTTTGTTATTACTTACATTAGTATGATTATAATATAGAAACTCTCTTATATCATATTGTTGATATGTAAATTTTAATTTCATTATAATATGAAGGATTAAAAAGTTCAATTCACACATCCAAGATAAAGTGTTACTAGTACTTATTTATATTTAGGAATTCAATTTAACAAGGGCGGGGCTATTAACACCCCATAGAATGTTATACATACCACAAATGTTAAATACACCCCAATAAAATTTAAAAATTAATTTTTGTTTCTAAACATACTCCAATTCTTTCTTATATGCCCTTTTAACACTTAAAACAAAATAAAAATCAAAATAACATTAAGTAAATCTTAAAAATATATCATCGGTAAAAAAAATATCAAAAAAAAAAATTAAAATAAATATTTGAATGAAAAAATCAATTAAAAAATTTAAAACATTATAAAAAATCAAGGGAAAATATCATTTTTGGTCACTGAACTTTACCACTTTTCACATTTGGTCACCCACATTTCATCACTATCAAAATTGGTCACTCACTTATTCTTTTCTATCAATTTTGATGCTGCTATTAGAGAATCCGTCATTTACTAACGGAGAAAAGTTTTGAGCGCCAACTTTTATTTTCCCACTATTATCTGTCATTTACCGTCATTTACTAACGGAGAAAAGTTTTGAGCGCCAACTTTTATTTTCCCTCTATTATCTGTCATTTAGTAACGGAGAAAAGGTTTCGAGCGCCAATTTTATTTTCCCTCTTTTATCTGTCATTTACTAACGGAGCTAGAGGTTTTGAGCGCAACTTTTATTTTCTCTCTTTTTAATTTCTTAACCCTAAACTCCCAAACCACAATAGAGTGATTTTGAGTTTGTACGAAAAACTGAAGATGTCTAAAAGGAACCATAATGCTTCTGCACTCCAATACGGTAAGTTTCTATAACTTTTACGTTTAAATGTATGGGTTAATTTGTTTTGTTTTGTTTACATTTTTATCAAAAAAAATTTGTTTGTTTTCAACATTTAGATAGTGAGAGGGAAATGACTGTGGTTGATGGTGGTGATTTTGGTCCTGAAGTTGATATGTCTTTTTTAGATAATGTGATTTTAAATGATCCTGGGGCCTCCAATTCTGAAAATTCCGAAGATAGTAACGTTCTAGTTGATAGTGAATATGATATGGATGAGGATGATATGTTATATGAAAAGTATGTTGATCATGATGCTGAGTTTAATCGTGTTGGAATTACTGGTGATAAGATGGAAAATAAGTATGTGAGTGAGAAGGTTTATGCTAGGCTAGAGGATGAAAATGAGACATTTGATAATAGTAGTTATGAGTTTGAGAGTATTCAGGGGTCTGATGAAGAAGATTTACCTAAATTCCCCAAATTTAATGAAGTAACTGAATCTAGAAAGCCTGAGTTGAAAGTTGGACTTATCTTTTCATCAAAAAAAGAAGCTAAAGAAGCCATTACCACTTTTTGTATTAAGAGGGGAATGAGTTTCAGGTTTAAGCATAATGACAAAAAAAGACTACAGGGTGTATGTAGAAAAGAGGGATGTGAGTGGTATGTGTGGGTATCTCCCATGCATAATAACGGATCATGGCAGATTAAAGCTTACAATCCACAACACACAAAATGCTCCTGGAATTACAAGAATGAAAGTATTAAGTCAAATTGGGTTGGGAAGCATTATGTGAAGAAGTTAAAAAATAATCCTAAGTTAAAAACAAATGAGTTTAGAGTTGAGGTATGCACCAAACTGAAAGTCAATATCTCAATGCAACAAGCCTATAGAGCAAGGAAGAAGGCATTGGAGCTAATAGAGGGTACAATGAAAGAGCAATTTGGTAAAATCAGGGATTATTGTGAAGAGTTGTTAAGGTAGTGCATCCCTTCAGAGGTTGTATATATGTTTTGAGGCCTGCAAACAAGGTTTTAAAGCTTGTAGGAAGGTTATTGGGGTTGATGGTTGTTTTCTAAAAGGGCATTATGGTGGTCAGCTTTTAACTGCAGTTGGGATAGATCCCAACAACAATTTGTTCTCAATTGCATATGCAGTAGTGGAGAGTGAAACCAAAGATACTTGGGAGTGGTTTCTAACATTGCTGGATAATGATATTGGGTTTGATAATCAGTATGCTTGGACTTTCATGAGTGATAAGCAAAAAGGGTTGATCCCAGCATTTGAGAGTCTATTTCCTGACGTAGATAACAGATTTTGTGTCCAACACCTCCACACACAGTAACATGAAAAAAAGATGGTTTTTCAGGGCTTGCAGTTAAGAAGGCATTGTGGGCAGCGAGCAACTAGAATTCAAAGCTTCAATGCTAGAATGGAAGCAATGAAGGACTTAGATGAAAAAGCATATGACTGGCTTGTAAAGAAAAATTCTTCCCCGTGGTCCAAAGCATACTTCAATGCTTTTCCAAAGTGTGATATCTTGACCAATAACATGTGTGACAGCTTCAACTCACTCATTCTTCCTGCAAGAGACAAATCAATCATCACCATGCTTGAAATAGAAACATTATCATGGTGAGACTGCAAGTGAATAGAGATGCTGCAGAAAAATGGGATGATGCAATATGCCCTAGAATCAAATTGACACTATAAAAAAATATGAAGGAAGCAGCTGAATGCATTCCTATGAAATCAGATGATTGGCATTTTCAAATCATGGGACCATTCGACCAACACACTGTAGACATATCACAAAAATAATGCAGTTGTAGAAGATGGGATTTAACAGGGATCCCCTGTAAACATGCTATTTCAGCCATCTGGTGTAGAGATGAGCCACCAGAGTCTTATGTACACCCTTTTTACAGTGTAGAGGCATTTAAGGAAGCATATGCACATTCTATTTTAGGGATCATGAGTTCAGATTTTTGGCCAAAATGTGATTTGATAGCACCTTTGCCTCCTAAGTATGAAAAAAGGGTCGGCAGACCTAAAAAATTGAGAAGAGGGGGTCATAATGAACCCCCACCCCCTACACAACCAACTTATCCACATAGGTTAAAAAAAATCAAAGACCTTCGAAATGTGGTAAATGTGGTGTGTTAGGACACAATGTAAGAACTTGTCCTGAAAGAAAAAATGAAACAAACGTAGAAGTAAGAATGGAGCATGTGGAACTTGCAGAGCCCGAAGAAATACCCATTGGAGAATCTCAGTCAATCAGTGTGGAAAATACTCTAGCAATCAATACTCAAGTAAAGAAACAAAAATTACCGGTATGTACCATATGTATTTCTTATTTCAATTTAATATTTAAGTTTTTTGTATCACTAAATTATGTTATTATATTTATCTTGTAATAGGTCAGAAGGAATTCTCATGCATCTTTTAGAACATTGGGTGATTCATCAACCAACCCTTTCTAGAGTAGTCAAGAATTATCCGTAAGTTATTAATAATCATATAACTCAATTATAATTTATTATCATCTCATTGTTGTTCTTGGTTTACTTTTTATTTTACAGGGTAACCAGGAAATGGGAAACTCAGGAGGTGGTAGGAAAAGAAAAAATCACAATGAAGCAAATGTGAGTGTGTCTTGGCTTACAATGTCATTTTATAATGTAATGTTACGTGACTAATTTTTTATTTTATAGGTTGTGCAATCAAGAGTACACAATCCAATTATTGTGAAAGGAGGAGTGAATTACATCACTATGTCAAATCTAGCTACTTACTTGGAAAAGAGTGGAAGTGGTTCATCAAAATGACCAAGGAAAGTATCAAAGGAAAAACAAATGAGAGGGATGACAAGCCAAATTAGTCAAATTGTGGTGGTCATGTACTAGTTATATACTCTGTTTTTATAATTATAGTGCGTAATTCGATGGTTTATAATTATTGTATTTATTGTGGTTGAATATTATTCAAATTTGCTTTTGTACTCTGTTTTTCAGACTTTTTTTAATAATATTTCAATTATTGATTTTCATATTGAATTTGTATAATGATTGAGAATATAAACTTATTTCAAAATAGTTAATTATTAGAATTCATTTTCCCATTTATAATTATCCACAGAATATTAATTGAAGATAAATTCAATAAAATTAAAAAAAAAAAAAAAGGATTTGGGGGTTTAGGGTTAAGAAATTAAAAGAGGGAAAATAAAAGTTGGCGCTCAAAACTTTTCTCCGTTAGTAAATGATCAAAATTGATAGAAAAAGAATAAGTGAGTGACCAATTTTGATAGTGATGAAATGTGGGTGACCAAATGTGAAAAGTGGTAAAGTTCAGTGACCAAAAATGATATTTTCCCAAATAATTAAATTGATTTTTTTAATTAAATCTGGACAAAATTAAATAAATCAAATAAAATTTAAAAATAACTAAATTAAAAACATCAACTTAAGAAATCAAAATTTTGATAAACTAAATAAAAAAGAGAAAGAAAATCTTAAAAAATTACTAAATAAAAAAAAATCAAATATAAAAAAAATCTTCAAAAATAAATTAAAGCTACAAAGAATTTAAAAATATTAAAAATCAACTAAATCTTCAAAACTTATTTAATTAATTAATTTTTGAAGATTTAGGTGATTTTTTTTAATATATATATATATATATATATATATTTTTTATATTAATTTGAATTCTTAATTTTTTAATTGTTTTTAATTTAAATATTTTTACAACTTATCGTACTTATTAAATATTTTTACGTTTCTAGTTATCTTTAATTGATTTTTAAATTTTTTATTTGATTATTTTTATTTATTTATTTCTGAATATTTTCAGATTTTATTTTTTTCAAAAATGTTAATTGATTTATTACTTTAAATATCCTGTTGACTTTTTAAAAATATTTTCAAATTTTAAATACGGAGTATATTTTTTCAAATATTTTTTATAATTATTTTACTCTCTATTTATCCATATCTATTTTTGTCTTTAAAATAATCAATTTTTTTGACAAATAGAGGAGGAAAGATTAATTACCAAAATTGATGAAGACTTCGGAGAAAGAAGACAAGAAGCCGCGGCAGGAGGCAGGGGCAATCTCGGCAAGATTCAGATAATAAATTAATGTTATGAGTTTAATTACCGTATCCAAGCAAGACTGAAGTCATGGAAGCAAGAATAGAGATGGCTAAAGCATACTTGTTTCTTTTACTCCGTTGGTATGGTCGATGGAGAGCAGATCGATCCAACTTATCAAGTGTAAGAAATTGTGTACGTAAGAGTTTTTTTGTTTATACTGTAATGTTATGGTCAACAAGTTTTTTTGTCCTCAATCTCAAACATTATTGGCATCGAATTATTACAAGATGTGCATCACTGCTAGCTCAATTAAAAGTAAAACAGAATGTATGTATGTACGTGCAACATACACGATTAGATGTGGATGGTATATACATGCATGTACTTAAAATTTGAAATACGATGGTTTGGTTTGATTTGATTTAGTTTAGTTTAGTTCGAATTAGATACGATTTTATTAGTCAGAATTGTTATATTTATGTTTGAATCGGTGGATTATAATTTCTAAAGTTTATATGAGTGTGTTTTTCTCTAATTAGAAGATGGTGTATGCTCATTTTCTTTAATTATTGTCACATCAACTCCTGAGATAAATAATTCAAAATTTACAGGATAAATGTGGAAATATATCGTACTATATTTTATATTTGCACTAATCCTGCATACCAAACTAGCATATTATAATCCTAGGAAAGCTAAAAGTCTGTAGAAGAGTTTGATGATATATATATATATATATACATATATATATTTCTATTTTTAATTTATTCTTGTTGTGAATCACTATACAATTATATGTTAATAAACAATTATGCATTTAACAAAAAACTAGTAAAATGATGGAATACTGAGTTATACTACTGTTGTAACTATTTCTGTCGAAGTGTATTTATCAAACGTCTATAAACAATTTTAATTTTTTTTACAGAAAAAACGTCTACAAACAATTTTTTTTTTTTTTTTTACAGAAAAAACGTTTACAAACATAATAATTTATATTTGAGTGGTTTATACGGATTATAAGATGATCTTGGTGTGTTCTTGAAGAACTGTGAAATTAGGATTTGGTGTTCTTGAGAAAACTTTGAAGACTTAAAGAGTAAATAATCAAAAGCGTGTAATCTTTTTTAGGAAAGTTGGATCGTGTCTTTGATTCAACCTTCAATGACTTTATATACTAGGTTACATTTGCATGCATTTAATTGCTGATATCACAACATTAATTCTCTTAATAAATGGAAATAAAGTTGATATTAATGATCATTTCGTGCATTTAATGTCATAACTGTGCATTAAATGCTTCTGAAACCAGTCACTATATGTCACATCACATCCTATACGATGCTCGTCGTCGAACACCCTAATTATATCGCCTTTGACTTGTCAACGCTCCAAAGATGAAATCCTTGGTTCGTTGCTCGCTGCTGCTCGCTCATATCGACTCTTGGTTGTCCTCGCCTTGGCTTGGACATTGGGCGAACAAATAGTCTTTAGACCTGGATTCTTCAAGGCTTCTTCTTCGCGAAACTGACTTTGCTCGTCATCTTCATCTCTACTGAGCATTTTGGCCAATATATTGTCATTACTTTTTCTCGTTGTCACGGGGATTTATTTGACTTACCTCCAAAGGCTGCTTTTGCTCGCCTCTTTGAGGTTACTCGATCTCTTTAAACCATTCATCTACTTTATTGCTGACCTGACTCGACGACTTTGACTATTATTCGTTGAATGGTTGACTGGTCAACAAGTCGTATGTTGACTCTTTGACTATATATGATATATGTAACAACCAGTGACGGGCCTACATAATGCCACGGCCCCCCACTAATTTTGTAAATTTGTTAAGGGGTATTTTGGTAATTTCACATATATTTAAATTAATATTCTGTTCTATAATTATTTGCACACTTCTGATATAAAAATAATCCACAAAATTAATATATATCCGAACATCATTTTATTTTAAAATCGTCACTCATTTTGGGTCTACATTTTATCCTAAATTTCATTAAATTTATTTTACATCCTACTAAATCCTCCTTACACCTTATCAAATGATTCAAAATACGCTTTCTTTATTTGACTCTACACCACTAAATTCAATTGTTTTTTTAAAGTGAATCGGTTAAAATGTGCAAGTTATCACGGGACGGAGGGAGTATTAACTTGTACCAAAACATAGCAAAAGTCAACTTATCCTATCAATTTAATTCAGTGAAATGTGATGTATTGATAATTTTATAATATAAAATTTTGATGAAATAATGAGTACATATTTTTTTTTTTTATAATAATGTTAATCGGGCCCCCTACCGAAAATTTCTGGGTCTGTCACTGGTAACAACTACTAATTTTATTGTGCAACCGTTTTACCATTAACATTATATAATAAAATAGCTAAACTATGAAACTAATGGGTTATTTTTATTTAATTTTTTTGAAGGTAGTAGAATTACAGATATGGGTTAAATTACATATGACTTGCACTCACCTATCCAAACAGCAAATTCTACCAAAAGATCACAAATTCCAGACTCAATTGTGAGAGGGTGGAAGCCAGCATAACTCGAAACTCCGCGATCTAAGAAGATAGCAACGGCCGTGCTACAAACCTCCCAAACCACATAAGTACGGACCCAAGACCTACCAGCTCCAACAGACACAACAAAGTGTCACCATGGGAAAACCCGAAAATGGGAAGAAAACCCATCATAACAGGGAAAAAGATAAACCAGCTGGGAAAGGGTTATTTATTTATTAAGCACAAAAGAAAACTGGAGTGGCCACCAAAACGTGAGGCTGAAAATGAAGGAACCAACAACTTGTGGATAAACCCTTGACTAAAAACAAGATGGAAACAATTTCGAAGAAAATTCCACAAGAGGATGCTACTCTATGCCACCAGATGCTCGATGATATGCCCCAGTGAACGCCAAACTCAAATTTCATCCCCAAAAGCGCCTATTTCTCTTCGTAAAAGATATTTAATCTCATTTATTCTAAGTAAAGAAAGTATTTAATAATTTATAATAATGGAATGTAATTTAATAAATTATGGAAGACATAAATTTAATGAATGCTTAATATAAAAGGAAGACCTAGATTTTTCAATTTCCTAAGATGAGTCTAATATAAAAGGAAGATCTAGATTTGAATTCTTAATATTGTTTTCAAAGATTTTAATCTTTAAAATGAATATTCAGTTTTTCGAAGTTAATTTGATAATGGAATCTTATCTTAATATTTATCATATATTAACAAACATTTCAACATTTAGACATGTGTTATTGGTTTATCACAATCTATTTCTTCTCAAATCACCCCATATCAAAATCTCTTTTTTTCATTAATTTCTTTTTTTATTAATCTTAACCGTACAATTTTTAATCTCATATTTTAAATGTGCTTTTTTTTTTTTTTTTTTTTAATCTCATATTCACTTTTGAATATTAATTTTGAATATTAAAATTTAAATTAAACAAAATTTCTTCATATGCAAACATCTCAACGACCCATTATTTGTACTCTATAAATATCAACACATTTTTTTCTCATTTCATTTCAATCAAATCTTTCATTTAGGTAAGATCTTATAAATATATTTTAAGATCTTATGTGTTTATAATGTTAATATAATATTATATATATTTTTTTTAATGGCCTTTTTTTTCTTTTTCATTTTTTCTTTTTTCTCGCTGTTTCTTAGTATTTTTTTTTTCCAATTATCTTTCATGTTATTCAATTCATTGTCGTGTTAATTTTTTTTTTTTTCAATTATCTTTCATTCTATTCAATTCAATAGGTTTGTTGTTTAGTATGAAAATTTTCCCTTTTCTTAGCTGCTATATTTTTTTTCCTTTTTTTTCGGCCTTTTTTTCTTTTTCCTTTTCTCTAGCCCATTTTTTTAGTACTCCCTCTATTCCACTATAAATTTCTCATTCTATTTTTGGCATATTATTTTTTCTCTCTCTCTCAATCACATCACTTCTACTTTATCTATTATTTTACCATACTTCATCTAATACCCATCTATTATTTTCTCTCTCACCATCACATCATTTATACTTTATCTATTATTTTATCATATTTTTTAATTAAAACATCCAAAAGAAAAGGGAAATTTATAGGGGGACGGAGGGAGTATTTTTTTTTTTCCTTTTTCTTTTGTTAATTAGAAAATGTTCATCTTTTAATTTTTTTTAAGAAGCATTCATTCTTCATTTTATAGAGAATTTCTTTTTCATCTATTAATTTTGTTCAACTTTTAATATTTATTATCTTATTCTATTTTTACTTATGTAAGTAAATATTTGTGATTTTTTTTTCATTCATCTTTCATTCTATTCAATTTAACAGGTTTGTTGTTTAGTACAAAGTTTTTCCCTCTTTTTAGCTGCTTTTTTTTTTCTTTTTTCCCCATTTTTTCGGGTTTTTTTTTATTTTTCCTTTTCTCTAACCTGTTTTTTAGTTTTTTTTTCCTTTTTCTTTTGTAATTAGAAAATGTTCATCTTTTAACTTATTTTAGAAGCATTCATTCTTCATTTTAAAATTTTGTTCATCTTTTAATTTTTACTTTTTTCTATTTCTCCCGTCTCATAAATCTCTATATTATTGAGAATAATTATGACAATAATTTTGATTTTTAATATTATTTAATGATAGAAAAAAAATTATCTATTAATTTTTAAAGTAATTTTTGTTCATCTTTTAATTTTGATTAATTTTGATCATCTTTTAATATTTATTATCTTATTCTATTTTTACAGATTGGATTATGTAAGTAAATATTTGTGATTTTTCATATCTGTTTTTTTTATTATTTTGATTTAGACAATTCAAGAATTGCTTATATTTTACCTTCAATATTTTTTAAGGTGAGATTTGAAGGTGAGGTTTAGTTGATTTTGTCGAATAATAACTTTTTTGATACTTTGTCGGATGAGATAGGATTTCTAGAGAATTTGTTGAAATTTTCATGGTAATAAGTTTTACTATTTGTGTTTTTTATCGGTTAGTGTTAGGAATCTTGATCAGATTTTAATTTTTAACGTTATTTAATGATGGAAGGACTAATCAATAACAAATTCCTATATAATAGAAAATATGAAAATTTAGTAAGATATATTTAATAAATTGATTAGATTAATTGCAAAAGAATCATAGAAAAAAATAGGATACAGTGAAGAGTTATAAAGCTATTAATATCTATTCAAAATTTCAATTTAATTAATTTAAATAAAATAATTGAAATAATTGTGACATGTCCTTATATAGAAGGCATTAATATTTATTCTAATTTTTTATTTTGATAGGAGTATTTGGTAATATCTTTTAATAAATTTAATATCTTTAATACGGAGTATCTTTTATTACTATCTATAAATTTACATATTTTATCTTATTAATTACTTATATTTTTTATCAATATATTTTTTAATATATTAAATTTTTTTTGTTAAGATGAATATATGTTTTAAATATATATTTTTTATTAATAAATTAAAATATAAATTTAGACAATTCTAATTAGATTTATGAAGTAATTTTAGGAAACTCAAATTATCTAAATTATTATTAAAAGAAAAGATGGACTCTTTATTATTAAAAGTAAAAGGATAGACTTTTTTGTATTAAAAAAAAGATTGCGTTAAAAAAAAAAAAAAATCAAATATTTAAGGTTACCAAAAATTCGAACGGATTATTAAATCAAGGTTTGTTGAGTAAATTTAGGAAATTCTAATTAGAATTATTGAGTAATTTTAGGAATTCTAATTACCTGTTTTATTTAAAATAACCAATTTTGAAGGAAATTTTTATTACTTAAAAAAATTACAATTGTTTATGGATTAATATTAGGAAATTCAAATTACCTAATTTATTTAAGATAATAAATTTTGAAGGGAATTTTTATTATTAAAATAAAAGATCGACTCTTTATTATTAAAAATAAAAGGACCGATTATTTTGTATTTAAAAAAAGATAGGTAAATTACCATATATTATTAAGGATTTGGATGCTTAATATTGTTTTCAAAGATTTTAATCCTTTTTAGGAAATTCTAATTACCTAATTTATTTAAGGTAACAAATTTTTAAGGAAATCTTTATTATTTAAAAAAATTGCAATTGTTTATAGATTAATTTTAGGAAATTCAAGTTACCTTATTCTTTATTATTAAAAGAAAAGATCGACTCTTTATTATTAAAAATTTAAAGACGGATTATTTTGTATTAAAAAAAAAAAGATATGCAAATTACCATATATTATTAAGATCAATTTTATTTAGATATTATTAAGAAGGAAATTCTACCTAATTTTCAAGATAACAAATTTTGAAGGGAATCTTTATTATTAAAAGAAAAGATGGACGGATTGGTCTACTATGAACTCGAGTGCATGTTCCTAGTCCATGTTGTAGTTTTCAGTTGTACTGACTTACACTTTTTGGTAAATGGTGTTGCACTTTTCAATTATTACTAAAAATATTATTATACTCCGTACAGTTTAATAATTGAAAAATGCAACACCATTTACCAAAAAGTGTAAGTCAGTAAAACTGAAAAGTGGAACATGCACTCGAGTGCATACTAGACTTTATCAAGATCGACTATTTATTATTAAAAATAAAAAGACCGATTATTTTATATTAAAAGAAATCTGCAAATTACCATATATTATTAAGTAAAATGTATGTAAAAAAAATGACAATTTTGAAAATAAAATGATGTTGGGAGACTATTAATTTTATGGGATATTTCCATATTAAGAGTGTGAAAATAATTTTGGGACGTCCCAATAAAAAAAAGTGTACAAATAATCATGGAACGAATGTAGTAACATTTTTGGTCAGCAATTATGTTGAACAATTCGTATAGACGTTTTACCTAGCTGATGCTACTACCTCATCGGCTCATCCTGCTAACCTATCGAATTTCGTATCGACACGATTAGGTTAAAAACGATTAGGACGCGTGTTAACACAACATGAATATAACAATTTTTGTATCGACATAACATAATAATAACACAATATTTTTTTTTTTGTCAATATGACATGCCACGCAATAAGAAAATACACAAATTTAAAATTACATTTAAATACTCCATATAAAAATTAAAATGTCGTGTCATATCGTATCGTTAGAGCTAGCAATACGGGCGGCCCAGTCGGGCCTAGTCCAACCCAACGGGCCAAGCGATGTTCGTGGCCTAGGGCGGGCCCGACCCATGAACTAATCAAACCTGTCAAATTAGAGTTCAACCTAGTTCACTTGGACTAGCAGGCCAGTCTAGTCCATTACATAATTTTTTTACATAATTTTTTTTAAACAACCATAATCATTATAGCATTATGTATTGGGTGTGGGTCACATGTTCACATATATTTTTTATTTATACAAATAATTATAATTAAAAATATACATTACTTTAGATCGATATATTGAAGGACGGAGAATTAGAAGGTTATAGTTTCTTTGCTCCTCAAGGTTAAAAGTTCTTTTCTACACAATATGTTATGGATTTGAAGTTTGTAAAGATGATTTGTTGACAGTAAACTTTCGGAATTCAAACCAACTGCAAAATTTTGTATAATATAACTCATTCCTTCTAGAACAGTATTCTCAAATTTCCAAATTAAAATTTTTTGAACGATTGCCTTAATTTTTGTACCTTGTTCAAAATATAATATTAAAATAATTTTAAATAAAATAAATCTATATAAACATTATTAGAATAACATCAAACACAAGTTTTATTAATTTTTTATGGTTTTTTTCAAAAAATACATCTTCATCGATCAAAATGAACGTGTAATAAGACTTTTGTTTGCTTGAATCTTTGCTCATAAAAATCCAAGCCCTTTCAACCTTAATATTAATTGTCCATTTTTCTTTAACCGGACTAATGTCGGAGATGGATGATGATACACGCGTTATACAACACTAAAATAAACCACCGCAAGTGTACGGCGTCTATTGTAGCGTGATAAGCACGAGGTCGATCCCACAGGGAGGTTAAGCGTAAAAGGGTAGTTTGCTAGTCGAGTTCTAAATAGACGTGATCGATAATTTGAATATGATGATTTACTCTAAAATTACCTAACAAGTGTCACAAATAATTAATAAAGAGCAAAGACGAAATCGATCAAATACCAAGCAAACAAGTAAAACGAACGTAAACGATTTGAAATTCAAAGAAAGAAAGTGGGTTCCAAGGCAATTGTAGTACTTAGACGTCCGTTTATGAGAGTTATCTCGTTTAAAGGGCCATTAAGGTTATCTCATATAAGGTGGTCGCAAAAGAAGAACTAATCGATCTCTCGATACAAATTAATCCAAAGACGCAATGTAATATAAGCTCGTATGTCTACATCACAAACATTACACCATCTAAAATAGCTCCTAAGACCATTCGATTCCCTCTCCGATAATTAATCCTCTCTCGAGATCATAATAATACCGGGTTGGATATTCGCATACGATTAAATGGAATAAATCTCTCGATACTACCCCAATTAACAATGGATCAAGCAAATCATTATGGCCACTAACAACATGCTTTACAATGAATAATTAAACATGCAAATAAGAGATAAACACCAATTAAAGCAAGAAATTACTCATAAACATCAATCCAAGTCTTACAATGCCTTATAACCACAAATTGTTTAGCTAACTACTAACATAATCAAATTACAAAATCTAAATGAAATAACTAAATAAAAAGGAAAAGAAAGAGAAAGCTTAGTCTAGAATGTGGTGTGGAATGGAATTTGGGAGCTATTGCATCCTTTCTTCCTTGATTTGGTGAAGAATTGAGAGAGAAATGGCCAAAACACCTCCAAGTATGTGTAACTATGTGTGGATTTGGGGGAGAATGGCTTGGAATTCAAGAAAGGGGGTTTAAATAGTGTTTGGGTAGGGTTTGGATGGCAAAATTGCAAGTTGGTCCCTCAAAAATGGCCAAAATGTGGAAAAAGCACCGAAAATGGAGTTGGCACGGCAGTGCACGGAGCACGGCCGTGCAAAATGGCAATGGAACGAGCAGGGTGCTCGGCCGTGCTGGGCGAAAATGGGACCGGGGAGTGCTCGGCCGTGCTGGATGCTCGGCCGAGGCGATGCGGAGCAGGGGCGAAGGCGAGCTCGGCCGTGGCCTTGTCTCGGCCGAGGCGTGGTCGACCAAAACTTCTCGGTCTCGAGATGCAGGTGCTCGAGCGCGCAACTCGACCGTGGCCTTCAAATCTCGTCTAGGCAGCAGCTCGGCCGAGCAAGGTGCTCGGCCGTGCCCTCTCTTCAGCCAAAATGCTTCGGTTTCGAGCACCTCTTGCTCGAGCACTCGTCTCGGGCGTGCTCTCGCTCGGTCGACTTCGGCCCTTTCTCGTTTCGTGCATATCTTTCGCCTCGGGTGTCGGATTGACTCGATTCCTTCGGCTAATCCACTCCGTTTTTCGAGACGAATCCAACCGTGCACTCCTCTTCCTGATCCAGCAAAGTATGGTTGTTGTTTTGCTCCAAATTCCATCGTATTTCCTATAAAATCGACAAAACACAACCTTTCTCTCATTTCGGCTTAAACAATCATAATCAATGCATAAATCAATGAAATCCACATCAAAACACGCTTCACATGTGCCTCTAAAACGTGTAAATTCCACCCGAATCAGATGAGTAGATCGATAACATTTTCTACCAAAAAAAAAAAAAGTATTAATAACGACTATTTTTGCTAAACTGTATGAGAAGCAAATGTGAATTAACTTACTATAAAATAATCTTTTTTAGATGTTGATTCACCCATTAATGTAGTAATCTCTCAAAATAAATAATGCCCTGAAATTATGATTTCAACTTATTACACTGACCAATCAATTTTTTTTATAATATGAAATTTATGTAAGATTTATTCTAAGTAAATAAAGTATTTAATAATTTATAATAATGAAATGTAATTTAATAAATTATGGAAGACATAATTTTAATGTATAAGGAAGACCTAGATTTGAATGCTTAATATAAAAGGAAGACCTAGATTTTTCAATTTCCTAAGATGAGTCTAATATAAAAGGAAGATCTAGATTTGAATTCTTAATATTGTTTTCAATGATTTTAATCTTTAAAATGAATATTCAGTTTTTTGAAGTTAATTTGATAATGGAATACTTATAAATTTTTAAGATTTATAGAGTAATTTTAGAAAATTCTAATTAGATTTATGAAGTAATTTTAGAAACTCAAATTATCTAAATTATTATTAAAAGAAAGGGGATCTTTATTTAAATGGACTCTTTATTATTAAAAGTAAAAAGATCGACTTTTTTGTATTAAAAAAAGGGTAGGTTTCCTATGTATTTGATTCTATATATTATATGAAATTGAGTTGACGGTTGACTTGATCAACTTTTTTTTTTTTTTGCTCGGTAAAAAAAAAAAAAAATTCGGAATTGATTTTTTTTCAGAATTTTTTTTTCAGATTTTTTTTTAATTTTAGTGTTACACTTTTCAATTATCGTGACTTACACTTTTAAAAATAATATTTTCAGTTATATTGACGTACACTTTTTGGTAATGTTATATTACACCTTTTAGTTATATAGATATGCACTTTTCAGTTATAATAACTAGGGGTGTGCAAAGTATGGTTTAGACCGACCAAATCGACCGAACCAAACCAGACCATTAAATATGGTTCGGTTTTTGGTTTACGGTTCAATTTACGGTTTTTAGAATTGATTTTTTTTAGTATGGTTTGGTTTACGGTTTTCACTAATGAAAAACTGCAAAAAATCGAATCAAACCGAACTTGTTTTTTATATATAAAAAATATATATTATATAATATTATCTAAATAAATATTATACATTTATAGTTTCTATATTATATAATCCCTAAACTAGTAAACTCAAGACATTTTTCAAGCCGACAAGCCCAATTACCCAAAGCCAGAAACCCTAGTCATTCTCTTCTATTTAGTATTTAGCGCCTCTACGTGCATGGTGCTCTTAGCCTCTCACAATCTCACTCAATCTGAAATCTCGAAGAAGACAAAAGTTTGTTATTTCTTTTCGTGGTTATTTAGTTATTTTTAACAACTAGTTTGTGAACGTTGTAATAGCCTTTCGTCTATTCGAATTATATTTTGGATTATTGAGATTTCATTTTGTCTATTCTATTGAGATTGTGTTTTACATTTTTATTAATTATTGTGTATAGGGGAAAAAAATGAGCAAAACTACGGTTCGGTCAAAACCGACCGAACCGCCTGAAATATTATGGTTTCAAACCGAACGGTTTTTATAAATACGGTTTGGTTTACGGTTTTGAAAAAAAAGAACGGTTATAGTTTGGTTTACGATTTACGGGCGGTTTGGTTAACCAAACCGAACCATGCACACCCCTAATAATAACTTATACTTTTCATTAAAATATTGTGTTGCACTTTTCAAATATATTGACATACACTTTTTAATAATATTGTGTTGCACTTTCTAGTTATACCACTACAAAATATTGCCCAAAAGGCATCGACAATTGGCAACGGCAGGCGTGCCGATGCGAAAAGGGGACGGCATTTAATGGCCGATGCAAAATGGCATCGGCAGTGGGCCCCGATGCGAAATGGCATCGGCATTTAATGGCCGATGCAAAATGGCATCGGCAGTGGGCCCCGATGCCATTTAGTAACGGCATTTAATGGCCGATGCAAAATGGCATCGGCAGTGGGCCCCGATGCCATTTAGTAACGGCATTTAATGGCCGATGCAAAATGGCATCGGCAGTGGGCCCCGATGCTATTTGGTAAATTTATCTTCCTTTCTCTAATTTTATGGTATTTATCATCTAGTCACATAAAATATTTTTACATAGATATTAGTTTTCTATCTACAAACACACGATATTTTTCTTCCCTCTTCCATTCTCATTATTTTTGGGTTAATTCTATTATATATATATTATTAATTCAAGATTTTAAACGTAATTTAAGTGAATATACGTAATTTAAGTGAGTATACATAATTAAGAGCAACAGATGTATAAATTTATAAACTATTTACCAATTTATCATATTTAATAACTAATGTAATAATTTATATTAATTTATCAATTTTACTTAAAATTATGTTACTTAAAATGAATTTTACTTATTTTTAATTAATATACTAAAAAATATTTATTTCTCAACATATAGTGTTTAGGGTTTAGGGTTCAAAGTTTAGGGTAAAGGGTTTAGGGTTTAGGGTAAAGGGTCCGACTACTCCTTTCAACGTGTACACTTAGACTTCATTAATAAACAAACTTCAAATGTGTATTATGAATTTATATTCAATATGGTAACTTATCCCCGAATACTCGTTTCTCAACATATATTGTTTACGATTTAGGGAAAAGGGTTCGGAGTTTAGGGTAAAGGGTTTGGGGTTTAGGGTTGTTAAAATGAAATATTTTACACTTAGGGATTAAAAAATTCATAGTTTTACACCAAGATTGTTAAAATGAAATATTTTACCTTTAGGAATTAAAAATTTTCTAATTTTACACCAAAATTGTTAAAATGAAATATTTTACACTTAAAAATTAAAAAATTCATAATTTTACACAAGGTTGTTAAAATGAAATATTTTACACTTAGGAATTAAAAAATTCATAATTTTACACCAAGGTTGTTAAAATGAAATATTTTACACTTAGGGATATGATTGAAAAAATCCTAATTTTACATCAAGGTTGTTAAATGAAATATTTTACACTTAGGCATTAAAAGATTCATAATTTTACACCTTGTTAAAATGAAATATTTTATACTTAGAGATTAAAAAATTCATAATTTTACACCAAGTTTGTTAAAATGAAATATTTTACACCTAGGAATAAAAAATTCCTAATTTTACACCAAGGTTGTGAAAATGAAATATTTTACACTTAGGGATTAAAAAAATTCTAATTTTACATCAAGGTTGTTAAAATGAAATATTTTATAATTAGGGATTGAAAAATTCATAATTTTACACAAAGTTGTTAAAATGAAATATTTTACACTTAGGAATTAAAAAATTCATAATTTTACACCAAGATTGTTAAAATGAAATATTTTACACTTAAAAATTAAAAAAAATCATAATTTTACACCAAGGTTGTTAAAATGAAATATTTTACACTTAGGGATTAAAAATTACTAATTTTGTGAAAATGAAATATTTTACACTTATGGATTAAAAAAATCCTAATTTTACACCAAGTTTGTTAAATTAAATATTTTACACTTGGGGATTAAAAAATTTCTAATTTTACATCAAGGTTGTTAAAATGAAATATTCTACACTTAAAAAAATCATAATTTTACACCAAGTTGTTAAAATGAAATATTTTACACTTAGGGATTAAAAAAAATCATAATTTTGTTAAAATGAAATATTTTACACTTATGAATTAAAAAATTCCCAATTTTACACGTTAAAATGAAATATTTGTTAGATTAAGGTTTATTAAAATTAAATTAGTGTTTGTTAGATTAAAATTAAAATTAAAACAACTCATCTCTATCAAATCAATTTCAATCAATATCTCCCCCTTTTTAATTAAATGGATAAGTGAATTCATATTTTTAAATGGATAAGTGAAAATAATTATATATATTTAATGTTGTGAATTGAAAATTAGAATGAATTTAAATGATGTGATTAGAATAAATTTAAATGTATAAGTGAAAATAATTATATTCAATGTTGTATGTAATTATTATGTTGTTAAATTAAAAATTAGAATGAATTTAAATGTTGTAATTTGAGGATTAGAATAAATTTAAATAGTGTGAATTGATACCGTAAATAAATTATTTAATTTGAAAAACATAATTTAGTTAATTTGAAAAACATAATTTAGAAATAATTATGATATGCTTTGATAAATAATTTAATAAGCAACAATTAAAATTAGAATGGATTGAATTAATTAAAGAATTAAAAACTCAAATTAAATTGAATATATATTAATTGCATTCACAACATGTCGACTAAAAGCTCCTAGCCTAAACGGCACACAGGGGGCGCTCGAAAGCCTTCGAGACCGCGAGGTCCCGAGTTCGAACCCCACAAATCGCGAAAATGGCCAGATTTCCGAAAAATGGGGTGGCCCAGCGGTGGGGGTGGGTGTTGGTGGCCTATCGACCTGGGTTCGAAACCCAGATTCGGTTTTTTTAAATTTTAATAAAAAGGCATCGGCAATAGGCCCGATGCAAAATGGCCTCGGCAGTGGGCCCCGATGCCATTTGGTAACGGCGGTTGCCCCGATGCGAAATGGCATCGACAGTGGGCCCCGATGCCATTTGGTAACGGCGACCTGCCGATGCCATTTCGCATCGGTTTTCCCCAAATCCGATGCCATTTAAATGGCATCGAGCATATTGGCATCGGCACACTGCCGATGCCTTTGCCGTTGCCTTCATCTTTGGGGACGGCAGATCCGATGCCTTCCCCGATGCCATTTCTCCATTATTTTGTAGTGTACTAACTTGCACTTTCTAGTTATAATGCATTACATTTTTCATTAAAAGTTGTGTTGCACTTTTCAATTATAGTGACTTACACTTTTTAATAAAAAAAATGTGCTACACTTTTTTGTAATATTGTGTTACACTTTTTAGTAATATTGACTTACACTTTTCAACATACACATTTTCGGAAAAAAAATTACCAACAAAAAATAATAATAATAAAAAAAAATTGATCAAGTCAAAAAATTTATTTACAATATTCTATTCCTTATTCCTTATAAAGAATTAATTCCATATAAGGCCAATACTTTAAAAAAAAAAAAAAAAATCAAATATTCAAAGTTACCAAAAATTGGAACGGAATATTAAATCAAGATTTGTTGAGTAATTTTAGGAAATTCTAATTAGAATTATTGAGTAATTTTAGGAATTCTAATTACCTAATTTATTTAAAATAACAAATTTTGAAGGAAATTTTTATTATTTAAAAAAAGTACAATTTATTTGAAATGCTTAGAATGACAGAGAATCGTAAATACAGATATGAAACGAAATGTACATATTTTTATTCGCTCCAAGCCTAGACCAGTATCAATGTTCTTCTTCTATTGTAAGGGCTCAAGTGATCCGTGTATTGCATAAAGACGAGGTTGTACAACTCTATAAATCTAGTATCATTGTTAAAATCCTATCATTCATTACACGTAAAATGAAGGTAATGTACAAGGATCAACATTCTGATAAAAAAAAAGTGCCAACATTAAATCCACTTAAACAGTAAACATAAAATCACTCTAATCTCCGAACATGAAAACCATCTCCCACAAACTCAAGATAAAAGTTTATTTTATAATACTCAGTCAGTTAGCAAAGCTATCCCCTACCACATCTTTGTGTTTTTTCATATACTCAATGATAGGATCTTAACAACAAACTTCACAGATCTACAGATACCACACAAAAATAAAATTTAAACAACAATTACTCCAATGACATAAAAAAGATAAGCAGAGTACTAAGAACAGTAAAATCCAAATACCACATATGGCAACAGTTATGATCAAGAAACGCTTTTTGGGAATAAAAAATCAATGTCCTAAAATTAAAATTCGAGATAGTGAGGGGTAGGAATGAAAATAAATAACTTAAAATTCACCAACCCATACTAGGCTACCAAAAAAAAAAATCAATGCCCTAAAATTAAAATTCGAGATAGTGAGGAGTAGGAATGAAAATAAATAACTTAAAATTCACCAACCCGTACTAGGCTGTTCTTATGAAGTGTAACTATACAACCCAAAGTCGAGATAGGCAACATTTCGGGGTAGATTTCACTTGTAATAAAATCATAGAAAATGATATGAACTCGGTTAAATCTCAAGGCAAACAGCTCAGGGTATTTCAACCAACCCAATGGTTGGATAGCAGCAACATCACCATGCTCCAAGTTAATGCCAAGCCTTCTGATCTTGCCCTCTACGTCTTCCAAGCAAATGTTAGGCAACTTTTTCCATTCCCCAGTTTCTGATTTCATCTCTAAAACTTCCCGTACAGATTTTTCGCAAGGACTAAATAAAGTCAGATACCTTCCTGAGGACAAAAGCCAGCATCCATTCAATGTTACTACTGGTGGGGGAGCCTCTACAAATATTTCGGTCTCTAAATTCAAAGTTATGATTTTATTAACGGATAAATTTTCCCAATGTACAAAACCTTCAGTAACGATCGGGTAAAAACCATATCTTATTATATCCTTACTACTGTCAGATAAGTTGTCAGTACTAAGAAACTTCCATGACTTATCTACTCCCACAGTTAATATACCACATGTATATGGTTCTGTTCTCTGAAACGGTATAATAACTTTATACGTCATGGAACCTGCATCATATCCAATAACACAACACAGCATGACTGATTCAATATAAGGCAATCGAGGGAGACGGAAGAGTTGGTGTGACAAAACGTTTCTAACATAATAATCATGATTGGCACACTCCAATACCAAACCATTACAACTAGACCAGAGTGGCAACCTGTAATTGCAACTGTAATTGTGCTTAATTGTGTCGATTCCTCCTCCGACTTTTCTAGCACAGGTGTAAACAGCCTCGTTAGAGGTATTCAGGTAGAGAAGTCCATAACTTGAATGCTCGAGGTGTTTGCGAATGAAGATTTTGGAATTGGAACACACCATGTGGTACCACTTCCAGCACACAAGCATTGCACTAATAATATCTTGAGCCGGGAGACGTAGCAGAATTTCATACAAAATTTCGTCCGGAACACAGTCAATGACGGAATTTTTACATCTCCTGAAATAATATGTGCGAGTTGTGGAATAGCCCCCAACCATCTGTGTTAGGAAAACCACCATTAATGGAGAAAACAATAAAAGATACAACAGACTTGTTGGTCAAAGAATTAGGCTTCACAAATCACAACACAACAATCTTATCATTGCATTTTAGATAGAAAATAAACAGAGCATCATTAATGAACTCCTCTAGTCTAGATAATCAAACACAAAACTTCATTATACCAGATTGTTGCCATACAGTACTGTACTAGTAGTGCAATCAAATCAATACATAAAAGCAAAGCAATTCTATCTCGTTTATGGACAAACTGAGTAGATTAATTGTCATCAAATGCTTAAATTTATACAGAAATAGATGAAAGAAGAAGCTTACCTCCTCTTCTTTCTTTTTATTGCCGGCCTTTAACATGATACCTTGAATCGATTAATTTGTTGCTGAAATTAAAATTAAAAGCATTAGAAACATATATAGATTTGGCAGTAGTGAATTACTAGCAAGGAATCATAACCATAATAAAAGGAGCATTTACATACAAGCAGGGGCAGATCCAATGGGGTACAGTTGTGAATTTGTGTGATGTAATTTACAAGGATTCAATAAAAAAAAAATCATGCCTATTACATCCAACATCACAGTTCCAGACACCTTTAAACCTAATAAGATAGTACTAATTTATTAGTTGGGCAAGAAAAGTAGATATCCAGAACCTTAAATTTGGAGAGACTCCCAATCCATTCCTTTATTTTGCACTAATTCTTGTAGTTTTTCTTAATTGAGAAAACATGGCACAATAGAATCAAGTAGGTGGTGTGATTGATAGATGAGAAGTGGTGAATTTCATTTTAGAATTTGTACCCTCATTCAGTCCGTCGGAATTGAGAATTTGTTTTTTCAAGGGTGGGGGCGAGGGCGGCAGAGGGTGGAGGCGTTTCTCCGTTTCTCTTCTCTGCGGCTGAGATTTGTAGGTGTGCCAAATTTTGAAGAGGAAATCAATTTTATTGAGAGGAGGGAAGACTTTTCACTCTCAATAATGGAGCATTCTCTTATATCGGGAATGTAAAAAAAATACTCCTTTTTTTTTTTAAAATTGAAATGAGAGAATGATTAAAAATAAAATTGAAATTAGAAAATATGATTAGAAAAGGGAGAGAATAAAGAGGAAAGAGAAAATGATTTTAAATTTTAAAAAAATATATATTATAGAATTTAAGAGATTTCAGTTTAGAGAATTTTAAAGAATCCCGTTATCTTACTCCTTTATTTTGGGCCTTGGCCCAAGTTCTATTAGGTTGCGTTTGGTTGGGTGGATTTGGACTTATGAATTTCAAAGTGATTTCAAATCCTCAATAAAACCAACCATATAATTTGAAATCCATGGATCCTTTCATTTGAAATGCCTCCTCAAATTAAATCCCCCCATCCAAACGCAACCTTAGATTATTGTTCTTATTAATACATACACGATTTCTGCCTACCCATTAGAATAAACTCAATAACTTAATTTAAAGATAATAATTTAATAAACAGTTAAATAAGATATTCACATAAAAAAATATGATTCCATAAAAATAAACTACGACATTTCATATAATAAAAAACATAATCCCATAAAAGAACATAATCCAACTAAAAGAAAAAAATTATAATAATTTATTTATCTAAAAAAAAATTAATCGAGCCAAACGGGCCGCTCATGTGCCGTCGAGCCAAAACCAGTCTAGCTCATTACATCAATCGGGCTCATCGGATCGAATCAATTATGCTCGATTGTATATGGACCTGTAATTTTAGAGCCCAACCTATATTGAACTTCGAATTGGCCGATGGGCCAGCCCAAATTGCTAGTTCTACACATCGTATCAGATCATTAACAAGTAATATGTTGTTAACAATGTTAATGGGTTATATATTAATTTTATTGTGCTTAATCAGATCACTAACAAGTAATATGTTGTTAACAATGTTAATGGGTTATATATTAATTTTATTGTGCTTAATTTGTCGACATGCATCAGACACAAATACGATATAAATTTTTTATGTCACTCTAGTGTTGACACAATAAAATCAAATACTAATAATTTTCATGTTGAACTGGTATCACCTGTCATGTTGTGTCCGTAATTATCACCAATAAATGCTACTAATATACTCCATATTTAAATGATTATAAACTTAGTTTTATCCTATCCTGCTTTAAATTAAAAAGGAAAAAAGCATCTATATCCCATCATACTTTAGATAAAAAAAAAAAAACTTATATCCCATCATATCGTATTTACAACTAGGGACAGTGCCACGTTAGGGGTCACTGGACTCCACCATTTTTTTTTATATATATATGATAAATATTTTATAATAATTATATATATTATGTGATAATAGTTATTCTCATCATATATATATATATATCTTAATTATCCTATATTTGCAAATATTTTAGGTGCCAGTGTCACAAATAATTGGTCTATTTCTTCTCAAATCACTCTAACTATTTCAAAATCTTTTTTTCTTATTAATTTCACCTTTATTAATTTTTTATTAATCATTAATCTTAACCGTGTCTATTTTTTAATCTCATCTTTTAATATTAAAATTTAAATGAAACTTTTTGATATATGAAAATAAAAATATTATTTTTATATTTTGACACATACATATTAAGTATCGACGAATAAAAAATAAATGCTTGAATACAAAGTTTGAAAGGAGTAACATATTTTTTCATGTGTTTTTTACTTAAATCTATTTTTTAATACTCGAAAAATAAATTATTTTTTCAATAGAGTCAATAATATAGATTGATGGTGTATTTGAGAATTATTATCTAAGTTTTTACTAAGAATTGCAAAATATTTTAGCAAATTTTAAATTATTTCGCTTCATTTTGAATCGAACTATCAAAACTTCAAAATAAAATGAAAGACAGCTTGTTCAATTTAATTTAATGAAATGTATTGACAATTTTATCGTAAAATTTCAATGAGTATAATAAGTACATGAAATTTTCTGGCTCCGTCATTGTTTACAACCAATCATGTTCTCAACACCAAATGATTTTCTTATAATTTTTCATTCAATCAAAACCACATGTTGTTGTATTTTGATATTTCATTATTTTAATACTTCACATAACATAACAAGTTGTAATGTTATATCAAATACTATTAAAACCTGTATTGTCCATGATGAAATATAAACGAGAAAGATGGCTTTTCAGATTGATTATTTTTTAAATGTGATTTTACCTTAATATTCTCATTAGTTTTTTTATTATAATATTCAGTATTTTTTTATATTGCTCTATATGTATCAAAATTAATTGTTGTAATTCTTCTAATTTCCTAATATATGATTGAAATATTTTCATCACATGCCAATATTAGATTCACCAAATCCAGTACATTCCACAATGCATCAAAAAAGTCAAATACTTTTTGCTATACGTAGATGACACAATTCAAACGTTGTGATTTGTTGCATGATTCGTTTCAAATAATAATACGAATCAAATTACTAATTTTTATTCTAAACATGCATCAGCTATTCATAATGAAAAATATCTACGTATAATAAAGTCAAGATATTCAATACACGTATATATATATTTTACGAAGAACAAATTAAACCATATTGTAAAAAAATTAATCCATAAAATTACGGTTTCTTCATAAACCCCACTTTGAACGTATTAATCGCACTCACACTACACTGCCTTTAAAAAAATTGTTTTCTTGTAGAAGATTCTTTTCAACATTTTTACTTTTTCTTTTGAATTACACAGTGAATCACTCATCTCATCTCCATTAAAATTAAAGCTCGCAGATAAAGTTGTGTTTGTGGCCCAAAATTTCTGCATTTTCAGTAAAGAAAAGAACCCATTTGCTCAGATTCAAGAAAAAATCGAAAATGAGGAGTGTTTATTTGATTTTGTTGATAATTTCAAGCATTATTCTGCAAACCCATCAACAACCCATCAAAACAATCGTGGTTTTAGTGATGGAAAACAGGTCTTTCGATCACGTTCTTGGGTGGATGAAGAAATCTGTAAACCCTTCCATCAATGGCGTCACGGGAAAAGAATGCAATTCGGCTTCAGCAAAAACAATCTGCTTTTCAGACGATGCAGAGTACGTGGATCCGGATCCGGGCCACTCATTCGAAGCGGTCGAAAAGCAGGTATTCGGGTCGGGTTCAGCTCCCACAATGTCTGGTTTTGTGGAGCAAGCTTTATCCATGTCTGCTAATCTATCTGAAACTGTAATGAAAGGATTTAAACCCGAAAATGTTCCAATTTATGCTTCCTTAGTTAAAGAATTTGCTGTTTTTGATAGATGGTTTTCAGCAATCCCTGGGCCCACACAGCCAAATAGGCTATTTGTGTACTCTGCAACTTCTCATGGATCCACAAGCCATGTGAAGAAGCAGTTAGCTAAAGGGTACCCTCAGCAAACCATATTTGATTCCCTTCATGATAATGGCATTGATTTTGGTGTTTATTTCCAGAACATTCCAACCACATTGTTCTATAGGAATTTGAGGAAATTGAAGTACATATCTAAGTTTCATCAGTTTGATATTAAGTTTAAGAAAGATGCTAGGGATGGGAAGTTGCCTAGATTGACTGTCATTGAGCCTAGGTACTTTGACATTAAGGGGTTGCCCGCCAACGACGATCATCCTTCGCACGATGTTGCGAATGGACAGAGGCTGGTGAAGGAGGTTTACGAGGCGTTGAGGGCGAGCCCTCAATGGAACGAGACGCTTCTAGTTATTACATACGATGAACATGGTGGATTCTATGATCATGTTCAAACACCTTATGTTGATGTTCCTAATCCGGATGGAAACACGGGCCCTGCCCCGTTTTTCTTTAAGTTTGACAGACTTGGCGTTCGTGTGCCCACCATTATGGTCTCTCCTTGGATCAAGAAAGGAACCGGTACTCATTTTATCCCCTCTTCATAAAAATCAAGAAAATGACAAGTAGTAGTGTCTCTTGATTTATAGTAATTGATAGGTGTTGTTCTTGATTTATGGCATGCTTGTCTGGTTGTTTAGATATTCATGTATGGTGTATTCATTTTAGGCAAATAGCATTTTTAGATGATATTAGTTGTTTTCATCAAACGGTATTAGTTGTTTTGATATCATAAGAATCTTAGCTTGATCATGCTTGTTTTTTTTTTTTAATTTGCTTGTCTTGTTGTTTTAGATATTCATGTATGATGCATTCATTTTAGGAAAATAGCATTTTTAGATGCTATTAGTTGTTTTCATTGAACAATATTAGTGTTTTGATTTCATTCTTTGTGAATTTTGGCGTGTAGTTATAAGCAAACCGAATGGTCCTACACCGAGTTCAGAGTTTGAACATTCCTCAATCCCTGCTACCATAAAGAAGATGTTCAATCTTTCATCCAACTTCTTGACTCATAGAGACGCTTGGGCTGGCACGTTTGAGCAAGTCGTCGGCGAATTAACTTCCCCAAGAACCGATTGCCCAGGTAATTATGCTTCCAACTCCTTTGAACCTAAAGTATTATATGAACATGGTTCATGATTATATTAATGTGAAACTGGATTCATTCCTATTTGGATCATATGAACAAGTTCATAATATGAATAGTGGTTCATATCGCAAACCATGTTTATATAAAACCTACTCTTACTAAATGTGAATTGTTCGCAGAGGTTTTACCCGATGTGGCTCCTCTAAGAAAGACAGAAGTCGATGAAAATAGGGGATTATCGGAGTTTCAATGTGAAGTGGTGCAATTGGCTGGTGTTCTGAATGGGGATCATTTCTTGAGCAGTTTCCCGGACGAAATAGGAAAGAAGATGAGCGTGAAAGAAGCACATGAATACGTTAAGGGGGCCGTTTCAAGGTTCATTAGAGCGAGCAAACAAGCGAAAAAAATGGGTGCAGATGAGTCTGCAATTGTGGATATGAGGTCTTCACTAACTACAAGATCCTCAATTCATAACTAAATTATGGTTTGTTTGTTGGTTGAGTTTATTATAGGTGGTGTAAAATGTGAATGGAGAGTAAGATTATGAATAATAGTAGCTAGGGAAGATCTCCTTCCTTGTGTTATACAAATATTATCAACTTTTCATATCTTAAATATTTTTATTAATATAAAGTTCATTGTTCATGAATACTAGTTTTTAATCCATTTTAAATTGCAATCTCTTAAGAGTCTTGTGTAAACATGTTGGTTTAAGCACTTGGTCATATTAAATACATGATCACTTCCCACCAAAAAAAAAAATATATTGGACCCAGCCCAAACCATGATATTATAAAATAATTCATATTGAAAAAATATACTGTAATAGTTTAAAATAACATTTAAAGTTCATCAAACTTTAAAAATAAAATATGCAATCCATTGTTAAATAAAAAAATTAAATAAAAAACTTAAATAAAAAACTTAAATAAAAAACTTAAATAAAAAACAAAGCGTCGACAGCAGGGTTCGAACCTGCGCGGGCGAAGCCCAACAGATTTCAAGTCTGTCTCCTTAACCAGTCGGACATATCGACTTTAGTGTTAACTAATTAATAATTTCAGTAAATATAAATTTTCAACTGTGTATAGGGAGTATCAGGTTGTGTTTGGATCGATGGATTTGAGTCTATGGATTTTAAATCCATAGTCCAAATCCACTCTACATGTTTGGACAAAAAAACAAGTTAATGAATTTCAAATCTATGATATTTAAAACTAAGTGAGAATTTTAAATCCATCCACATACCTAGTCATTTGAAATTTAAGAATTCTTAAATCCATTCATTTTCAAATCCTTTGTATTTGAAATAACTCTATCCAAACACAACCTCAATTAAAACGATAAAATTACTAACTTTTGTCAATAAAACGTTCTTAGAGATGGCTATATATTGAAATAGCTCAAAAACGTCAACTTTGTCTATATCCTACATTTGAAAGCTAAACAATTTTTTTTTTCAAGTCCAGAAAAGCTTATTCTTCATTATGACAAGAACAATGAGTAAGGGGCAACCCAATTCATGTGCCTCTTGGTTGACACTTCTTCTTACATCCTTGAACTCCTTGCAAAGCTTTATGTAGTCGCGAAAAATCGAATTAATATCCGTATCAGCATTAATAGCATCCACCACGATCTTTGCATCACCTTCAATGAAACTGTCATCCATCCCCCCTTTCTTAGCCCATGATAAAGCCTTGAGAAAACCCATCGCCTCACCTACCTCCACATCCCAACATCCATTCACTATCATCGAACAACCTGCCACAAATGACCCGAAGTCGTCCCTTATAATCATGCCAATACCCGTCTGCAAAAGTATCTCGAAAAAATGCCGCATCGACATTAATTTTAGAAATCCCAATCAACGGTCGGTGCCATGCCCTGCCTACACCCATCAGTCGCCGACCTGGCCTGTGCAAAGTATGGTTCAGACCGACCAAACCGACCGAACCAAACCAAACCATTAAATATGGTTTGGTTTTTGGTTTACGGTTCGGTTTACGGTTTTTAGAATTGATTTTTTTTAGTATGGTTTGGTTTACGGTTTTTACTAATGAAAAACCGCAAAAAACCGAACCAAACCGAACTTGTTTTATATATATAAAAAAAAAAATATATATATATATTATAATATTATATATATTATAGATTTATAGTTTATATTATATAATTCGTAAACTAGTAAACGCAAGACATTTTTCAAGCAGGCAAGCCTAATTGTCCAAAGCCAGAAACTCTACTCATTCTCTTCTATTTAGTATTTAGCGCCTCCACGTGCATGACGCTCTCAGCCTCTCACAGTCTCACTCAATCTGAAATCTCGAAGAAGATAAAAGTTTGTTGTTTCTTTTTGTGATTATTTAGTTATTTTTTAACAACTAGTTTGTGAACGTTGTAATAACATTTCGTCTATTCGAATTATATTTTGGATTATTGGAATTTCATTTTATCTATTCTATTGAGATTGTGTTTTAAATTTTTATTAATTATTATGTATAGGGAAAAAATGAGCAAAACTACGGTTCGGTCAAAACCGCCCGAACCGCCCGAAATATTATGGTTTCAAACCGAACGGTTTTTATAAATACGGTTTGGTTTACGATTTTGAAAAAAAAGAACGATTTATAGTTTGGTTTACAATTTACGGGCGGTTTGGTTAACCAAACCGAACCATGCACACCCCTAGACCTGGGAGCCTTTCGACCCTCAATCGCATATGTCCATTCAAACCACATCGCAGCTGAGCAGTGAACTACCTCCGTAGGGGATCTATAAGAATTATTCCAAAATTGTTATTCCTTTCTTTCTAAATTTGCCACAACACCATCCCAAAATTCACCCCATCATAGGTATTGGACCGTTCAACATAAAAAAAATATTAATTGAGCAAAGTTTGCTACATGTTGCATGACATCCTCCATTTTCGTGAGTAGCCCACATGCAGCCCAACAATTCCTAGCAAATTGACATTCTGCAAAAAGATGCCAATTGCTCGCAGGTCCCAAACCACAAAACACACATTCATCATTTTCCACTATGTTTTTCACAAGCAAATTACTTTTAATAGGTAAATAATTTCGAGCCGCCCTCCAAATGAAATCTTTCACTTTTGGGAGCGCTCTTAGTCTCCATATCAAGGACCACTCCCCTTCAATTGTTAAACTCGAATCCATCTCGTCTTTAACAGCAACTTCATAGGCAGATTTCATTGTATACTTTCCACTTCTCAAATGATGCCAGACCAACATGTCCACTGCACCCATAGGCAGCAAAGTTGTATTAACTATTTGTTCCACATCTGCCGAAAGGAGATTCTTTATCAAGTCGACGACCCACGACCTCGAAGTCAAGTCGAAAAGACCTGAAACCTCAAATTCTCCAACCCCTCAATTTGCTCAGAATTGACCATGAATCCGCCTCCATCATTAATCCATGGAGTGTTCCACACAGTAATTGAATCTCTAGTTCCAATTTTCCATCGACATCCCTCTCGAATTAACCTCTGACTTGCATGGATGCTAGCCCATGTATAACTTGGGCTCCATCCTCTATTCTCTGAAAAGAAATCCTCATTCGGAAAATATCTCGCCTTTAACACTTGACAAACTAATGCATCCGGATCAGAAACCAAACGTCATCCCATTTTACCGAGAAGAGCAACATTAAAATTTCTGAGATGGCGGAAGCTCCGTCCACCATTCTCTTTCCAACACACAATTTACACAATCTCATCCAATTTATGCCCCGAGAAGTCCCTCGGCCACAACCCCACCAGAATTCATTCATCATCACTTCCATTTCATCAAGTAATGATGGGAGAAGGAAAATAGTCATGTAAAACGTTGGAATCGTTTGTGCAACTGCTTTTATCAAGACTTTTTTTTTCCTACTTTCGACAATTTCTTACTTCCACACCTTTGAATTTTCTTCCACAGTCTATCTTTGACAAATTAAAAAATGTCACATTTTTTCTTTTCTACTAGTGACGGGAGCCCAAGTATCTTCCAATATTAATAGGATTGTGAACACCCAACACCAATTTTAATTCTTTGCATTTTCTATCGACAACATTCCCGCTAAAGAAAACCCCTGATTTTGTGAAGTTTATAGCCTGTCCAGAACAATTCTCATACTCATTTAGAATATGTTGAAGATGAGAACACTCATCCACTTATGCTCGACAAAATAACAAACTATCGTCAGCAAATAGCAAATGAGAAATCTTTGGAGCTCTCCTACAAACACGATGCCCATGTAAACGCCCATCATCACATGCAACTCCAAGTGCAGTCGAGAGGCCTTCGGCACATAAAATGAAGAGATATGGGTATAAAGGATCCCCTTGCCTCAACCCTCTCCCCGAAAATATCACGCCAATAGTATCATCATTAACTTGGATGGAATAACACAAAGACTTTACACACATCATCATCTATCTCACCCATTTATCCGCAAAACCCAACTTTCGTAAAATGCATTCGAGATAATTCCAGTCGACCCTATCATAAGCTTTGTTGATATCAATCTTTAGTGTCACATCCCCTCTACTACCGGTTCTCCTATTTTTCATCGCATGAAGTGCCTCAAATGCAATAATCACATTATCTTGCAGCATCCTCCCCGAAACAAAGGCTGATTGTGCCTTATTAATTAATCCCGGAAGCACACCCTTAAGCCTATTACAAAGAACCTTGACACTATTTTATAGACCACATTGCATAGAGAAATAGGGCGTAGATCATGTACCGTTTGCAGAGAATCGCCCTTGGGGATAAGCACGACATTTGTATTATTCAAACTGTGTGGAAATTCCTCACGTTGAAGCCAACCAACCCCGTTAGTATAAACAACTTCTAGGGCATATTTGCTTGACGGATTGATGATTTGGTTTTATGTGTAAACACACTATTCTCATATTTGATAACATTTTACTTTTATATTTATGTAAAAAAATAAAAATAAATATATATATATATACTCCGTATATAAAATATGAGTTCTAACATAAGACTTACACAATTCACCACCACATTTTCCACTCTTTGCTTCTTTAGTACATCTCTTATTCGTGTAGGGAAGAAGGTCTCTAACTATCGTAAGTGGAGAAAAGAAAAGATCGGAGATGAACCACTTAAAAAAAAAATTGAATCAACATTCATTGAATCTTGATAGATATAGTGTTGTTAAGCGAATCGAGCTACTCATGAGCACGACTCGATTTGTTAAGACTTGAACTCAACTCACTAGTATAGATAAATGAGTTAAGTTTAAGTTCAATAGATACTCGACTTACTAACTAATCAAATTAAGCTCAACTCACTAGGCTTGATTGATATCTAAACATTTTTTTTTAAAAATTTGATTAAACACATTATGCTAGACTCGAATCGAAGTTGAGGTATTTAGTGGGTGTTTGCAAACAAAACTATGTGCTTAAAAACACTTCTTTTTTAAATAGAATCACTTTTGAAGTGTTTGTAAACACAAGTAAGTGATTAAATTAATTACTTAAAAGCATTTTTGGTCAAGCACCCCTCCTCATGCTTCTAACAACTTCTAAGTGCTTCTAATCATTACACTCACTAATTTTACAATTTTGCCCTCATAATTTAAATAATATTTTATTTTTACCCATTATTTATTCAAATGTAATAAGGGTGTTTTTTGTAAAATTATAAAAAATTGATTTGTATGGCATACGCCACAAAATTTAAAAAATTGATTAGAAGTGCTTATTTTTAAAACACTATCTACTTTCAATTTTACTACAAAAATTAACTTTAATCACTTTGAATCAACTACTATTACAATACAAACACACCCTTAATTCAATAAAATTATGTAAAATGTCAGTAAATCTGGCGTATATTATTTTTGGAAGTCTGCGCATTGTTAGACTATTGTCCCCATCAATTCATCCGAGTCAAAATCCAGGAAATACGTACCCATGTATTTCCACCAATCATACTCACTAACAATAGATAAGATAATAACCATTGGCCACCATTTTCTTTCTATTTTTTAATGTCTGTGACAATTTCAATTATTATAATAACATCCATCGCAAGAAGGAAATGATATTTATTTTGTACAATACTAAATGGATATTTAATACATTAAATGTATTTTGTTTTTAGATTTAATAACAGCTGCATGCTTACATTTAAATAATTTTGTTCCAAATCTTTCCTCTGTGTCCAAAAGCAACCTTTAAACTATTTCAATTTATAATTAGTAGTATCATTTTTATTGGGTAAAATAAGGGCTATTTCAGAAAATAATTTTTTAACGTTTTACGTTATCAATTTTAGTCTACATGTGTTCAATTTGATTCATTTAAAAAAATTAATTTCAGTTTTTTATTTATTTATTTATTTACGTAATCAATTTGTGTCCACCCATGTTCACTTCTAATCATTTGTTTTTACAAATTCATACATTTAGATCAATAAGAAAAGAAAAAAGATTGAAATTGGTAAAAATAATTAAAATTGGATACATAAGGATTAAAATTGATAAACTATGATACTATTATTTTTTGGGTTGGTCTGCTATGGACTTGACACCCTAGTCCACATGTTGAACTTTTCAGTTTTACCGACTTACACTTTTTGTGGTAAATGGTGTTGCACTTTTCAATTATTAAACTGTATAATAATATTTTTAGTCATAGTGACTTACGTACACTTTTTATAGTAATATTGTATTGTACTTTTCTGTTTAATAACATACACTTTTCTTTAGACTAGGGTGCACAACATGCACTCGACTGCATACTAGACTTTACTTTATTTTTTTGATTATTAGGAGCCGTTTATTTATAAAATCACAAATCTCATTTAAATAATTTTATTTTCATTGATATTATTAAAAATATATATCATACTTGAAAACGTTAAAAACATTAAACATTGTTGGATTATTAGGATCCGGTTACTTATTATGAAATAGCAAATCTTATTTAATTGATTTTCTTTTCTTTCCATTGATATTAATGAGAAAATTATACATTTGTTTTGACCAGAATCCTAATAAATCACATGTTTAATTTTTAAATGATTCAAAAACTACACAAAATGCTAAATATTTACATAACTTACGTGGAGTATTATATTAGCGTAATTTCCAATCAATGTACCTAAATATATGAAGCACACTAAATGTGTGTATAATCCCTGTCCCCTTAAAAAAAGACTATCTCCACACCCTTTCCGCTTACTAAAATTGTACCTTTACCTACAAAAATTGTACATTCTACTTCCATTATCAAAATCGCGTGTCCCCTATAATATATATTCATCCTCACCATTATACTACAATCCCATCTCCTTCCCCAGTTTAGCAAAATTCTTCGGTAAATGGAAAACAACCAACAGCAGAGCGCCGCCGCGCCGTACCCGCCACAGGCGGCGGGGTACCCGCCCCAGCCGTCGTTTCAACACCTCATACAGCAACAGCAGCAACAGCTCCAGATGTTCTGGGGTTACCAACGCCAGGAAATCGAACAGGTGAACGATTTCAAAAACCATCAGCTCCCATTGGCTCGGATTAAGAAGATCATGAAAGCCGACGAGGATGTGCGCATGATATCGGCGGAGGCGCCGATTCTGTTCGCAAAAGCGTGTGAGCTCTTCATTCTGGAGCTCACGATCCGATCGTGGCTCCACGCGGAGGAGAACAAGCGGCGGACGCTTCAGAAGAACGACATCGCGGCGGCGATTACGAGGACGGATATATTTGATTTTCTGGTGGACATTGTGCCGAGGGAAGAGATCAAGGATGAGGCAGCGGCGTTGGGTGGGTTTGGGGGCCCACCTGTGGGTGCGGGTGGTGTGACTGGGGTTCCGTACTATTACCCACCTATGGGACAGCCTATGATGGGCCGCCCCGCCGTGCCTGGGGTGGATCCAGGTGTTTACGCGCAGCCGGCGTCGGGCGCGTGGAATTCAGTGTGGCAGCCGGCGGCTGAGGATGGGTCGTATGGGAGCAGCAGTGGACAGGGGAACATTGATGGGCAAGGGTAATTTGGTAATGTCATTTTGACTGTTTTTCAGATCTGATGAATTTGGACAATGTTTTTTTTGGTGATTCTTTTAATAAACTTTTGTTTTTGAATTATATCTTTATGATGTGTGTGCCCTTGTTATGTGAGATAATGCCTAAGGAACTGAATTTACCATTTTGGGCGATGCTTAAGACTATGTAGCTTGGTGTTATGAGGATAAGAATATACATTATAGTATTTCTGTCATTTTTCAGTTTCCCTTATCAATGTTAAGGCCAGGTTTGATCTTTTATCAAATCTCTTGGTGTGTATAGGTGTATTTTCTAATTCTTTCTGTTTATGTGAAATAGTGGAATGTTTTACCTATTTATTGTGTTCTCTGCCTTTGAATTTTCTGACTTAACTAATTGTGTGCTTAATGAGAATTAAAGATGATAATTTCACCTTTATATGAGATAATGAGTATGCTGGTTCAAGAAAATTTTGTTGTCAAATGTACGATGTTACTAAGTTTTGTTAATGTGGGAAATATACTATTGCTTTTGAATGCTGTATGCACTCAACTACGCAACGTCCCGTGTCACTTTTCTATTGTAGCTGCTTGGCTTCAGTTATTCACTAGATGATATGTAACTAAGTTTTGTTAATTTGCGAAATATATTATTGCTTACTTTGCTTTTGAATGCTGTATGCACTTATTGACAACATGACATTAAAGCTAAATATGTACTAACATGATACTATAGTTATTGATAAAATGACATGTGCTAACGAATCAACTACGCAACGTCCCGTGTCACTTTTCTATTGTAGCTGCTTGGCTTCAGTTATTCACTAGACGACATTACAGTTAAATGCATAAAATGATATTTGTTGTTGATGAGGATGATTCATGTTTACACGTCATTATGTCAATTAATTACATAACACCCGTATTTCAATTTTCTGAGATATTCTCTTAGTATATTCCGAGAAATTTTGTTTCTTGTATATGCTATCAAGAACGTCTAACAACATTCACATTGTGGTGGAATATATTGTGTGCTCTTAAATTGACTTTGACCATAACTTGGTTTTGTCATTTGCAGGGTATGATATTATTCTGAACATGCTCTAAAACCTTAAATGGAAAAACAGAAATGAATAAGTAATAAGAAAGGTATTATAAGTGGAATTTCTTGAACAATTCTTATAAGCTCTAATTATTAGATATTTGTAATAGACATGAGACAATTATGTAACTGCAGGAGAAAACTGACCAAAATATCAGAATTTTGATAAGGATAACTTCGATTGTGAAATCGAAAAATGAAAAGAAAACTAAGGTCTTATAACTGGGATTTCTTGAGCAATTCTAGTAAACTCTAGTCACAAGACTTTTGTAATTAGTTATAGTCGTATAGATATTACAAGTGACAAGGATAAAGAGAATAGGGATTCAGAACTTATCTTGAGTGGTGTTGAATTTTGAAAGTTATTAACGCTCCACTAATTATGAAACTTAGTTAAAAAAGGAGTGAAGATTATGCCTTGGCAGTGTGAAAAAGATTAATGTTGTTTTGAGAAGTTATTGTTGATGGCATCGAGTGTATCCTGCTATGTTGGAATTCTCTTCAGTCATGGCCTTTTGTATTATTCTATATGGGTTTCTATGGGGAATAATTTTTGGGGTAGCAATTTTAGGACAATATGTTTGCAGGATGGCACATCTAGGCCATTAAATTTTATTCGACACATTTAGGCTAGTAAATTTTAATTTTTGGACAGTTACGCCAAATTGGTGTATTACGGGCAGCCATTAGTTTTTTAATTTTCGCACACTAGGCCGAACTCGTGAGCAACACGTGACATTTTAGTCCGAAGTGGGGTGTTTTGGGCCAAATTGGTCTAAATGTGAGAAAATTAAAATATACTATAAACGCCAGCTTTCTAACATATTGTCCTACAATTGCTATCTCCCTAAGTTATGGGCCTAAAAATATATTCCTGGTTTCTATGTGTAACAGACCTATTTAATTGAGTGGATCGGCTCTTGTTCAGTCTAAATTGATGCCAAACAGAATATTTTGGTGTCTTTTGAATTGATTTTGCAATTAACTACATTATTATTGTCTTGAACTTAAAAGTGTCTTCTGGCCTTTCCATATCCTAGTTTCCTGGACCTTTGACAGTGAATATCGTGTGCTTTACTACTAGTTGTGTTCCTGATTTAAAAATTGTTCATGTCTTTATTACAAGAAGTTTCTTACATTTTCAACTAAGTTATAATTATGGCCTCCTTTTTCCCCATTCGTTTTTGTCTGTCTGTCTGTGTTTATCCTGCTCCAGGGCTGCTTGGGCATTTTCTAATCCTATCTCTATCTGCATACAACTTTAGTTTCTTCAAATATAATTGATTCAAATTTCAATTTGATGTGATATACTTGGCAGTTAGATTTTTGTATGTTGATGGAAATGAGATGGTGGCTTGTAACAAAAGTGACTGATGTTATCATGAAACAGTACTTGAAAATTGAAATAGAAGATTGGTAAGAAGGAAAATGTGAAATTGTGCTGATGTTCATTCATCATGTAAATGTTTTTTTTCTTCTTTTCGCATCAGCGAGTTCCTTTGTGAGATGGTGTGATGTCAGATTCAAATTAAATGCATTTCTCTCTCTCTCGCTTACATAATAACTCGATTAGTGTTTTTCTTTCTGACTAATTGATGGATTTTGATCTGTCCCAAGTCTTGTCTCGTGAAATAGTTAGATTGTGGACATTAATACAGCTGTCCTTTTCTTTTTCTACAGCTGAAAACAAGTGGTACACTGAAATGAGAATAGAGAGTGGCGCAACAGATTGTCACTCGCTGATGCTTCATGGGAATTTGCTCTTGGTCTATCAATGCAACACATTGCCAAACATCTCTGAGTTATTGGCAGTTATGCTGGAACAAATTTGTATAAAACTTGTTTTTTGTTTTCTCCCTTGTGTTTCTGTAGGGACAAGATTAACTACAATGCCATGTAAAACTTGTGCAAATCTTCTTTCCTCCAACTATTTTGGACCCCGCCCCATGACTTGTTGCATTTTTCTCGTTTGGAAAGTCTTGCCCGAGACGTGATATTTATGTAGGGTTTTGTGACCGTCTTAAGAAAATCAAGTTTCAAAAGAATCACAAGACTGGATAAAAAGTACCATGTTTCATATAAGTTCTTGATTCCTCTTTCGTATCTCTGGGAATATCCGGTGATTGCTAATAATGTGAGGGCAGACCAACTCTGTGTTTTTCGAATGCATGTAATATTTAGTTTTTTCTTGAATTTTTGTTGTTCTTTTGGATTAGTGTCTTAGATTTTTTTTTAATTGTTGATAATATATACTAATATATTTATATATTGGGATTTGGGAATGAGACATTAGGATAATCTTTATTGATTGATTTGTTTAAGTTTAACCGCATTTTGTTTTTATGTTCGGGTCTGGAAGAAGGGGTGATAATTTTGAAACTCTATGATGACATGATTTTTTTTTTCTCAAAAATGTTGGATCATATCAACTTTTAAAAGAGTGAACTTTTACTATGGCCACGGTTAAAACTACATATACTTCCATCCATATTAAAACTACACTTGCCTTTGTAAAATGAGTCCTTCCATCCATATTAAAACTACACTTGCCTTTGTAAAATGAGTCCTTCCTTCCATAATATTATCGACGTCTTTTTTTAAGGTTTACATATACTTTTGATACAAAAATTAAAAAAATGTAATACTCTCTCCGTCCCTTACTTGAAGACACATAACTTTTGGGCACAAGTTTTAACGAATGAATTATTTATTAGTATTCTGAAAAATAAAATGGGGTAGTAAAGTCAACTTTATAAATAGTACTCCCTCCGTCCACAAAAAGTAGTCCCATTTGTCATATATTCTTTGTCCACCAAATGTAGTCCCATACACTTTATGAAAACTATCACCCTTCAACCATTACTTAATTACTCAATTTATCATCAACTTTATTAATAAACAATTACTTTATTCACAATGGACCCCACAATACCCTTACTTTATCTACTTTATCTATTTTTTTCTTAAAACTTGTGCCATTCCTCCATGGGACTACATTTGGTGGATGGAGGGAGTAATAAAGTTACTCCATGTGTCCCAATGAAAACTACACAACTTTCTTTTTTCGTCCGTCCCAATGAAAGCTATTCATTTTTTTTTTGGTAATTATTCTCTCTCACATTTCATCATATTCTTCTCTCTCTCAATCACATCACCTCTAATACATCTACTTATTATATTAGTATTTCTTAACCTACGTGTCAAGAGCTCATTAGAGCTTTCTCATGAGTACTTTTTAGTGTAATAAAGTAGTGACATTTGTTGTAATACTATGATGTTTTAAGGAATTTGTTTAAAAGTGTTTTTACTATTTTAGGTAACGTGTCATCAAGAAATGGACACTCAAACTGATAAAATGGGTCATCAAGCAGGAGACGGAGGGAGTAATAAATTTACAATTCGGTAGTTTAGGTAAATTAGAAGAAAAAAAAGGTAAAGAAAACTAAAGAAATATTGAAATAGAGAGTATTAGAAAATGAAGGAATTTTTTTTATGGTTATGGTGGGGACGGGATCTCCTTTTACACAACGATTTTACGTCTTCTATTACAATAGTTAGATTGATGACATGTGTCCTAATACTTTAATTTAGCTAATAACTGTTGGGATATGAATCCTAAGACAAGTCCTAAATGATGAAAAGATAAGATGAAGTTTTGATAAGCCAAAAGTAGTTTGAATATTTTCTAAGTGTTGACTGTTCTAGTCTAGTTGAGTTGAAGTCATCTTGTACAAGACCAGTAGAGTTCACATGAAAAGATAAGTGTTGTTTATATTAAAAGATAAAGTACTTATAGATTCGTATATTGTTTATACTTTATATATGTTAGTTTGTTATTGAGCTATGAATAAATATTGTATAGAGCTCATGTTTTTGAATGTAATAGATTAGTTTGATTGTATAGATTATAAGTTGACTAAGCTTGTATTATGAAAGCTTAATGTAATGTAATAGTCTTGATAGGTTTAGTATAGTCTACTATTGAAGATTGTACAAGGAAGATCAGACAAGAAGACTTGAAGTCTACTACTTGAGAAGATAGATTGACTACAAGACAAGACAAGTACATACTAGTCTACACAAGACAAGTCAAACTTAAAAGACTGAATGAAGCGCGTATAAAGATAAGGATAGAAGTTAGTTATGGAATAACTAATTCATAACAGAAACGCGTGGATTGATAAGAAGATTCAGTTGAAGATAGTTTTCAAGAAAAGTTGGTTACAACTAACTAAGTTCTTGAAGATTGAAGTCTATAAATACTTCATGATGGTGATCATTTGAAGACTACTGTTAGACTACTGAAACTCGATATACTGAAGCAAATTAAAGACGTATTCAAGCGGATTACTCTCAGAGTTTATTGAAGATTCAGAAAGAAGCCAGAAGACAATTGAAGAATTCATAAGGCTACTACTGAAGATCAGAGAAGTTTTTCATTTTTGTTTTGTTGTTTTTATCAAGGTGCTAGATACTTGTTAAATTTCTAGTTAGATCATAGACGTATCTGGTGGTATAGTCTTAGAAGATCTAAGTCTTCTTCTTGGGACTTAAAAGACAGGAATATACACTTGTACTCGATTGGAAGAGTTTAGTGGAAACATCACAACTGGGTTTGTGAGAGTGGACGTAGACAAGTTGTCGAACCACTATAAATTGTTTGTGTTGTTTACTGTTTTAATTGCTTAATTGTTTAATTGTTTTAACTACATAACTAAACTAAACAAGCTGAGTATAGAACAGAGTTCTCGAATTAAGAAGTTGAGTATAAACTTGAATTGGGCTCATTGTTAATTTCGTATTCCGCATATTGTATTCTGATATTTCGATAGATTTTTGAAAAGTCTATTCACCCCCCCTATAGACATTTTCACTAGCTTACTCGTTATTAACTCAACTTTGGGGACCTACAATAACTAATTTAGGTAAATCCCCAAATTTAACAAAATCTGCATTAAAATTTAAAATATAATTTCGAGCATTTAATTTTCTTTCATTTTTAGAAAACAATTACGTTAAATATTTTTTACATTGAAGAAAAATATTACTATTATATTTAAATTGTTTAAATAATAATTTTATGTAGAAAAATCTGTAACTATATCAAACCGATTTTACAATCAGATTTTTAAAATATAATTAAATACTTTTAAATAATTTAATGATTTTTAACATCTTATTTAAATATAATCTATACAAAACAGAACATATAATAAAAGTATTTAATATATATATATATATAAAATTTAATATTTTTTTAAATTTTGTTGAAATATAATTAAATATAAAACTGATTTTTTTCATTAAAATCTTTTCTAGTATTAAAAAATAGTGTTGAGTAAATATAATTAAATACAAATCTGAAAAAAATTTATATTGTCATATTTTTAATATTTAATTTAATTGATCATAAAATATTCAATGTTACTTTTTTTACAAAATTGCATACAAATTTTTTTTAAAAAAAAAATGAATATAAATCTTTTACGATCAAAATTGAATATACAAAAATTACGATAAAAAATATTTAAATAAAGTAACTTTGAATATTTTATGATCAAATTACATTAAATATAAAAAACATGACAATAGGAAATCAATTAGGAAATTAATTAGGAGGTTTCGTCATAGTGCAATCTACTTTTGTCATGTGATAAAATAATTAATTTTTTAAATAAATATATAAAATTATAAAAATTTCTTTGTAATATTTCTTTTTAAATCCCCAAAATTTGTAAATGAATAATTTCATTTTGTCCCGTAATTTAGACCTAATTCAACTTAAGTCCTTTAAATATTTCTTTTTTATTTTACATCTTTTTTTAATTATAAATATTAAACTTTATTTATTTTATTGTTTAATTATAAAAATTGGGATCATTTTGGCTCAATGACCCGACAACCCGTCAATCCCGTGATGGCTTTTATATATAAACTTTATTTTTTTACATCTATCTTCCACCCAAAACTTAGTATTTCTTTGTAATTTATTATTTTTATTGTTATTATTGTTTTATTTGACCATATTATTTCATGATTGTGTGATTGTAATAAATACATGTGTAGTGTATTTCATGATTGTGTGATTGTAATAAATACAGCTGTCCAAAGATTTGAATCATTTCAGATGAAAGCTGGCGAAACTATCGATCAGCTGGATACTCGTTTTACTAAAATCATGAATGATCTTGAAGTTCTTGGTAAAACTTATACTCCTCGTGAAATCAATCTTAGGATTCTTAAGAGCTTAGATCCTCGATGGAAAATGGTAAAGATGCTTGTTAAGAATACCCAAGACATAGATGCCTGGAGTGCAGAGACCATGTTTCAAACTCTGAAGGCTCATGAGTTTGATCTAGACGAAGATGAACCAATAGCCAGTAGTGATAAAGAACATGCTGTATCTAAGAACGTTGCCTTTAAGTCTAGCTCTTCTAAGTCTTCTAAGGTAGACAGGTCCAAGTCTAGAACTAAGTCTGCCTCTGTGAAAGATGAGTTAGATACTGATCTTAGTCTGAAGGATCAGATGAGTCTAATGGTTAGAAAGTTTGATAGGCTCAATAAACGCTTCGGAAGATACAAGAAGTTCTATAGGGATCATAGAGCATCTACCTCTAAGAACTCGTCTGAGACCAGACGAGACCGAAACTCGTCCGAAAGGAGAGACGAAGTCTCGAAAGGTAATAGACGAGATAGAGAGTCTGACGATAGGCAGATTCAACGTTCTGATAGACGTGATAAACGTAGGGACAAATCTCCTATTAAAAAGGCTACTAATGATCTCTTGTGCTATAATTGTGAAAAGCCAGGTCACTACATATATGAATGTCCAGATCTAAGCACTGATGATCGTGAAGAACGCAAGGCACGAAGAGAAAGAAGATATAACCGTGGCAAGAAGGCAATGATGGCCAATGATGACTCTGATTCGGATTCAGACGAGTTACCATCGTCCTTATCTAGTCACTCGACTGATCCAGATCACGACGAAGCATTCATAGTAGATGATGGCCTATGCTGCATGGCTAAAATCGAACAAGAGGTATCATCTGCTACATCTTTTCAATCTTGTGATGATTCTGAAACTGATGAAAGTGATACTGCTAGTAGTGAAGTAGGAAGTAGTCTGCCGCACTCGACTAGTGCAGGTGAGGACGACCTTCTACTTGCTAACCAAGCTTTCATTGAAGTCAGTGATGAAAACATCGCATTAAAACAAGAAATCATTGATCTTAAGGAAGCTCAATCGAAAGTAGATCCTAATGTAACAGTCCTAAATGAACGCTTGACTGAAGAGTTGAAACATCTCAAAGAAAAGTGTGCATTGACAGACAGGTTATATCAAGACCTACTTAAGATACATGCAACTGAGAGAAATGAGTTCAATGTTTTAAAAAGCAAATGCAAAAAGCTTGAAGAACGTAATAAGTTCTTAGAGACCGAGGTTGTTACACTCGATCTCAAACTTACTGACCTGGTTAATTCTTCAAAGATTAACCTTGAACTGTCAGATAGGTATAGAGATCCAGGTGACAAGACTGGTATAGGTGCTGAGTCATCTAGCTCGTCTACTCGAGTCATTAAGAACCCTACTACTACTAAAACAAGACTTTTGCCTAATGATAAAGGAAAAGGACCAATGATATACGATCTTGGAACTCCATCTAAAGGTACTGCACCTAAACAAGCTCGAGTTAACACTCCAATTACCAAGGGAGGTAAAAAGAATGTTAACAACAAGCCTGTTCCAGCTAGAACTAATCTTCAAAGGACCACTAATCGTGGACGACCCAACCAGGTCAGATACGAGGACTGGTATCCTGAGGAGACGAGTACTAGACAGGTACAGACTAGACGACAAGAGTCTAGACCTCCATTTATAAGGCAGTCTCAACTCTACTCGTCTAGACCTAGACAGGTAGCTCCAAAATATCATACACAAGCTGTCCTATATCCTCCACCTCTATCATACGATATTATAAGTGAGGAAAGACCCAAACGCGTCTATAAACCGTATGGACCTAATGCATTCAAACCCTACTCTGACTATCATAGACAAGTGCCTGCTCAAGTAGAGATTAAGTCAAAAGGCTATCTCCAAAGAGTAGACCCGAACTCGACTGATAGGCCAGAGAAGGACAAAAAGGTCTTATTTTGCAACAAATATGGGCGAAAACTTAAAAGATCAAACTTGTTCAAGACTCCAATGTATATTTGGATTCCTTTGAACTCGACTAACCCCCCAGGACCCCAATAAACAAAAAGGGTACCTAAATTATTGAATATCATCTATTGCAGGGTCGACTTGACTTGTATAAGAAGGGTGGCTCAGTAGGAGAAATCTGGTACATAGACAGTGGTTGTTCACACCACATGACTGGTACCAAGGCTCTCTTGTCAAGCTACCATGAGCAAGAAGGACCAAAAGTGATATTTGGTGATAGCTCCACTGCTGTCACTAAAGGATTTGGTTACATCCGGAATGGAGACGTCGAAATTCAAGATGTCTCATATGTTGAAGGTTTGAAATACAATTTACTCTCTGTTTCACAATTTTGTGATCGTGGCTACAAAGTGCAGTTCAAGAGCCGCAAATGTGAAGTCATCGACAAAAGGACACACACAGTCCTACTAGTCGGCGCAAGACAAGGAAGTGTGTACATAGTGAACTGGAACAGTTGTCCGAGGGACACCTGTCTTCTTACTAAGAATCCTAAAGAACTTGGCTGGCTCTGGCATAGACGCCTCTGTCATCTAAACTTTAAAGTTCTTAATAAGATAGCCAGAGATTACCTTGTAGAAGGTATTCCCAATGAAGTTTACTACAAGTCACATGTATGCACAGCTTGTCAACAGGGTAAACAGGTTAAAGGTTCATTTAAGTCAATTCCTACTCTCTCAACTAGTAGAGTCCTAGAACTCCTACATATGGATCTTCATGGTCCAATAACTCCTCCAACCTTGAATGGAAGAAGGTACACACTTGTTGTTGTAGACGACTATTCTAAGTTCACTTGGGTAATCTTTCTACACAAGAAGAGTGATACACAAACACTTCTGCCTGAACTGTTGAAGAAGTTACAAGTTGAGAAGAACCAGTCTATTGTCAAAATTCGAAGTGACAAGGGAACTGAGTTCATTAATTGCTATATCAAAGAATTTTGTACTAAACGTGGTATCCAGCACCTTACTAGTGCAGCTAGGACACCACAACAGAACGGTGTAGCAGAAAGAAGGAATCGAACTCTCAAAGAAGCCTGTAGAACCATGATAGCTGAGTTCAACACACCTCAAAAGTTTTGGGCTGAAGCTATCAATACTGCATGCCATTCACAGAACAGAAGCGCGATCAACAAAGCTCTAGGCAAGACTCCTTATGAGGTTTGGAAAGGTAGAAAACCCAGAGTTTCATATTTCCATATATTTGGTTGTAAGTGTTTCATTCACAACAATGGTAAAAGCAAGTTGAATGCTTTCGATGCTAAAGCAGACGAGGGGATATTCTTAGGATACTCCTCGACTAGCAAAGCATTTAGAGTATTCAATCGCTCAACTCTTTGTGTGGAAGAAACACCACATGTGGTTTTCGATGAATCTCGACAGGACTCGTCTGCCGACAAGATCAGTGAGAAAGCAACTGATCTATCGATCGAATCTAACAAAGATTCAGAGATATATGAATCCGTTCAAGCCTACAACCCATTCCTAAAAGCTCTCGACTCTGATGACAAGGAGAAGGTAAGTGCTCAAGGTAAGTCTTCTAGACCAGTTGACATGCCTGTTCTAGTTGACTCATCTACTCCTATTAAAATTGATGATACAAATGACATTGATATGCATGATGTTGTACATGATCTAGATGATGATAGTATTCCTGTTAAGAATAGAAAAACATGGAAATCTGCGCATGATACTGAAAATATTATTGGTGACTCTACTATTGGTGTGAAGACTAGACGACAACTCTTTGAGTCGCAAGAACAGTCGAGTCCAACTATGTTTTGCTGGTGTTGTTTCCTCTCTGCTATTGAGCCTACCACTGTTAAAGAGGCATTGGCTGATAGTAATTGGATCATTGCTATGCAAGACGAGTTGAATCAATTTGTTCGAAACGACGTCTGGGAACTTGTCGATAGGCCGGAACATCATAATGTAGTTGGCACTAGATGGATTTTCAAAAATAAGAAAGATGAGAATGATTTAGTCGTTAGAAATAAGGCTAGACTAGTCGCCCAAGGCTACTCACAAGCTGAAGGCATAGACTATGATGAAACATATGCTCCTGTTGCTAGACTAGAAGCCATTCGATTGTTTCTTGCATATGCTGCTCACATGAAGTTTACTGTATATCAAATGGATGTTAAAAGTGCATTTCTTAACGGTATTCTTGCGGAAGAAGTGTATGTTGAACAACCTCCAGGTTTCGAAGTCAAAGGCAACCAGGTGTACAGACTAAAGAAGGCCTTATATGGACTAAAGCAAGCTCCAAGAGCATGGTATGACACACTATCTCTCTTTCTATTAGAAAATGGTTTTACTAAGGGCAAGGTCGATCGAACCTTGTTCAGAAGACAAGAAGGGAAGGACATCTTACTCGTCCAAATTTACGTAGATGACATCATTTTTGGGTCACCTAACAAAAAGCTGAGTGAAAGTTTTTCTACACTCATGCAAAGTAAGTTTGAAATGTCAATGATGGGTGAGATGAACTACTTTCTTGGGCTTCAAGTAAAACAAACTCCAGAAGGTATTTTCATAAATCAGGCGAAATACACAAGAAACCTTCTAGACAAGTACGGGATCAAAACTTGTAAGTCCACTGGCGTACCAATGCAACCAACTTACAGAATGGACCCAGATGAGAACGGTAAATGTGCTGACCAATCTTATTACCGTGGTTTAATTGGTTCTTTACTGTATCTAACTGCCAGTAGACCAGACGTAGCATTCTCTGTTGGTGTTTGTGCTCGATTCCAAACCAATCCAAAAGAAAGTCACATGGAAACCACCAAAAGGATTCTGAAATATTTGAAGGGGACCATTAATCGAGGTATTTGGTATCCCTCAAATGATGATCTATCCTTAAGTGGGTATTCAGACTCAGACTTTGGAGGCTGTAGAATAGATAGGAAATCTACTTCTGGTTCTTGTCAATTTCTAGGCACAAAACTCATATCTTGGTTTTCTAAAAAGCAGACTAGTGTTGCTACTTCTACTACCGAAGCCGAGTACATGGCTGCTGGTAGCTGCTGTAGTCAACTACTCTGGCTCATGCAACAACTTCGTGATTACAACATACATGAATCAAATGTTCCTATTTTCTGTGATAGTAATAGTGCAATTGCCATTACACAAAATCCTATTTTACACACACGATGCAAGCATGTTGATGTGAAGCATCATTTCATACGTGATCATGTAGAAAAGAAGGATATTCGCATGGAAAAGATTCATACTGATTTTCAAAGAGCTGATATTTTTACAAAACCATTAGCTGAGGCACGTTTTCGTGAGTTATGCATTAGTCTAGGACTAATTGATTTAGACCCTACTTGCCTATAGCTATGCACTAACCAGTCAGGTACATCAAGAAGAAGGGACAAGATCACTAGACAAGAGCACTCGTCTACTCACACAACAGACAGGTATACAAGGCTAGACTAGATGACCAAACAACCCGATGAGGAAGCTGGTAAAGCTGAGGGTAATACTAAGGGAATAAACATTTAAGGGGGAATCTTTGATTTCTTAAATATCCTTATGTTGACTCTTATGTGTGTTAAAAGGTCATCTTGTTCGAAACCTTGATCATTGCTCTCGATTGATATTCATCTTATTTATGTTACTCTACTTGTACCAATGATTACACATTGCATATCATAAGATAGGTACATGAAGTCGTTCGACGTTCAGAATAGACAAGCACAGGCGAAGGGGGAACTCGTCTTGTGTACTTAAGTCAACTCGTCTTGTGAAGCTTAAGTCTACTCGTCTGTTCTGGATAGACTCGAACAGACAAGCTAAGTGTTTCTCTTGATTGAAATATGTTAAGTGTTTATCCAATCGAATTAAGGGTATTTTTGTAATTAGATAATGCTAGAATTTGAAAACCCTAGAATTGGATTTATACACTCCCATTTTAATGAGGTGTATACACCCAATTCGTACTCGACTACATTAGGTCAGATGAGTTCACTCCCCTGTCCTAAATTAAGAAGAGCCGGATTTCAAATTTTACAATACCAAATCACATAATACTCTCGATTCCGTAACCGAATCTCAAAGGTCTCGACCGTTGGATTAAAACTTTCAATCGTGGCCGTTGGATCAATTTTCAGTTTTTTTTTCACAAAACCCATCTTCCACACTCACTTGCCTTACGTTTTCATAACTCCCCTACTCTAGCTCTCGATTTTCTTGCAAATCAAACCTACCTAGTTCTTACTTTACTCTCTAAAGATGTCGATTGTTTCTCTTTTCGATGTTAGAACTAACATGCAAGCGAGGTTCAATCTTGGAAAGTACATTTCGGAGAACAAGGTGCATGTGGAACCCTCGATGTTCTTTAAAGGGCTGCACACTGCTGGAAACCAAGAGATCCTTGATAAGTGCTCGCAATGTGGATTGAAGCCTTATCTGGAGGCGTTCCCTCAAGTCGTCTTGGAGGAAGAGGTGTTACTGTTCTATGCCAACGCCACAAGACGAGGAGATGAAATCAAATCTTTCATAGGAACGAGTCGAGTTGAACTCACTCGTGAAGTGCTTTTCAGGCATTTGAGGCTGCCCATTGGAACTATTGATGTGGAGAACTATGCCACTGGACAAGAGATGAGGTATTTGAGCATCTTTTGTGGAAAGAAGATGAAGCTCAAATCAGATGGCAAGGCCCCTGCTGTTAAGAAGGCCGAGTTATTAGAGAAATATCGCACTCTACTGGACATAGCAAGTAAGATGCTTCTATGTGCCACTGGTTCATTTGACGCAGTCACTCAAGCCAAGACAAGGGTGATGGCAGCGATCTATGACGGAATTACTGAAGGTAATTGGTTCAAGTTGATTGCGGATCGGATGATGTATTTCGAAAAGAGTGTTCGAGTGGATACCGATTCATGTAATTGGGTGGTGTCTCACACTGTTGGGTACGGCAACAAGTTGAGTATCCTACTCCCCTTGTTGTTACCGAACAAGTCGGACTGGAGCAAAGGAAAGCCCTTTCATCCTCTCAAATTTTACCTAAAATCGGAAGCCTAGAGGAAGCAAACTGCTGCAAGGCCAGCCGCCCCAAGACGTGTTCAGATAGACGACTCAGACGTATTCAGACCAGACAAGTTAAGAGAAAGTTAAACATTGAAGAGCCTACTGCAACAGTTGAGAAGAAACGAAGGATTGCTGATCCTAATGATGAGACTCATTATGCAAGCAAAAAGAAGATTGGAAAGCATATTGAGAGATTGCAGAAGCTGAAGGCTGATGAAGAGCTGATAGAAGACAAGTTCATTGATCACTTCATAGATAAAGAGCATCGAGCTGAATGGATTGAAGTGAAGAGTCAATGGGAACTTGATCATTGGATTATAAGGAAATATGGAGATGCTGAAGGACAAGATGAACTGTATTCTTTGTTTGACAGATTCATGGAAGGACAACACAGAATGTTGTGGCATCTAATCTTAAGGATTTCTGCTGGTGCAAACTTCAACATTTTGGTTCCTGAATTTCCAGAATGGAAATGTCCCATGACAAGTTCTGGTAGAAGAGTTGACATGAATCAAATCAAGAAGTTCGAAGAACAACTACTAGAGAAGGAGCAGATTGAAGATGAAGACCATATCTGTGTTATTCATAAGAGACTCCTTGATGCGTTCTGTGTTCCAAATCCAGAAGGAGGTACTCTTTCAGATTAGTTGTTTTTTTTGTTTGTTTTGAAGTTTTTTTGTTGCTCTGATACTTAGTTTTTTTATAATCGAAAGTATGTGTAATCTACTGATCTTTTTGAATGAATGAAAAGATAAGTACTATTTGATGTTAAAGACAAGATAACTACTTAACTAGTCTACTTATGAGAAAAGATTCAAGTAGTTTTGGCTTCATCAAAAAGAGGGAAATTGTTGGGATATGAATCCTAAGACAAGTCCTAAATGATGAAAAGATAAGATGAAGTTTTGATAAGCCAAAAGTAGTTTGAATATTTTCTAAGTGTTGACTGTTCTAGTCTAGTTGAGTTGAAGTCATCTTGTACAAGACCAGTAGAGTTCACATGAAAAGATAAGTGTTGTTTATATTAAAAGATAAAGTACTTATAGATTCGTATATTGTTTATACTTTATATATGTTAGTTTGTTATTGAGCTATGAATAAATATTGTATAGAGCTCATGTTTTTTAATGTAATAGATTAGTTTGATTGTATAGATTATAAGTTGACTAAACTTGTATTATGAAAGCTTAATGTAATGTAATAGTCTTGATAGGTTTAATATAGTCTACTATTGAAGATTGTACAAGGAAGATCAGACAAGAAGACTTGAAGTCTACTACTTGAGAAGATAGATGGACTACAAGACAAGACAAGTACATACTAGTCTACACAAGACAAGTCAAACTTAAAAGACTGAATGAAGCGCGTATAAAGATAAGGATAGAAGTTAGTTATGGAATAACTAATTCATAACAGAAACGCGTGGATTGATAAGAAGATTCAGTTGAAGATAGTTTTCAAGAAAAGTTGGTTACAACTAACTAAGTTCTTGAAGATTGAAGTCTATAAATACTTCATGATGGTGATCATTTGAAGACTACTGTTAGACTACTGAAACTCGATATACTGAAGCAAATTAAAGACGTATTCAAGCGGATTACTCTCAGAGTTTATTGAAGATTCAGAAAGAAGCCAGAAGACAATTGAAGAATTTATAAGGCTACTACTGAAGATCAGAGAAGTTTTTCATTTTTGTTTTGTTGTTTTTATCAAGGTGCTAGATACTTGTTAAATTTCTAGTTAGATCATAGACGTATCTGGTGGTATAGTCTTAGAAGATCTAAGTCTTCTTCTTGGGACTTAAAAGACAGGAATATACACTTGTACTCGATTGGAAGAGTTTAGTGGAAACATCACAACTGGGTTTGTGAGAGTGGACGTAGACAAGTTGTCGAACCACTATAAATTGTTTGTGTTGTTTACTGTTTTAATTGCTTAATTGTTTAATTGTTTTAACTACATAACTAAACTAAACAAGCTGAGTATAGAACAGAGTTCTCGAATTAAGAAGTTGAGTATAAACTTGAATTGGGTTCATTGTTAATTTCGTATTCCGCATATTGTATTCTGATATTTCGATAGATTTTTGAAAAGTCTATTCACCCCCCCTATAGACATTTTCACTAGCTTACTCGTTATTAACTCAACTTTGGGGACCTACAATAACTAATTTAGGTAAATCCCCAAATTTAACAAAATCTGCATTAAAATTTAAAATATAATTTCGAGCATTTAATTTTCTTTCATTTTTAGAAAACAATTACGTTAAATATTTTTTACATTGAAGAAAAATATTACTATTATATTTAAATTGTTTAAATAATAATTTTATGTAGAAAAATCTGTAACTATATCAAACCGATTTTACAATCAGATTTTTAAAATATAATTAAATACTTTTAAATAATTTAATGATTTTTAACATCTTATTTAAATATAATCTATACAAAACAGAACATATAATAAAAGTATTTAATATATATATATATATAAAATTTAATATTTTTTTAAATTTTGTTGAAATATAATTAAATACAAAACTGATTTTTTTCATTAAAATCTTTTCTAGTATTAAAAAATAGTGTTGAGTAAATATAATTAAATACAAATCTGAAAAAAATTTATATTGTCATATTTTTAATATTTAATTTAATTGATCATAAAATATTCAATGTTACTTTTTTTACAAAATTGCATACAAATTTTTTTAAAAAAAAAATGAATATAAATCTTTTACGATCAAACTTGAATATACAAAAATTACGATAAAAAATATTTAAATAAAGTAACTTTGAATATTTTATGATCAAATTACATTAAATATAAAAAACATGACAATAGGAAATCAATTAGAAAATTAATTAGGAGGTTTCGTCATAGTGCAATCTACTTTTGTCATGTGATAAAATAATTAATTTTTTAAATAAATATATAAAATTATAAAAATTTATTTGTAATATTTCTTTTTAAATCCCCAAAATTTGTAAATGAATAATTTCATTTTGTCCCGTAATTTAGACCTAATTCAACTTAAGTCCTTTAAATATTTCTTTTTTATTTTACATCTTTTTTTAATTATAAATATTAAACTTTATTTATTTTATTGTTTAATTATAAAAATTGGGATCATTTTGGCTCAATGACCCGACAACCCGTCAATCCCGTGATGGCTTTTATATATAAACTTTATTTTTTTACATCTATCTTCCACCCAAAACTTAGTATTTCTTTGTAATTTATTATTTTTATTGTTATTATTGTTTTATTTGACCATATTATTTCATGATTGTGTGATTGTAATAAATACATGTGTAGTGTATTTCATTTCCAAATTTTTTCTGTAAACTTGAAATTCTCCAAAAGAAATTCTCATATAAAAACTTGAAATCGAACAAAGAAGGATAACGGGAATATGAACCATTTAAGACCAAAATAAGAAATAGGACTGACATATACTGTGAAATCAATAAATATAACCATAACGACAGTTCACCAAGGTCCAGAAAATTTATCCATCAGTTTTTTTTGCAATAAAGATGCAGAAAACGGCAGCAGGAGCAACTATAAGAAGTAATGACAGAAAGACTGATCTCACATTAGGCCCGAAAATAAGCCTTCCCCCAAGACATAATTTCTGCAAGAAATAAACTTGCTTTATGGACTTTTATCGAAACAGGAAAAAAAATTAAGGCTTGTAAAAAGATTATATTTCTTTAACAAGATTAATATAGCATTCAAATGCTCAATAATGCAGATCCTAAACCAAAATAAGCAGCAAAAAATAATAGAATTATACTAAACATAATATATTATCTCAAGGATACGAAAGAAAAGACGTACCGGATGCGGAAAAAAAATTCTTAATTCATACTTCATATCAATGCAAGGAATCTCTCTCAGTTTCTCACTCCTTTTTATTATTTGGAAACCCAAAAAACCGCACTCAGTTTGAACTACATTTTCATATAACATACTCCCTCCATCTTTTAATAAGTGTCACTTTGTCATTTTTCAACAAATTAAGATTATAAAGTGTGGTCCATATTGCCCTTAATTAATTATAGCTAATTTTGATATAGAAGTTTTGTTTGATAAAGAATGTGGTCAAGAATGTAGCTATTATTCATAAACCAAATTAATTTTGGTATAAACAATGTTTATGGAATTTATTTATGAACAATATATATGGTAAATGAATAAGGGTAAAATAGTCAAAATTAAAGAAAAAAACTCATAATGACACTTATTTTAAAATTAGTTAAAAACTCAAAGTGACACTTATTAAAAAACGGAGGTAGTACATAATAAGCCATGACAACCTAAAATTGTGGATTGAAAATGGGTTTTCTTAAGAGTTTACAGTGTTTGATAGAGATTTACGGAGGACATAGAATGGAGAGAGAATGATGAGATGAAAGTGAGAATCAAAACGCGTTAATAAATAAAGAGCGCACAGTGTGCACCGTGCACACTATGCCACCAATCAACCCTTATTATTTGTAAAGGAAAAGAATTTAAGCAAAATTACTGCTTCTGGAACGGTTACAATGTTGTGCTTGTGAGTATAAGGTCACAGGTTAGAGATTACCACTTTTTACTAATAGAGATTACCACTTTTCAGTAATAGAGATTACCACTTTTCACTAATAGAGATTATCACTTTCAGTAATTGAGATTACCACTTTTCAGTAATAGAGATTACCAAAAGTATCATTAAAACAACACTTCATTAATACAGAAGCACATATCCACCTTAAAAATATTATACAATAAAACATAAAAATTCATCACCAGCTTCTCTTGTCTAAACTTTTCCTTTAACCAACTTAGGTTTCATCTCATAAAACACCTTGATTTTTTCAATGACCTCAAATTTATAATGGTTCAGGTCAGACAGCAGAATGCTAGCACATAACTCTGCCCTTAAAAATCTTCTTAAACTTGCCTATATTTAAAAAATATATATATTAAACAAAGAAAAAAAAATTGAAAAAAGAACATCAGATTTAAAAAAAAAAACATTTTTCAAAGAAGTGGATTTGTAAGGTTCACCATTGAAATTCTTCAAGTAGTCCATCAAAAAAACTCCACAATCATTTTTCACCTTTGAACCTTTCCATTCATAAAACACCTTCATCTTTAAAATTAATTCAGATCTGCATTGATTCTGATGAGAAAGGAGAATGCTAGCACAATACTCTGCACGTAGGAGTCGTCTACCACAAGCCTACAAAAAAGACAAATTTATAACACTATCAACAAAAAAATAACACGGTTAAGTTATCAAAATATAAAAAATAATCATACCTTTAACAAAACTGCTGACTCATAAGCATTACCATTGAAGAATTTCAAGTGATGCATTAAAAAGAGACCACAATCAAAACTTGACTTGGAACCTTTCCACTTAAATTTAACTTCTTCAAATTTAAATTTTGCAATAACATCTGCAGATTTGTGATCTCTTTTCTTCAATAATTTTGAAATTTCATTCACCTATAATAATAAATAAAATAAAAAACACTTTTATTTTATTCAAAATGACAAATTAAATATAAAATATTTAAGAAATGAATAAACACTATATTTACCAGCAGTTTCGAACAAAGTAGAAAGGGCTTTACAGCAGCTTGTTCAGTATACTTCCTGTTATCTAAAAACTGAATCTTCTTTTCAGGAAAGTTTATGCAAACACATGAAAAGTGTTCTCTAATAACAAATGGAATAAAAATCTGCAAACAAATAACAAAAGAGTTTTTATTAGAAAATAAAAAATTACTATTTAATTATAAGAATTAAAAAATAAATAAATTTACCAAGTCAACAATATCAATGTTGCCTTTTGTAACAGTAATCCTATGATTCCAACTTCCATGAATTTCAGTAATCGTCGTTTGTTTATTAATTTCTCTTTTCATGAAGCTTTGCAAATAGCCCTACATAGTGAACAACACTTTTCAGTAATAAATGATACCACTTTTCAGTAATAACAAACAACACTTTCCAGTAATAACATATACCACTTTTCAGTTAAGAACAACACTTTCCAGTAATAACACATACCACATTTCAGTTAAGAACAACACTTTTCAGTAATAACATACAACACTTTTCAGTAATAACAGATACCACTTTTCAATAATAACAAATACCACTTTTAAGTAATAACATATTTCACTTTTCACTGTTTAAAATAAAAATACACAATTAGAATAACTTACAGAGTGATCAAGATTGAATATAAACCGACTCTTGTCATTACCAACCACACAATCTTCATTTAATATGATTGACCATGCATTAATGACAGAATTGAAAATCCACTGTGGGGGAGCCAGTGTTAAGATATCTTCCTTTGAAATAAAGTTACTCAAATCAAAGTAGAATAAATAATCCCTGAAAAAACATAAAAAAATAAATAAATTAGATTACACTTACAAAATTTAAAGTAATATAAATTTATAAATATAAATGTATACTTACATTTTAACAACACTGTCATCCAACGAACAAAAGCATAAGTCCACCAACTCTTTCTTATATTGTTCCATTTCTCTAAGTTCACGTTTGTAGTCCTTCATAAAATCAGAAAGGTAACCAATTTCCCCAGTTATGAATGAAAACTCAGATAATTAGAATCAGCATCTATATCATTCCCGCAATACACAACCATATCACCCTCACCAACACAGAATTGGGAATCTTGCCTATCACAATCCAAAACCAACCCGTTTAATATCAGTCTTTTGTTTATCATTGAACTTATGCACTAACATAACAATTCCCTTTGGCCTACACGTAAAGTCAAATTCAGAACTGAAAAAATAAAGAAAGAATATATGTTAGTTAAAAAAACTAAAATATATAAAAATTGAAAATAATTAAATAAGAATAAAAATAAATTAACTAATTACCCAGACTCATTTTTCACTTTCTCATACAATTTCATAGAACTCTTTGAGCTGCACTTCTGTTTCTTAGAAACAGTATTGGATTCAAGTAAAGGAACGGAAGATTTAGGAACAGAGGGTAAAGAAGGAACATCCTGATCAGAATTACTAATTTTACTAATTTTCCTTCGGGAATAAACTACATAGGGACATTTCCTCTTAGCACTTGATTTTGATGCAAACTCCTTTGTCTTCATAGCAACACTATAGGATTTGCTGCAAAAATATAGCAACACTTTTCAGTAGAATGAAACAACACTTTTCAGTAGAATGAAACAACACTTTTCAGTAAGTACTCCAAACTTTTCAATAATATGAATCAACACTTTTCAATAAATGATCAAAAACTTTACAGGATTTAACATACAACAAATTTCATTAATATATGTAGCATTTTTCAGTAACACATGCAACAACAAAAAATACAAAAATCACTGAAAATAAGTACATCACAGATATATAATATGCTATAAACAACAAAAAAACAAAATATTAACTACAACACATAATATACACAACAGATGAAAGATCTTCAAATATAAAAAAATGTTAAATAAAAACCTAAACCAAAAAATTGAAAAAAAAAAAAAGAAAAAACATGGTATATGAGTGTTAATCGAGAAAAAAAAAAGAAAAAACATGGTAAAAACGAACACAGTACCAAGAAGAAAATGGAGGAAAACTCCCCAATCTGCACATAACCGTTAATCATTGCATTCCAAAGAACGATATCATCTTTCTCAGGCAATCTTTCAAACACCTTCAGTGCATCATCCATCAGATCAAACTTTAAGTAAGAATGCACCAAAGCACTGCCTATAAACAAATCAAAAATCAGCCTAAACTTAAACAACAACCCGTGAATATTTCTCAAATCTTCAATATTCGAACAAGCCTTAATCGCACAAGGGAAAGTAAACTTATCAGGGGCTAAGCCAAACAAACGCATTTTAGAGTAGAATTCAAATCACGTCATTAACAACTAACAACAATAAAACAAGAGTGAGGTTACCTCAGTAAGACCGCCGAAGAAGCTCCGTACAACCGCCGAAAAACCACCGTAAAACAGTTTTAAAACCGTCGTAACACCACCGAAAAAAACCACAAAAACAATCGAAGAACAGAATCGAAGGAATCGTGAAGAGAGACGCGATAAGGCTAAATAGTCGTAAAACCTCCATACATCACCGATAAAAACCACGAAAACAATCGAAGAACAGAATCGAAGAAAACGTGAAGAGAGAGAGAGACGCGGGAAGGCTAAAACAGTTGTAAAACCGCCGTAACACCACCGAGAAAAACGATGAAAACAATCGAAGAACAGAATGAAGGAAACGTGAAGAGAGAGAGACGCGAGAAGGCTAAAAGTCAGAAAACAATAAAAAATTAAATTAAAATTTTTTTACCTTTATATAATAAGTCCGAATTCAGATTTTGGGTAGAATACGGGTCAAAAGTGGGTATGGATAAAAATAGAGTGCACCAAAATCAAATTGGTGTGTATGGTGCATATGAGATTTTTTCATAAATAAAACCTAATGAACGAATAAAGGCGATTTGACACATTCTCCACTGATCGCAACAACGGTACAAATGTAATTTCCAGTTTCAGAATGAGAAGCAGTACAAAAACTGAATCCAGTCGTAGCAGTGTAACTCCCTGCCTTTTCGTTATCCATCCTGTTAAAATATCCAAAAAATTGATTCTTCGAGTTCCAGTTGGCGAATTCCAATCAACAACGGAAAATAAGGATAAAAAATTTATGTAAAACGTCTATACAAAGATAATTTTCATGATTTTGAAAGGAAGCATAAAATGAAAGGTTGACCAAGATGATCATGCTTAGCATCAACATGGAATGGATCGTAGCCATTATTCGCAAGAATCGAGTCGAAAACTCCTTTACAACAAAGATATGCCCACCTTCTGCAGCAAACATATAAGGGTGTCTCATCTTCTAGATAAAATAATAATAATAAAAAAGAAAAAGAAGTTCATAACTATATTTACGAATCAACTATTTCCTAGTTCCCTTCCTCCAATATTTTGCTCGTACAACCATAGAAGGTGGTATCCTTTTTTCCTTATTACCATGTATATCAAATTCATTGGGAAATATACTATATATGTGAGCTTAAAAACATGACACCAACCAAACACAAATGGGTCCTTATTCTCTGTCAAAAAATAACTTGCATTGCAAGCTTCAATATTCATGCTTCAATAACTTTTTGAACTCTGCTTGAGGTGAAAATGTGAAAGCAAAACTGCAATAGGATAGATTTTAAAGCACAAATAAGTGCATTATAGGGCTTGGTGCTTCAGCTATAACGATTTTGATTTTAAGAATAGTTTTTCTTTGGAAAGCATCATATGATTAGCAACTTGTCTATATATAATATATAGAGAGGAAGTAAAATCTGTGAAGTAAGGTTACACTCAGTCACATACTCAATGTCAATGAACCCAACTACAGAGGAAGTAAAATCTAGTAACTTGTCCCATTCCTATTCAAGTAACTTGTTTATATAGTATATAGAGAGGAAGTAAAATCTGTGAAGTAAGGTTACATACTCCACTAAATTCAAATCAAACCTTCTAAATCCTTACATAACCATGTCGAGAAATTTGAAGTAGAACCATTGAAGACAACTTTCGAATTCTAGTATTGATTAGCAATCCAAATACCACATATGACAACAGTTATGATCAAGAAACGCTTTTTGGGAATAAAAAATCAATGTCCTAAAATTAAAATACATCGACAAGCTGTAAATAAAAAAAAAAATCAATGCCCTAAAATTAAAATTCGACATAGTGAGGAGTAGGAATGAAAATAAATAACTTAAAATTCACCAACCTGAACTAGGCTGTTCTTATGAAGTGTAACTCTAAAATACAACCTCGAGATAGGCAACATTTCGGCGTAGATTTCACTTGTAATAAAATCATAGAAAATGATATGATCTTTTTGAAATCTCAAGGCCAACAGCTCAGGGTATTTCAACCAACCCAATGGTTCGATAGCAGCAGCAACATCATCATGCTTCAAGTTAATGCCAAGCCTTTTGATCTTGCCCTCTACGCCTTCCAAGCAAATGTTAGGCAACTTTTTCCATTCCCCAGTTTCTGATTTCATCTCTAAAACTTACCATACAAATTTTTCGCAAGGACTAAATAAAGTCAGATACCTTCCTGAGGACAAAAGCCAGCATCCCTTCAATGTTACTACTGGTGGGGGAGTCTCTACAAATATTTCAGTCTCTAAATTCAAAGTTATGATTTTATTAACGGGTACATTTTTCCAATGCATAAAACCTTCAGTAACGAACGGGGCACGATATCTTATTACATCCTTACTCCTGTCAGATAAGTTGGCAGTACTAAGAAACCTCCATGACTCATCTACTCCCACAGTTAATATACCACATGTATATGGTTCTTTTCTCTGAAACGGTAAAATAACTTTATACTTCATGGAACCTGCATCATATCCAATAACACAAAACAGTAAGATTGAGGGCATATAAGGCGGTCGAGGGAGACGGAAGAGTTGGTGTGACAAAACGTTTCTAACATAATATAGCTTCAATTCAATTTTGAAAGTAGAATAGAGAAATGAACTACTAATAAGTATTTGGTGTAGAATAAATATCAATAGATATGCTTAATTGAGCTGTTAATGGCATTTAGAATTGCAATTTGTATGATTGAGGGGGACATTAATGTTATTGGTAACTCAGGGATGTCGTGGGGGGTGCATTTTAGTGATGTTGTGGTGTGTAATCTGGGGACGATGACGTGGAACATTCTCAAGACGTCGGGGCAGGGGCAGGGTCCGGGGCCGAGGGACAGCCACACGGCAGTTTTGGTGGGACACAAAATGGTAATGTTTGGAGGTACTGATGGTTGTGTGAATGATCTCCACATTCTTGATCTCCTATCTAGGGAGTGGACTCTCACGGAAATCCGCCTTGTGCTCGCGAAAGTCACACTGCTAACGTCGTGAACGACGACAAATTGGTCATATTTGGTGGTAGTGGAGAAGGGGAGGCTAATTACTTGAATGATTTGCATATTTTGGACTTAAAGAATATGGAGTGGTCGTCGCCTGAGGTAAAGGGTTGCGTCCCCGCCCCTCGCGATAGCCATAGCTCTATAGCTGTGGGGAATCGACTTTTCGTGTTTGGTGGAGATTCGGGTGATAGATATCAAGGAGATGTTTGTGTGCTTGATATGAATAACCTTGTTTGGTCCAAGGTATAATCAAATCAATTCAATCACTTTTTCTTCATTTTTAGATGAAGTGACATTAATTTTGAGTTTTATATGTGTTGTTAGTTGGATGCACATGGAGCTTCGCCCGCTGCTCGTGCTGGTCATGCTGCTGTCAGCGTCGGAACCAAGGCAAGTGAAGCGTATCTTGTTACTTATTATACGAATGAGTAATTCGTATTTGGACTCTTCTAACACCAAATGCACACAATGTATGTATAGGTGTATGTGCTAGGGGGAGTTGGGGACAAACAATACTACATCGATATGGTAAATGTACAATTGTGCGAACTTTGTTTGAGATCCGTTTGATGGCAATAAATCACCCATTGTATGATAATTTTGTCTCCGGTATTAACACTTCTATCAATCTTTCCACCCAAAGAAGTACAGGAGAATATATTGTTAAAAGTACGAACATTATCCAAATAATGTTTGCTCTTTGCAGTATTACCCCAAATTAGTTCTTGAAGATCGAATTGGAGGAGGTTGAGGCATGTATGGTAACTGTATTTTTCCTTGAGTGCAACACAATGAGAATTTTGGTCGTTCTGAAATTCGACCGGACTTTAACATTTCATCATACCAGAACATTGCACCACAATATTGACAACCATGAATAGGATCTCCAATATCCTAATAGTCAACAACTTTGCAATTAAAAAAAAAAAAAAAAGGCAAACGTTAAAACATGTTCAACAAAAGGATACTTAATATTAAAATATAAATACATCTATATACATAATATTAAAAAAATAAAAAGATTAATATATATATATATATATCTTAATATTTTAATATATGAAACTGTTATAACTTACATTCTATGTGACTATCATGATCAAATATATCATCATGTATTCAGGTCCTAGTTCAACAATCTCGGAACTTTTCTCATTCAAATTCATTAATTTTATGAATAATGGATCTCTTGCATGTAATTCAACAATATATGTATCACCACCAGTCAAATCAACCACAAACGATGAAAATTCATCTAACACTGATCGTTGTCTTAAATTATCATGACAATTAAAACTTTTATCAAAAGATAAATTACTTGACATTAAAAACCTCAAACCAAATATTGTAAATAATTAAAAAAAATATTAATGTGACATATTGAACTAATATAATAAACTAAATTTATTCTACTGTATTGAACTAATTAAATTAAAAAAAATACCATTAGAAGTGTTCGTGAGAGGTTAAACTAAAACACTACTTTTTTTTTTTGAAGTCTCGGGTATCCAGTCTTGGACCGACTAATCCCGGGGGAAACAAAAACACTACCTAAACTTGATGACGCCAAATTCTGACAAAAAACATAACATCCTTTTTTTTTTTTCTATAGTAGAGCTAGTACTTCTGGTGTTTCATTCTCTAATATAAGATAATTATAAGAAAGAGTAATTAATTCAAATAATATGATGACTTATACTTTATCTATTATTTTATCATACTTCATCTCATGTACTAATCTATTATTTTCTCTCTCATTATCACATCACTTATATTTTATCACATTCCTTAATCAAAACACCCAGAAGAAAGGGAAAACTTACAGTGAGGCAGAGGGAGTATTATTAGTAAATATATTTATCTTTATATTTTAATCAATTTTAAAAAGTTATCACTTACATTCTATGTGATTATTATACGTGATCACACGTATCATTGAGGTCTAGTTCAATAATCTCAGCACTGTTTTCATTTAAACTCGTCAATTTTCTGAATAGTGGATCTCTTGCATGTAATTCAACATGTATTATCACCGATCAATTCAACCACAAACTACAAAGTGTCATCTAACATTCTTCACTATCTTAAATTATATATCGCGATGATCGATTAGAAATTTTATTAGAAGACAAATTAAGTAGATATTATCTATTATAATCAATAATTTTGAAAAATTAATAGTGTATTAGAATGACTTTTAAGATAAATTGATAGATTATCTATTTGAATCAATATTTTTTTAGCTAAAGTTATATGTGCAATTAATAATAGGTGTCATTAAATTGTGTTGATTTTTATTTTTTATATATGTACAATCAATAATAGGCATTACATTATATGAGTTAATTTGATTCCACTGTGGATGGTTTCATTATACCATTATTAACTACTCCCCCGTCTCCCGTCTGAATATAAGTTTCTCGTTACTTTTGGGCAAATGAATTAAGAAAAATGATTAAATAATAAATATATTACAAGTGATGTGATATAGAGAGAGTGATAGAGAGAAAATGTAAGATATAAAGTGGAGTGTAAGTATAAAAAATTAAAAGATATTTATAAAAAATGGTATAGAAAGTTTATAGGCGGACGGACCAAAACGACAAAATGAAAAGCTTATAGGCGGGTGAATGGAGTATAATAGATTGTGACATATTAATATAAATAAAATTATGCCTCAAAATATTAAAAGATCGGATGACGATTAATTTCTCTACAATAATAGAATATTATATATCTAAATATTTATGTATTTGTGGTTTTTAGATATATATGATGCCATCATATTTTTTAGTATAATATATAACAAATAAGATATTATATATTACATTTCATATCATATCATATATATAAAAAAATTGAACTAATTTATGGACACACGAAATATCGGTAAACACAAAAATTTTTAGTTAAAGAAATTAATTTTATTATTGACAATAATTTGTGAATAAAATATATGAAAAATATTATTTTTATATTAAAATTCTCACTTCTCATAAAATGTAATGCATAAATTGATAAACACACATAAATTATCAATTCACAATAAAATTAAATACTTCTCCCTCCGTCCACGAAATGTAGTCTCATTTGCCATATATTATTCGTTCATAAAATATAGTCTCATACACTTTATTTCAACCATCACTTTATCATCACCCTTGAACCATCACTTAATTACTCAAATTGTCATCAACTTTATTCACAAACAATCACTTTATTCACAATGAATCACTTATTGTGGACGAAGAGAGTTTTTTTTTTTTTTTTTTACGTAGAAGAACATTTAATAGTAATTAAACTAAATTCAAGTAATAAAAAATATAGAATCATTACGTCGTCAAAATGTAAAATAAATAAAAGTGGTGAATTTATATTCCAAATTAGATTTTTAAAGTCAATATAATTTGAACTATATTTATATGAATACACATTTCAATTATAGCCTACATTCCATATAAGATTTTATAGTCGATCAATTTCAATTATTTGATTATCTCATATTCCCTCCACTTTTTAATAAGTGTCGTTTTAGCTTTTTTCAACAAATTAAGATTATAAATCATGGTCTATATTACCCTTCATTAATTATACTAATTTTAATATAGAAATTTTGTTTGATGAAGAATGTGGTCAAGAATGTAGGTAGTATTAATAAATCAAATTATTTTTGGTATAAACAATTTTTGTGGAATTTAATTATGAAAAATATTTATGGTAAATGAATAAGGGTAAAATAGTCAAAATTAAAGAAAAAACTCTAGAATGACACTTATTTTAAAATTAATTAAAAAGTCAAAGTGACACTTAATAAAAAACGGAGGGAGTATTATTTTGCTATTATTAGTTAAAGTAGATCAATTATAAAAAAAAATCATATAAAATATTCATTAATACATCAACATCAATTAACTTTAATTTCATTAGATTCATATTAAGGAAGTATATAAATAACCTAGAAGACAATAAAAAGGAGAAAGAAAGATTAACGCAATTAAAAAATAATATTTTTGTATAAATGAAAAATCATTTCATTTTACAGATAAATAGAAAATAATTAAAACCATACAATCTTAAATTAAAAATAAAATAATATAAAAAAAATCTACAAATCTTCAAACCTATAAATAACTAAAAAAAATCAACAAATCTTTAAATTTATGATGAATATATGAATTAAATATTTGAACAGTTCTTCAAATTATATCTGATGAATAAATTGCACAACCTTCAACAAATCTTCTTGACTACGCACAAAAGATGGTTTACTAAAATTTTCAAATACAATACACATTTGTTTTGACTTCTTTATCTTTTCAAAATAACAGATCTAGAAATTAAATTTACAAATATAATTCAAACTCAATAAAAATCTAAAAGAAAATGGAGAAGTAAGATGATGAAAATGAACAATGAAATGATTTATATAAGGTCCTATATTTAAGCAATTAATCTAAATGTCCATATAGCATCAACAAAAAATAAACAGTCAATATGAAGTGGGATAAAATGATGAATTTAATGAGAAGATTGTCAAAAACCTACCATTAATAGCAAAAAATAAAATAAAAAATGAACGATTATGATGAAATAGAGAAAAGTTGATCAATGGTCCAAAATGTATCCTTGAAATATGCATATAATTTGAATATTAGAAGAAATAAATGTATAAGAAAATAGATGTTAAGAAAATGTAATAAAAATAAAAGTAAAATATATCATGCAATATGTAAGATCAACGACCATAATTCATCAACATACCTATGGGTAAAAAAAATGGTGGGAAAATTATTTTAGAAAACGGGTGATTGTGTATTATATATTCATTAATTTTAGAATGTAGAAATTATAAAGATATATATACTTATAAAAGTAGTTTTCGGCAAAATCTGAAAGTTGTTGTCACCATTAGAAACAAATGTGTTATCGTACGTTGAGAAGCAAAAGCGTTTACGTAGTTGTTTCTCATGAAACTTCATGTCGTTGATATAATGTCGAACTATCAAACCATTTATCTCATTAGTGCCATGAAATTTGAGGAGATTCATTCACGTAATCACGTTGAAGAATTAACTCAACATAATTAAACCTTAAATTCAATTGAAAGCTTAGTCCAACATTTTGCCGCGCGACTTGAACATCAGTCAAAACATAAAATTAACAAAAAGTGTTAATTTAATTAAAATATGCATTTGCACACTAAAAAAAATCAACAATAGAAACCACTGCAATATTATCGAGCTAATTGAATGTGACATCGATATATACGAATAGTCTAATACATATTAAATCTAGATAATCTAAATAAAAAAAATGTGAAATTAGGAAATTTTAGATGACAACTCAAGATAATCTCAAACGAAGGATATATAGTCAAGAAATTGAGAGAAGTGGAGAATTCAAGATTGAATGAGATAATGGAGAAAATGTAACGTTTTCATAATTAGCGGAACAAAATAAATGGTCACAATGTGATATTGTTAAATTAAGGGTCAAGATGAGTGTAACATGTGATTTTTAATTAAATAGGTCAAATATTCCTTCATGGAAAATTATCAACTATCCAGAAAAAAATGCGATGGTGTTTTATATATTTATAATTTTTTCATGAAATTATAAATTACAATGGTTATGACGAATTAGTTAAATGCAAAGTAGTTATATAAAAACTATGGACACTAAGTGAGAGTCGATGTATATTATTAAATAAAAAATATTAGTATTGTTTTGAAAAAAAAATATTAAATAAAATATCAATCACATTCATTTTGTAGTATCAATTACCAATAATGATATAATTAAAATTTCTTAGTCTAACTGATATAACAATTAATTGTCATATTATTTTTTAACTATTAATATTAGAGAACTACGCAAAATGACTTGTTTAGGGTTAAGACAAAACGGTCAATATGAACGTCATGAAATTTTTTTTTTTTATATATATTAAATCATCAATATTTGAGTGTATAAAACAAATAAATACTTAGAGTCAATAATAAACGGTCAGTAACAAAAAATTAATTGTCATAATTTTGAGGGTGTAATTAATGAAATTAATAAACTTTACATAAAAATTATCAATCACTATTAAATTTATGGTCAAAGTTACAATGTAAAATACATTAAAAAAAATCTAAAAAAAAATTAAAGAAGTTATTTCCATACAAATATACAATAAGCCTTCAATTTAATTTTTCTATTGAATCATTTATTATAAAAGCATAACGATTCCATAATAATACCTTCATTATAAAAACGTAACGGTTCCATAATACAATTAAGATCAATAATTTTAATATTGGATTGAAATTAATATATTTTGCAATAAAAATAATTAAAATAATAGCATGGTTTAGAATTTACAAAAAATGAATATTTAAGTTTTTTTTTTTCACAATATAAGTAATAAGAATATACAATTATCAGAGAAAAATAATACAATAAATTATTTGTGAATATATATTTTAAATTATAACAATAGTATTTCAAATATTAATGTTTACATAATAATGATTGAAATAATTTTTTTGAAATTTTTTTTTCATATTATCTCATCTTCAATATTTTTTATTTAACCCTGTCAAAAAATTATTTTTTATTTAAAATTTTAAATAAAACAATTGTTTGTTTTTGTCATAAATGGTCAACTTATTTTCTAATATATTAATTGTATAAACTAATAATTAAGATTGAATAATTGAATCAACATTTATAATCAATAAAAAAAAGTAAATACACAAACTCTATCAAACTAAAAACATGTTTACTTCATCTATATGGAGATGATTCAATAAATTAGAAATGAGAAGATGAAAATGTGTCCTATTGACATCAAATTTTAATCTCTAAAATGAACACATTCGAAAAAATCCAACAAATCTTCAAATTTATGATGAATACATTCGAAATTTTCAACGAATCTTCAAACCTCTGACGAATATTTTCAAAACTTTGAACAAATCTTCAAATCATTGATCAATGCATTTGGAGAATCTTCAAAAAATCTTCAAATCTTGATGAATACAAACGAAAATATACAATGAATCTTCAAATCTATACAAAAATCATAAAAATACAGATTCAACTATTAAGAATAGAGTATCTACCTACTTGTAAAATAATACATCTCAAATTTACAAACTCTAATTCAAACTCCTAAAACATCAAACATAAAATGAAGATGTGAGATGAGATGACAAAGAGAAAATAGGAATATATAGAGAAAAAAAATGTAACGGTTCCTAATTTTAAGCATTTCATCCAAAGGCTCATATTTCATCAAAGAATATCAACGGCCTAAAGAAGGAAGAGAAAATAAATATATTAATTACAAATTGTAAATGAGTCTTACCATAATTAGAAAGAAGACTAAATGAACGGTTATGATGATGATCAAGATTCAAGAAAAGTGATCAACGGACCACAAGGTTTCCCGCCCAAATTATAAAAGGTAACATGTAGGTGTATTATATTAGTATAGATAATATTTTGTCAAAAAATATATTAACATTATTTTATTTTTATGTATATAATAGTAAAAATATATATTTTTTAAAAAATTAAAATCAAGTAAACAAGTTTAAGAATTCATGAAAATTTTATAAAGCTAGTGGTATATTTTGAATGATTGACAAACCAAATAACGACATGTTTGGTACAAACAATATTTATGTTATATAATAAATAATTTTGGGGTCAAGAATGTAGCTAATATTCATAAATTAAATAAATTTTGCTATAAACAATATTTATGAAAAATATTTGTTATAAATGAATAAGGGTAAAATACTCAAAATTAAAGATTTTTTTTTTAAAGTGACACTTATTTTAAAAATAATTAAAAAATCAAAGTAACATTTATTTAAAAAAAAATAGGGGGAGTATAAATTATACTCATACTTAAATAATAAAATAAAAATAATGAATGAAAGAAAAAATGTGAAGAGAAAAATATATATAATTGGAGAGTGGGACCCACTTTTAAGGTAGATTGCATTGAAGAGGGTATAAGTTTTTTGAGATAGGAGTAGAAAACTTTTGAGGTGGCACACATGTGCCAAACTTAAAACCCAAAATTCATCACTAGCATTGGAGATGCCCTAAGATATTCAAAATACTCCCCGTAAGAAAAAAAATTCAACAAAAAAATTGAATAAAATATAATTTAATTTTTTGAATAAAAAATCTGAATAAAATATAAATAAAAAAATTAAATAAAAAAAATTTGAATAAAAAAATTGAATTAAGTTATAGAAAGGTATGATTTGACACATCTTGAATAAAAAAAATTGAATTAAAGACTTACTTTTGAATGAAGAGAGAGAGAAAAAGATTTTAAAATTAATTTTGAATAAAAATATCTGAATAAAATATAAATTAAAAAAATTTAATAAAAAATCTGACTTAAATTTTTTTTAAAAGTGAATAAAAAAAATTCAAGTGAAATTTGATTTTTTTTTTGCGTAAATTAGAAAAACTAAGAAATCTGAATATAAATTTTTGAATAAAAAAATTGAGTAAAAACAGAATAAAATATAATTTGAAAAACTAAAAAAAAATTGAATTTAAAATTCAAGTAAAACATGAATTAAAATGTTGGAATAAAAAAAATTGCGTGAATTAAAAAATAAACAACTCACGGAAAAAACGGTCTCAATCTACCAAACTAACCGTTTCTACAACGCTACGAATCTTAAAAACTCAGAAATTACCAAAATCTCAGCAAATCAACATTTATTTCAAAAGGTACGACCAATTCACCGAACATATATGTATATACCACACCAAAATAAAATTTAAACAACAATTACTCCAATGACATCAAAAAAACGCATAACCAATTAAAGCACAAGTAGAATCTAACCTGATTTTTAAAGAGTTCTACCTGATTTTTAAAGAGTTGACAGTAAATCATAAACTTCTTAGGTTCAAAATCTTCCACTTTTCAAATGTAAATTACCTGCTTCTTTCTAGAGAGTACAAAACCAAACGAGCCCAGAGAGGAAGTAAAATCTGTGAAGTAAGGTTACATACTCCACTAAATTCAAATCAAACCTTCTAAATCCTTACATAACCATGTCAAGAAATTCGAATTGTAGTATTGATTAGCAATCCAAATACCACATACGACAACAGTTATGATCAAGAAACGCTTTTTGGGAATAAAAAATCAATGTCCTAAAATTAAAATACATCGACAAGCTGTAAAACAAAAAAAATCAATGCCCTAAAATTAAAATTCGAGATAGTGAGGAGTAGGAATGAAAATAAATAACTTAAAATTCACCAACCCGTACTAGGCTGTTCTTATGAAGTGTAACTCTATGATGGAAACTCGAGATAGGCAACATTTCGGGGTAGATTTCACTTGTAATAAAATCATAGAAAATGATATGATTTGTTTTAAATCTCAAGGCCAACAGCTCAGGGTATTTCAACCAACCCAATGGTTCGATAGCAGCAACAACATCATCATGCTCCAAGTTAATGCCAAGCCTTTTGATCTTGCCCTCTACGCCTTCCAAACAAATGTTAGGCAACTTTTTCCATTCCCCAGTTTCTGATTTCATCTCTAAAACTTCCCATACAAATTTTTCGCAAGGACTAAATAAAGTCAGATACCTTCCTGAGGACAAAAGCCAGCATCCCTTCAATGTTACTACTGGTGGGGGAGTCTCTACAAATATTTCAGTCTCTAAATTCAAAGTTATGATTTTATTAACGGATACATCTTTCCAATGCATAAAACCCTCAATAACGGTTACCCGATCATATCTTATTACAGCCTTACTACTGTCAGATAAGTTGTCAGTACTAAGAAACCTCCATGACTTATCTACTCCCACAGTTAATATACCACATGTATATGGTTCTGTTCTCTGAAACGGTAAAATAACTTTATACTTCATGGAACCTGCATCATATCCCATAACACAAGACAGAAAGACTGATACAAGATAAGGCGGTCGAGGGAGACGGAAGAGTTGGTGTGACAAAACGTTTCTAACATAATAATCGTCTCTGCCATACTCCAATACCAAACCATTACAACTAGACCAGAGTGGCCACCTGTGATGGTGATTGTACTTGTGCTTAATTGTGTCGATTCCTCCTCCGACTTTTCTAGCACAGGTGTAAACAACCTTGTTATATCTATTCAGGTAGAGAAGTCCATAACTTGAATGCTCGAGGTGTTTGCGAATGAAGATTTTGGAATTGGAACACACCATTTGGTACCACTTCCGGCACACAAGCATTGCACTAATAATATCTTGAGCCGGGAGACGTAGCAGAATTTCATACAAAACTTCGTCCGGAACACAGTCAGTGACGGAATTTTTACATCTCCTGAAATAATATGTGCGAGTTGTGGAATAGCCCCCATCCATCTGTGTTAGGAAAACCACCATTAATGGAGAAAAGGAAGTCAGAAAGTAACAACAATAATAAAAGATACAGACTTGTAGTCGTAACCAAAATAAAAGGAGCATTTACATACAATTTTAAACCTAATAATAAGATACTAGTAATTTATTAGTAGGGCAAGAAAAGTAGTTCCTTTATTTTGCACTAATTCTTCTTGTAGTTTTTCTTAATTGAGAAAACATGGTACAATAGAATCAAATAGGTGGTAGATCAGATAAGTATGAATTGAGAAATGCAAGATAAATCCAGGAGATATTCAATCTGATTCAGAAGTTGATAAAAAGTCATTTAGATTTTCAGAAGTACGTTAAACTTGTGCATAACACTAGAGTGAGAAAAAACTCAAAGAAAAACATTTTTGTCAAGTTTTACACAAGAAAATACCAAGCAATGATAAATGACAACGGATTTTACCTATAATATTTAGTGAAAATATGAAAAACCTACCTTCATAGCAATCAGCAACAATTCTTATTTTTTTTTTTTGAAGTCGCCAGCAACAATTCTTTTTTTTTTTTTTTTTGAAGTTGCCAGCAACAATTCTAACCAAATTGAAATAGCGGCTTCAATTTCTCCAACCTCTTATATTATTTCTCAACATTTCAAATTTAAACACACCAGATGGAATTACGAAATGTAGATACCAAATTTTCGGCGCTTCTCTTTGAAGAGGAAGGAAGGGAACGTAATCAATTTTATTGAGAGGAGGGAAGGGTTTTCACTGTATATGTTTATTCGGGTCGTGCTAACCGGGCTCACCCGTTTAACCCGTTTAATCCTAAAAAATGGGGTTAGGGTTCATGAATTGTAGGCCCATTTAAATCCAAGCTTTTTTTGACCCGGGCTAAACCGCAGGTTTACAGGGCCAGTCCACTAGCTCGGATTATTACATTTTTTTTTTTAATAAATACTTCGTATAACTATAACTATAAGCATTAAGCTAACTCATTACCATCCATTAGTCATTATTACTAACTTTTTATTAGATTATGATATTTATTTGACGCACAAATTGGGACCTTTAATTTTAAAATTTTAAAAAATTTAAAAAATTATTATAACCCGTTAGTGGCCCGTTTAGCCCATGACCCACTAGGGTTAGGGTTAGGGTTAGGTCTCAACAATTGTACGATGAACCGATTAAGGCCCTAGCCCATTTAATATGTGACCCTGTAGAGCCAGCCCGCTAGGGTTAGGGTTAGGTCCCAACAATTGTACGACCGTTAAGTATGAACCGGTTAAGGCCCTAGATCATTTAAACTGTGACCCTATAGAACCAGTCCAATAGACATCTCTCGTTTTCACTCTCAATAATAATGGGGGAAATGGAACCATTTCTTTTTCATTAAATACTGGAAAACTAGCACAATTAAGCGGGAATGTAAAAAAAATATTTAATTCGTTCTACAATAATTTTCACATTTTTCATACCAATTTGCACACTCCATGTAAAAGTAAATATCTTTATAACCTAACTCTCAAAATATATTCTTGTTTACTCATATGCTTCTTTTTTCTTTTTCTTTTATACAATATATATATATTTTATTGTCTTATTTACTCATATGTCATTATTTTTACACGTTTTTATTCATTTTATTAGAATAGAAAAGAGAGAATGATTAAAATAAAATTGAAATTAGAAAATACAAATAGAAAGGGGAGAGAATAAAGAGGAAAGAGAAAATAATTTTAATTTTAAAAAATTAAAATTAAGAGATTTCAATTTAGAGGATTTTAAAGAAGCCACGTCAAATGTGAAGATTCAGAATTTATACTAATATAATACAACATAGAATTTCCTTATTTAGTTTACGCGAAAACCATTTGGTCCGTTGATCACTTTTCTTAATCATCATCTTCACCGTTCATTTTTTTTTTTGTTGTTGATAATTATGGTATGGTTTAAATAATGATACTCATTAATGCATTGCTTTTATCTTACTTCTATTTAATTGTTGATGATTTCTTGATGAAATATAAAAAACTTAAAACTAGAAATCGTTACAATTTATTTCTATTTTTTGTAGGTCATTTCTTACTATCACGTTTCTCACTTTCGATCTAATATAATTAGCTGTGATTTTTTTATGATGTATTGTTCTATGATAGAAATATTTATAGGAAGATTTGTTGTAGTATTTTGTTTATAGAATTTAAGAGATTCCAGTTTAGAGATTAATTTCAGGTCAGAATGATAAGGTTGATTATTGGGAAATCGAAAAATGAAAAGAAAACTAAGGTCTTATAACTGGGATTTAATTTCTTGAGCAATTCTAGTCACAAGACTTTTGTAATTAGTTATAGTCGTATAGATATTACAAGTGACAAGGATATATAATTAAGGTAAAGTCTAGTATGTACTCGAGTGCATGCTGTGCACCCTAGTCCATGTGAACTTTTCAGTTTACTGACTTACACTTTTTGGTAAATGGTGTTGCACTTTTCAATTATTACTTATACAGTTTAATAATTGAAAAGTGCAACACCATTTACCAAAAAGTGTAAGTCAATAACTGAAAAGTGCAACATGGACTAGGGTGCACACCATGCACTCGAGTCCATAGCCTAAATATGCCAGCTTTCAAACATATTGTCCTGCAATTGCTATCTCCCTAAGTTAAGTTAGGGGCCTAAAAAAATATTCCTGGTTTCTATGTGTAACAGACCTTGAGTGGAGTGCTCCGCAAAGATTTTTAATCCTCTTTACGTTGTCTGAACAATATTTCCTTAACACTGAAAGTTGCTGCAGGGTCCTCGTTCATCTTGACTGTAGATTCTTGTTTGTAACAATTAACACGGATCAGCTCTTGTTCAGTCTAAATTGATGCCAAACAGAATATTTTGGTGTCTTTGAATTGATTTTGCAATTAACTACATTATTATTGTCTTGAACTTAAAAGTGTCTTCTGGCCTTTCCATATCCTAGTTTCCTGGACCTTTGACAATGAATATGGTGCTGCTTGGGCATTACTAATCCCATCTCTATCTGCATACAACTTTAGTTTCTTCAAATATAATTGATTCAAATTTCAATTTGATGTGATATACTTGACAGTTAGATTTTTGTATGTTGATGGAAATGAGATTTTTGTACGTTTCATATAAGTTCTTCTCTTCTCATATAAGTTCTTGATTTCTATTTTGTATCTCTCGGAATATCCAGTGATTGCTAATGTGAGGGCAGGTCAACTCTGTGTTTCCCGAATGTATGTAATATTTAGTTTTTTCTTGAATTTCTGTTGTTCTTTTGGATTAGTGACTTAGATTTTTTTTAATTGTTGATAATATATACTCCCTCCGTCCCACTATAAGTTTTTCACTTTTCTTTTTTGGATGTCCCACTATAAGTTTTCCATTCCATTTTTGGCAAATTATTTTCTCTCTCTCAATTACATCATTTCTACTTTATCTATTATTTTATCATACTTCATCTCTTACTAATCTATTATTTTCTCTCTCACCATCACATCACTTCTACTATATCTATTATTTTATCATATTTCTTAATCTAAACACCCAAAAGAAAGGGGAAACTTATACCGGGACGGAGGGAGTACTATATATTGAGATTTGGGAATGAGACATTAGAATAATCTTTATTTATAGATTGATTTGTTTAAGTTTAACCGTATTTTGTTTTTATGATCGGGTCTGGGAGAGGTGATTATTTTGAAACTCAATGATGACATGATTTTTTTTCCTCAAAAATGTTGGATCATATCATCTTCTAAAGAGTGAATTTTTACTATGGCTACGGTTAAAACTATTAGGAATATATTTAAAGTATGGTTTATATATTCATATGTACTTCAAAGACAAGTATTGATTAGCAATCCAAATACCACATATGACAACAGTTATGATCAAGAAACGCTTTTTGGGAATAAAAAATCAATGTCCTAAAATTAAAATACATCGACAAGCTGTAAATAAAAAAAAAAATCAATGCCCTAAAATTAAAATTCGACATAGTGAGGAGTAGGAATGAAAATAAATAACTTAAAATTCACCAACCTGAACTAGGCTGTTCTTATGAAGTGTAACTCTAAAATACAACCTCGAGATAGGCAACATTTCGGCGTAGATTTCACTTGTAATAAAATCATAGAAAATGATATGATCTTTTTGAAATCTCAAGGCCAACAGCTCAGGGTATTTCAACCAACCCAATGGTTCGATAGCAGCAGCAACATCATCATGCTTCAAGTTAATGCCAAGCCTTTTGATCTTGCCCTCTACGCCTTCCAAGCAAATGTTAGGCAACTTTTTCCATTCCCCAGTTTCTGATTTCATCTCTAAAACTTACCATACAAATTTTTCGCAAGGACTAAATAAAGTCAGATACCTTCCTGAGGACAAAAGCCAGCATCCCTTCAATGTTACTACTGGTGGGGGAGTCTCTACAAATATTTCAGTCTCTAAATTCAAAGTTATGATTTTATTAACGGGTACATTTTTCCAATGCATAAAACCTTCAGTAACGAACGGGGCACGATATCTTATTACATCCTTACTCCTGTCAGATAAGTTGGCAGTACTAAGAAACCTCCATGACTCATCTACTCCCACAGTTAATATACCACATGTATATGGTTCTTTTCTCTGAAACGGTAAAATAACTTTATACTTCATGGAACCTGCATCATATCCAATAACACAAAACAGTAAGATTGAGGGCATATAAGGCGGTCGAGGGAGACGGAAGAGTTGGTGTGACAAAACGTTTCTAACATAATAATCGTGTTTGGAATACTCCACTATCAAACCATCACAACTAGACCAGAGTGACATCCTGCGATGGTGACTGTAATTGAACTTAATTGTGTCGATTCCTCCTCCGACTTTTCTAGAACAGGTGTAAACAACCTTGTTATATCTATTCAGGTAGAGAAGTCCACAACTTGAATGCTCGAGGTGTTTGCGAATGAAGATTTTGAAATTGGAACACACCATTTGGTACCACTTCCGGCACACCAGAATTGCACTAATAATATCTTGAGCCGGGAGACGTAGCAGAATTTCATACAAAACTTCGTCCGGAACACAGTCAATGACGGAATTTTTACATCTCCTGAAATAATATGTGCGAGTTGTGGAATAGCCCCCAACCACCTGTGTTAGGAAAACCACCATTAATGGAGAAAAGGAAGTCAGACTTGTTGGTCAAAGAATTGAACAAGTCTTGAGAGTACACAACAATCTTATCATTGATAAATAAATATAGTTTTTTTGTCATTTTAGATAGAAAATAAACAGAGCATCATTAATGAACTCCTCTAGTCTAGATAATCAAACACAAAACTTCATTATACCAGATTGTTGCCATACAGTACTGTACTAGTAGTGCAATCAAATCAATACATACAAGCAAAGCAATTCTATCTTGTTTATGGACAAACTGAGTAGATTAATTGTGTCATCAAATGCTTAAATTTATACAGAAAGAAACAGGTAAGATAGATGAAAGAAGAAGCTTACCTCTTCTTTCTTTTTATTGACGTCCTTCAACATGATACCTTGAATCGATTAATTTGTTGCTGAAATTAAAATTAAAATTAATTAATAGCATTAGAAACATATATAGATTTGGCAGTAGTTAAACTTGTGCATAACACTAGCACATCAGAGTGAGAGAGACAATACATTCAATCAATTCTCGCACATTTAGATTTTCAGAAGTTAAACTTGTGCATAACACTAGAGTGAGTGAGCAGAATCTCAAAGAAAACCATTTTTGTCAAGTTTTACACAAGAAAATCCCAAGTAATGATAAATGACAACGGATTTTACCTATAATAATTAGTGAAAATATGAAAAACCTACACCTTCGTAACAACCAGCAACAATTCTAACCAAATTGAAATAGCGGCTTCAATTTCTCCAACCTCTTATATTATTTCTCAACATTTCAAATTTAAACACACCAAATGGAATTACGAAATGTAGATACCAAATTTTCGCCGCTTCTCTTTGAAGAGGAAGGAAGGGAACGTAATCAATTTTATTGAGAGGAGGGAAGGGTTTTCACTATATATGTTTATTCGGGTCCGGGCTAACAGGGCTGACCCGTTTAATCCAAAAAAGTGGGGTTAGTGTTCATGAATTGTAGACCCATTTAAATTCGGGCATTTTTTATTCAGGCCTGTTAGCCCGCGGGCTAAACCGGGCCAGTCCGCAGGTTTACAGGGCCAACCCACTAGCCCGGGTTGTTACACTTTTTTTTTTTAATAAATACTCCATAACTTGCAAACAAATTTTGGATCATTTGACGTATAACCATAACGATAAGCATTAAGCAACTATATGATATTTATTTGACCATATTCAATGAGTACTTTTATTTTTTCATTTACTGATCACTAATTAATTATATATTTTTCTATTTTATTTATTTGTTGGACGTGATCTTTAATTTTAAAATTAAAAAAAATTAAAATATTATTATAGCCCGTTTAGCCCGTGGCCCACTAGAGTTAGGGTTAGGTTCCAACAGTTGTAGAACCGTTAAATATGAACCGATTAAGGCCCTAGTCCATTTAACCTGTGACCCTGTAGAGCCAACCCGATAGACATCTCTCGTTTTCACTCTCAATAATAATGAGGGAAATGGAACCATTTCTTTTTCATTAAATATTGGAAAACTAGCATAATTAAGCGGGAATGTAAAAAAAAATATTTAATACTTCATCGTTCCACAATAATTTCCACATTTTTCATACCAATTTGCACATTCCATATAAAAAAAAAGGAAATATCTTTATAACTTCACCCTCAAAATATACTCTTATTTACTCATATGCTTTCTTTTTTTTCTCTTTTATACAATATACCTTTTATTGTCTTATTTACTCATATGTCATTAATTTTCCATGTTCAATCTATTTTTTACTAACTATTCCTAAAAACATCACTCATTACAAATTTTCTTAAATTTTGTGACATCGGTTGTATGGACGGACGGAGTATAATTTAAAAGAATATATATATATATATATATATATATATATATATATAATTTTATTTATTTTATTAGAATAGAAAAGAGAGAATGAATAAAATAAAATTGAAATTAGAAAATACTATTAGAAAAGGGAGAGAATAAAGAGAAAAGAGAAAATGATTTTAAATTTTAAAAAAATTAAAAGTAAGAGATTTCAAATGATTATAAATTTTAAAAAAAAATTAAAATTAAGAGATTTCAATTTAGAGAATTTTAAAGAAGCCATGTCAAATCAAATTAGAGGATTCAGAATATTTCCTTATTTAGTTTAGGCGGGAAACCATTTGGTTAGTTGATCACTTTTCTTAATTATATGGCCTTAGGATAAAAAACACACTATAACAAAGTGCAATTATATATAATTATAACATTTAATGTGTTTTCAGAAAGGACGAAATTTTTCTAACCATAGAAAGACCTAGAAAGAAAGTAAAAGGAAAAAAAGAGAGAAAAATAATAAAAAAATTCGAATAAAATATTTAGATTGAAATGAATCAAAAATAAAAATATAAACTTTAGAGGGACATAGAGAGCTTAATCCAAGAAATTGACTCGTTGTATTCCTTTGTAATTTATTATTTTTATTGTTATTATTGTTTTATTTGTGGAATATGAACCATTTAAGATCAAAATAAGAAATAGGACTTACATAGTTACATATACCTTTGTAATTTATTATTTTTATTGTTATTATTGTTTTATTTGTGGAATATGAACCATTTAAGATCAAAATAAGAAATAGGACTTACATATACTGTGAAATCAATAAATATAACCATCATAACATAGAAAATTTATCCATCAGTTTTTTTTGCAACAAAGATGCAGAAAACGGCAGCAGGAGCAACTATAAGAAGTGATGACAGAAACACTGATCTCACACATTAGGCCCGAAAATAAGCCTTCCCCCAGACAGAATTTCTGCAAAAAATAAAAAGATAACCAATCATTTAAAAAGAAATAAACTTGCTTTATGGACTTTTATCGAAACGAAAAAAAAAACTAAGACTTGTAAAAATATTATATTTCTTTAACAAGATTAATATAGCATTCAAATGCTCAATAATGCAGATCCTAAACCAAAATAAGCAGCAAAAAATAATAGAATTATACTAAACATAATATATTATCTCAAGGATACGAAAAGAAAGACTTACCGGATGCGGAATAATAATCTTAATTCATACTTCATATCAATGCAAGGGATCTCTCTCATTTTCTCACTCCTTTTTCCTATTTGGAAACCCCAAAAATCGCAGTCAGTTTGAACTACATTTTCATATAACATAATAAGCAATGACAACATAAAATTGAGGATTGAAAATGGGTTTTCTTAAGAGATTACAGTGTTTGATAGAGATTTACGGAGGACATAGAATGGAGAGAGAATGATGAGATGAAAGTGAGAATCAAAACATGTTAATAAATAAAACCTAATGAACGAATAAAGACGATTTGACACCTTCTCCACTGATCGCAACAACAGTACCTGACGGAACTTCCAGTTTCAGAATGAGAAGCAGTAGAAAAACTGAATCCAGTCGCAGCAGTGTAACTCCTTGCCTTTTCGTTATCCATCCTGTTAAAATATCCAAAAAATTGATTCTTCGAGTTCCAGTTGGCGAATTCCAATCAACAACAGAAAATAAGGATAAGCAATTTATGTAAAACGTCTATGCAAAAATAATTTTCATGATTTTGAAAGGAAGCATAAGATGAAAGGCTGACCAAGATGATCGTGCTTAGCAGCAACATGGAATGGATCAAAGCCATTATTCGCAAGAATCGAGTCAAAAACTCCTTTACAACAAAGATATGCCCACTTTCTGCAGCAAACATATAAGGGTGTCTCATCTTCTAGATAAAATAATAATAAAAAAAAAAAAGTAAAGTTCATAACTATATTTACGAATCAACTATTTCCTAGTTCCCTTCCTCCAATATTTTGCTCGTACAACCATAGAAGATGGTATCCTTTTTCCTTATTACCATGTATATCAAATTCATTGGGAAATATACTATATATGTGAGCTTAAAAACATGACACCAACCAAACACAATTGAATCCTTATTCTCTGTCAAAAAATAACTAGCATTGCAAGCTTCAATATTCATGCTTCAAAAACTTTTTGAACTCTGCTTGAGGTGAAAATGTGAAAGCGAAACTGCAATAGGATAGGTTTTAAAGCACAAATAAGTGCATTATAGGGTTTGGTGCTTCAGTTATAACGATTTTGATTTTAAGAATAGTTTTTCTTTGGAAAGCATCATATGATGAGAGTTGTAACTTGTAACACTAACAAACATAAGGATCAGGATGCCTCCACTTGTTGTACTGTGCTTCACCATCAGCTATCATTCTCTCAATATGTTCAATATTCTCCTGAAAGGTCATAAGAGAATGGCATAAAGTAACAATAACAATATACATCCATTATGATATTTCTCAAACTCACAAGACATAAAACATATAATTGTAATCATAGTCTAGTCCCAAAACAAAGATCAAGTCCAGCAGAATCAATCAAATATTATAATGCATCAATCACCTCAGAAATTACTATTCACAATCAAAATAATCGAACATAAAGAGAACAAACCATGTTTCGATTAGCGTCGAACTTCTCCCTCATGGCATCAGCCTGACAAAACAAAATCACGAATTAGAGCCAATATAATAGAAATTTTCGCTTGTCTACATATTCAACAGATACTATATAAACATGCATTTCCCAATCAAAAGCTGGATCGAAACAATGTAGAGAAATAAATGGAAATTACATCGGGGTAAAAGAGGTGGCGATGAACCGCCCAATTGAGTGTATCCTTGAGAGCTCGTTTGTAGATGATCCGAACCCTCTCCTTCTGCGCTGCTCGTTTGTAGAACGATAGGCTCATTTTTTTCTCCTCACTCCTCTTGGGTCTCTCTCTGCTACATTTCACTTTCTAGTGTTTTCCACAACAATTCAGTCATACAAAAATGGGGCATGGAGAGAATACTGAATTTCAATACTTTATTCTGGGATAATGGAAAGTAACCTTAGGCTCGTCATTCAAACTGACATCCATTATCGCACCTAATTTCCTTAACTTCTATCAGAAAAGAAGTGTAACTATATGATGACAGTGTATGAACCTTTACAGTCTTCTCGTATATTGGCCGAGGGGAAGGATGGATTTTATATTGAGTATGTTAATCGTGTTGCTGATCATGGTGCACATCGTGCTGCTGATCATGATGCACATCGTGCTGCTGAAGATTGAGTATTACTTGGTGATGATAGGTGAGTATTATGCTTTTTTTGTTGGATTTAAGTATTATCTGTTTTGGATTTATTATTGAGTATTATATCTGATTAGATTTATGGAATTATGCATTGTCTTGCTTTATTTGCCCTTATAAGCATTCTAGCATTCTAGTTTAAATTTGTTTCTTGCTTTATTGCCCTTACTTATAAGCATTCTAACATTTTAGTTTAAATTTGCTTTATTTTCTCACCAATGCTCTTCTTTTAATCTGGTTTATACAGATGGATGAATTCGATATTTTTTGTCATGATTGGTCAATGGACAAGAAGATGCATGCTAAAAATTTTACCAATTCCATATTGACCGCCCTAAATTCAACAAAGAGGATAGGTGAGTCAGGTGAGTTGTAATCAATTTAAATTTTTATAATAAATTTTATAACTTTTAACTTCTAATTTTATTACGCAGATTTCGATGAAAATGGGTTTGCGAGGTGGTCAAATATCGATGATGTTGATGACAATATCATGTTACTTTTAAACCAAATATATAGGACAGAAGAAGAAAAAGTGAAGGAAGAATTAAAAACATTTGCAAATATAGCACTAAAGGATTTGGCCTGGAGAGGGTGAGTAAGTCTTCACTACCCTAATTTATCATATTATTATTTTTTTATAAAGTGTATTTTAAAAAAATTTGTAATATGCAGATTATCATAATGTTGGAGACAATTTCGTTTTAAAAAAATTCCAGCACGAGTCGTTCGATGATGATCAGGGCATGCAGGCTGACTTGTCGTTTGATAATGCACAGACTGAGGGCCCAGTCGCTGCCCATGCTTCCAGTCACCAGCAAGCCGGGACGCCCCTGCATGAGGGCCATGAGGACTCGTCTATTGATGCGCCTGAGGGCCCAGTCGATGCCCCTGCTGCCAGTCACCGGCAAGCCGGGACGCCCCTGCATGAGGACTCGTCTTTTGATGCGCCTGAGGGCCCAGTCGCTGCCCCTGCTGCCACCAGTCCCCAGGCTGGGGCCCTCGGCTTAGGCCACGACAGCCCGAGGGCCCAGTCGCTGCCCCTGCTACCAGGCCCCAGACTGGGGCCCTCGTCTTAGGCCACGCCACAGGGCTGTTTCCCCGCCCCAACCCCCCAACCTCCCGCCCGTTCCAAGCCTCGTGCTAGGCGCCACCTCAAGCCCAAGCCCCCGCCTGTTTCCCAGTCCCAAGCACCTGTCCGTTCTGTTAGATGCCGCTCCTCCCCGACCCCCTACTCCTCCCAGCCCCTGGTCCTGCGTAAGGCCCCTGCCACAGGGCCCGCCACTCGACTCAGGTCCCGTCATAGCCTTGTTTCTCCTTCCCAATCACCTATCCGTTCTGTTAGGTGCCGCTCCTCCCCCTCCCAGCACACCCGCTGCTCCCCCTCCCAGCCCACCCGCTCCTCCTCCTCCCCCTCCCCCTCCCAGTCCACCCGCTCCCCTGTCTGTTCTGTTAGGTGCCGCTCCGAGACCACCCGCTCCTCCCAGCCTCCCCGACCCCCCGCTCCCCGACCTCTACGGATCATGCTACCCCTAGGCCCCATTGTTAGACTCACGCACCTGCCGCCTGCTCCTGCTGGCGCAGGGGGCGCTGGCCCGTCTGGCGCAGGGGGCGCTGACCCAGAACTGTCGTATGATGATCTTTTTGCTGATATGAGGAATGTGGCTGCTAAAACATCTATAATAGTGTCAATTATTCTCATTGTTCTAGAATCTGTGGAAATAACATCTTGGAGTAGGTTGCTCACGTCGGCCCAGGGATTTTACACGAGGACATATGAAAACCTTTTAGGTGGTGGATATTGAAACAATATTCCGGAGCCAAATGCTAAATATGTTTCAGATGGTGAACTATATGATGACAGTGTATGACCCTTTACAGTCTTCTCGTATATTGGCCGAGGGGAAGGATGGATTTTATATCATGCTGATCATGGTGCACATCGTGCTGCTGAAGATTGAGTATTACTTGGTGATGATAGGTGAGTATTATGCTTTTTTGGATTTGAGTATTATCTGTTTTGGATTTATTATTGAGTATTATATCTGATTAGATTTATGGAATTTTGCATTGTCTTGCTTTATTACCCTTATAAAAGCATTCTAGCATTCTAGTTTAAATTTGTTTCTTGCTTTATTGCCCTTACTTATAATAAGCATTCTAGCATTCTAGTTTAAATTTGTTTTATTTGCTCACCAATGCTCTTCTTTTGATCTGGTTTATACAGATGAATTAGGTATTTTTTGTCATGATTGGTCAATGGACAAGAAGGAGCATGCTAAAATTTTTACCAATTCCATATTGACTGCCCTAAATTCAACAAAAGAGGATAGGTGAGTTAGGTGAGTTGTAATCAATTTAAGTTTTTATAATAAATTTTATCTTTAACTTTTAACTTCTAATTTTATTACGCAGATTTGATGAAAATGGGTTTGCGAGGTGGTCAAATATCGATGATGTTGATGACACTATCATGTTAACCAAACATATAGGACAGAAGAAGATAAAGTGAAGGAAGAATTAAAAACATTTGCAAATCTAACACTAAGGGATTTCACCTGGAGGGTGGGTAAGTCTTCACTACCCTAATTTATCATATTATTTTTTTTTTTATAAAGTGTATTTTAAAAAAATTTGTAATATGCAGATTATCATAATGTTGGAGACAATTTCGTTTTAAAAAAATTCCAGCACGAGTCGTCCGATGATGATTAGGGCATACAGGCTGACTTGTCGTTTGATAATGCACAGACTGAGGGCCCAGTCGTTGCCCATGCTTCCAGTCACCAGCAAGCCGGGACGCCCCTGCATGAGGGCCATGAGGACTCGTCTATCGATGCGCTTGAGGGCCCAGTCGATGCCCCTGCTGCCAGTCACCGGCAAGCCGGGACGCCCTTGCATGAGGACTCGTCTTTTGATGCGCCTGAGGGCCCAGTCGCTGCCGCTGCTGCCACCAGTCCCCAGGCCCCAGGCTGGGGCCCTCGTCTTAGGCCACGACAGCCCGAGGGCCCAGTCGCTGCCCCTGCTACCAGGCCCCAGACTGGGGCCCTCGTCTTAGGCCACGCCACAGGGCTGTTTCCCCGCCCCAACACCCCCAACCTCCCGCCCGTTCCAAGCCTCGTGCTAGGCGCCACCTCAAGCCCAAGCCCCCGCCTGTTTCCCAGTCCCAAGCACCTATCCGTTCTGTTAGATGCCGCTCCTCCCCGACCCCCCGCTCCTCCCAGCCCCTGGTCCAGCGTGAGGCCCCTGCCACAGGGCCCGCCACTCGCCTCAGGTCCCGTCATAGCCTTGTTTCTCCTCCCCCTCCCAGCCCACCCGCTCCCCTATCCGTTCTGTTAGGTGCCGCTCCGAGACCACCCGCTCCTCCCAGCCTCCCCGACCCCCCTGCTCCCCCGCTCCCCCAACCTCTGGGCCCCAGTGTTAGACTCCCGCCCCTGCCGCCTGCTCCTACTGGCGCAGGGGGCGCTGGCCCGTCTGGCGCAGGGGGCGCTGGCCCAGAACTGTCGTATGATGATCTTTTTGCTGATATGAGTATTGTGGCGGCTAAAACATCTATAATAGTGTCAATTATTCTCATTGTTCTAGAATCCGTGGAAAAAATATCTTGGAGTAGGTTGCTCACGTCGGCCCAGGGATTTTACACGAGGACATATGAAAACCTTTTCGGGGGTGGATATTGATGCAATATTCCGGAGCCAAATGTTAAATATGTTTCAGATGGTGAACTATATGATGACAGTGTATGAACCTTTACAGTCTTCTCGTATATTGGCCGAGGGGAAGGATGGATTTTATATTGAGTATGTTAATCGTGCTGCTGATCATGGTGCACATCGTGCTGCTGATCATGGTGCACATCGTGCTGCTGATCATGATGCACATCTCAAGATGCACATCGTGCTGCTGAAGATTGAGTATTACTTGGTGATGATAGGTGAGTATTATGCTTTTTTGGATTTGAGTATTATCTGTTTTGGATTTATTATTGAGTATTATATTTGATTAGATTTATGGAATTCTGCATTGTCTTGCTTTATTGCCCTTATAAACATTTTAGCATTCTAGTTTAAATTTGTTTTTTGCTTTATTGCCCTTATAAGCATTCTAGCATTCTAGTTTAAATTTGCTTTATTTGCTCACCAATGCTCTTCTTTTGATCTGGTTTATACAGATGGATGAATTAGGTATTTTTTGTCATGATTGGTTAATGCTTCTTTTGATCTGGTTTATACAGAGGGATGAATTAAGTATTTTTTGTAATGATTGGTCAATGGACAAGAAGGTGCATGCTAAAAATTTTACCAATTCCATTTTGACGGCCCTAAATTCAACAAAGAGGATAGGTGAGATAGGTGAGTTATGTGAGTTTTTATAATAAATTTTAATTCTAACTTTTAAATTTGTTATGCAAATGTCAATGGAAATGGATATTTTACCTGTTTAAACTATGATTTAGAGGAGAAGATTCACGAAATAAATCAAACTTATTGGGTAGACAGTGATAGAGTGAAGGAAGATTTGAAGAACTTTGCAAACATTGCACTCAATGATTTCGACTTCCAGCGCGGGGTGGATGAGTCTACTTTACCCTAATTTACAATATTGAAATTTTTATAATATATACTTGTATTTAAAAAAAAAAAAAAATTACAGGTCTCATTAAAGTTGGGGTCAACTTTATTTTCATTATATTAAAACTTCCGCCCCGGGGCCAGCAGCCTCAGGGCCAGCACGATGATGACCTGCTCCAGGGCCTGCCCGCCCCAGGCACCTGTCTGCTTTCCCCCCTCCAAGCCCCTGTGTCTGATGTCCCCTTGATGTTATCCCCTTGTCTACTGTCCCCCCAAGCCCCAGGCCTCCGCAGGTCCCGGGCCCCAGGCCCCCGCCCTAGGGCTCTGTTCCAGCACCCTGTTCTAGCCCTCCGAGGCCTCAGGCCCCCGCCCCAGGGCTCTGTTCCAGCACCCTGTTCTAGACCTCCGCCCACTGTTTCTGAGGCCCCCCCAAACCCCCCGACCCCTCCTTGAGTTCCAGCCCTCCGCCCGCTGGTCCTGATGCCCCAGTCCCCCGCAGGTCCCAGGCCTCAGGCCCCCGCCCTAGGGCTCTGTTCCAGGACCCTGTTCTAGCCCTCCGAGGCCTCAGGCCCCCGCCCCAGGGCTCTGTTCCAGCACCCTGTTCTAGCCCTCCGCCCACTGTTTCTGAGGCCCCCCAAACCCCCCCCGACCCCTCCCTGAGTTCCAGCCCTCCGCCCGCTGGTCCTGATGCCCCCCCACCCCCGCCCAGGCCCCCTGGCCCGCTGGTCGTGATGCCCCCTCACCCCCCACCCAGGCCCCCTGGCCCGCTGGTCGTGATGCCCCCAGGGTCCCCCGTTCTAGGTCCGCTGCCTCTGCAGCCCCGGGCTCAGATTCCAGGCTCCCCGTCTGGCGCTGACCTTGGTTTTCCTCCATTTTTTTACCCGTCTGATGGTGACATGTCTGGTAGTGAACATAATGATGATCCATTTATGGAGCTGAGACACTTTGCTGCTATGACCTCCGTATTTGATGAAATTATTCCAGCTATTGTGGCATCTGACGAAAAAGTAATGTGGAATACAGTCCTGGCCTCTGCCCAAGATCACTATAGGAGAAAACACGAAAATTTGATTGGGAATATAGATGTTGAGAGGACGTTCCAGAACGACATGGTAAATATGATTGATATAGTCAACAGTATGATAATGGCTTATCCTGTACTGCACTCTCGTGTTGTGTGTCATGGAGATGATGGAGATAGCTTTTATTTTGATGTTGATGGTGCTGATGACTGATAATCAAATTCTGATGATGGTCTTGTTTTGGTTTTAAAAGAACATTTAATATTCTGTGAGTTGTTTTTTGGATTTAGTACTGGCGATGACTCATAATCAAATCCTGATGATGGTCTTGTTTTGAGTTTGAAAGAAGATTTAATATTCTGAGTGTTTTTTAGATTTAATACTCGTCTTTATGCAATACCTTAAAATAGAAGAACATTGATACTGGGCTAGGCTTAGGTACCTGACCTGAATTTTTCTATCATAGAGAAAGCCTCAAATTTGGCAAATGTACCCACTTGTAGACAAACCTTAAAGTATGCCATTCTTGTCTCTATAAAGAAACAACCATCTCACATCATAAATATCTCACTTTATATATATGTTTAGAATAATTATTTTATTGAATATTCATTACACTCTGTTGATGAAAATACTCAAATGGGACATGAATCTGTGTGATTGTGCGAAGAAACAAGTAAATTATTATAATGCTTTTTATACCCATTCTGCAAGATAAAGGGATACACATATAGGATGACAATGGATCCAGAATATTCCTTGTCACTCAGTTACAAATTTGAATATTTAGACGTATATCTTCTATTTTCTCAATACAATAAAAAATATTCTATGCCCAGAAAATTTTCATATGTAATAAAATAATTTACTCCATAAACATATTCAATGATATATGTACTTAATTAAAAAAAAATGAATTTATAATTAAATGCAAATTAATAATCTTCATAAATATATCAATATATTTCACATTATTTTACATACTGTCTATACTAATATAATACAACTTCACATTTCTTTTTCTGGTTTTGACGGGAAAGTTTTTCGACCATTGATCCATATTTTCATTCATCAAGGGCCGTTCTTTTTCTTTTTTGTTAATTTCGGTAAGTTTCTCAATTACATTAAATATTCAATACTTTCCATCTACTGTTTCTCAATTATATTAATTATTCAAACATTTATTTTCTCAATATTATTAATTATTCAAACATTCCATCTATATTGAGTGTTCTGGTATTTCAAATCAATGTTTTATATTAAAGACGGGGGCTAGTCTTGGGTGAGACCGTCTCATAGAATGAAGAAGCATCACCTCCTCCTCAAGGATGTTACCCTCCACCTCCACATCAATACCATCCTCCTCAACACCCTTATCCACCATACCCATATCCTCCCCCACCACCTGAAGAGCAGTATCGTCCACCTCCTCCTCCACCTATGGAGGAACCTTGCTTTGAATTTCATGTAGCTTCAGAAGGAAATTGGTATAATAGTGAGAGCAGCTTTGAGTACGATCATCAAATGCAACAAGCTTCCTCTCATTATCAATATCAAGAGTGGGGAATCAATGAGGGTAGGACTACTACCGAAGAGCTAATTGCACACATGATGGAGATGATGGATGCACATGATAAGAGAGTGGAAGAAAGGGAGAATAAACTCAAGTCACTTGTGAATGGAATGGAGCGGATGACCTCAACAATGGGGGCATTGGTTATCGCTATGAAAGAGGAGGAGAATGCAAGTGAGGAGAGTGAATATTACAAGCTCTTTGACAAAAAAGATGAAGAGGGATGTCCTTTGATGGACACGAGCAACAAAGAACAAGAAGATCAAGAAGCATCCCAAGATGAGTTGGAGAGCGAAATGAGCATTTCTAAACCTTTAAACTCTTCAATGTATACTTTACTTGATATTGATGCTTCTATTGATTTCATTTTGCCTCTTGATCACTTTGATCCAAAGAAAGAAATTGAGAAGTGCTTGGGCATTCTTGAGCAAAAGGGAGAGCAATGGAAAAAGAGGATGGAGGAAGAGCAAGAAGAACGGCCATTGAGAGAAATATGCAAGAAAGACGCAAGGGATTGGTCTTCCATTCATGAGAGCCCCCATGAGTTTGAAGCTCAAAGGTTGAAATACAATGGCAAGGAAGACCGATATTCATGGCCATTCCAATGAGCTTATTTCTTTTCGTCCGGCTTGAAGACATTAAACTTAGCGCTAAATGGGAGGCAACCCATTCTTTATTGCTTTCTTTTATTTTTAGATTTGTAGCTTGTTTGATCTTTTGTTTAGTTTTTGTTTTGTAGGTTGAGTGTTGTGTTGGTGGTCAAGGATTGGAGATATGCATGGTGGAACTAAAGGGTAGTAGTGTTTTGGTGCTAAAGGTTCAAGGGACAATTGGTGGCAGTAGCTTGCTTCTTTAGTGAGCTTAGTTGATGGCAAAATTCTAAGGTAACACACTCATTCCCAAACTTTGCATTCAACTAGATAGTTTCATTTAAGTTTGGGGGGAGATTTCGTGTGTTTACCTTCATTTTATTGCACCATTTGTCCTACTATATTGTGTAGTTTTGGTGATTGAGATATCTTGTGAATTGTTGGTGTTTGAGGCATAATTGATGGTGATTGTTGGTTATTAAGATTTGATTGAGCTTGTTGGTATTGATTGATACTTGCTTGTTCACTTGATTATGTTGAGATTTGTACTTGAGTTGGTGCTCTCTATTCATGATTATACAAGCTTGTGAGCTTTAGAGCCTTAGACTTTCATATATTATGGTCTATTTCCCTTCATGTGAGTATCATTCATGCTTGTGTGCTCTACAACTTGTCAATTGTCTTGTTTGAAGATACTATTTGTATGAGATCTTTGGAAGTGATATAAGGCCATCTTTGTTTTGAATAGTCACTTGGCCAAATTTTTCATACCAAATGAATATTTTTCGTAGTTAGCCACTTTGAGCCTATTGACTTATATTCTTTGGCAACCTACATATTTAACACATTGTCCATCTTTTATGAGCCTAATTTTCTTATGAACTAGTGGAGCTTGAATGTTGGCAAATGTAGTTGAATTGAGGTGAAATATGAATTTGGTGGATTTGTTTAGTTGAAAAGTGAAGAGATTGAAAAGAAAAAAAAAATATGAATTGTAAGTTGTGCATAAAAAAGATTGAGTTGATGGAAAAAAAAAATTCTCTTATGCACAAGAATTTGGTAGAGCTTGAAGTTCAAAAGTGTTCAAAAAGTTTTGGTGGTGAAGAATGTGCTTTAAAAGACTAAGCAAATGAATTATGAGAGTTTAGAATTTGGAGTTGCAACTTGATCAATTGTAACTTTCCTCTTGAAGATTTAGAAATGTTCCTAGGCATTTTTACTTCTTGCTCCACTAGTTTGTGAGTCGCTTTATCCAAATCTTCCACACCCTAACCAAAGAGCCTACATTACAACCAAATGTGAAGTCCTTATTGATTCATTGATTGTACACTTTCATGTGGTGGAGAACTTAGACATTTGACAAGCATATGGTAGTGCATTTGTGTGATTTGATGTTGAGAGCATACACTTCCTTGATATACACTTTTGAGTGATGAGAGATACACTTGTGAGGAAAATTGTGAATTGAGCACTTGATCTTGCATGGATTTGAGCATAATTTGTGAACTTGCTTGTTGATTTTTCTACCTCTTGCCTTGACTAGATTGAGATAACTTGACAATTACTTGATCTATTTTGGCTTAAATGAATTCCTTCACAATTCTCCCACTTGTTCTATTTTTCTTTCGTTGCTCGAGGACGAGCAACACCTCAAGTTTGGGGGGTGGGGCGGGGGCTGGGTGGGGGTAAGGGAGTTGTTTTTTTTCTGTTGTAAGTACAGCGGGTAGGAGTGTGTAAAAAAAAATCGGACTGAAAAAAAGACCGGAACCGGATCGACCGGTTAATTTTCGATCCGGTCTCCGGTCCATTGAATTTTAAGATTTCGGGTTTTCGGTCCGGTCCGGACCGGATTGGACCGAATTTTTTTTTTAAAATTTTTTATTTATATTCTTTATATTTTTCTAATAATACAACCTTAATTATTATAAACTAAATAAAATTAGGATTGCTACTTTGAAAATACTTCTTTCATTATGATTAGAATTAAATAATTGGTGAGGATTTGAAGTAAAAGTGTTGAGATTTATTATATTTTTTCAAGTATATAATTGAACAAAAATAATCAATTTACTTTTAGTGTCAAAATACCATTAATAATATTGTAAATAAAATTCACATTGGTGGAAATTGATCTCAAATGAAAACTAACACAAATTCATCATTCTTGTTCTTACTTCAAAAAATTTGAAAAAAATATTTGAAAAAATAAAAAATAAAAAAATTAAATAAAAATTGGTCCGGGTTTGAACCTGTTCATTCCGGTCCGACTATTATGGTAGATTTCGGTCCCGGTCCAAACCGGTTCCGATCCGATTTTGGACCGATGTACATCCCTAACAGTGGGTGGGAGGCGCGACTGCGGCTTTGTGGTGAGGAAGGTGGAAGGAGAAATAAAGTGAAAAAAAGAAGTAGATAAATTAGGGTTTTGGGAAAGTACATAAAAAATGGTGTGACCTATAAAATGAGTATTTAGGGACAAAGTGGGATAGCTCAAGTGGTTAGAGCACCACTATCTGATCCTGATCCTGGGTTCGAGTCATGGGGAGGGGAAAAAAGGGATGGATATTTAATGTAATTAAAAAAAAAATGAGTATTTAGGACAATTTGGAAACTAATAAAGACGTGCAAATAGCCGTACCCTATTTCATTATTAGGCTCATTTCGCATAGGTTTTTGTACTTAGACGCGACTAGCGAACCATTGTTGGGCTTCATTTGTTTGTATTTTTCTACTTTTGATTTTTTAATTTTCTATTTAACAATATCACGTTAGGTAGAAAGAGTAATTAAGAAATGAAATGTTACTAATAAAGAAATTATTTCGAAAGATCACTAAAATAATTTATATTTTAGTAAGTTCATAAAAATAAATTATTGTAAATTACAATTGATATCTCATTCAAATAAAAAAAAATGTATCTTCCGCTAAACTAATTAAAAATTTTGAAAAAAAAAATTAAGATCCAAAATATGGATTTTATTATGTTACGTGTTTTTTTTATTATATGATCAGGTGGATTTAAGATTTTTATTTTTTTACTTATACAAGTTTTATTGAATTTCGATATCGTTAAATAACATATATAACTAATTAAATAATTGTTAGATGTTCACATATATATTATGTCGCGAAATTTATATGATCATATAACACACAATAAATAAAGTTAATACTCCGTATAAATCAAATAGGTAGGTCGACAAAAAATAAAAAATCTCACACTGACTAAAAGACAAGAATAGTAATAGTGGGATTTGGATAGACAAGTGCAACCCACAAATATTGAATTTACAATTCAATTAAAAAAAACAAAAACCAACGTTATTTTCTGTTGTTTATCCAGTGTAGTGCAATGCTTACAAGGCTAGCCACTTGCAACAATAATTTCTCAAAATCTCAATATATCCATACAGATTTTATTATAACCTCGTAAGATATTCATACAATTTTGTGCAACTGCTAAAAAGAGACTAGAGCTTGCTCTGTGTTAAATTGGCACTCACTAGTCACTAGATTAGTTCCACAAATTTAGTCGATTCTTGAATTAACTTAAAGAAATACGAATGATAACACAAATGTCCAAAAAGAGCATCTCAGCCTAAAATGCACAAAATAATTTGCCAGATTTAAGAGTTTTATTTCCTCAAAGCAAAGTGCATCAACACCAAACAACTACCATATCAATCCACAGAAGGAAATTCAACTTTTGACACCCATTAAATACAAATACACTACAACAAAAAGATATAACAAGACGAAATGCAGTAAAGAAACAAAACATACTACTCATAAACTACTGTATCAGTACTTAGTTCTACCGTCGCCTTCCGTTATCACGTCCTTAAAAGCTCCACCGCTAGGTATCATAGGCAACACGTGCTCTTGATGCGGCACGATCACATCCAACAAGTAGGGCCCCGGTGTATCCAACATCTTCTGGATCGCACCCCTCAATTCAGCCATCTTCGACACACGTGCTGCCGGAATATTACAAGCCTCGGCAAATTTCAGCATGTTCGGGAAAATCTCTGACTCGCTGGAAGGATCTCCCAGATAGGTATGAGCACGGTTCGCCTTGTAAAAACGGTCTTCCCATTGAACAACCATACCCAAGTGCTGATTATTCAACAGCATAATCTTTACCGGTAGATTCTCTACTCTTATAGTAGCTAATTCTTGCACATTCATTATGAAACTCCCATCACCGTCGATATCCACCACAACTGCATCAGGTCTAGCAACTGCTGCTCCTATCGCTGCAGGCAATCCAAACCCCATGGCCCCTAAACCACCCGATGTCAACCACTGCCTCGGCCTATTGTACTTGTAAAACTGAGCAGCCCACATCTGATGCTGCCCCACGCCGGTGCTAATGATTGCATTTCCGTTCGTCAATTCATCAAGCATCTGGATTGCGCACTGTGGAGGAATGGCCTCACCAAAAGTCTTGAAACTCAAGGGGAATTTCACCTTTTGCTCGTTTAACTCCGCCCTCCAAGATGAGAAATCGAAGCTAACCTTACTCGATCTCTGTTTTTCCTTCAAAATCGAGTTCAATCCCTCTAAAGCTAATTTGATATCAGCACAGATAGACACGTGTGGTAGCTTGTTCTTTCCAAGTTCAGCTGAATCTATATCAATGTGCACAATTTTCGCTCTACTAGCAAACGCCTCCAACTTACCGGTTACCCGATCATCAAACCTAACCCCAAACGCGAGTAACAAATCACTCTTATCGACTGCATAATTAGCATACACAGTTCCATGCATTCCCAGCATTTGTAAAGCTAAATCCTCATCAGAACCCGGGTAAGACCCGAGTCCCATCAACGTACTCGCCACAGGGATACCCGTCAACTCGACAAATTGTCTCAATTCCACACTAGAATTCAAACAACCCCCTCCCACATACAGAACTGGTTTTTTAGACTCTGAAATCAGCCTAATTATCTGATCTAACAAATTCTCACAAGGTGGTTTAGGCAATCTAGAGAGATATCCAGATAATCGCATTGGTTGATTCCAATTCGGAACAACCATTTGCTGCTGAATATCTTTAGGAACATCAATCAATACTGGGCCGGGTCGACCCGACCTTGCTAAAAAGAAAGCTTCCTTCACAACCCTAGGGATATCCTCAACATCTAAAACAAGATAATTATGCTTAGTAATAGATCTAGTTACCTCAACGATGGGGGTTTCCTGGAAGGCATCGGTTCCAATCATACGGCGGGGGACTTGGCCGGTAATCGCCACTAATGGAACGCTGTCGAGAAGAGCGTCGGCAAGACCTGAGACTAAATTGGTGGCGCCGGGGCCGGAGGTGGCAATGCAGACGCCGGGGAGGCCGGAGGCGCGTGCGTAGCCCTCGGCAGCGAAAACTCCGCCCTGCTCGTGGCGAGGAAGGACGTTACGGATGATTTTGGAGCGCGTGAGTGCCTGATGGATCTCCATCGACGCGCCGCCAGGGTAGGCGAATACGTCGATGACGCCCTCGCGCTCCAGCGCCTCCACAAGGACGTCGGAGCCTTTTCGAGGCTCGTCAGGGGCAAATCTGGAAGCGAACGTCTCATTCTCCTCGATTTGCGTTTTGGGTGAAGAGATAACGTTTGAGATTTGAAGGGGGCGGCGGTGGGAGATTGAAGGTGTGGTCTTCTTTTGGTTGTGAGGAAATGGAACAGCAAATCGGGAGAGAAGCTTCGGCCTAGTGAGGGAAGAGGGGTTCTGGGAGATGGCAGAGGAGGCGGTGGTGGAAGCAGCGGCCGCCATGTCGACGGTGGGAGAGAAACGATGAGCGGCGGCGTTGTGTTATAGGGTTATCTTGTAGAGGAGTGAGAAGTGAAGGCAGCGCAATTCTTATTAAGCCGCGATATGTATGAATTGACGTAATTACCCTTGTCCAATTTGTCAAATTTGGTGGACACATTGAATCTGAATCATGTGGTTTATAACGGCCGTGATGTGATTGGACTTGAAGTAGCGCGGCATTGATTTTTTTTTTTCTTCATTTATTTTGAACTAGTGCAAAACCCACGGAATTTAGTGGGAATTTAAAAAAAATTATAAAAGAAAATGATAAAAAGAATCGAGAAAAAAAAAAGTGGGAGAGAGAAATTTGTATAAAAAAATTTAGGAGATTTGAGAGAAAAGGAAGAGAGGGGAGAGAGAAAAATTGAAAAAAACTTTGAAAAAAAAAGTAAAAAAAAATATTGAGAAGACCTACAAAAAGGGAGAGAGAGAGAGAGAGAGAGAGAGGAGAGATGAGAGAGAAGAATTGAAAAAAACTGTAAAACAAAATAATTGTAAATTGTGAGAAAATTAGAATCGGAGAAAAGTGAGATGAGTATATAAGGTAGATATAATCGTTAAATATTCTTCATTCATTACTTTTTGAACAAATAGATTAACTTATTTTGGTTAGTAAAAGTGCTTATATTACCACAATTGGGTAGGAAGGTTACCCACAATTACAATACTCCCTCCGTCCCAAAGAAAGCTACCTAACTTTCCATTTTAGTCTGTCGCAGAGAAATCCATCCCTTTTTTGACAAACTATTCTCTCTCACATTTCATTATATTTTTCTCTCTCTCAATCACATTACCTCTAATACATCTACTTATTATATTATATTTCTTCTCCGTGCCCGGAGCTCATGGGGAGCTTTCCCTAGGACGGAGGGAGTATAAGTTTAGAGAGCTTGTCATAGATCACATATTACATCTCCTATCAGAAAATTTTGTTACCTATTAGTCGCCAATTACCACGAGGAGATTATTCTCCCAGTCTGCAAATTTATAATGAAGTTTCTTCAATTCATTGGTCCCGATCTAAGTTCATAGTCGCGAGATTATCAAATATAAAGTGAAGTGTAAAAATAAAAAATATTTTTAAAAAATATATGAAAAACTTATAATGGACGAATTAAAATAACAAAATTAAAAGTTTATAGACGAACGGAAAATATATTATATATATATAAGTTAAATATTTAATTGGGATATAGCTCCTCTCATTTTCATCAACTACAGGGAGAGGTAGGAAAATGTCTCTGATGGAGGAGAACCGGGAGAAAGGTAGGAAAATGAGAATGATAAGGATGTGAATAATGATAATACGAAGTAATAAGGAAGAGAACAACTTGTCGATCAAGTGAATAGCATAAGTTATGAGAGATGGAAAAAAATGTCAGGAGAAATAGAGCAAAAATATATGTTCGATAGACACTACAAAAAATTGTTTAAAAGGCAACGGATATTAGCAAGGGCAATGTACAGTTGCCAATTGGTAACGGATTTGACAACTGCCAGAAAAAAGACAACGGATGTTGTCGCGGTCGCCTTTTGGCAACGGCGTGTGTTGCACTCGGCCAAAGGCGACAGGAGTGGGCCCCTCGCAAAATGGCAACGGGGAGTAGGCCCCCTGATAAATGGCAACGGGACCTCACTCGCCAAAAGGCAACGGAAGACGGGAGTAGGCCCCTTGCTAAATGGCAACGGGAGTGGGCCCCTGTAAAGTCTTAGCAAATATTTGGGTTTCTTTCCATATGTTTTTTAATTTCTCATTCAAGATTTTTCGGATTTTAATATATTCATTTCAACTGATTATCCCAATAGTATTACTATGAAACATCATGCTCGACTTACCAGTACAATAAAACCTCTATAAATTAATAACCTTGGAACCATAAATTTTTATTAATTTAGAGAGGTATTAATTTATGGATAAATTAATATTTTATTAATTAAAAAAAAGACTTTTAAATTCAGGCAAATTTAGTACATGTGTACTAAAAACAAATGAGTTTATGTATGTTTAATTCATGTATCAACCAATTGTTTGTTTGTAACTAATTCATATATAATACGGAGTATCAATTTATTGTATACAATTAACTATTATATTCATAGACATATGCATCAAAATTACTTAAATATACATGTTTACATTAATTCGTTGCACTTAAATTATTATTATAGTCAATTAAATATATTCATGTATGATAAATGTAACATATACTATATAAATCTTAATATGAAAATATCCCTCGTAAAAGAATGGTGAACGATAAGAGAGCTGCATAGAAGAGAAAATGTGGAATATAATTTAGAATATAACATTTGAAATGAGAACGATGACAACAACGACAAACAATTAATTTGGTGCACCGAAAAATTAAACAAGAACGAGCAGGGCAAAGCTGACGTTTGAATATGAAGGACGATATAGTGAACAAAAGTTGGTCAGCCACGACCTTTGTAAATGCATTCCCAAAATGATAATACACATTAGCCATATTAATTTGGACTCATATAACTTTAGTCAATTATATAACAATGTACGTGCGCACCACTCTGGACATCACCTAAGTAGTGTAAGTGGACATCTCACTTTTATTAATTAACTAGTGACGCATTTTATCTGGTATTAAAATAAATTTATAATATATTTTAATTTTTAAAAAAATTATATGACACATATATATATATAGATTTATAAATATGTTATTATATCAAAGAGAAAATGTTATAGGATTACATTATATATAATATAAAAGAACAGTAGAATGGAGAATTATAATTTTATTTATAATAAAAAATTACAAATTGTGGAAACTTTTTTACGTTTACATATTTTTTTCATTTTCAAAGAATCATCAATTCTTTGTCCATGTTTAAAATTTGATTTCTAAGAAAAACACCTACTATAAAAAGAGATCGACTATTTTATATTACACTAATTAATTACTTTTACAACTAAATTAAATAATGAAATAAAGTTAACATTAAACGTGCACAATTCACTTGGATTGAATAATTTGAATCAGCAAAACTGTCGAGAATCAATGGATTCAAAATAAATTAATGGTCATATTAATATGCAAATAATTGTATTTTAACGGTTATTTAAATTAGATTGATATTTAAGATTACCTGAATTAATTATACCTGAATTAATGTCAAGCTAATTAATTCATTAGAAAATGACGTTACTAATCTATATAAATCTATATAAATGACAATCTGTAATACTACCATTAATAATTACTCCATATAATTTCTTTTACAATTATGTCATTGTCTTGTAATAATTATGAAAGGTAAAATATTGTTTATGATCGTTTTATTAGTTTTCTAATTTTAATAGGGTAAAGTCTAGTATGCACTCGAGTGCATGCTGTGCACCCTAGTCCATGTGCATTTTTCAGTTTACTGACTTACACTTTTTGATAAATGGTGTTGCACTTTTCAATTATTACTTATACAGTTTAATAATTGAAAAGTGCAACACGTAACTCAATAACTGAAAAGTGCAACATGGACTAGGGTGCACAACATGCACTCGAGTCCATAGCAGACCAACCCTTTTAATAGTTGGTTTTTCTAATTATTAATTGATTTATTTTTTCTATTATTAATTAACCCACAAATTATGGTCTATTAGTTGAATATGTTGCATATATTTAAGGGCCGCACGTATGTGCAATATTTCACGTGAAATATTAGGATATTTAAGGAAGGGTCAAAATTCGCGGATTTGTAGCGGGTTTGACCGGTCAAACGAATATTTCCTTAAAAATCGCGCAAAAGTTGCGCGCAGGAGGCTAACAGGATAACGGGTTTCAGGTCTGTGTTACTATAAAGGTAATTATATGTTACTACAAGACCAAATATGTGTTACGGTAAGTACAAATAACACATAAATTGATTTTTCACAAGAAATATTAATATAAATTAATTCAAGAAAGGATAAAATAGAAAAAATTGTTCTTAATCTGTGTTACTATAAATACAATTATATGTTACTATACGAACAAATATGTGTTACTGTAAGGACAAGTAACACACAATAGGCTTTTGAGTAACACATATTTGACCTTAAAGTAACACATAAAACTTTGTTACTATATAAACACAAGTGTATTACTTTATAGAAAAAGATGTGTTACTGTATAAATAAAACGTTATTATTTTGAGGGAATGAGATACGCACATTAAAAAGACTGAGAACAATAATTGAAAACACGAAAAACACAAACATGGTGAGTAGTTTATCAATCCCTACAATTACAAAGACATAACTATCAATAATTAATTGGAATAAATCTGTGTGGTATTATTGTTGATTTTTTCCCATTCAGTAATTCATTTAAAATAATAAATAACGATTTCTCCCATTGTTTCCAGATTAACAGATCGAAAAATCTGAACAATAGAATTAATAGGATTGAATTTTCTAAGGTTTTTTTTTTTTTTAATTGAAGTTGAGCGCTACACAGAGGAGAATGAAGAAGAGGTTGAAGAAGAAAGAAGAAGGAGACGCGCATAGGTTGAAGATAGGCTGAAGAAGAAGATGGAGACGCGCAGAGGAGGAGAGAAGAAGTCTCGCTGGAGAAGGAGACTGGCTACCGGATAAAAACATAAGAATTAGTCAAATTACACCATAAGACTATTGTGAAATATTGTATATAAGTTTTTGTCTATATTTAAATATAGATTTTATGCTTGGATTTGATAATATAATATACAGTATTTTTTAAAATTTTAAAAAGATGAATCTAACATGTAATGCTAACAAAGTTATATATTAAACGATTTTATTTTAATTTTCCTTTCCATGGAAGATATGTCAAGTCATCTCTTTCTAATTGTTGGAATATGTTGCAAAATTTGATTGGTAATATCCTAAACTTGCAATCTATTTTATTCTACAATTTCGTTTCCATTTTTTTTATCTTGTTTCCTACTGTATATTAATTTCAATAAAAATAACAGCTTAAAAATATTTACAACAAAAATGTTATAGGAGTTTGTATTATATAAAAAAAAGACTCAATTTAATTTAATGATTCGAATTATGAACCGAATAATTCATATTTAAGTTAACTAATAACATATAAATATTGCTTAATGGTTTAAATACATACATGAATCAAAATAATAATTTTGGTTCAAATATACATGTAAAACTGAAAATACAATGCAAATATGACATTTAATTCCAAAATTACATTCGAAATTAAACAAATCGATGTTGTCATGTTGCCATTCTTTCATCCAAAATTTGTGAAATTGAACTTGACATTGATCATCATCTAACTAATCGGTGTTGTCATTCTCCATGTAAATTGGAGATATTGCATTTAGCATTTTTCGTTGGATCTAACAAATATCTTCCTGCAATTGTTAGTGATATTACATATGACATTTGTCAACTCGATGTTGTTCATATGTCCCTTTTAGAGTAGAATGAGTAAACATTGGATCGGGTGATGATACTGCTCTCTTCGTTTGAGTTTAAGAACAAAGCAATATTAACAAAGGGAAAAAAAATTATGAACATAAATAATAATTGTAACATTCTTGATACACATGACTTGAATATATGCATGAAATTCGTAGTTTACCTTGATACCTGTGAATAGACATGGGCAAACGGTTAAAACCGCCAATTTCGGTTTGCCAAAAAACGTAACCGGAACCGAGCCGGGTACAGTTCAATTTTTGAACTGCCGGTTCGGCCGGTTACTTTTTTTTTTTCTATATAAAAAATAAAAAACGTGTGATTTGAAAGGCCATTACAAAACTATTGAAATGTGTTGTTTTTTCTTGAGAGAGAACAACGAAATAACAGAAATATAATATTTTTTAAAGAGTAAAGAGGGATGGAATTGAAGTTATGAAATTATTTGTTGCCATTTACACAACTTTTTAGAAAGAGGTATGTTCATTGAGTGAAAATGTACAAGAAATAGAGTATGGGGCAACTAAGGTACACATTCCACGCCTGCCTGCAAATAAATTGAATTTGAAAGCAAATACAAAAGTAATAGTGATAAAGAAAGAAATAAATTTTTTTTTGCATTTTCAATTTTAATTAATGCTTGTAGACTAGTGCATATTAACATTGGAAAGAGATTAGGGGTCAATGTTGATTGTGAACTGATGGCGCCTGCAAATGTCGACAACAATGTAGATGGCCTATAGCCTATCTACCTAAGACTATGTTTATCGGCGGCAAAGGCTTACGCCCCTCCACCAACTAAAAGACAAAAAAAAAAAAAAATTTAGAAAAATCAAAATGAAAAAAAATTCCATGACCTGTCCTTCCATGCCTTCTAGGCTTCCTACAAAATTTTCAATCACATAATGCCATGGGTCAACATATAATTATTTATTTAAAATTGTTTTGGATGAATTTTATAATTTTAATTTAATAATATTATTAATAAAAAATAATACTCCGTATACATATATATATACACATTATATTAAAATTCATAAAAAAAAAAATTTGTCTATAAAGAGACTAATATTGATAGGTTTTGGATCACAATTTCATTTTTACTACAGTATATTGTATTTCAAATTTTCAGCTTTTCTAATTTAATTTTATTATTGAGATTGTAGTTTATTTTAATTGTATGGTAAAATGCATTTTTATTACAATTTATAAATTATTAATCTCAAATTAATAAAAATGTCTTTTTATTAATTGTACGGTGAATGTCTCTTTTAAATATAATAAAAATTGATTATAGATAATATATAATTAAAAAATAATATATTTGAAGATTGGGGGTGTGTTGTTGATAAAATAGGGTTAATTGAAAAAAAAAAATCACGACCTTTACTGTGTTTATCAATTACTCCGTACAACATATCCTTTTTTTCTTTGCAATTTGATGCACCACTTTTTTAAGTTTTGCAATTCAATACATATGTCAATTTTCTGACAACAATTAAAATTATGATGTAATTATCCGAGTTGTCGAGGTGCCACATAAATGTCACGAATGATGAATAATTTATTAAAAAAAAAAATTAAAACGTTTTTAATTAAAAAGAATACTAAAAAAGTAATTTTAAACTAAAAAGAATACTAAAAAAATTATTTTAAACTAAAAACAATACTAAAAAAAAATTGGTTAAAAAAAACTATAAACCAATTTAATTATTAGTATCATTTCTCCAAAAATTCAAAAGAATAAGATCGCGTCCTCCAAATCACAGTCCAAAAAAAATAATGTAAAATTTTGTATATTATTTTTATTTAAAAAAGTTTTTAAAATAAAAAAAAATACTCCCTCCGTCCCGGTATAAGTTTCTCCTTTCTTTTGATTGTTTTAATTAAGAAATATAATTAAATAATAGATATAGTACAAGTGATGTGATGGTGAGAGAGAAAATAATAGATGAATGTGAGATGAAGTATGATAAAATAATAGATAAAGTGTAAGTGATGTGATTGGAAGAGAGAAAACCATATGACAAAAATGGAAAAAAACTGAAATGAGAAACTTATTGTGAGACATTCATAAAAGGAAAGTGGGAAACTTATAGGGGGACGGAGGGAGTAGTACATTTTATTGATCATGACATTTACGTGGACATTTGTGTAGAACTTTAATGCGGCTTCAGTGTATACACATGAATTGTGTTGCCGAAATAAACACATGCATCGAATTGCAAAACTTAAAAAGGTAGTGTATTGAATTGCGAAGAAAAAAAAGGATATGTTGTAATTGATAAACACAGTAAAAGTCGTGATTTTTTTTGCAATTAACCCGATAAAATATGAAAAAATGAAAAATAATAGAGTGTGTATGTGGATGAGAGATAAATTATTTATTCATTAGAAGATGGAGGTACGAGAAGGTTGTTGATAAATGTAGTATAAGGCTAAGGGGCAGTTGGACAACTAATAACCAAGATTTTTTTTTTTTAAATGGTAAATCGTCGTAAAATCGCCGATTTAACCGTAATGGACGGTGTAAAATTGATGGAACCAAACCCAAAGCGTCATTTTAAGGTTTCGTTTGAGTTTTTGAACCGAAATCGATGGTTTTTTAAATCGGCGATTAAAAATCGTTCGATTTTGCCCATGTCTATCTACAAACGAATAAAGAATAATTTTTATTTCTAATGACAAATAAAAATTGAACAAATAAAATATGAAGTGATTGATTGAAAGAAAATTGAGGAGATTTATATAGGAGTGAGATTAAGAATAAAGTGTGGAGATGAAAAGTTAAAATGGAAGGTTAAAATTAAAAATTAAAATTAGGGTTAATTGCAAAAAAAATCACGACCTTTACAGTTTTTATCAATTGCAACATATCCTTTTTTTCTTTGCAATTTGATACACCACCTTTTTTATTTTTGCAATTCAATGCATATGTCAATTTTCTAGCAACAATTAAATCATAATTTAATTGTCAGAGCTGTCGAGGTGCTACATAGATGTCACGAATGATGAATAATGTTTTTTTTTTTAATTTTTAAAACATTTTTAACTAAAAAGAATAATAAAAAAATCGTTTTAAAACTAAAAACAATACTAAATATTTTTAAAAATAAATCATAAACCAATTTAATTATTATCATTTCCCCCTCCCCAAAACTCAAAAGTATAAGATCGCGTCCTCCAAATCATAGTTCACAAAAATAATGTGATGTTTTTCATATTGTTTTTATTTAAAAACGTTTTAAAATATAAAAAATAAAATATATAAAAAATATTTTATTGATCAATCAAGACATTTACGTTGGCATTTACGTTGGCATTTGTGTAGAACCTTAATGCGGCTTCAGTATATATATCATTCATGTGTTGCTGAAAAATAAACACATGCATTAAATTACAAAACTTAAAAAGGTGGTGTATCGAATTGCAAAGAAAAAAAGAATATGTTGTAATTGATAAATACTATAAAGGTCGTGATTTTTTTTGCAATTAACCCTTAAAATTATAAATGAAATTTTAAGAAGAGTTTGAGGTTATAGGTTTGCAAATATGATTAAGATTACAAATATAAATATTCACGTAACTTTTGTAAAAAAAAAAAAAAAGTCTTTTCGTTGCAAGGTGTGGATCTGGTATATATAATCTTGTATAGAGTTGACCAAAAGTCAATTTTTTTAAAAAATGTATGTTGAAAAGTGTAGGCTATTATAATTAAAAAGTGTAATATATTAAAATTAAAAAGTACAACATAATATTACTGAAAAGTGCATGTTTGTATAACTAAAATGTACAATATAACATTACTAAAAAAATGTATTTCAATATAACTTAAAATATTATTTAAAAAAATGTAAGTCAATATAATTAAAAAGCGTGACAAAAAACTCAATTTCTTATATAGACTCAATTCCATAGACCCGTAATCTTATTATCCTTTAAAAAAAAAACTTTGTTTTTTAAAGGTGTAATAAACTTTGTTGAAGTAGGTTCGGATTTGATTTTTTTCTTTTTTTCAAAACGAATCAAACCTGAAAGCTTATTTAAAATTTTAAATTAATATGACCTTAGGTCTTAAATTAAAAAGTAAGTGTGTTAATATTATGATTTTCAGATTTGTATGTTTTTCTATTTTAATGAAATTTAAAGTTTATATATGCATGAGTTATTTTATTTGAATATTTTTAAAATAATATAATTTCATAATATAAAAAAAGTTAAAACTTTATATTAAATAATACTCGTAGTATATATTTAAATGGACTTAAAATATTGCAGCCCAATTACAGCCCATGAAAACGAGTCCTAACAAGCAGGCGGCCCAATTCTAGCCCAAGAAGAAAATTAGAAATCAGCGAAATAAATGAAAATCTGCACAAAATTTGATTGTAGGACCTGTTTCCGAAGGCTACTTTAGGAATTTCACATATCGTCATCGACATTTCACATTTCTCCATTCCTTTCAACGTGTTATAAATCACCGAAATCAGCTTTCTTCTCCTTCATCGCCTCCTCAATTCTCAAATCTACAGGCGGAAAAACAGAGAGTACGATATGGATGCTCTGGATTCAGTTTTCGATCCGCTCAGAGATTTCGCCAAGGATAGTGTTCGCCTTGTCAAGCGTTGCCACAAGCCTGATCGCAAAGGTACAACTTCCCAAAGCCTCGTTCACAACGCCGTCGATATACTTGTTTATTTGATTTTGATCTGCTCTTTCATTTTTATTTTTTGATGATGTTGTTCGTGTTTTGTAGAATTCACCAAGGTTGCGACTCGAACGGCGATTGGGTTCGTCGTGATGGGTTTCGTTGGATTTTTCGTCAAGTTAATTTTCATTCCCATCAACAATATCATCGTCGGTGCTTCTTAATATCTGGTGCGTAGTCTTTCTTCTTTAATTATCTCATTTGAATTTTCTGTAGATCTGTGCTTGTATTAGTTAATTGAGTTGTGAAGCAATTGCGAACACTTTAATGTTATTATTGCTGTAGAATTATTAGGGATTTTTTCGCTTGCTAAAGGTGTATGCATTTGTGCAGCATCTGTTTATCTGTTGTAGTCAAATTGTAAGGTGGAACGGAGAAAACTATAAACTACTTATCTGTAAATTATCGTGGGATCCATCTCGGGAAGTTATCTAGCAAGTTTTGAACCGAACATCATACAAATTACTTTATTTGAGTTATAGTTAGTTAAAGTTTGATTTGACAATTGTAATAAATTTGGACAATTTTATTCAGTGGAACTTAAACTCGATCTATCGAGATCAATGCATAAATTTTGTTTAATAATTATCAAATTATTCAAATTTGTTTTAACATCCGATTGATTACACCAACACTTGAGGCACCACTGTACCATGATGATCCGGTTTTGCTAAATGTTAGCCCCAAAAGAATTTAATCAAAATAAAAAGGAGATTAGATAGTCGGATCAGATACCTATAAAATCTTCAACTAAAATCTGCTCTAATTTGTCAAACAACGTTTTGGAGAAATTAATATTTATGAATTACGTGATGATGTAGTGTACTTGGGGGCCACTGGGAATTGAGTTTGCACAGAACCGGACGATTTGATTATGTGCCTCATTTATTTTCCTCTTTCATTGATATGGCATCTTCAACTTTGCACTGTTTATATACCTATGACAATGAAATTTCAGGGTCACTCTAAGACATATATTGCCTTGATGATATCTGGCTTCTTGTATTTTCCTTAGAGAACCCTTTAGTATTATTTAATGACTATTTGATGTGCTTTATGTTCTATCTTTACAAACTCTATGTTTTTCTATCAATCTTTTCGACTTAGATTTGTCATCAATGTCCTAACTAGTGTCAATATTTTGTCAAAGTTTGTACTCTTTCCTATCAGAAATTAAATTTAATTAGTTTTTCAAATACTATGTTGAAGACAAGATGGGACTAACTGAAACTTATCTGTGTGGAAAAATGCAGGGGTTTGCTCTGTACAAGAACCTCAATGACACTCTGAAAGCTAGGAAGACTGGGAGTTATGAGAATTAGTCAGTCCGTTTTTTAAATTTTGTACGACGCTCTCTGTAGTTGTAGACAGTGATCTTACTTTACTTGTTGATTATCTACCTTAATGCTTAATTTATGACTGCATTATGTATGTTTTTCTTCATATACCTCCGCAATCAGGATCCCATGTTCTTCTTTGGTTTAGTAATTTTAGCATGAACTGATGGGATTGATGTTTGGTATCGAGTCTATCTGATCGGTTGCCTTGATCACATCCAATCTTGTGAATTAACCCTGTCAATTGTACTTGGTTTGTTATTCTCAATTTTCCTCTATACCCCGTATATGTTGGAGGAGGATGAGTTGTCTCCATGGTGGTCACATCAGTAGTGTTGTGTTGTGCTCTAATTTTGGAGAAGAAAATGGACATAAAATGATTGTTGGTTGTGGAATAGAGAAGTTAATTGAGAAGCAATATAGGATGAGAGATTTGTTCTCATTAACCATCGTGACTATTCTATGTTCATTCTCGTTCTAATTTCCATTGAAGAATCAGTGCTTGAATCAAAACTTGAAGATTGATGGAAAACATAGTTGAACTTGTACGGTTGTACAATTCAAAATGAACATACATGTAATACTCTCCCGCCCCTTCAGTAGTTAATAGTGTTGTTCAACGAATCGAGCTGCTCGTGAGCTCTGCTCGACTTGAGCTCATTAGATATTTAATTTAGGGTTGGGGTATATACCCCTCCAGCTTTGTTTAATACACTCCCCCTATAATTTTATTAATTAAATATTCATGTAAAATACCATTTTTGCCCTCTTACTAAAATGTTAAGATACATACACTCCCCCACAATTAAAACACAGCCCTAACCCTAAAATTAGATAGCTGCCGCCACCGCCGCTGTCTCACCGTCGCCGCCACACCACCGCCGCTGTCACCCGTCGCCACCAAACAAATTTAGAAAATTAAAAATCAAAACTTAGAATTTAAAAAAAAAAAAAAAAACTTGTGGTCGACAAATCAGTGTCGACCAAAAACATTCTCGTCAACACTGGTTTGTCGATCAAACACCTCCTCACTGACATGTCGAAAGAATTTAAAAAATAAAAAATAAAAATTTTCGACAATAGAGGATTGACCATAAACACTCTCATCGACGCTTTAATGTCGATGAAAGTATTTATGGTCGATCATTTTTGATCGAAAATTAAAAAATAAAAAAAATAAAAAATGGCGTACCTGTGCGTGAAGAAAACAGGGAAGGAGGGAGAGGGGGTGAGGCGGCGGCGTCGGGATGAGACGGAGGTGGAGAATCGCGGCTGGGGTGGCCGCGGCACGGCGGCGATGTGTGGCCGGATTTGCAGAACCACGAACAGAAATTAAAAAAAAAAAAAAAAACAAAGAAGAAGAAGAAGAAGGGGGGAAGAAAGAGAGGGATTAGCGCAGGGCGGCGGGGTGGCCGCGGCGCGGCGCCGTGTGGTTGAACTCCATGGCCCTGCAGATCGGAAATAAAAAAAAACAAAGAAGAAAAGTAGAGGGGAGAAAGAAAGGGAGGAGCGCAGGCGGCGGAGACGGCGGCGTTTGGGCGGCGGCCGGAAAGATGGAGGAAGAAGAAAGGATTTAGGGTTTAAATGAGGAAGAAAGGAGGGGTGTGTATTTATCTACAAAATTTTAAGAGAAAAGGGTATAATAGATAATTTGGGGGGAGTGCATCTATCATATATGTATTTTGGGGGGAGTGCGTGTATCGGGGGCGTGTATTAAACAAAGCTGGAGGGGTATATACCCCAACCCTTTAATTTATTAACGAGCCGGCTCAAGCTCGACTCGTTAGGATCGATATCTAAATCTTTTCTTTTAATTTCTACCCGATTACTCATTTAAGTGCCCTGTCAAAAGGAAAAAGAACACTACTCATTTAAGTACTATATTCCTTAATACATGTGTTAAAAGCAAGTGAGCAACTAGGGAAGGAATGAAATGAGTAATTGGTAAGCACTAATGCGAAATGCATCATAACAACATGCCACCCATAGAATGAATAATGAATAACAAATAACAAAATTGAATACAATTTTGGTGGACCTGTAATATTTTCGTTCAAATTTATTATGTCAGTTTATTTGAATATATAAAGTAGATTGACAATTTGAATAAATAAATTAAAATAGCTAAGTGAGAATATTAAAATTGTAATTACTTATTATGGGGCTGTAGGTTTGTCATATGAGTATCTAATAATTGGGTTTGTCATATTTGAATCGTATGTAGCTTATTTTACATTATTAAAACTCGACTTGGGGTTTGTCCAAATTAACAAAATTATTTCTTATTTGAAATATTAGCAAATTCACTTGACCGGCCAAAAGAACGTGTTTTGAGTGACAGAGTAATGCAAAATTATTTCATTTATTGTGTTTTAATCTTTCAATTTGTATTGATACACATTTTTCAGTTGGCAAAGCATAATTTTTCTTATTGATGAAATTGCATTTGATATGTTTGGTGAACGACTATCATCGACACCCCATTTTAGGTCAACTTCCTACCAACCAAACTACAATGCATATTTATTTAAACACACAACATTTATCCTCCCTTCCTCAACACAAACACAAACCAAAAATGGCAAGCAAGAAATCACAAGAAGAGGTACGGGCCGGAGCGGAGATCATACATGGGTCCGAAGAATGCTACAACCACTCTCTAAACCAACTACGCGAGCTAGGGTTCCCGCGCGGAGTGCTACCCCTCAAGGACCTCGAAGAGTGTGGATTAGTACGTGAAACGGGGTTCGTTTGGATGAAACAAAAAGCTCCATACGAGCATTTTTTCGTAGGGACGAACACCCTCGTTAGATACGACAAGGAAGTGACCGCGTTCTTGGATAAAGGTAAGATGAAGAAGATGAGTGGTGTGAAGAGCAAACAACTCCTTCTTTGGGTGCCCATAGTTGAAATGAGCATAGAGGAAACTGCTAAAGATAAGATTTACTTCAAGACTCCTATGGGGATAGGAAGGTCTTTTCCTATCACTGCTTTCATGGATGAAGAGGAGAAAGACAAGAAGAATGAAGTTGCATGAAGAGTAGAGGGACTATTTGTATACGTATTTTATTTTATGATATGCAGTGTGTATTCACCCTAATTTTCACTTATTGTGTTCTTTTTTATTGATTGAATATCAGAAAATTTATATAAATGAATTAATCTAACACATTTCTACGAGTCCTAACCAAATAAAATTAGTTTATGGTATCCGAGTCTCAAAATGAAAATAAAATTGTTATATTACTTTAAACTATTCCTTCAAAACATTTAAAAATTACACTACTTCCACTTTTCTAAAAAAAAAAATAGTATTCCCTCCGTTTCACTATTATTTTATTATTTTTTTCTTATTCTAGGCCAATTGAGCAAACTAATAAAGAAATGTTTTTTTTTTTTTGAAATAATAAAGAAATGTTATAGGGAGCACATTATTCACCAAAAAAAAAAAAAAATTCTTAAAAGTGACAATACTTTAATGGTCTGAAGCGTGAAGCCGTTTTCCCCATTGTTTTTGGTTAAAACCCTTGGCGTAAAAGAACTGAAGTGAGAAAGAAAGAAAAATCGAAGGTTGAATTGAGATTCAACTATGGCGATCGCCCTTAAACGAGCGCTCAATTCTTCTAGATTCCTCTTCCAGGCACTTCGAACCGCCTCTATCCGCTCACACCAAACATTCCCCTCCTCCTGTTTTCAAAATTCACACGAACCTGCTGCTGTTGTTGATAGGTTTCTAACTTCTCCAGCAACGGATTATTATCAATTTGTTTCTCGGAGAGGATTCGCCAAAGGAAGGAAACAACCAATTAGTACGCTTTCTCTTTCTTAATTTCTCCGTCTACTGAATTACCAAAGTGCATTTTTTGCTTAACTACTGATTTGCGAATTGTGATGATATGTCAGTAGTGAATTTTTATGAATTTGAAGTCCCTAGCTTCAACCATGATTTGAAATCAGTGAAACTTTTGTTGTTTAATAATGAATTTGGAGTAATTAGTTTCAATCTTTTGTTCTGACTTTTGTAAGTAATTTGCATATCAGGGTATGCTAATTGCTAAATATAAATACTTTTCTGCTGTAATCTGTTATTTACCTTTTGTTAAATGTAGGTTTCATCTTACTAAGAAATAAAATCAATTCTTCGGCAGAGTCCTCCCACTACCATACAAATTTATATCAAATTGAATACTTTCGGATGTCCATATAAGATTACGAAATTATCATATGTAGATTTCAGTTAGAAGTACAAACATTAATATTGAACTTTGGAGTTGAGTTTCTTTTCGTCGTCTCTATATTTTAGAGGAGGAAGAGGAAGATGAGGAGACTGATGATGATGATGATGATGATGAGTACGAAGAAGAGGAGTATGATGATGCGAAGGGGGGTGATTTAGGAGCTACTGTTAAGGATTCTGCTGCTTCCCAGATGAATTCAGCAGTTGATGCATTATCACGTGAATTGGCCAAATTGCGTACTGGGCGAGCGTCAACAGGTGTTTAAGTTATCTTATACATCTCGTGTTTCCGTTTTCTGTGAAGTAATAGAATAATTTGGATTTGGCATAATAGTTTCTTGATAAGAGTATTTGACATAATAGTTTCTTAATAACCTTTTCAGGGATTCTTGACCACATTATGGTTGAACATTACGGTGTTAAGACTCCTCTTAACAGGATTGCTATTGTATCGGTTTTGGACCCAAGAACATTATCTGTCACCCCCTACGATCCTAATGTAATGTAAATAATCTTTTTTTTTTCTAGATAATTAGCTCTACCTTAGTATTTTATGAATTCTGGGGTATATGTATTTCTTTGTCCCTTAATTTGCACCAAAATTGGTGAATGTTAAACGACAAAAAAATACCTCTACCCTTTTATTCTGTATACATTACAGACCTGTGATTCTTTTTATATTTGGAACTGAAAATTTATATCAAATGGTTCATTACAATTTTAGTGTGGGTTTGTTGTTTTCTACAACACACAACTGTAACTTTAATTTTCAAGAGCATATTATTTCAACACTTTTTTTTAGTAATTTACCATCTATGAAAATTGATTTTGAAGTATAGTCAAGAAAGTGTTCTGACTTTTGCAGGCCCTCAAGGAGTTGGAGAAAGCCATCGTCAAATCTCCTTTGGGCTTAAATCCCAAGCCCGACAACCAACGATTACTAGTACCTATACCTCCGTAAGAAATTATTCCATCCTGTTTGTTCTATGAGAGATTATAAATGAGACAAAATCCAGAATTTTTTTCTTATATTCACTATATTTGTTGTATTAATTTACCTGTTTTCTGTGCTTGCAATGTGCAGACTGACCAAAGAACACACCCAAGTAAGTCTTAATTACTTATTTATCTGCCTAATTTACATTTTTTTGGTCCTTAAACTGCTATTGTATAGTATATTAAATAAAATGCCTTTGCCAGGCTATATGTAAGGTGGTTGGGAAATCGTCTGAAGATGTGAAGCAAAGCATTAGACGAGTGCGCCAAAAGGTATTCACTGGCTTAATCTGCAACTGATATTTTCCATGCTTAGTTTCTAAAAGACGAACATGTTATTTACAGGCACTGGACAGTATTAAAAAAGCAGCACCGAAAAAGACCAAAGAAAAAGCAGGGAAGGACAAGGATAAAGATAAACAAGGTTCAAGTATATCAGAAGATGATGCAAAACGGTTGGAGAAAGAAGTAAGTTGCATGATAGATACAATGAAAACTCTGTTCTTAACTTAAATTTTAACTTATTTTTCTTTTCATGTTTTAGATTGACGATTTGACTAAAAAGTTCATCAAGACAGCTGAAGATATGTGCAAGGCCAAGGAAAAGGAAATTAGAGGGGTCTGAATAGCTCAACTTTTTTTATTCTTCTTTCCTTTCTTCTCTTCTTTGGCTATTGTATTTTAGAAGAAAATTAAATAATTCATGCGCCTGAGAATAGCTTGCTAATTTTGACAATTTTATTATTATGGTTCTACCTACTGTTTTGTTAGCTGAGGTGCAATTTGGATCACTTTGGCGATGCTCACTTTGGGTTCTAAGTTATCACTTTGGCTATTGTATTTTTTAAATCTTGGGTTCTTGAAATACTGTTGAATAGAGTAATATGTGTGTTTTTTTTTATTTTTTGGCTGTTGGTGTTGGTTTAATTTTATGTTAAATCAATGTCTAGGAGTGATTTTTTTAAGAATAATTTAAATGTATTAAAATGTAAGATTTTATTTGGTAGGGTAGATTTGCTCAAGATAAAGATAGATTAGTAATCAGACCTAAAATTAATTTTTTATACAACGTGTAAAAAATACACTCAATTGCGTGTATAAGGGGGTGTTTGTAAAATTAAATAGAAACAGTTAATTGTGTTTCAAAAACTTGACAGATGAAAAAAAAAGTAATTTCATAAACGTGCAGTTTAGTCGATGTTGATCTAACCACATATAAATAAAGTTGATATAATGAAAAGTGTGTGTGGTAGGTAGTAGATTAAGGGGGTGTTTGCAATCACTACTATGTACTTAAAATCATTTTTTTTTAAAATACAATCACTTTTGAAGTGTTTGCAAACACAAGTAAATGATTAAATTAATTACTTAAAAACAGATTTGGTGAAACACCCTTTCCCATGCTTTTAAAAACTTCTAAGTGCTTCTTACCCATTATTTATTTAAATGTAATAGGGTGTTTTTTGTAAAATTATAAAAAAAGTGATTGTTTTGGCATACACCACAATATATAAAAAATTGATTAGAAGTGCTTAATTTTAAAACACTACCTACTTTCTTTCAATTTTACTTTAAAAATCACTTTGAATCAATCACTATTACTTGCAAACACACCCTAAAAAAAAATGACTACACATTTGAAAACTATATTTAAATAAATTAAAAAAGAAACGCCCACCGAGGGGCTCGAACCCTCGACCACAAGGTTAAGAGCCTTGCGCTCTACCAACTGAGCTAGACGGGCTACTTGTTCATGTTTCGACAATAGAGTATAATAATCAATGAATGGATAGTAACAGTATTTTCCTAATATTTCATTTAAATCGTATATTGTTATGAAAATGAACGGGATACATCACCAAATTAATTTCTTTACCTAAATCTGAAAAATTCAAAATTCTTCAATTTCATTTTCTAATGTTCGAGTATAAGAAAACTATAATCAATGAGTGCCTTTTGGGTATGCTCAGTTAAAAATTAGTATTATATTCTACTAATCTATGTACATTTAATATTAATATGTTTAATGTTTATTTCATAATTAAACCAACAAGCATAATTTTTTCAAAAAAACGATGTTGGCCATCCACATAAATTAAATAAATACTAAAGTGGAGTATTTAATATAAAATAATTTTTTTCAATCTACAGAATACGAGAGGTAATCAAGAACTAGTGAAGTTAGCCTGAAAGAATGATAAAATTTTAAACGAAAATATACGAGAGCACGTAAACAGACTTTTTTTCTTTTTCACACCATTAGCAAACCAACACTACCATCACATCACTTTTTGTTGAACATTTGTATGCGGAGTAGTAAATAATCACCCATTCTTTTAAAATCATTCATACTCAAGCACACCAAAGGCAATTGAATTCTAAATATTACGGTAATTTTCACATTATAAATGTGAAAATTACCGAATAAATTCTACAAATTATTATTAGGTCAAGGCAAATTTCAGCTTTTACGTCCCCCCAAAAAAAGTTTTTCCAGAAATATCAATCAAGAACTGAAGTAAAACAGCATAATATAAAATCCAGATGTATTATGACTAGAAGCAGATAAACAAAAAGCAGAGGCCATTATGCGGTAAGTTCTTGATCGACCTCTCGGTCCCTCTTCTTGCCTTTTCTGGTTTCGGTTGTTTCTTGTGCTTGTTCTTCAGCTTTCTTTTGAGCTCGAATCAACGCTCGTCTTGCCCGTGGTCTCATTTCACGCACTTGTCTATCAGGCATTATGTAAGGCTCAACAGGCCTATCAACAAAAGGGTGCTCACCCCCAGCAAATATCCTCAATTTTCTGTCTCTATCCTGGAAAACAGTTTTTTGTTAAAGCTAAAACAACCAACCGATGATTCACCTCCATAATTCTAGAACGACGGGTTGTGCTCTTGTACAATGGAAAGCTTTCTTGAGCTTATAACAAATCTTGCCTTAAAATAGCTTATACTCCATGTTTAGGAACTTATTGGCTAGATTTGTGATAGTACTACTTAGTGATTTGAATAACAATTCAATACAACATGGCTACATCGCACTCGTGTAATATGCAGTTATGAATTAAATGTGCCACAAAAATTACAAAGAAAAAGAAAGCACTGTCTAACCCATCTTAATAGTAAATTGTACTCCCGTAAATTAGTCTTAATCCCTACAATACGCTGGGAGTGAGAAAACATTGACATAGCTCAGCAAGCAACGCAAACACAAGATCCCACATTATTCAAACTTGTGATAACTTGTATGTTTCCAATTTTCTGTGAAATTTTTTAATTGTTTAACTTGAATACTGACCAATTTCCAGGACAGTGAATCAAATATTCAATTTCAGACTATTCTAAGCCCCATGATTCGGAAAGATGGAAAACAATAAGGTTCAAACAATATATAATCATGAAAAAGAAGCATTATAACAGAAAAGTGTATGAATCATTGACTCACATCGCGTAATTTGTTTCTAGGAAGCATTCGTAGGACAGCTTTGCGAATAACTTCTGTGGGATCCTTGGCCATCTGGTCTTTCAAACTCCTTTCCTTGAGGTGGCCTATGTACCTGTTGACCCAAAATAACAGGAACGGTCATTCAAACTCACAAGTACAAGATTTTCAGTTTTCACCAGAATATCATAGCAGGTTTTCTTGGTTTTTTAAAGAAATGAAAAGCAACAGCATAATCAAAAACTTATAAATAGATTACTTACCCTGTATGCCACCGATAAAACTTATCAGTCATTTTCCTTCCAGTAACACACACATCTTTCGCATTAATAACAATGCACATATCCCCATCATCTCGATTCGGGGCATATGTAGGTTTGTCCTTTCCCTGAACCACAGTTGATATCTGTGATGCCAGCCTCCCCAAGACCTAAAACCCGACAAAACCATGTTATGCACAACTTGTAACTAGGCCTATAATATTAAAATTTAAAAATCAAGATTCATGCCACTAAAGTGTTAAATAGTACAGTATAATAGATATTCAAAATATATAAAGATTTATAGGAGTAACCAAACCTGTCCCTTTGCATCAAAAACCCTCCATCTCAAGCCTTCTAAATCTATACGCCTGAGTCCTGCAAGTGCTCTCTGCATTACCTTTTCTAATTAGTGCAAGTGTGCAACCCATAAGATTAAAAGCACATCAACTATTCAATATAAACAATTCCACTCCTATTAATCTTGTTAGTTTGAGAACATAAACCACTACTTCTGCTGTCCACATCAAATTACCGATAATAAAATGCCAAGGCAGAATATATATAAGAAATGCGTAACAATTATTGACAAATTAATATTCAGATGACAATATTAGGCCTTAACCATCAAACCCTAGTTCAAAAATACCACAATATCCCTCAAAATGAAAGCTTAAACAACATTGTCCCTTCAACAATTGATGAAATAACTACTAACTATAGGGTCCAAAAACCCTCACATCGAACATAATTTCAGGGAAACCTTACTCAAGTTTAAATAACCCAATCATTGACTTTGTACTAATATTTTTCTTTGTTATTGGGTAAATTTCACAAACACATGGCAAGCAAGCATTCAAACTTATTCAAATAAATTATACACCCTAAAACTCAATTACAACCGAAAAAGAAAACACTTGCCTTGAGATTGCCGTTGAAAGCCTGAGCTGCGGCTGACATGTTGAATTTTTTCTGGTGACTAAATGATGAAACTGTAGGCAAAATGAGCACCTTAGTGTAAATAGCCTTTGACACTTAAAACCCTGGGGTTACACAACGAAGCATAGGCAATTAAAATAAAAAGAGGTAAATATCTCTAAGCCCTCATTTGGATTCTCTAACACCCTTTTCTTCGTTGTATTAACCAATGAACAATTTTACCAAGAATTTTCAAAAGGGTTTCTGTTAAAATCAGCATAAGCGAAAATCCCACCGCTCAAATGAGGATTTCTGTTAAAATAAGCATAACTAAAAATCATATCCGAACCCGTTTAGAAATACTCAGGTACCCAAAATTGGGTGCCCTTTTTTTTTAAGCTTCAACACTCAACAGAAAATACACACAGCCATTTATAATGTCAAAACAATCCATTTCATTCAGAAAAGCAAATGCATACAAAATCTTTTAACATCTGGAATTCTGTATCCATATAGTATCATTCAATATACATAATTCCTCCATTCAAAGTACAAACACAACCTTAGGTCTCATTCAGTCGCGATTCCAGTTTTTTTATTTGGGTTTTTTCAAAATTCAGACTAATCTGACAAACCCCATAAAATTTACTCGATCACAATCACATGCTCAGAAAATTACTACTACATACCTTGTTACCAGAGAAGAATGCAAGTGAGCGGCGAAAAAGAATGATTATTGAGAAAACAAGAGTGAAGAAGGCAGCAAGGAACAAGGTTAGAAAGGGGAAAGCTTAGTTACTCCATTGCCCTAGTTTAAAACTTAGAATAAAATGGAGGGTATTTTTGTCAACTTAAATGAAAAAAAAAAAAAAAAAAAAAGTGCTTGCAAATTTGTCTTATTTCTTTATTTTCAATAATTTACTCAGAAAAAAAATTATGTCATATTTTTACTCAGAAAAAAAAACTTAAATGAAAAAAAGTTAATTATTTACTCAGAAAAAAAATTAAAATTCGATGTGCAAATAGTGGAAAAAATAAGTCATATTTTTACAATTTGTCCAAAAATTGAAAAAGTAAATGAAACGATCCTTTTCATTTGTAAAAAAATTGTGTTTTTCTTTAATATAGTTCAAGATATATTTTTTTTAAATATGATTTTTTTTGTATAGTTGATTCAAAATTGTCACTTGAAACCTTTATAATATAGAGTATTACTTTTTAATTATATAGTACTACCTCCGTGTAATATTTTTTTTTAGCTTCACCATACGCTCAATCAAACTAAATTATTTACGTTATATAAAAAAGTTTACAAAATTACCCCCAACACTTTAATTATTACACTTTTTCCTTAAACTTCGTTTCAACAAATGAAAGATTTTCAGGGACTGAGGGAGTATATTTTTACTTAAAAATTAATGCTTTAATCATAAACATTACTCGAAATGTATCACCAAAATAAACTATAGCCATTAAAAGGTTAAGAGTAGTAATATGGAGCTCAAAATGTGCATACTACTACTTATACAAAATAGCTAGATACAAGTTTATGTATTTGTTGGGTAGAATGGCCCCTTTTCCTTTCATGAGTACATAGAAATTCATCGTCTGGTTTCATATCAAAGACTACACTGAATGGCTTCTCAATGACAATGAAATGGAGTATGTAAAGAGTAAAATTCCCCCTCTCTAGATAATTAATTAGATGTCTAAGATAAAATAATGAGCCTATAATTTCAAGGGGCTCGATCAAACGGCTTTGTATCATTATAACAAATATTCCAAACAGCTTCCATGGCATCTTTTGCTGCTCTTTCTGAACAATGAGGGTTTGCAATCACTGATTTCATTGCTCTTCGCCTCACGCATTCCTGTACAGTAAGATCAGACGAGCACAAATTACACATCAACTTAATAAATTGCAAAACAATTTTCAAAATTATACGATTTTAGTCCTATATTGACAAGGTTGCAGGATGTTTGCATATGCCACTTACGGGAGCTGCTGGAATTCAATGTAGCAACCGGACTAACATCGCCTAAGTGGCATTATGGGACCCAATCATATTAATTTCAATAAAAAAACACACACACATTAATTATCACCCTAAAACAAAGAATGGAAGACTCAGTATAGGAGTAAATTTGCAGCATTCTAAAAGTTATGAGACTTAATTGAAAAAAGTGATTTGTATGGGACTGGAATTGCCAACACACAACAGATATGAGACCAATTTTGCAATTTACTCCACAATTTCTTATTCATTATTCAACAGTTTCAAGAAAAAAACGCAACTATTCATTGACAAAAGCCACTATTCCCTTTTGTTCCACAACACTATGTTGGATCTTAACAACTTGGTACACCGAGTGACAAAAAATGAAAGACAGGACAGTGGAGAAATTAGTATAAGATGTAACTCACTTGCTCATGACCTTTTATGTTTAGGTGACCACGAAGTAACTCTCTTTTATAATGGCAATTACCACTGAGATGATTAGCTCGAATCTGCTCCCATAAACATTCGATTAGTAGCCATATGTATCAGTATGAAAAGAAAACAATGATGAGCCCATATCCAGTAATACTGGCTTAATTGCAATCTTGTCTAAACTTTTGAATTTTGACAAATAAAAGATTATATAAAAAAATTGCAATTCGAACTTCCGGATAGATTGACTCTTGCCCATTTCTGACATGTCATTCTACTTGGCAACAATTTTTAAATCCTAATGGATGTCGTTCACCCTAATTACTACACAAACGACGTTGTTCAGCCTAAAAACTATCCACCGGCAAGAGTTAATCTGCTCGGAAGTTTGAATTCCATTATTTTTTTAATTGTCAAAACTCAAAAGTTTAGATTAAATTGCGATTTACAAAAAGGTGGTGATTTTAGCAATTATCAACACAAAGTATAAACAGAAAAAGGTGATTTACAGTAGAGCACAACCTCACTACAGGCGTGATGAGCACAGTCAGTCCAGTCCAAATTTGCAGCATGGCATTCATCGTACGCATGAATGAGCTCATGAATCACCGTCTGGGTCACATCATCTTGTATATCCACTGCCTCACTACATATCACTATCTAATGGCACAAAAGTAAAAAAATAAGAAAAAAAAATTAGAATCCCAATCTTATAAAATAGTACTCCTATTTCATAATACAAAAGGCTTTTTACAAAAGAACAACAGAATATGCTACATGAAAGGTTGATTTGGCAATCAAATCGTCAAATCATCTATATAATGTAGCACATTTATATTGACCACTTCGAAATTCGAATGTGTAAAAGGATATGTTTGATGATACATTTAGTGAACTACACCAAATATATCATCCACCATCAATATACATGCAATTACAAACATATCAATGTATATGTGTAGCATCAATGAACCAAAGTAAAAACTAAAAAGCATTGGATAATTACTCAAATACCCCTTCCTCCTTTACATAACCACCAGCCATTCCTGCTTCTTCACAATGGGAGGCCCTTATGAAATTGCTTCCGATACCACATCCAGATTTCTCCATCTGCTCCTTCAAAAATTTCACCACGGGATCTACAATATATAGCATTGGATGTCAGTCTAGAACACGAAATTGTAGAGTTGATAAATGAGATAAAATTCAAACAAATAATACTTCTGAGACTTGTTTGAATCATATTCTGGCATTCTTCCAGTGTGATGCCATTTGGCTTTGTATCAGGATCGCCCGACATGAACTTTTGGTAGCTTTCAACTGGATTATTCAAGCTGAAGCTTTTGCCAATTAATTCACAACTAGTGAATTTGCTTCTCCAACTACGAACTGCAGTTTAATTATCCAAAATTTCCTATGCTGTAACTGAACATTGTGTGAAAATGTGTATAATTGACTATACAGAAGGCACAGTGTTTATGAAACATTAGAATATTAACTTTGCACCAGAACACCATTGGTTAATGATTCAATCCAAAAGCACAAGAGAAAAAATAGCTATCCCTGTATCTTGAAAGCATTGGCAATACTAAACTTATTCGCCCTCATTTCCAATTCAAACATAAGGAAGTAAATACCCCCATTTACATTCATAATTGCATTAATTAATTAACAATTTTAGCAAGAGTAATCAAAAGTGTTTGTGTTAAAATGAGCATAAGCAAAAAAAATCCATAGCTAAAAGTTTCGATGGAGATTAATGATTCACCCAAAAAAAGTACCTGGAAGTCAGCGTGAGCAGGAGCAGCGCTGGAAACGACGGAGGCTGGTGGAGGCACGTGTTTCGACTATGGAAGAAGGGGAAGGAGAATTCGCGTTTTACGATATTTTACTTGTATTGGACTTTCGTATTATGTTGGAGTTGGGCCAATTGTTAATGGGCTTGGTGTTTATATATTGAGGACACCCACCTGAACGTTTTTTCAAACTAAGGGCTTGTTTGGTTTGCTGGATATTGATAGATATATTAGGATAGGATAGGATAGATATATTAGGATAGGATTTAGTGGGACAATTTGAAAAATTGATTTAAAATTCATGTTTAGATTGATGGATTAAATATTAAAGTTTATATGATAATTTATAATTAAGTTGTTTGGATTGTGGGATAAAATTGAATTTTATTGTCAAATGTCAAAAATACCCTTTGACATTAAAAGATATATATGTGTCAAATTGTAATTACTTTAGTTGGTAAGGACAATATAGTCAAATCACATCATTTTTATTCTCAAGGACTAATTAACTCACCCTTCCTTCCTAGACTAATAATCATGCATTTAGGTGATTAAGTGGAAAAATAATACCGGACCGTAATTAATCTCGGGCCAATTTCTAACAAACCAAACATGAAAATTTCATGGATAAAATAATATTTCCTACCCAATCCAATAAACCAAACAAGGCCTAAAGGTAATGTCCTGTGAAATTTTAAAAAAATGAACGATGAATACACCCACGCTGGTATCTATCGCGGAAATGCAAAGGACCGATCATTCTTTACCAAAGCTAAAAACTCGATTATGAGAGGGGATGGAGTCGAAAATGATGTAATAACTACTAGTGGGGGTGTCAAATACTCATTTGTAAGTTGTTTAACATGTTTTGAATTTTTTTTTTGAAAGGGAAAGAGTTTTTATATTTAGGATTTATGTTAGTGTTTATACTTGTTGTTTTTTGTTTTTTTTTTTTTTTTTTTTGCATCTTATTACTTTATAGTGGTATCTAGTTTAAATAATATGTATTTAGGACATACATTTTGACAATACGCATGGCATTTGTTCGTTTTGCAAAAAATCCATTTTTCGCGACTGGTTCTACGAAGAAGGCGACTATGTTCGGGATTTTTTTTTTCCGTACATTTCAACAATGTTCATTTTTTTTCGTACATAGTGATATTATTCATACATTTTTTTCTGACATTATTATTATTTTCTTACATGTTTTTCGAACATATGTGTAAATTAATTTTTTTAGCATTTTTTTTTAGAATTTGGATGATGATGCGGACTTCATTCCGGATGAGTTTGATGAGTATGATATGGATGACGTGGATGGATGAGTCTGGTGTTGACATGAAGAATGATGCTTCGGACATTCCGTGTCGTGAAATCATTATGGACTACACATACATCTTCACGAATATGGCTTACTTCGAGTCTCTCGATGCACTCTTGTCTTGGGTTCGACGTACGGGGAATGAGCACAACATAGTTATTGTTGGAAGTTGGTGAGAATGGGAGGTGAGGGTACCCATTGTTGGCCAACCTCCTCATCTTTTCTTTCTTCATCTCTCTCGTCTCCTTCATTGACCTCCTCCGTCTAATCTTAATCATCAAGAACCGGGATCTTGTGGATCAAGCTCTTGTGAATTGGGCTTTTGTGGAGCGGGCTCATCACTAAAACATGACAATAGATTACTATATGCAACATACCATATGTGTTCGAAAATAACAAATGAACAAGGTCACAATGTTCGAAACTTTTACATGAACAAGATCACAATGTTTGAAACTTTTACATGTACAAGATGAAAATGTTAGTAAATAAATCATGAAGAACATGATATTGTCCCAAAAAAAAGTCGGACATCAATTCAATGTTCGAGTTTTTCGTCTGAAAACATACACATTATATACACATGATTATAATACAAAAAAATAACCTTAATCTACAAATACCATAAATATTATGGAGTAGTAATAATCAAAACTCTAAAACAATAAAATCAGTTTGTTTCACTCAACAAAAACAATAATATCTTCTAACAATAATAGTAAAAACAAGAGAAAATAACTAACCTCTACCCATATTTTTGCAAAAATCTTTGTAGTTCTTGCTTTTTTCAAAAAACCGTGCAAAGATCCAGTTGAGTGGGCTCGCTCGCGTCTCGATCCTTCTCCTTCAATCGTTGGGTAACTAGTGGTGGGCGGTTGGAGGAGAGGGCTTGGGAAGGGGGAGTATGTGGATGGGTGTACCGAAAACAAGTGGGAGGAAATGTTTAAGAGAGGTAAGGGTATTTTGGAGTTTTCCAGTGTGTGTGTTTATCCAGTGGGTGCCCTCAATATATGTTTGTGCGTATAACCGGACCTATTATAAATACAATCATTTTCATTCAATCAATAGTAATAGTAATACATTAAATTTACAGATTTCTTTCAGCTGAAATTCTATCTAATATCTTTATAGGTTTGTTAGACTTGTTTATAAACAAGAATTAAGTTTGAACTTTAAGTAATCAACTTGAATACATTTAAGTATCTAATTGTACAAAAATAAACAAAAAAACAATAAATGCCAACTAAATTTCAAAGAAAACCTAGAATCTCAATCTTACAAATACATAAACATTTAAAAACAAAACAAAGAAGATGCTACGTTATTTGGTCGACTTTAAAGAGATAACAATTCTTGCAACTAATAATAAGCTCATTAAAAGATGTGAAAAAATTTAACGCATCAATGAATGTAAGGGTCAGCTGACTTACTTAGTCGACTTCAAAGAGATAACAAATATAGTGACTACTAATAAGCTCATCGGTCGAACTATTGTTAACTTTAGATTTGTGTGGAAGAAGTATAAGTACTAGATTATACTCGTTTTAGTTAGTGAAAAACCTTTAGCTTAACTTGAGAAAATGGTTGGACAGAAGTTTTTATGCAGATTTGATATCAACTTATATAAAATAATTGTTGTATACTTTGACAAATAATGTGAAGGATGGCTGGTTGGTTAAGTATTAAAGTAATAGATATCACAAGCTATTTTACAGTGGTTCGAAAAACTTGTTCTACAACCACTCTTCCCTATCAGTAGTAGCTCGATGCAAAGTGAAGGTACACTTGGATTTTCACTCTCATTTAAAACGATCAAACCCACAAGCGTTTTAAACGATCAGCCCACCAACAGTCCACTCAACACTCAATTCTTTGAACGTTTTGAATGCTTGATAAAAATTTCATGAATAAATTTCAAACGGCTTGCTTTGACAAGAACAAGATACATGTTAGTCTCACGGCTGTGCAGCTTCCAGAAGCTTCTCGTACACCTGCCTTGCTGTCAAATCTTCCACCTGGTTCATCAATTGTATAATTAGATGCTAGTATAAACTTCATGCACCATTATTTTTCAGCCAAGTCTTTACTTTTCAGCTAAACTAATTGCATCATAAGCATTTCTTACACTATTATACAGAAACTCAACTTTAAGAAACCCATTTTCTAATAACACAATCACCACAAATTTCAATTGGAAGTTTGGAACATACCACCAGGAGCTTTGATTTGTTATTCCACCCTCTTTGAAGAGTCATCTGGCTCAGTTTCAGACCTAATACCTGATTCAAAACACACAAGGTCAGTTTAGACATTTTATTCACAAACTGAGAGAATATGCTTATTTAACAATTAGAAGAAGTAAAAAATTTGACGTACTCTTCCCATGAATTCTAAAAGCTCGTTGTTAGCTTCTCCACGGGCTGCAGCTGCAGCTACTGTAACTCGAACATCATCAGCATTTACTCCTGGAGATTAAGAAACGAGGTTCTTAGCAAAGAATATGAATAGTCTCTACTAGATTTTCCTAATACAACAAAACTATGTCAAAAACATCTTTAAACACATGCAAATCAATTATAAGCTTATTAATTCATCAAGTAGCAATAAATAAAGGTATAAGGTCTTTTGATGTCCTAATTAATGACAAATTGTTCTGTGTGAATGTATAAAATCAAACTGACAATTAAGAATGGAGGGAGTAATACTTTTTGCACGTTGGAAGTTCCTGTACTTCTGCAACTATATTACTTAAAAGAAGTTACTTTGAAAAAAATATTAGTTAGCATGGTTGATACCTTAAAATATCAATATCTTAACCTTTTCAAGGCAAGAAGATCGATAATCATGAGATGCACTCACAAGTATCTGTACAAGAAAGAAACTCTCTTCATAAGCAGGGAATTCAGCCACCGTGTGATGCCTTAGATGAAGAAAATAAGATATCCAACCACATGTACCCTTAATCCTCAATGCCTCATATCACGAGCGCCACTATGTTCACATCATACATATTTAAGGTTGAAGGATTCGAGGATGAATTTTTATATTCATAACAACAAACTCGTAGGTTCGATTGATATGAATTTGAATCCAAGACTTTCAGTATGACCTAATTTTTTTGAGTGATTTGAATAAATTTTAAATCAACTAAAAATAAGTGGATTAGAATTGCATTTAGAATATCTCATGTTTTTTTCTAAAAATTAGAGAATTAGAAGGATTCAAGGTCATTTGGCAACTGTAGAAAGATGTCATGCAATCTCTGGCGCGTTATTAAGGAAGTACTTCTAAAGCAATCTCTAAATCCAGTCCATTTCATAAGTCAATTCTGAAAAATTACTTTTAAGGCATTCTTCCTCAAGATTATGAAAGTGTGTTTCTATAAATATAGAATATTTAACAGCAGCGCCACATGCAATTCGAGCATAGAGTCCTACAGTCAATGAATGGTCTCACTCTTTTAATCTTAAACCTTCTGCATACACCCTTTTTTTTATCTGTTTATGCAAATTATAGGTCCCTTGTATACCCTCCAAAAAGAACACGAATGAAAAATATGAACAAGCATTAGAGAGCAACAGGTATGAACGTTGATATAAAGTCAAAAAATCATGAACATATTAACATTTTACACCAAAGGCATTTCTGATCTTATATTGCCTCATGTGATATATTACTAAAAGAAAATTAACAAATAAAATATCATCGTAAGAATATTAATGATCGTCTATATTTCAGTTTCAGGCGTTAGCTGGCCAGACAGATTTTACTATAATGCAATAGAGATGTTCGTCAAACATTAAACTATGGGATTACTTGTGATTGCAGAGCGTTGTGCACGGTCTTCCACTTCTATGGCCACTTGAACGAGACCTCCTTCCAACTGTGATATGCAGGGAGGGACAGGAGCATCCTGCAGCATATGCCAAAGATGCCAAAGATCATATAATAAGCATACCAAAACAAATTATCTGAAAGAAAGTATACTGTGGCAAAAGCAGGCAGAAACGTAATTCGAACAGTTAATCATACAATTCTTAGGGGTGTTCGTTTATGGATTGGAGTGGAATTGAAATCCAGTAGGTGGATTTGATGAATAGTAAAAAAGGTGTATTTGGATTTTGTAAATGTTTAGAATTGTAAATTTTGTAGGATTTGATAGGGTAGGATTTTGAAAATATAGGTGATAGATGATTGGTTGTGTATTGGAAATAGTGATTTAAGTTAAAAGGGGGAGAGGGAGCGTTGAGTAAATAATAATAATTAAAAAGTGGGAGGTAGATGATTGATACGTATTGGAAATTGTGTTTGAAAATAAATTAAAATAAAATAGGGGTATTATACTGTAGAAGTTTATAGGATTTGAAATCCTCTACCAAAATCCAGTTTGACAAACAAGGATTCGGATGTGAAATAAAATGTGTGTTGGTGGGTGGGGATAAACAAAACACCCTTAGACTACTTGAATCCTCCTTCTATATTTGAGATATTAATTAAAAAGAAATAAAAAAGAATGAATGATTCAAGACCTAAATTTTCTTTACCTGTGGATTGGTTTCAGCAGCTATTGAACTGAGCGCACCATCAACTACATAGATGTATGAGGCAGATTCTAGGTCTTCTTCAACACGATAGCAAACAAAAAGCTCACAACCCACACAATTCATACGATACTGCCTCTCCAATTTCCCTTCTCCACTGGATTAAGAAGACACCAGTATAAAAGATAAGCATAGTGGTAGTCGGATCATATATAATATTATAATGTAAAGCAGAAGATGACTAATTATCTGTGTACTTTCAATTGCTAAAAGTTAATTTAAAAATCACAACCCACAATGATACTTAATAAATCACATTGAATGAGTATTATAGATCTATAATTTATGCTGTCTCTCTGGTAATTGTACATATCATGAAATAATTTGCAGTAGTTAACCACCAATGGTGTAGCAGAAAAGAGTTTACACATATAACAAGTCTTTGAGCAGAATTTTAAGGCAAGGACTTCAGTTTTACAAAACTAACCCCAATTAAAGGTGCACAACAAATAGCCAATTATTGAGTGAGAGAAAGGTCTTTCAATATAGTAGCATACAACTGAGGTTCAAACATAACCTTGCCCCAGCTGCAGGAAAGATTACTATGTTAGTAGTTCAGTACTGGTTAGAACAAACTAAACACACTGCAATTTTTGTGTTCCAAAGCCGAACTTAGCATATATTTGTTCCAGTAAAGGTTTTATTTAAAGTGAAAAGAGAGAGTGAGAGAGGGAGAGAGAGAGAGAGAGAGGTAAAAGATGTCAATTTTTTCTGTTTCTAAACTCCATCAGGGGCCTAAACCTATTTAAAAGGGCACGGAACCAGATTTTATTTTTCCAGGGGACAAAATTATTTAAGAGGAGATATCACCACTTTTCAAGGGCAAAGGAAGACTAGTTTGGGCTTTTTTACTCTTAGAACTAGTTGATAGCACGTAAAAGACCGACTGCTGGAAAGTCTTTGAGTGGACATTGACTGGTTCAGGTGGCTGCCATAAGGAGATATCACCACTTTTAGAGGGCAGAGGAAGACTTGGTGGGTACCCACATATCCCGTATCATAAAATAAACATGTTACTCAAATAACGGAGAATTTAATCATTCAAATGGAAAACATATTTGATAATTTTATTAAATTTATGCATAACTTTTTTAGAATCAGGAGCCAGCTGATTAAAATACCAATAGTGGTCGGAGCCAATTCCCCCAGCTCCATCTCTGTGAAAAATAGCTATACATACCAGGTCGGAGAGAATCTGCTATTTAAAATTCCCTTCCACCACCTACAACATTTGTGTGACAAATTAAAGCTAACAAAAAATTACCGCTTTAAGAGGACCTTTCCTCCTTCACTAGTGTTCAGCCTCGCAAGATGTTTCTTCCTGTCCAAAACATACGCGTTGTCCGTTTTCCTTTTGGGCATTTTCTGCAATTGTGTATCTAAAAATATGCTTTAGTGTATAGAGAAATCTAACCTTAAATCTGATGGAGGAAAAGATATAAAGCATAAAAAAGATAATCACATAATCTAGTAACAGGATAAAATATAAAATGTGTAAAGACGAGTGAGTCTAAGTAACAGTACTCAGTAAAAGGTAAACTATTATGATAACAGCATATATAAATATATGGAGAAGGAGAGTAAGGGGTCCCAGCAGGGCTAGACCTTTATTCTCAAGGACTTGATGCATGTGACAGTTATTCTCTCACTAAAATTCACTCCAACTTTTGAATTAATGAGGAAAAATCAAGATATCACAACGGCATCACGTTTCTCCCATATGCAAGTTTTGAAGCTTACACTAGCACTAGGATGGTAAACAGCATGCAGAAATTCAATTAACAGTATCACTATTTTTATGTGGGTCTGAATTAAGTTCAAATGTAAATCGAGAAAGCTCTCACTGTGAGTATAACAAAAGTTATAATTGCATCTGTTATTTCTCTACCAAATAGGTGTATTATTAGATGAAAGAAAAATTGTAGGTTGACTATTCAACTAATAAACAAAATTTGACGAAAATACAGAAAATCAGTAATTCTAATGGATAGACTGTTCATCCATAGAAATGCAATTGAACAAAACTATTCATTCTTTTCCAGCTGAAAAACTATTCATTCTAGGATATGCCAAATAACAACTCCACCCCGAAACTATCATCTCAAACATAAATCCAAATTCAGAAAATCGTAAGTTTTAGAGTTCTACTTCTACCCAAGTATGTACTAAAGACCACTTGGGGAGACAGAGAGAGAAACTCAAGATTAAACTACAAATTAGGTTAAGTGAGAAAAAAGGTCGTTGAATAATTTAACATACGAATGAATTTCGAAAATAAATTTGCCCTAACCAGGAAATATTACTAAGTTAGTAGCTTATTTCTGGTTTTGAACAATCTAAACTCATTTATTTCACTAATCTATTTTGTCTATTTAGAGTCCAGTGAAATTCAAGAGCCAATGAAAACTTGGTCCAAGCAAGGTCTTTCATTTCAAATTGTAATTGAAGTACAGGAAGACAACCAAATACCAATAAAATGCAATTACATTGGTTATCTGCATAAATTTAAGTAAATCTTCAGAGAACAGAAACCCCCTTCCACCCACAAACTTTTTGTGTTCCATAGCTGAACTTAACAATGTCTGAAGATGCAATAAATTTGGAAAGCATAATTGTTTATTTCAACGAAACATAAGTGAGCCTAAGGTAAAATGCTCAGTAAAAGGTAAACTATTATGGTAGCAGCATATAAGCAACTAGAAATATATGAAGATGGAGATCTCATTAGCATTCACTTCAAGCCTTCTAATTAATAAGGAAATCAAGATAGTGCAGCTGAACCGTGTTTCCCTCAAGTGCAAGCTTACACTAACACTAGAATGAGAATTGGGAAGGAGGATGCAGAAATTTAATTAAAAACCTCTTCACTGTTCTTAAGCAGGTCCGTGACCAAAACTTCGGAGTCGTATTATACAAATTAACTCCAATTGAAAATCTAGAAAGCTCACATTGTGAGTATTACAAAACTTAGCTTCTGTTTATTTTCAACCAAATAGGTTTAATTATTTAACTATTAACAAAATTGGAAATTCGATGAATGCAGAAAATGATAATTGTAATGGATGGTCCATTCATCCACAGAATGACAAAATTGCAATTGAACAATACTATACATTCTAATAAGACCTCTCTCAAATTCGAAAAAGTGTAAGTTTTAGGGTTCTACCCAAGTATGTACTAAGGACCGCTTAGGGAGAGAGAGGGAAACTCGAGATTAAACAGTCAAAATTGAATTCTCATATCTGATCCTCATTGTTCCTTATTGCTTACAATGAATTTTCGCCTTTGTATCCAAAGAAAGAGTATCTCCTATTTCCTAAAATCACTAACAACGCAGATAAAAAAACAACAAACATAGAATCACCTAATAATCATTAATCAAAGTATAATCTAGAGCAGAATAGTAAAAGGCTCGTCGTTTCAAAAGGTAGAAGAAGAAAAGGAAAAGGAGAAGTTACCGGTGATGAGGACATGAGAGGCGCAAGGCTTGCAGTAGTAGACAAAAAGATCGGAGTCAGGGCCTTCCGGCAAAGCGTCCTCGCTCGAATACGTATGAGTCGTTCGTTTCGGCATCTCTCTAACTTTCTGCCACTCAAAACACTCTCACTCAGTGTTTGTAGCACAAGAGAAACTAGAAATGGAGGAGAATTCAGAGCTATCCAGCTTTCGAACGGCAGGGACAGGATTTAAACCCGTATCGTGAAATTCAAGTTGATTATTATTTAATGATTATATTTAAAAAATTAATTAATTAACCATCACATATTACAATTTATAAATTTGTACCAAAAAGTTATAAATACTTAAATGAAAAAATAAAAGAAAAAAATGATACTCCATTGTTCCTATTTATTTTATATTCTTCGTTCAAAATGTAGTTTCATACACTATATTTCAATCATCATTTTATCATCACCCTTTAATCATCTTTTAATTACTTAAATTGTCATTAACTTTATTAAAATAAATCCTACATTAATCTACAATACTTTAACTACTTTATCTATCATTTTTTTTTAAACATGTATCCATTTTAATTGGACTACATTTCGTGGATGGAATGAGTAATACTCCCTCCGTCCCACAACTGTTTGCACACTTACCTTATTTGTCCGTCCCACAATTGTTTGCACACCCATAAATGGAAACTTTTTCATAAACCCCACCATACCCTCACAATATTTACATATTTACACAAAATGCCATTACTTTTACTCTCTTTCCAATCACCTTTTTACTTTATTCATATAACTTTACAAAATTACACCTCAACACTCCACTCATTACACTTTTTTCTTAAAAAGTGTGTCCACTTTGTGGTGCAAACACTTCCGGGACGGATGGAGTATTCATTTATAAAGTAATACTCCTACTTGATTAGGGTGAGATTATGTGAAGATGTCACAAATTACTAGTTGAAATAAAGAAAAAAGTTGAAGGAAAATGTGACATGTGATAGCACGTTTTTTATTTGGAAAATATCCTCTACTTTTTATTTTTTATTTTACCTTTACTCTACAATATGAATGAAATAAAAATAAAAATAAAAAATCAATTGGAGGCCGCAATCTCGATCATGTTCAATTAGACATGTGTAAAATTGAACCGTCAAACCGGTCAACCGGCCAAACGAATATATTTTCTAAAAAAAATTGAACCGCCAAACCGGTCGCCGATTTTGACGGTTAACCGGCAGTTTGGCGGCTTTATAAAAAAATATATATATATTAATACATAATTCTTCTATTTTTAATGTATAAATTTAAGTTATATAATTCTTATTCATTTCTAGAAATGTATTTTTTAAAAAATGAGTTAAAACGAATAAAAAACTAACGAAACGGAGATAATATTAAAAAAAAAAAAAAATTAAAACCGCCAAACCGGCAGTTCGGCGGTTCGCGTTTCGGTTACGGTTCGCCATTTCCGAAAACTGTAACCGCCGATTTCTAACCGAAACCAACGGTCTTCAACCGGCGAACATGTCTATGTTCAATCGTGAATGGCTATCGGTTATCACATGATGATCGGTCTCCGTCTGATGAATTTTAAGTCCAGAGGTAAAAAAAAAAAAAAATACTGTATAACGATAACAAATAGATGTACTACGGATATGTAACTGTTAAAAAAAAGTTATAATAAAATACGAAAGAGGATTTGTCAAAAATTGAATTGATAACTTAAAAGAATATAATAAAATGTAATAGATATTTTTAATTTACAATCCTCATTATTAAGTCTACTTTTTTAAAAAAAACTCAAATTGCAAAGATAGATTGTCCAAGTACATCTAGAAAGAATATCAAACATAATCATGGAGTAACTATTTATGAAGATTAACAATAAAATCCTAATTAATACTTTAAAATCATAATTTAAAAGGCTAACAGTGTAAAAATAAAAATTTTGTTATACTAGTATTTTGATTAATAGATCTAAAAATGGGAGCAAAATGAAATAGATATTTTTAATTTACAAACTTCATTAAGTCTACTTTTTTAAACAACTCAAATTGCAAAGATTGATTGTCCGAGTATACCTCGAAAGAATATCAAACATCTAATCATGGAGTAACTTTTTATTAAGAACAATAAAATGCTAATTAATACATCCGTCCTCAAAAAGTAGTCTCATTTGCTCTATTTTCTTTGTCCACAAAATGTAGTCTCATACCCTTCATGTATCACCTTTCAACAATCACTTAATTACTCAAATTGCCATTAATTTAATTCACAAACAATCACTTTATTCACAATAGACCCCACAATACCCTACAACCTAAAAATACACATTTTTTTATACTAAGTATATTGATTAATAGATCTAAAATAATCAATTTAGCTGCGATTTAACCACATCAGCATTCCACTTCACTCTATTTTCTTCTATTAAAATTAAAAAAAGCAAAAAATAGTTCGGACTTCTGAGTACAAATAATACTTGGCAAACACAAAGCCGTAAACCCAGAAATACTTCTTCATATTAATTTCAATGGTCTCAAAATGGCTCCCAGCACATAACATAACAAAATTTAAGAGTCCAAACACTTGAAAACGTTAAAAATAACAAAACAGAGTAGCCCCATTTCACGCATCCCCCCGCAGCTATGCTACATAATTCAGATGCACCGGAAAATTTCTGCAACAGAAGAAGCTCGCAGTTAGAGACAGGGAAAAAATCTAGAATAAATTACAAAATGGAAACAAAAACCCAAGACAAAGTAATGTTGTGAAGATACAAAAAAGGAAAAAATACAGCCCCACTAACAGACCAACTTGGGCAATGATTGCATCACAGGATCACAGCTCCAAGAGGCAGAACCTAAAGGACTTATTTTGAACCCAAAAAAAATTAAACAGAAAAGGAGATTCTTACAAATCTTGTTGAAGGCTGCAATGTCAACACTCTGGACATATTCATTAATTGGTTCAGCTGTAAGATAATCCTCAATAAGGTCGTCAACGGATACCAGATCATCAACAATGGTCATCATAATTTGTAGCTTCTTGATACCATATCCAACAGGGACAAGTTTAGCTGCAAATAAAAAATAGCTTCATTATCAATCTTGCAATGAAATTACAGCACGAATGAGAAACCCTGTGTAAGAAGTTATCACTTCACACCCCATATTATTCCCCTACTAAAATGGAATGGGTGTACACCAATAAATTTATAAATCCAAGATCAATAATCTGACAACAAATTCTTGATAGGTAAAAAAAGCTTACATGCTCCCCAGAGAAGACCATCCAATTGCACAGTTTTAACTGCTTCTTCAAGCTTCTTCATATCAGTCTCATCATCCCATGGTTTCACATCCAACAGAACTGACGACTTACCAGCTGGGAAACAAAAAATCAAGGGTCAAATAGAATAAAATTATTACTCATGATGATCAAAACCATGTGATGACTGATGGCATGAGTTGAAAATGCATATAAGATTAGATGATCATTAAAGTGCATCCTATTAAAAGTTAGTAAAGGACTAACATTCTTTCTTCTTTCCAGAAGCCTTCACTGCAGCAGCGCGGTCTTCAGAAGCCTTCTTCTCTTCCTCAGTCTCTTCACCAAACAAATCCACATCGTCATCATCATCGTCATCCTCTGCAGCTGAAGCCTGGATCCAAATTTTAATTTAGATAGCAAATAAAATTTCACTGAATTATTGAAAGACAAATTTATTAGGCAGTCAACAGAGACCATTTCCATCATTTTTTTACTTTAATGGAATAATAACATAAAACATAAAAATATACACTATTATATCTATATCTTGCCTTAGTGTCTGAAGCAGGAGGAGTTGCAATAGCTTCACTAACTGGAGCTGATCCTGTAACAGTTACACCACTTCCTTCACCAGAAACTCCACTGTAGAACACCAGTTAAATAAATAAGTAAATAACAATTAAAACAATTAGAGATTCACACTTTAAAGGAGGAAGGACATACGAAATCCTCAAAAGTGCCTCAATGTGGTTGTACCACCGTGACACATTCACATAGTCAGATGATGGAGGTTTTGAGAGAGCAGCATGGACGGTGAGGTCATCCTTCGAAGCTTGATAACTAAAAAACAATAACAAAAGAAATGCATTTCAATAAATTACAGCTTACAAGGTAGGATTCATGAATAAGCAATGAGATTGAAGTAAACAATAGTACTATATCAATACCAATGAATAAGAGATTCAAACTATTTCTCCTTTTACCAAGGCAGAGTAAAATTTAGAACGAATTCAGATAAATCTATGAAAAATCTACCCAATCTAGCAGAGAACCCAACCCCAAATAACAAGTAGTAGATGCTATTTCGTTAATCTTAAGAAAATTAACTTGTTCAGATGATTATTCTGTGGGGAGCTACTAGTTTGTGTATGTTTTTATATCGTGAAGAGACATCAATCAATATACACTGATCCTTGATTATTCATACAAATCGCATCTAAATCTTCATATTACTCTTCGCAAGTGCAAAATATACAACCAAAACAGTAGATATCGCAGATCTTTCAAATGGAGCTTGAATTCGGTAAAAAAAATAAAAATTCAAATCCTGAAGGTAAGAATGTGAAAACTAACTCACCCAGAAATGTAACTACGTGACAAGAGGTAATCATCGAGCTTCTTCAGGCCAGCCGCTGAACTGAGATCGGAAAAGCTGACAGCCATTGCTTATAACGATTGGACTTGAAATAGAACTGCTTAGTCAAAAACAAAAAAGTAAAGAGATGAGCATGAATAAAAACTAGAATAAATGATTTGAACATTCAATTCCAACCTGCGGAAGTGGAAAGCGAGCAAAATCATACAGATACAAAGGATACATACCTAGAGAGAGGTAGAGTGAATTGCAGGAGCAGCGCTGCGGGAATAGGATTTAGCAAAGCAGCGGATAGGGTTTTAAAAAAAATATGGCTGTGAAATGGGCCAAAAGGCTCAATTTGAATATCTTTTCTTTGATGGGTACGTTTATACGCACCGACACTAATGATGAGAGCACCCACCTAATTTTTTTTTTCAAAGTTAATGATGTGTTGAATGTCCAATATACTCTTTTCTCTATTTTTTTTTTTAATCTGATGAGTAGACCCCCCACATATCTATCGCGGAAAGAGGAAACATCGATCCACGTACATACAAAAATGAAAATTTTGTGTTTGGGTGTTGGAGTGATTGAAAAGGATGGATATTGATGCAATAATTATTTGGTGGATAATTTTGACTCTTTGTATATTGAAAAGATGATGATAATTCAAAAAATATAGAAAAAGGGAGAGATTTGTTAATATGAACAACATACTAGTGTTCGAAAAAAAATATATGAACAAGTTAAATAAAAAAAATATGAAAATGTTATTTAAATTCGAAAAGAAAAAAATCTCAAAAATTGTACTAAATTTTAAAGAATCAGACTCGAAATATGTTGTGTCGAATCACACGTGTACACCAATTTATTTTTTTATCCAAACATATGTTTATTTTGTACCCTATACACAAATTTTAAACCAAAAAACATTAATCTTACGTATTTTAAAAGTGGGTGTTCTAAACGATTGGGTGTTATCATCAAGGCGTGGGTGCGTATAACCGTGGCCTTTTATTAAAAGACAGCTTCAAGAAGCCCATGGTCCATTTAAAAGCCCATCTTCTCGTTCAATTTGACACAAAAATAATTGGGCAAAATTCGAACAAATTAGGGCAAGAATCGCCTGCGAACTGCGCGCGAAGTTGAAGGTGAGTTGTCGTCGTCTTCTTCTTTATCTTTCTTATTTTTTTCTTTCCGCTATTTTTTATTCCTGTATTTGCATCTTTTTTATCTTCAATTTCCGGCCGCGAGAAGTCGGATTTCCTGCAGAAAGTGGCTATATAATTTTTATTTAACCTGTATTATGTTGTTGCCTTATCTTCAATTTCCGGCGGAGTACGCCGGAAAACCAATTACATCACGAAGTTTGCTTAATTATGCCAACAAATCAATTATATTACATAAAGTGGCTGCAAAGAGAGTAATTTGGCCCAAAGTGTCGAAAAATTGGCTATACCGTTTTTTCATTTTAAGTAGTAGTGTACGTGAAAATAATAGGAATTCGAATGGTTTGAGCGCACACTTTTACTTATGCTTTGAAAAGATAACATATGCATAGTTCTTACTTCTTAGCGCTGAAAGACTAATGGCTTGAGTTGTTTTGATTTTTGAGTGTTAGTTGATGAAAACCCAATCCAAATAATTACATTGCATTGACTGTGGTTTTGTTTTCAATGCTGTAGAGTTGAAATTCCGATGAACCATCATAATCCAAACAGCAATAGCAACCCCATTAGGGGGAATTTTAGTTTTGGGGGAACACAAATACAAGTACAAATACCCATGAATCAGTCTCAGTCACAACCTGGAAGGCCCTACTTCCCTGGCCATTTCCAACTATCAGAACATCAATCTCATGGATTTCCCCCGGCCCAATCGGTTCAACCCCAAGTTCCTGCACAAAGCATGGCCCCACATCAGGGTAATTCTAACATAGGCTTCTCACCCCCTTCGATGTCCACACCGGGAAATGCTAAGCGCATTCAGAAGCCTCCATCTCGTCCTTCTGGGGGATCGTCTGGCCATGGGACTGGTTCTCCCATGAAGACAATGGAACTAACCCCTGCTGTGCGTAGAGGGAAACGGAAGCTTTCTGATAGAGTGATTCCTGATAAAGTTGCTGCGATATTTCCTGAATCTGCTCTTTATACTCAATTGCTTGAATTTGAGTCTCGTGTAGATTCTGCCCTTTTTAGAAAAAAGGTTGACATTATTGAATCTCTGAAAAATCCTGTACGAGTTCAGAAGGTTCTTCGGATTTACGTGTTTAATTCTTATGCTAAGCAACAAGAGACAAATGCAGAACAAGGGAACGGTGGGCCACTTTCGTGGTCTCTTCATTTAATTGGACGGATCTTAGAAGATGGCAAAGTTCCCATTACTGAAGGATTGACGCAAAAACCAAATCCAAAGCTGTCGTCTTTCTTCAAGAAAATTACTATTTACTTGGATCAGAGTCTGTACCCTGATAATCATGTTATCCTGTGGGACAGTTCTCGATCGCCAGTATTTCACGAGGGTTTTGAGGTGAAGAGAAAGGGTGAGAAAGAGTTCACTGCAATTATTAGAATCGAGATGAATTATGCCCCCGATAAATTTAAGCTGTCTCCTGCACTACAGGAACTTCTTGGGGTTGAGGTGGAGACACGTCCCAGGATCTTGTCAGCACTTTGGCATTACGTTAAAATTAAAAAATTACAAATTCCTGCTGACACTTCTTTTTTTATGTGTGATCCACCTTTACGGAAGGTTTTTGGGGAAGAGAAGGTGAAATTCTCTATGCTTACTCAAAAGATTACGCCCCATCTCACTCCACCCGGGCCCATACATTTGGAACACAGGGTGAAGCTTTCTGGGCCTAGTCCAGCTGGAAGTAATTGTTATGATGTTCTTGTGGATGTTCCCTTATCAGTCGAGGATAACTCCGCATTCTTGGCTAATTTAGACAAGAATCAGATGATTGATGCTTGTGATGAAGCTATTTCGTCTGCTATGATGAAAATACACGAGCATTATCGAAGGCGTGCATTCTTTCTTGGATTTAGTCAGTCACCTGCGGAGTTCATTAATACCTTAGTTGCTTCTCAAGCCCAGGATTTGAAGGTTGCCACTTCTGATGTCAATCGTGACGTGGAGAAAGAGCGTCGTGCAGAATTCTATGATCAACCATGGTATGTTCTCCTTCGCTTTTCCATCTATTTTTAAGCCTGCAGACTGTGGTCTTTTATATTATCCTTTGTTAGATATGAGGTTTATTTATGATTTGCAATTCAATGTCTAGTTTCAAGTAATACATACATTATTCAATTCTCATATGGCCATGGCTATTAACATCAAAACAATTGCTTTATACACCATTAAAAGATTTGGACAAAAATATCTATTTGCTAAGTTGTTTCCGCCACACACCCTCTCTGCCTCATTCTCACCGCCATCTCCTCCTGTAAGAAAGTTTGTTTGATCAGCCCTATCAAACACATCATTAATATTCAATCATTGTGGTCAAACTACGATACATAGTTTTTCTTGTTTGGCCAACATGATAAATGTTACTTTAATTTGTTCGGTCATGTTGGTTGAACGACAGTAAATCGTGTTGCAACACGTGCCGAATAAAAAAAACAAAGATAGGTAAAACAAGGGATGTGTTAAAGCAAGTGGTGTATAATTGTATAAAGTAATTCTTTGGGTGTTAAAGTCGTGACCTTCTCACATATGTTTTGGTTGCTTATCATTTTTTTTAATATTCTGCATACTCTTTTCTTCATGAAAATGGAGTTACTTTGGTGCAACAGAAATCTTGCTGTGAGACAGTGTAGTATATACCAAGTAAATGTAGTTCAGTTGTCTAGGTCTAACCTGATTAATGCCGTTTGATTTTACATATATATATTTGTGTGTGTTTCTACTACATTCTATATCTAAAAGGGTTGTTTCATCATATTCAAGGCCATTGATATATCCGTCTAATATGCGTTGTGTAGGATTGAAGACGCAGTTATCAGGTATCTGAACCGCAAACCTGCTGTTGGTACTGAAGCAGCTGGAATCAAATAGGAACTGGTGACGCGATGTATAGTTGTTGATCATTTTGATGGGAATATAGATGTTCTTATTTTGGACCTCTGCACTTTTGCCATGGCAGAAAAAACTATCTTCGTCGTTGTACGATGTGCCAAAGGGGTTTTTTGTGTTCATTGACTGGATTAGGCTTACCAAATCGAAAATTTCTGTAATTATGTGACGCATGTCTGAAGTGTACCTCTAACTTAACATACCGTATCAACTGTTTTTCTTGCCAGCTGATTTTATCGTTTTTTTTATTCTCTCTTTAACCAGCAGTAACATTACATTCACGTTTTTTAATTTAATAGAGAAGAAAGGCCGAATTAAATTAAAAAAAATTGAGTGTGGTGAAGTTGGTCATGGATGTTGTCATAGTACACCTAACTCCATAATGAGAAAGCTCTACATTTTACGAATAATATATTTACTTTGTCTATGGCAAATGTTATGAATAATAAATTTATTTTTGCCTATGGTCCATAACATCTTTTTTTTTTTTTTCAAGAATATTAGATTTGCAAGCTGTAACGTATCCTGACACAATTATTAAACCAAATGTTTTTTTTTTTTTATAAATTAAAAATAAATTTCTTATTTTAAAAATTCTCTTTAGCATATGTGCAGAGCCAAGAAATTGTCGGAACTCGTGTACCAAATTGTAAAAAACATCAATATTATACTAGTACTAATATATTGTAGAAATAAAAATTATGAGTAAGTGCTTAGAAAGTAAAATTATGTTAATTTATTTAATTTCCTCACTTTAATTATACAGTTTTAAGACAGATATAAGATATTGACCAGGTCATCATAATATAAAGAGATGAATGTCAGACAATTTAAAAATAAAAAGAATTGGAAGAAGTAGACAAAAGGATTGGGATACCATTTTTTAAGAACTGAACCGACAATGATATGCGTAATAATAAATTTCGAACTATTTAATATTTATATATGATGTAGATATATCATATATACGAATATATTCTCGAGACTGAATTGTATATATACTCCGTACGTATTTTAGAAATAAGACTCTTAAGGCATGAAATTTAGAGTAAATATAAAATATTAAATAACTTTAACAAAATCCGTTGTAGTCTAGTTGGTCAGGATACTCGGCTCTCACCCGAGAGACCCGGGTTCAAGTCCCGGCAACGGAATTATTATTTTTTATACTTTTGAAAAAATACAATCTCATATATTTATTAAAAAAAAAAACTCCATTAGTTACTTGTAAGGTATTATTTGTAAAACACGAGTATGATAAAACTGATTTACTCAGGATCATACTTTTGAAAAAGAGAAATACAATCTCATATATATATATATATATATTTAAAAATTTCTTTGGAACTCTATAAGTTGTGGTGTTGCTCGTATAGAGACGAAAGTCGTTTTACCTTTAAAAATGTTAAATCAAACCGTGAGCACTAGCCGGGACGTATTTGTTTTGCGGAAAAAAGTTTTTTATTAATTCGACTTTAAGTTTGTTCCTATTGTTCGTGAGATGGGGTCGTTGCTGCTGATTTCGAGAACCTGCTTGTTTTGGAAAGCTGCTAAAAGAGGAAAATCGAAGACATTGTGTAAATATTAATTTAATTGTATTTACAATTTTGTTATTTATTTCTGTCAATTTTGTAAAGCCATTGTTGGGTACTAAAAAATTCCAACATTTGTGACTTTTTATATAATGACAAGAATTGCAACTAAATAATTTAGATTGAATAGTAGGTAAATGACTAGTAGACAATGTATGAGATAGTATTTTGGTAGATGGATGGCCTGTACGAGCATGCCAAATGGGAATGGGAAGGCGAGTCGAGATGAAAGTAGTGTGGGGTGGACGATTTTTTGTTGGTTGCCTATGTCGGCCACACGTATAGATTGTTAATGCAGCTCCCCACGAGGAGAATGTTCCTCATACGACCATCTTGCATCTGAAAAGAGGACGAACCAGAGATAGCATCAGTTACTTGTAAGGTATTATTTGTAAAACACGAGCATGATAAAACTGATCTACGCAGTATCATACTTTTGAAAAAAATACAATCCCATATATATATATATATATATATATATATATATTTTAAGTTGTCACACAATACATTTTCTTGACATAAGTACCTTAAAACCATGATTTGGGTTTTAAAATTCTACACTAATCTTACTTCATAATTTAAAAATCAGTGCAAAAAATCACTCCTATTAAGCCTACTCATTAATTTGACATAAAAATTTTACACACTGCACTCCACATTTGCGTATATAGAATCAATTTAAAATGTTCGGCTTTTTAATCCTATAGTGTTACGAGGCGTGCTATGCTCGACCTGCTTTCTGGATATGTTGATGACTGCTGAAAGACAATAGGGACGTGGCAAGTGAAAGTCACTAAATGATTTGTTTTACGGTCCTCGTGAGTGATTCTACCTTTCAAAAAATTAACTTGTGTTAAAACGCGTAATTCTGTCCATAAATTAAATCTTTACTCTTTGGTTCATCAACGACCTTATAACAAATAATGAGTAGGCTTAGCTTCCAAAAGCTCGACATTCGAAGAAAAATGATTTTTAATGATATAATACTCTCATTATTACTTCTCTAGTTAAAAGTCTTTAGCGTCAATAAAATAAGAATTGATGACAGGACATTTCACTAAAAACCAATTTATGTCATTAAAAACTTTTAACTAGTAAAACTATAATAACATAATTTTTATCATTAAAGTCAATTTTTTGTAATGTTAATTTGACATAAAATTCAATTTTCTCCAACTCAAAATCAATCAAAATTCAAAGTAAACATTACTTACTTTTATTGGAAAGCGTAGCACATTCCCAATCAATAATTCTAGAAGCACAGACAAGGTCGCGCATACAGTTGCACAATCCTAATTCAGTTATATATGCTAAAAATAGAAAATACATATTTTAAACATGCACAAATTCTTCATGGAGATTGAAGTCAAATTTCGACTCATAATTTTAATACGGAGTATACCCTTCTCAGTCCTATAATTTAAAAAATGATGCACATACCTCTATTTTTTTTTTCTTGCCATCTCCATAAAGTGTTGATAGATGGATTTAAACTTTTCGAGAATTATGTATGTTAGTCATATACCAACTTTTCTTACCATGCATCTTCATAAATAAGAGACAAGTTTGAGCAAGAAATTGTTGGTATTATGTACTTTAATTTAGTCATATTACCAACTTTTCAGAGTTTGAATTATCTCATCCGTAAAATGGACTTAGAATTTTCTTATTGCAACTGATCATATATTTCATGTCTTCAATACAAAAAAGTAATTATTTATATATATACTTAGGCCATACTTCATTAAAATACAAAACTTTGCAATTTCATTTCAAACGTGTACAACAATTAATGCACTAAGTTCAAGACTGCAGAAGCGAAAACATACCAAATACATGTAGCAAGCATATACAACTTCTCTACTATCTATTTTCTCAATATTTTTCAACTCTATAAAAAAGATAAAAAAACACTCATCCATTCTAGAGTGTTACATGATCAAATTATGCTTCTTATTACTATGAGACGGTCTTGAACAAGAATTTCTCGTAACAATATCATTATTGTGGTCCCCTCCGACGAACCCTAACATTGAACCCACCGGCCATATACGCCGTCAGCAGCGGAACAAAGACCGGAGGCTCGGATCGAACCGGTACCAACTCAAACCGGCTCAACACCGATGCCACCACGTATTTCATTTGTATGAAGGCCATTTCCTTCCCAAGACACACTCTCGGACCGGCTTGGAAAACCGGAAACTTGTACGGACTTACCCTTTTCATCGCCCCATTCTCATCCAACCACCGGTCCGGTCTAAACTCGAGCCGATCCTTCCCCCACAACTCCTCCATCCTCCCCATTCCGTACGGGAAGTACGTGACCCGGTTCCCTTTACGAACCGGCGTCCCATCTGGCAAAACGTCGTCGTTTGCCGCGTGTTTAGAGTCCCACACAACCGGTGGGTAAAGCCTCATTGATTCACATAAACATGCTTTGATGAAACTCATTTCTTTCAATTCATCGAACCCCAATTGGCGATCGCCGCCGCGGCCGATCTCCTCCACCACCTGAGCTTCGATTTTCCGGTGACCGGAAAGTAGCCAGAACAGCCAGGTCAAGGCGGCGGAGGTGGTGTCTCTTCCCGCCATCAAAAAACTTATCACCATATCTCTCACCATTTCATGATCAAGTCCAGATTCCAAGAATCTGGACAACAGATCATTCCCATTCTCATTCTCATTTTTCTCGATCTTCGATTTAATGATCTCACTAACGCATTCGTGAACGAGCTTCACCGCGTCCTTCAGCTCCTTCTCCGTCCCCACATTCAGCAACCGTTTGATCTTCCAAGCGGCTGCTACAGCCGCCGTCCCACGGACGGCGGAATATTCTGACGCGGCATCAAACGCCTCTGATAACGGAGGCGTTGGCCGCGAAAGATCCAAACAAGAAGGATCCATCCCTAACGAGACTTTACAAATAGTGTCAAAAGCGAATCTCCTCAGCACATCCTGCATGTCCAAAACGGCGTCGTTCTCGACAGCATTCTGGAGAAGCGGAACTAGCCTCCCTTCCACCTCATCTTCTAGAACCTTCACCAGAAACACTCTGAGGGACTTCATGCTGAACTCGTGGCTTGCTAACTTGCGCTGGAGGCTCCACGTGTCACCGTCAACGTTGAAAATCCCGAGGCCTAGAAAGTCTCCCAACAGCTCAGTGAAAGGCTTCCCTTTGGGGAAGTTGGGGAAGTTTGTTTTCAACATGTACTCCACGTTGCTTGGATTAGCGGTCACGATCGTTCGGGGTGCACCGAGGCGGTGCACCACGATCGTCTGCGTCGCGGATTCGGAGAGGAGCTCGGTGTACCACGTCAGCAAGCGGTGGCGGTTTTTGTAGAAGGAAATGAGGCATTCGATGCTGGGAGGGGTAAAAGTGGAAGAGAGGAAGCGGAGGAGAAACCCTAGAGTTAGAGAGAGAATTAGGAGAGAGAGGATCATGGTGGTTGTGAAATAATTTAATTGGAATTAATTAATTAAAGTGTGATGAAGACTTGGGAAAAAAAAAAAGAAAAGGAGAGGGAAATATATATAGAGAGAATTAAGGCAGTAGCCGCTAAAGAGAGGTTAGTTTTCGGTCACGTTTTTCTCGAGGGAAATGGAAAATTGCGGCCGAGGGTCAAAGGGGCATTTCGCGATATTTTTTACGGCTGAGCGGGGAAACGGCTAGTCGACAGGGAAATAATATGTCCACTTATTCCAATTTCCAATACAAATTTGTCAAAGAATGTGAAGCAAAAATGGGAAAAACTATTTACTATAATTAAATAAAGATGTAGTACAACACTTCAAACTTAATTTATACTCTCTCCATTTCATACTAGTAGTCGATTTTGTTATTTTCATTATTGTTGTTTTTGTTTATTTATTTTAACAAATTTATACTTTATTATTGTGAACATGAGCAAAAATGATGAAAATAATAATGAATAACTTCAATTTTCCCTGATTCAATATACTCCTAAAAAGGTTTTTTAAAATCTTATACACTTCAATTTTCCCTGATTCAATATTTTATTAAACTGATATTCGAAAATCATGTACAAGATAAATTTAATTTTCGTGCAAAAACATTGGAAGATAGGTAAACTACACAACAAGCCATGTGTAGTGGAGCTTGGAAAGATAGCAATGAAAATTTAGTGACAAAATTAAATTTCGTCACTAAAATGAAAGTTTTTGTGGCGCGCCAATGTTTTAATGTCAAATTAGAAAATTTTGTAGTTAAACTTCTCAATTTAATATGTGTGACAAAAATTAATATATTGCATTGATGATAAGTTGTGATTTATTTTGCTGCAAATAATAAAGGTAGCAATGCGAATTATATTCCATCACTAATATTTTAAAGACAAATTAAATAATTTCATAGTTAATTTTTATGATTTTATTAATATTTAAAATGAAATTGAAGTATTAATTCATTGTTGTACGTACGATTGATGATTGGGTCTATTGAGTTTTAATCGTCTCATATTCACATGTTCCACCAACCCAAAATAACACTACAAAAAACGCGCGTCATAGGGACAGACAAATGCCGACGGATTATAGTCCGTCGGCATTTCCGACGGATATGCTGACGGATTGAAAAGTCAACATGCTTGCTCACGGATTTCCGTTTCGTCAGCATTTATCGAGGGAAAATGCTGACGGATCTTTTGAAATATGTATGCCGACGGAAATGCCGACGGATCCGCCTCGTTTTCCAATAAGGTAACCGTTGGCATTAAAAGTGGGCGGTTATCGAGGGAAATGCCGACGGAATATCCGTCGGTATTTGTTTTTTTTTTTATATATAAGGGCCTCGATGATTAGAATGCGTTTTAGAAAAAAAAAAGGGCGTGCGTGAGTGAGGATTCGGTGGGGAAGACGAAGACGAGGACGAGGCTATTGAAGCAAATTTCTCCGATTACATTGATACGGTACGTTTTCTTAATTAGTTCTATTACTTAGTTTTAATACTTATATATGTTTATGCATGGATATATGTAAATATGAATAATTTAATGTTGATTTGCATGTTATTGATTTGGTTAGTTGTTAAAATATTATGATCATGTTAATTAGTACGTATGTTATTTAATTTGTTGATTAAGCTAGAATAATTTTGATAGAGTAGTTTTTTAAGGTTAATTAATTAATTGTTATATGCATGTATAGTTAATTACTAGTTTAATTTAATGGTGTAATTTTGATATAGAATATTTTTAATGTAGGTAGTGCATGTTTCGATCAATTGTTTAAATTAGTTTAGATATAGTAGTTCGACCGTTGGATCACGTTGTAATTATGAATATGTTGATTAAATTAGGAATACCCTATATTAGTAAAAAATTTAAATTAGGAATATATTCATTAAATTGATAATTATTGACCCAATTAGAAAATTATTATTTTAATTAATTTTAGGTTTGTTAATTTAGGAATATGTTCAATTTTTTATTATTGATTAAGTTAGGTAGAAAAATAATAATTAGAAAAATAATAATTAAATTAGTTTATTGTTGATTAAATTAGGAATATGTTGATTAATTAAATTAGGAATATGCTATATTAGTAAAAAATTTAAATTAGGAATATGTTCATTAAATTGATAATTAGACAACTCCAATTAGAAAACTATTATTTTAATTATGTTTAGATTTGTTAATTTAGGAATATGTTAATTTAGAAATATTTTTAATGTAGGTGATGCATGTTTCAATCAATTGTTTAAATTATTAGTTAATTAGATGGTTCGACGGTGGTATCACGTTGTAATTAGGTTATATATATATTGTTTTGATTTAAATTAGGAATATGTTGATTAAATTAGGAATTGATTAAATTAGGAATATGCTATATTAGTAAAAAATTTAAATTAGCAATATGTTCATTAAATTGATAATTAGTAAAATTATGTATTTTTTATTGATTGAAACAGATGAGTGAACAAGTACCGAATCAGGGTTCTGGTTCACGTAGGTCGTCATTTTGGTCACGTCGTTCAAGGAGGTCTCGGGGTGAATCAGTACCTGAGATGGCTCCTCCTCCTCCTGTGGCAGTGTCGCCGCCGCCGACTACGATGTCGTGTGGTTCGTCAACAGCCGTAGGATCCTCTTCTCGTCAGCATCCCGTTCGAGACACAAGGCAACCCCTTGAAATCATTTCAGGAGCGTAAGTCAATAATTCTAATGTTTAACAGTATTCAATAACGATTAACTATATTTATTTATAATGTGTTAGTTTATAAATTTGTTAATAATTTTACAGGTTGGTGCCCGGTAATGAGGTGTCCAGGATCTGCACACAAGCCTTTAAGAAGTGCAAGATTTCTAAGGGTGCTATCACTTGGTCGATGGTGCCGCAAACAAAAAAGGATGAATACTTCGAGGAGTTCCAGGTATATAATTACAATAATTAAAGTTTATTAAATAACTAATTATTCATATTATTTGATAAATATGTTGAATATTTGTATAGAAAAAGGCCCGTTGGGATACGACGATCTACTCGGACGGTGCTATTTACGAGAAGTGGTACGGTGTTTGTTCTACTCGGTACACGAACATGATGTACGACTGGAGAACGGTCTGGCGTGATCGTGACAAAAATCTTGTTCTGGGGGAAGACGAGGATGGTGTTGACCTGTGGGAGTCGTTGGTTGAGAAGTGGTTGGACTCGGCTTACCAAGAAAAGTATGAGAAAGCTCGGGCCAACCGCAGAACCGACGTTGGAGGCGGGATGGCAGTGCATCGGGGGGGAGCTCGGTCCGTCCTCGAGCAATCACTTGCTATCGTAAGTTTTCATTAATTTTAAAAATTAAATAATTATAGTTAATTATTTTATATTAGTTATCTAAATTAATTTGTATATGTTTATTTGATACGTAATAGGAGCGGGAGACTGGACGTTCACACACCCACTTGGATCGGATGAGTCTTCTTCATCCGTTTAATGCCGATACACTGACGTCCACCTACGGGCGCACAACTGAACTCCACGTAAGTTTAATTAAATTTATGTATTAATTAAATTATATATATAGATAATTAAATTAATTTTAATTTTTTAATTATGTAGTTGAGCGTCCGACGGAGGATTGAAGAGGCCGAGACGCAAGCCGCCGCGACTACTGCTGAATCCGGAAGCAGCGGTACCCCTCCGGCTGTTGACGTGGACCGATGTTACCTTGACGTTGCCCCGACCTCCAAGGGAAGGGTCCTTGGCCTTGGTGGGATGAGCAACGCCGTGAGGACACCAAGTGGTCGGTCGGCCCGGAGTGCATCGCAGCCGTCCGTATCCTCCACTGCCGTCCCGGATCCGAACGTCATGGCAACGTTCGAGAACTACTTCCGTCTCTGGAGTGCCAATGCGGGTCAGACGTTGGGGATGTCTGCGTAGCAGATCGAGGTCATCTATAAACAGACGATGATGCAAGCACCGCCAGCTCCAGCTCCAGCTGCAGGTCAAGATGCAGGTCAGGCCGACGGTCACGACGTCAACTTGAATGACGATGTGGATCAGTTTTTTAGCAACTATCCTGGCAACTATCCTGGTTGAACAATTTAATTTTGTGTTGAACTAATTTATTTTTCTGTTGAACTTATTTAATTTTCTGTTGAACTTATTTACTTTTCTGTTGAACTTATTCATCTTTATGTATATATTTATCTTTATGTTGAAATATATGTTGAACTATATATTGCAGTTTATTTGTGTAGTTTATTGGTGTATAGATGAAAATAGGGTGCATTCATTTGTTTCATTGAGTACAAAATAATCTCATTTAGAGTGCATTCTAGATAGATTTAAACCACTTGAAGGTGGAAGTGAATTATAGTACAAAATAACCTCATATAGAGTGCATTATACATATATTTAACCAAACAACTTGAAGGTGGTAGATGCAACCATGACAACTAGCACAATCAAAATGATTTTGTTCACTTTGATTAAATCCTTGATTTCTTCAGCCAAATTCTTGATCTCTATAACCAATTTCTTCATCTCTTGAGTCATTTTCTTCATGTCTTCAGTTTCTTGGTCACTTTGATTAGATCCTTGATTCTTGTCAACACCACAGTTTTCTAGAGTATCAGCCCATACAAAGAAACCACATCCACCACCACAACCATCACTTAGGGAGTCAGGACAATTATGAAATATCCTACCTTTACTTCTAGGTTGTTTAGAAGCATATGTACGACATGCATTTCCACAATAACAAACAAGGCCTTGCTGAAATCGAATAGAAGATGAAGAAGACATGATATTTCTTTGCAAAATAGAAAAAATCGAATATGGTGTGAGCTTTGTGTTTGTGTGTGCTATATATACAAAAAATTGAATTATTTTAAAAAAAAAAAAAAAAAAACCGCCAATATGCCGACGGAATTAACTTTCCGTCGGAATTCACCATTTGATAAATGCCGACGGATAATCCGTCGGTATTTATCTATACCGACGGAATATTGGGCGGGTGAAATGCCGACGGAATTAACTTTCCGTCGGAATTCACCATTTGATAAATGCCGACGGATAATCCGTCGGCATTTATCTTTGCCGACGGAAAGATAAGTCCGTCGGCATTTCCGTCGGGAAATAATGCCCCAAAACTTTCTAATGCCTAATTTTTTTCCACTTCACTTTCGTATTGCAAATTTACACCAAAACTTTATACTGCGAAATTTTTTATGCTCATGCTCGGGTATTCAGAAACATCAAATTACGGTACATTTTCTACCATTTTTAATTTACTCTATACATAAAATTCAATATAATGTAATTACGTGTTTTATATATATCATAAGTTTTGTTTGAATTTATTATAAGTTTAGTTTAGTAATGTGTTGCTCCACTTAAATGTTTAGCAGATGGATTTGCCTGACCGTCGTTGGATGTACTGTACTCCTAGAATGATTAGAGGAAATGTGAATGTGGAATTTTATAATGAACTCGTGTTATTTGTTGAATTTGCAAAAAGCCAGCCACATTACATGAGTGGAAATTGCATTAGGTGTCCGTGTAATGCTAAGAAATGTCAGAATAAGCAATATAAAGAGATTGATGAGGTCCTATTACATATTGTGAAGAATGGTTTCGTTGATAATTATTATAATTGGACTAGTCATGGCGAAACACGTTGGCCTTATAGATTTGATGAAGTGTTTTACTATTACACTGTTGGAATCTATCAACAAGAAGCAAATTTCGATCATGTTGGCACTAGTAACGAGGTAGAACAACGGTTTGGGGACGAAGAACAACAGTTTGGGGACGAAGAACAACAGTTTGGGGACGAAGAACCGAATATGTATCAAACAATGATCAGGGAAGCTGGTTTTTCAAACATGGAAGAGGAGCCGACGAATGAGGCATTTCGGTTTTATGAGATGCTCAAATTAGTCGAAGAAGATTTATATCCGGGTTGTGAATCTCACTCACAGTTGTCATTTAATGCACGACTCATGAACATTAAGACCGAGAACAAGTTTTCTAACAGGGCATATGAACAAGTGACACAGTTATGCAGTGAAATTTGTCCTCAAAATAATAAGGTGCCTACGACGTTTCATCAAAGCAAACAAATGTTGAAGAATGTTGGTTTGCCGGTTGAGAAGATTGATTGTTGTGTGAAGGGTTGCATGTTATATTGGGGTGACGAAGATAGCAGTCTGAAGATGTGTAGATTGTGTGGCCATCCCCGGTACAAAGAGGCACGTCGAAAGGGACCTGGTGGTCAATCGAAGAAGACAAAGAAGAAAGTGCCATATAAGAAGATGTACTACCTTCCTATCATTCCTCGTTTGATGAGATTATATCAATCAAGTGCCACTGCACAACACATGACGTGGCATGCTACAGATTCCTCTTCGGCTGAGTCGAGGGAGATGCGACATCCGGCAGACTCAGAGGCCTGGAAACATCTTGACAACGTGTTTCCAGATTTTGCTTGTGAACCGAGGAATGTGAGATTAGGTTTGTGTAATGATGGTTTTGCACCGTTTGGGATGCATGGGAAGCAGTATTCTTTGTGGCCGGTGATACTGACTCCGTATAATCTTCCTCCGTCGTGTAAAGACTTACAACGGTTATATTGTGAAGGGCTACAGATTTCATACGTCTGGGTATGCATCGACAAAGGCAACTACCAACAGTGGCGTCTGCGTTAGCAGTGCGAATTACAATGCAGATGCAAGTGATTACTTTGGGGTGTTACGGAAAGTCGTCGAAGTAGAATATCCAGGATATCCAGCAAAGACTGTAGTGTTGTTCAAGTGTCATTGGTTTGATTCAGGCCATCTAGGAACAAGAATTCACCCGGAGTACAAGCTCGTTGATGTTAGTTCGAAAAGGACGTATGTTGCGGATGATCCATTTGTATTTGCCCATCAAGTATCTCAAGTATACTACTGCACATATCCGGGAGCTCTACGTGGTTATGAATGGCACGCTGTTTGCAAAGTAAAGGCAAGGTCAATGGTAGAAGTCCCTAAAAAGGACAAAAATACTTGAAGATGAATCTCCATTTCAAACAGAACAAATAGAGACTCCAACTGAAGTCTTTACGGGAGATTTCAGTCTTTCTCTACCCTTGACGGCTGCAAATCCCCAATTAATCGAAATTGAAGGTGAAGAGGAGGGGGATGAAGAAGAGGATGAAGATGAGGATGAAAAGGAGAATGAAGAAGATGAGGATGAGGAGGAGGATGAGGAAGATGATGATGAGGAGGAGGAGGATAAGGATGAAGAGGAGGATGAAGACGAAAATTAATTCAATTAATGTAATGTATTTATTTCTTATTTTATAAAAGTTAATTAATTATTTATCATTTAGGTACAAATTATAAAAATTAAATTTACTATAAATATAAGTCACAACCAATATATTTATTAATATATGTGGAAGAAATGAATTTTGTGATTTTTTTTAAAAATATTTTGGTAATTTAGTAATGTAATGTATTTATTTCTTATTTTATAAAAGTTAATTAATTATTTATCATTTAGGTACAAATTATAAAAATTAAATTTACTATAAATATAAGTCACAACCAATATATATATTAATATATGTGGAAGAAATGAATTTTGTGATTTTTTAAAAAAATATTTTGGTAATTTAGTAGGTCTAGTATATAGAAAAAATTGAATTAATTAAAAAAAAAAAAAAAAAAAAAACCGCCAATATGCTGACGGAATTAAATTTCCGTCGGAATTTACTTTTTGAAAATGCCGACGGATAATCCGTCGGTATTTATATATGTCCGTCGGAATTCACCATTTGATAAATACCGACGGATTATCCGTCGGTATTTATACATGCCGACGGAATATAAGGCCTTATATAAAACCTCAACCTAGGGTTTTCTTTCACTCTTCTCTCTCTATTTCAGTCTCTCCCGCGCCGATTTCTCTCCACCGTGAAGCATGGCCGCCGCCCAATCTGTGCTCCTCCGGTCGACCTTCCGCTTCCACTGCCTCGTCGACGCCGTTCAGCCACAACCGTCTCCTTCTTCTACAATCGTCTCCATTCTTGCTTCTCCGGCGTTTGAATAAGTGGGCCGACTCCGACGTAAGTGATTTTGAGTTTAGATTGAAAAATTTTGAACTTCAAGATCGATATTTTTTTTTAATTTTTTGGTTGTTTATTTGAAGTAGACGAAGTCGCCGCCCTTCGCCGGAGACTGGAAGAAGACGAAGCCACCGTCAGTTTCTGGAAGTACTAGATGATGATGATGATCAAGTAAGCTACTAATTAATTACTAGTATTAATTTGATTATAATATATTAAAGAAATTGGTTTAATTTGATCAATGTGATTGTACTACTGGTGCAGGTGGATGAATTGAAGATTGAGTTATATATATACTGCGCGCAGATTGGAGGCTTATGGATGAATACTTTTTGAAGCATGAGGATATGTAATAAAAACAATGGCAATTTCTTCACATTCCCTTGCACTTTTTCTTACCATAATATTTTCCACTGTTATCCTCCATTGTTCATCATCATCCATTGCTTCAGACCAACTGAAATTCTGGTCGGAAAATGTAATTCTGGTCGGGGCCTCCCCGGCCACCCATATTTTTTTTATTAATATTTTGTTTTAGTGACGGATATTCCGTCGGTAAAATGCCGACGGATATTCCGTCGATATGTGAATTTCGAAATCAATTTATTCAAAATTAATTCAGTCGGGTTTTCGACGGCATTTCCGACGGCAGTTAATTTCTTTTATAATTATTTTAATTCATTCTAATTTCTTTTATAATTATTTTAATTCATTCTTTCCGACGGAATTACCGACGGAATGTTGACCCGGTTTGTTAAACGGGTTGTCCGGAATACCGACGGACATACCGTCGGAAAAAGGTGACGGACATTTTCCCTCGGCATTTCCGTCGGAAATACCGACGGAATTCAAAAATCCGTCGGCAAAAAATGCTGACGCCGAGAAAGGGGACGGCCGACTTTCCGTCGGTAACCTCGGCGGCCGACGGAAAATCCGTCGGTAAATCCGTCTCTAAAACGCACTTTTTTTGTAGTGTAATTTTCTAAACCTGATTTGTGCTTTATATCTATAAATTGTTGTAACCATGTCGACAGAATTAATTTAAATTATCCTTTGCCCTTTCAAAATATGTAAATATAAAGTTGCATCTCCTTCTTAATTCTTCCTTAGAGTTTTCTCTAGACGTTTTGCAGTTTTCTTAACTAATACTTGGGAATTGGGATCACCCTCGGGTTTTTCGAATATCTGAGCTCGAATCTCGAACAAGAACAAGGCGTGAGGCGTAACATTTTGTGTCTAGCACTCGAATTAATCTCGAATCAAACAGACCAGTATTTTCATATTCATTGTTGCCTTAATTAAATAAAAAATTAGGTCTACAATTATTTTATGAAATGTATAAAGGTAGGTGCCGACTATGAAATGAATCCAGACTAAATGTACTAGTAGTTACTATAACATGATTCGAATCTTTCTAATCAATTGAGAAATTTAAATGTCTCATGACTTACGTGTACTGGGAATTAAACTGATAAAAAAAAAAGTTAACATCAATGTCAATTGTCAAGTTAATTAATATAAAGATCTCATTCAAACAGATATTTTCCCAATTAAGATCGACCAATCTAAATCCAAGGTCGGTCTGATTTGGTTGTGCTGTAAAAAATTCCAAATTCATTTTGGTTCATTGATTATAAAAGGTCAATTTAATGGTTGGTCCAAGTTTAGCCTGCAAGGCTGAATCAAATAATTAAACTTTATTGCTACTATTATTATTTTTTTGAAAACTTTGCTACTATTATTTTTTAAATTAATTGAATAGTTCACTTAATATTTTACTCCACTAAATAACAGCTGGTTGAACTTTAAACACCATTAAAACGTTTTATTTATTTTATGGATCGAGTATGTTTTACTCCATTTAAGTTTAGTGTAGTACTTCATATTATGGAATTAATATAAATAAACGTGTCGGATAAAAATGAAAAAAATTAGTAATAGAATATGATTAAGTGGTTGTATATGCGAAGTATATAAATGTAGAGCCCTAGCTCTTCATTACATGCATTTATTTTTATTTCGAATATAAATTCAAAGTATATATAATAAATTTTTGATATATTAAATCCATGTTATAATTTTGTTGAGTACGTCCAAGACTCGGTAGCAATACAATTTCATGTTAACTTCTCTAAAAAAATAAATAAATTGAAAGCACCATTTGAACTATATATATACAGTACTTATATAAATTGCATGGGCAATTGACATATATATATATATATACTAATATTATAACAATAATTCATTCACAATCCAACTGTATGTAATGGTTGAACTTACTAATAGATAAATAAAGAAATTTGAATTCATCATCTCGTTGTGTTCACCATCCACAAACTCAACAACTCTTCTACATAAGTAATACTTCTGTTCCCTTGGGCCGGTTCTAGAGGGAAGGGAGAGCTTCTCTCTCTAGAGAGTTTCTTCTCCCTTTTTTTATCGGTCTCCGTCATCGTCGCAGATCTGTAGTTCACGTTGCCGTCATCGTTCTTGTCTCTGTTGCTGTGTCTTTGTTGTCACTTCAGATCTGTTGGTTTCTCGCTTCTCTCTGATCTCTTTTATTGTTTTAATTTTCGCTAGATCTGAGTTGTAGATCTGCAGATTTGAGTTGTACGTAGATCTGTAGATCTGAGTTGTACATCTGTAGATCTGCAGATTTGAGTTGTAGATCTGTAGATTTGAGTTGTAGATCTGGTGTAGTTTTTTTCAGTTCTTGTTAGGGATCAACGTAGATCTTGTCCGTAACGGAGCCACGGTGACCGTTCGAGTATTTCTTCGTTGATCCTATTTTACTGTTTTCTTAGGTAGTTTTGGTGCCTTCTTAGTTTTTGTTTTTGTTTCGGTTGGTTGTCTCTGTTGTGCGGGCTTTGTGGTTGTGAGACTTTTTTGATGGTTGGGCTCCTTGAGATTGACTCCAGAGCCCTGGTGCTCTGGTACTGTTAATTCGGGTACTCGTGGAACTTTGTCTGTTTATTCGATTTCATGTTCTGGATATGAGAACACCTTAGTGTGGGGTTGTCTCATTTAAAGATTGGAGACCTGGACACCTGTTAAGGCAAAGGGAAACCCGTCTTTCCTCTTCACGCGATTGGAGTGGACGGCGATATCCGTTTTGGTTTGAAGATCAAGATCTTAGATTCGTGATTTGTAACTCTATTTTATGATCTTGTAAACCCTCTAAAAAAAAATTATGTTCCCTTCAAAAGTTTATGTAAACTTTTGGTACAAATTAAAATTTAAAAATATAATATTAAATGTATATTAAATAGTTGAGATAAAGAGACGTAAAAAAGTGAAAATGTATATAAAGATAGGTAAAGTCTAGTATGCACTCGAGTCTAAAGAAAAGTGTAAGTTATTAAACTGAAAAGTACAACACAATATTACTAAAAAGTGTAAGTCATTATGACTAAAAATATTATTATACAGTTTAATAATTGAAAAGTGTAACACTATTTACCAAAAAATTTAATTCAGTAAAACTAAAAAGTGCAACATGGACTAGGGTGCACAATATGCACTCGAGTCCATAGCAGACCAACCCATAAAGATAAGAATGAAAAAAAAATAAAGAAAGATAATTAATTTTGCTAAATAATTAAAAAAATGTAAACTTTAGATTGAGACAAAAATAATAATAATAATACTCTTTCTTTTTTACAATAATTTTTACAGGTACGTGCATATTAAGAATAATGAGTAAGAATTTAAGGGATAATTTTATAAACTTTTATATATAGTAAAAAATTTACATAAATAATATTTTGTGTAAAATTATTAATATTATATAGGTGTAGTATTAAAAAATGTCTAAAAAAAAGTGAATTAACATGGATAAAATGAGCAGTATTTATTATTAAACTAATGATTGTCTGGGGGCTGTCAGTAAGCATGTAGTAAGTTGTAACTAAGCTGGGGACCCGACCACTGATAGTGCTACTCTACTTGTAGTCAATAGATGCACCACGTGTTTGAATTTTATATTTCTGTCACGTTTTTGTTTCTATATTTAGCCTTTTAAGTTTTTTTTTTTTTTTTTTTTTTTTTTTTTTTGATATTTGATTTAAGAATCGACTAATTTTGAGGATCAATTTTATCCTTCATTTGAAGGTATTTTGCTTAAAGTCAACAAAATTTTGTAAGAACTTGTTCCATAAAAATTGTTCACACTTTAAATGTTTTGAATTTAAAACTTAGAAATGATCACGCTTCTAAATCTAAAAGCTACACCACTGAAAATGAAGTATCTAATTTCGATTTCACGTAATTAGGTTAGTTAATTAATGTCATCATTTGACTTTATAACTTATTTAGGTGGGAAGATCTCACCTTTAATTCCATTTTATATATAAAACGGGGACCATTATATCCTTTTTTGGGTAGGTGTTACTTGTTAGGTGCATTAAATAAGATACTGATCAATTTTAAAATGAAGCTCCAGTTTTATACTCCATTCGATAATAAATAAGCTTGTTTTTTATTAACGGATGCTCTATATATCTGTTTTTCTCATATTTTTTTTTCCCTCTTTTACCTCTACTCTAAATCCACGATTCTATCCTAATTTTGAGATATTTTGTAAAGGAGTCAATTAATCAATCTTTGGAGTAACAATATAATCCTACTCCATTATATATATGTAAAAACCCTTATCCGGAGTATTTCATAGTGACATAGTGCACACATATCTATGTAGTACACACATTTTAGATGCATGCACTCACGACTTTTCAATTGAAGTTAGTGTTACATTTTAGTCAAAGTTGGCCACGTTGTATTTACTCGTAATTGTTTAGTTATATTTTTTTATATTTCAGTATTCGGTCAAAACATCGACTAATTTGAAAGACCAATCCCACTGTTCACTAGTGGGGGCATCAATTGAAGTCAGAACAAAGTTTTGTATCTACTTACTCATCTTAAAATTTGAAGTTAAAATAAAACTATGAATGAAAGGATTCATCTCAAAAAGTGTTTGAACTTTAGAGATTTAATTTCAAACCTAGCACTTAGAAAAAAAAATCATAAATTTTCACCACTAGGTTAACTTTGAGTGTTTTATTTATATCAACTTACACATTTCACTTAGGGCATGATTGGTATGACTGAATGAAAATGTGATTGAATGGAATGAACTCATGAATGGAATGAATGTCTGAATGGAATAAAAGTCTGAATGATCATTCTCATGATTGGTATTGACAAGGAATGAAAAAATCATTCCTTGATTGATTCCATTCTCATGATTGGTATAATAAAATGAATGCAAAATAACGTAAAAATTTTATCTTCAATGACTAAAATACCCTTATACATATTTTATAGAAACATATTAAATTGGTTAATATGCTATTATTTTAATAATAAAACTAAATATAAATAATCGTTCATTTAAAAAAAAATGATATACATTTTTACCCATTATTATAAGATGTAATCATGAAATATATATATATATATATATATATATATATGAAACAGAGATTTCTTATGTATATATATATATAGAACAATACACTACTTGACTAGTTCTTCTCTTCTGTGTTTTTTCTCAGCGTTCTTCTCTTCTGCGTTTTGTTTTTTTCTCAGCGTTCTTCTCTTCTTGCGTTCTTCTCTTCTTGCGTTTTTTTCTCAGCGTTCTTCTCTTCTGCGTTTTTTTCTTAGCGGTTCTTCTCTTCTGCGTTTTTTTCAGCGTTCTGTGTTTTTTTCTTAGCGTACTGCGTTTTTTCTCTTTTGCGTTCTTTCTCAGCATCTTTATGAATTAGATTAATGAATATCGTATTTAATCGTGGATTAAGGCTGGATAAGAGGGTTAATGAAAATCTTTTTAATTGTTGATAAGGATAATTTTGTAAAAATATTTTTTAATGATTTTTTTTTTTTTAGAAAATAAAAATAATTTGATTTCACGTAGAATGGAATGGGTAAATATAGGGGGATGGAGAGGAATCAGAATTCTTTATTTTTGGGAATCACCATTCCACGAGGAATCACGATTCCGTGTAAAAAAACATACTCCCTCCATTTTTGAATAAGTGTCGTTTTAGCTTTTTTCAACAAATTAAGATTATAAATTATGGTCTATATTACCCTTCATTAATTATACTAATTTTAATATAGAAATTTTGTTTGATAAAGAATGTGGTCAAGAATGTAGCTAGTATTAATAAATCAAATTAATTTTGGTATAAACATTTTTTGTGGAATTTAATTATGAAAAATATTTATGGTAAATGAATAAGGGTAAAATAGTCAAAATTAAAGAAAAAACTCTAGAGTGACACTTATTTTAAAATTAATTAAAAAGTCAAAGTGACACTTAATAAAAAACGGAGGGAGTATCAATCATGAGATTAGGAATAGGTCCATGAATGCTCATTCCATTCTAAGCCCATTACCCCATACCAATCATGCCCTTAAAGTTATTACTCCCTCCACTTTTAAATAAGTGTCATTTTAACAATTTTCAACATATTAAGATATATAATCATGGACCATTTTACCCTTCATTAATGATAACTAATTTTAATATTAAATTTATGTTTAGTAATGAATGTGGTCAATATTGTAGATGATATTCATGTATACAATAATTAAGGTTTATGCATGATTTATGTTATAGTATTATATTCAAAAGGGGAAAAACTTAAATCAAGGTAAAGAAATTGGAGGGAGTACAATGTACAAGGGTAAAATTGTCAAACTTGAAGAAAAAAGTGTAGAATGACACTTATTTAAAAAATATTGAAAAAGGCAAAGTGACATTTAATAAAAAATGGAGGGAGTATTAAATTTCAATTAAAATTGATTTTTTTTTATTATTATTATTCGATTTTGATACTAAGTCAATCCGGCGGGCTTATCTCAAAGAATGGACGGTGTGATAGAGATTCGTTATTTTGACTTCTGAGCACGTTTCCGCCCGATTTTTTTATTTTTTATTTTTAAGTAAAGCCACAAAATCGAAAATCGCACATTGTTTTAGCAAATTCGGCGCCGTTTTATGCATCATTATTGTAGTTTCAGCCGTTTCTGTCGATTAATTTATCACTTCACAAAATAAATTCATCCACAAATTTTGTCGTTTTGCATTTGCTTCAATAGTTATGTCTTCATTTTTTTCCTTTTCAAAGTTTCCCTCATATCGCATCACTAGTGACATATGGATATCAGTAATGGGGATATTTATTTCTATATAATTTCACAGTAAAAAATTCAATATTAATTTATTTTTCCTTTTGAAGAATTTAAAATTTTACATGCTTTCTAATTAATCACATGTGCAAATTTTATTAATTTTTTTTAACCAAACTTATTTAAATTAATCACCTCTCGTATGATTTTAAGTAGCTAGGAGTTGAAACAGCTTAAGAAGAGAATGATGATGGAATTAAAATAAATGATGTTAAAGTACCTCGAGAAGTGATAATAACAACACTGATGATACTACTCCACGTTTTATTGTTAAAATAATACGTGCAATGATAAAATTATTTCCATACAATAAGTTAATAATTATAGAGATATTATGAAAATTAGAATTTAAAGTGAGGGTTTACATGAGTATATATAAATATCATATATCTATAGATACAAAGATATACATTAAATATATATATATATTTACATTAAATATTAGAGATAAAGATAAATATAATATCAATAAATATTTTATATTTATAATACGTTACCTCAAGATAGAGCACCGTACGAGATTTCAATCTTGGTCATTAGAAGTTGCAGTCGGGTACGAGGAAGAGACTTGGTGAGAGCATCAACAACTTCACAACAAGTTGGTTCGTAGACGAAACATGAGAGACTCGAAATTGGGACATTTTGATCAAATCTCGAACAAAATGAAAATCAATTGCAATGTGCTTCATTCGAAGTGGAAAACAGGATTGGAAGTTGGAACAAAGATATGTAGCCCCAATATTATCACAGTAGGATCACTGTATAAGGTTTTGATATTAGTTTGGTGATTGTTTTCAACCAGGGATTTGAAGGTTGTGAAGGTGGATAAAACATCATATTTACGTTTTAGTGGGTACATCCGCATGTATTTGCTGAAATGATCAACAAATAGGACATAAGTACTTGAAATCATCATGAGAGAATACGGGAGAGGACCAATACATCAAAATAGATAATTTCAAGTGGATGATGAGAAACAATACTAGAATCAATAAAAGGTTTGTAACTTTTTATACAATGACAATAATTGCAACTAAACAGTTTAGATTGAACGGTGGGTAAATGACTAGTAGACAATGTATGAGATAGTGTTTTGGTAGATGGATGGCCTAGACGAGCATGCCAAACGAGAATGAGAATGTGAGTCGAGATGAAAGTAGTGGGGGTGGACGGTTTTGTTGGTTGCCCGTGCCGACCACACGTATAGATTGTTAATGCGGCTCCCCACGAGGAGAATGCTCCCCGTACGACCATCATGTACCTGAAAAGAGGATGAACAAAAGATAGCTTCAACATTATTGTCTCGATAAAGACTTGAAACAAATATTAAATTCTTTGTCATTCTTGGAACAACCAATACATTCAGAAATTTCAAGATATGGAAAACTTCAAAATTTAATGAACTAATATGTGAAATATGTAAATTGTTACCATCAGAACCGGAATAAGATGAACGAAGAGAGAGATTTTGCAAATTCATGGTGACATGGTGAGAGGCCCCGGAATCTAAATTGAAGGTGATGAGGAGGCCTCAGACGAATTAGCCGAGTAGGCCGGGCGAGCGGTCGACGATGGGCCGGATTGACTCAGTTGCGAGGACTAGTGAAGGACCCAGAAATTCTAGATTGAGGGGCCCGATTTACAAAATAATATTATACCTACAAAATTATTTTATTATGGAGTATAACATTTTCAATATATCTCATTTCATTAAATTTAAATTTAACGACTTTTGTTATAATTTGAAGGAAATTAATTTTGATTGTTTCGTCTCGTACTAAGTGAAATGGTGTTAAAATTTAACTTGCAACCTTGCGGAGACATTAGTTACTAGTATTAGATAAATGTAGAGCTTAAATTATACTCCTCCGTCTCGTGATGTCTTGCTTCACCGACTCACTTTTTAAGAAAAATGGATTTAGTGGGGGTGTGAGGTCAAATAGAGGAAGAATATTTTGAACAATTTAGTGAGGTGTAAACTAGAATTTAGTGAGGCATAGAGGAAAATGTGGGTAAAAATGAGTAATAATTTTAAAAATAAAATAATGTAGTGATCAGGTTATTAAATTTGTGAATTATTTTCGTATTAGGGGTGTGTAAATAATTTTGAAACGTTTCAACAAAAAAATGCATAAATAATTGCGTAACAAAAAATATATAAAAAAATAAAATAAAAATTAGTGGGGGGCCCACTGCCCCCACTGAACCCTTAGTAGGTGCGTCATTGGCGAGGACGACATGGCGGGGGCATATTATAGGACTTCAGGCTGGTGACACCACACAATGGGCCAATATAGGGCTTTAGGGATGGCCCTCGACCGATGGGGGTTGATTCTTGGGCGGGAGAGCAACTCGAGCCGAGTCGCGGCTAGCAACTAGCGCCAAAGTCGGCAATGACACAAACGACGTCGAACGATTCGTAAATTGGGCCTCTATTCTCAATAACTTGTCAAACAATTCATCAAACGTAATTGTAGAATCTCAGGCTTGAATTGCATTCACAATATCACAATACGAATTATCAATACTATTCAAAATCTTAAGAGTGACATCATCGGAATCGGTTGCCACTCTAAGAAGTGCAAGTTTATCAATAGTGGTGCGCATTTCAGTCTAGAATTCGGTGATAGACTAGCTTGGTACCTTTAGATGGGGCATGGAGTTTGTTCTTGAAATCCAAGATCCGACCGAGAGAAGGACGACCATAGATGTTGGCAAGAATCGTCCTAGCATCGCGAGACTATTTGGTCGAGGCAATGAATGTGATGAGGGTTGGTGTTAAAGAACCAATAATCACCGAGAGGATAAGTTGATCTTGACAAACCCACTTGAGATGATCAGGATTCAGTTAAGATGTAGATGTTTCCGTGGCTGGTTTAGTGGGTGAGGGACACGGAAGGGTGTCATCAACATAACCAAAGAGATCGTACCCGATTAGAAGTGTACAAAACTGGAAGCACCACGCCACATAATTCGTGGACGTGAGCTTGAGAGGAGCTTGTGCCAACATGTTAAAAGCGATGAAGTCATCGTTAGGGTTTACCAAAGCGGCCATGTGAGATGGGGGAGTGTTCGGCAATGGAGGAGGTTTGAGGGTGTTTGTTCGAAGAGTGACCGAGTGGGAAGGGTTGCAGTTGTTTTAACCGAAAAAGGAGATGGCCGACAGTTGTTGCAACCGAGTGGATGGTTGCAAAGGTGGGTTGTTCGGCCGGTTACAACCGAAAGGGAGGGAGGGTTTTGGCTTGATACAACCAAAGATAGAGAGGGGGTGTATATATGTTTAGGGTGTTAGTCAATTGACTCATTGATATCACATAAAGAGATTATAAAAATTATAATTTTATTAAATGTAAACTGATAATTTACCAGAGTATATATATAGATACAAGTCATATCTATAGTTACATGATATACATTAACTATTAAAAATAAAGATAAATATTATATCAAGGTATACTAGTACTCATAATTAATCGAGATCAAATTAGCCTCATTGGTAAAGAAAGCCACCAATTATTTATGTGTATTGGAATTTGAACACGTGAGTGCCAATTAATTGATTTTACGTATAGATGTCACGTCATTTTCGATCCAAGCTAATACAATTCACATTCTTGACTTTGACTATTTAATTAAAAAGGGAATTGGCCAACCTGCCCTGATTTAATTATGGTCCAAGTCTAACACCAACAAGTGCAGTAGACCTCGAGATGTCGACATAGCCCATGGGCAAAATCGAAATTTTAGGTGATCTAAAAAGGGAAATGTGGAGTTGTAATGTCGATCGTCCACAATTTTTATATTATGAGTACTAGTATATATACACTAAGTTATATATTCATATTCGAATCATTTAAAAAAATCGCGAGTCGCAAATGTAATTTACTATAAGATCAAAATAAGTTACTCTAAATCAAAATATAATATTATAAAATTAAAAATATACTACAAGACCAAAATACATTATTATAAGATTAAAAATATGCTACTATAAAAATAATTTGTGCTACTATAAATTTTTTATCCACAAATGCAATTATTTTGACATTTTAATAGCATATCTTAGACTTGTAGTAGCAGAATTTCATCTTGTAGTAAAGATAATATTTGAGAACGAAAAAAAATCTATTTCAATTAAGTTTGACTTCGACTTAATTCGCACTTATCCGAATTTGACACATAAATTGTTACCTCAATTTATTTTAATTAGTTATATTTTATATATGAAATTTCATATAAAGTTTTTTGTATGTATATGATAAAACTTCATCTTAACATTTATGTAATACTCCCTCCGTCCCGGTATAAGTTTCCCCTTTCTTTTGGGTGTTTAGATTAAGAAATATGATAAAATAATAGATATAGTAGAAGTAATGTGATGGTGAGAGAGAAAATAATAGATTAGTAAGAGATGAAGCATGATAAAATAATAGATAAAGTAGAAATGATGTGATTGGGAGAGAGAAAATAATTTGCCAAAAATGGAATAGGAAACTTACAGTGAGACATCCAAAAAATGAAAGTGAGAAACTTATAGTGGGACGGAGGGAGTACTTTTTTAAAACATGATTAAATTGGAGTTTCACCCTTGTTCCATATTTCACTATTAACTTTTTCTCATTGACGTGGAATTAAAAGTGCTCTCACCCAAATTATATCTTTCAAATTTCCTATTAGTAAATAGGGGAGTTAAAATTGATGGTGTGTCGTCTTGTGGATAATTTTACTTATGTGTTGTCTTGTAGTGAATTTTAGTTATATGTCGTCTTATATGTCATGATTGTAATGAATATAAAATACTCCCTCCATCCATGAAAAGTAGGGACATGGGGATGGGGCACAAGTTTTAAGAAAATGGTAGATAAAGTAGATAAAGTAAGGGTATTATAGGGTATTGTGGGGTCCATTGTGAATAAAGTGATTGTTTAGGAATAAAGTTGATGGCAAATTGAGTAATTAAGTGATAGTTGAAGGGTGATAGTTTTCATAAAGTGCATGGGACTACATTTGGTGGACAAAGAATATGTGTCAAATGGGACTATTTTTCGTGGACGGAGGGAGTATTTTTCTATTTTATATTAAAATTTTACTTTCAAAATATTTTTAATTACCATAAATTTATAGCCTAGTAAACTCAAAGAAACATTTCTTATTAAATGATAATTATAAAATTTTATTAGAGATTTATTACTTTTCTAGAGTATTGTAGTATCAATTTATTTTTTAACTAACTTGACTAATCAATTTATATAATTGCTTAAATTTTTTAAAGATTTCTATATAAAAAAAAAGTTTAAGTTTACTATCTAACTTTTAATTTTGTGTTTTTATAAAAATATATTAATAGTAGTAAACAATTTACTCCTTTTTTTTTTTTCTCTAATCCCCTCTAAGTAAATTTAGATGATGTCATGATTTTAAAAGAGTTAAAATATTTAAAATAAAGTGACATGTAATAATTTTATTGATTAAAGAATATATGTGACATAATTGTGTTTTTAAAATTTAGTGTAAAAGGAATAGTTAAGTAACTTTTATTAAGAGTTATTTTAATGTTATTTATATTATTTATTTTCTAAATTTTATCATTATTTTTATATTTATAAAGGTTGTATCATGAAAATTCTAACCTCTCATTCCATTACAAGGTTTAAGAATATAGCGCGAAATTCTTTCCTGGTTTAAAAATAGTTTTAAAATGGTACAAAACTCCATTTAATTTATTAAATCAAGCTAATTATCTATTAAAAATAATAATTAACGGTTTCACTAATTTCTTTTATTTCTCTTTTTGTGTGTGTGATTTCAAATTTGATTCTTACATGATTTAAGAAAAGAATGGTGAAGAATGAAAATTCCCCCATTATTTGATAGTGTTTGCATGAAATAAATAAAATTGTTAACTCATTTTTAAGAAATGGGAATTTCGCTTCATGTAATAAAAAAATGGGAATTTCACTTCATGTAATAACTACATGAGTATTTCATGCAATTTCTAAACAGTGTGGAAATTTTATGCAACATTTTCAATCGACAATGGGTTTGATGCAACCCTTCCACATAATACACTAGAATAACGATTTTTTTGGGCATCTTATGATGAATAATCCATAACTACAAGCTTCAACAACCAATCCGGTGACAATAAATCATAACAATATATTCAGTGTATTAAATCAAGACCAATTACATGAACACTATAGATTTGGCCATGGCGAGTTTGGGGGATTTGAGCTGAATTCGTTGGACCAGCTCGAAAAGCATTAAAATAGGGTTGCGCTTTCAACAATATAACACTCCTAAAGAGAGAAGATTACAAAATTAAACCAGCATCCAATGCAGAACTAAATGTGTAAGAACACAACACCACAACATGCAGCAAAAGAAACGATGTTTCAAAGTTAGTTCAAAAGCGTTCTATCACTACACTGTCGCCAAGTTTTTTAATATAATAATTTTACAGAGTCGAAACGCTCTTGCTTTAACCATTCGCAGCTCTCAAGCGAGCAATCAACTCATCCTGTAATCCAAATAAAATTTAGTCATACATTAATCGATGCAATCATTAAGAAAAACACCATGAAACTTGCCTTTCTCCCTGTTACTTGAAGGCCTTTCTCCCTAAGAAGGGCACGCAGTCTCTCAACTGTCAAGCTCTGGAAATCTGTGTGACCATCCAAGTTAATTTAAATAGTATAAATTTAGTCAGGTGAAATTGCCAAATTAACAAAACGAATGCTGTTCTATTCTTATTGCAGATATACCCATACAATAAGGTTACTCCCAGGAACTAATTAAGGATTCTATAGGTTTTCAGACAACAGGAATAGATGGAGTAGGTCCCTGTGGACTAGGTTCATGTGAACTCTCTTCTTCAAAGTTATACTTTTTTAAATATGAAGTATCATGTTTTAGCACACGAAGTATCAATATTTTAAGAAATGTTTGATTTTATGGTGTATTCTTCTTAAAAATGACTAAACAATGATACTTCAAATGCTAAACAATATTACTTCATACATTAAATAGTATACCGAGTTCATCATCAAACTTTTGTGAACTTTGTCTAGACGGAATTGGTGCTGGCTGGCTCCAGTAAAACTTAGTGGAGACCAGCTACCAGATCAGTAGGATTGAAACGGTCAAACATTTCCTTTTGGACTTTGATATCTTCAACCCCAACTTGAAGAATGTTCAGATCATAGTAACATTAAAGGAAACAATTGCATGTGTTTTCATTTTTTTTAGTGTGATTGGATATAAAATAAGGAGTAATAATTGCGGAACTATTGTTTAAATGTGTTTAGGTAACATCCTTTTCCAATTGGGTTTATCTTTGAAAGGGAAATCTCTTCACTTCAGATCAAGTTTTTAACTCCACAAGTTTCTCAAGAAAATAGTTTGTGGAACACCCCAAGGGACTTAGAGGTCATTAAATAAGGAGACCTTTTTTTAAAAATTGAGATGGCCATAAACTCTAAGATAGTGAACACATTAAAAAGACTCAACTTGATGAATAAACACAAGAGGGTGGTATTATGCAAAATCAAGCCCGTAGGTTGAAAATGGTCTTTCTAGTAGTACTAAGAGGGTGCTTGGTGTCTGGAGGGAACAAAAACGAAATAAACAGTGGTTGTTTGTTCCTATGGAATAATTATAGTATTATAGTAACTTTACACATGAAAATGGAGTTAATTGCACGAAATCCCCTTGTGTCATACTAAATAAAGCTAACTCTCCTTTTTTTTTCTTCCAGAAACGAGTTAATGGTTTCATCTATTTCTCGTATCTTGCTTTTTCAAATATTGAAGTCTTGAGACTATACTATGAAAGACATAACGGGAAATGGAGAGAAAATAGACAAATCCATTAACTTGTTTCTGAGGAGAGTTAGCCTTATTTAATAAACCACAAGGAGATTTTGCGCAACATTTCCAACCTACGAAGGAGTTTCGCGCAACATTTCCAACCTACGAAGGAGTTTCGCGCAATTAACCCTCCCCACGAAAATGTGGGAATGAGTTCCTTTATTTATTTATTATTTTATTTTTTGAGGGGGTTGGGAAAATGAATGTGATTCCTCCAAAACTCAGTGCTCTGTCAAAGTAATTTTCATTCCTAACGATTTTCAATAAATCAACCTCCATCAATGATAATGATAGTCGTTCCTAATTACAAACCAAGAAACACGATTATAATGAGTATATACCCATCACCGTTCCTTGCTATTACTATTCTCATTCCCCTTCACAAACAAAACACTCCTAAGTCTTTCACAGTTCATATAGTCCTTTAGGTGTTCTGAATAAGTAGAACAGCAAAAGATAAACATGTCACCTTGAACAGAAGCAAGCTGAGTGGTGGTCATGGCCCTCTTTCCGGCAGCTTTACCATCCACAGCTTTCTCAGCAGCCCTGAGAATGATTATATGATGGAACATCAGAACTAGAATTGGAGCGAGAAACAAAGAACTTAGGGGAAAAAACCCACAGCAGAAGGATTCAATACCTTTTCCTCGAACCAACTGAAACTCTTGAACTGGAATCGCCCTTTTGTTTCATAAGCATAAGTGATCTGATCAGTATATTTGTCTGGTTTGTTCTTATAATCTGGTCCTCTGGAACAATAAAAAAAATTCAAGATATATCAAATAGATTAAGACAAACAAGATGGAGAATGATAAGTAAAGCTGTAAAGGAGAGCTTGGTTCAGATTCTTCAACGAGAATGGTAATGAGAATCATCGAACAATGAATTAGAATGAGAATGATGGCTACATTGTTAGTGTTTTGCTCTAATGTTGGAATAAGTTGGGACAAAATATGATTGACGAATAGTGGAACAACTGAGGAGAAATGATTATAGGGGGGAAATGGTTAATCAAAATGGGGTAAAGATTAACTAATTTTACAAAGTATAATGGAGGTGAATTGATCATCTTTTATTTTCATTAACCACCAAAATGGCACAAAATACGTTCATTTCTATTACCATTTCAATTGAAGAATTATGAATATGATGAATGCATCTCGCTCAGTATTTCAATATAATTTTAAGTGACTCAAACTGCCTGGAAGTCATTAAATCCTAGATCCAAATAGAAGGTTCAGTATTTCTAGCATGATTATTGCCCAATAAAACATACACAAATTGTGTGGAACAGATTACAGCCCAAAGTTAATAGGAACTTAAATAGATGACTGAATATGCAGAATAGATATCAATCAACTTGTGGAAATTTGGCACTATATATACAAGGCAAGAGTATCCATATTCTTTTCTTGTTTAAAGTCCAAATAGACGACTAATATTGAAAACGTAAAAATGAACCTGGAGGTGATGTATCATGATTGCAAATGTATACGCGTGTCCCTCCCTGCATAAAATGTAAGCATTCAAAAGAAGATAATGATAACTTCTATAATCTACATCCCTTATAACTCAACAGAAGTATTATCTCCCACATTCAGCAAACACGATAAATCTTACTCTAGATAATCACACTTAATTAGACACGAAGACCACAAAAAAATCAAGACAGGGCTTGACAGTAATATTTTTAGTAGATACGGAGAGATATGAAAATCAAGTTTTAAAACAATTCCATTGTTTTATAATTCAGTTAAAGAGCTTTTAATTCCTCATAATACAAATCACAAATATTTCACCAACAAGTTTCCTTTGTTATATGAGAAATTTATAAATCAACTTCCAAGAAGCATCAAAACGACATGTTCACTTCCTAGCAAGAATAGTAGCGGTCACACGGGTTAAAACTAGAGATAGCCTATTATTTTCAGACACATGTTCCTATCAACCACCAGAATACTATGTATTAATTTAATTAACCTTCAAGTGAGATCCAAAACAGCAATTTCACATCAAATAAGAAAAGTTGGCTTGAGCAAAGTGCATTGAGCATGAAAGAAAATGAATACATATATGAAGATCAAACCAAAAAATCCCCAAAAATTCCAAGAGTTCAAGCTCACTTAATAATTAATCCAAAAATTCTGAATTATTGCAATGGTGTAAGCTACAAAAGTCTGATAATTGTTAAATTAACATTTAACACTCACATGTATGAAGATCAAACCAAAATAACCCCCAAAAATGCTAAGAGTTCAACCTCACTAAATAATTAATCAAAAAAATCTGAATTATTGCAATGGTGTAAGCTACAAAAGTCTGATAATTGTTGAATTAACATTTAACACTCACATGTATGAAGATCAAACCAAAATAACCCCCCAAAATGCTAAGAGTTCAACCTCACTAAATAATTAATCCAAAAATTCTGAATTATTGCAATGGTGTAAGCTACAAAAGTCTGATAATTGTTGAATTAACATTTAACACTCACATTAATTGAAGTCACCTTAACCTTCAATTAAAATATATCCTCTAAATTTCTGGATGATCTAAAAAAACACCATCAACTTCATTAATTTTACTCAAGTCACAGAAATTTATTTTCCATCGCCTCTTTTACATGTCTCATAATGAATTCCGATTAAACCTAGAAATATTCAAAAGTACACTCCCTAAATTCGAAAAATGGATTAAACTTCGTCTAAGGCAACCTTGTGGTCGAACTTGCAAACGAAAACCCTTAAAAAAAAATATCAACAAAAGCTATCATTTTTCACCAACATTACACTGGGAAATAGACAGTTGGATTTAAATGAACCACTACAACATATGCAATTGAGTTACTTCGTAATTTAACGAAAAATTACAATTAACCGGCTTTCAGAGGGATTTGATATACCGGGTAAGAGGAGAGGACGGTAGAAGAGAAGTTGCCGCGAGAGGGAAGATTAGCAAGCAATCTGGAAGCGCCGCCGTCGGAAGCCGGCGATTCCGACGGCGAGGAAGCGGAACAGCCACCTTCCATCCTGCCTATTTGTTGTAACAATGTACAAAAAGATGGAGTAATTTATTTAGGGCCACTATATATTTACAACTTTATTTCGCCTGCACTCACTTATTTAATAGACGGGTTTGGGGACCGGCAAAATCGAATTAGGGATTCATATTGAGTTTTTAAAAAAAAAAAAAAAATTTATTCCTATTTATATGGAGATATGAAGTAATATTAAATATTGAAAAGAAAATTTATTGATGAATACCTTTTATTTCACTTTACATGAAAATAAGATACAGATAAAATTAAATTAAATATGTATAAAAAAAATTATTGATGTGATATTGTCACATAAGCAATGGACACTGTATTATTCCCGATACAATGAAGATCAAAAAAGTTTTCTAAGACAAACCATATTTCAAGTGGCACTTCAATATTTTTTAGTTCAAAATCTTAAACAACGTCATAATTGTTGTTATTTGGAGTAGTCAACAACTCCTCTCTTTGTGAAGATTGAATTTGCACCAACGAAAAATCAAAGTGTTTGCGAGTGTTAATGTGTAATCAATATTTTTCAAATCGTGTAATAATCTTCAAATTGTGGAACCGACAATTACGACTCTTAAAATATAAGAATCGAACCACGAAACACACGATTCTGGTTCTATATGGAATTGTAAATTTTAAGAATGACAAGATTTAATTGATAGGCACGCATTTTGTTTGTTCCTTCAATTAACTCAATATAATATTATTGATTAATTAAAATTTGATTCACATTAAAAATTACTAAAAGAAATGGAGAAATAGCCACCGGCGAGACAGTCTTTGCAAAGACCTAGCGACCATTTCAAAAGGTAAAATATATAAGGAACAATCAATCGTCCATTGAATAATATGTTGAAATCAATATTTTGTGTCCGTTAGTTGAACTAACTAACTAACTGCTGACGGATTTTCCAATGTGGTTACACTTCAAAAAGAGCTTACACCAACAGAGATAATAATTTCAGATTTCTTCTTGCGAATTCCATTTCGATTGGCTGTGCTGTGAGCGATTCTGATTCATTTCTTCTCAAACATGGACATCTCATTGCCGCTGGATCAGATCCAAAGCAGCTGCAAATTGGCGTGTTCACTGATAAACCCTAGTAATTTCCAAAAAATCCCATTATTTTCCCTCAAAAAGAGAAGATGCAGAGACCCTTTTCTTAAGGTCAGGTGTTCTTTATTAGACCATGGATTAAGGCCTCGACCAATGCCCAGGCCTTTGGAAAGGGATTTAAAGAAAGGTAGGGATTTAGAGGAAAAAGGGCATCTGGAGAATTCGAATTCGAGTTCTGGGGTTTGTGGGCAGATAGAGAAGTTGGTGTTGTGCAAAAGGTATAATGACGCTCTTGAGTTGTTGGAGATTTTGGAAAGTGACGACGGTATTGTTGTCAAGAATGATACTTACGATGCGTTGGTGGCGGCTTGTATCGGATTGAGATCGATTAGAGGCGTGAAGAGGGTGTTTAGTCATATGATTAACTCCGGGGTGGATTTGGATTTGTATATGAAGAACAGGGTGCTGTTAATGCATGTGAAATGTGGGATGATGATTGATGCACGCCAGCTGTTTGAGGATATGCCTGAAAGAAACGTGGTTACTTGGAATACCATTATTGGGGGGCTTGTGGATTCCGGTGATCATATTGAAGCGTTCAGAATGTTTTTCATGATGTGGGAGGAGGATTCGGATGTTGGGACTCGCACATTTGCGTCCATGTTCCGTGCATCGGCTGGGTTGGAGCTTATTTCTCCTGGGAAGCAATTGCACTCTTGTGCTTTGAAGATGGGTGCAAGTGATGATGCTTTTGTATCATGTACCTTGATTGACATGTACAGCAAGTGTGGTAACATTGAGGATGCAAGGGTTATTTTCGATACGATGCCAGTGAAAACTACTGTAGGATGGAATAGTATCATTGCCGGATATGCCCTTCATGGATATAGTGAAGAAGCATTGAGCATGTACTATGAAATGCAAGATTCCGGTGTTAAAATGGACCATTTCACTTATTCCATGATCGTACGAGTTTGTACCAGGCTAGCCTCATTGGAGCATGGGAAACAAGCTCATGCTGGTCTAGTTAGAAATGGTTATGGATCGGACATAGTTGCTAACACAGCACTTATCGACTTCTACAGCAAATGGGGAAGAATAGAAGATGCTCGCAATGTGTTTGATAAAATGCCCAAGAAAAATGTCGTATCATGGAATGCCTTAATATCGGGATACGGTAATCATGGTCGTGGAGCTGAGGCAGTTAGATTATTCGATTGTATGATCCATGAAGGAATGGTGCCCAATCATATAACTTTTTTGGCAGTTTTATCCGCTTGTTGTTATTCTGGATTATCTGATCGTGGGTGGGAGATATTTGAATCGATGCATCGAGATTATAAAGTAAAGCCTCGAGCAATGCACTATGCATGTATGGCTGAACTATTAGGGCGGGAAGGGCTTCTCGATGAAGCTTTTGCATTGATACGAGATGCCCCTTTTACCCCTACTGTGAATATGTGGGCTGCCTTGCTCACAGCTTGTAGGGTCCACAAGAATTTTGTTCTTGGTAAATATGCAGCTGAGAAACTTTATGGGATGGAGCCTGAAAAGCTTTCTAATTATGTCGTGCTGTTGAATATCTATAACAGTTCTGGAAACTTGCAAGAAGCAGCTAAAGTGCTACAAACCTTGAGAAGAAAAGGTCTGAGAATGTTGCCGGCTTGTACTTGGATAGAAATAAAGAAGCAGCAGCATGTTTTCTATACTGGAGATAAGTCCCATCCTCAGGCCAAGGACATATATGTAAATTTAGATGAGATAATGCTGCAAATCTCGAAAAACGGGTATGTACCTAGGGGAAAAAATTTGCTTCCTGATGTGGATGAAAAGGAAGAATCTATGTTACTTCATCATAGTGAAAAGTTGGCAATTTCGTTTGGGCTCATCAGCACTCCTAGTTTAACTCCTTTGCAACTCGTTCAGAGTCATAGGATTTGCGATGACTGCCACAATGCGATCAAACTGATTTCCAAACTTTGTGGGAGAGAAATTGTTGTCAGGGATGGTAGCAGATTCCACCGTTTCAAAGATGGAAGTTGTTCTTGTGGTGATTACTGGTGACTTAGGTATTTGATTTATTCTATAGTATAAGCTTTTTCCTTAACTTTACATTTTTTGTTTCCAGAAATGTCTGAGAATAATATTTTATGCCATATGAGCATACGTCTTAAGTAGTTTTTCTGTAGTACTATAGGAACTTATATATCATGCTTTGAGTTACATGTCTCCCGTAATTTATGAATGTTCTCGAACAAAGATGAGTGCTACTGAGTAACTGGGAATGATAAAAAAAAAAAAAACAGTGCTTTAATTTTAAGTTCTGTTATTGAATTCTGCACTCGTACTTCTTTTCCCCTCCTCGATTTCCTCGTATTTCTTCTCAAAGTTCAGTTCTTTCTATGCTTGTTTCTATATTTGCAAATCCTAGTTTAAGAAGCTAGTGTATTTAATGCAACATCATATATTTCCTTATCCATGTATAATTTCTTTATGAAACGATCTTCGAAGATAGTTTCTATTAGCAAGACATTAGGACAGAAAATAATGCCTAATGATATCGTATAAGTTTTGAACCAATTTGGCACTTTGAGGAGAAGTACCATTATGCCAGAAAGTATATCCAATCTCACCATGTATATTCACAATCCAGTGTCAACTAGTTTATCATGGTTTCAAATTTAGCTGTGTTGAAAACCAGGTATGTTTTGTCTTATTAGTATTACATGTGTTTATACCTGAATATTGTCACAGTCATTCTCATTGTGAACTTTAATTGTTTTTTTTCAGCAATTAAATTATGCAAGCTATTTTTCGGTTTTATGGACTCTCTGCAAGTTGAAAATTTTATCTCAAGCCTCAAAGTTCTCCTACCTAACTTAGAAACTGTAAAAATGTTCTTTAGATACATCGTGTGATAGCATCAAAGTAGTAAAAACTGATGAAGTTTTTATAAATCAAGATTAGAAGTTGAAAACCTTCCTTCCTATTATGCATTTGGAGTGCTTTTAAATGATTGACTTCCTTGATGTTGGAGTGGAGAACTGCCTTGTGCTTGTTGTTTAATTCACAACTAGTGTTTTGTAAAGGTTAAACAACAGGCTATGTTTGTATACCATTAAATTTTAGCAATTTTTTGTACTACTTTGAAACTGTTCTCTTTATCCACAAAATCTTGCTAACGGAGACCAAAGAGAATATGGAACTTTTTATTAATTGTCAAAGTATGTGAGAAGATTACATTTATAGACCAAAATAAATTCTACACCACCATTTATGCCATCTATTATTACCTGTTTTGTCTGCTAACACAAATTTGATTAATGCACAATTAATGCTAAAGTGCCTTGTTCGTACTCCAAGATCACAGAACCTATGAGTTGGGTGTAATATTCTTTATAAAGAATCAATTACAGATTTATATTTAATGTTTCTTCTTGATGAAATGCTGTTCTCTTAAGTAATCACACTAGAAATAAGAACCTTCTTGCACCTAATTGTTTAAAGTGATTTTGATGATCCGTTTACTAAATAAAGGAGTTTGTTGTGATTTCACCATATTCTTGTATTATTTTTCTTGTTTCTTACCAACAAAAGACACTTCAATGCTATATCGGAGCAAAGGGATCGCATCTGGTTAAGTACGGTTCTTAAGTTTTTGCTTTATTTATACTCATCTATGTCTCTCCTTTTTCATAATTTTGCATGCTATTACCATTAATCTGTTCTCTTTTTTCATAATTTTGAATGATATTCCTAATGAATGAGCATCATATTCAGTTTCTGATTTTTGTAAAGTATCTGGTATTCTGTTGGGTTTGCTACTCCCATATGCCTTTTTGATGCAGGATTCGATAGCAAATCAACAATCACATCATTCTTTCACAGTCATGGAGACTAAATTACCATACTCCAATCAGTATCAACAGCATTTCCAGTTGTGACCTTTCGAGTGCGTGGGAATCTTTAAAGGTAACTAGTTTATTGTAATATTAGTTTCTTATTTGACTAGCTGGTTATGAGGATTATTAGGATGCTTCAGAGCTTTCAGGTTCCCGAGTTTTAATCCCAAATTATTGCTGATATTAGAATTACCTTTGTCCATCTTTTTTCACATTACGTGCTTCCATAAAGAGATTACACAAGATTAGTTGTGGTGTTTAATGATTCCTTCAGTACATGAGTGTATTTATAATCATGAAGAGATAACGGGTATCGGAGCCTGTCACAGCCCTAGGGATGACATTGGGGTGGGTTTGGACGAGTTTGGCCTATCACAGGACCTGCCCCGCCAGGAAAATAATGGACCTGGGACCTGCCGGGTCCAATCCGCCCCACTTATATTTCAAATAAATTTAAATACAAAATTTCTACATTAAACAATTCAAATTAAAACATATGGAGTAATTATTTAATATTCATCTAATACTGAAAAATAACACTTTAAATCAATACACACACAAACATATCCAGTTTATATATGAATTATACATATTTATATAATATTACTATATATGTGTGACGGGGTCCGGAGACGGGTTCGCGGGGTGGGTTCTCATACTACAACTTTGGGAGATGAAGATCTCGTGCACAAAGTATAATTTGCTTATGCGTGCCCAGAAAATGAAGAAATGGTTTGGTCTCATAGTAAGAATTGTCATTAGCTATATCATGTTTGTGATTGTTCTCTATAATTACAGGTCATATACATTGATGCTATTCAGGGCGAGCACATATGGCTTATTCATATCTCGTCTCATAGAATAACGACTGTCAATGGCTCGTTTAGTACAAAAGTTATCAATAGAATGGACATTGATTGAAGAGGTGATCAATTTTGAAGCTGCTCGATCTGTGTTTTAACCATGATTGACTTTCACTCGGATAAGCTGAAGAGAATGGATGAAAATTCAGCAGGCTCGACACTAGTTGCACCTAGAGGTATGTATAGACTTACGTTTTCAATTCGTATGAAAATTTTATGAAATTAGATTACTTGTTTATTTGTTGGTGCTTTGTTCATTATTGTCTTATAGAAATCATTTTCTGGCATTGTTGATTAGAATACTTATGACTTGTGACTTATGAGCAAATTCTGATATTTCATTTTAAGTTGGCTTTTTGCTGCAATTGCTAATTGTCAGTGATTTCTCATTTTTGTGCATCAAGTGTACAAAAGGGCTAAGAGAAAAAAAACAAAATTTTGGAAGAAATTTGAACTCTTGTAATCATATTAGTAAAATATACGCAACGTTTCCAGACACGTACACATGTAAGTGTTTGATAGTTGTCATTGCTAGTGCTGCTTGTCTGGGGAGCACTGGGCCATATTTCATCGACCTCTTTCAACTCCTCTATTATGCCGAATTTTATATATTTATCGTGTTTATTAAGGACCATTGATTATGCATCACTATCACTATCACTAGAAAATAGAAATTGAAGATTGTTGATGAATGATGAACAACTTTATGGTCTGAAAATTATTTTGGCAATAATGAAGGAAAGCAATATATTAAAAGACTGTATATATATATCTGTTTCCACTATAAAGCTATGGTGTAAACCAAAATGTCAGGTTTTGGAGTCCCACAAAAAGATGAAAGTTTTCAAACACTTGGAAAAGTGAATCTGCCATGTTCTCTGCACATCTTCAAAAATGGTTCAAATTAATGAATCAATGTCTCTCAAGTAAGTTATATCTGTCACTCATATTTTTTTCACCTGGAAATTTACTGTGCAACTATTCCTCTTATCTTACTCAGAATGCATACAAACAAACATGTAAATATCTGAAATCTTTGACAATGCTTAAATTCCCTAGGCACCTGCCTGTTTTCACAGTCTCCTGACTTTCACTTGTAAATTATATACTAGTAATATATTATTTTCTTGAACCTTTGACGGTTTATTCTATGCTACCCTATCGGGTTAGAGCTATGTACAACACATTAAAGCAGGGCTCAGCTTGTAGGTTAGAATAGAAAATTTTGGTTGGATGCCGGTCCAACCATATTACTTTCAATTAAAGAGAAACGATGAAGACTATATAATATACTCCCTCCGTCCCATAACGATATTCCTGATTTCTATTTTCCGTCCTTTCCACAAAGACAGACCATAAACAATAAGGGGCCTTTTTATTTTGGGTTTTTTGTGGTTTTTGAAAACCGATTTTTAAAATCTTGGGTTTATGGAATTCTGATGAATGGTTCTTGGGTTTTTGGAATTACGATGAATGTTAATATATGTGTTTCTTTTGAGTTTTTAGTAGGAGATGATTTGACTTTAATGTGTAAGATTGAATAAAATTGTATTACTATTATATTATTGTTGAAATTATACTGATTTAACTAAATCATAGATTCAATATGGGTGATTTTTTAAAACCGATTTTTAAATTCGAAAGTAACACCCCTCGAATGAATAACATAATGGGAGTATATATTTAGGAACATTAGATAATTTAGGCTTAATTTAATTAAAGGCCCCTGAGACGATTTATAATTGCATATATACTGACAATTTGAAAAGACAAAATATTAAGGATTCGTCATAATAACTGTGTTGATGATTACTCAAAGAAAGGGGCCTACACTTCTGTGTTTGCTTTCTTGTCAAAAACATTTTATTGCCATGGAATTGGCTTTTATCTTCTGAATCATAAATAAGATGCAGAAAGTCGTGGAATACAAAAGCTGCTGTCTCACACTATTTCCCGATGCCATTATTGTCAAATCTCTCTTTCTCTTTTTACAAAATAACACTCCATAGTCTTACGTACCTCTTCTTTCAGATATTATTTGTAAGTATGTAATAACACGTAAATTAAATAAAAAAAATTATTTTGGGTAATTTAGTAAGATGTAAAGATATTTATTTAGTGGATAAATAAAATTTAGTGAGGTGTAAAATATGGGTTCAAAATAAATAAGTAATTTTGAAAATGAAATGATTATGCGATGATATTTTAGTTTAGTTTTGTGTGATATTTATATACGGAGTATAGGTTAATTTTTCGCTTATGAGTTATGAGGTTGTAAATAAGAAAGGAGGTTGTGGTTTGTAAGAGTCTGTTTGTAAATTCTACCGACATATTTTATAATCACTCTTTGTAGAATGCTCTGAAGTGTAACTTTTGAAAGAAAGAAAAAAGTAATTTATTTAATAAAATAATAAGTAAAATGGAGAATTTGAGTGGTTTGCCTTAATTTATTCAAACAACACAAAAACTTCTATTACTTGTATCGTTATTAATTGAACATTTTTTTATTTAGAAAAATCAATTTTTTACTATTTTTAACAACTCTTTCAAATATATTTTATTTACATTCTAATGACCCTATATCATTACTTTTTACACACTAATAAAATATTCTCTCTCCAATAATGTTGAATTATTCATTTTATCCCTCATAAAAAATCACGTTATTACCTTTAACACCAATAAATAATTTTTTAAACTAAAATATGTGCAAACAATAAATGTTCAATTAATAACAGGACGGATGGAGTATACAATATTGCATACATGCAATATTGACCAATTAAGGTAAATTTAGATCAAATTTTATGGGTCAAACGCAAGTCACCCTTAATTAAAATATTTTTTTCGCTCCCAAATATTATCTTACCAAAACTATGTTACTACAAGACCAGGTCAAAAGTGTATTACTACAAGTCCAAAAATATTCTAGACACTTATTTTTTATTTTTTTTGGACGAAATTACTAGAATATTTACTACTCCGTAAATGACTAAAACTATGTTACTACAAGACCAAAATTTTATCACTACAAGGTCAAAAATGTATTACTACATGTCTAAAATTATTCTGGACACTTAGTTTTTTGTGGTGAATTTGCCATAATATTTTTAGAGATATAGTAGTAAACTTATGGTTTTGTAGTAACAATATTTTGGTCACGCAGTAAACCATCTATTTGCTACCCGCGAATTTTCTAGACAATCCGAATTCGAACTTATGATCCGCAAATTTTTTTAAATTACCTTAATTATATATATTTTATGTGTGAAATATTTTACAGAGGTGTTTTCCTTTCAAACAAATATAGACTATAGTGTTGTAAAATGTTTTTTTCTTACTATGTCATTTTAAAAAAATAAAAATAAGTAAAACAAAAAAAAATTCATACATTTTTTTTTAGGAAAAGTCTCATATGCACCCTACACACCAAATCATTTTGATGCACATGCTTTTGTTCTTATCCTCTTACTTTCACACTTTCACTTTTTACCTCTTTTTTCTCTACTAATTACAATTATAACTCTATTTTTTTTTCTCTATTTATTAATTAATTAATTTACGGATCAATCCATCACTTAATTAATTTATATTTTTTTTATTAATTTACCATTCTCATTTTTATCGATCAATTCATCACTTAATTAATTAATTAATTTACAACTATTAATTAATCTACCATTCTTGTTTTTTTTTTTTTTTTTTTTTTTTGACAACTACCATTCTTGTTTTTATTTGGCTTATGTTATCTTACTAATTTAGTTAATTAAAAATTGTATATTTAATTGCAAATTGTACGGTTAAAATTATTTTAAAAAGTGGTAGATATTTTAACTGAAAAGTGTAATTTTTATTATTGAAAAGTGGTATATTTCGATACTGAAAAGTGTAATTTTTAATATTGAAAAGTGGTATATATTTTAACTGAAAAGTGTAATTCTCATTATTGAAAAGTGATAAATTTTATTATCGAAAAGTGTAATTCTTATTATTTAAAAGTGGTAGATATTTTAACTGAAAAATGTGATTTATATTATTAAAAAGTGGTATATATTTTAACTGAAAAGTGTGATTTTAATTATTGAAAAGTGATAAAAAGTGTAATTTTTATTATTGAAAAGTGGTAGATTTCGATACTGAAAAGTGTAATTCTTAATATTGAAAAGTGGTATATATTTTAACTGAAAAGAAATATTGAAAAGTGGTATATATTTTAACTGAAAAGTGTAATTCTCATTATTGAAAAGTGATAAATTTTATTATTAAAAAGTGGTATATATTTTAACTGAAAAGTGTGATTTTAATTATTGAAAAGTGATAAATTTCGTTATTGAAAAGTGGTAGATATTTTAACTGAAAAATATGATTTTTATTATTAAAAAGTGGTAGATATTTTAACTAAAAAGTGTAATTTTTATTATTAAAAAGTGGTAAAATTGTTTACTGAATTATTTTAAAATTATTAAAAAGTGGTAAAATAAATTTAATTAAAAAATTGGTAAAATTATTTTAATTTAAAATATCTAAACAATTGCGAGTTCCAGGAGTCGAACCTGGGACCCTTTTCATATGTAAGGTGTGCTATAACCACCCCACCAACAGTAATTTGTTCTAATTTTTCGCTTTTTTAGTTAATAAAAATTGACCTGTACATTAATGTGCACGGTGCATACTACACACAGGAGACCAACTCTTTTTTTTAATAAGGGTCATACACTTGTATAGACTACAGACCTTGTAAAATGTATTTATTTACCTACTCACTATTCATTGTACTTTGTACTTTATGGGGCAATCATTCTTGTACAACCCATTTTTCTTAGTGGAATTGTATGAGATATTGACCTTTAAAACCTTCGCAGTCAAATCTTTTATTTTAATTTCCATTTTAAAGTTATTACTACTAAATTTTAATACACATAGCATGTATTAAATGAAACTCTATCGCCATCCCTAAATAACACATTACACACATTAAAACAATTATTGATCTAAATAAATAAGAGATCCCAACCGTTAAAAATCACATCTTCCCGAGCGGTTGATTGTAATTAATTTGTAATGCATGTAGTTAAGGATTCAAATTTTAAATAAGGGTAGGTGTCTTGTAGACTCAATTCCTTGAGTCCATTTTAATAAATGGGTAGGATAAACAATAAAAATAAAATACATAAAAAATATATATCTTAATTAATGTAGCTCAAATTGTTGAAAATAATCTATTTTAAGTTGAAGTCTAGTGTTCACATTTTTTTTTATTATTATTATAAAAGTGCATGTTGAAAATAAGGAAAAGTGTAACATGCATTTTATAATTTTCTAGCATGTTATTTTACAATATTTGTAATAATAATTTCAGTTATAATGACATACACTTGTTAGTGATGTTTTGTTGCACTTTTCAATTGTAGTGACTTACAATTTTCAACAATATTTTTTAGTTATATTGACTTACACTTTTTAGTAATGTTATGCTACACCTTTTAGTCATATTTTGTTGCAATTTTCAGTTGTAGTGACTTACAATTTTCAACAATATGTTTAGTTATAGTGACTTACACTTTTTAGTAATGTTATGTTACACCTTTTAGTCGTATTTTGTTACACTTTTCAGTTATAATAACTTACATTTTTCATTAAAATATTATGTTGCACTTTTCAAGTATATTGACATGCACTTTTTAATAATATTGTGTTGCACTTTCTAGTTATAATGACTTACACTTTTCATTAAAAGTTGTGTTGCGTTTTTCAATTACAGTGACTTACACTTTTTAATAAAAAAATGTGTTACACTTTTTAGTAGTATTGTGTTACACTTTTTAGTAATATTGACTTACACTTTTCAACACACATATTTTCGAAAAAAAAAATTACAAAAAAAAAAATAATAATAATAAAAAAAATGACCAAGTCAAATAATTTATTCACAATATTCTTAAATATTTAGAGTTTACAATATTTTTGAATATTTAGGGTTTAGGTTGACCAAAGAAATTGATTCTATATAAGACCAATCCTTTAAATAATAATATTCTATATATAGTTGCAATAAAGGGTTAATATCAATTTATAATATGTAGTATAATTATTTTAATAACATGGTATTTGTACTTTTTTTTTAATCTAATTACAACATGTAATACATAAAATTGATCAATTGCAACTTTATTTTTGTGATATTTTTCGGTCACAAGTGTTATGCACGTTATGATCGATGTTACATTTATCCATTCAATTTAATCAATATTTTAATACGTCAGATTGTTTAATTTTTCTAACTTATTAAGCAATCAACTGACTAATGAATATGTTTTTTTTTTCAAATTAAAATAAATCGCTAGAGTTGTTTATGAAAAAAAAATTATATGAAATATAAATTTAAAGTTAAAATTTGTGGTTCAAATTCGGGTTAACGTGAATAAATGCGGGTCAAACTTAATTAAATTATATATTTTTTTCAAATATTATTTCACACATGATCAAAACTATATTACTACATAAGCATAATATTGTCACTATAAAGTCAAAAGTATATTACTACAAATTCAAAAATATTTCAAATAATTGGGCGAATTAACCATAAATTTTTTGACATGCAGTGGTATACTTTTGTTCTTGTAGTGGTAATAGTTTGACCTTATAGTAACAATATATTGATCATGTAGTAATCCATCTGCTTTTCAATCCCGAATTTTTTGGATGCCCTGAATCCAATTTTTTTTTTTTTTTTTTTGCTTTGATTAGACATATTTCACATATGAAATATTTTACATAAATGTTGATCTGTTTATGATTATCATGGTTTTAACTCAAGCACGTATGGACAAATATTACTTTGATCATAGACTTGCAAGGTACGTGTGATCGAAAAATACCACAAAAATCAAGTTTATATTGCAATCAGTCAATTTCGCACCGTATAAATTGCAATCGGATAAAAAAGTTATACGAAACTAATAAATTAATGAGATAGAAAGATGCTACCCACAAGATGATAGCATAGCATGGTTCAAAAATACAATTTAATAATTATCCCATAAAAGTAGGTAAACTAAATGAGGTAGATTTTGGCTTTATGTGTTGGTAAAATTCAGCAGGTTGATGATGGTTTGGCAAGACGTGTTTGTAATTATTTTGTTAGCAGAAGGGTTTTTGGTACGGTGGCAAAAGAAAACACGTGAAAAAGGTCAAATAAGTGGTTTTTTTTAAATAAAATATACATCTTACTGTGCAATATTCAGTCAAGTACCTGCACCAATTGATATGTGAATACTATTCCTTCATAGTTCATACTACTAATTTTAAGTTTGATTTCTTTGTTCCCATACTTTCTATTGCAAAAGTAACTGCAACTTTTAATTAATTATTCTCCCAAATTTGAATATAATGCCAACAAAATACGTACACCATGCTTAAATGGAATTAAACTTGCAAAAAAAGGTTGTCTCAACCATGGATGAAAAATATTCGAAAATATCCCCGATATATCATCGATATATCTATTTTTCGGGGTCATCGATATCGATATTGGGAAGAACCGATATTTCCACGATATTTGTAAAAAAATTGAAAATATCGATAAATATGGGTAGACAATAACAATATCGAGCCTACAATCGATAAAATGTCGAGAAAATGTCGGAAAATGTCATTAATTTTGAAAAATATCAATAAATTTTGAAAATATTCGATATCGATATATCCATCGATAAATGTCGATAAATTTTGAAAATATTCGATAAATGTCGATAAATTTTAAAAATATTCGATATCGATATATTCATCAATATTTACATAAATTTAAATTTAAGGTCTCGATATTTCCACTGATACCGATATTTTCATCCTTGCCTGGGACTATATCCATCGATAAATGTCGATAAATTTTGAAAATATTCGATAAATGTCGATAAATTTTAAAAATATTCGATATCGATATATTCATCAATATTTACATAAATTTAAATTTAAGGTCTCGATATTTCCACCGATACCGATATTTTCATCCTTGCCTCAACCTGAGTCCCAAGCAAGGATGAAAATATCGATATCGGTGGAAATATCGAGACTTTAAATTTATGGAAATATGAAATATCGATATCGAATATCGATATCGGTAAATTTTAAAAATAGTAAAAAATTAATAACAAGCCTTTAGTACATAAAATCAACAAAATAATTTGAATACATTTTATATCAGTAATAAATTTATATAAAATATAGTATTATACAATGTTATTTTGTATGACATTTATCTATATATTTTTTTTAATTTATCGACATTTTCTCGATATTTTACTGATATTAGGCTCGATATTGTTATTGTCTATCGATATTTATCGATATTTTCAATTTTTTTACAAATATCGATTCTTTCCAATATCGATATCGGTGACCCCGAAAAATGGATATATTAAAAATATATCGAAGATATTTCCGGATATATTCATCCAATGGTCCCAAGTCCTTGATCTGCCTATTCGAAAATAACCTAAATCAACTGATCGTAAAAAGGTTTCAGGTAAATAGTCCCAAGTCCTTATACTTTTGTAATGCCATATCTTTAATTTTAAATATAACCTTTATAGTAAAACATAATAATATTTTTTGGATAAAAAATCATTTATGATCTGTTAAATAATTATTTTGAATTCACACTGAAGTGCTTTTAAAATTCAAAAGTAGTGCTGACAAAATGAACGCAACTCGGCCACCCTATGCCGCTCAAGATTCAAGCTAGGCTAGATCCAAATTCTTATGGTCCAAAAAGAATTGGACCCAACTGGCCTGATGTGTCGACTGAACTTGTTCATTAGATTATAAATAGTCATTACACAATACAATTTTTTACCCAAAAAGAAAATCAATCTAAATAATTGATATAGATGGAGTATTATGCAACATTGAAGCTCACTATAACATTACAATACTAGCTTCTAAAAAGAAAAGGAAATTAAATAATAATCACATAATAATGTACTTTAAAAAATAAAATGATGGGGAAAAAGATGAAGAAGACATAGAAACATGTGAAATGGTAGGTTTTATCATCATCTTATCTATCCACCAATGATGTGTTCATCTTTTTTGGCGTAGGATCCCAGACATGAATAGTGGGTGTTTGGTTTTTGGGTGAAATAAAAGTTTGAAAAAAAATAGAAGAAAAAGTTAGCTGATGAGTGAGTACCAATTGTGTACAGCTACGCTGTCTTCTTGTTAATTCATGAATTGGTGTTTACTTTTTGTTCTGATTCATTTGCCTTTTCTAACTTCTACAAAACTTCTTGACTATGACCATCCTATTTCACTATTCATCATTCCTTTTACTATATACGAGACTACTTCATCACCTTTAATTTGGAAACTAAATTTATTTCATTATTATAGGTAGCTAAAGGTAAGAGTACTGTGCAAAAAAAAAAAATGGTATGTAACGAAAAAAATCGAATTAAAATATATAATTCAGTTCCATTCTTAAATTACAATATTCGATTTTGATTTTTTAAAATTTCGGTTTGATTTTCAAATTTTTAATATACCGAAATTCTCATAAATTTAATATTTGATTTATATAACCTCTAAATTCTCTTTCTTTCTTTTTTTTCTGAAATTTACTTGTATGTATTGTGTTTTTTGAATACTTGGGGAAGGAATAAACAAAGGGAAAAAAAAAAAAAAGAGTTATATTAACAATTGACCGAAATATTTCGATTTTACTATTTTTATCGTTGGGATGTTAATAAATTAACTTATCCTCACCTTAGAAACCATTATCAAAACTTCAAACCTAATTATTTTATCATTTTTTTATTCGATAATAATTTAATATTAATGATTGTTATCAATGTGATTTCGTCTAAGACAAATATGTATATATAAATAGAGTTTGTGATCAATGTGATTTTGACTAAGACATCGATAATATGCCTATCTCCTTGTATATATCACGATTGAGCTAATAATATTAAGAAAATACTATAAACCAATTCATTTCGATTCAACGGTTTCCGGTTTAATCTATATTTCAATTGACGTGAATCATTAACACATATCATTCACATTATAAAGTACAAAATAGAACACCAAATATAAAACGGATGATTACATTCCCCATGAGTTAAAACCTTTTGTTTAAACTAATGAGAATATAGAAAACTGGGCACAACTAAGAGGTAGGAGGGAATTAAAGCATGCAAATTTTAAGAGTATCGGCTTATTAATTACCTAGCTATATTGTGTTTGGATGAAAGGAAACTCAGAATAGGAAGTTAAAATAATGAACCTAGCTACCCAACCAACAGTACAACACTGCTGAAATTTATACTGTATTTGATAATTACGAATTTGAAATTCAGAGGTCAAATCCAGGAATCCAAACACAAATGTGACAATTTATAGTTAGAATATTCTACATAAAATAAATACTAATTTGAAAAGTTTGAAGAAAGACAGATGCTGATTCTTGCTGATGAAGGAGTAGTACATATATGTATTGCAGCCTGTGATCATCATCATCATCATCATCCATCGTACTAATTTTAAAAAAATGACAACAAATCATTACACTACACTACATCCAAATCCAACTTTATTCTCAACTCTCTACTAATTCCCATGTCGGAGTAATAAAATTCAGAGGATCCCAATTCCCAATTAAAAACCCCAAATTAACCATCGATCTTGGTGTTACATTTTACATCTAAAACTCGATCCCAAATTTGAAAAAAAGTTCCCAAACCGCAACTAATCAGCCCTTAGAGTCTAATTTTATTTTAATAAGTACATCTAAAACACGAGATGAACCCCAAATAAAAAAAATGCGAATAATTAGCCGTTACAAGATCCTTTATTTTAATCTGGTGTTACATCGTCTGTTACAATAATTTCACGGAAAAAACATATAAATACCTTCAACGCGCGCGGACGAAATCGATCTAGCCCAAATTAAAAAAAGATCCAAATTAAATTGGAAAGTGCAATTTATAATAATAATTAATTAAGCTGGTCTAAACTTCTGGCTACAAGAGAAGCAAGTGATCTCCATGCAAGTAGAATTAGTAGCTCTTTCTCTCATCTTCTCAGCTCTCTCCACTTCCTCTCTGGCTCTATCCCACAAACTCCGGGCCCTCGAAAACTCGGACTGCGCCACCTCCATCTCCCTCCTCGTCATCTCCATCACGTGCTCCGCGTACGCCTTCTCCATGGCGGCCAGTCGAATCTGCTCGGCCGCCTCCCACTTGAGGGCCTCCACGCTCCTTGCGATGGGTTTCACACTTATAGAGAGCTGGAGGTCGAGCGACGGGGGCGCTCGATTCCACGACTGAGGACGAGGATATTGATGATGATGAGTATTGGAGAAAGAGAGGAGCTGTTGATGGTCTTCTTCCATGGAAGAATAATGTGACATGATGATGATGATTAAGATAAAAGAAGAAAGATGTGTTAGCTAGTTAGGGTTAGGAAGAAAAATGAGGACCATATATATAATTACTTAAATGTTGCCCCACTTTCTTTCCCCATGCAAAAGTACTGGGGACCAACCATCCATATATATATATTTATTTTTAACATCAATTGCATGATCCCATGAATTTAATCTATTGGGATTCACTTTCTTTTTTTAATTTGATTTTTATATTGGAAAGATAAAGGCTCATCTGATGGATCCACTTGTTTGAATTATGAATGTACAGTATTTCAAATACTTCGATTTTTGCTCACACTTTTTTACTAAAATTGAGAGAATTAATTTATTTAAAATTCATCTATTTTTAATTCTTTCATTTGAAATACCTTATAAAATCAAATCCCTTCGTCCAAACACAATCAAAGAGTTTTCCGTGCCAACTCTCAAACCAGAAAAAAAAAAAATGGGGAGGGTTTTTCAAACTTAAAAGAGAGGTGTTAAATCAGTTAATTTAATTATATATTTAATTTTGTAACACCCCTCACCCTTGAGATTTGAATTCAGGACATGGATGTGACTTGTGAGCTTGTATATGACTCTAATACCATAAAAATTTTGTAGAATCAATTCATTTATATTATATTAATTTTTTAATTAACAACATTAGACATATGGAGTATATGACAGTAGGAGTAAAACATGATCGAATTTTGTTGAAGTGTTTCTTTCCTTTATGCGATCCACTGTGATTCTAAAATTAGTTCACACTCCATATCCTACCCTAATTATTTGGAATTAATACACTCATTTGTTTGTTAAATTATTTTATTGGACCAACTCCGGAATTCATCATGTAAGCAAGAAAAGTAGGGGTCTTGTCACTTGTGATACATTGTATATATATGAACTTTTCCTTTTGAGATAATGAGATGTGATCGAGTATGTCACATGTATTAATCATGTGTCTATGTATAGATTCTTTGTTTTGCAATGAAAAACACCAAAAAAAAATTCGATGTTTAATGATGATATTTTAAGTTATGTATCGATGTTCCAACAAAAATATTTACTTTATGCAGCATTGGTTCATGTGACACCTATATGTGATGGATTGTTATTATTATTGAATAAAGAATAATTGATCACAAGAGGTGGATTAGTTGTCCCATGAATTGAGGATAATTACTTTGGCAAATACTTGTGTTTACATACATGTAATTTGTTTCTATTTAAATGGAGTACAATTTTTTAAATGGATGAATTAGTTCACAAATTAATTATATAATATTAGTTCAAATATTAAATAGGAATAAGTTACGTGTATGTGTATATAACTGATACACAAAAATGCAACCCTAATTACTTATATGTACTCATGTCCATTAAAACAAACGAGTCTAATGAAATAAGATACTTCTCATCCAATTTTATTATATTCATTCTTTTTTAATATTAATATTAGACAACAACTAAACAAACTCTCAATTTTACGGTACACACCCCAATTTCTATATACACTCCATTTATTTTTAAATTTCTGACCTGCATTCCAATTTTGGACAATTATACTCAAATTTAAAAAAAAAAAATCCCTCTCTTCTAACGAAACGGAAGAAACACAGTGAAACAAGAAAAATAAAAAATTGAATTCAAGATACTTCAAAATTTTAAAAAAAAAACACAAAAATTAAAACTCTATATTTTGATAAAAACTAACGAAACTACGTAAAAAATGGAGATTAAGCGTACTAAATTCACTCATTTTATTCGATCGGTAGAAAACTCTGATATCAAATATGTGTAGTTGGAACTTCTCATTTCAAACTTCTTATTTCACCATGTTTCTTTTGTTCCGTCAATGAAGTTTTTTTTTTTTTTAGAATTCGGTTATGATTGCCTAAAATTGAACTGTGGGTGTTAATTTTTTTTTTTAAATTACTCACTCCATTCATTTTTAATTTCTCATTTGAGTTGGGCACGTGTTTTAAGAAAAATTGATTATTTATGTAAAAAGTGAAAGTTTGGGAGTGAAAATAAAATAGAAATAAAGTACTGTACGTGTATGAAGAGTAATTCCTTTTTAGAAAATGATTATTATAAAAATGGTGTGATATAAAAATGGAGAGAGAGTATATTTTATGTGGGGGTGTGTATAGTAATTAGAGTCATGGGGTGTATATAGTATAAATGGGGTTTGATTAGTCGTACACACTACTTTATCTTCACCCTCCAATCAACACTTATTTACTCAAATTGACATTCGTTTTATTAATAAACAAAGTTATATACAGAGTATTTTATATATAAACTAATTTTATACTTTATATATAAACTAATCAATATTCGTTAAAATTTGTGTTCACATAAATAAACAATAATGAATTTGAGGGGAGGGAGTACTAATTTACAATGGACGATGTGACTTTTTTTTTTTTACTTGTTCATATATATACTCCCTCCCCTAATTATCATGATTACATTTTTTGTGTGTCCCAAATTAATTATAGTCATTTTTCTATATATAAATATAAAATGGGTGTAAATTATTTTAAATACCCTTATTTAGTGTATATTGTGAATAATCATGTTTATTATTTTAAATGAAGTCTTTATTATTTATTTTTTTTTGATTACAAGTTAAATACCCCCATCTCTTTTTCCCCTCCCCATGACTCGAACCCAGGACCTGGGGCCTAGGTAGTGGTGTTCTAACCACTTGAGCTATCCCACTTTGTCAATGAAGTCTTTATTATTGTAATGTGGGAGATAGAACTCCTTATGAATTTTTATTTTTGAGAATATTTTTTAAAAAAAATTAGCATTATAATTTTTGTATTCAATAAATAGAAGCATAATTATGAACTTTATTAGCAATTAATTGACGTTTAGACGATCTTATTTATTCTTCACGGAAATGATATAGAGCCCACCAATTGTGCCCACCAGTTTTGCCCACCGCCTATGTGCATTACCACGTCAATAAATTCTTATTTATATTTAATTTAAACTTAATCTAATATCAATATTTTATTTTTTTATCCATATCAATATTTTAAAAAATCTTTTTTTATATTTAATTTAATATTATCTCTATCAAATTACGCTAACTAACGCCATAAATCTTTTCTCAAATCTTTCCATCACCATTAATTTTTTCTCAAATCTTATATCAATATTTTATTTTATGCGTAACTAACGCCATAAATCTTTTCTCAAATCTTTCCATCACCATTAATTTTTTCTCAAATCTTATATCAATATTTTATTTTATGCGTAACTAACCCATTAATCTTTTCTTAAATCTTTTCTATCACCATCTTATATCTATATCATTTCCGTAAAAATGACTACATTAATTTACATAACTCTAAACCTCTAAACTCATAAACCCTAAAACCCTAAACCCTAAAACCCCTAAACCCTAAACCCCCTAAACCCTAAACCCCTAAAATCCTAAACCCTAAAACCGTAAACCCTAAGATTCAATTAAGATTTGATAATATATTAATATTACATTAAACTCACGCCACATATAAGATTTGAGAAAAAATTAATGGTGATGGAAAGATTTGAGAAAAGATTTATGGCGTTAGTTAGCGTAATTTGATAGAGATAATATTAAATTAAATATAAAAAAAGATTTTTAAAATATTGATATGGATAAAAAAATAAAATATTGATATTAGATTAAGTTTAAATTAAATATAAATAAGAATTTATTGACGTGGTAATGCCACATAGGCGGTGGGCAAAATTGGTGGGCACAATTGGTGGGCTCTATATCATTTCCGTTATTCTTCATAAGATCATTAACAAGAGATTAAGTATATATTAATTCTCTAAAATGATTCTGCATCGATCACTTAGAATATTCTAACTGACGAAGTTATAAAGGTTCATTGGATGACATATAAAAATAACTTGTACAATTGGTATTTCCATTTTTCAAATTAAGAAAGTAGGAATGTCACATATATAGGATATTTTTGGCGTTATCACATGGTCATGGAAAAGAAGGAAATTATTCAAACAAAAAATCATTGAGGTGTTGAACCTAGAGATTGCATATTTGAGTCCATGTAGATGCATTTCATAAAGCATGAAAAGAAATTATTCCCCCCATTAATGGTATAATACATTTTCCATGGTTAGAAAATTTGTATGAAATTAAGAGATGATTTTTTAATTAAAAAAAATAAGAGATTTTTAAGAAATATTAGTATGTATGAATTTTTAGCACTCTTTGTGCAAAAACATTCTTTCGATAATTACAGAAAAGGAAAAATTTCTCGATATTTTTTCCATTCAATCATTGTAGTATTTCTCACTCATTCAATGGCATCGATCTGCCAGACTGCCACATCATCATTTTTTGTGGGGAAGCGGTTCTCTGATGCAAGACGGACCTCGACTATGATTAGAATGGTCAGGACTTAGACGGTGTTGCATTTTGGATATTTTACTACCAACAATGGCTTACAAAATGGACGGAAAATAAAAGGACAGAAAATAAAGAATTACAATGTCTTCAAAGTCTTCTAATTCCCAAAAGGGGCAGCTTTCTTCCTTTAGGCAGTTTCTTGAAATTGCAGGTACGAAAAACAGGTCCAAACTCCTTGAATAGTAACACTGAAAAATAGAAAATTGTTAGGGAAAAGTCGAGTCAAGGTTATACCTTTTCCCGTAAAACAAACACGTCCCGGCTGGTGTTCACGGTTTGACGAGATGTTTCGAAAGGTAAAACGGCTTCGTCTTTGCACGAGCAACACCGCAACGTACAAAGCTCCGACGAACTGAATACACGCCTGAACTGGACTGCACTCTAAAATGCTATGCAGAATGCTTGAAAATAGGATGCAATTTTGGTGGAAAACTCAAGTGATTTTTGTTGCTTGCAAAAGTGTAACTTTTCCAAAAATAATGCACTCCTATTTCCCAAAAGGGGCAGCTTTCTTCCTTTAGGCAGTTTCTTGAAATTGCAGGTACGAAAAACAAGTCCAAACTCCTTGAATACTAACACTGAAAAATAGAAAATTGTTAGAGAAAAGTCGAGTCAAGGTTATACCTTTTCCCGTAAAACAAACACGTCCCGGCTGGTGTTCACGGTTTGACGAGATGTTTCGAAAGGTAAAACGGCTTCGTCTTTGCACGAGCAACACCGCAACGTACAAAGCTCCGACGAACTGAATACACGCCTGAACTGGACTGCACTCTAAAATGCTATGCAGAATGCTGGAAAATAGGATGCAATTTTGGTGGAAAACTCAAGTGATTTTTGTTGCTTGCAAAAGTGTAACTTTTCCAAAAATAATGCACTCCTATTTCCCAAAAGGGGCAGCTTTCTTCCTTTAGGCAGTTTCTTGAAATTGCAGGTACGAAAAACAAGTCCAAACTCCTTGAATAGTAACACTGAAAAATAGAAAATTGTTAGGGAAAAGCCGAGTCAAGGTTATACCTTTTCCCGTAAAACAAACACGTCCCGACTGGTGTTCACGGTTTGATGAGATGTTTCGAAAGGTAAAACGGCTTCGTCTTTGCACGAGCAACACCGCAACGTACAAAGCTCCGACGAACTGAATACACGCCTGAACTGGACTGCACTCTAAAATGCTATGCAGAATGCTGGAAAATAGGATGCAATTTTGGTGGAAAACTCAAGTGATTTTTGTTGCTTGCAAAAGTGTAACTTTTCCAAAAATAATGCACTCCTATTTCCCAAAAGGGGCAGCTTTCTTCCTTTAGGCAGTTTCTTGAAATTGCAGGTACGAAAAACAAGTCCAAACTCCTTGAATAGTAACACTGAAAAATAGAAAATTGTTAGAGAAAAGCCGAGTCAAGGTTATACCTTTTCCCGTAAAACAAACACGTCCCGACTGGTGTTCACGGTTTGATGAGATGTTTCGAAAGGTAAAACGGCTTCGTCTTTGCACGAGCAACACCGCAACGTACAAAGCTCCGACGAACTGAATACACGCCTGAACTGGACTGCACTCTAAAATGCTATGCAGAATGCTGGAAAATAGGATGCAATTTTGGTGGAAAACTCAAGTGATTTTTGTTGCTTGCAAAAGTGTAACTTTTCCAAAAATAATGTACTCCTATTTATAGGCAGTGCCACTCAGGTAGGGAGCGGGCGGGTATTTATGGCAGTAACGGCTGGTCATTATTCCCGGAATGGTAACTTCCATTCTTGTAACCTCCAGCACGCCCCAGGCCCAAGCCCAAAAGTCCAAGATCCAAGGCCCACGGACCCGGCACGGCACCGCCGGCCGGGCGGCGCGCGCGTGTGGCTAATTGAATGGTTCAATAGTCACTACAATTTGAACCTTCTTAACTAACTCCTATTAATAAGGAGTTAGTTAATTCTTACATTTATCAATGTGGGATAGTTATTAACATTAATCCCAATGCATCACTTTGTCTTAATTTTCGTACATTAATTTCTCACTCACCGAAATTCGATTTTGAGATTTTAAATATACTACGATCATCTACTCCGAGAGTCGATCGATCCAGAAATATTTAATTCTTCGTAAATTAAATATTCATACCCTCAAATAATTGATTAATTAAAATCAATTAAATATTAAGAAATTGAATAAAAAACCAATTTCTCCAACATTGCATTTAGGCTGCTCATTTCCTTGTAATTTCCTCTAACATAAAATTATCTTCCCCATTGGGTGGTTTATTAAACTCATGTGTACTAATGTTTGTTATTCTATAGTTGTTGATGTTTTTATGAATTGGTTGATGTTAGTGATTATATGTGTTTCGGCAAGTTTCACTATCTTTGAAGTGATTTCAAACTCGATGTTGTTATGCAAGCAGTCTGTTTGATCTCAATGATATTTTGATTGTTGTGTATTGTTGTACCAATCAAGGTATTTTTTAAGATTGATTGTTAGATGTTATTATATAAGTAGATGGGATAAGACAGCATTTGAAATACAATTTCATTTCATATAATACAACTTAAATGTGTTGTTAGTAAATGGAGCGTAACACTCCTAATTAATTAATTAATTATTTTAGTCAACTAGTACTCTCGATCTTTAATTTAATTAAATTATACGTACTTAGGGTTTGTAAGTATAGAAAAAGACACTCAACCCGATTCTAACAATAATTAAAAAAAGGCAATAATGGTGTACTAAATAAGTACAAAAGTTGTGGGGAAATCACATGGTTTAGAAATAAAAAAAATAGTTTGAAGAAAGAATTAATATTAATATTAATACTAAAAATAATTAGGAAAGGTGAAAGAGGGGGAGTAGCAATAATAATTAGAAAAGGCACGTGCAGTGTTTAACATAAGCTTTAGTGAATGGTGGGCCTGGTGTTGTCGGCCCTCTTGGCTTTAATGTTAGAAAAGGTATCACAAAAAGCCCAGATTGGCACGTGGGAGACCCTCAAGGCCCATCATTGTAGAAATTTCTCTAAATTTTTTAAACTTTGGATCGCTCTTTCTTTAATCATATAAGATTTGTGTGTGCAGAAAATCTTGTCAGCACGTGCCAGCCAGTTAGGTTTCCACTTTTTTTATTATTAATAGGAAATAAAAAGGACAAAAAAGGGTCTTACCTTTTAAGCTTTTTTCACGAGGGATTATCTTATTTTAAACTTCATCAAAAACAAAAAAAAAAATATTATATCATCACATTTAACACAAAAACTTGTAAGATCAATTAAAATAAATTTAAATTAAAATTCAGGGTCAAACGTGAAGACCAAAATTTTATTACTACAAGATTAAAAGTGTATTATAGTATTACTACATGTAGTGGTAATACTTTGATCTGATCTTGTAGTACCAATATTTTGGTCATGTAGTAAACCACTTGTTTGCAACCATTAAATTTTATGGGCAAATCGGATCCCGGCTTATGACCCGCAGTTTTTTAAAAATTGTCTTAATTTAACTTTTGAACTAAATGAATTTAGGGTTTTGACATTCTCAATGCATGTATGAAATATTTGCAATACTGCATGAAAGATTGGTCTTTGAATAATTGAAAATAAATCATAAACTTTAAATATTTTTGCAATTTGAACTTTTTGACAACTTCATTTGTACTCGAATTTGACGTTTTGAGATTAAATTAAAAAATAAATAAAATTATTTCATTAAAAGAAGTGTCACATCAGCAAATCATGTTAGATTCACGCATAAATAAAGCTATAATAAAATTTAAATTGCAACAATATTTAAAATTAATAATTTATTTACTATTGTTCAAAACTTTATATTAAATTACAATTAAGTAAAAAGTAAGACCCTTTTTTTTTTGTAATTAATAGTTCGGCTTTAGTTTATAATTTTCTCACTTATTATAAATTATAACTGAAATTATAGAATTTAGATATTTGTGTGTGTGTGTGTGTGTGGAGTTTAGAAATATATAATTTTATTAATTTCAGTAATAAATTGTTAAAACAATTTAATTTATGATTCATACAAATCAAAGTCAACTAATGAATCCAAAACTTTATTTCTAATATAAAATCATGCCACACCTGAATTTTACCAATGTGGAGTCGAAATCATGCGAAATATAAGTATATGTGGACCAAAATCAACTAGACAAGTGTAGCATATTTGCCCACATTGTTTTTATCATCATACACGGTGGTTTCATACTTCTAACAATTTTTTATTTTTTTTTAAGCATATATTCCCTCCTTGCTAGCCTACCACAGGCTTCTCCTTTTCTATTTACCCAGAAACTAAAAAATGTAGTATAAAATGTATAGAGATAATTGTGGTAGATAATTAAAAAAAGAAAAAAAAAAGATATATAGTAATTTTGTCATTTAAAAAAATGTTTAAAATAGACAAGTGAAATTAAAAAAAAAAAAAAAAGATGTCTCTTATAAGATCATCTCACGTGTAATGATCAAAATTCGTTTAGTAAAAGAAAAAATAATAGGTGTATTCTCTAAGTAGTAAAGAGAAAATAATAAGTAGATGAAAATATAGGTACAGTAGTTTAAATTCATCTAGATCCGTCTCATACAAAATTTGGTATATAAAAATGTCTTATTAACTATAATTGTTCTCTACGCGTCTAATACGATTTATCACCTAAACTAATTAAATAAGTCTGAATTACGGTATTATAAAAAAAGTGTACATTTATTCAATAGATGACTACTTTAAAATTGTATGATATAAAAATACGACTCTTGTTTTTTATTTTATTTATTTATTTCGTTGATGATGAATAAGAGAGAAAATGGGTAATGCTCAGTAATATATTAGCATAAAAAGTACTCCGTTCTACTACTAATTAAACAATTTGAGAAAAAAATTACATTTAATATTATAAAGTATTACCTACTCAAAACCTCTATCATGTGCATCGAATATTAAACTCCATTATATACAGATATAAGAAATGTGTGTCATAAGAATAAAATAAAAGCAATTAGAACTTATTATTAGTTAGCAAAAGACAACAATGAAGAATGGTGACAACAATGAAGAATGGCGACAACTATGTGCGCAGGATCGACTAACTCTGCCCTGACCCTGTAAGCTAATGGGATAAACGAACCGTAACATGATCGAACGAGATGGGGCGACAAAACAAAGGCCGGAGCAGCCGTTAGTTCAAATTTGGGAGGCTAATCTAACCTTCAACCATCTCTAACAAAACAAAACTTTTGAGAGTACGCATTTATAACCAAGAAAATCTATACTCCCATTATACAACAACGCCTGTGATTATCACAGCACACTGAGAACATATAACTGGAAAAAAACAAAAAACCTTACAATTTGTACAGTAGACACTGCCGTCACATGAAGTAGCTTAGGGATTTCTTCTTTCTTGACCCACCTTCACCGTAAAGTTCGTTCCACTGAAGAAGCTCGGTCATGTTTGTCGACTCTGATGAAACACTTGCACAAACCTGCGGCAAGATGATCAAATAGTCATGTTAAACAGGATGATCAAAGGGTGTGGCTATCAACACTCGGATTTTTGTTCAATACACCCACCGTAAGGCAGTGTTTGATGATACAGTGTATTATAATGTTGTAGACGAGCAAATTTTAATTTCGACTTACCCTCTCGTGAGCAAATTTAAAGTCCTCCGTAGTCAGTGGGCGAATATCAGCACTTCCACTCAAAGCTGGAAGAGGTTTACCTTCAGCAAGAGCAGCCTCTTGCTCCTGTCATTGACTCCAATATTTAAGGGAACAGCAGAAATTCTATAATATATTTGAGCAAATTGTAAAATTGGTGATTCTAGTCTTATACTAATTTATTTTCTCAATTAAGTCTTGCAATTTTAGTCCTGTTTTGACACGGTTGCAGGATTTTTGCACGTGCCGCATCCGTGAGTTAGCAACCAAACTAATGACTTGACATAGCTTATGTGGCAAAATGAGACACCAACATATTAATATTGGACTAAAATTGCATCATTCTAGAAGTTATGGGACTTAATCGAAAATTGATTTGTACAGAACTAAAATCGTCAAAACACAATAGATATGGGACCAATTTTGCGATTTACTCAATATATTTCCCATAAATACTTTAGATAGCATGTATAGAGACAATTCAGCCAAATTGTGTTATACAACCAAATTAAATATGGCTATCTTATTGAATACCAATAAACAAAAGAAACAGAAAAAAAAACCCAGAATATTGACAATGGAAACACAGAATAAATACCTTTTTCTCCTTTTCTAATATCTCTCTAATCGGGCGATGTGCAGCGGCCACACACAAATTCTGAAAGCAAAACATGGTATATTATGAATATGTATTGTACGGTTCTACAAATCATTCACAACCATGAGTGTAAGTCCAACCTTAAGATCACTTCCAGAATAACCATCAGTCATACTTGCAACAGATTCGAGATCTACATCAGGAGACAAGTCCTCTTTCGCTAGTATCACCCTAAGGATCTTTCCTCTATTGGCAGCATCCGGTAAGTTGACCATCAATCTTTGAGAACAAAGTAAAAGAACAAAATATCAGTGGTAATCAAAATTACACGTCTAATGTAAAATTTCGGAAGATTCCCAACCTGCGTGGGAGCCGCCTAATGACAGCCTCGTCTAGGTCAAAGGGTCTGTTTGTCGCAGCGAGTACCAAAACACGTTCCGTGTCTTTTGTTCGAAGCCCATCCCAATTCACCATAAATTCATTTTTCATTTTACGCATAGCCTCATGTTCTCCAGGGTTTTCTCTCCGCCCCAACATGCTGTCAACCTTCAAAGGAAAAACAAGAGAGAGCGAGTTACAAACTGATAACTACTGTGAGCAAGAAGGATGATGAAACATGAAGTGATATGACGTACTTCATCGACAAATATAACACTGGGAGCAATTTTGCTAGCCAGAGAGAAAACAGCCTTGACGTATTTCTCACCCTCGCCGAACCACTGCAAGAGCAGAAAATAGAGAACGAGGGAGTTAGCAAGCAAAATCAAAAAAACCCATTTGGATTGGAGGATATGAGATTCAGGGATTTGGAACGAGTGGGTTTTTAAACCACCCACCCAAATCACTCTAATAATAGTTTAAATGAGAGTGATAGTTTTTCTATAAATCCCTCAATCCAAACAACACCAGTGGATTTGCTATTATGGAATTCAAATCCGGTCCCAATTCCGTCAATCCAAACACACACAACCCAATAGTCAAAACAAATGCTCATTTTATTGACCTTTGAGGTTATGCTGGACATTGAAATATTAATGAAATTTGCGCCAGCTTCAGTTGCCACAGCCTTTGCAAGCATTGTCTTTCCTGTTCCAGGAGGGCCAAATAAAAGAATACCCTTGCATGGCTGAAAGACGAGAAATTAGAAGTTATTCAGACACCTACATAATTTGTACCAATAAAGAACATCTGAAATGTCAATATCAGTTGTCCAAAGAGTTAAAAAAACATTTTTGGTCCCTTAACTTTCACATTTTTTGCAAATCATCCCAATGTAGTTAAAAATTCAATTTAGCCCTGTAATTTTGTACAGTGCTCAATTTACGTCCAATTTTTACCAAATAGAGTCGTTTTGGCACATGCGTTGGGACGATTTGCGAAAAAGGAGAAAGTTGCGGGACTAAAAGTGCGCCAAAAACGTCGCTGTTCGAAAAAATGGACATAAATTGAGCAATGAACAAAATCACAGGACTAGATTGAATTTTTTTAACTATATTGGGATTTGGGACAATTTGCAAAAAATGTAAGTGCAAGCATGAAAAACTTCCCTGAAATTGCAAACTGCGAGCGGTCAAAATGTCAAACTAGAAACTTGAAAATTTGAAACCTAAAATAACTAGAGATATAACTAACCTTTGTTAGTTGACCCTTGCAGAAAAGTTCTGGCCTCTGTAAAGGTAGCATCACCAACTCCTTTAATGTATCTTTGACATTTTCAAGTGCTCCTATATCATCAAATGTCACGCCAATATCATTGGGAGGGATTACATCATTTAGAAGTCTTTTCTCAAATTCATTCTCGGTCGCAACATCCTGGGAAAGACACAAACATGTTTTTGTAAGTTATAATCAAGTGTTCAAAAAAAAACTGTATCATTAATGAGTATCTAATATCAAGCAAGCTAGGAATGACCTTCAGGGATTTCTTTGAACTCTTGGACTCATTCTGGATGGCATGTAGAATTTCAATGCCGTTCTGAATGCTGATACAAAAGTTTCATGCTAGCTTAGTTCCAATTTATTACATAATATTTAGCCAATTGCAACTTGTCCTTACCTCTCTATAGACAAGACAAGCCTCGTGCTTACTTCAGCTTCAGGATTTGTCATCAAATGGTGAGTTAAAGCCCACCCGACCACCTTTTCCGCACCTTCAAAAATATTTCAAAATCTCTCTTCACCTTTTGTCCACATTTCTTACATGGAAATAATAGTATGTTTTTGCAAGATGATAAGCTTACTCTCATTTGTTAGTGTTTGGTCTTTAATACTCAAAGTTTCAAGTCCATCACACTCCAGGTTATTACGATTGAGGACCTGTATGCAAAAACACGATGCAATATCTTGAAAGCATTAGCAGTAGTAACAAAACATTCTCATGGAATAGTAACACTGGAAAAAATCATATGGAAAATACTAACAGACAGCTAATTTGGAAAAAATGCAACAACACATCCTGTAATATACTTGTCCGGAAAGAAGATTGAGTTATGTCTCTCGTGCTATGTCCAGGTTAGAAATTGAATTCAAGGGCAAACTTCCTACATGAACATTGAAATCGATTGAACAGAAAGCTAATTTACATCACACTTTCAAATACAAATGGTTATCTATTCTCAGTAAAGGAAATGAATTTATCTGTACAAAGAATATCAATGTTATGTATAAAATTTGCAGAGTGATATCTTAATATGAAATAAATTCATACTCCTAAGGCAGTAAAAAAGAGATACGAAAATATATTTGTTTTATGATGAAAAAAGATCTCACAGTTCGTAAGTTATGCAGATTTGCTTTCAGTTTTAGGGTTTCGGCATCCCGTTCCAAGTGCTGCTTCCAACTGACCAGGAGTGCTTCGTCCTGCAATATTCATAAGTATCACCATACAATCTGAATTCACCAAACAGATTTGTGTAGGAATTAAAACAAACCTGGGGCAGGTGAATTGTCACTTTATTAGGGAAAAGTTTGGACAGAAACTTAGTTGCCTTTGTAACGTCCTTCGTTCTATCATGCAATCTCCCAAAACTATCCTGAAGTTATTAGTATCACATCATATTAGCCAGTAAAAAATCAAAATCTAAGAAAATAAGAATCATACTGAAGATCATTAGCCACCTGAATATAGATGTATGACAGTTACGAATTGGAACATAAACTGCAATAACTTATTTAGATATATCCAACAAGGCAACAAATCATAGTTGTTAAGGCACCAAGGCGCAAGGGTGTGCCAAGTGCCTTAGGGGCGTGCCTTTTGTACATTGTGGCTAAAATTAATAGAAACACTACATAAACTTAAATTAAACATATTACTCCCTCCGTCCCACAATTGTTTGCACCAAGTGGAGTGTTGAGGGGTAATTTTTTAAACTTTTATGAATAAAGTGAAGAAAATGATTAGATTGAGTGTAAAAGTGACATTTTGTGTAAATATGTGAATATTGTAAGTGATATGGGTGGAGTTTCTTTTAAGGATGTGAAAACAATTGTGGAACGGACGAATAAGAAAAGTGTTCAAACAATTGTAATGACTATTAGATTGAAGTTCCAAAGCACATAAATAACACAAAACATATGCATAAAACCGTGTATTTATACTCCCTTCGTCCCACTATAAGTTTCCCACTTTCCTTTTATGGATGTCCCACTATAAATTTCTTATTCCATTTTTGGCATATTATTTTCTCTCACTCAATCACATCACTCATACTTTATTTATTATTTTATCACACTTCATCTCATACTCATCTATTATTTTCTCTCTCACTATCACATCACTTTTACTACATCTATTATTTTATCATATTTTTTAATCAAAACACCCAAAATAAAGGGGAAATCTTATAGTGGGACGGAGGGAGTATTATATTTTGGCCTAAAAGGGAAGAAGATAAGGTAGTAAATATACATGCCATTATAACTTGCTTTTTATTAAAAAAATAAAACAACTAAACCAATTTAATATTACAGGCGGTGGAAGCCTAATTAACTGATTCCATATAGTCTAAACTTATTTCAATTTTCAATTTGAAACCTAAAACCTAAATATATTTTGGTCAATATCTGAAAACTGAAACATAGCCTAAGAAGACTTTTCCCACCTCAACCGTGGAGAGGCACACAGTATGGCTCCCCTTGCCCCTTAGGGGCACCTTTAACAACTATGGGCTCACATGCTAGCAGTCTTACAAAATAAACCAATAGATTTTTTTTTCTTTTTTCTTTTCTGTTTTTTTACTTTTTACCTACAAATTCAAGTTTTGACAAGTTTTTCATTCCAAAACTACTTTCAACGCACTACATATCAAATTAATCGTCTTTTTCTGATCTTCAATTTAACATTCATATTGTATGTGTGTATAAAAATTCAGATCTAAAATATGAATTAAATTTATTTTTTATTTTAGTTTTATTTTTTATTTTAGTTTTATTGATTTTGATTTATGAGTTGAATATAATTTCATACTAGATTAGAATCAATCAATATTCAAGTTGTGCATGGCACGGGAGAATTACTAGTATGTCAAATAAGAGTATATACCCAAAAAAGACAATACGCTCTGCACATGTATACATATGCATGACTAAAATAAAGATCATTATGTTGTTCACACACAACAAATCAAAATTAATAAGACAAAAAAATGTATGAACAGGTTCTTACAGGGAAAGCTAAGTCAAGCAAAGCAGTCTGATTGCTGCCAAATTTTGTGAAAAGCAAACCGCCGGGATGAGACTGCAGAATAAAACAATCATTAACGAAAGAATGTCAGTATTGTTTGTTCACTTTAAACTGAGTGATTATTGCATTGCATAGCACACCACTACCATTAACAAGATTACGAATATCTCCAAATATAAATCGATAATATCATAGATATTAGGGAAAAGGTACATATTTGACCCTCAACTATTGTCTCGGGTACAAGTTGGACCGTAAATTGTTTTTTAGTACAAATAAGACCTTCATTTTTTAAAACAGAAAAAATATGCCCTCCAACTAATAAAATGAGAAATTGGGGGTATGTTTGTTATATTGGTTGGAGGCATATTTGCTCTATTTTATTAAGTGGAGGGCACATTTGTTCTATTTTAATAGTTGAAGGGCATATTTGTTCCATTTTAAAAGATGGGGGGCATATTTGTTCTATTTTTAAAGACGGAAGGTTTATTTGTACCGAAAAATAGTTCAAGGTCAAATTTGTACCCAGGACAATAGTTTAAGGTCCAATCTGTACCTTTTCCCTAGATATTATCAATACTTGTACCTTTTCTTTACGGTTGTCTGTCTGAGTCTGTGAACCAATAATCACAACATTATTAGGAAGTTTCTCCAGCTTATTTTTATATATAGCATATGATTCTGAATTTCCTGCCATAGATTTCTCAGCGTCTTTCATAAACAATATAAAAGGCGAATCTCGGCTCACTTCAAACACAGTCTAGCAATGGAGAGCAAAAACTATGATTAGTACTATATAACAATGAGGCACCAAAAAATATATTTTTAAATGCAATTATTTTCTAGTGGGCCCACCTCAAACATAGTGTTAATAAGTAGCTTGTCCAAATCCTCCACTCCGGAGGTATCCAAGCGAAGCTCATTGACTAGACATATATAAGAGACAGAATGTATGAGACAGGAGTTTGAAGTTCATACGGCAAAAATGAGAGAAAAGTAATTAAGTTGCAAATCACCGTTGCAGAAGAATCCATGACCATTATCACAGAGACCTCCAAAATCAACTCCATCTTGCAAGGGCTTGTCAAATCTAACGCCAATTTTTGACACGGGATTATCTTCAAATGGCAAGAGAACCTTCCCTCGCATTCCAGGAGTCGGCCCCCTAAAGATCAAGCTAAAAAGGTGTCAAGTCGTAACATTTTGCAACGAATCAGAAGCTACCATTATGTGTACATATACATGTACATATGTGGTTACAACTGCAAACTATGAGTGGAGAGAGAGTAAAAAGTCCAAACGCTAAGATTATGAAACACCGGTTTTGTATTTTGAAACACCATATGATAGCAATGTCTAGAACATTTTGCATAATCAAGCACTCGCTACAAAGCAAGAGTGTTTATTACAGATGAGTGTCACTAGCTTTAAATATTGATACATGAGAATCTTTAGTGATAGGATTTAAGATCAACTCGAAGGTTTCGATTGCAAATTACCAGATATATTAAGAATTAAGATCTCGCAGTCACCAAAAGTCTCTCAGGTTTTATATTAAGTAAAGCTGTAAAAGTGCAACTGCATCCATTCTAAGCATATGATATTAAAAACATTCAAAATTTAATATCTAAAGAGTTAAAGCCTGCAACGGGGACATGTAGTGAATTTCAAATTACCTTCCAGAACTAGAATACAGACCAGAAACTGAGCCCGCAAATTTAACTCGATCACCTACGATTCAATGATCAGAAATATGTTAGAACCAACAATATGTAACAAAAAGTATTTGCCTAGGGATTGATTCTTGATTCAATAGGAAAATAAGTTAGATACTCAAAGTTACACCATTCCAATAATATCAAATACTGTAAAGCCCAAAAGAAAGCTGGAAAATTAACGCACGTACAAACTAGTACGACATTTTATTTTTCCTCTAAAACATGACAAGTAAAATTGTGGTAACTTAGTAAATTGAACATGCGAGATTAACAATAGTAAATGTTTTCCCAAGCAAGAGAAGACTACTCGGAAAACAAATTAATTTATAAAAAGGTTTGGGTTAAAAGGGATTGCACTTGTGCTTTGGGTTTATTAATTAAATAAGTGAGCTGTACATAATTTAGAAAATTAAAAAAGGTTGGGATTGAGATTTGTGTTAATTGTTAAATAAGTGGCTGATTTACACTTTTAGTGAAAAAGATTGAGTATGTTTTGAGTTTTCGGCCTTTTGGTTTAACAACAATAAATTTGGTTGAATGCAAACTAAATTGAGTTAAAATGGATTGAGCTAAATATTCGACCGCCCAAACTAATTGTAAATAATAAATGCATAAACAACAAAGAATATCTAGAAGGGTTGACGGGAGGCCTTGGCTGCCCCCATTGAGATTCGACATTGTATGTATGTGTGTGTGCTTGTATGTGCATGTTACTAGAAATAGAATTGCTCTCTGAAACAAACCAGAATATACTAACCCAAATGAAAGTCTTCAATACTTACCAAATTTGATTGTAGGGTTCTTATTGGCATTTGATGAAGATGGTACATTATCAATTTCCATTTTCGTCTGCGAATCCAAGACAAGGGAAGTACTCAACAAATTAGTGGTATCTGCTTCACCGGGAGAGGGTTCAATGTCCTTAGCAGAGGATACAGGAACTTGTTTGCTCGTATTGCTCACTTTTTCTGCATTATTTCCTTCTCTCAGAGGCTCAGTGTCCTTAGAAGAACCCTAAAGTATGACAATAATTAATAAATTGCAATCCATCCATTAATTTATAAAAGATAAGGATGATTGGATAACAAAATTCGAACACTTTAAAAAGATCCTTCTTATGATACGTGTGGCGTTTTATAAAACTACCAAATGTGGTGCCTGGTTTATCGAGTGGAGGAAGCTATTTCTCAAACATCTTTTTTTTTTTTTTTATGAACTTCTCTTTGGAAAACAAAAGCAAACATGCACAAACAAGTGCAGAATCCATAATGTATCTATCTTACTCCCAAGAATGAATGGCTGTCGAATATGAGCAACTTAGCTCCAAAATAATGAGCAAGTGCCTTTGCCAACATTTCCTGATAAATATCGGACCCTGAAAACAACAAATATAACATCAAAATGGTGGCAGGTGCTACTAAGAGTGTGTTTGCCGACTTTATTAACAACTTTCAGAATCACTTATTTTCAAAAATTGTGAGGAGTAACTTTAGAAAATAATTTGTTTTCTACTGTTTTGTAGAGTTTGCAGACACCACTTAATATTACAACCAAACCTCGGGCAGACAATAACTGAAGATGGAATTAATCACAGACCTGCAGGACCAGTAAGCAAGATTCTTGGATTCAGAGTAGGAAGCTCGGATGTAAATTTAACTTGCTCCTTATGTTTCAGTTGTATAAATGATGCTGCAATTAGCACACTTTTTGTGCTCTCGCTGCAAGTTGAACGACAATGCATATATTTAAAGTCTTTGACAAAAGCATGCATTTTTCCATCTGCTGATCATTAACTTGACGATGAGAAACAAAAATATGTAGAATTGGGGCCTACCTCAAATAGTATGGGAAATCATCAAATGAGACTTCTAAGTGTCGCCCATCTAGAATTGCTGCAAGTATGCCTTCCCTGAATGATTGACCTCGCGAACACATTACAGATAAAGGTGTTGGGATCGGATCTTTAACCCAGTCTCTTTCTTCCTGTTTACAGAAAAGATTTTTACAATCTATATCATGAGATAACATAATTAGCAACTACTCCAGCGGTTGTTACTTGCCTCCAAGCCACCAATCTCCATATTGCCGTCAAGCGGGAGACTCTTGCCGGCAGTCCCATCATCTGCAGCCACTTCACTTTCTAGATTCGTAGCTGAGTTAACTTCTTGGCCGTCAACATCGTCTTCATTGAGAGGGGGGGAAGAAGGTAGATCACTCCCTTTGAAGTTTTTACCACTGGCCTGAGAAGTAGGTTTAAGACGTGATAAATCTTGACGCAGGTTAGAAAGAGAGGCCAAAATTGAAGCACCCGCTACAGCTGATGCATCTCCTGCTCGCCTTTCAACATGAACCAACTTTCCTATATTAGTCTGAACATCTGGAGGAGGGGTCTTGACTATACGATCATAAGACAGGTGCTGGAAAATCTACACAGATGGGGTTAAGGACATACCAGATGCAAGAATGGACATGAGTAACCATAGTAAGAATAGTGCATATATAAATAAATAAAAGGATACATAAGCATGATTTCCCAGAAAGCCGAAAGCTACTTCATCCCCTGAATTAAGATCACAGGTAGTGTTTTTCTTAATTGTTTTCCCATTAACTTGCACACTTCCTTTGCTCCCCCGACTTTCAAGCACCGCAACAGATTTATCTTCACGCTGGTCGTTCGCAGGGAAATAAAAAGGTAATGCAAGCACAAATGCAAATCACGAAATTTGTGTTCAAAGAAATTTAATGAAGCAGTATTACAAGCAAAGCATTAAATGTATGCTCTCTCCAATTTTTTCATCGTAAATTTTGTAAAGAGCTACAAAACGAGCAACAACATAGAAGAGAAAAATAGTTACATGCAGAACTTCAACTATTTCAGGCAATACAGAACCTTTTCATATGTCTCACAATCATGTAGGAATGAATTGGTCACTATTCAAAAGAGAATTCCACATACAAAAATGAGAATGCAGGGTGATATCAAATATAGAATACCTGAGAGAGTCTTATGGAACACAAAATGGCACTAACTCCCTGATCCCGAATCAAGAGATTAGCCTGTTTGCTTGACCCTACCAGAAAATTGGTTGTGTACACAGATACAGTGGGGTTCTACAAACAGATTTATTGCATTTACTCAAGCCGAACACAAGAAAATGAAAGTGTTTCAAATCCAACTAATGAATAATAATAAATTACCTGAGGAGACTCGGTTAGAAGTCTACACCAAGGAGAGTTGGTTTCGAAACCTTGGTTCTGCTTCCACGGGGTGAACGAGCTCTTAGTCTTCTCAACCACCATAGGAGTTGCCTCTACATTTTTACAGAATTAACCAAATTAAGCCGAATCTTAATCGTAATAAATTATTTCAACAAATTACTCCTTAAACAAACTTTCAAATAATTTCAACAAGTTACAACTTAAACAAACCTTCTGGAACAAGGTCAGCATCAGTAACAGCGTTCTCGACGGGGTCAGTAGCGGCGGCGGCATCCGGTGGATCAGCGGAACTTATTTCGTTCTCCTGCCAAAGGAAAAAAAAAACATTAAAAATGAAAATCAACTGCAAACCGCCCCGACGCTGCTTTATCTGTGTGTGCGAAGCCGCTTTAACTGTGTGCGCAAGGAGGGAGAGAGAGTGAGAGTGCCTTTTGACGCTTGGGAGAAGGAGGTTTATTGTGATTATCATCGGACGGCGAAGATGATCTCTTACTATTATTTGACGGCAGAGATCCACTTCGCCTAGTCGACACCATTTCAGCTCCTTCTTCTCTTCAGTCTTCTCGATTTTTAGAGAGAGAATCTGTTTTAATATATGGATATTAGCCACTGTGTGTAATAAAGAAAAAAAAGGAAAGCAAAGAGTGAGTGAGGCAAAACTTAGAGAGAAAAAATTGTGAGGGGTCAAATTGAGAATACTTATTTTGTCGGGGGTATCAACAGGATTTTTCGAGAAATGTAGGCTGGATCTTGTTTTCATGTTAGCTGATTTTTGTTGTGCAGATGAAATGCACAGAGATCTGTGTTTTGAGCAAGTCTTTGTGTGAACCGTGGTTCGGGGGTGGGAATAGTTCGAGTCAGGCTTCTCGATGAAAAGTCTCGACTGATATATAGTTGTTAAACTCAAGTCTGATTTGCTACCTTTGATATATTTTTAGTAAATTTAAATTTGATTTTTTTAATAAACGAGCCACATTACCTTGGTCGAGCAATGCTACACAACTATTTGTTTGTGCACGAGGATTTATACAAATAGTTGAGGAGATTTAGGCTCTTGCGCGATTAGAGCCTTCGCCCTTCGATTCAATACGCCTGCTTGCCTTGAGCACACTTTTGTCGTGCACGACTGAAATTCCAACCATGAACAATCAAATATTTTGCAACATTTTTTTCAATTCTACTATCTTATCTTTATTAATTATGAAATCACTTTCTGTAACACCCCTATCAATTTTAAGTTAGTTATTTTATATATGTATTTAAATTTTAAATTTTTTGAAAAATATTTGGACGTTGATTTTTATAAGTTTATATTATTCAATTTCCTAATTAAAAAGGATGATCCATTTCTTAAAATTTTCGGAAATATATCAACAACCCTATGTATTTATTTCAAAACCAAAATTAAATTGAAAATTTTGCTCGTCAATTTTATTATTATTATTATTAAATTCTTATTTTCTTTCTACGGTTTCAAGAAATATTTTAAGTAAATCAAATCTTATACCAAAAATATCTTAACTGAAATTCTATTATCTTTCTTTATATACAAGGTACTTCTATAAATCAAATTATATAAATACTTTCTCCTAGTAAAATAAATACACGCATAAAAATATTCGTCTACAATAAAATTACAGAATTATTTATTCTACTTTGGAATCACGAAACTCGACTCCAAAAGAATTAAAGTTATTTTCATTGCATGCATTGCATCCACGACATAAAAATCGAGGTGGAATTTTCTTACTTACGTATTCACTTTGTCACCTTTAAATTTTATTTGTGAATTTAATTGTTGCTTAGCTACATGACCCTATGTTTATGTTTATTATGGGTTATTTCGACGGAAATGTCGTTATAGCTAGCGGGAACTACGGTCCGGGATGGTAAGATCATTGGGGGGTAAATCCACCGTATACAGATTGCACAGATTGGTCAATTTACTTGGTCAATATACAGATTGGTCAATATATGAAAGACTTATGTACGCATGTTTGTGAGTTTCTGATGAGGATCCACTGAGCTAGTTGTTTTGCTCACCCCAATCATATTAACATTTTTCAAACTAAAAAGATTAAAGGAGTTGCAGCGTGGAGGGATGGTGGATGCGTGTCAAGAAATTAGTTGTTATTTTAATGTTGCGATTTAATTAGTTAATATGTGATTATGAGTTTTTGAGTATTTAATTAAATAAAACGTCACATCCTTTGTTTATTAAAAATCGTATTTTAATGTAAATTGATTTATTTTTAAGTGATTGATTTAAGTTTTCAAATTTGTCATTTGTTTTAATATTACTTCCGTTGCAAAATATTTTTATAAATTAATAAATTTAATCTACATCAATATTTCAATGCCTTCCGAAAATCAAGATAAGACATTACGGAGTATTTTATTAAAAACTAAATAAATATATATGTAATATGTTTGCCACAATGAATAGTGTGGAGGCAAATTTGCCACACACTATTCATTTGTGGCAAATAGCCACCACTTTAGAGCTCTCCTTGGAGATGACTTATACTATATTTGCCATGGAAAGTGCTCATTAGTCTCTCCTTCGAAGATGGTCTAAGAGATTGCAGTCTACAAAGGTACTATCTCGGAGCATAAGGAACCTCAAGAAAATGCTACTCATCTTCATGACCTAAGAAATAACCATAACCTTGTTTTATAAACTATCTGAACATGATTGTTTTATGATTATTTAGGGTGAGTGAAATTCAAAAAAAAATTGGATGGAAAATTCTGATGAATAGTTATTGTTTATATTTGTTTTGGAATTTTGAGTAAGGTATTATGTAACTTCATGTCAAATCAATTATGAAAATGCGAGTGATGTTGTATTGTTATAATAGTAGGATATATAGATATTTTTAGGGTGGATGTAGTTGGATGTTGAAATCCGGATGTTAAATCTCAAACTAGAACAAGACGGGGAAACATTACGTTCCACGTCCAAAAGTGTGAGTCCCAAAACAAACATGTCATTTGACATGACGCAGGGATGTTGGATGAAATGTGGGAATAACTACAAAGAAATAACGTTCTTATTCTCCTCGAGGCATTTATCCGCAACTAGAGGCCGGTGTGTTAACAAAATCCTGTCAGGGAAAACCCTACAAGAGACAAAATATGGGCCAAGAAAAAAGATACACCCTGTAAACCCACCTACCAACAACAACGATAAAATTCTGAAAGCTAACCAAAATCAAACTCAACGAAACAGGGAAAAAGACAAATGGGGGATCAAAAGCATCATCTCGTATACTTGTCGATATAGTCCATCTTATTGTTAAACTCTGTCGAATAGTCAATAGGTAAGACCTCGGAAACTCTAACCTCGAACTCATCAATAACGTTTCCTAGAGTTTGCTAATGGGATAAACTCATCTTAGGCGGCCTATGGCAGCCGAGCTTCTCTGTGGAGTGGGAAGAAGCCGCAAGAGCAAGATCACGCGCATCGACGACAGGCAACTCCAATAAAGCAGTAACCCCCACCTCCCGAGTGTTGCCTGAGGACTCATCCAGGCGTTTGTTTTGGAGGACTGAGAATGCGTTGCTCATCGGGATCAAGCCGGATGAAGAGACTAATGTCGGGATCGAATTTACCACAAAAGTCGAGGAAGGATCTCACGTGGGCGCACAAGGCTGTTGATTCGAAGGGGAAGGCCTGGACTGTATGTTACGACAGGTCCTTCCACGAAGGCCGTCGCGAGGAGGCGTTTGTGGGTTCGATGGCAGTGGGGTCTGCCTCTTGTTGTTGTGTGCCGACATGTGTCCAACAACCATGCAACGACTGCAATATTTTACAAGTTGTTCATATAGCACGTCCACCAACACAGATTGGTCCCCACATTCAAGGATTAGACGCTCCAAAAGTGACTGCTACATGTCCACCTTGATAAAGATTCCGACATATTGAGCCATAGTCTTGGCCGATGTGTGAGTGTCCATCTTCACGAACGTGCCAACCGTCGCAGCCGAGAGGACTTTAGATTGCCAAAGTTCGATTGGAAGACCGACAAAGGTAGACCCAAACCTGGGCCGTCGAGGTTGGGATCTGGTTCAGATTGAAGCCGAGAAACCAATGTTGTAGACGAAAGAAGTTTGGGGCCAACTGTTAAACTCGTCTTCTAAAAATACAACCACGTTTTTTCAAAGAGTGAAATTTGAAAACCACAGAACATTCTCCAAACGGAATAGTGGTCAAATTCCCTCCTTCAACAAGAGAATAATACAAGGTACAAAGAGGGAAAGACATCTATTCTCACCACTTTATTATTTATTGAATATATTATTTTTCGACAATTCACCTGTAAACTATACCACATTGTTAAATTAAAACATGCTTATATATTTTGTTCCAAAGTTCATGTGTTATAATCTTATTCGATGCTATTTATACATATATGAAAAAACATGTGTTATCAGATGAGCACAAATATGTTATTATATGGAAAAAATATATATAACTACACCAAATTTAGTAAATAACATATAAATTTTTTTACTTTAAGAAGATGAAAATAGAATAAGAAAATAAAAATAGGTTTAACTAAGCATAAGATGAGAAATGTAAAAAAAAAAAACACGAGTAAGAAAGAGCAAGAAGACGTGTGAAGAAGAAGGAAGTGGGTAGAAGGAGTCGACGAAGGAAGAAAAAGGGGAAGCGATTAAAATTAAGGCATATTTACATATAAGTTTTTGCTTTTTATTTAGGGTTGGCAATGGGACGAGTAAAAACCCGGACCCGCATGAAACCGGCCCGCACGGGGTGGGTAAATACCCGGTCAAATGAGTTCCGGGGCGGGTAAATACCCGGTCAACGAATACCCGCCGGGTATGGAACGGATAATGGGATTGTATTACCCGACCCGAACCCAACCCGCATATATATAATATATATATATATATATATTAGTATAATAAATATATATTAAAAAACTTTCTAAATTCTAATTACAAGGTTTACACAATAACAGAACATACACACGCACTGCTTTCTGCCTTTCTAATTCGAGGAAGAAGACGTACGTGAAGAATTATCTATCAAACGAGTGTTGAGAATTGAGATATTAATTGTGTTATGGATTTGATTTTGTTAGGTTAATTTTGCATTGAACAATATGTATGTTTTTAATATTTTATGTTCTATTTAATGTTGGAATTGATGTTTTTAAATGTGATATTTTATTTAAATAACAATTCTTTTTTATTAAAAAAAAAAAATATTATGGTGGGGCGGGGCGGGTTTACCCGCCGGGTTCGCGGGGCGGGACGTGGCGGATTTTGGCGGGGCGGGGCGGGCAACATGTATAATTATTTTTGGCGGGGCGAGTCCTGGGACAGGTCATACCCGTCCCACACCCGCCCCGTTGCCAACCTTACTTTTATTTAGGCCATGTTTGATAGCTTAGATTAACTATATATCATTTTTATTGGTTGTTTGATAGCTTAGATTAAGAGTAGATTATGTTTTAAAATTTATAAAGTTTAGTTATCATCCTAATCTTAGATAATCAGTCTTTGCTATCAAACATGCCCTTAGGTATAAGTTATAGCTAGTAAATGTGGGTATATATATTTTTCATATTCCATCATACTTTTTCCGTCTCACTATAATTTTTCTACTTTTATTTTTTTGGACGTTACGTAATAAATTTTTCATTTTATTTTTTGACTTATTATTTTCTCAGTAATCACATACTGTAACTTATATTATATCTATTATTTTATTATATTTTATCTTATATTACTAATCTATTATTTTATCTATCAATTACATCACTTATATTATATGTTATCTTTTATTTTATCATACCATATTTTATACTACTATTTTTTTTCTCTCTCAACTACATTAATTGTATTGTACTTATTAGTATTTTATTATATTTCTTAATCAAAATATCAAAAGAAAAAAAATTATAACGGATGAAAGCGAGTATATTTTATTATCTGAATTATTAACAAGTGTCATCTATAATTATTATTGAGTATTTTACGTTTTCACTCTATACGTATCATTATCAATAATGTAAATAGTGAAATATAGAATAAAAAAAATATTTCATTTTGGTCTATTTAATAATAATCTCATTAGGGGCGTATTTAGCCTAAGGCCTTAAAAAAAAAAAAAAAAAAAGCCTAAGGCCTTAATTTATTATTATTATTTTTATTTGAGAACTTTCTTTTTTTCCCGTAATAAAGAAAAGCGTGGGGCCCGCCTTAGAGTGGCCGCGGTACAATAAGAAACCCTAAACCCTGATTTTCACAACACAAAACCCTCCGCCCCACCCGCCATTGATATATACACAAGAGAGAGCGAAAAAGAAAAGTTGTACCAGTTTCAGTGATGGCTCTGTACGTGTTGCACGAGTCGGCGTCGGGTTATGGCCTCTTCCAAGCACATGGAATCGACGAAATCGGCCAGAATACTGAGGCTGTTCGGAGCTCCATCACCGACCTCACTCGCTTTGGCAAGGTCGTGAAGCTCGCCGCTTTTAGCCCATTTGAGTCAGCGCTTGATGCTCTTAATCAAATCAACGCCATCTCCGAAGGTAATACCGAATTAGGGTGTAGGAGAAACCGGAACAAGTTCAATAATTGTTTTCGACTCTTTTTTATTTTTTTTCTTTAATTGAGAGTTAATGTTTGGTTTTTTGTGTGCTCATGCTTTTATTTTTTGGTTTTCTGGTGTTTCTAACGGAGTTCGATTTTCTTGGTTTTGAATGTGCCGAAGAAAAATTGGAGCATTTTATAGTATCTGGCTGATAGAAGTGGCTTATTTGGAGAGAATGTTTGTGAAAAGATTTTGATACTTTTAAATAATCTGAATTGATTGTTGTGCTTTAAAACTTGAAGCTTTTTTCATTGTTGAATTAACACGTGGAGATGGAAGATTTTCTGAAACCTGTGAAGACAGAGAAAAGGGATCTGTGTTTATACTGTGTTGTGTGGTTTGTGTTTATCCTGACTGTTTCTAAGATTTTGAAGTATACGTGGTTTCATTTTTATGGATTTTGTATCAACATTTTGGATTTAGTATATGAGAGCAAAAACTATTTTCTACATCTAGTGAAGACATGTTTCAATCAGAGTTTTATAAATTAATGTTTCTGGATTTTCTTCTCTGATTTTTTAAGAGCTGTAATTCAGCCTTTGATTTTTGGGAAACAATTGTGACATTGTTTGAATGTGATGTGGAATTAAGGTCAAATGACTGATGAGCTAAGGAACTTTCTGGAGCTAACTTTACCAAAGGTTAAAGAAGGTAAGAAGCCAAAGTTCAGTTTGGGAGTTGCAGAGCCAAAGCTTGGATCACATATTCTTGAAGTAACTAAAATTCCCTGCCAAAGCAATGAGTTTGTTCTTGAGCTTATTCGCGGTATTCGGTTGCATTTTGAAACGTTCATTGGGAACCTAAAGGTTGGCATTTTTTCTTCCTTTAGTTTTCTTGCCTCTTGGTGCTTGTTATATAAAGTTGAGATATGATGTATTTGATACCTTAATTCTTCCATTTAAATATGAGCAGCCAGGAGATTTGGAGAAAGCACAACTTGGCTTGGGTCACAGTTACAGCAGAGCAAAGGTGAAGTTCAATGTAAACCGTGTGGATAACATGGTTATTCAGGCTATCTTTCTTCTTGATACCCTTGATAAAGATGTCAATTCATTTTCCATGAGAGTAAGGTTAGTATATTCCACCCGTTTATCTCCTAATCAAACTGTATTTATATGTTATTTGCAGCTTTTTACTTTAGAGCCCGTTTGACTGAGCTTATAAGCAGATGTTTAGGAGCCTTATAAGCTCTCAAAATTTGTTAAGCAAAAAAAGATTTAACAGCTTATAAGACCTTAAAATAAGTTCTTTACAGCTTATAAGCTCCAAAAAGAAATGTACCAGCATCCTAACTTATTTTTCTAAAAAATCTTTTTAGTTATACTAAAATTTATTGATTTAAAAAAATGAATTTTTTTTTTACCCACCCATCCCCACCTCCTCTCTCTAAATTAATTATTGAATTAAAATTTAAAAAATATTTCTCTCAAATTATCAAAGAACTTATAAGTTTTATTTGCCAAACACTTTAACAATTTATAAGTTACTTAATAATTATGTCTTTTATAAGCTCCTGAGACAACTTATAAGATGTTTAAAATAAGCTTTAGCCAAACTGGCTCTTAATCTCAACTATGTACTGCCTCAATGAATGTTTACAATTTATATATGCATTACATTCTACTTTTATAAATGTTTTTTTAATAATACTTCACTGTATTTCAACCAGAGAATGGTACTCTTGGCATTTCCCTGAATTGGTGAAGATTGTCAACGACAACTATCTGTATGCCAAACTTGCCAAATATGTGGAGGATAAGTCACAGCTTTCTGAGGAACATTTGGCAGGCCTGACTGATATAGTCGGAGATGAAGATAAGGCAAAGGAGATCATAGAAGCTGCAAAAGCATCTATGGGTACGTTTTCTAATACTTTTGGGTATAATAGCATACATTATCGTATGCTGATATTCAATTCTTCTCTCTTTCAGGACAAGATTTGTCTCCAATTGACTTGATTAACGTCAAGCAATTTGCACAGAGAGTTATGGACCTTGCTGAGTACAGGAAGAAGCTCTATGATTATTTGGTTGCCAAAATGAATGACATAGCTCCTAATTTGGCTGCTTTGATTGGCGAAGTTGTTGGAGCTCGTTTGATATCTCATGCTGGTAGTCTCACAAACTTGGCAAAGTGTCCATCTTCAACTCTTCAGATTCTTGGTGCTGAGAAGGCTCTCTTCAGGTACTTCCACTAGAGTTTCAAATCTTATGTTTTTGTGTTAATTGCTAAAAAAATCATGATATTTTCAAGTACAACATAAGCCTTTAAAATTTACAATTCGATAAACAGAATTTTTAAATTTTGCAATTGTATCATATGACTATTTTATGGCAGCTTATTCTGACGTGGCAGCCATTTTTTTAAAATTGCAAATTAAGTCCCGACCTTTTGTCATTGTTTCAATTTAATCACAGCATTTTATTTATTTCCCAATTTCATAAACTGCCATGTCAGCATATTTGCAGGAAAATAGTCATGTGATAGAATTGCATCAAGTTATAAGGTCGTGTTTTGAATTGCAAATTCTAAGGACATGTTGTAATTGAAAAAACATGTAAAGATGGTGATTTATTTTGTAATTAAACCCTTTGATTTTTACTCTTGACTACTTTTTTTGTTGTTTGTTTAATTCAATTTTGGGAATGTTTTAGTGATTCTTTTTTTCAGTTTCTCCCCTGATTTTGTTTATACTGTACGTTTTCAGGGCATTGAAAACCCGTGGAAACACTCCAAAGTATGGTCTGATATTCCATTCATCCTTCATTGGTCGTGCATCTGCTCGGAATAAAGGCCGTATGGCTCGCTATCTTGCTAACAAGTGTTCCATTGCCTCTCGCCTTGATTGCTTCCTTGGTAACTAGACATTTTTCAGATAATAGTAATTATTCTGATATATATTTTTTAAATCTTGTTTGGGCACTAATAGTTTGTTGTTTAATCATGACTTTTTTTTTTTTTTTTGTGGCAGATAAAAGTACCACTGCTTATGGGGAGAAACTCCGCGAACAAGTTGAGGAGCGTCTCGACTTCTACGATAAAGGGGTTGCTCCACGCAAAAACATTGATATGATGAAATCTGTTATAGAAGCAGTTGATGGCAAAGGTTGGGCCACTTTACATATGTTTTCTGAAAATTAAAAAAAATTGATGTGTAATACTCTTGTACACCATACAACTAATACTTTTCAGTTAACACAACTAATACCTTTTAGTAAAACAACTAATATCATTTAAAAATACACTTGAGTTGTATGGTGCACCTGGTATACATGTTTTTGTCAAAATTGATACACAGTCTATATCTGGAGAATCTGATCTTTGAATGAGTCTGTAGATCTATATCCCTGGTTTTCATGCTGGCTCACTTAATCGATTCACATGTTCTTATGTTTGTTTGCTGTGATATTTTATCGAACACTTGGTCTGCACTTAGTTATGAATTATGATGATCCTTGTACTTATATTAGCATTTGCTACATTTAGAAAGTTTCTTTTATCAGTTTTTAAATTATTAATTGATTTCAAACCTTCAGCAGAGGATGAGCCTATGGCTGATGTGAACGGGGATGACCATGAGGAACCTAAGTCAGAAAAGAAGAAGAAAAAAAAGGATAAGAGAAAACAAGTGGAAGAAGATGAGGAAATGAATGATGCAAATGGAGTCGATGTGGAAGAAGCAAGTCCTAAAAAGAAGAAAAAGAAGAGTAAAGACGTGAAGTCGGAAGACGCTGTTACTCCTGCCACCGAAGCGAAAAAGAAGAAGAAAAAGAAGTCAAAAAGCGAAGATTCTGACTGATTTTGGCAAGGTAATGGAGAAAGGAAGCTACTTGTATTTTCTTGATTTGAGCATGTAAGTAGTTTGAATGATCTATTTATGGCTAAGTTAGTAGTTGTAATGATGTTTGATTTTGCAATTTTGGTGTCTTTATCTTCTGTATTAGAAACGTTATTGCTGAACCCTCGTATGGATGGCTATTTTGGATACTTTATTAGTGCAAGTGCTTATTACGTGTTTTGTCCTTTTTTCTGCTCCTGCATAATTTTTATTCAGTATTCAAAATCTGTACTCCCTTTGTTTCAGAGAATTTGTATTTAATAAAAAAAATTAAAAAATTGACAAATTTATTCTCAATCCTTCACTTTTTTCTATTTAATTTTGAAATTTATGAACATTTTTCATTTAGGGTATAAATGAAAAATGTTACTATTCTTTATTAAATGCAAGGGGTAGATTTGAAAAAACAAAAAGCTAAATAGTAGTTGAAGTTGCACCTAATTTGAAAAAAAATTTGAACTCTTGAATGACAGTTATTATAAAATGTCATCAATATACAAATAACTCGTCTTTAAAAGTAATAGAAAAAGAAATTAATACTCGAAGATTAACACCTACAATTCCGATGTGCAATAAGTGGTATATAAGCTAAAGATTCCCAACTGTTTTGGTTGTGTTGTTAGGTTTGAATGATTATTAGCATAAAAATTTGGAAAAAATATGAATATATTACAATGTTCGATGTTTTTAATATAATTTAACCTCAAAGTTTCAATTTATGGAAATAGTGCGCAATATATTTGAAAAATTAAAGTCTTAATTTTAATATATAAGAAATTCAAAATCAAAATAAATTACTAATTTAAGAAATTGGAAAATTAGAATAATATGGAGTATATAACAATAGGCTCTAACACCATTTAAATAAACCAAAAAAATTGTAGAATTAAAAATAATTATTACTTAAATTAACATCATAATCATACTTCAAATTTGAAAACTTAACTATATTATTGTTATACATCTAAAACCATCATACCATTTAAAAGCCTTTTTTAAAAAAAATCAACCACTCCCTCCATTCCAATTTATTATTAATTTTTTATTTGAGGGGACCCATAGATTAAGAAAATAAAGTAATAGTAGAATTTTAAGTACATTTTTGTTTAAAATTGTGATTTGTGAATACGGTAAATAGTGAAATTTATAAATTGTTTTTTATTATTGGGACATGAAAAATATTTTTACAACTTTCGAAAAAGAAAAAATGTAAAAATTGTTATGATTGTTTTTTTTTTTTTTTTGATAAGTTTAAAAATCAACTATTAAAACTTGAATGTAAAGTGAAAGTTCCATAGAATTTTGATAAAAAAAAGTTAGGCCCAGTTTGACTTTCTATACTACATACTTACAAACTAAATAATTTTTTTTAAGGGATGAATGATACCTTTATTTGATTTTATAGGAGTAGAAAATAAGGTGTATTAAATGAAATTGTTAAAAATAAGAAATGTGAAGATATATTTAGCACTTTTATCAAAAAATTAGAAGGCCTGCTGCAACTACCAAGAACTCAAGCAAAAATAATCTTCAACGCAGAGCCTCCTTCAACCTCTCTCTCACCCCCATTTCCCTACACTTGGAGAGATAAAGCAACTGAGAATGTCGGCGGCGGCGAATCTGGAAGATGTACAGTCGGTGGATCTCATGTCGGAGCTCCTCCGCCGTATGAAGTGCGAGCCCAAGCCTGACAAACGTCTCATTCTCGTTGGTAATTTTTCGTTTACCCTTTTGACGCACGCAACCCATCTCATTTCTTATCATTCGATTCCTGGTATTAAATCTCGTATATCTGTATGGATTTCCGGTTTTCTAAGTTTTGGTGAGGATTTATGTGGATTAGATTTGATTTGATTTGGGTGCGCCAATGTTCCAAATCGCGGAGATTTATGAGTCGACGTTGAATGTAGTGATTTATACCTTTTGTTTTGTTTCCTGTTGCAAAATTGAGGTCCAATTCTTTTAGATGTGGTCTTTTATGAATGCATGTGTATAGCTGCCAATGTTTATCGTCTCAATCCTTTTAATTTGTTGGATCAATATGCATTCTATTGGCAGAAATGCTTCAGGCTTGGTGTAATTTTTCTAAAATCAAAGCTCTACTGTATTTAAGTCAAAATGGAGGAAATTGGCTCTTTTTGTTCATAGCTGAAAATGCATCCGTGACAAATTATTTATTTCCAGACATGATTGGTTGGATTCATTGGATAACTGACATGGTCTTGTGGGAAAAATGAAAGCAGAGTGGATGATTGTGGAGATGATAGATTAAGATTATTTTAGTTTATGTCAGGTCTGCAAATTGGCTGATTGAAGCATTTGTAATGAAATGTTTTCATAGTTTATAGAAAACGATTAGTATGTTCTACTACTAGATATTCTTCAAGAAATTGTCTCTTGAAAACTGAATTTTCCTGAACACAGCAATCGAAACATGTTTACAGCATTAAATTAATAATCTGAGAATTTGACACTGCAGGTCCACCAGGATCTGGAAAAGGTACTCAATCGCCAATATTAAAAGATGAATATTGCTTATGCCATCTGGCTACTGGGGATATGTTGAGGGCTGCTGTTGCTGCCAAGACTCCCCTCGGGATTAAGGCCAAGGAGACTATGGAAAGGGTACGTTCATTACTCAGCTATACTTAAAATGACATAACTACTCACTCTTTCGTATGATTTCTCAGGGAGAACTTGTTTCTGATGATTTGGTTGTTGGGATCATAGATGATGCATTGAAGAAGCCTTCCTGTAAGAAAGGTTTTATTCTCGATGGATTTCCAAGAACAGTTGCCCAAGCAGAAAAGGTTTATTTATATCTTTGCTTTCTGTGTTAGTTATAAGTTATAACGGTTATGATCTGAACCTTGCATTTGTTTCTTATATTCAGCTTGATGAGATGCTTAGCAAACGTGGAGTTAAGGTTGACAAAGTTCTCAACTTTGCAATTGATGATGCTATCTTGGAGGAGAGAATTACTGGCCGTTGGATCCACCCTTCTAGTGGCCGTTCCTACCACACAAAATTTGCTCCTCCTAAAGTTCCTGGTGTTGATGATGTAATAATAGTATTTTTGTCATCTGTCATTGCAAAAGAGAATGCTGTTTTGTTCTCAGATTTGACTCTTTTTTTTTTTTTTGCTTTATGAGATCAACATGCATAGCTTTTCATCATTAAACCTTACTTTAAAGCTAAAAGGCTGATTTTTTTCATCACTGTAAGGTAACGGGAGAGCCTTTGATTCAACGTAAGGATGATACTGCAGCTGTTCTCAAGTCAAGGCTTGAAGCTTTCCATAAGCAGACCGAACCGGTATGTTTTTTTGCTCAATCTTTTTTTCTTTTTCTTGCAAACATTTGTCTTATGGCCGGTAAGAATTTTCTTTCCTTTTATGTGAATTATTTGTATAAATGGTTTTCTTACTCTTTTCACTTCGACTCTGTGGTACATATATAATTTAACTAGGATGATGATAGAAGCACACAACCTCGTCTTCTTAACTTTAATGGGAACTATGGCTATTTCAATAATCTATTTTATTTATATAATTTAACTACAATCAGCCAATTTCGTATAGTAGGTTGCAATTGGATAAAAAAAATTGTACATGTTGCAAATTGATAAAATGGCCAAGTACAGTTTGCAAATTTTGATAAACATATTTAAGCTGCAATCAGTCAATTTTGTATGGTACAAGTTGCAATTGGATAAAAAAATTGTAGAGTTGCAAATTGATAAAAAAAGTCATAGTAGAGGTTGCAAATTGATATTAACCCGAATCTGGTTTATTATTTCGTCGTACAATAAAAGACAAAACTGAGGTTGAATGCTACGTGTACAGGTTATTGACTACTACAGCAAGAAGGGCATCATTGCAAACCTTCCTGCAGCTAAACCTCCCCAGGAGGTCACATTGGAGGTTAAGAAAGCATTGTCTTGATTGATGTTTTTTTTGGGTAGACTAATCAATAATAAACATACTGATTCTCCAACATATTCTTCGACTGTTTCGTTATGAGTCGAAACATATTTAGTTCTATATTTGAATACCGAGAGAGGGAAATAACTATCCCAAGTCTTTTTGTGGATTTTTTTATGAATTATTATTAGACTTTTGAGATGCTATATTAATTTGTTGTACTAAACATACGTACGTTGGTAGTTTTTATTTACGCACGCTCATTGGATGTATGTTTGCAAACTCTACAAGAATGAGGTTGTAAAACTTATTAGAGTTTGCAAACACGCCTTATAAGATTGCACACTCTCGTCACTCGTTGCACAGTAGACAAATACTGTATTAACGTTACATCTCATCTTGCATAGTGATTCATTCGTTTGATGTCTCAAAAGTCGAAATCTTTCCAATGAGAATTAGTAACTTCTCTATGGTGTAATTGATAATTTGATAGAGAAACATATAAAGAGAAATTGTTAGGGTTCTGTTCAATTTTCTTTATAAATGGGACCGTTCCTGTAATATTTTTCATTTACTGAGATTCATTATTAAAATTTGAGACGACGAAGACGAACCCTTATAAATTAAAATTTTAATAATTTTTTTATGGTAAATTCGAATATGAACACAACTTATTCATTCCGAGCACAAATGTCATTTGATACTCCATCACCCACATAAACAAGGTTTATGTTGAAGATGATTGTCATACGAGTGCACAAAAACGCTTTGATAATGTATTATAATGAAGTCGAGTTCCTCAAGAAACAACATAAAGAAGACATCCTTGCACGAGACAAACTTATGTGAGACAATGTCACAATAGATTATTGAAATAGCCATAATTCCCATTAAGTGAAGACAGTTGAAGTTGAGAAACAACTAACTTGAATTCAATGTTGAAAGAAAGTTGATGAGTAAAGCAAGAATCAGCAAAACCTAGATATCAACAACTAGTTTTGCATCAAGATGTGAAAAGTCCTGGAAGAAGGCCTTGAAGTGCTCATAAGAATGCTTCACATCATCAACGGCACACATTTCTCTAATGCTATGCATCGACAGCTGTGGGCCCCCAACATCAACAGTTCGAATACCCACACCACTAGCCAAGATGGGGCCGATTGTTGACCCACACAACATGTCATTACGAACCACAAATTCCTGGATTCAAATGTTTGAAAGAATGAACAAAAAAAAAAAAAGGAAGAAAATATTAATCTATGCACAAATTTAAAGAATGTTAGAATCTCCAACCTGTACGGGAAGGTCATGCTTAGCTGCTATTTCCTTGAATAAGAAGGAGGTTACTGCATTCGTTGCGTATCTTTGGTTTGCATTGTGCTTGATCACAAGTCCACCATGCATCTTTGGCTGATGGTTTTCTTCATGCTTGTCCTGATAAAGAAAATATATTATAAGAATGATATTCATGGAATATATAAATATGTGCATGTGTATATATAGAGTCCAACGGTGGTTTTCTTATGGAAGCCCAACATCAACATAAATTACTTGAACATTGTAGCATAGTACAAGTAGTTTAAGCAAATGTTGTGCTCCATATCAAAACCGAGACACACACCACATGTATATATATATGCATGAGTAATGATATGAAGCCCGATGGTGAGTTTCTTATGGAGCCAAACACTAGCATAAAACACTTGTACATTGTAGCATGGTACAAGCAGTTTATGCTGATATTGGGTTCCATAAGAAACCCACCATCGGGCTTCACATCAAAACCTTGTATGTGTGTGTATATGTATATTTGGATAATCAAGCTCGACTAATCATGAAAATAGAGGAAAGAGATGAAACATACCATATAATTTGGATGCAAGGCATGAGCCATGTCAGCTGATACTAGATAACTGTTTTGAATTGCTTTTGGTAGCAACTATGTAAGAAACGTATAAGAAAGCACGGGAATCAGAAAGAAAGAACATTATAATAGGTAAAATTTACAAACACAACTTTTTAGAAATAGTAAAAGTTAACGAAAGCATTGTGATTATTAAGCCTGTAAGTTGTAATGACTAACGACAATATAATTTTTTAAAACTATGAATTTGCATATCAACCTTTTGCTTTCTGTGGACTTCCATGCCTAATATGTACAAGGAATCTTTCATAACTTTATTATCAAGCCTATAATAATGTCAACCTAAGTTCATAGTCCACCTCAAATTGGAAGATAAAATTTCAAGTAGATATTCTTAGTCTCTCACTCTCTCTACCAAAAAAGAAAGATTTGGTTTTGGTGAACACTCTCTCTCTGCCTCTCAAAAAAAAAGAAAAAGAAAAAAGGCTCGATTATAGGGCATGCTCTATGCTGATTTTGCTTTGAGAACCTAATCATATCCACTAAAAAGCTAATTTGCAGAATCTGCTTAGTAGTAATTCTCGATTTGAGCTACTTAGAAAAAACAAGATGTTCACATCCAAGCATAGGCAGCTATAGTTAGAATTAGCAACGTCAAAACTTCTATGCACAATGCAAAAAAAAAAAAAAAACTGAAATTTATAATGTGAAGTATTAGTTCATAACTTCGTATGAAGAAAAGTATTAGTTTGCAGGCTGAACAATATTAATACTTTTGCAATATACAACTAATATTTTTCATCATATGAGCTGGCATTTTTCATCACATGAACTAACTTTTCGACTGCTTTTTTTATGATTCACGTTTTAAAAAAAAAAAAAAAACAGCTTGGTTGAATTTCTTCTGTCATACTTGGGGTCAAAATTGCACCAGTTGCGCTGAAGTGTTACTTGAAAAACAAAATGGACGAGGACATATTGTACCTTTGTATCCGAGCCAAAGGAATGAGTGATTCGTGATAAAGCATCTAACGTAACAGGGGATCCAGCTCCTTGTGCAGAATCTGATCCAACTTCCTCGTGATCAAACAATGCAACCATTCTTATTCCACTCTCTTCCTCCAGACTTGCTTCAGACGAAGTCGAATCTATAAGTGCCTGGAATCAAGATCACCACAGTACAAATGTAAACTAATAATTATCATCTGCACAATGAATATCTTTATGGAGTTTCAAGAAACTGAGTGAGAATGATTTTTGAAATCATTACTGTTGAAAAAGACGTAAGAACGAAAAAGAAGAAATATAGCTTGTTTGACTTTCTACTTAGATCGTCACATTCAAAATCATCAAAAATTATAATTATTGAATTACATATTTTTATTTTTGACAGTAAGTTTGAGTAGTTGTACATTAACAAACCTTTAATGAGCAAAATGACATGCAGAGGTTATCCAATCTTCCGGAGAAAATAAATTCCTTCAACGCACCACCAATAACACTTTTTTGAGTATCACACGCTTGCAATTCAAAATCACATATGTCATCTGGTTCACACCCAAGCTGAGCAGCAAGCAGCTGGAAAAGAACAATAAAAGCAATATTATTAGCATATAATTATGACATTAATTAAGGATGGTTTCACAAGTTACCCAAGAAACATTTTGCAAACACAGAAGTAAAAGTATCGTAAAGAAGAAGAAAAACCTGCAGAAGAAGGGAATGATGCTTTTCATTTGTAGTTGTTTCAACAGAACCATTCTTCACAGCTGGTTTATTTAGTTCAGCCTGCATGAAATTAAAGGATAGATAATAGCATAAGATTGAAGATGTCAGCAAAAGGATGCAGTTTAATGATTGAATCACTTAATGTTAAACAAAATGGATAAATTAAAGCAGCGACGGAGCCAGAAACTACGCGCAGGGGGGTCTAATTATGAATAATAATTTTTTATTTCATCTCATATAAGTATTCTCAAAACATATAATCGATTGATAAATATTGATCAAATTAGCTTTTAATATACTTTAATAAAAGTTTCGTCCATTCCACTCGTTACATACAAAATAACATTGATATGGTTTATATATGAGCATCTTTCAATTTTTACCTTAACCGATGTAGCCAATACAGGAGCAAGGTGAGTTTGTTTGTTAACCTTGAAACCATCATTCACATCCCTATGCAAGCAAAAAAATAAAAGTATAACAAATTAATAAGACAAAACAATATAATAAAATAGCTCCAAAGATCAAATAAACGATGCAAGATTTCCAACAAAAGCACCTGTCTAAGTGGATTGCCAGAGTTGGGACACGCATAATGGGTTCCTCAATTCTAACAAGTCGATGAGAGTACGATGTGGAGCCATCTTTCTGCTCTTTGATTATAACTCTTCCTGCAATAGCGAGATCACGATCGAACCATGTATGCCACAGCCCACCTCCATAAGTTTGCACACCTACTTCCAGATACCCACCTTTCGAAACCTATAAACAAACATAAATTAAGCTTCTTCTTTTTTTCCTACTAAACCTATAAACGAATGTTCAAACACTCTGTTAACTTATGAGTATTACCTTCGTAACTGGCTTTAGTTTCAGGCAGGGACTATCTGTATGAGCACCAATTATGTAAATCCCGTTTCCAGCAACGTACCTATGCCAAATAATCAATTCAAAATCAGCCAAGTTAAACAATAAACCTATACAAAATCCTTACATTGTCTACATTTGATCTTCACACTCTTTCTATATTGAACTATACCACATATTAAGGAACAAGCTTGAGACTACAAAATACATACTTTTTACCAATTGCAAAAGCAACAATAGTAGAATAATTCCTGGTGAAGAAGTATTTCTTCCCAGCTTCTAATTTCCAGTCATCTCTCTCCGAAAGCTGTTCATATCCCACACTTCTCAATCTCTTTTTCGCTTCATCTAATTACAAAGCAATTCCAGTTAGCCATATTTTCGAAATTAAGTATATGTAGGATCAAAAAAATTTAATCTTGACAAGCATAACAGCTTGGAAACCTCAATGTTCAATCCATAAATTCCCAATTATGTACAAATGAAGAAATAATCAAGTAAAAATTAATCCACAACAAACACAATCATATTTTTTTTTTGTTGCAAAATCATGAATAGTTACAAATCTAGGAGATTGCAGAAATTAATTTCGGCGACTAAACTAAAACTATAAAAAAATAAAAGGTTACAGTAATAAATTATTACCCACTGCGTGAAACGCTGTTGGAGAAGCATTCAAGAACTCCACAAGATCGACTGCAACTGGGTTTTCCATTTCTTTTCACTGAGAAAGTTCTTGCCGAAGCAAACGCACACATTTATAGTGAATTTATTATTTATTATATTTGTGATTTTTTTATTCATTGTAATCCGACCCCAACAAGTTGACCAAATTACGAATCAAGTCTTTATAAAGTTATAAAATATGCTCCCTCAGTTCATTTTATAGAAATTATGTTAAATTTAAATTTACGAAAAAATAGATAAAGTTTGAGAGCAAATAAAGGGGGTAAAATGATATTAAGCCAAAGTGTCGGGGTAAATATGATATTAAAGTCGGATTCTTTCTCCGCCTAAATAACAGTTTCGCCTCCACCTATCAACGATTTGTATATGCTAAAACATCTCTCTAACTGAGCAAAATTCTCCGCTAAAGGTACGACCTTCAAACGAATATCTGAATATTTGGGTTGATAAATTTATGGTTTTGATCGTTTAGAGAATCATTATCTGGGATTTGACAATTTTATGCCTCTTTGTTCAAATCGTGAAAGATTGAACTTTATGGGGCTTTGAATGATTTTTCGTTGACATAATTTTATGGATTCAAGTAAAATAAAATTTGAGTGCGATTGGCTTGTTGTTCCTCGAGAAAGTGAATTCAAGTTAAAGTAGGCTAGATTTAGAATGATTATATTTTTGCCAATTTGTTGGAATGATTCTTGGATTATGGGCTTCCAATAGAGATCCTTCTGAAATATGTTCATGGGTGCTAGATAACTGAGATAATTTTGGATCTTGTTTGGCATCTTCTGAGTTTATATGGATATTGAATATTGGGCATTTGAATGTTAATTGCCAAAGGCGAAAATGTTGATGTTGGGACGAATTTTATTTATGCAATTTAATTAAACTATTGTGATTACTTATTTATATGCAATTGTACACACAATCTTCCTTGTGTGTGTTATATGTATGTATATCTTCTCTGGCTCTTTTGGGGTGTTATGGGTTCATGATGTTTGATAACATAGAATTTGCTATATTTTTATGTACCCTTCTTCGTCGTTTTTCTCTATATGTTTGTCAAGCTGTTCTTTAGACATGTATGATTCAATTTAATTTCTCTCTGTATTTCTATTGCTGTGTTGTAATCTTTTTTGCAGGTTTGCTTATTGACTCACTTATGGCTGCCTTCAAATCATTTTTGAATAGTCCCGTTGGTCCTAAAACAACCCATTTTTGGGGTCCAGTTGCTAACTGGGGATTCGTCATTGCTGTATGCTTCTCTGTACCTGAGATAACTAAGATATCGAAAAATAAAAAAATATTGATCGTGACTTATTGTCTAAAGAATTGTTAACTGGCTATACAGGGACTGGTGGATATGAAGAAACCTCCGGAGATGATATCTGGCAACATGTCTGCAGGTTTGTAATCAAACTTGGCATTTTTATTTTTTAAAGTGTGCTCATTTTTGCTTTCAGGACACTCAAATTTTTCAAATTTAATTTTGTGTTGCTAGCAGCTAGTCCTTTGGGTTAGCTGCCGGTTTTGAGGTGATGTGACTTTTTTCTGTTTTGGTGAATTTCATCCAGTTAGCTTTCAAAACTGGTTGTTAACCCGCTGTAGTCTGTCAAATGACTAAAAAGTTGAACTAGTTAACATAACAAAAAGTTGAAGGCAAAAACGGGCAAACTTACAGGACTTGATCTTTTTTCCCCTCAAACTTATGATGACTAATTTATAACTCTTTTTGATGATGCAGCAATGTGCGTCTATTCTGCGCTATTCATGAGGTTTGCATGGATGGTTCAACCTCGCAACTATCTGCTACTTGCTTGCCATGCTTCAAATGAGTCGGTGCAACTCTATCAGTTCTCCCGTTGGGCCAAGTGTCAAGGGTGAGTTCCACATGCTATGATTTTAAGACTTGCTGAATTCATGTGGTTCTAATTTTACCTATACTTAAGTACAAACTGAATGATGCAATAGCTTGGAGCGGGACCCACGTTCTACTCGTTTGTGTGTGGACTAGCTAGCTCCCTCGCCCCAATATTTGCTGCGAATGTGTTGACCAGAAACAACAAGTTTTAATCTTTTGTGTTAAAAGAAGATTAACTGTGTTGGGATTTGGGTCATGCATCTCATTCATATAGCAAATTGATGCGATTTTAGTTCTATACTAACAAGATTGCATATTAATTTCAATGAGACCCATACATATTAATTTCAATTTAAAAAAATCACAAATTAATTATCAGCCTAAAAATAAAAATTGATAACATATGACTAAAATTGCGGCATTTTAGATTTAATTGAGAAAAATGATTAGTAAGGAACTAAAGTTGCCAGCACCCAGTAGATATGAGACCAATTTTGCAATTTACTCATTCATATATCCACAGAAGCAGAATGCTACCACGTTTGATGCATCTGTGTGTTAAATCATGACTGCGTAACTAATCTTGTATGTCGTAAATATTGGTAGGTACTTGGGAGAGAAGAAAAAAGAGGGTGCACCGCAGTGACTTGTCTAATTCTGCTTTTCCGTTTCTTTTATGTTTCAACCGAACAACCACTCTCCATATGTTGGGGGTGGGGTTCATTTATCTTGAATTTCTCAGGTTGTTACACTTCATATTTGATGCAAAATAAAATGTACATCGTTCTTATTGCTGTAGTTCGATTTTTGCAGTTTGTTGATTGTTTGAGCCTCTGTAATTCTTGTTCTACTTGGCATTGATGATGTGTTTATGTTTGTGAGATTGAGCCAAGGTAAAAACTGAGCCAAGACTGAGCTGACACGGTCAAGTTTATCTTTGTGAGATTGAGCATGACTCAACTCGATTTTGTTACTTGCATAGATAGATAGTTTAACACCTTTTATAATTTCTTTGTGAGATTGAGCTTGAGTCAACTCAGTTTCTTTACTTACATAGATAGTTTAAGACCTATTATAATTTTAAATTAAGGAATATTGTCAATTCAAAGGATGAAAGTTAATAAAACTATAAATTCAGGGTTCGAAAGATTTATCATATAGATTCAGGACTTGAAAAATGGGAAACTATCAATATAGGTAGTGAAAGTATAAGCTTTATCATATCGTTTTAGGACTTTATAGTGTATATTCTTATTTATTCATTTCAATTTTTTTTTTTTTTTTTTTTGAATAGTGATTTATAAGAGTTGTTTTATAACTAAAAAGTATAAGATGTTAAATATTATCTTAAAATGTGTAAATTTTAAATGGATAATTCACATCTTTCGATTGATAGTTTTCTGCTATTTTTCAGGTCCTTGTTAATTTTTTTAGGCCTCTAGTTGATATTTTTGTTATTTTTCAAGCACTACATTGATGAAAAATAGTTTAGTCAAAACTTTAAAAGAAAAAAAAGGCCAATTAGCAGCAATCTTGAAATGACAATGCAAAACCAATTTAGCTGTGAAAAATATATCAAGTTGTCTTTTAACTAGGGGTGTGCACCGGTCTAAAATCGGATGGGATCGAAATGTGTGCTAAAGGACAGACCAGAGATTGGACCGGAATTAATTCGGTCCAGATCGGACCGGTAAATTCCGGTTCGGTCCGGGTTTGGAACGGTTGGACTGAATTTTTTTTTTTTTTTAAGTTTATGGAAGTAAGAAAAGATTGATGAATTTGTGTATGAAAATTAAAGTGTTTGCTCTTCATTACGTTTTATTTACATTATTATTAATTATCTTTTGACCCTAAAAATAAATTAAATATGTTTGTTAAATTATATACTCCGTATTTGCAAAAAATGTAATAGATCTCAACACATTTTCACCAATTACTTGGTTTTGAAAAATAATTGAGAGTGCATTAGTAAAAAATAAAAAATTCCGGTCCGGACCGGAATCTAACCGGTCGGTCCGGTTCCGGTCTTTTTTCTGGTCCGATTTTTTTTTAACACTCCTACTTTTAACTCTATTCATGTATATTTTTTGCCTTCATTCCCTTTGACCACTTTTAAATTTAATAAAAATAAATAAAAAAAAAAAGAAAGAAAAAAGAACCACTTCTTCAAATCTCATTCTTCTCTAATTTTTCTTTTCAATCTCTACACTTAAATTCTCTCATTTTTTTTTTCATAATGTAATTGAAAGTTGGATTGAAGGTAAGAAACATATTTCTATTATATTCTTTTGTTTGATTTTGTTAGTATTTGATGTTTTATCATAGCGAATTCAAGTGGATTTTTTTTTTTAGGTTTACACTCAAAATTCTCGTTCAGGTTGTTTAGGGTTGTTTACTGGGCTTGTTTGAGGTTGTTTACTGAGTTTGTTTGAGGTTGTTTAGGGTTGTTTATTGGGCTTGTTTGAGGTTGTTTAATAGAGTTGTTTAGTGTGGTTGTTTATGATTGTTTAATGTGGTTGTTTAGAGTTGTTTAGTGTGCTTGTTTTTTTTAATCAATTAAATAAAAGAAGGTTATTTTTGTATATTTTGTATAAGTTAAACCATTTTTGATAAGTTTAAAATATTGATTGATTTAGCAGTATTCCTATGTTCATTTCTTCAGCATAAGTTTAAAATAACATTGATTATTTTATATATGAAATAGGTAGGTTGATGATAATTATTTCTTAATAATAAAACACTTTCTTTCCCTCTAAATTACACTATTTAAACATTTCAAAATTACAATTAATGTAATTGCTTTATTATTTACAATATTTTATTACTTTTTTTATTATTTAAAATTCTTTAAGAATAGAGTTTTTTTTTTTTCTTTAAAGAATGAAAAAATGAAATTGTATCATAAAAATGAAATTGGGGGGCAATAGTACAAAATTAAATATAGAGTTTGATGTAACAAGGCAACATAAAAAATATGCGAGGCGTGGTTTCGTGGGATAAAGAATGACTAATTTTATAACCTTCACATGGTGGAAGTGGAAAATACGATCGAAACGAAATACTTCAATGCTTAAATTATAAATGGTGGAGTTTTCCATATTGTCGTATTGTGCAGTATAATATTCAATCTAGTTGGATAAATTTAATCATAGCATGTGATGTGAACAAATTTCAGTTTTATCCTTTTCTCAATAATCTAAACTCGATTATTTCGACCGGCAAAAATCATAACGAAATAGACCCAAAATTGAAATCGGATAAATTGAAGTCGCTACTTAGATCTCTTTTGATGTGATTTTTGCAGGTCTATCAGATCAAATTGAAGGGAGAAGATTAAGAGTCCAAGGTAAAAAATATTGGTATCAAATTTGTGGAAATATCGATGATATATCATATTGTATCGGTAAATTTTAAAAATTGTGAAAATTTAATAACTAACTTTTAATACATAAATTCAATAAAACAATTTAAATACATTTACATCTATGATAAATTTATATAAAATATAACATACAATGGAGTATTTCATATGATATTTTTTAAAATTTATCGACATTTCTCGATTTTTTTCCCATATTTTACCGATATTAGTCTCGATATTTTTATTTTGTATCGATTTTTTTTTTTAAATATCATGAAAATATTGTTTCTTCTCAATACGATATCGGTAACCATAAAAAATGGAAATATAAAAAATATATTGAAGAAATTTCCGGACATTTTTGTCCATAATCAAGACAAGAAATTTGTTGTCCACATCAGAATGCCGTATTGGACTATTCACTGTTTCTAACTATAAAGTAATTAGCTTTTTAAGATTATAAAAGTAAGTGAACAATGCATCTCACATACTATTCTTTGTTTTTTAGCCACGGACTATTCTGTTCTTTTTATATCTCTATAAAGTTGGTTGTTGAAACGTACAAATCAAATACCGTCTCTAGTTAGCATTCATTAATTAGTATGTTTGATAGTTGGCACAAGTATTTCCGATCCATATTTAATTTTTTTTTATTAGTATTATTTTAATTTAAAGTAATACTGCCTCCATTCAGTTGAAAAAAACATTCAATAGCATGGATCTCGTGTAGTCCTGTTAGTCATTACTTTTTTTGACATTTCTTTTTTTAAACGTCCATAATAATTTTTATATTTTTAAAATAGAAAAAATATTTATATACTTAATCCTTACATTATTCTTAATTTAGTGGCCCATACTTACAAGTTTAAAAAACTTATACAAAATTATACTCTTTCCATTTTAAAAAGTTAATTGTACCATATCTTTCTCATTTAAATAAAAAATTAATATAGAAAAACAACTTACGTTCCCACGTGAGAGAAAAGAGGAAATTTTAATATATTTTCAATAAATAAGAGATATTGTAGAGATTTGTTGTAAAAAATAGTAAAAAAGATAAAATTTAAAATCAAAAGCAGCCTTTCATACTTCTATAATATAAATTTTTTTATAAACTTCATCCTTACCATATTCATAAATTTATATGAAATACCATTACTTTTAATTTCACACACAAATTAACTCATTTATTTACTTTAATACTTTATAAAATTACCTTCAAAATTCTCCACATTATTGTACTTTTTTTAAAAGTATGTTCAACTATTCGTTGGATTGAGTCAATTCCAATCCAATCTCTCTACATCTGTCTTAATCTAAATCCAAATAGGCAAATACTATTCATGGATTACCCAATCCACATTTTTCTAATTTCAATTACAATTCAATTCAATTCAATTCAATTCAATTCACCACAATCTCAAACTAAACACTACCCTATTGTATTCAGGATCCAAAGAGAGTAATTTTTTGAGAGGGAAGGAGGAATACACATTATTAGGGTTGCCGTAAATGTGAGATTAAGTGAGCGATGAAGACTATATAAGTACCTCATCATCATCATCATCACCATCATCACCATGGCGGAATCTGAAATCCTCATCGATCCCAAAAACGGTTACTCACCGGAAACTAAAACATATCACAGCCTCCGCCCCGTCGTCCCTCTCCCGCCTCCTTCTCAACCTCTCTCCATCATCCAATATGCCCTCTCTCTCCTCCACTCCCCCACCACTCCCACCTCCGCCGCCCTCTCCACCACCCACTTCCTCATCGACGCCGCCACCACCCGCCGTATAACTTACTCCGCCTTCCTCCAACAAGTCTCTTCCCTCTCTTCCTCCCTCAAATCCCTCCTCTCCCAAAACGACGTCGCTTTCATTATCTCCCCGCCCTCTCTCCACATCCCCGTACTCTACTTCTCTCTCCTGTCCCTAAACGTCGCCGTTTCTCCCTCCAACCCTGCCTCCTCTCCCTCCGAGTTAACTCACCAAATCCAGCTCAGTAAACCCGCCGTCGTCTTCGCCACATCCGAAACGGTTCACAAAATCCACCCAATCGTGTCCGTCCCCATTATCCTCCTCGATTCGCCACAGTTTCTGTTAATGCTTGAATCGGAAATTTCCACCTCTGCAAACGACGTCGTTGTGAATCAATCCGACACCGCCGCGATCCTCTACTCCTCCGGTACTACCGGAAAAGTGAAAGGCGTCGTGTTGACTCACCGGAATTTGATTTCGATGATAACAGGTTTGTACCACAATAAGCAATCACTGGATGGAAATGATGGATACATTCAACCGGTATCGCTTTTCACTCTGCCGTTGTTTCATGTTTTCGGATTCTTCATGCTGATTAGGGCGGCGGCGGTGGGGGAGAGCATTGTATTGATGCCGAAATTCGATTTTGTGAAAATGTTGGAGGCTGTACAGGAATATAAGGTAACATACATTCCGGTGACGCCGCCGCTAGTGGTGGCGATGGCTAAGTCGGATTTGGCGGCCAAGTATGACTTGAGCTCCCTGCAGCTTCTAGGCTGCGGCGGAGCGCCGCTAGGGAAGGAAGTTTCCGAGCGGTTTAGGGAGAAATTCCCTCATGTGGAGATTTCACAGGTACAACTCACTTACCTATGGGTACAACCCCGACAGCTTTCATCTCTCGCCGTTTAATATTTTCAAGGGCATGTTTGTTTGCTTTGGATTGTCTCAACTTTCAAGACGACGTGGAACTAATTCCATCAACTAATAAAATTAATCACGTAACAGTTACACATTAATTGATTTAACGTAACTAATTTAAGACTACTTAATAATATAATAATATCACGTCATTAAATTATACATACTGCAATATACTAATAAGTTTGCTCACATCATTTTTTGATAGATAAAATAGGGACGGTGTTATGTGAAATATTACATTTCATTTCAATTTGAGTCAAAATTTTAAATTCATTTAGTTTAAAAGTTAAATTAAGATAATTTTAAAAATTCGCGTATCATAAGTTTGGATTCGGGTTACCCAAAAAAATTGCGGGTCGCAAATCTGTGGTTTACCTGCAAGGCCAACTGTTTAATACTACATGTCAAAATATTATGATAAATTAACCCAATAAATTAAGTATCCAAAATATTTTTGGACATGTAGTAATACACTTTTAACCTTGTAGTGGTGATAAAATTTTGGTTTTGTAGTAACATGGTTTTAGTAGTATTTGAATAAGTCATAATTATTTTAGTAATATTGCCCAAAAAAATAAGTGTTCAGAATATTTTTGGACTTGTAGTAATGCACTTTTGGTCTTATAGTGACAAAATTTAAGTCTTGTAGTAACATAGTTTTGGTCATGTAGTAATATAATATTTTAGAGCGAAAATAAATATTTTAATTAAGGTTGACCCGCTTTAATCCGTGTTGACTCGCGTTTGACCCACAAATTTTGACCTAATTTACCTTAATTGGTCAATATTGCATATAAGTTTTTGTGGACAAAGTATATATTTATTCTATTTAGATAGTTAACTTATTTTTTCTACTTTATTAACAAGATTGAGTTTACTCATTATTTCGCATATATTTTTTATAATTAAAATATGGTAATGAACAAAATTTTACTAATAGAGGAAGTATAACATAAAATAAAGTTAAATTGTAAGTGAAGAGTGATAGGTTTACTTAAAATGAAGTTGAAGTTGAAGGTAGGATGAAGAAGGGAAACAAAGTGTGGAAATTTGCATTTAGCAGCGGATTCAAGTAAATAACTTTGAAGAATAACAACTGACAAATGATAACCTTCAAGTATTGCGGGCTAATTATACTAATTTGGGGCTCCATACTCCATAGTCTCACACATAATCTCCTCTAATTTGAATTCTTTGATACTTTGTAATGCAATTTATTTTGTTTTGGATAAGTGATGATGAAGCTTGTGTGGTAGGGGTATGGCTTGACTGAGAGCACAGGAGCGGCAACACGGTCCATAGGGCCGGAGGAGGCAAGCAGATACGGATCTGCAGGGCGGTTGTCGGAGTACATGGAAGCCAAGATTGTTGATCCGGAGACAGGGGCAGCCTTACCTCCAGGACAACGCGGGGAACTGTGGTTGCGAGGACCTATAATTATGAAAGGTGATATTATGCTTTATTAACCTTTGTATGTATATATATGTGTGTGTGTGTATTGTTTGATGAAGAATGATTAATGGTGTGATGGGGACATGCAGGTTATGCAGGAGATGATGCAGCAACAGCAGCAACCATGGATGCCGAGGGGTGGTTAAAGACCGGAGATCTTTGTTACTTTGACTCGGATGGGTTTCTTTTCATTGTTGATCGGTTGAAAGAATTAATCAAGTACAAAGCATATCAGGTGATGGATAGTCGACCTTTTGCTTAGAAACAGAGGTGTTAGCAGCTTCCTGATAAAACTTTAATTTAGTGGTGCAGGTTCCTCCAGCTGAGCTCGAACATTTGCTACAATCGATTCCTGAATTAGCCGATGCAGCTGTCATTCCGTAACCATTCTCATCTCTATCTATCTTCATAATGTTGTTTGCCTCCACAGCTATCTGAATATACTCTTAATAGTGAAAGTTGCAACCACAGCTACATTTAATTCATAATTCTTCAATGAAACGGTAATGGAAATGAGTAAAATATAATTTTGTCCAAATAAGTTAAATTGTTACCCTCTTTTGATTAACTACTTCCTCCCCTTTGATCAATTCATTCTACTATTTTTCAAGCAACAGTCATTTTTTGTCCTAACTTTTTCAAGATTATAGCAATACACTAACAATGTAACCATCATTCTCATTGTAATTCTCTCTAAGCGCCCCTTAGTTTTCTGATGCATTCTTTCTATATCAGTGTTTTTCTCCACTTCTCCTGCAAAAGCTTGCAAGCAGTAATTATAATGAGGAGATTTCTTTTGCTGTTTTTTTTTTCTTTTAAATAAATTTACGGTGATGTTATAATAGAGTGATTTACTGTGGCAGATATCCCGATGAAGACGCAGGTGAGATCCCGATGGCGTATGTGGTAAGGAAACCGGGCAGCACCATCACTGCAACTCAAATAATGGAATACATTGCAAAACAGGTGTTTTTATTAATTTCTTGTGAAACATACTCATTCTACATTGGTGACTTTCAACACTTGAGCAAAATCACAGTGTTGTTGTTTTAGTGTAATGAAACAAGAACCATATATATAGAAAACGTTTACGCCTAGGTAATGATAGCTTTGGTTTTGTCAGGTGGCTCCTTATAAAAAGATACGACGCGTTGCATTCATCAACTCGATTCCAAAATCTCCAGCAGGGAAGATCCTACGGAGGGAGCTCGTTGTTCATGCGCTTTCTAGCAGTTCTTCCAAATTGTGAATTCAAACAACATATATACTTCGTTTCCTATTCTTTATTATAGCAGAATAAAGATTAATTTAAATGGAGGTTTCATTAGAGTTTGTTGGTTGGATGGTTGCACAGTGTTTGTCCCTGCAGCTAACAACTCTTTTTTGTTGTTTTTCTGGTACTTTTTTTAATCTTCATGGAGAAGTGTTTTACAGTATGTTATTTAATTTAATTTTTGTGAGTTCTTACTGTTTGGAATTTGGAGTGTTGCTTATTTTGTTAGCATTACATTATTAATATTTTAAATAATTAAAATCAATTCTATTTCAATTGAAAACGTGGTAATCTATTTTTTTAAACCCTTATGTAATCCATGAATGTTGAATATTCAAATATGGAGTACAAAATGTGATATAAATCAAATTTTAAATTTAGGTCCCACTACTAATTTCGGAATTCTAGGTTTTTCAATTTTATTATGTCCATTCTTCTTTTAAAAATAATATTATTTATACACTTTATCTTAATTCTCCAACCATCATTTATTTATTCAAATTGTCATTAACTTTATTAATAAACAATTACTTTTTCGGTAACTAATGATTAAAATCTGTGCCCGAAGAAATGGTCATAATAAAATTAATAAACAATATTTTTTCAAATAAATGAGTAGGGATTAGGAACACCCATTTTTCAACACTCTCCCCTCCTACCTCTCCCTCTTGTAGCCTCGTTGACCCGCCCGGTCGCCGCTGCCAACTATGTCAGGCACACCCCCGCAAGGTTTTTGGATTTATGGTGTTCACTGCTTTTTAGATTCGTTTTTTTTTTTTCCGAAAAAAATAAATTCTGATTTTTTTATATTTTTTACGGAAATTATTGTCGAATCCATGTTTTTCGAGATCGGTAAATTGATTTTGATAGTTTTATTCGAAATTTTGTTTTTTCGATTTTTTTCAAAAAAATATGGGCTACTCGAAGGCAACTCAGTAGCAGGCGGTGGGGTGTACAATAATTAGTTGTACTTTAATTTAATTAATAAAAGGATACTACAATATTACTTACATATTTTTTAAAAATGGCGGTGAAGTAATAAAAAGAGAGGGTGGTATGTAACCGTGGCCTTTTACATATTTAGACCAACTACCGACTGCTGAGCCCAAAAACAGTGGGCAAAAAAAAGAGCATTGGAAATGAGGTAAACTTTATTTCAAGGCCACCGTTATTTATACCACCACTTTTCATGAATTCACCGTCAAAAAATTTGAAAAAATAATTACACTAAAAAAAAACTATGTTATCTTTTTATTAATTTACATAAAAAATAACTCAATAAACACTAATTTATACATTCACCACCTACAACTGAGGCACCGTCGAGTACTACTTTTTAATCATAATTTTGAAAAAATTACCTAAAAAAATAGTGAATATCGAAAAAAATTACAAAAAAATCGTGAAGCTCAAAAATAAAAATAAGCTCAAAAATAAAAATAAAAAAAATTCCAAAATTTCAGCAGAAATTTCACAAAAAAAAAAAAAAAAGACCAAATTTTGGTTGAGATTATTAAAAAAAAAATCCAAAATGAATCTGTAATGATAAGCAATCCCCTAACTGAAAATAGGCTGCAAGTTCCTTCTACACAAGCTCCAGCACCTGCAGAAACACGCAGAAGAGATCTCCGGCACGGGGACTCTGACGCTCAAGTTAGAACCGATTATCTTAATAAAGTGTGTGTTTGGAGAACAGTCGATCGGGACCGTTGTCCACAATGGTGCAAGTGTAATGAGTGTTCTTACTCAATTCAATTAAAGCTCTCGTCTCTCAGAAGCTATTTCAGGCTATAGACGTGCACCGAAGACAGTATCAATGAATTTTTCGGTGATCGTGTGTATCAGAGTGTTCACTATGTGTTTTTGTATTTGGTTATCTCATAATGACGAAAATGATAAGTAAATACCTATTAAAGAGTACCTTGGGGGAAGGGTTACTCACTTCCCCTTATTTCTCAACTACCCAAGTAGTAGTAGGGGTGGCAATTTTCGACACGACACGATAGCACGATACGAATCCGACACGAAAATTGTGGTTTAGTGTTTGACCTTATCGGGTTCGTGTCGTTATCGGGTCGACCTGATAACGACATGAAAATTTCATGTCGGGTTCGTGTCAACCCGTTAAGCACGATAAAATTAACAGGTAACCCATTAACCTGTTATTTACCTGATATGACACGACACGATAATGACACGTATCTGATAATAATACGATAATGACACGATAATTTTTTATATATTTAATACAATTATAAATTGATTTATTTTCTTATCGTGTCGTTATTGTGTTGCAATTGTTATCGTGTTGTGTCACGTCGACACAAAAATTATCGTGTTGTTATCGTGTCGTGTCGACACGAAAATTATCGTGTTAATGTCGTGTCGACACAGATCTTTATCGTGTCGACGATTTGCCAGCCCTAGGTAGTAGGCTTGAGCCCAAAGCTCCTTCACTCTTGTAAATGCGTCCAGGCTCCGAAAAGAGGGGAACTGGCGCAACATTCTCGGCCGTCCCTCATCCACGTAGTGGAGTCAAAGCCTCATGCGCAAGTTTCGGGGTTTTAAACCTCGAGGACCTGGAGGAGCTCAAGCCCCTCCAGGTTTGAATACTCGAATTCCAGGTTCAGGCCCAACAACCCTCCTACAAAGGTGGAAAGTGTATGACTCATTCTTCTTAGGGCCTATCCAATCCATTTACTGTGATCCTCATGTATTCGGGCCCAAATTCGGCCCAATCCCGTGTCACAAAAGCCCATTATCAATAACTATCAGTATAATAATAAAGGCAAATAAACTAGTGATCATGTAATCATATCCAAACCTCTTTAGGTATAATTTATCCAGACGCCACTTGTCATTTTTTTACAGTACGACACATTTTGTCCACATCATCAGTTTTCTCAATTTTAGATTCAACATGGAATTGATGCAAATTTTCAATTAGCAACTCCTAAACCTCATTTCAAAAAAATTGAAAAAAATCCTACCATTCACAAACATGAAGCGACGACAACACGGTGTGACAGACGACTTGGACGCATAGGTAGAGTGTATGGTGGGTGGGAGCACAGATGGCCGTGTGGCGTATAAAAAGGGGGCAGAGCAGCATGGTGTAGAAGGAGGCAGAGCACGTCGGACGCTGAAGAGGGTAGGGACGGTGTGCAAGGTAGAAGAAGGGGAGAAGTGGATAAAATGAACTTGGATTAGATGGTGAATAAGTTAATGAAGAAGAAGTAGAAGAATATAATAGGTTAAAGAGGGGAGGTGGTTGAACTCAACTCTTTGAGGGTGAACACATAAAAAACGAGGGACAAATAACTATCACGTTATTTAAAAAGTAATAGTTTAATTATCAGTAATATTGATTAAAAAAACTTAGCCTTATTATCATTTGTTATATTCTTTTTCATGTGTCTTTGGCTATTTGTAAATAAACTCTATTTTGTAACTATTGATGGTAATGTTTCTGAATTTTTTTTGTTAAATAATTGGATTTAACTAGTTTCATATAAGCACATCTTGATCGGGTTAGGGTTGAACACTCTCATATAAGCACACTTTGATCGGGTTGGGATTGAACACTCTCATATTTACCCTGACCAAATTGTGGTTGAATACTCTTTTTCACTTTTGTCAAGTTGTGGATTAATCGTCTCTCTTTTCACCACCCACCACATGTGACGGTGAAGTGCATGCCCCGTCACCACAATCAATACAAAGAAGGAGCGACGAACTTGGAGAGAACTCGCCGACAACTATGATGTCGCTAACAAAAGTACAAATATAAGAACGACGATGGAATGAATTTTAGAAAAGAGAGAAAGAATAATTGTAAATTAGGATTTATCTCCCTAATTTTAAGGGAATTAATATTATTTTATGTTATGTAATTTGTTATGGTTCCAATATAATTTTTTTCAAAAAAAATTAGTTCACTTTTAATCACTCCCATTTTTTTTCCAATTTTAGTCCTTCTTCCTTCTTTACCAATTTCAGGCCTTTTTAGTCTAGAAAAACATTAAAATCGATTAAAAAATGATTAAAATTGACAGAAAGGAAGAACAAGTCGGAATTGATCCAAAAAGATTAATTAATTTAGACACGTGTGAACTAAAATTAATTAAAAAATATATGAATTTTCCTGTATTACAATATGTAAAATATTACTCCGTCCTATAACTCTTTTAGAGCGGCTTAAATAAATTTCTTGCTACTAATATAAACAAGGTATGAGATCACTTGTATCCGTTTTAGCTATTGTTCCACTTTAGTTGGGTTCCACTTTTATATTTATTAACAAGTATCATGTCAAAAAAAAAAAAAACTATAACAATGGAGACGATACATATTAACGATATAATAAAGAAATAAAATTAGACAAGTTTGAAATGGTCCAAAAAAATTAAAATTAGACACATGCGAAATAAAAGTAAAGTATGAGAACATCGTGTATCAATTTTAGCTTGTGTTTTATTTTGGGTTTCACTTTCAGATTTATTAACATATGTCATATTAAAAAAAAAAATCAATATTCTATAATAATAGGGAGAATACATATTGAACTTAAAGAATTAATTTATAAAAACATCTTCGACACAATATCATGGGGTTGTATTATTATAAGGTGTTTCCAAATCTAAGTTGGCCAAGATTTTTCCCTTTGTTTAATTGGGGTAGTCAAGATTTTTCTTTTTGTTTAATTGGAGTAGTCAATTACCAATACCTAATCATCCCTTGTTTAGTAACCTTTCAAGAAAAGTAGGTTTAGTTAGGGTTAAGGTTACTACTTTAGATTATTGTAATGATAAGCATCATATTGATTCTAGGTATGTAACACCCAATTAAATAATCCAAAATTGGTAGATCCAATTCACCTTGCCACCCCAGAAAGCAACAATAATTGAAGCTGTTTTTCTGGATCTTGGAATTTTATTTCCCCATTGGAACAGCAAACCAAAATACTCCAACTTTTGACTGCCCAAAATGCAACATCTGGCACGAACCCGATGCCTGTTTCCCATCTCAAGTTATGGAACTATTATTATTATATTTAGAAGCACTAAAAAAAGATGAACTATATATTAAAATGACAAATACTTGCATATGTCATGCAATTTCTGTCCATTTTTAAATGATATTCCCTCCGTTTCTTTTATACTTGCTTTTGGCACATAAATCAGTGGCACTATATATAAGAATATTAGTTTTTTTTTTTTTTAAATATATTAGTTTAGACATTTTTTTGTTTACAATTAAATGTATACACGGTGAACAAATATTGGAACATTAATTATTTAGAAGAATTCCAGAACGTTCAATGATCTTGCGAACAGATCCGAGAGTGATCAGGGATATGCAAGCACCTGGAGAGAACTGTTATCAGGTATTCACAGATGGGGCCTTCAACTTCAACTTCGACAGCAAGACTAAATGGATGCATCATAGACGCACTTTTACGGGTCCAAGTATATACAGACTCGATGTATGCGCTCTCCGCCATTGTTAAGAAAGTTAGATTTTTAAAATATGAAGCGGGTCAATTAGAGCAAATATATATGGACAACGATGAAGACTTTTGAGGAGTGTGAGGTAATCCACATCCCGATGACTCAAAACAAAAGAGCTTACAAGCTAGTTACATCGGTTTATCATTCGCCCTATCCTTATAATTGAAGTAGGGACGAGATTTTGGAGTGGGTAAGTGGTTGATGTATGTGATCCCTACCTCTCTTCTAAAAAAATGCATAAAATATAATAAATTTTAAATTATTTAAATATAATTTTAATGTTTCAATTAATTTTTTTATCTAATAATTAAAATTAATTTAAAATTATAATTTAATTGAACATAAGCACTCAATTGAATGCGCATGACTTATGATTTGAAGTGACACTTGTGCACACAATTGCACTTCCCTTTACTTTTGAATTTATCAAGACCAACCAGAAATAGTGATGTGTACGAATCTTAAATGGATGACATGATGAGGTCCAAGATTTTTAATCTAAATTTGGAAAGTAAAAGTCATGGTCATTGGTCATCGGTCATCGAGATATAGTCGTACAATTTGTGTTAAAATGACGTTGCTCTAATCTAAACATACTCCCCCATTCCACAAGTTTTTTCCCCATAAATTGGACACATTTTTTTCTTAAAAAGTGTAATGAGTGTAGTGTTAAATGATAATTTTATAAAGTTATATGAATAAAGTAAAAAAGTGATTGAAAAGAGAGTAAAAATAATGACATTTTACGTAAATGTGTAAATATTTTAAGGTTGAGGTTTATGAGAGTGTTTTCTTTTATGAGTGTGCAAATAATTGTGAAACGAATAAATAAGGTAAATGTGCAAACAATTGTGAAATGGAGGAAGTATATTTGCCCATTTTTTTTAGAAAACGTTAAAAAAATACTATGTAATAAATGGAGTTTTGAAGAATATGAAGATAGCTTCTTTTTAAGTATGTAAATTTTTGGGGAATGCCTAATACTGTATATGAAAATGTACAATTTTTTTGTGGAATGGAAAGAGTATCTCTTTTGTATAACCCCGTTTTTAATCATCCTAATTTTATTCTTTTTCATTAAGGTGTTTGATTTCATTTATTTAGCCAGGTATTTTTTTATTTTTTTTAACAATGTCCTTTTGCTTATTTAATACTTAATTCATCTCCAGTAAAATTTTGCTCACTTCTTTTTATACATGTTTTTAAAAAATATATATTTTAATTATAAAAAATATATGTAACATAACGAGTAAAAAATATTGTTGGTATATATATACTCAATCTTGTTAATAAAGTAAAAAAAATGGAGTATTCAAAAGTTAACTATTTAAATAGAATAAACATATATTTTGTGAACCAAAAAATAAGTATGAGCAAAATTTTACTGAACGGAGTGAGTAAGTCCTAACGCGTACCAAAATGGGTGAGTATAGGTTAGACTTTGGTAGACTTTATTAAAAAAAATGTTAGACATATTATATACTCCGTAATTCTTAGCAATCTTAGGTCCAAGTCTGAATCTTTTAAAGGTTTGGCTTGGCCATTTTAATAATTAGGTTTGATCCAAAAGTATTTTAAAGGATTTTTTTATATTTATTAGTGCATTAAAAAAAATTCCACAACACTTTATTATCATCAAATTATAAAATCGACTCTCTAAATTTTAAAATGAAAAAATAAAAATAATAATAAATTTATTAAATGTTCCAAAAAAATATTCAAATGTTTTTTCAACTATTACAAAAAAAAATATATAATAACAGAGTAGTTATTATTACTAAACTTCTTTACATTAATTGTCACGCATATTATATCTACCCCTTCTTCTCTCCTACGTGGCATCTCACTTTTCTTGGATTCTAATTTTCTAATTTTCTCACAATTTACAATTATTTTGTTTTACAGTTTTTTTCAATTTTCTCTCTCTCCCTTTTTATATATTATAGGCCTTCTCAATATTTTCTTTTACTTTTTTTTTCAATACTTTTTTTTTCAATTTTTCTCTCTCCCCTCTCTTTTCTCTCGATCTCCTAAATTTTCTTATACAAATTTCTCTCTCCCTCTTTTTTTTTTTCGATTCTTTTTACCATTTTCTTTTATAATTTTTTTTACAATCCCCACGAAATTTCGTGGGTTTTGCACTAGTTTTTATATATTATATATTTATATATAAATAAAGTTAAATAGGTAGGTCAACAGTTTAAAAGACCTAAAAAAAAAACTTGAATCTGCAGATCTATTTAACTAAATAGATTTTACAAAAAGCTTAAGCCCGATTTATTTATTAAACGAATCGAACTTTAATAGATCGAGCCGTAGATCCCTAATAGGTTGTCTACCCCCTCCCACCCCTACTTACCATCATGTAAATAAAGTATGTACCACCATGTAAATAAACTCGTACCACCGTTTATTCGTCATGTATCATTATTTTTAAGTTTGTGTCATCACTTTAATTCGAGATAAATTCATAAATGGTCATGTAACTTTGTTTGAATTCGCAAAAGGTCCTGTAACTTTTTATTTTATCAATTTTAGTCTTTTAATCTCAATTCCAGTCCCTGGACTTCGATTACAGTCCCCCTAAGTCCAATTTCAGTCCAATCAATTCAATTTTAGTCTCTTTAATTTAATTCCAATCCCACTAACCGGAATAGAACATGTGTATTTTACACGGCAATTTTTTAGTATCTTTAACACATCATCTGACACATAAATTGTTTGGAGGACTAAAAATACATAGTATCTTTAAAATTATGAAACACCAAATATTAAAATTTTAATTTTAGATGATAATTGCATATATACAATAAAAATATATACATATGTATTTTTTTTAGTATTAATACGTATTTGAATTTGATGTTAATTTTTTTCATTGAAATTAACTTGTCTATAAAAAAAATTACTCTGTATTAGATATATCACTTTTTCGTTTAATTTAAATTAACACACGAAATTATATATTTGATTATTTGGTAAATAGAACATTAAAAAATTTAAAATTTTGATAAAATTATGTATCTTAGATTATAAATAAATATTTATTAAAATATTGTATTAAATATATCACTCTTATTTCTAAAAAATGATTTGTTAAAAATGACAAAAAAAATAAAAAAATCATGTAAAATACATTTGTTCTATTCTGGTGTAACCGTGTAAAAGATGAAATTGGATTAAAAAAATTAAATTGAACATATTGGACTAAAATTGGAATTTGAGGACTGAAATTAGATTTAAAGGACCAAAATTGAGATCAAAAGATCAAAATTAAAACTAAAAAAACTAAAATTGATTAAATAAAAAGTTATATGAAACCTTTTACTAATTCAAACAAAGTTATATTTGTGAATTTAACTCATTTAATTCACCTCCTATCATCACTTTTAAGTTTGTATCATCACCTCTTTTATCTCTGACATCATTTTTAAATCCCATTTTTTCTATAATTTTTTTTTTCACTCTCTAAAGATATAATGATTACCCAAAAAATATAATCTTTACTAAAAAGAATGATTTCAAACTTGCCTGATATTTTTTCTCCTATAATGGACTATTTATAAATTCATTCCTATTTTCACTTTGTCACTAGACCATTTTTCTTTTCCACGTACGTTTGGATTTTGGAAGGGACGATTTGATGAATGAATTTTATTAAGAGTTCAAATTTACTTCAGAAAATGCAAATATTTAAATGCATGATTTCAAATTTATCACCCTTTATCCACCCCCACCCACCCCTTTTTATATATATATATATATATATTTTTTTTTTTAAATTAAATAAAATTAATAATAAATTCATTATAAAAGTTGTCTTAAAATAATTTTATTATTGCATTTTTGGCACTTATGTATAAAAATGATTATTTTTCAAGTATTGTAGTTGTAAAATTGTCTTCGAAAAATTTATATATATTTTATATGTCTGAGACTATTATTAATAAAAATATCACTTTTGTATTATCTTTTTTAAACACATTTTCAATTAACTCATATATTAGTATTATATAAATACAAAAAAATTGGTTCCTTAAAAAAAGTTAATAAATAAAACATAATTGATAGTTTAATTAATAAATTTCTTTAATTTTATATCACATTAAATAACATAAATTAATAAAAAAAATTAAATTGGCCCCTGAACTTCGTGTCCTACTTATTTTTATAGTGATATATTTTTGTGAGGTTTCTTAAAAATACTCACTTTGTTAAAAAAATAATAAAAAATTAAATTCCATTTGGTTAAATAGTTATACCCACCACCTATTTTTTAAACAAATATACCATCAAAAGGTATGCACTTCGATCATTTTATACTTAGTCGACTTGGTATTCGGTTTATATGTTATGTAGGAACATTATATAACGTACTACTCCTAACATACTAATAATTTAACACATATCTTCAAATTAATTTAATTACATAGAAAAAAAATTCCCTTCATAGTTTTATGCAAAAAAAATTATCACAATATTAAATTTTGTAATATGTACTGATATATATAATCAGATATTCAATTTGTTTGCATCGATCGAATCAATGATTCCGATGTGAGAGCGGGTTAGGATGTAAAAACATTTTGGAGCAGCCAACCAAAATATTCAAACTTTTTAATTAACTGCCTCGTGGCACAAAACCCAGATGCCTGTTTCCATTTTAAGCTATGCACCACATTATTAAAATGGCTAGGTTGAAAAAAACAAAGGCAAAAAGTATTATTATATACTCAATTTATTTAATTTAATCTTAAGACGACTTTTTAAATATATTTGTTGTGACGTGTTCAGATGTAAGTGGGAACATAATCAAGCCTATATTTTCCTTATCTAAATTTAGAAAGCAAAAGTCATAGTAATCAAGATAGGGTTGTCTGCTCATAATAATATAGAACAGTAGATCTTATAATGATTAATGTTGCTTTTGTGTATCGCAAGTAAGTATATATTGTGCATAAATTTTAATTGAAATTAGTGACACATTTTTTTTATGATTTTATTCTATAAGCTATTAATTAAATCGAACCCTAAATTAATATAAGTGAAACTCAAATGAAAATGACAATTTTTTCATTTAATAAAATTACACTAGATTTCAAATCACTTAATCCAACCACCATCTAAATTTACAAAATTTCCTGCTTGATTGGTACAAGTTGCTTTCTGAGCACCAATGCTGGAAAATATCTAAAATGTAGGCAAATATAGAAGTCACTTATAATATTATTTAATTAAACTCAATCGATCATTCAACGTCGAACCTCCACATGTCCTTCTCAAAATGAGATCGCAATATTTTGGTCGTGAGATCGATCTAGACCCTTTTTCTTCAACTTATTATTGTATTGTATAATTAAAGTAGGAACAATCTTTTTAGTTTGGGTAATGTATCATTGTACACAATTGAGTGTATTTTACGTGTTAAATAAATATTTTATTTTACGTCTGATTAGATATTTATCTTGGATACTCATCTTTTATCTTGAACAATCATTAATTAATAAAATATATCTCATAATTCTCCACACAAACAAACAATGTTGATGTCTCAAATAAAAACTTGTACTTTAGTTATTGTGAAAGTCGCTATACAGATATGAATAGCATGTCCCACGTCCCATTCTCATACCTATCATACAAAGAACCAATAATCCATAACCTTCCACGCATATGTCATGTTATTTACGTCCCATAACAATTTTTTATTTCTTTCCTGGCCTCCATGCGAATAAATGAATCTACTTTTCTGAATTGATAAACTTTCCGCTGATTTTTTTGAAAAATATATTCCGTTTTAAAGAATGTTCTTGATTTTCATAATTTTATTTATAAATATAATATAGATATTTTTTTACATTTCACAGACACTAAAAGTGAACGTAGTGACGAAAGGACGGAGTAGAATATATCCAGTAACGGCATAAAGCCAAAGGAGATATCAATATTTGAGGCACAAATACCGAGTTGATGCAGTTTCAGTCGCCTAAAATAGCTAAACCAAACATACCCTAAGCACCGAACACATATCCTAACATTTATACGACGTGTCACAATCCTAGTGCACCACATACACCCCTTCTGGAAGTTCCGCAAGCTACACGATGCCCCAGGCATACGTGCCCTCTTTTAACGCCTCTACACGCCACGCACCCAACCCTAATTGGCTATCCCATCATCCCCACCTCTTTATACCCTATCAGTTACACACCCACGTGGTCCCCGCTCCCTCAACCAATCACCTCTCTCACTCGTGCGATATCACATCGCGCGTGTGAACCTCCGTATAAATCTCCCTCCCCGGTATTCACTTCTTTCGTGTACTATTATAACATTTTCCTCCTTTTTTAGGGTTTGTAATTTTGTAACAATAATATGGAACAAACAGGAGGCTGCTGTATTGCGAGGTACGCCGGTGGTGCGTACGATATATCTAAAATAATGCTCAGGTTTCGCCCCATAGCTCCCAAGCCACCTTCTTCCGCCGCCGCCGCCGTCACGCCGGAGAACAGCGGTCCCTCTCTTAAAAGAGGCCGTGGTAAAAAAAGGTGTGTTAGCAAGAGGAATAATAATAGTAAGAAAAGGAAGTCCTCGCCGGAAAATACCGACTCCGGCGGGTCGGTTACCGGCGGAGAGAAGGAAATCAGGACTTTGCCGTTGCTTCCGGAGGCGCCCGACGTGAAAGAAGCTCCGAAGAAGAGTTATCCTCTGTGGCTCAGCTTTGAAAACGGTGGGAGGACGGTGGCTCCGGCGGCGGCGGCGGTGGTGGTTGGGTCGTGGGTGAGAGTGGAATGCGTGACGGACGCGTGGTTGATAGATAGTTATTTGAACGGAGTAGGGCGTAGTACGGATGAGGAGAGGGTGAGGAGCTTGGATGTTGACACGTGTCCAGGGTTTATATCCGACGGTTTTAACAAAGTGAGATGGATGAATGCGGCGTACCGGCGGATGGTGGCGGGGAAGGGGGCGGTGTCGGAGGTGGCGGCGTGGGTGGTGGTGGAGGAGGGGGTGGCGCTGCCGGTTGGGTGCGCGGCGTTCACGTGCAGGGTGAGGGTGGTCACGTGCGGGAAAGAGACGACGAACTCTAAAACGGTGCCGTGTGACGTTTGGAAAATGGAGAGTGGAGGGTTTGCATGGAGGCTTGATACCACGGCTGCTCTTTCACTATGTATCGGTAATTAAGGTTAATCAAGATGATTAACAGGTTATTTAGATCTACTTATGGTATTAGGTGCCGTAGCCTTGTAGAATTTCCTGTAAATTGTGAATACTTCTTTCTTTTTTTTCTTCTGTTTTTTGCGTTGGATTCTCGAGAATCTTTTGCTTCGTGTTTCAAAATTTTTGATACACTTTAACATCTTTGTATTATGAAAAGTTTATTTTGTCACCCATCCGTCGTTCTATTTCTTTCTTTAATTAAACGTATAATCTGTGTGTTAAATTATGACTGAATCGATCACCTTTAAATTATGACAAGTCCAAACTCGTCGGAAACACACTCAACCCGCTTTGCATGGGCCGGGTAAGTGACTCTTGAAATTTGGATGCAATATAGACTTCCTCCATCCACCAAAATGTAGATAAAGTAAGGGTATTATAGGGTATTGTGAGTTCCATTGTCAATAAAGTGATTGTTAAATTGAGTAATTAAATGATGTTTGGGGGTGATGGTTTTCATAAAGTGGGGACTACATTTGATGGACAAAGAAAATGAGGCATGGACGGAGGGAGTAACATTTAATATATATGTTTATATAAACTTCTATAAATATTAAAGGGTATAGAATTTTTTTTTTTGGCATACAATTGAAGGTATAACCGTATAAATGCAATTGGTTCGTAGAAATGAAGAAATAATCCTAAGGACGGAGGGAGTATATATATACTAGTCTCTTATTTATTAATTTAATTTAATAAGTAGGTAAAATACTCTCCAATTATCCTTTTAGTAACATGGGCCTACTCTTTAATTAACTCGCCGCCCTGTACCTCCACGCCACCCACATCAATGGGACGATTTTCAAGGTATATCCTCTAAGGATTACTGTAGTTATTCGTATTGTATTAAAAAAATTGATGGTTGATTGATTTTTTTTTTTTTTTTGACAGATTTGAATAAAAAGAGTGATGATTAATTTTGGTCACCCAATTTTACCTCTTTTCATATTTGGTCACTTAGTCAAAACTTCTGATGCATTGAGCGTGAAAAAATACTCATTGAAAAATCTTAATCAATCACAATCAACTTGCTGGATAGTTTGTTGTTGGTTTACTTTCCACAACGTGATTCAATCAACTTGCTGTAGTAAAAAAATTTCAGTAATTTTTTACTAATTATTTAACTCAATTATGTATTCATTTGTTGTTGGTTTACTTTTTATTTTACAGGAAATGAGAAACTCAAAGAGATAGAATGAAACTTTGTACTCTGTTTTTCAATTCTTGATTTCATATTGAATTTGTATAGTTAGTGATCAATTTTGAATTCAAAACTCTTTCTCTGTTAGTCAATGACAGATTGACTAACGGAATGATCAATTTTGATAGAATTCAAAACTCTTTCTCTGTTAGTCAATGACAGATTGACTAACGGAATGATCAATTTTGATAGAATATAATAAGTGAGTGACCGATTTTGATAGTGAGTAAATGTGGGTGATCAAATATGAAAAGAGGTAAAACGGGTGACCAAAATTGATATTTAGCCGATGAAAAATTGTAGGGTACCGCTACTAGGGTGTTATTAACCCCACCCAAAATGGTAAGTTTAGTCAACAAGAATTAATCGAAATTTTTTTTAAAAAAATCGACACCGGAGTACATCTAATTAGGGCTGAGCAAAAACCGAAAAACCGAACCGAAATATGAATTCGATTCGGTTTTTCGGTTTCGGTCCGTTTAGCATTTTTCTTAGATTTCAGTTTCGATTTCGATTTTATTAGCGAAAAATTTGGTTAACCGAAAACCGAACCGAATTCATTTAGGTTTAATACTTAGTTTTTCATTTATTTGTTTAGTTACAATCACTAAATGTTTGTTAAATGTTTATTTGTATTATTTGGACATTTATTTAAAATTTCATATAAATGTTAGGTATTTTCGGTTTTTACCGAAATCGAACCGAATTATTCGGTTTGGTTATTTTCGGTTTCATCTTACTATGGTTCGCTTTCGGTTAATTATAATGAAATTCGGTTCGATTTCAATTTTTCAATTTCGGTTCGGTTCGGTTGCGTTGCACAACCTGATCTAATAATTACTTTTTTTGGGGTGAATGAATGGAGAGTGTATGGGTAATGGGTATATTAACCCACGCCAAAGCCCAACGCAACAATTTGTTAAGCCGAAACCATGCAAAAGTCAGCCCACGCAGCCGGCAGCTCATTTATTTAAGAGCGCGGCTAAAGGCACCCGGGTTTCCTATGAATACACCCAGAGGATGAGAACACACACAAATTGGATGAGGACACCCACCTGGAAAACCCAAAATTACTCCTTTCTCCATTAAAACTCTAAACTCAATTCTTTCTCTTCTCATTCAACAGGATACCCACCTTCCACCTCCCACCTCCATTTTCGCCACCCCGTCGTGCCACCCTCCCAGTCGCGCCGCTGCCCTCCCCATCTCCACCGCCCCCCTCCTCCCCACAGACGCGGCTGCCGCCCTCCCTCCTTCCCACAGTCGCGGCCGCCGCCCTCCCTTCTCCCCACAGACGCGGCCGCCGCCAACCCTCTCCTCCCCTTCGTCGCGGCCGTAGTGCTCCTCCCCTCGCCGCCGCTAACAGGTAAGTTTAGGTCTGAAAAATTAGGGTTTTCTGGGAAAAAAATTAGGATTTTTTTTGAAGTTTGGGAATTATTTTCGAACATAGTGCGTTTGTTTTGGAAAAAATTTCGAACAACTTGAGTTTGTTTTGGAAAAAATTTCGAACAAGATGTTCGATATTTTTTTTCGGACAAATTTAAGTTGTTTTGAATTTTTTTTCGAACATATTGTGTTTGTTTTGAAAACAATTTCGAACAACTTGAGTTTGTTTTGGAAAAAATTTCGAACAAGATGTTCGATGTTTTTTTTCCGAACAAATTTGAGTTGTTTTGGAAATTTTTTCGAACATTTGGTGTTTTGGATTAATTTTTGTTGCAATTTTGGAGTTTTTTTTTGTTGAATGATGGTGGAGGTGGATGTGGTGGAAAGGTGGTGAAATAGAATGGATGGGTGTACTCATCTTAGTTTTTTTCATAAATTTTACCCTAGGGGTATATGAAACATTTCACATGTTCTGAAAAATTAAAAAAATGTTTGGTGGGTGTACTCATAGGAAATCCGGGTGCCTTTAGCCGCGCCCTTTAGTTAAAGGGTTGGGGTATATACCCCTCCAGCTTTGTTTAATACACTCCCCTGATACACGTACCCCCTTAAAATACGCTTAAGATATATGCACTCCCCCTAAATTACCTATTATACGTACCCCTTTATCTTAAAATTATGTATGATAAATACACACTCCCTATAAACCATACTTTTCACCCTTTCTTCTCCCCATTTCTTCTTCCACACCCTTTCTAAACCCTTAAACCATTTACCATCATCCAACCTCCTCCTGCCCTAGCCGCCCACCACCGCTCGTCGTCGCCCTCCCTCTAGCGCTCGTCGTCGCCTTCCCTCTAGCGCCCGCGTCGCCCTCCCTCCAGTGCTCGCCGTCGCCCTCCCGCCCACCACCGCACGCCGGCTGCTCCATCCTTTTTTTTTTTTTTTTAAATTGTGTCCCCAGCCATGAAATCCAACCGCCTCCTACCCCAGAAGTCAGCCGTTGTTCCCCCAAAGTCCGTCGCGGCCCTCCCTCTAGCGCTCGCTGGCGCTCTGTCATTTTTTTTTTTTTGTTCTACAACAAATTAAGCGGCGGCGGCGCCACCCTCCCCCAGCGCCGCCGCATTCGTATCTTCTCCCGCCTTCCGCCGCCACGAACCCCACCCAAGCCAGCCGCCGCCGTTCCCCCCAGGTCGCCGGCGAAGAAACAGGTTTTTTTTTTTTTTTTCCGACTATTTTGGGTCGCCCAAATATAATCTCATCGACAATAGTTTGTCGATGATAGTGTTTTTAGGCGACCCAAAATGGCCGAAAATTTTAGTTTTCTTAATTTTTTTTTATATTTTCTTTCGAAACACCATAGTCGACCGGAGTATTCTTGGTCGACAAACCATCGTCGACCGGAGTATTCTTGGTCGACAAACCAGAGTCGATCGGAGTATTCTTGGTCGACAAACCAGAGTCGATTAGAGTATTCTTGGTCGACAAACCATCGTCGACCGGAGTATTCTTGGTCGACAAACCAGAGTCGATCGGAGTATTCTTGGTCGACAAACCAGAGTCGATTAGAGTATTCTTGGTCGACAAACCAGTGTCGACCGGAGTGTTTTTGGTCGACAAACCAGTGTCGACCGGAGTGTTTTTGGTTGACTCTGGTTTGTTAAAAATACTAAGATTTTTATTTTGTTTTTAAGTTTGTTTTTTAATTTCTAAATTTTATCTGAAGTGGTGAGGGTGGTCGCCGGAGGAGGGGCGGTGGCCAGAGGGGGCGTGTAAATTTTGTGGGAGGGGCGGGTGGCCAGAGGGGGCGTGTAAATTTTGTGGGAGGGGCGGCGGCCAGAGTTGTGCCTAATTAGGGTTAATGTTAAAATTAGGTTAGGGTTAGTTTACATTTTGGAGGAGTGTATGTATTCTGTGTATTTTATTATAAGGGTAAAACAAGTATTTTGTATGAATATTTAATTAATAAAAGTGATAATAAAAGTGAAGGGGGAGTGTATTAAACAAAGCTGGACGGAGGGGTATATACCCCAACCCTTAGTTAAATAAGTAAAGTTTGTTTCAAGTACATTAATCAGCCCATAACTAACTAAATCAGCTAGCATGTTTAATAGTAGAATTTCCTTTTTTTTTTTTTTTAAGAATTTCCTTTTATATTGAATTAATTTTGATTTATGTCTTCCAAAGTTGTTGAATTTTAAGTGATTTGAATATATATTTAATTACTCATTTAATTTTTTAATTCATCTATTAAAATTATAACTTAATTGTTTGAGAAAGTGCAAGTTGTATAGAGATGTCTATCGGGTTAACCCTAGCCCTATAGGGCCAGCCCTACAGGGCTACGGGCTAGGGCCTTAACCGGTTCATATTTAATGGGTCTGTAATTGTTGGGACCATAACCCTAGCGGGCCACGGGCGAAACGGGCCACTAACGAGCTACACTAATTTTTTTTCTTTTAAAATTAAAGGTCTCAATTGACACATCCAAACAAATAAAATAGAAAAAAATACATAATTAGTTAATGCTTAATAAATGAGAAAACAAAAGTATGATTTAAACACAATTCTAGAATTGATACATTCAAGACTACAAATGAGAAAGTGTAAAATTATATAATCATTATTGGACTCGACTTAAATTACATGACTAAAATTGATATTTTCTCAATCTTTAAGTTTTTTTACCAGCAAACATGAGTTGTGCGCTCTTGCATCATTATTGATGAGTTGAGATTATTGCATACTTTTGTGCTTTAATTAGATATTATTTGAGAATTAATTTGAGATTTTATCGCGTTCTCCGACTTATTATTATATGTCTTTCAATTACCTTGATATTTTAATTTCTTATTTAAATCAGGTGAAATTGAAGCATTTTAAAGATACATAAACAAGGTCGATGTGAGGAGAAATTGACCCAACCTTACAGAGCTTACTAATGGGCCATGATGTTGGAATGGGCCTGAATTTTATGACTGTAAAAATATGAATAATGAAATATCAAGTTGGGCTAATTGTGATGGGCCATAATTGTTTTTTTGGGATAATCCCTTTTGGAAGAACAATGGGATGCAGCCTTATATATAGACATGTTCAAACCGTAACGGGAAAACCGGCCAACCGGCAAAACCGTCGATTTTTAACCGCCGGTTACGGTTTAAAAACCGAACCATAACCGTAAAATGGCGGTTCGGTTACGGTTTGACATTTTGACAAAACGCAAACCGCCGGTTTGACCGGTTTTTTAAAAAAAAAAAATTTAATACACAATTCTTCTATTTTTAATGTATAAATTTAATTTATATAATTTTTATTCAATTCTAGTAATGTATTTTCTAAAAAATGAGTTAAAATGAATAAAAAATGAACAAAAACGGAGTGAAAACGAGCGAAAACGGAGATAATATTAAAAAAAAAAAAAGCAAACCGGCAAATCGACGGTTTTTAACCGTAACCGTAATCGGCAAACCAGCGGTTCGGTTACGGTTACCGATTTTCGAAAACCGTAACCGGCGGTTTCTAACCGTTGCGCATGTCTACTTATATATATAGGGGAGGGGCAGCCGCCGAATTCGGAGAAAGGAAGCACGCAGAACGCAGTTAGCTGAGGATTTGAGATTCCGTGAGAATTAAAATAATGCTTCCGATTTTGTTTTTATCGTATTGTTCTTTTAATTATGTTTAGTAAGTAGATTGTTATTCAAACTCTAGGATGTGAAACCTGAATTTAATTATGCCTTTTTTATTTTGTGATTCACGATCTATCTCAATTCATATTTTAATTTCTTTATTATTTGATTTTGTGCTAGGCATGTTTTGATTAATAGATTTATTAGGACTGGACCACTGGTCATCCGAATTTATTTGTTATCAATTCTAGTTAATTCACGATATATAATCCGTAATTGTTATATTATTGTGGATATCGTAGCAACTAAGGTAGAACACCTTAGTGGATAATAACGTCTAGGTTGCATGAAACGAGTGTCTCGTATTCATGGTCTAGTTTATTCTATTATTTTAGATCTTGAATGCGTTTCTCGAGTTAAACCTTAAATACATGTTTTGGGGTTATTCGTAGAAATAGATTAATTGGGGGTCGTACTTTCTTAATTAATTAAACTTAAGAAACAATTCGAACTAGTTTGGTCGTATTAATGGTTTAAGAATAAGATTTGAGATTAAATTGAGATTACAGGTTCACTAATTAAATTGGTTAAAATATTATAGGGGAATCATGTTTTCTAGTAGTTAGTTAGTTAACACTAATCAAACTTCCCCCATTTTTATTGTTTTTGTACATAATTTATTCAGTTGAGTTACATTATTTTTTGTGGAATCTACCCTTACTTCCATACTGCGTAGTGGTTAGTTAAGATATTTATTTTTGGGGGCCGGCGATAGCACACCAATTATGCTATTGATTTGCTTGATTGACGCAATTCGTGCTTATTTTATGCATATAATCAAAGACTTTTTTCTGTGCACGAGTACTTGTGTATCAATGAACGTGATTTTTTGATTTAGGGAGGTCAATTAAATCATCGTCGTCAAATCTTGCATAAAAATAAATAAGCAAACACGTTAGTTTAATACTCCCTCCATTTTTTAATAAATGTCATTTTAGCTTTTTTCAAAAAATTAAGATTATAAATTATAGTCTATATTACCCTTCATTAATTATACTAATTTTAATATAGAAATTTTGTTTGATAAAGAATGTGGTCAAGAATGTAGTTAGTATTAATAAATTAAATTAATTTTGGTATAAACAATTTTCGTGGAATTTAATTTTGAAAAATATTTATGGTAAATGAATAAGGGTAAAATAGTTAAAATTAAAGAAAAAACACTAGAATGACACTTATTTTAAAATTAATTAAAAAGTCAAAGTGACACTTAATAAAAGATGGAGGGAGTATTTGATTCATTAATTATTTTCTTTAGTTTAAATTCATACTGATGAGGATGAAATCAAGGAAAAGGATCGTGGAAAGAAATCTGATGATTGAAAAATTAATAAATACTTCGTATTTATTTTTTCTGCTTTAATTTACAAATAATACACGTTTTAAGTTTAGTATGATTACGAGATGATAAATTATTGATTCAATTCACCTTCTTATAAAATAATGGTAAGTAAAACCCACCAACATTTATACGTACTAGTAGGAAGAGGAATGGAACGCGCCTCACGCGCAAGGTAGGGGCGATTCCACCTTTGGTGTGTGCGATTGAGATCTCGGGAAGAGGCGATTAGGGTTTCTGACATCGTGTGGGAGAATTAACATAGGTATTGTAGCCGCAGTTATGGTAATCATTGGATTTTGGGGGTTGATTGAGTATGGGTTTTAAATTGGTCGGAACTTTACCCAATAGAATTGATTGCAAAGATAGAAGCGTGATCTGGTGGATTTATTACGCCGATTTCTGGAGATTCCAAGAAGCCTCTTCGCCTGGTTTTGATTCTCTCGAGGCGGAGGTAATCATAGCTTGGCCGTTAGGGTTACTCCTCCTCACAGGATTGGCTATGGAAACGGTGGAGAGGAGTATATATGAGGAAGGGGAGCCGAGTAATCGAAGCACAAACAGATCTCAGATTTCTCTTCTTTGTCCTATCATTTTAATTTGCTTCCTATCTCATTTTCTCACTTCAATGGCTGAAAATCTTCATGAGCCGTTGAGAAATGTGCGAATTTCTGATGCAGAAGACGCAGATTTGCATGTGAATGAAAATGATCTGGCGATTCCCCGCTTTGCTTTGCTGGGTCATTTCACAATCCGTAGACCCCAAGGGTGACACGTGTTTTTACCAACACGTTCCCCTCAAGTATAAGAGGTTCGCGTGTAATAAAAGCAAGGCCCGGTTAAATTATCGATCCGTGGGACTAGATTGTGAAAGTAGCCTTAGTGTGTATGTTTTTCTTTGAATATAATGAGAAATCATGTTTTGTGCAAGAAAATGTAAATGAAACTATCAAATGACAATCAATGATGAGCAATAACTAAGATATGATGATAAAAATCAAGTGAGAGGCGTAGTGTTCGGGTGTTGGTCCTTGTGTGGAATCGATATTAAAAGTCGAAGTTTATGTGTAATTCATTGGATGGAATTTAGTAGAAGCGATCACTAATGCATATATCGAGCAAGCATCTAGGATCGAGAGGATGAATAGAAGGTTTCTTACTCGGGTAATCACACGACTAGGGGGTTCGAATCTAAACCTAAATTATACTAAACTAATCCCTAGATATGCTTTTCCACTTGAATACTAACAACCAAGCTCCTATGGCCTTCTCATTAATCACTTAAATGTTAATTAAAGCAATTAATGTAGATAAATGGGGTTCTAATGAAATTTACCCAACTCTCGTTGCGATAAACCAATATTAACTCATTCACACGACTCCCAACCCTCGATTATACTATCTATCCCAAATTAACCAACTCTCGTTGCATTAATTGAGTTTCTAACACAACCTAATAGTTGAGTTCTTGCAAATAATCTAACAAAACCCATAAATCTAACCAATAAACCTCCCAATGAATTCCACAATCAAAATCAACCTAAAACATTAATTCCATCACAATTATACAACACCCAAACACCAATATGCTTAGCTCATGGCTAATTTAGGGAAATTGAGGAAGATAAGTGAGAAAACAAACATACCCATGCTTAATAATAACAAAATACTCAAATTAAAATAAGATATCACCTCTTGTCTTGCAAATATGAAATAAACCTTCAAAACTTCAACACAATCTTCAATCTCTACCTTGGAAATGAAATTACAACTTCAAAGATAACCTATCTATGGAAATTCACTAAGTTCTATGGCTAAAACTAAGAAAAACAAGCAAAAGATGGTGGAATTTTGATTTGTGGAGCTTGAGTACTCTTCTAATGGCTGCCTCTCCAGAAAAATGAATTTGTGGCCTTTTATACCCTCCCCCTTGAGCTTGGCACGTGTCCCTAGGTCTAATTTGGAAGAGGGCAAAAATGAGCAGTAACTCGGCCGAGTGAGCCCACTCGGCCGAGTGGTCTTGTTAAAAAGCGTGTTTACACTTTTGTCCATCCGTGACTCGGCCGAGTTGTGGCACTCGGCCGAGTGTGCAGAAATGTTGAAACTCTCAGATTCGGCCGAGTCTGAGCACTCGACCGAGTGTTCAAAAATCGAAAATTTCAGTTTTTGGCCCGACTCGGCCGAGTTGGGCTCACTCGGCCGAGTGACACTCTGTCCTTACTTTTGCTTTGGACATAACTTTTGATCCGGAGGTCCGATCGGCTCGATTCTCATCTCATTTTGACCCTCTTCTTGATGCCTTTCTTGTGGTTGACTCATTGGATTGATCCAACGGCTGAATTTCTCGTGATTTGATTCGAAACTCCTTGCTTTACCTAAAAATCAAACAAAACATTCATGTATCAACATATCTAACAATTAGCTCATGATTACACGAAAGTTGTAAGAATTTCTTGATATCTAGCGCATAATTCACCCACAAATTCGAGCAATCTCACGACAAATCACCCCCCCAAACTTAAAGACTTGCTTGTCCCCAAGCAAAGAAAGAAAAGAACAAAGGAGAGTGATTGTGAAGAATTTGAATTATGGATTCAATTAAAGCAATGATATGATCAAGTGAGCTTCCAATGAACCATTATCAACCATGAACTCCCCTACCAACTTCATGTAAGTTGTGATTAAAACAAAGCAAAATCAAGCACTTGATTCACAATCCTCACAAGAAGTGTTTCTCTCATTCACACAAGTAAATTGAGGTTATGCTTTCATTCATCAATTGAATCACATCACATAATCACCATAAGCTTGCCACAAATCTCATCTATCTACCACTTTGTTATGCTTCACAATAGGATCAAAAGGACTTTGATTTGGACGTAACGTTGGCTCTTTGGAAACGGTGGGAAGAATTTGGAAAATGTGACTCGACTAGTGGAGGACAACGAACAATTTTTTTTTTCTTTCATTTTTCTCATTTCATTCAAAACAAACCATCCATCATCCTCACTTTTCTTTTCATTCTCAAGAATTTTCTTCCTTTGTTTCTTTCAAGAGTCCACTTTTTGCTCTTAAGCACATGTTTTTGGGAGATCCCCTCTTCTCTTTTTTTTATTTTTCATTCTTTTCACTTTCTTTTCTAGGGGCTCCCATTTTTTTATCCTTTTCTTTTGTTTCTCATCTTTTCTTTCTCTTTTTTTTTTTCTCTTTGCTCAAACACTCCACACACATATCAAATCAAAACTCATGTTTGTCCACTTTTCACTTGTCCTCCACTCGTAAAGGGCAAAGGCTTATAAAGTTCAAGAGGTTAAACATTGTAGGTTGCCAAAAGATGAAGTTTAAAGGCTCAAATGGGCTAACTACGGATTTTTCTTTTTGGTATGGGAATATTTGGCTAAGTGACTATTAATAACAAAAGATGGCCTAAATCATATCCCATTGTTTCACACACTTGTGGTTTCAAGCAAGACGTATGGCAAGTTCTAGAATTATGGACAATGATCAATCCACTCTCAAATAAACAACCGGATCATGATTGGTTCAAGGATCAATTCTCACCGGGTTTTCAAAGATATGAATACAAGCATCATCATAAGCCTAGTTCTTCTCACAACACACATTCAAAAGGTAAGTTCATCCATGAGTCAACTTTCATCACATAGAATCTCACAACACCAATCATTCAATCAACATTCACCCATAATCCAAAATTAATTCACAATCAACACTATATCACACATAATTTCACCATCATGAAAATCAATCAAGAGCACACAACAATCCAATATTCTAAGTAAATCTCAATCACCACTTGCATGTGCTCATATGCAATAAACTCCAAGTACAAAAATAAAAGAAAAATTTCCCTACCCCCCCCCCCCCAAACTTGAGAATTGCTAAGCAATCCAAGTTTGGGAAAGGGTGTACCTTCCATGATGGCTATCACCTCCTTTTCTTTTTCTCACTCCATCTCTTCAATGATTCCACTTCCATTTCTTCAACCATTTGGCAACACGTCCATATGAATGTACCTACAAAAATCAAGCTCACCCACCATCAAAAGCATCATCTAACAACATAAAAGAAAACTACACTATGAAAGCAAGTAAAAATGGGTTGCCTCCCATTTAGCGCTAAGTTTAACGTCTTCAAGCCGGACGGAACTTATAGAGTTCAAACTTCCTCTTTCATCTTAACACCACCAACTTCTTTTGAAGAAGAAGCATAGTGGTGCTTCTTTACTTTGTTCTTCATTTTCTTCTTCTTGTCATACCAATCCTTCACTTTCTTCTTTAGAACTTTCGAACTTGGATCAACTCTTTTCTTAACTTTTCTTCCTAGGCCACAAAGAAAGTTAATATTAGTCACACAAGATTTGTTAGAACAATGTGAATCATTAAGAATTTGAGAAGTGAAGAGTATAGCATTGCTTATGCTTGAGTGTGAGGAATTTTTCATATCCTTCATTACAAATGTCACTTCTTCCTCCTCCACTTTCAACTTGATCTCTCCATCTTTCACATCAATTGTTGCTCCCCCCGTAGCTAAGAATGGTCTCCCCAAAATCAAAGGAATTTCGGGGTCCTCTTCCATATTCATCACCACAAAATCGGCATGAAAGTTAAATTTATCCACTTTCACCACTACATCTTCTACAACCCCTTCCGGGTAAACTATGGAACGATCCGCCAATTGTAGAGTCATGTTGGTTGGATTCATACTTCCAAGCTTCAAACGATCATACATTGAGAGGGACATCAAATTTATGCTAGCTCCAAGATCACAAAGAGCTTTCTTCTTTTCTCCATTGCCCAACTCACATACCAATGTGAAGCTCCCGGGGTCTTCCAACTTTTGAGGGAGACTCTTTTGGATTAAAGCACTACATTCCATAGGAAGATTTACCGTCTCACATTCTTCCACTTTTCTTTTCTTTGAAAGAATCTCTTTCATAAATTTTGCATAAGTGGGCATCTCCTCAAGAGCCTCCAAGAAGGGTACATTCACGGTGACTTTCTTGAAAATTTCAAGAAACTTTCCAAATTTCTCATCGAGCTTCTTTTTCATAAACCGTTGGGGAAATGGTGGTGGAACAAGTGTTTTTGGAACTCCCTACCCATCACACTCTATCTTCTCTTCATGTTTTGCTTCTCTTGCTTCCTTAGCTTTCTTCCACTTCGGTATCCTTTCTTCTCTTCTTTCTCCATCTCTTCTCTTATCCTCATTTCTCCATCTTCGTTTTCATTTGGCATGCTTGGTCCCTCGTATTGAGTGCCACTACGGAGATTAATTGCCATACAATTCTCTCTAGGATTTGCTTCCGTAGTAGAAGGGAACTTGCCTTTTTGATTTGCACCACTTGAAGAAGCAATTTGGCTCATGTGAAACTCTATGTTCTTCATTTGCTTGGCCATTGAGAGCATTTGTTCATCCAACCTTTCTATCTTTTGGTTTTGTTGAGCCGTCGTTTGATTATTTTGAGCTATGAAAGTGGTCAACAAGTCTTCCAAATGTGGTCTCCCCTCATTGTTTGGTGCACGAGCACCCGGATCAAATCCCGGAGGGAGTGTGAGAGCGGCTTTAGGATTTCCATAAGAGAAGTTTTCATGCTTCCGAGCATTTGGGTTGTAAGGAGGATTTCCTTGGAATTGGGCTTGAGCATGTTGTTGGAAACGGTTTTGATTAGGAGCTTGGTTTGGGAAAGGTGGTTGGTGAAAATTTCCTTGAAAATTCCCTTGAGGATATTGGGGCCTTCCCATGTAGTTAGCATCCTCAACTTGGTTCAACATGTTAGGCATCTCCATTCCCCCACCAAAATTTTCTCTCCTTTGGTTGTTCTCCATCAACTCAACCTTGTCCAAGAGCATCTTGATTGTATCACCCAATGATGTAGAGTTATTCCCAATTTGAGCAACTCTATTGGGTCTATTTCCATCAATAGGCCAATCGTAGGTGTTTGTAGCAATTGCTTCAATGATTTCCTTTGCTACTCTTGCACTCTTTGCAAACAATTGCCCACCCGCGGATGCATCAATGTATTGTCTTGAAGAGAGCCCCAATCCATTGTAGAAGAAGCTAATCGTTTGCTCCTCCGCAAACCCATGTTGAGGACATCTCCTCAAAAGACTTTGAAATCTCTCCCATGCACTATAGATGCTTTCATTCTCCCTTTGGAGAAATTGAGTGATCTCGGTCTTGCATTGAAGAGTCTTGGAGGGAGGAAAGAACTTCAATAGGAACCTCTTGCTAAGCTCGTCCCATGTGGTCACACGGTTATTGATCATTGAGGTAAGCCATTCCTTGGCTTTATCTTTCAAAGTGAAAGAAAAGAGCCTCATCTTCAACGTATTCTCATGTACCCCATTAATCTTCACCGTATCCGCGTACTCCAAAAATCGGGACAAGTGTTGATTGGGATCTTCAAGTGGCTCCCCTCCAAATTGTCTCTTCTCGAGCATTCGGATTAGGCTCGGGCTAATCTAAAAGTTGTTAGGCGCAATCGGAGGGCGCTCGATCCCATCGTAGTATCTTTGAACCGGTGGTTCAAAATAATCTCTAATAGTTATCTCTTCCTCATTACCGACTACACCCTCATTCCCCGCTCCAATGACTCGATTGTCAACCGGAGGGTGAATGATGTTTTGATTGTTGTTTTCCGCCATCAATCTCTCTTGTTCAAGCCTTTGGTTTCGATCTCGGTTTCTTCTTCGTGCGGTAGCTTCAATTTCCAAATCAATAGGAATTGGGTCGATCCCACTTCCTCTTGTGTTCATGCACCTATAAAATCAACAAAGTATCAATTTCCAAAGACGAGACAAACAAAGACTTACTAAAAAGAAGAATAAAATCTCTAGTACTGAAGAACAACAAAAAACTAAGTTATTTAAACACAAGACTAATCCCCGGCAGCGGCGCCAAAAACTTGACACGTGTTTTTTACCAACACGTTCCCCTCAAGTATAAGAGGTTCGCGTGTAATAAAAGCAAGGCCCGGTTAAATTATCGATCCGTGGGACTAGATTGTGAAAGTAGCCTTAGTGTGTATGTTTTTCTTTGAATATAATGAGAAATCATGTTTTGTGCAAGAAAATGTAAATGAAACTATCAAATGACAATCAATGATGAGCAATAACTAAGATATGATGATAAAAATCAAGTGAGAGGGGTAGTGTTCGGGTGTTGGTCCTTGTGTGGAATCGATATTAAAAGTCGAAGTTTATGTGTAATTCATTGGATGGAATTTGGTAGAAGCGATCACTAATGCATATATCGAGCAAGCATCTAGGATCGAGAGGATGAATAGAAGGTTTCTTACTCGGGTAATCACACGACTAGGGGGTTCGAATCTAAACCTAAATTATACTAAACTAATCCCTAGATATGCTTTTCCACTTGAATACTAACAACCAAGCTCCTATGGCCTTCTCATTAATCACTTAAATGTTAATTAAAGCAATTAATGTAGATAAATGGGGTTCTAATGAAATTTACCCAACTCTCGTTGCGATAAACCAATATTAACTCATTCACACGACTCCCAACCCTCGATTATACTATCTATCCCAAATTAACCAACTCTCGTTGCATTAATTGAGTTTCTAACACAACCTAATAGTTGAGTTCTTGCAAATAATCTAACAAAACCCATAAATCTAACCAATAAACCTCCCAATGAATTCCACAATCAAAATCAACCTAAAACATTAATTCCATCACAATTATACAACACCCAAACACCAATATGCTTAGCTCATGGCTAATTTAGGGAAATTGAGGAAGATAAGTGAGAAAACAAACATACCCATGCTTAATAATAACAAAATACTCAAATTAAAATAAGATATCACCTCTTGTCTTGCAAATATGAAATAAACCTTCAAAACTTCAACACAATCTTCAATCTCTACCTTGGAAATGAAATTACAACTTCAAAGATAACCTATCTATGGAAATTCACTAAGTTCTATGGCTAAAACTAAGAAAAACAAGCAAAAGATGGTGGAATTTTGATTTGTGGAGCTTGAGTACTCTTCTAATGGCTGCCTCTCCAGAAAAATGAATTTGTGGCCTTTTATACCCTCCCCCTTGAGCTTGGCACGTGTCCCTAGGTCTAATTTGGAAGAGGGCAAAAAATGAGCAGTAACTCGGCCGAGTGAGCCCACTCGGCCGAGTGGTCTTGTTAAAAAGCGTGTTTACACTTTTGTCCATCCGTGACTCGGCCGAGTTGTGGCACTCGGCCGAGTGTGCAGAAATGTTGAAACTCTCAGATTCGGCCGAGTCTGAGCACTCGACCGAGTGTTCAAAAATCGAAAATTTCAGTTTTTGGCCCGACTCGGCCGAGTTGGGCTCACTCGGCCGAGTGACACTCTGTCCTTACTTTTGCTTTGGTCATAACTTTTGATCCGGAGGTCCGATCGGCTCGATTCTCGTCTCATTTTGACCCTCTTCTTGATGCCTTTCTTGTGGTTGACTCGTTGGATTGATCCAACGGCTGTATTTCTCGTGATTTGATTCGAAACTCCTTGCTTTACCTAAAAAACAAACAAAACATTCATGTATCAACATATCTAACAATTAGCTCATGATTACACGAAAGTTGTAAGAATTTCTTGATATCTAGCGCATAATTCACCCACAAATTCGAGCAATCTCACGACAAATCAAAGGGCTACATGAGATTCTTAACATACTTAGGAGAATTTGGAAAGTGGAGGGAGCTGTGAGGGCCATTGTTGTTGCAGATGGATACTTTATGTTGGATTTTGAGAAAGAAAGAGACTACAATAAAGCATTCTATAGACAACCATGGATTGTCAATGGACATATGCTCATCCTCTCCAAGCTTCAAGGGGACGAGCTGCCTAGGGATCTGATCATTAACAGAATCCCCATTTGGGTTCAGTTTCACGGTTTGCCAATCTTTAGCATGACCAAGAACCTGGCCCATAAGCTTGGAGACACTCTTGGAGATGTAATCGACATTGACTGCCCAGAAGAAGGAGCTGCATGGGGAAGATGCTTGAGGGTTCGAGTACTGGTGGATTTGCAACAGCCTCTGAACAGGAGCACGAACTTTACGGTGAGGGGAGATGCAATTCCGGTGGCACTCAGGTACGAGAAGCTGGGAGAATTCTGCTATCGATGTGGCCGGCTGACCCACAATGAGAAGGAATGTATGGAAAGGTACAATGAGGAAGTTCACTACAGAAGCGGCACTCAAGAGTTCCCAATGTGGCTAAGGGCGGACGGACAAAGGGGCCTGGAACATGAACAATATGACCAGCTTAGGAGCCTCATGGGGGTTGGGAGGCAGAGCCAGCAGACCACACCACAAAGAGAACCTAGGAGGACTGTGAACTCCATTGTTATCCGCCCAAATGCCAGAGCGGGGGGCCTGGTACTAGCAGATGAGGACTGGCATGAACAAAATCGTGAGCAATCCCAAGAAGCGGAGAGGTTTGCGGAATCAGTACTGATGGAGGATGCTCATACCAACTTGCAACTTAATGAAACCAGGTATTTGACTAACATTGAAAACTCTCTCAGATCGGAATAGGAAGGTCTTGCACAGACGAACTACTATATATGCAGCGCTCATGGATAATGAGAATGACGGCAGCTCAAGTGGGGGCCAAGGACTAAGGGTTGGGAAAAGTCTGTGGAAAGCTAAGCAGGAGAAAGGGAAGGAAGCAGTGCAGGAACCTACACAACTGGAAATGGGGGGATACAAACAGAAAGCATTCATGAAAAATCACCACAAAAGAGGCAGATCTTATGCGGGAGGAGTCCGGATGATAATGGATCGTGAAGTGACTGACATTGAGGTGGAGGAGAAGAACAGTGGAGGTAGCAAGAGGCACAAGAGCGAGGAAGAGGGGTCGGGTTCAAACAAAGCGGTGGAGGGAGAATCCCCTCCCCGCCACTGTCCATGATCGTGACTTGTTGGAACGCGAGAGGTTTGAAGGGTCCTAACGCGTTCCAGAAGCTGAGGCGAGTAGTAGAACTAAATAAACCCTCACTTTTGTTTATCATGGAGTCAAAAATCCCCACTAGAATCGCTAAATCTTGGATGCATGTAGTCAAATTTTCTTTTTGTTTTGCGGTCGATCCGATTGGAACTAGTGGTGGCCTTTTGTTGTATGCACGAAATGAAATCAAAGTCAATATTTGCTCCTACTCTTTTAGTCACATAGATGCAATGATTTCGTTGGAAAATATGCACTGGTGGTTCACGGGTTTCCATGGCCCTCCGAACCAGTCGGATAGGATTTTAACAGCCGAGCTCTTTGATCGAATTGCAGCTTCTCATATTTCGAATCAAGCTTGGTTAATAGGGGGAGATTTTAATGAGATTTTAAGATTCAATGAGAAAAAGGGTGGGAATTCAAATGGCAGAAATGCAAAAATGATGAATAACTTCAGATTAACTCTTGACACTCATAATCTTCATGATCTTGGATTCAAATGCCCAAAGTTCACATGGAATAACAAAAGAAAGGGAGAAAACCAAATTTTAGAGAGACTCGATCGATATGTTGCAAATTCTGAATGGATTAAATTATGGAACTCGTATCAAGTGCAACACTCGCTGTGGTTTGGGTCGGACCATAGAGCCATCAGTTTAAAAGTGTGTACTTCTCCAAAAAAATGGAGTAACAATGGACCAGGTATATTTAGATATGAAAGCGCTTGGAGGTTGGAACCGAATTTTGAAAAGAATATTGAGAAGTGGTGGAACACTATTGAGAGGAGACTTTCAGTTCCAGAAAAATTGGATCGATGCTCGAAGTATTTACAACAGTGGGCAAGACAAAGTGTGGGAAATCTAGAGAGGAGAATTAAAGAGCTGACCAATTCCATCCATTCGAGCAAAAATGCAGATGATGACGAACGGGAAAGGGAAAATATTTGGGAAAAGGAGGAAGAATTGGAACGACTTCTTACGCAGCAAGAGGAATATTGGAAACAAAGAGCGAGAGTTAATTGGATGATCAACGGTGACAGAAATACCACGTACTTCCATAGAAGAGCTACGGAAAGGAGGAGTAAAAACGAAATCAATTGTCTCCAAAAGGAGGACGGTACTCTGATTAAAACAAAGGCTGAAATTACTGATCATATAGAAGAATTCTATGCAACGTTATTTACCTCTAATAACCCGGAACAAGACCAATTGAATCAGGTACTAGATCACGAAAATTCAAGTATTACTTCGGAAATGGCTGCTTTCTTATCTAGAGCATTCACAAAAGAAGAAGTTAAGGAGGTCGTTTTCGAGCTTGATCCGGGTAAAGCCCCAGGTCCAAATGGTTTTAATGCGAAATTTTATCAAGATCATTGGCACATAGTCGGGGTGGATATTACCAAAGGAGTTTTAGAAATTTTGGGAGGTAATGGGGATGTCAAGAAATGGAATGAGACATGGATCACCTTAATTCCGAAAACGAAGAACCCTAAATCTCTCAAAGAATTTAGACCGGTCAGTCTATGCAACGTTTGCTTCAGGATCGTGGCAAAAGTTATTTTAAATAGACTCCGAGTGATAATGTCGGATGTCATCGACGAACATCAGAGTGCTTTTGTTAAGGATAGACAAATTTCAGATAACATCCTTATTGGTTACGAATGCATGCATTGGCTTAGAAATAACAAGAGTAGAACTGGGTACGCGGCCATGAAATTGGATATGAGCAAGGCATACGACCGAATCGAATGGATTTTTATTCGGCAACAACTTGAGAGGATGGGCTTTCCGAGACCTTTTATAGAGATGATCCTCAGGTGTGTTACTACGGTAACTTATTCGTTCAAAATCAACGAAACTGTGGTGGGAAAAGTGATTCCATCAAGAGGAATTAGGCAAGGTGATCCGTTATCACCCTTCTTATTCGTTATTTGTGCTCAAGGGCTGTCTTCATACATATCGCAGAGGGTAAACCAAGGCAGAATTGAAGGGATTAGAGTGGCAAGAGAGGCCCCAACTATCTCCCATCTCCTGTTTGCAGACGATAGTGTGATCTTCTTTAAAGCACAGGAAAATAGTAGGACAGAAATGAAAGAAATTCTGAAGGACTATGAGAAAGCTTCAGGCCAGATGATTAACTTCGATAAATCCACAATCTTGTTTAGCCCCAATACTAGAGACAGCTCTAAATTTCAGATTCAACAAACTCTTGGTATTCGAATTACACAGGGCCATCAGGTGTACCTTGGGCTCCCTACTTTTTCTCTCAGGGGAAAAAAAGTTCAATTTTCATATTTGATTGACAGGATGAAAAATCGAATTGACAATTGGAAAAATTTGGAGTTCTTAGAAGGGGGAAGGGAAGTGCTCATTAGATCAGTGCTTCAGGCAATCCCTACTTATGCCATGACATGCTTTAAGATCCCAATCCAGATTTGTAAGCAGATGGAAAATCTGATGGCGGATTTCTGGTGGGGAAAGAAAGAAGGAGGCAAGAAAATGCATTGGCAAAAGTGGGAGGATTTATGCAAACCAAAGGATGAAGGAGGGATGGGATTTCGAAGAATGCATTTATTCAACGATGCCCTACTAGCAAAACAAGTTTGGAGGTGCATACGCTCACCTAACTCACTACTTAACAGAGTTTTAAAGGCAAGATATTACAAGCATGTAGACATCATGGATGCAGATATTGGTTGTAACCCGTCTTTCACTTGGAGATCATTATGTAAGAGTAGATACATTCTGGATGAGGGCATAAGATGGGTGGTAGGAAATGGGAATCTGATAAAATTGCACAAACATGCTTGGGTCCAAGGCTTATCCGAAGGAAGAATCAAATCTAGGATAGCAGCAACCCAAAACATTAATTTTTTCCTAAATGAGGAAAGAGAGTGGAAGGAAGATTTAGTTAGACTAGCTTTCTTACCTCATGAGACCGAAGCCATCTTGAATACGCAGGTAGGAAAGATTGACGAGGATGACTGGAGATTTTGGGAGGAGGATGACATGGGTGAGTACTCAGTAAAATCTGGTTACAAGAGAAGTTTTGCAATTGATAAGAAGGGAGACGACTTGAAGGCAAGCTCCTCGTCGTGTGCAGGTAAAACATGGTGGAAAATAATTTGGAATCTTAATTTACCCCCAAAGGTCAGAATTTTTTGTTGGAAAGTATACCATGATTTCATTCAAACAGAAAGTAATTTGGCAAGAAGGCACATTCCAATCCACCCTTACTGTAGCTTATGTGGGGCTAGTAATTCGACAACAACCCACACACTTTTCCATTGTAGCTTTGTTACAAATGTGTGGAAAAGGGCTGGAATGAAGGGGTTGATCAATAAAGGTAAAGAAATAAATACTGTGGATTTCATGGAATACATTAGATCAGAAACGGATACTATGGAGTTTGAAAGAATTATGATGGTAGCCTGGGCTATATGGAAGGAGAGATGTAAATATATTCATTCCGAGAAGAAGGACAAAAAAGCCATGGATGATAAGACTAGAGATAGGGTCCTACTGTATCTTGAAGCCTTTCAAGCCCAAATCAAAGAGCATAACACTAGCAACAAACATAATAGGAAAGAGGAGGATGGGGGAGGAACTCCGGAAGTACAGTGCTGCATTCTCGAAGTTGATGGAGCCTTTAAAAAGGAAGGCAGGAGGTACGGGGCGGGGGGATTTTGATTGATCAGAATGGTCTTGAGATGACCAAATTTGCCGAAAGAATCAGGCCACAACGAAGCCCGCTAGGAGCGGAGATTACGGCTATCTTGATGGGCATCCAGTTAGCTCGAAGATGGAACATTCGACATCTAGAGATTAGATCTGATTCTCAACAGGCGGTGGCTTTGTGCAAAAGGTCTAGAAGATCGGCGGGACCGGAGGATAGTGTGGTGAGAGATATTCACACATCCACTAGTGAATTTGTAGTGTGCAGATTCAAATAATGTCCGAAAGCTGACCTTCGTAAGGCGCACATTCTAGCACAAAAAGGTGCGGACTCTACCAGATCAAGTTAATGAGATGGAGCAGTCGTTGGTGTAACAAGAGCGGGCGCAAGTGAATGATCATAATACTCCTCTTGGACATGAGACCAACTCGTTATCCCCAAACAAAAAAAAATTGTAAAAGGACTAGTTTTTTAATAATAAAAAATGAAGAGGAGACTTCTTTTGAATTGCAATTACGGCATTCTTGTTGAATCAACGTGTCACTTTTTCAGGTATTGTTAGAATCAACGAACTAGTGTGTGTGTTTCGTATAGATTCATCATTTATATGCTTTCGCGGCCTACATCAGTTGGTAATTAGAGACCAAGTACGATTTTTGGTGATGGTTTCAATTTTCGATGAATATTTTGATGAAAATTGTGGTTACGATGTATCGCCAATTTTTTATTAATATTTTGATAACATTTGTGGTTATGATGTACCACAAATTTTTGATGAGTTTGTCGATATTTTAGTTGATAATGTTGACGTTGAATATAGTGAACTCCCAGTTTTTTATGAGGAGAATGGTTTTTTTTAAATTTATAATTGAGGGTGTTCATCCCAGTATATTTGACTCAACGATGGGGGGTTGAAAAAATTTATTTTGTGTTATTTATTAATGGTGATGGAAATCACACTACTTTGGCGATAGAATGCCAAGTTGATTTTCTTTTGTGACTAAAAGAATACAAAGATGTTTCAACTCGCTTTCGTACCTTGACGATGAGGATGGAGCTAGCAGTGATTCGAGGTCGAATCGTTTTTAACCAGGTGTGAATGATGAGGATGAAATCAATAAGAAGGATCATGGAAAGAAATTTGATGATAGAATTAATAAGTATTTCATTTTTTTCTACTCTAGTTTACCAATATTAAGTCTAGTATGATTACGAGATGATCAATTATTGATTCAATCCACCTTATTATAAAAGGATGGAGAATAAAGTTGTAAGATGATTAGTTTTTTACTAATAAAGAATAAAGAGCAGACTTATTTTGAATTGCAAATACGATATTCTTATTGAAATTCTTATTGAATCAACGTATTTGAATTCTTTTCACTTTTTCGAATATTCTTATAATTAACGAACTAGTATATGTTTTTCGTATATATTCATCATTTATATGCATAAACCTACGTCACATAGAATAAGGATAAAATTCACTCTCTTATTGGTTTTTCACTATACTTATGTGACAATATACAATTAAAGCGAATTAGAGATACATGTACATATAAGGAAACTTGTGTAATACTTACTATATGAATGAGACAAAATTCTACTTTAATATTTAATTATTTCCTTATTTTAAAACTTGATTCAAATTGGATCATAAATTCATAAATCACATACTCTTTTGTTCTGTAATAATTTGTACACTTTTTTTATTCATACACATCACAATGACTTGTTCATCCAAAAAAAAAAATTTCTCCATAAAGTCTTCTCTAATAATAATTTACACACATACACGCTATTCAATTAATTTATTTACTTCTCGTCAAAAAAATAAATAAATTATTTACTATAAAATTATTTCTCAAATCTTTACTTATTATTTTATTTTCTTATTTTGTGTGTTAAAAAAGTTGGTGCAAATTTGGTTCAAGTGTGAGGACGGAAGTAATATATTCGTACAATATAATATTAATAATTAATGGCTAAGTAATTGCAAAGATAAAATAGTGAAATTGGGCTTCAAACAAGCCCATTTCTTCAATACACTTTATGAAAAAGGGGCCGAAACAAAGCCCAATATCCAGCACAGAAATCTTACTGTATTTTTCCGTACAAAGTGTAGCACGTAAATATCTCGTGTTTTACAAGTCAACGCTGTCGCCCCACCACGTTCTTGATTTTCAAAGCTGACGGTGCAGTATTTTGCTTTGACGCGTGTAAGCAATCGCACACGACGTCGTAATAAATATAGCCCATCTCCCATCGTTCGATTCAGATCCCTAATTCCTGAAATCGGATCATCTCTGGCCGCTGGATCAACGCACCAAATCGACGGTCAGAATTGAGGAAACTCTCGCCTTTAAATAACCGCGATCCCTCCCACTCCAAGCGCCTCAGCGATTCCTAAACTCGTAAGTCCTCTGTTTCTCTCTCCTCTTTTCTTCTCTGTCCGTAGTTTGTATGTTTATCTCTCTCTATTTGTATCTGTCGAATTTGTTCAATTTTCTTGCAAAATTTCCCTATTTCTTTTCACTTTAGGGTTCCTTCGCAACGGGTCGGACCATTCCCCTTTTTTTCTGGATCCAAACGTGTTTGCATGTGATGTTTTCTTCTCTAGGGTTCAATTGTGATTTGCTTTTTTTCTTTTTAATTCTCGAATCAGACAAGAATGTAAATGTCTTTCACTGGGATTTGGTTTTGGTGTTGATGATTGTTCAAGTTTTGGTTTTCAGGTATTTAAGCTTTTCGTTTTCGTTATACATTTCCAATTGAATTTTGGCCGTTCTGAGAAGCAAGGGAAAAATTGAATTGTGAAAAATTTAAGTTGAGTAAAAATTAACAGCGAATGCATTCTGAACAGCGTCTTGTTAAACATGGTAGGGATTTAGGAGCTACAGTTGAGCTCTGTTCTGGAAGTTAGGGTTCCAATGGTAAGAGGAGCCGTGGTATGAGGAAGGGTTGACATGGTCACCAATCTGGGGTTAAATTTATGGCACCGACTATACCTATAGATTACGCAGGACAGAAGGAATCAAGAAAGTTCTCAAAGTCTGCGTTAGGGGATATGGGGAAAACTCGCAAAGTTTCAAAGGGCCACTCCTCTGGATTTGTGCCGGATTATAGGCATGTGGTGGAGACTGTGGCTGAATCCGAAGGTTTTGGGAGGTCAGGCTTGCGGCAGGAACCTTGTGTTCCTAATAGGAAAAGCATTAGCTTGAATTCGGACGGCTACGATAGATCTGTTGTGCCAATGAGGTACCTAGCACTTTCAGAGATGTCACAATTGGAGAGAAGGGATTTAGATATTATGTTGAAGAGTGAGCTTGAGCAAGTGAAGAAGTTTCAAAGGAAGCTGGCGACACCTTTTAGTTTGGGTCCAATTGTGCCACCCACTGCTGATATTCATCATCAAAATGGACAAAAGAGACCTGCTATTGTGGAGAGCTTAAGGATGCCGGCTAATGATGGTCCTATGAAAAAAAAGAGTTTTTCTGGAGATGTGCCCCGTGCTAAAGGCGGGGTTTTGGGAGCCAAGAGAACGGAGCCAGTGAAGCAAGGTGGTCCTCAGAGTTCTAATTTTGTTATGGTGATGAATAAGTGTGAGGCCCTGTTGAAAACTTTGATGTCACAGAAGAATGCCTGGCTTTTTAACAAGCCAGTAGATGTTGTAGCACATAATATCCCAGATTACTTCAATATTATCAAGCATCCAATGGATTTAGGGACCGTCAAAAGTAAATTACAGTCGAATAAGTATTCTAGTCCTATGCAGTTTGCTGCAGATGTGAGACTCACCTTCAGTAATGCAATGACCTTTAACCCACCAGAAAATCTTGTTCATGGCTATGCTTCGACATTGGGTAAATTCTTTGAGGTGAGATGGAAAGCAATTGAGAAGAAACTTCCCTCAACAGTAGACGAATCCAATGCTTCGAAGTCAAGTATTGTTATAGAACCTGAAAGTGTTTATGTGCCTCCTGCTAAGAAGCAGAAAACCACTTCTAGGGAGACAAAGGTCAAACATGAAAGAGAAAAGCGGGTAATGAGTGATTTTGAGAAACAAAAACTGGGTACAGAGTTGGAGGCATTAATTGCTGAACTGCCAGACAACATAATTAATTTTTTGAAAGAGAGCACTTTGAGCAGTAGTCAAGTGACGGAGGATGAGATTGAAATTGATATTGATGCACTTAACGATGATACACTGTTTACTCTGCGGGATCTTTTGAATGATTATCTACAGAAGAAAAAACAGCCAACATTTGAGCACCATGAAAATGAGGTACATCTGTGCAGCTTCTGCAGTAGTTGTATATTCCATTTGGAATTGTGGATAATTTTCTATACATGTGATGCATGTTTTGTATGTATGTTTTTTCACAGATGCGAAAGGAATCAGGTTCTAGAGGTTTACCTCCCCAGCCTTGCAAAGGTCTTTTTTTTTACCAGATGAAATTGTATTTTGATTCCAATTGTAAATTGCACCTTGTTGGATACCTTACTTCTTGTGTTTCTTGAAATAAAAACTAGATAATGATCAAGCCGATGAGGATGTGGATATTTGTGGAAATGATCCACCACCTATTTCCAGTTCTCCTTCAATACAGATTGATAAGGATGCTGCTCGACGGAACAGTAACTGCAGTAGTTCAAGGAGCTCCGGTGGTGAATCAGGCTCATCATCTTCTGGTCTGTGCGGTTATTTTTCTCTAATCAATAATTTTCTCATTTTTAATTACTTTTTCTTGCTCTTGTCAATTAAAAATCTGTCAGTGGCTGTTTGCATGCATTGCACAAATTCCCTAGATATGAAAATACCTCTATAACTCTGTTTGTTGGTGTAATCTTGGGACAGATCTACATACGACTTTCATGGGTTTGAAACTGGTACATATTTTTGCAAGTGAAATGAGAAATGGAAGCTTGATTTTTACCCTTGCCAGAACAAGAGTATATTTGTTTATGTGGTAAAATTTTGAAGTACGATTGATTTTAAGTATAATGTACACCTAATGCCCGGGCCAGGAGACAATGCAGCCTTGAGCTCCCGTTTTCACCTCTCTACCAGCTGGACTTAGCCCCCTAGACAATACTTTGGGATTTAAAAATTAGGTTTTGGGTTTTAAGATCCTACGCCAATTTTACTTTGGGATTTAATAATCGGTTTTCAAAAGCCACTCAAAACCACCCCTATCAAAAATATTCATTTGACATAAAGTTGAATCTTATAATATCACTCCAATCATTATAATTGCTCTCAACAATAATATAATAATACTCTTATAACAAATTCAATCATTGCACAATAATTTAATCATTATAATTGCACCGAACAATAATATAATAATACAATTTTATTCAATTTTACACATTGATTTGACATTAAGTTAAATACTCTCCTATTCAAAAACTCAAAAGAAACACTATTTATCAGAATTTCAAAAACCGGTTTTCATAATCACCCAAAACCCATACTCATAGTAAACATCATATTAGTACTTAAATAGTTCAAAGTTATTGTAATCTTAGTGCTTAAAATAGTTGTGATTCTCAATGCTCAATCTCACCAGAAGGAAACATGCAGCTTACAGTTTCTAATTTCCACCAAACCTCTCACAAAACAATAAATGTCTAATTTCCAATTGCCTTAAATACTTTTACCCTGCCCTGCTCTATTCTCTCTTGCTATTTTCTCATTGTCACAGACAATGCTATCAGCTCTATCATTGCCTTGCTAAGACTGATAAAGTGATAATAGCTTGCCTTTTAAGGGCTGAACAAACTAGCTAAGTTATTTTGCTTCTGGATTGAGTGTTGTTACAGTCCTTTTTTAAATGAATACATGAAGGTGTTGCATCCATCTTTTTGGCATTGCCACTCTGCACCTGTGATGCTTTTTCATGATATGTTAAAGGAAAAAAAAAAATAGTTTGGATGATCTCCATGTCAGATGATGATATATTGTTAGCCCTATTGATTTCTCTATTTTAACGTTTTTTTCCGACGAGATATTAGTTTTTGCTTTCTTATCCACAGTAAATAGTTGAAAGGAAACTGCAGAATTATATCCTCAAATATATTCTAGTGTAGGGGATTCTGTTAGATGTAGATGTTTCTGTATATTCTTTTTAGACTAGTAGGAAGATACTAAATCTTTTTGTTGCATAAATAGGAGGTTAAGCTGTTTAATGGTTCTTAGCTTCTTCACCTAAATGTGCCTACTTATTTCCATCTGATTATCTGCCGCATTTTGAATTTAGGCCAATGATTGTAAGCATGGATGTGCATTTTTTCCATTTCTTTGTGCTTTTTTCTTTATAGTAGTGCCACAGCCATCTATCAAAATTTGTATGTTCTTGAACTCTTTTCATAGTTGTTAAAGGTGTGTCTCAGATGCTAGGTGCTCGAGGATATAGGTTGTGCTCCTTTTTTTTGTGTCAAGTCAGGTGCTGTTTTCAAGGCGGTGTTCTCAGTGTGCTTTTTTCAGTTTCGCCTGGGCGTGCCTCGGTTACTTTCAGATCTTCTTCATCCCAAAACGTGATCTGTGTACAAATTTTGAATTAAAAAATCATTTTTGACAAAAAAAAAAATCTCGAAAGAAAATAAAGGGCACAGTGCTAAATTTGGGCCTAATGTTTTTAAGGAAGAAAATGCTATAAAAAGAAAACTGCTGCCCCTATATAGATCCCCCCTCCCTGTTGTGATTCTCTATGCCCCTAACAACTATGAATTCTGTTTTGTCCACCACTCATCTTTTTTCCTTGTCTTTATCATGAAATATCAGATATTTTGCTGGGTGCTGTTTCTTTATCTCTCTTACCAGCCATTAAGAATGTTTGTCGTTGTATTGACAGTGTCTTGTTAGTAGTTCGATTATGCCATCAACTGTGTCAGGTCGTGGTTTGTTCTGTCTAATGTGGGAGATTAATGGCAGGTTTTCCTTTTGTGTTGCCATTCATTCTCTCTGCTCTGTTCCTTTCTTTAAGGGGTGCAGACATCTTCCTGCAAATACACACTTAGGGACGCACAAAGATCATGTAATTTAAAAAAAGCTAATTGTTGTCACTTTTTAATACACACATTTGCAGACTTGCTTTGAAAAATAATTGCAAGTATATTAATTTGTATATACACCAGCTCATGTTATTGAAAACAATTTATTGTAAATTTTAAATAGAGTACCATCTCATGTAATGTTATATTTTTTAACTCTAAGGAATAAGTAAATCTATTGGCTGTTTTTCCAGTGTGCAAGCGCAATTCAAATCAACCTTGTATTTTGTCTATTTCTTTAAAAAAATCAGCATGTTCTGGACATTATGCGTATGTTTGGGATGTAGGATGTCACGTCTCCCGTCCTGTTCTGTTTTGGGATTTCACATTAGGATTTCAAAATCCAACCCACACTTGATTTGAAGTAAAATTTCTCCAACAATAATATAATAATACCACATCATCTATTCTTTACACATTTGATTTGACATAAAATTGTATCCCATCCTACTCAAAATTTCAAAACAAACACGTACTTATGCTATAAACCAGGAATTTGAAATCCCTAGGTTTAACCATCTGTACTTCCACCATCCACCAATCACAAGACAAACACAGTTGTCTGCAGTTAAGAATATTAACATATGATATTGAAGCATGCATTTGTTACAGTAGTTTGTAATTTTAAACTTTTGAACTGCGCATGGTGTCAGAGTTCTTTGTGCTTTGCAGCGTAATTTTCCCGTACTCAAATTTTATTTATCAACTTCATTTTTTCTTGAATTCATATGTTTTACGGCTTCGATTAATATTTAATGGGCAAGGTAATCAGACTGATATATCGAAATTCAACCTTTGTTGTATCTCGTACATAAGTAGTATGGTGAAGTATTAGTGAATGGAGAGGGCAATTAAATGTTATTCTGTCTGTCTGATGGGCTCACATTCTGGTGGTCTGTGCGCGTGATTTTAGATCCCAATTTGCAACTCCCTATGTCTTTTTACTTATTTGTTTGATTTGGGTCTTTTACACTTGAGAATGAGAGTGTCTTTTAAACAGTTGTGTGCACCAAATGCAGTTATGCTCAGCGTTTATTAAATCAACCTCATACAGTGCCAATTCTCTTTTGTTTACAAATTTATTTTCAATGAACTAGATTACAATAAAACAACTGATGTGCATATTTAGGTGATTTTTTTATAAAATTATATATTTTCTGTTTTACTCAGATTCAGATTCTGGAAGTTCTTCTGCCAGCGAGCGACTGGATGGTACCAATAACTCAGTTCCTGCAAAGGTGAATGTATGCCCTGTTTAAGATGACTTCAATATTAAGCCCCAAAATTCAGTATTGTTTTGGTTCATTATTATTCTTATGCATATTCAATAATGTTGCCTTTTCTCTATACTGTTCCAGGAAATTGAAGATACTCAACAGCCAAACGAAAGTGACATGGGCGATCCAAACATTGCAGGTCTGGATCTTGGGTCTGGCAGTTAATAGATATATATATATATATTCTCTTTTAGGTTCTGAGGTGATTATATTTGTTGTATGTAGGTTTCCAGAATCGGAATGCAGAACAAAATTCAGTATCAAACTCTTTGTCTGTTGACCCCAATTGTCATCAAGAGGGTAAGCAGTGATAACTAATGAAGAAAATACCAGCTATTAAATCTGCAGAATTATCTTACCATCAAGCTGTAACATTTTAGGGGAGAGTGCTCCAACAGAAAGGCAAGTCTCCCCTGAAAAGCTATATCGTGCAGCTTTATTAAGGAGCCGATTTGCTGATATTATAATCAAAGCTCAAGAGACCACTGAAAAAGTATGCAAACTTGAATAACTAGTGAAATCTCGTCCTGCTTTATTGCATTTCATTTTCCTACTATGCAATTGTGTTGATGGTGAAATGAAATTTGTCAGGGAGAGAAACCGGATCCTGAGAAGCTGAAGCTTGAGAGAGAGGAGCTTGAGAGGCGAAGAAGAGAAGGTTTTAATTAATTGAGATTGTTTAATGTTGGGCTAATTTTGCTTACTCAATGGTGCCTTGATTTCATTAAGTTTATCGTGCAACACAAATGATGGTATGAACTTATGTTTTGTCAGAGAAAGCTCGATTGCAAGCAGAGGCCAAAGCTGCAGAAGAGGCTAGAAGGAAGGCTGAAGTAGAAGCTGCAGAAGAAGCCAAAAGAAAAAGAGAACTTGAAAGGGAAGCCGCACGTCAAGCTCTGCAGAAGGTAAAAATTAAGATTGTGATTATTTCAAACTTATTCTTGAGTTTTAGCCTAATTACAAATTAACCCGGTGAAGTTTTCTTACAAATACGACCCTTAGATATTACAAACAACCCCTTGAGGTTTATTTTTATCTTACAAACACCCCTGTCAATTATTGCAATTTGTAAAATGAAATAAACTTTTATGTGATTTTTAAAAAAAAGGGTTAATTGCTAAATAAATTTCAACCTCTACATGTTTTTTCAATGGCAAAAATTTGTGTGAGATCGTGAGACCATTATCATTTTTCAATCGAAATGTTATAACTTTTTAATGTAATGGGCACCACTTTTCAAAATTTTGCCTAAAAATGATGCATTTTACACTTTTTTTGAGAAGTGATGCAATATATTTAGATGTAAAGTGTATCACTTTTCAAAATTTTCCTTTAAAATGATACAATTTACATACATATTTTGAAAAGTGATGGTACAATTTACCTTAAAAATGATAACATTTCTATTAAAAAGTGATACTGGTCTCACGGTTAGAGTCTCACATAAGACTTGCTCTTTTTAAAAAATACTCCCTCCGTCCACCAAAAGTGTGCTCATTTCTTTTTTTGGGTCTTCAAAAAACGTGCTTATTCTATTTAAATAGTTAACTTTTGAATATTTTTTCTACTTTACTAACAAGATTGAATATCTCCCAAATATATTTTTTACTCATTATATTAAATATATTCTTTATAAATAAAATATGATTTTTTAAAAAACATATATAAAAAAAAGTGAGCACACTTTTGGTGGACAGAGGGAGTATGTGTTAAAATTTTCAATATGATACAGGGCCTTTCAAATTGTTGCTATTATATCACTTGACTATTTCCTGCAAGCCTTGCTGACATGGCTGTGTATGAAATTGCAAAAAGATAATATGAAGAAATTGATTTATCTGCAATTTCTTCATAGATTTTCCGGTTGCTACGTCATCATAAGATTCCGGAAAATGGTTATATGATGTAATTGCAAATTTTAAATAGTCTGTGTATCAAATTGTAGATTTTGAAAACATATGTTGTAATTGTAAAAACGTGAATAGGTCATGTAATTTTACGGAGTTAACCCTTTTATAAATGTCTAAGGCAGTTTTCCTAAGTATCCCTCAAAAGATTATTTTGGAGGAGAAATATATTGCTGAGCAATTTGTTTTCCTCAGATGGAGAAAACCGTCGAGATAAATGAAAATAGTCAGTTTATGGAAGATCTAGAGATGCTTACATCTGCTCCAGATGAGCCCTTGCAGAGCTTTATAGATGAAGCAAGCCCAGAGAATTCTCAAAGTGCCCTTCTTGGTAGTTTCAAGTTTCGGGCAAATAGTAATCCATTAGAGCAACTGGGGTTGTACATGAAGAACGATGAAGAGGAGGATGAGGATGTTGAACCTCAAAGCACTCTGCATGATTCATCAAATGATACAGAAGAAGGCGAGATTGATTGATTGATGAATTATATTTTCCTTTTGATTGAGAATTAAATTGAAAGTTGTCCTGAATCTTTCAAGATACAAGTCGTGCATGTTGGAACTCATTGGTGATGTTCCTTGGGCTCTCTGATCTATCTTATGACTCGAATCGTCTGGATTTAAAGCCAGATTGATTGCATGGTAAGAGTTATGGCCTGACCCATTTTCTGTTTGTTTTGAAATGATGATGATTTTGGCGTCAGTCAGTTTCAGATGCAAAGAGTGATTCTCTTGTTGCTCTTTTGATGTGTGTGTGAGAGTTTGTGCCGATGAATTTTATCAAGAGGACCGAATCTCTGTCGAAATTGTTCTGTGAGATGGTTCGTCACATTGATGCTTAGCCTTCTCTTGATGGGTGTAGTGGGTGGTGGTGTTAGCTCTTTCTCTCTCTCTAGGTAGAAGTTATATGTTGGTATGTCATGTGCATCATGTTTCAATGTATATACCTATTTTACTAGATTTTCTCAGTCCCAAACTTCCAGTGTGTTGTCGTTATATTATTATTATTCTTGAACAATTTATATTGTGGACGTTAAAGCACCGCTCAGGATGTTGACTATATTATATGTACCAACAATGTTTTGAAATGAAAATATAAAGGACAAAAAGAACACAAAGATAATAAATACTGTATTAAATATGATCCCTGAACTTGGAAATTTAGTAAAGAATTCCAGTCCCAGTGCAGAGCAATAGACCACCAGAAGCGATTCTGTTCCGTTGTCTATACATTTCAAACAATACATCCTCATTATTTCCAAGTTTAATGTACTCCCCCATGTCAAAATAGGAAGGGGTACATACCTCCTCTCTTTTATTCAAGGGACAAGTATGAAAAACACTTGGGCTCCAACTACCCTGACTGCTGATTGAATAACTACTTACGTCGTTTAATGGAGGGCTCGTTTCCTGAAAAATATTATCAAAAATCTATGATACAATAACATAGAAAATTATGATAACAAGAACATCATATTAAAGTGAAAGGTAATAATTTTTTTTATGTGAATAGAAGTTATATAATGGAAATTTGTCAATTCAGGGCCTGAAAATAGAAAACTATCAATCTGTAGCCTAAGATACATAAATTATTAATTTAAGACAAAACTTTTTTTTTTATTGAAGACCATGTTTGACATAGTATAGTTTATCAATATACATAATAATTTTTTTTATTCTTACTTTTCTCATTTTTTTCATTTATAAGAATATTGTTTGATAACTAGAAACTATAAGATGTCAAACATAGTTTTAAAACTTGATAGTTTATGTAGTTCAGCCTCGTTATAGACAGTTTCTTATTTTTCAGATCCAGAATGAAGTAGATTGGGAGTGAGACTTAGAAGCTAACCTTTTCCAAGTCCCTGTGTAGAGCTTTTGGAGTGACAGGAGTGACATGAGTAGTCTCCCACTGCAACCAGGGCAAAACAACACCGTCCATTTCAACGGGGAGAGAAGTATATCCTGCAGGTGCCTTGCAAATTTCCGTCTCTCTTATTGCAGAGTCTCTTCTTGCCTTCACTGCTCCACCTAAAGTTGAACTTCCATCACTTCTTTCTCCATCAAAGGATGATATATCTGTATCTTCAATATTACAAATGAAGTCCTCAAAATACTTTTCTGCATCCTCAATCAGTATATCTGACATCTTAGTTCTATCAGTGCTTCTCTACACAACACCAAAAAGCTCAATATTAATTTTTTTTAATCAATGTAAATAACTTAGTCAACAACATTTGAGAAAACTATCACCTTTCTGGCCCGTGCAGGCTTAAGTTCTTTGTGAATGTGAGAGACCTCTTGGTCGTGTTGCTCCTCAATTAACATCTCAGTAAGAAGATCTTGTTTCCTCTTCTCCAGCTGCACACGCACACATGGTTTTATCATCTCAATATATTGAGGGGATCAATCCGCAAAGCCCCAAATCATCTATTTTATGATGTGTACATTTCTTAGGAAATCTAAGGACTAGGAACTCTAATTCATAGAATTCAGCAGAAATAAATTGCACCCGAGATTCAATTCCGACTGCTCTCTTGAAACATACTTGCCAATAGCCCAAAGCAAAGTCGTCATTCTAATGGATTTTCACAGCATTAAAAAAAAACATTGGCAATTTTATAAGAGAGTTTTTACTAAAACTTAATTAAGAAAGTTTCATTCTAACAAGTTTGCCTTCTGTGATTTTGAATATTAGGATGTGTCACAATTGAAATAGCTTTTTCAGTATCTATCAATTAGCTATAGATCTTTGCATTTTTGGTGAGCATCAAAGGTACCTGGATTGACATATCAAATTTGGCCTCATGTCTCAACATAATATTTAAATGAGAGCAGTTACTTGAAATAGCATTTTCAGTGTCAATCAACTAGCTATATAGCTTACCTTTCAAAAAAAAAACTAGCTATATAGCTTACATTTTGGTGAGCATCAAAGTGAGCTGGTTGAAGTATCAAACTTAACCGTCTGTCTTAATTTAATGGTGTGGTGAATCTAACTTTAGTATGATCTTGTCTCACAAGGAATATTCTCCTGTACTTGTATGGCAAAATATAACCCTATTTGGCCAAAGAACGAGCAGCTGAATTTACTTATGAGAAGTTCTACTATTTAGCAAATATTTTTCCGACAATTTTGCCTCATGTTAGGTCCTTTTCCCTTCTTTAAATAAAAAGCGAAAAGCAATACGAAAAATAGATTATGAATCTGTCCTTAATCCGACGAGACAACCTGAATGTCAGCGAGTAAGGGCCAAAACCCAATAGGCTACAAAAACATTATAGACTAGAGAAGATCAGTGACATGCTTTGTTCCTTCTCTCTTACATAGTTAAGTTGGGTTGTGACTCACTTCTTTTTCTATTTTATTTGCTGATAATACAACTTATTTGGCTAAAGAAAGCAAGTCAAGGCACACCTACCAATTTGCTCATCAGACTACATATTGGAAATAATGAATTGATATACTAGTAAAATCACTAGATTGAAATTGTGCAGCTTCACCAAAAGAAAGTAAAGTACTTAGGAGGCATGCTAAAGAAAGCAAATCAAAGTACAGCAACCAAATTGCTCTTACGAATCTATTTATGGTGAATATTTCATTGACGTACTCCACTAGTTAACCTACTAGATCAGATAGATGGTGCTCATATGCAGCTAATGCCTAGGATCAACTTTGAGAGGAAAGAGCAGACACCGCGTTATCTAACAAGAACCTGATCAGCTGGTTAGATTCGAATGTAAGAAAATAGAACAATACCTGCTCCAGTTTTTGTGCATACTTTCCTCTTACTCTGGAGAAATCCTGAAGACCCTTGGAATCTTCACTAGCTAAAGCTGTTTGATTCCTTCCCATTGTCTGAACAAATACAAATAGTTTAACAGATAAAACAAGCCATGTTCGCTGACATATTGACCATTTAAAAGAAAAGCAAAAAATTTTGAGCAAACTGATTTGTTTCGCTAACTTGATTTAGTTCAGTTCGGATTTCGTCAACAGCATATCTGAGTTCTTTCCGCATTGCTGCATATAATCCTCCATTTGCAACATCCACAGAAGGGTGCTCAACCTGAATATTGGCAATAAATATTCAGGAATGACTTGGGATAAGCTTGTACACACTGCCTTCTCAACAGTGAATAAATACTGAAGTATTAAAACAAGAACTAAATGAAGAAAAAAATTAATAACCTTCTTTTGGGCATAAACTGGCCGGATTATCTTCTCAAATCCATTTTTTCCAAAATGAGTATCCTTCGATTCATCGTCAGTTAATGCAGAAGAGTGGCTCTGAGAGGTCCATATATAAAATTAATAACACTGTTTACTTAGAATTGATTTTATCAATGATAAAACTTTTTTGTACACAATAAAAGACGATAAAAAAGAGGTCAAATGTGTTGATGAGAATGTAGTGAATATCAGCTTCCCAGATTTCCACAAAATCATCGAGTGCCATTAAGATAAGTGTAAATAAGAACAATGATAAATGTCACAGAAAGGATATGCATATCTTACAGAATAACCATCATGTATAAGAGAAAGGTCTTTGTGGCTTCGAGATCTTCCCAGTCGGCGATTGCTTGAAGCTGTTGCCATCGGTGCCTTACGGATTTGGTTATTCCCATTAGTGGGAGCCTTCAAAGTAGCACAATTGCTTGGATTCCGAGAATGATCTGCCTCACTCTGTAATTGGAATGCAAGGTTGCAGTTAACGTTTGTTGTTGATAAAAGAATTAAATGTACAACTCCACTGCACAAATTCTTATACAATCTATTCCACCTGCATAGCTCCCAATTCCAAAAATAATTGGCAATATCAATCTATGAACTCATACATACATAAAAGCACATCATGCTAAAAATAACAAGTCTGGAATTTTCTTGCCCAAACTTGCTTTGTCTCGTTGGAAAATAAAAAAAATACAGAAGAAAAAAAAAAAGAACCCTTGAAAGGACAAAAACTGTCAAAAGATTCAAGATTTGTAAAGAAAAAAATACGTAAAAATTATGCCACAAAAATGTTGCATGTTTCCTTTGTTTTTATTTGAAACTTTATGCACCAAAATTTCAAAATATAGTTACTTCCGATTTCATTTTTTGATTACAATATTATAGGTTTAGATCATTCAGCTAAACTTATCTACTATCTAGCTTAAATTTATAAAATTGGAGGAACATATAACTTTATAAAATGTATATATTAATTCCACGAGTTCTTCAGTTCAGCCATGTTATATGAAACCAAACATTTTCAACCAAATAAATTTCTTTAAAAAAAGCAAGAAACAACATCAAAATAGCTGCACTATGAATGCAAACTTGCTTAATGCACCAAGATGGGAAATGTTGATAAATCTAGAAAGTTGATAAACACATGGATTGAACTCAAGCACCAAGTTGAGAATAGTTGATAAATCTAGAAAGTCGTACTTCTATATGAACTAAGCTGGGCAAGCCAAATATTATTGATATTATATGCAACTACAAGGAGAGTGTAGACTTTTGGGCCAACCAACTTACATTCTCACTCAGAAGTCTAAAAATCAGATGTTCTACAAGCATGTCTAGGGCAAGATACAGTCTCCTGACTAGAATCCCATACTCTCAGGTAATTTCACTGATGAGCCCAAGATGAAAGTATCAAATATCAGGAGAAAATGTACGGAAAATGTTTTTACCAATATGTGTCTGGGTGTATGCCAATTTTCCAGTCTAGTGGCATTAATTTGGCTACACACACACACACAATATATTATATACCAGAGCACCTCTTTGGATAGTATATAGCTAAATCGTGTGAATAAACAATGCACAATTAAATTAATTAATAGTATATGTTAATATTTTTTTTTTTTTACAGTCATTCGTTATCACTTCATGAAATCTTTTGCAAGCTCTCAAACATCCGATGTCTCATACATGTCTCTCAGGTTTATGCAATACAACATCTCAATTTATGCTAATAAAAACGAGGTGCAAGTAACCTTTATTTATGCACACGCACGTATATGAATTAATTTATGCAAATTAACTGTAGGACATTGCACCTAATACATTATGTTACCACTTTTTTCCTAATTATATTTGATTTCACTTTAGAAATAAAGGAGAAAGCAAACAGACCTCAGAGTCGGTAATCTGATACCTCGCCACCGATAGAGACCTCCGCCTCCGCGAACTGGCATCAGACGAGATAGTATTTTTAGCCCCTGCGGCGGAGCCTCTAGGAACAGAATCCCCGCGGCTGCTCACCACTGAAAGAGACCTCCGCCGCCGCAATTTAGCATCGGAAGAGATGGCATTCTTGGTCCCCAAGGCGGAGTTACTAGAAACAGCATCCCCTCGTGGCCTCGACACCGACCGTTCTCTTCTCCTGGACGACGCCGTATCACTTGCCCACCGCCCAATCTCCCCACGCCGAGAAACCGACCGCCCTTCCCTCTCATTCCTCTCCACCACTCCGTCGCTCTCATTCTTCGAAGAAGAGGAGAAAAACTCAAGTGCCAGATCATCCAAGCTGATTTCCGGAAACTCCGCCGTGGATCCCCTCATAGTGTTGACGAACTTCCCCCTAGGCACGTTTTTGTTGTAGTCCATATCAGCCTCCGGCTCCGCCGCAATTGGTCGAGAAAATCGGCTGAGACTCCGGGAACGACGGAGGGAGCGACTGCCGGAATCCTCCGAACTGGAGCCTCCGATCGAAGCCCTCTTGGTTGCGGATTTGAACGCCGATGTCGCCATGAGTACGAAATTGCGATCAATTTTTTACATACATCGAGTAGCGTCACTGTGAACACTCACATGTAAAGCGAATTCAAATGAGGTGAAGGTTGGGAAATCGCTACTTTGGTACACAAGTTTCTCGCAATGGTGTTTATGAGGATAGAGAAAGATGAGAGAGAGGGAGTAAATGCGAGGGCGAAGGCTTGGCGGATTGATCGAAAATTCAGGGAATTATTTGAAATTGAAATAATAGTGGAATGCCGGAAGGGCTTATTGGTATTTGTGAAACCCAATAATATTCATATCAAATTATCGTAATAATTGACCAATGACCATGGATTAATAATTTAAATATTACTCCCTCTATCCATTAAAAAAATTATATTTTAATTATAAAAAATATATTTAATATAATTAGTAAAAAATATATTTGGTAGATACTCAATTTTGTTAGTAAAGTAGAAAAAATATTCAAAAATTAATTATTTAAATAGAATAAGTACATTTTTTGTGGATCCAAAAAAAAAAAATGAGCACACTTTTGATGAAAGGAGGGAATACATCAATATTTTAAAATTTAAATTTATGATAAATGCGTGTTAACAAAATGTTTTACATTCTTGTACTTTGTATAGTAAGCTTATTATTATATGTCATATTTTAAATTGGAAAAATATCACTTTTGATCACTGAACTTTATCACTTTTCACATTGGTCACCCACATTTCATCACTATCAAAATTGGTCACTCACTTATTCTTTTCTATCAATTTTGATGCTGTCGTTAGAGAATCCGTCATTTACTAACGGAGGAGAAAAGGTTTTGAGCTCGCCAACTTTTATTTTCACTCTTTTAATTCCTTAACCCTAACCTCCCAAACCACAATAGATGTAAAAACCACAATATATGTAAAAAATGTAAAAAGGGTGTACATAAGACTTTGGTTGTTCATCTCTACACCAGATGGCTGAAATAGCATGTTTACAAGGGATCCGTATTAAATCTACAACTGCATGATTTTTGTGATATGTCTACAGTGTGTTGGTAGAATGGTCCCATCATAGGAATGCATTCAGCTGCTTCCTTCATATTTTTTTTGTAGTGTCAACTTGATTCTAGGCATATTGCATCATCCCATATTTCTGTAGCATCTCTATTCACTTGTAGTCTGTCCCTTGCAGGAAGAATGAGTGAGTTGAAGCTCTCACACATGTTATTGGTGAAGATATCACACTTTGGAAAAGCATTGAAGTATGCTCTGGACCACTGGGAAGGATTTCTCTTTGCAAGCCAGTCATATGCTTTTTCATCTAAGTCCCTTCATGGCTTCCATTGAAGCTTCGAATTATAGTTCTGCCCACAATGACTTCTTAACTGCAAGCCCTGAAAAACCATCTTTTTTCATGTTAATGTTCTGTTATCTGCGTCAGGAAATAGACTCACAAATACTAGGATATTGATTATCACCCTTTTTGTTTGTCACTCATGAAAGTCCAAGCATACTAATTATCAAACTCAATATCATTATCCAACAATGTTAGAAACCACTCCCAAGTATCCCAATGACAATTAAAAGCTGACCACCATAATGCCCTTTTAGAAAACAACCATCAACCCCAATTAATAACCTTCCTACAAGCTTTAAAATCTTGTTTGCAGGCCTCAAAACATATATACAACCTCTGAAATTGAGATGCACTACCTTCACCATCAGTCAATTTCAACACCACAGATGACCAGGATTAGTCCTTAACGTAAAAGTTATAGAAACTTACGTATTGGGTGCAGAAGCATTCCTTTTACACATCTTCAGTTCTTCGGTTAAAGAATTAAAAGAGGGAAAATAAAAGTTGGCCGCTCAAAACTTTTTCTCCATTAGTAAATGACGGATTCTCTAACAGCAGCATCAAAATTGATAGAAAAGAATAAGTGAGTGACCAATTTTGATAGTGATAAATGTGGGTGATCAAATGTGAAAAGTGATAAAGTTCAGTGACCAAAACTGATATTTTCCCTTTTAAATTTATGATAAATGTGTGTTAACAAAATGTTTTACATTCTTGTACTTTGTAGTAAGCTTATTATATGCCATATTTTAAATAGTTTCTTTAAAATTGAAAAAAATGGGAACTTGATTATACTCTTTAAAAATAATTAATTTTGCAAGCACTGCATAAAGTATTTATATTATGATGGAGTGTACAAGAATTTTATTTAAATGTTGGACTCAACAAGAAGTTTATTGTCCATATGTATATCATTACTAATTAGTCCTAAATGAATATTTTAATATATTCTTACTTAGTTTAAAAAATAACTTTTAAAAAAAAATAAAAAAAAATTATAGTCCAATTTTCTTTTATTTTAATTTTTTTTCTTATAAAATATTCTTATTTAATGATTGTTGTAATTAATCATTAATTTGGGTCATTAATATTAGGCATGATAAATCATGTTATCATGTCGACACGATAGTAACACGATACGATAAGGTTAAACACAAGTACAACATGATAATTTAATAGTAACTTACAATTTTCGTATTAAATTTGTGTCGTGTTATCATGTTGCGTGAATTTTACACCTATTTGAATCCTCTAAAAAAAAAAAATGTCGGCATTTAAAACCATTAATTTTTCAGAATGACTGCAGTTCTGCTTAATACTACCTTATTAAGTAGTATTAGGGTAGTTTATCTTAGTAGTTATAAACTTCTTGTTTGTTATAACTACTCTCTTGTAACCTCTCTTATAAATACTCTAATACAAGTCTTTGACTCTCACTTTAGAGAGTCTTTCTATTCTACATGGTATCAGCCTAAATCTCTTCTGGGCCTATTTTCTCCCCCTCCTTCCTCTCTCGTCTCTTCTTGATCTCCCTCCTCCATGGCTGATCCACCGGCGACCACCTCCGTCTTTGACGCCACCCTAACCCTTCATGCCATGACTCATCTTGTCACCATCAAGTTAAAACCCACAAATTATCCAATGTGGTATCGACAAGTCCATCCCCTTCTTGTTACCCAAAAGTTCTTACCCTACATTGATGGCTCCTCTCCGGCCCCTCCCCCCACCGTCACCACCAATGGTGTGTCCTCCCCTAATCCGCTCTACACGACTTGGTACTCTCGTGATCAAATCGTGAGTGTTTTCTTGACATCCACTCTCACTGAAGAAGCCATGGCGGTGACCGTTGGCTGCTCGTCTTCGCTGGAAATCTGGAATTCCCTCGCTGAGACTTTCAATCAGCCCTCCAAAGCTCGTGAATTACGCCTAAAAGATGAGCTTCAACTCATCAAGAAAGGTTCAAGATCCGTTTCTGATTATGGGGCCGCTTTCAAATACCTGTGCGACCAGCTTTCCTCCATGGGCTGCTCTCTTGATCCTACAGACAAGTCTCATTGGTTTCTTCGTGGTCTGGGTCCAGATTTTCACGGTTTTTCCACCACTCAAATCAACATCTCGCCTCTCCCCTCGTTTTCAGATCTGCTCGCCAAGGCCGAATCTCACGATCTCTTCACTCGTAGTCTTGAAACCCCTTCTACTTCGTCGCAGTCGCCTGCCTTTCTTGCCCGCTCCTCGGCGTCTTCCGTGTTAGGCCGACCTCCTGCTCGCCAGCAATTTGGTCGTGGTCGCCCTCCTACTCGCGGCTATGCTGGACGTGGGCGAGGTCGTGCTCGTTCGTCTCCTCGCTGCCAGATCTGCAGATTTGACGGCCATTATGCTCCAACCTGTCCCCAGCGCTATGACTCCTCTTCTCCTCGCCAGGCGAACACCGTTGGCTCTTTTCCTCGCAATGATTCTGCTCGCCTCGCTAATCTCTCGGACTGGTATGTTGATACTGGGGCCTCCTCGCACATGGTTCCCTCCTCATCTGCTCTTGACTCGTGCTCGCCCTACACCGGTTCTGATAGAGTCGTCGTCGCAAATGGTAATATCCTTCCAATTACTCACACTGGTACTCATCTCTATAATTCTGACTTATCTTTCTCAAATGTTCTTGTCGTTCCTTCCATTACGAAAAATCTTCTCTCTGTAAGCAAATTGACCAATGACTTTCCTGTTCGTCTTATCTTTTCTAACAATTCGTTTGAAATTCAGAATCGGACTACAGGTTTGACTCTTGCTCACGGCAGACTTGATCATGGTTTATATGTTTTGGAAAAATGTCACTCTGGCTTTGCCACCTCTTTACGTGCTCGCTCGAACCATAGCTCTTTTGAAATATGGCATAGTAGATTAGGGCATGTTGCTTTTGATGTTGTAAATGTACTTAAACGGAAAGGACATATTTCCACCACTTCTTTGCTTCCTCGACCTGTTATTTGCTCGGCATGTCAAAAGTCTAAGAGTACTCGACTTTCTTTCTCTCTAAACTCAAAACGTGCTTCTTATGTTCTTGACATTATTCACTGTGACTTATGGGGTCCCTCACCTGTTAAATCTCATGATGGTTTTCGTTATTATGCTTTGTTCATTGATGATTATTCTCGATTTACTTGGTTCTATCCCCTTCGTCATAAATCTGATTTTGTCTCCACCTTCGTTAACTTTAAAAGTTTGGTTGAAAACCAATTTGATCGTAAGATAAAACGTTTTCAATCGGATGGTGGGACTGAATTCACCAACCATAAACTCCGTGACATTTTTCTCTCTTCCGGAATTATACATACTATGTCATGCCCCTACACTCCGGCCCAAAATGGCCGAGCAGAAAGAAAACATCGCCATATTACTGAAATGGGGCTTGCTTTACTGTTTTCATCTGCCGTTCCGACCACCTTTTGGGTTGAGGCTTTTTGCACGGCCGTCTATCTTATCAATCGATTACCTTCTCCTGTTCTTAACTCCAAATCCCCTTATGAGATGCTTTTTTCTACTCCTCCTCTTTATGATAATCTCCGTGTCTTTGGATGTTGTGTTTATCCTTGTCTTCGTCCATATACTACTAACAAATTCTCTCCTCGCAGTATTCCTTGCGTTTTTCTTGGATACAGTTCTCGTCATAAGGGGTTCTGTTGTTTTGACCCCTGCTCGCAGCGCATGTACATCTCTAGGCATGCTCGCTTTGATGAGTCTCTTTTTCCCTTTGCTACAAGTGGTCCATACCCCGATTTCTCTTCCCTCGATGTTGCTTCTTTTGATAGCTCTCTTCCCTTGCCGCTCTCTTCTCCTTCTTCTATGCCTGGTCGCCCCAATGATTCCCCTGAATCTCCCTGCTCGCTATGCCTTCAACCTGACATTACGCCTCCGTCCACCCAACCAACTGCTCGACCTCCTCCTGCTCGCCCTCCTCCTGCTGCTCGACCTCCACCAACTCATGGCATGCGAACAAGATCTCAGGATGGCATCTTTAAAACCAAACATCCCTTTGATTCCTCCCTCATCACCACCACATCCTTGCTCACTGCCATTCATACCTCTCCTGAGCCCAAAGGTTTCTCCTCGGCGGCAAAACAACAACACTGGCTGACCGCCATAGACGAGGAGCTCAAAGCTCTTCACAAAAACAAAACTTGGGACTTGGTTCCTCCTCCCCTTGACGCGAACATTGTTGGCTCCAAATGGGTCTATCGAACAAAATTTCTTGCTGATGGCTCCATTGATCGTCACAAAGCTCGGCTGGTCGCCCAAAGCTACACTCAAATTCCTGGTTTCGACTATGACCACACTTTCAGCCCGGTCGTTAAGTCCTCTACTGTTCGTGTTATTCTCTCTCTTGCAGTCATGAATAACTGGTCGCTCCATCAACTGGACGTCAACAATGCCTTCCTTCATGGTCTTTTAGACAAACCCATCTACATGAAACAACCGCCTGGTTTTGTTGATCCCTCTCGCCCTCAACACGTTTGCAAACTCAACAAAGCCCTATATGGCTTGAAGCAAGCTCCTCGCGCCTGGTTTCAACGTTTTTGTGACTTTCTTCTCGCCCTTGGTTTTGTTGAAAGCAAATCGGACACCTCCTTATTCATCTATATGTCAGGTCGTACTTCTCTTTTTCTCCTCGTCTATGTTGATGATATTATAATCACCGACAATGATCATTCTTTCACTACTCGCCTTATTTCCAGGATCAATAAAGAATTTGCTATCAAGGATCTTGGTCGGCTAACATACTTCCTTGGCCTTGAGGTCACCTACACTGATAGCGGCCTCTTCCTCGGCCAATCCAAATATGCAGCCGACATCCTCACTCGTGCCGACATGCTCGACTGTAAGCCTGTTGCAACTCCGCTTTCCACCTCTGACCTTCTTCGTCTAGATGGTACTCCCTTCTCCGATCCTACCTTGTTCAGATCACTAGTCGGAGCCCTCCAATACCTCACCATTACTCGTCCCGATCTCGCCTTTGCGGTCAACACTGTCAGTCAGTTTCAGGCAAAACCAACAATCGATCACTTTCAAGCTGTCAAACGTATTCTTCGCTATGTCAAGGGGACTTCTCATCTCGGCCTTACTTTCCCCCTGGTCGCCCAACACTGCTCGCATACTCAGATGCCGACTGGGCTCGATGCCTTGACACTCGGCGTTCCACTTTTGGATATGCTATATTTTTTGGCTCCAACCTTGTCTCTTGGGCGGCTAAGAAACAACCTACGGTCTCCAGATCGAGCTGTGAGTCCGAATATCGAGCCATGGCGACCACTTCATCAGAAATTGTCTGGATCTGCTCGCTACTGAAGGAGCTTAAAGCTCTTCCCACCACTACGCCTACTCTACTCTGCGACAACAAGAGTGCCATTTTTCTCTCTCAAAATCCAGTCGCTCACAAGCGAGCAAAACATATTGACATAGACTATCATTTTGTTCGAGAGCTCGTCACCACTGGTCGCCTAGTCACTCAGTTCGTGCCTTCTCCATACCAATTGGCAGACATCTTTACAAAGAGCCTTGCTCGTCCTCTTTTTGAGTTCTTTCGACACAAGCTCACCGTCTCTTCGCTCCCGCTTCGCTTGAGGGGGAATATTAAGTAGTATTAGGGTAGTTTATCTTAGTAGTTATAAACTTCTTGTTTGTTATAACTACTCTCTTGTAACCTCTCTTATAAATACTCTAATACAAGTCTTTGACTCTCACTTTAGAGAGTCTTTCTATTCTACATACCTCCTTTTCTAGATAAATAACGTTGTAATCTTTCAATTTCTTCAAATTTGATAACGTTTTACGCTTATTAATGTAATTTTTTTTTCAAATTTACCCTTCAAATCATTTAAATATTTTTTTAGCAATAAATCATTTAAATACTTAAATATAAATAAACATTTATTAAGAGAATAATAATAAAATGATTATTTTCTTAGAATGCACTTATTTTAACTGTTGGAATTAAAATTGAATATTCTACTTGATTTTAAATCAACTTCTGTGTGGATTCAACTAAATTGTCCAATCTCCAATGTCCACCATTCAATGTACAGATTTGAAATTCAAATTCAAAAGTGGAAAAAATAATACTATTATTGAAGTAAAAATTTAAATCTGAAACAAATTGAAGAAATGGACGGCCCACTGCACGTGGGCTTGGCCCAATAGTGGAAGTTCCTCAAAATGCAAGGGCTTCCATAGTTTAGGAGAAGGCCACAGTTATTAACCCACACACAGTCATTGAGGACACCCACTTGCTTAGTCCAATCCCCTTAGATGAGTACACATCTAGTGAAGAATGGTGCGGTTATACACGCATCAACCTATTGAGTACACCCACCAGACAAAATTTTCATCTTAAAGGACGTGTAAAATGTCCTTTATACATTTTCTGTAAAAAAATTTAAAAAATACGAAGATGAGTACACCCACCCATTTCATTTTGCCATAATTATCCCCCACCATCACCATAATCTTCAAAAAAATTCTTAACAAACACAAAATTATGTTCGCAATTTATTTTCGGACAAATCAACATTGTACGAAAAAAAAAAAAGTTAGGGATTTTTTTTCAAAGAAATCAACAGTGTTCGAAAAAAAAAAGTGAACACACATATTGTCCAAAAATAATTCATGAACAACACGCTATCGAAAAAAATCAATGAACAAACACAAATTCCTTAACATTATCAGTTTTTTACCCGTAAAAACCCTAATACACTTGATTCTGTAAAACAATACATTTGAGACAAATTTCTGGGTTTACTAAATACATTTGAGACAAAACATCAACCCTAATTTCGAACAAAGTAATTTGATTCCGCAATTTAGATCTAAAATCGAGCAAATTTCTGGGTTTAGTAATGTTAATTTCGAACAAATTTATGGGTTTACCAAAAATTCGAAAAAAAATAGTACTCCCTCCGTCCAATTTCATTATTCCTACTTTCCTTTTTTGGTTGTCCAATTTTATTATGCTCATACCCTTTTTGGAAACAATACTATTCATACTACTTTATCTCTACCCTCCTACATCACTTATTTACCCACTTTGTCATTCACTTTATTCATAAACAATTATTTATTTACAAATGGACCCTACAATATCCTATCATACCCTCAACTTATCTACTTTATGAATAAACTAATCAATACTCCCTCCGTCCGCCTATAAGCTTCCCATTTTACCATTTTGGTCCGTCCGCCTATAAGTTTCCCATACCTTTTTTGGTAAGTACTTTTTCTTACACTTCACTTTATATCTTACTTTTTCTCTCTATCTCTCTCCTCTCTCAATCACATCACTTGTACTATATCTATTATTTAATCACTTTTCTTAATCTCTGTGCCAAAAAGTAACGTAACACTTATAGGCGGACGGAGGGAGTATTTATTAAAACACGTGCCCGGAGAAGCGGGCATAATAAGATTGGACGGAGGGAGTAATAATTTTAGATCTAAAATCTAAAACCCTAATTTTCCTAAACTTACCGGCGATGCAGGACGATGTGCGTGGTGGCGAGGCTGGGCAACTTGAGGGGGAGGGGTGCAGCCGCGAACAACATCGAAGCAGTACGTGTCGAGAAGAGGGAGAGGGGATGCGACCACGAAGGGGAGGGGGAGGTGGAGAGGTGGGCGGCGCTTCTGCGCCGCGGTGATAGAGGGAATAGAAAGGAATGGAGGTGGGAGGTGAGTGTCCTGAAATTGAGAAATGAGGGAAAGAATTAGGGTTTGATTGGGGAGAAGGGTAATTTTGAATTTTTTTCAGGTGGGTGTCCTCAATTTACGGTGTGCGTACTTATCCGGTGGGTGTCTTCAATAGGTTGGTGCAGGTATAACGCGCCCCGTGAAGAAATAGACTGTCCACTGCACGTGGGCTTGGCCCAATAGTGGAAGTTCCTCAAAATGTAAGGGCTTCCATAGTTTAGGAGAAGGCCACAGTTATATATACCCTCATAGTTATTGAGGACACCCACTTGCTTGGCCCACTCCTCGTTCGATGAGTACACACCTCGTAAAAGATAAAAAAAAAAAAACCCTTCTCCTTAATAAAACTCTAAATCTTTTATTGGGGTCAGGGAATTAGCCCTATTAACGCATTTTATTTGATAGACGAGTAATTGATGGAATTACGAATGGAGTTGGTGTCATCAATTTCTTTTTCGGAGAAGGAATCAAATATCTAGCGGGTGGTCGTATTTTTTCTTATCTTTTCTTCTATTTTTCTTGTGTATCGATTTCTTTAATTAGTTCTTTGTTTTTAGATTTTTTTATCAAATATTTTTAATTTTGAATTATCCTGATTTTCATTGATATTCATTAGATAAGACTTTTCAGAAACGAGTCTATTTTGATAGCCTGTCTCTGTAAATCGAAAGTTGAATTCTTTTTCCTTTCCATTCACTTGAATTTCTTCCGTTATATCGATTTTGTTCGGATCCGTCCTATTTAAATTTTATAAATAGTTTTTTTTTTTTTTTTTGTGAGAATCTATTTTTCCTTCTGAAAATAAAGAAAGGATGCTCGGATTTAGATTCGTAGATCCTGATTCTTTAACAAATTTACTGATGAACGTAAAAAAATTAACAATTTAAGCCCCAATTGCATCATAGGAATTTGAAAAAAATGGTTGTTTCATATACATATAATTTCAGCACACCCACCACACCACCCTTCATTTTCGCCGCCTCCATCCCCATGTCGTCGTCCGCCTTCTCGTCGCCGCCTCCTTGAAGAAGAAGGGAGTGATACACGTGTTATGCAACACTAAATAAACAACCGCAAGTGTACGACGTCTATTGTAGCGTGATAAGCACGAGGTCGATCCCACAGGGAGGTTAAGCGTAAAAGTGGTAGTTTGCTAATCGAGTTCTAAGTAGACGTGATCGATAATTTGATTTTGATGGTTTACTCTAAAATTACCTACCAAGTGTCACGAATAAGCAATAAAGAGCAAATATAAAATCGATCAAATGGCATACAAATCACAAAACGAAAGTAAAAATGGATGTAACTCAATAAAGAGAAGGTAGGTCCTAAAGCACATGCAATACTAGTGAATCCATCTATGATTAACTATCTACTCAAGTGGTGTTCATGCTTTGTCTATAAGATTGATCACGTAATAATGAATTAAAAGTTCTTTCGATCCAAGTAATTCAAAGGAGATATCACACAACCTAGTATCTCTACCTAAATTGCACAATAAAACCCAATCACGCTCCTAAGATCATCACACATCTTCCTAATCATTGATCATCTTTCAATCTCACAATAAAATTAGGTCAAATGCTTGCAATCAATCAACCAAACTAGATTTCTCAACCTAATTCAATTAACTATGATCAACACATCATCATTGTACACATAATGACATGCCTTGCAATATAAACCAAGCATCCAAATAGAATTAAGCCACACAAACACCAAATAAGCAAAACATTAATTCATAGATATCATCAAAAGTATTTACAAGGCTTTAGAACCAAAAGTGTTCTTAGCCAATCAACCACATGTTCAAATTACAAATAAACTAAGATCAAAGCAATAAAAAGTGAAAATAAAAGAAAGCTTAGACTATGGTGTGGTGAGGAATTGAATTCCCAAGCTAATGGCTCCTCCCTTGCATGATTTGGTGTTGAATTGAAGAAGATGTGGCCCAAAACCTCCAAATGTGTGTTTATGTGTGTAAGAATTCTTGGGAGAGGGGTAAGATGGTGTGAAGTTTAAGAATTGGGGTATTTATAGTGTTGGGGTAGGGTTTGGATATGATCTTTGCAAGTTAGTCCCTCAAAAATGGAGAAAACACGCGTTTGGCACCGAATTTGGAAGTGACTCGACCGAGTTGGGGTCACTCAGCCGAGTTGGGGTGTTGGTTGAATCTTCACAAAAAAAACAGGGTATGCGCGTTACTCGGCCGAGTTGGGTCACTCGGCCGAGTGGTCTTCAAGCCTTTACTTCAACTCGGCCGAGTTGGGTTACTCGGCCGAGTGCGCAGAAAAACTCCAACTCGCAGATTCGGCCGAGTAAGGTCACTCGGCCGAGTGCGCAGTAACACCCAAAGTCGCAGATTCGGCCGAGTAAGGTCACTCGGCCGAGTTGCCTCGCACCTCGATTTCGGCCTTTTCTCGTTTCGTGCATAACTTTCGCCTCGGGTGTCGGATTGACTTGATTCCTTCGGCTAATCCACTCCGTTTTCCGCAACGAATCCAACCGTGCACTCCTCTTTCTAGTCCGATCACTTGTGGTATGTGTTTTGCTCCAAATTCCATCGTTTTACCTACAAAACCGACAAAACACAACCTTTCTCTCATTTTGGCTTAAATAGTCATATTCCATGCATAATTCAATGAAATCCACATCAAAATACATCTCACATGTGCCCCTAAAACGTGTAAATTCCACCCGAATCAAACCCCCCCAAACTTAAAATGTTGTTTGTCCTCAAACAACTAAGCACTTAAAGCAATGAGGGTGGAATGATCACAATGGAATATTCAATGCAAATCACACATGCAAAGTAAGATGTAATGATATCTCTTTCTCCAAGTGCATTTCTCAATGAAAGTTATAGGCTCACTTTTGCAATCCACATTCATAGATCAAAGAATGCACAGGTACACAACACATTGTGATGGGAAACATAATTCAAATGCTCAAGTCCTCTACTCACATGATGGAGTGTTTCTCTCAAACACACAAACAAATTAAGGATATTAATGCACTCATCAACCAAGTCATGCTATGCAATCACCATATGCTTGCCCAACTTCTACTTCCTACACACACTCAAATGCTCAACAAAGTGATCAATAGGACTTAATCAAGGATGTAACATTGGCTCTTTGGACAAGGTAGGATGAATTTGGGAATTGTGACTCTTCTAGTGGAGGACAAAGTTTGTTGTTTTACAATGTGTGCTTCCACTTTCAAAGCTTACAAACTTCATCCTCACTTTTTTTTTTCTTTTTCCATTCTTTTTCAAGCATTCATCACCTCATCTTTTGAACCATTTTTTTCTTTTCAAGCTTTTGGGGCTCTTTGTCCCTCTTTTCTTTTCCTTGATTTTCTTTTCATCTTTCTCTTTTTCTTCTTTCAACTTCTCCAACTTTTCTTTTCACCAAAGAAATTCAAGCACATGTTTTCCACTTTGTCTTTTATCCTCCACTAGATATAGGAATCAAAGGCTCAAAAAGGCTAAGTGGTTAACATTGTAGTTTGTCAAGAAAATGAGGAATTAAGCTCAAGGGGCTAACTACGGAAAATTACTTCGGTTTTGGGAAATTTTGGCTAAGTGACTCTTTTTAGAACAAGATGGCCTATATCACATCACAAAGTTTCACACAATCATGCTTTCAAACAAGAACTTAGGTAAGTTCTAGAATTACTAGCAATAACATGGTCCACTCTCAAATGAACTAAACCGGATTACATGCTCGATTCAAGGCTCAATTCTCACCGGTTTATTCAATAGGACTCTCACATTCATCAAATGTTCCCAAGCTACAACATATCATGCATCCATGCTATCAAAGATCACAAATATGAACACAATCACGATACTATATCCAACATCAATCATGCTTACATTCAAAGCAAATAGACATCACCACAACTACTCAACAATGGATCCCAATGACTATTCATGCTCACATTTCACCAAAAATTCACTACCCAACATATGATCAAAACCAACTTAATCAATATAATCATGTGCAAGTCAAGTGTGCGCCGGTGCAAAATGTGACACAAGTAGAATGACGAACCGGTGCAAGGGTAACAAATAGTAGAGAAATAAAAGAAAAATAACTCCCCCAAACTTAGAATTTTACTATGTATAAATTCTAAGTTTGGGGCTACAAGTTGTTACCTCCCTCCTTGCACATCCAATGCTTCTTCAAAGATCACCATTGCAACACTTGCTTTCCCTCTCCAAAGTTGGTTTTGCTTCTGTCATGAGCATAAGTCACAAAGGATTGCATCCTCACATAATTGAAGATTACATTTGGGCTTGAGCTATTATCTATTTCAATTGTAAGGGAATAGCCCATTTTAGTTATTTAGTTTCATTTGGGCTTTTGTATTTTGTATTTAAGCCCATTAGCATTTTAGGGTTACTTTCTATGTTTAAATATGTAAAAGAATGATATAGAAAAACCAGAAAATATTCCTAAAATCTCTTCTCTCTCAATCTTCCCTCTCTCTCACGTCTTTTTCCCCTTCCTTTACAAACATTCATCTTCTCAACCAATTTCTACTCGAAAAATTATCAAAAAATTATATGGATTACAAGAGTAGTGATGGGATCACTACAAATGGTATCCAGAGCCATCCATCCTTGAGCATTACGGAGGTGAGCGATTTAACAAGGGAGATTCTCAAATTTGGTTCTAATTTGCAAAACAAATTGGAGAAGGTAGATAGCAAACTTGACCATATTACAGAAATTCTAGCTTCAATGCAATTGCAGTTGTCAAAGTTGAACAAAGGAAAAAGCCTGTTGGAGGAAGTATCGAAAGAAGAATCAGTAGCGGAACAACCCTATTCTAATAGTTTTGAGGAATTGAATACCAATCCTAAAAACTCCTCACAAGAATCGATCGCAGAAGAATTCCATTCTAATGGTTTTGAGAAATGCAATTACAAACCTCAAACATTCTCACGGGCCATTGGCGATTTGTCGCTTCCAAATTCCTCCAAATTGGTCGATGTCACAGCTACCCCCACACGCCGTCAACAAATCTCACAATCCACAGAAGATCTGATGATTCTAGATTTCTCTGTTTTTTTCAATTTCACCGCTACCCCCATACTCCGTCAACCGCAGCTGAAACCTACGGGTACTGAAACTCCATTTGCAGATAGACTTGCCACCATTCCACCACCATATGCGGCAAGAGACAAGCGTTGTATTGTTCACACCCATGGAAAAGAGGTAAATATGCAGTGTTTTATTTTTACTCCTATTAACACTACCGGTGGTAGGATTTGCCTCTCGGTTTCATACCCATCACCATTATTAGATATGTGTTATGATGAGTATTGGCCTCCCCCTATTATATCACCATCTCCATCACCACCAAAATGGATCTCCAGTGGATTAGGTCATGCTTCTTTGCCTTGCACAAATGTGAGATTTAATATGCTTATTATAAATAGGTATTTGTATGAGTTTCGAAGGCAATTGGGGATTGTGGAGCATTGGGTATATATGGTTTTTGATCTGAGGGCATGTGAGACATTCAATTCCTTCAATAATCAGGGGATGAGACTGCCTAAGATTCTATGTGTTGATTGTCTCAATTACACAGATAATGAATTGCTAGCAATAGGGAGTAAGTTGATAGTTTTTGGAAGGAATTGTGGATTGATTGTTATTATAACTTGGGAAATTAACTGGGATGGAAATGCATTGCAATCTATCGAGCTTTTCGATTCTTTACAAGAACTTGACAAGAGTTACGTAGATTGGCAGAGCTTGACAAGAACACATAGTCGATCGAAGCACTCTGTCAATGGTGTCTCTAAAGCTAGTATAAATGTCAATTATATTGTCAGTTCTATTTTGATTGAGAATAACCCACCAGATCATATTGATGCTGATAATTTCATGGTTTGGCAACTTGATGGAACTCCAAATGAGTGGTGTTGGTGTAAGAAAAAGTGTGGTGTATATACCATTCTTGCTATGTCTCTTGTTGTCTACCAGGTTGGAGTAGTTTTTCTATATGTCTGTGTGTGCAAGCATGTTGCTGGTGTGTTAGTCAATATGGTGATTCAAATTGACACAACAATCACTTTATCTTGCAAGTTTATGCGGCAAATTGAGTTTAATGGTCCTATTTTTTCTCTTGTTGAATTAAGGGTGGCTAGAAGTCCATTTATGACATCTGCTTGGTATACTATAGTTGTTAGGCTCACAACATTTAATCACTATGGATTCTTTGGGAACCTCCATAATATTGCCCCAACAAATCAACTCCAGGCTCTTCCTTCTACAACAAAAGCTACTGGTGTTGTAGATGTAGTTGATTCAGAATCCAAGATTATATTAGTCACTATAGGACAAGGTGGCAAGGTAGTGGAAGAGGCTCATTCTTATATGGTGGAACACAGGTTTTGGAAACTTAAAAATGGGTTATGGATATCAACACTTCCCAAGTTTTTCACAGGAGAACAATGGTGCTGCTTGCATATCAAAATTATTTTCATTCTAGATCCTTGGGGACAAGGATCTCAAAATCGGAGGAGTATTGTCATGAGCATAAGTCACAAAGGATTGCATCCTCACATAATTGAAGATTACATTTGGGCTTGAGCTATTATCTATTTCAATTGTAAGGGAATAGCCCATTTTAGTTATTTAGTTTCATTTGGGCTTTTGTATTTTGTATTTAAGTCCATTAGCATTTTAGGGTTACTTTCTATGTTTAAATATGTAAAAGAATGATATAGAAAAACCAGAAAATATTCCTAAAATCTCTTCTCTCTCAATCTTCCCTCTCTCTCACGTCTTTTTCCCCTTCCTTTACAAACATTCATCTTCTCAACCAATTTCTACTCGAAAAATTATCAAAAAATTATATGGATTACAAGAGTAGTGATGGGATCACTACAGCTTCCTTCTCCATTCTTCAAGACAAGGTATCCATGAAACTCCTCATCCATACCTACAAAGAACTAAGCTATCAACACTACCAAAGCAAATAAAAATATAAAGCAATAAAACCTTGGGTTGCCTCCCAAGAAGCGCTATTTTTAACGTCCTATGCCGGACGGTTCTCCTTGAGGGGGATATCAAGTCACCCCATCATCATCCTTGCTCTTAAACTTCTTTCCCCATGCAACCTTCTTAAAACCATCAAAACATCCACAAGCTAGCCCATCCGGCTCTTCAATCATATCATAAGAGGTTGATGCCTCATTCGTCCCCAAGTTTGCACAAGTAGCTTTCTTTGATTTGGGGGAGTTTTTGAAGAAAACTCCCCCAAACTTGGCCTTCTTGCCTATCTCTAACTCCTTGTCTTTCACCTTGGGGTTCTCCTCCACAATATTTATCTTGAAGTCTTCTTCCACCTTCTCTTTCATTGGCTTTGGAGGGTGATCTCCTCTAGAGTACCCATACTCTCCATCTTCATCGTCCCGGATTTTGATGGCTCTATAAATGTTGAACAAGACTTTCTCATCGTTCACTTGAAGTTCTAGCTCTCCTTTCTTCACATCAATTTTAGCCCCACCGGTTGCCAAGAATGGCCTCCCCAAAATCAATGGCACATACTTATCTTCCTCCATATCCAACACTACGAAGTCCACCGGGAATATAAACTTATCAACCTTAACTAACACATCCTCTACTATACCCAAGGGGTAAGTCATGGATCTATCCGCCAATTGAAGGCTCATCGTGGTTGGTGTAAGTTTCCCCAAACCAAGTGACTTAAATATGGACAAAGGCATAAGATTAATGCTAGCTCCCAAATCACACAAAGCTTTAAATGTACCTCCATCTCCAATAACACATGGTAGAGTAAAGGATCCGGGGTCTCTAAGCTTTTGAGGTAGCTTTGCTTGAATGATTGAGCTACACTCCTCGGTCAAGTGCACCGTTTCGTACTCCACCATCTTCCTCTTGTTGGACATAATTTCTTTCAAGAACTTGGAGTAATGGGGCATTTGTTCTAGAGCTTCGGCAAAGGGTATGTTGATGTGAATCTTCTTGAACATCTCCACAAACTTAGCAAATTTGTTGTCCAAGCCCTTCTTCTTCAACCTTTGAGGGTATGGGAGAGGTACCACATTCTTGCCTTTGTCTTGAGGAGGGATTGCCTCCTCACTCTTTTTCTCCTCTACTTTCTCTTCTTCCCTCACTATCTCCTCTTGCCTTTCTTTCTCTTGTCCATCTTCTTTGTCGACATCCTCGGGTGCCATTACCATTTCCTCCTCTTGTGGCATCTTTGGCCCATCGTAACTCGTCCCACTTCTTAGCTTAATAGCTTTGCAATGCTCCTTGGGGTTGAGCTCCGTGTTTGAAGGAAATTGCCCCGGAGTGTGTTGACTACCGATGACATTAGAGAGTTGGCTCATTTGCTTTTCCATGGCTTTCATATTGTTTGCCATATTCTTGATCATTTCTCCTTGTTCCTCAAATCTTTGCCGAGTTATGTTTGCATTCTCTCTAGTCTCTCTCATGAATTTCGTGGTTTCCCCCATAAAAGTACCAAACATATCCTCCATTGATGGTTTTGATGAAGACTCCACAATAGCTCCATCTCTCACATTAAAATTTGGAGGTGGGATGATGGCATTTCTTGTGTTGGCATAAGAGAAATTCTCATGTTGCCTCAATCCGGGATGGTAATGATTCGGGTTAGGAGGATTTTGCCTCTCATTCCAACCTCTTTCTCGAAATTGACGGTCCCTTTGATTGTTCATATAATGGGCCTCTTCATATTGTTCATCACTAGGTCCCATTAATGACTTGGCCGCCATCATCGAAGTCAACTTGTCCATCTTGTTGGATAAAGTAGCAAAATCATCCGACTCCTTAGTGGAAGCAACTTTCCGGGCTTGCCTTCTCTCGGATGGCCATTGATGTCCGTTCTTTGCCATCTCCTCTAGAAGCACATAACCTTCATCCGTCGTCTTTCCCAATAAAGAACCTCCACCGGCCGAGGCATCCACCATCCCTCTTGTTCTATGGTCCATCCCGTTGTAGAAATAGCAAATCAATTGGTCTCTTGAGAAACCATGTTGAGGGCAACTCCTTATCAAATCTTTAAAACGCTCCCAAGCCTCGGCTAACGACTCATCATCATCTTGCATAAAGGAGGAAATTTCTCCTCTTATCTTGATGGTCTTACTTGGAGGAAAGTACTTCATAAGGAAGGCATCAACAAGGTCGGCCCAATTCTCAATGGTTCTTAGATCAAGGGACATGTACCATTGCTTTGCACGATCACGGAGTGAGAATGGGAACAATTGGAGACGAATATAATCTTGAGGAACTCGGTTGATCTTAACCGTTCCACTTATCTCTAAGAATTGAGATAAATGGAGGTTAGGATCCTCCTTTGACAACCCTCCAAATTGGTTGTTTTGGACCATCATGATTAAGGCCGGCTTGAGCTCAAAGTTATGAGCGTCAACGGGTTCCCGACCCGCTCCTCCATAAGGCCTTGGGATAGGGCGGAAGTGGTCTCTCAAAACTCTTTGATTTCCATTGTCCTCCCGTTGCTCTCCATCTCCTTCAACATTGACATTCCCTTCCATCCTCCGGTTGAGGTTATCTCTTATGCCTCCTTGTGGTCGATTACCACCATTCCCATTAGGCTCTACTATGCCTCCAACATCCTCTTGGTTCCTTTCCTCTTCCACAATAGGATTTTCCCTTCGATTCATGGCTTCTAATTCAATCCTTCTTCTTTCGGCGTTTTGTCTTCGACAACGAACTTCGATTTCCGGGTCTAGAGGTAGCAACTCTTGTCGATTTCTCCTAGCTCGGGTGATCATATGCCATGTCTAGATAAAAATTTAAAATAAAGTAAGAATCACAAGTGAAATCAAGGTAAAACAAACAAATATTTTTGGATTTTTGCAAATAAGGAAAGCAAGTAAAGTGTCTAAACTAAAACTCTCCTAGCCTACACTCTAGAGCTTATAAAAACCTCCCCGGCAGCGGCGCCATAAACTTGATACACGTGTTATGCAACACTAAATAAACAACCGCAAGTGTACGACGTCTATTGTAGCGTGATAAGCACGAGGTCGATCCCACAGGGAGGTTAAGCGTAAAAGTGGTAGTTTGCTAATCGAGTTCTAAGTAGACGTGATCGATAATTTAATTTTGATGGTTTACTCTAAAATTACCTACCAAGTGTCACGAATAAGCAACAAAGAGCAAATATAAAATCGATCAAATGGCATACAAATCACAAAACGAAAGTAAAAATGGATGTAACTCAATAAAGAGAAGGTAGGTCCTAAAGCACATGCAATACTAGTGAATCCATCTATGATTAACTATCTACTCAAGTGGTGTTCATGCTTTGTCTATAAGATTGATCACGTAATAATGAATTAAAAGTTCTTTCGATCCAAGTAATTCAAAGGAGATATCACACAACCTAGTATCTCTACCTAAATTGCACAATAAAACCCAATCACGCTCCTAAGATCATCACACATCTTCCTAATCATTGATCATCTTTCAATCTCACAATAAAATTAGGTCAAATGCTTGCAATCAATCAACCAAACTAGATTTCTCAACCTAATTCAATTAACTATGATCAACACATCATCATTGTACACATAATGACATGCCTTGCAATATAAACCAAGCATCCAAATAGAATTAAGCCACACAAACACCAAATAAGCAAAACATTAATTCATAGATATCATCAAAAGTATTTACAAGGCTTTAGAACCAAAAATGTTCTTAGCCAATCAACCACATGTTCAAATTACAAATAAACTAAGACCAAAGCAATAAAAAGTGAAAATAAAAGAAAGCTTAGACTATGGTGTGGTGAGGAATTGAATTCCCAAGCTAATGGCTCATCCCTTGCATGATTTGGTGTTGAATTGAAGAAGATGTGGCCCAAAACCTCCAAATGTGTGTTTATGTGTGTAAGAATTCTTGGGAGAGGGGTAAGATGGTGTGAAGTTTAAGAATTGGGGTATTTATAGTGTTGGGGTAGGGTTTGGATATGATCTTTGCAAGTTAGTCCCTCGAAAATGGAGAAAACACGCGTTTGGCACCGTATTTGGAAGTGACTCGACCGAGTTGGGGTGTTGGTTGAATCTTCACAAAAAAAACAGGGTATGCGCGTTACTCGGCCGAGTTGGGTCACTCGGCCGAGTGGTCTTCAAGCCTTTACTTCAACTCGGCCGAGTTGGGTTACTCGGCCGAGTGCGCAGAAAAACTCCAACTCGCAGATTCGGCCGAGTAAGGTCACTCGGCCGAGTGCGCAGTAACACCCAAAGTCGCAGATTCGGCCGAGTAAGGTCACTCGGCCGTGTGCGCAGTCGAGGCCAAACTCTCAGATTCGGCCGAGTAAGGTCACTCGGCCGAGTTGCCTCGCACCTCGATTTCGGCCTTTTCTCGTTTCGTGCATAACTTTCGCCTCGGGTGTCGGATTGACTTGATTCCTTCGGCTAATCCACTCCGTTTTCCGCAACGAATCCAACCGTGCACTCCTCTTTCTAGTCCGATCACTTGTGGTATGTGTTTTGCTCCAAATTCCATCGTTTTACCTACAAAACCTACAAAACACAACCTTTATCTCATTTTGGCTTAAATAGTCATATTCCATGCATAATTCAATGAAATCCACATCAAAATACATCTCACATGTGCCCCTAAAACGTGTAAATTCCACCCGAATCAGGGAGACCGTTTGTTCGTGCTCCTCCAACATCGTCGTTTACATTGTTGTTCACCCTGAAGAAGAAGGCGTCGCTGCTGTTGAAGAAGACAGTTGTTCGTTCCTCCCTCCTTCGTCGTGCGCACCCCCTCCGATTTTCAGTTTCCTATTAGGTTAGTTTTTTAGATCTGTATATTTTTTTTTTCAAAATTTTGCTCCTTTTTTATTTTTCGAAAAATTTGTATTATTTTAGATTTTTTTCGAGATTTAGGATCTTTTTAAAAAAGATTTGTCGAAAATTGTTGTTTTTTGTTTTAATTTTGTGAGTTTGCATTTTGTTTGGAATCATATTGTTGTCTATGTGTTGGAATGGTTTATTTTGGTAGTTTGCTCTAATTTTACGAGTTTACATTTTGTTTGTGTATTTTATTTTTTCGTATCGAAATATTTCAATTGTTTTTTTGGATATCATGGAGATGGTGGGAATGATTTTACCTTGAAATGGAAGGGGTGAGTGTACTCATCTATCTTTTTTTTCAAAATTTCAACAAATGGTATATTGGACATTTCACGTACTTTTTAGTTGAATTTTTTTAGATGGGTGTACTCAACAATTCTGTGTGCGTATAACCGGGGCCTTAGGAGAAAGATCCACTACGATTTATTAGGGTTAATTATTAACTCAATTTTTCACTTTTGTTTGAGCGTTAGAGGTACACAGATTGAAACGTGATACTAATTTTAATTGAAACATACTCTCATAAGTTAATATAATTAAAACATTCACAGCTCACAAGTAAATGAAATGTAACACTAATTTTAATTGAAACATGACATTCAATTTAACTTTCACGATTTTAAAATTTGTGCGCCATATGCATATGGAAATTGACGTTAAAACTAGAATTGAAAGCTTTAATCAGTATAACTTTATTTCCGAGGGGTCATCTCCTAGGTAGGCTACTTTTCAAAGACCACCTCACAAATAACCTATAAAATCTAACCATCAATATTAATCCAACTACTTTTCAACTTCGTGTCACCCAAGTAACACTTCTTTTGCATATTAATTTAACATAAAATCAAGTCTCACCTAACTATGAAACCTAAAACAAATACAAATTTTATTGTTCATCAGAATTTTAAAATTGAAAAAAATCGATTAATTAATTAAATTCACTTAAAATTCAAAATAAACCTCATATGTTAGGTGTTTATTGGTGTTTATATCACTATTCAACAAGCAAGAATCAGCATGCTAAAGGGAAGAACAACACGGTCAACACCAACACTAGTTCTTAAAGTAAGTATTAGGGATCCGAAAGTGTACACATGGAAAATGACACAAGTTTGAATATTTTAAATTATGAGATGACTAATGAGACTACGAATATATGAATTTACGCAAGAAAAATAATAATTTAATTAGCTCCTACAATAAAATAATCGATTATAAATATTCACTTTTAGGAGAACTGGACATGGCTAGAAAGACAAAAGAATTAAGGAGGTAGTCGTTGTTTAATGTATTTATATTTGAACAAATCACGAATGGTGCCAACGAGGCCTTCAAATGTTGAATACATATTGATTTGATTCCCACTTAATTAATCCCACCTAACACTTGTAAATTGTGAGGAAATCTATAATAAAAGTTGGAGTCACACTAGTACACATCAATTTTACTGTGCAATTTTTTTTAGTAATTTGTAAAAACATCATTTATTAAGAAATTATTGAGTAATTCCACAACATTTTATATGTACAACAAATTTAACTTGATAAAATTCTCTCATTATTGCTTCTCTACCTATAAGTTTTTAGTGACAAGAAATTGAGAATTAATGACAAAACTGTCATTAAAAGTCAATTTTTATCATTATAAATTTTTAGTTAGAGAAGATATAATGACATGATTTCTGTCACTAAAAATAAATTTTCTTGTTGGAGTGAATGTTGTGGTATTACTTTATAATTAGCATAGTTGTATTACTACATAAAATTGGACCGGGTGCATGGGGGCGTTCCATGCAACTTGTGCGTGCAATGAATTTTCTTGGAAGTTAGATTTGAAAATGGGATCGATCTCTAAATGTCAAATTTATGGGGCTACAAAGTAAATTCCTTTTTTCCTATAAATAGAGAGTGGTGCTTAGCTTCAAAAGGGGCTTAACATTTTTGAGTTGCTTGCATATATATATATATATATATATATATATATATATATATATATGCCTTGCAATTAATTGTAAAAAGGCTGCAGGATATGGCAACAAATGTGGAGATGATTTCAAAGGAGATGATTAAGCCATCATCTCCAACTCCAATCCATCTAAAAACCCTCAAATTATCATTTCTAGACCAACTTTCAAACCCCATATATATTCCCCTCATTTTCTTCTACCATCATAATCAATTAAGCCACCACCTACCCAAAGAAATATCTCAATTGCTAAAGCAATCTTTGTCCAAAATCTTAACCACCTTCTACCCCTTAGGAGGGAAAGTTGAAGAAAATTCATCGGTTGATTGCGATGATTCGGGTGCCGAATTCAGCGAAGCTCGCGTTCGTGCTCGGGTTTCGGACGTCTTACAAGAGGCTAACATGGAGGAAATCAAAAAACTCCTGCCAGTTGAATCTTTAGCAGAAGATGAAAATATTATGTTAAAAGTAAGAATCAATTTCTTTGATTGTGGAGGGATTGCCATCGCCGTGTGCTTGTGGCATAAAATAGCGGATGGAACCTCATTAGTGGCGTTCATCAATGCATGGGCAGCTACATGCCGTGGCGAATCCAAGATTTTCGATCCCACTTTTGACTTTTCGTCTTTTTTCCCACCAAGGGCCCTGTCGGGGTTGGGGTTAACTCAGAGAGTTGGCATCACAAAGGAGAAAATCGAGACGAAAAGATTCGTCTTCAACAAGGATAAGCTAGCAAAGCTTAAGGAGATGAATGGGGGATTGCAAGTGAAGAATCCGTCAAGAGTTGAAGCTGTTTCTTCCTACATCTGGCGATGTATCATGGAAACGAGCGCGAAAACGTCGTTTGCAGCTGTTCAGGCAGTGAACCTGAGGCCGAGAAGGAGGCCACAATTTTCAGAAGACATGTTTGGGAATTGCTGGAGACATACAATTGCTCTGTTCTCAACAGAGGAGGAGGAGGATTATTCGGAGCTGATGGTGAAGTTGAGGGCGTCGATAACAAGTATCGACGAGGATTTTGTGAAAAATGTGGAAGATGGAGAGTACATACATGAGATGAAAAGATCAGTTGATTTGTATATGAAGGGTGGGTTAGAGTTTTGTAATTTTAGTAGTTGGTGTAGGTTTCCAATGTACGAGGTTGATTTCGGGTGGGGGAAACCAGTTTGGGTGTGCACCACAACTCTGCCTTTCAAGAATATGGTGATACTGATGAGCACACCATGCGGGGAAGGAATTGAAGCGTGGGTTAACATGCTTCAAGATGACTTGAAAATGTTTCAACACCTCAGTGGTTAATCGCGCGTGTTACTTTTTTCTAAAGTTGCCCACAAACTTCACAAAAATTATGTATAACCCTGTTTTCAGTAAACAAGGCTTTAGACTATTATTCAGTATTTTGAAATGATTTATTTTACTGTTCAACAAGACATGTAGCTCCAGTATTTTACTTTGAGATTTTGCATTTTAAAATTAATGATTCCTGTTTTTGTAAGTTTTCAAATTCTATTTTATCACCAATGAAGATGGCGAAGAATAGTCAATAAGTCAACAAAGAGTTCACGTGGCAATAAGAAAATATGAAGAAATAATCACCTAAAACAATGGTAAGTAAGTTCAATCATAGAAGGTTAGAGTACAAGGTAAAATGGTCGGCAAGGAATAGAAATGGCGAATTGTAATGTGTTCGCAAGAAGGACATAAGAGATTAAATAACCCAGAGATGCAAGAAAGATCAAAACAAGTTTTTTCGCCCAGTGGCTAGGCCAAGACGAGCAGCGACTAGAAGTCAAAAAATGCGAGTAACAGCGAGCAGTGAACCATGAAGTTTTATATATGGAAGGTTGAAAAGTTAGAGTTGATTTATTGAAAAGTTAGAGTTGATTTATCTCAGTGGTCGCCGACGAGCACCGTCAAAGATGGGACAATCAAAGGGCGGTTTCAGAAGCATTTAATGCAAAGTGAATGTGACAGGGCAGTTGTAATTAATTTATTAAGTGGATTAATGTGCATGCTAATGTAACCTAGTATTTAAGTCAAGTCAATTCATGGCTGAATAAAGTCACAATCTCAAGTTCACACAAAATATTACACGTTTTGCTCTCAACTCTCAAGAACACCTAAAAACTAATTTCTTATCTTCAAGTCTTTCATCAAGAATAGATCCGTATAAACCGCTCATATATAAATTGTGTTGTTAGTATCAGTTTGCTTAATACACTCCGACGATACAACAGGGAGAATGTCGATTCAAAGTTTAAAAGTTGAATTTGAAAGCTTATAAAAACAGGAATCATTAATTTCAAAATGCAAAATATCAAAGTAAAATACACATGTCTTGTTGAACAGTAAAATAAATAATTTCAAAATACTGGAGTACTAGTGTTAGGAATTAATATACAAGAATTGAGAAAAAAATTATTTACGTCCCGTAACTTTTACCTTTTTTGAAAAACGTCCCAAAAAAGTTAAAATTTTAATTTACGTCCCATAACTTTTTCAATTGCTTAATTTACGTCCAATTTTTGCTAAAAATCCCCAAATTTATGTAAATGGGACGTAAATTGAGCAATTGAAGAAGTTATGGGACGTAAATTAAATTTTTAATTAAAATGGGACGTTATGCGAAAAAGATAATTATATTCAACAAATGTGTACAATTCACTATAAAATTATTGTAGTTTATGTTATACAATCAAATAAAAAAATAATTCATTTATTCATAAATTAATTATTCATAAATTAACTTATTTTAATATAAAAAATAATTTATTTATTCATAAAGTAATTAATTATTATAAAAATCAATTAACTTGCCTAATTTATTATTAGGAAAATTATTAACTTACCTAATTAAAAAAAAATTATAATTACAATATAAGTATTATAAAATTATTTATTTTAAAGTAATCAAATAAATATAAAAAATAATCTAAGTATTACACAAACTAGGTCCACATATTTTTGTACGAACTAATATCAAATTAAAATTTATATAATAAAAATGAAAAACAAAAAAAAATTAACAAATTTTTAAAAAATATATTGTTCATCATCATCTTTCAATTACCGTGTGTAAGGGGTGAGAATTTTGGATATATTTGAATATTTTTTGATTTATTTGAGAATTTTAAATATTTATGGATTTTTGTATTTATTTAAAATATTAAAATAATTGTTAAGTTTTAATAAGAGTTTTTGACCATTTTAATAAAAAAAATTAGTTGGGATTTTTATTATTTTAAAGATAAAAATTATATTTATTTGAGTATGTTAATTGATTTTTTAATTTTTTTTGATAATATATATTTTTTTTGATATTGTGAAAAATTATTTACTTATTTAAATATTATTCTAAATTTATTTTCATATATTTTAAAATATTATTTAGTATTTTATTTAATATTCATAATTTATTTTATAATACTTATATTGTAATTATAATTTTTTTCTAATTATGTAAGTTAATAATTTTCCTAATAATGAATTAGGTAAATTAATTGATTTTTATAATAATTAATTAATTTGTGAATTTATAAATTATTTTTTATTTGATTGTATAACATAAACTACATTAATTTTATAGTGAATTGTACACATTTGTTGAATATTTTTATCTTTTTCGCATAACGTCCCGTTTTAATTAAAAATTTAATTTGCGTCCCACAACTTTTTCAATTGCTCAATTTACGTCCCATTTATATAAATTTGGGGATTTCTAGTGAAAATTGGACGTAAATTAAGCAATTGAAAAAGTTATGGGACGTAAATTAAAATTTTAACTATTTTGGGACGTTTTTTCAAAAAAGGTAAAAGTTACGGGACGTAAATAGTTTTTTTCTCTACAAGAATTAATTCCCCACCTCACTACAAGTTCGAACTTTTAGATGAGACGGAATTCTTTCTTGGTATCAGAGCAAACCGGGCAAACGAGGGTTCGATTCCTGTTGAAAGCACTCCACCCATTTAAATTAGGAATTAATATACAAGAATTAATTCCCCACCTCACTACAAGTTCGGACTTTTAGATGAGACGAAATTCTTTCTACTAGAATAATAGTTTATACTGAAATGAGACGGAATTCTTTGTACTAGAATAATAGTTTAAAGCCCTGTTTACTGAAAACAGAATTTTTAGGGGCCTACTTTATATATATATATATATATATAATTAATATTTTAAAAAAAATTAAAAGGTAAAAAAATATATAATGAATCGCCGAATCAGAATATCTAATTTAAGTTTACAATAATATTATAACGGTAAAATATTAAATATGAATTGATTATGCACTCTTTCTCAAAAAATGACCATAGTAATTATCCCAAGGCCCAATATCTAATTAAATACCACAACAACAGGCGTGAGTTGTGCCTATAAATTATACAGAGTGCTTTTAAATTTTGTATTCCATATTTCTAATTTCCATTCCAAATTTCCAATATACTTTGTTGCATTCAAATGGCTATATCATTGGATCGGTGATCACGTGTGGCAATCTACATCCGGCTTTCCCTCTCAGTTTTTCACGATCTAGTTATATTATTCATTTATTTAATTTTTATTATTTTAGTTTCTTTTATCTCTGATTCTCCATATTTACTTTATTGTTTTATTGTTTATTGTTATTTAGTTATCAATTTTTACTTTTTTTTTAATATAAATATGTTTTCTAAAAAACATGAATTTGGTAGTGAGAAAAGAAAAAAAAGAAAGAGATCTGAACAACTAGTTTTATCACAAAAAGAAACCCTTAGATAAATTTTTTCCAAAAAATTTAGGACAATCGAAAGACTTAAATGATAATGTTGAGGATGATACACAATCATTAATTACTTTATTGTTGTTGTTGATGTTGCCATTGCTGCCTTAAAAAATAAATTTGAACAATTGCAAACATATGATAATATTTTTGGATTTTTATTTGATTCAAATAAATTAAAATCTTTGGATAATAATAAATTAAAAGAATGTTGTGAGAATTTAGGGAATACTTTGAAGCATGACAACTCGATATTGATTCAAATGATTTATTTTCTGAACTAAAAGTGTTGCAAGTTACTTTATCAACAGAAAAAAGACTGTTACTATTCCTGTGACCGTGACATCATCTAAAATAAGTTTTTCTAAATTAAAATTGTTAAAAACATATTTACGATCACAAAAAAGATTAAATGAATTAACAACTTTATGTATTGAAAAAGATATGCTAGAACAAATTAACTTTGAAGATATTATTGATGAATTTGCTTCTCAAAATGCTAGAAGAATTCATTTTAAATGATTTATTTTTAAACGTTCATTCATTTTTAATATGTGCATACATATTTCACTTATTTTATTTGATGTTGTTCATAGAGAAGGGGCCCATTTTTCTTGTTCGCCCCAGGCCTACAAAATCTCTGGACCGCCTTTGTTCAATGCCTTCCTCGCTTGGTGTGCTCATCAGTATCACCGTATTTACTACCGTTATTCTGCTCGGAGCGTCGATTCCACTTGAAAAATTGTGTTCGCGCGCTCGAATCGGAATTCGACTCTGAAAAGTCTAATTAAAAAAAAATGGCCTAATCGAAAATCATTAGGCGAGCGGTAGACTGAGAACTAGCTCCTAGTCGGCCGACTTTTGCATCAGAGGTATTTACTAAGGTCATTTTACTAAAAGAGCAGTTTAAATATTTTACATGCTTATTAAAATAATAAATGGAGTGTAACTAACATTGTTCGAAAGGTATATAACCCACATTTCATATATATTTCGGTTGAAAGGTTGCCCGCGACGGTGGGCTCTGCCGCAGCGGCTCATCTACTTGATAGCTGCTTGCTTTCTAATGCATGCACGCTGAAATGGCTTCCAATTTGGCCACCAAATGGTTTGATTACTTAGTCTGCCAAGGAAATGGGATGCACAATTCTCCAGTGGCCAAAATTATTTGAACCGCACGAATTATGTAGTACACCCACTTTTCTTCTTAAACATGTATGAAATGTCAGATCTGCCCTTCTCATTTTCAAAGAAAATATATTACATGTTGAAATCGTCGATTAGTCACATAAATACCGGAACTTTGAAAAAAAAAAAATCACACTTTCTCGTAGGTAGAACTTCTACCCGGCGGTGCCCTCGTTTTTTGTCGAATATTGATGCAATGAGGTTACTAGTGGGCGTTTCGATACATTGCGTGACCTGGACGAAGAAGGGCAGCAAGCTGTGGACGAAGATCAGCCTATGGATGAAGCTGAAATGGTCAAAAATCTGGACAGTGGCCAAGTTGAAGAAGGGCAGATTCTGGACAGCGGACAACGTGGCAAAAATAAGCAGAAATCTGCAATAGGATCGAAGGCGCATACCAACGGCAACAAAGGTAGGTGTTGGGAGGAGGGGGAGGGCTCCAAAGCTACCTCAAAAGGGTTCGGTTGAGCCCAAGCGCTGCTGAAGGCAGTCCACAAGAAGAAGCAATTTCTGGTCGTTTTGGACAGAATTTGATGAGAAAATCTGAGTTTGATGAGCTGCCCATAATCTGTTTTTGGGCAGATTGGATTTTTCTGCTACTGATTTTCAGCATGCTTTTGTTTGATTTGGCTAATTGTTTGGTCTTGCCTAGAGCTTCGATGTTTTTGGTCGCATGTTTGACCAATTAGATAGTGCTTAGCCTTTTAGGGAATAGAAAGTCTTGTGCTCGATTGTAAAAACTTTGATTGGCGTCAGTCCTTTGGACTGAGCGGATTTTTGAATAATATTTTTACCTTTATGTTCAAAAAAAAAAATAACTAAATATGCATACGTAAGTTTTTTTTTTTAGTATATTATCTTCCTTATGTACTACTCCCTTCCTCCCGAAATTACTTGCATGGTTTGATTGACACATAAGAAAAGTGAATTTAGTGGTGGATGATATAAGATAAATGAGGGGTATTTTAGATAATTTGGTGATGTGTAAAGTATATATAATGAGGTGTAAAGTAAAATGTATGTAAAAAGAGGATGACAATTTTGAAAATAAAATGATGTTGTGAGGGTATTAATTTTGTGGGGTATTTTTATATTAAGAGTGTGCAAGTAATCTTAGGACGTTCAAGGAAAGTGTGCAAGTAATCACGGGAAGGAGGGAGTATTTCTAAATCTCATCTCTCGTTGATCATTAATGCTTCCATAGCCTTTTTCAACACCCATAAATCTACAACCACCATCACTAACCTCCGAGAAGAAAACTAAAAAGATCTCTATTTCTGGAATTTGGGCTCTCTCAACATAGTAAAAATCCTTAACTAAATTCCAGAGGTCTTCAAACTCGATGAGCAGGTATTTGGGATTGGACAAGAGCGCCTCAGATTTAGGGTTTTGCCATTTCTCAACGGCGGTGCTTCACCATCGGACGCATCCATGGTGGCGTCGTACACCGTCTGGAGGCGGGGCTCCATCTCACAACGGCGGTGTATTTTATTTTTTTATTTTTTTGTCGATCTCTTTTCGCACGTCTTATCCATCAAATTGGAATATGAAAATTTGGATTTTGATCGAAGGTAGAAGATGAAATGTGAGAAGCTCTGTCAAATTGTGGAAGCCGACTATATAAGGCATTTAACCAATATTTAACTTCAATTCTCACTACACGGACGGAGTATTTGATAGTTACTTCATTTCAAAATTTAATACAGTACTATTTAAGTAAATTCCCCAGCTTTATTAGATACACTTCATTTTATTTTTTTATCTTTTCAAAATAATTACAAAATGTCCTTAATAATAGATACACCACAATCTAACTAAATTTTAGTGATGACAATTTTCGACACGTATGGGATTAGAGTTCGCCCATGGTCAACGAATTACCAGCTCCCTCATATACTCATACATGTGGTACGACGAGCCACACGACAGCGGGAATGCTCGAGTCAGTCATAGATCAAGTCACAGGCCACTCCCAACTTACGTCCGGGGTGAACGGCGTTGGTGGTCTGTCCTGGTACGAACACTACCAGTACTTACGTCCGGGGTGAACGGCGTAGGTGGTCTGTCCTGGTACGAACACTACCAGACGATGGTAATGGCCACAGCCCCTATGACTATGGGAACGGACTTGTACATGCCTATCCCTAGTATGCTTACAAGTGATAATCAAATTTCAGAATATAATACCTCATTTTCTCTCACACAATTATCGTGAAGTTCTTGTAATCTAGTGAAGTCTTCCATCAACTTTTTAAGGGAGAGTTTCATGTTGACATCACTAGTCATCCTCTATGGCCATGTTGCAAATGTCATCATCATCACTATTAGAGAACAGTCCATTACCAGAAGAGTTGAAGTCCATCATCAGAAGAGTTGAAGCTTTCCTTTGCACATCGGAGAACATGGTGGAACGTCCATGCCATCGCCGGAAAACACACTTTCATACGTCATAGATTTTACCAAGGACTTCGATGATGAACGGCATGGCTCCCATCATATATATCTGAAGTTGTTGCTGTGACAACATTCATGGATGACATGTCATGCTCTTTTTGTTATTCTATTACTTCATTCAACATCAAAACTTAATCTGTTGCAAAACAAAATTAATTAAGACATATATAAGAATGAATTATTTATATCATTACTTGCATTTGATTTTTTTTTTCACATATATCAAAAATACATTTTTATAAAACGATCTCACACAAGATTGAATGAATTTATAATCTACAATACATTCGTACGATCTTAATTAAATCTGGAAATTTCCCAATTGAAGCTAATTGAAAAGAACGTTTCAAAATTTGCATATTAAAAAAAAAAATGATATACAGAAATCTACATAACAGATAAGTTTTAACAGATCCTACCAAAGAAGAAAAAAAATGAAAATCCCTTGAGATTAATTTCCAGATCTCATGATTACGATCAGATTCAAGTCAAATTTCATGGCTAAAAATATTCAGAAACACTGCAAATCATCAATTACAAATCAATTGCAAAAATAAAAATTAGATCGATGAAAGAATGCAGCTAGAAGAAATTTGATTAAATTAATTAGAACAAAAAGTTAGAGAAATCGGGTAACCTGAATTTTCGAAGATTCATTAACTAGATTTTCTGTCTGGAGTATCCAAATATTCAGATCAATATAAATGTACTGATGTGTTTTCCTAGTGAGGGAGGGTGATGTGTTTTCCTAGTGAGAGATGGCGAAGAACTAAATAAGGTTGAACGCGCGGATCAATAATATGGATTAAATATGGTTAAACACATCACCTAACCACTAATATTCCGCCATATATGCGAAACACGTATTTGACCCACTAGGCTGAGTCACACCGAAGATCTATTGACGTTTTTTTTTTTTTTTTTTTAAATTGTTTTGTTTAAATATATATATACTAGTGGAAGACCCACAAAATCTGCAGGTAAAAATTTTTATATTATAGAGTTATTTAATAAGATCTGAAAATTATATTTTAAATTGAACTCACGAGATAATTAACGCATTAATTTAATAAATAAGACGGAGACAATAAAGTCAAGGTACTCCTTTTAAATCATCATAGCATATCACACAAATCCGGTTCAATGAGGTAGGTAATGAAATCTTGTAAGAATAGTTTCAATTGTTAAGAAAATGTCTTAATTTTACAAACTAAACTTTAAAAAAAATTAAAAATTTGAGCAAAATGCATTTCTTCTATTGAAATCTTTGAAATTAAAGAATGCCACAATTTATAGTCATGACTCGCTCGCGTATAAAACTATAAAGTAGTCTGGTACGAATTTTTGTTGAGTTTTTCTTATTGTAGTCAAATAGTACAAAGTGACTATATAGTCAGTGTGTCGAACTACGCCACGTGGCGTCGTATGCGTCGTATGAACCTGCTACCTGTTATACAGGTTTTAATTAATTAAATTATTTTTTAAATTGTATTTTATTATTTACTATAATACCCTTCTTTTATAAATATAATTTTTAAAATATATATATATATAGTAAGCACAATTACTATTCTACCCTTCTTTTATATATTAAACACAATTATATATATATAAATTAAATTAACTAATACAAAAAAAATTAAATAATAAAGTAATTAAATTAAAAGTACTCAGTAGTATGTTTTTCTTCCCCAATTCCATCGAAGACGTGTTAGGGTTCTCAGTTGCACGGTCCAACAACCGTGCACATTTGCACGGTCGATACTCAGTCACCCGGGTAAATAGAAACATGTTCTGGAAGAATTCTCAGTTGCACGGTCCGTGCACAGTTGCACGGTCGATACTCAGTCACCCGGGTAAATAGAAACATGTCCTGGAAGAATTCTCAGTTGCACGGTCCAACAACCGTGCACAGTTGCACGGTCGATACTCAGTCTCAAATAGAGTAAACCGTACTTATTTGGTTTTGTACAATGAAACCGTACTCAGTCTCAAATAGAGTAAACCGTACTTATTTGGTTGCACGGTCGATATCGATGTTAAGTAAACCTTGAAAAAAAAAAAAAAAAGCTATTTTCTTGTTCATGTGCTCCAGTCTCAAATAGAGTAGAAATGCAGACACACAAGCATCTTTCTCATATTCGTATAAAATGCATATTTCATCTCAATTCAATATGATTATTGTTCACACTTAATTTTAGCATAAACGTATCTTATGACGTGGATTAAACAACAGAAGAAATATTAAATTAATATTTAAATAAAAAACCAGCAATTCAATAAAATTTCTGAAATACATATGATCAATATTCATAAAAAAAAAATCTAACACTAATTGGTTTGGTAGGATCAACATTAATTAACGTTTTTAGAATCACTGTCTTTGTTGAGATCTTCATCATTCTCTCGATCAATGTTGCTCTTCCTATTTGGACATCGCCCAATTTTATGTCCTGGATGTCTGGTAAAGAAAAATTATTAAGTTATTGAGTGTTAAAAAAACATAACTTCATAAACGAATATTAAACATGCAAAATTAATTAAAATGACATACCCACAAGATCCACATTTCTGCTTTTTATTTCGAGAGGTGCTTCTCGAGGCTTACTCTTTGTCGGATCACCTACACCATAGTTTTGTGACTGCTTACTCTAGGTCGTGGTTGTGTTCGAATACAAATTTGCTGACCTTGTAGATTCCGAAATGAAGAGCGATACGAAAATAAGCTTTGCATCCACATTTGGTATCAACTTTTGACTTACGAATGTTGTTCCCTACACCTATAGTAGCTTTAGAAAATCCAGACCGGGAACAGTCCCACGCCATATTTTTGATAATGTTATTTCTCCGACTAGTGTGGCATTTTCGGCTTATAAATCCCTTTCGTCTTGCGTATATCTTATAAAATGCATCAGCTTCTTCCGTCGAAGCGAAAGTCATGCCCAAAATTGTATTGTCGTCTATGGGAGCATTTTTGAAATTGGCATACCCAAAATCCTCATCCGACCCCTCTTCTGAACTCATGTGCTCCTCGTGTGATTCATCATCCACTTTGATATCTTCATATCCAACGTCTGAGAACATTGTGGAACGTTGTTGTACATACAAACTGCAACAGAAACACATGAAAAGACATGTTATGCAGCATCTTCCAATTTTACTACATTTTCCAATGTTATGCAACATCTTCATATTATATATTTCAATCACCTATTTTAATGTCATTTACGACAACTAACAACATGTGCTTCTAACATAAAATCGAGGAATACCATGTGGTTATAAACATAAAATTCAATTTAAACACTATATTAAATATAAAATTCAAAACTTTACATGATGATTTAACTCTAGATTATGTCCTTTTAGCTAGAGGATTCAAACAACGAATATGGTTAGGAATGTGCATTCAATAGCCACTTCCTTTGCTAAATTCTGTTTCAAATTTTCTTTGAAGCATTTTGTCAAACACTTGTTGGGCAGTTATGTTTCTATTTGATTTGAGGCAATTTCAAAAACAATTACTACTCAACAACTCAACCACAATTTTAATAATTTCATAATTAATTCAAATACTCATAACAAATGACGAAAGTAAGAAAAAATATGAAGATATACATAAGCAACATTCAGTGGTGGTAATTCACCTACCCCACAATAATATTAAACTTACAAATTAAGAAAACTAAGGGGTGAGGAGATGATCGTCGGCGGCAGCAGGGAAGCGGCGCGTCGGCCGCGGAAGGGTAGCTGCTCGTCGACGGCGGAAGGGCAGTGGCTTGGGGCTAAAGTGGAGTGCGTGTTAAAACCTACGTATTATGTTCTAGATTATAAATTCTTTTATTTAATTTAATTTGTTTTTTTTTATTAATTTTAATAATAATATAAGGGTAAATTAGTAGTTTTAAATTAATAATAATATAAGGGTAAATAATATAAGGGTAAATTAGTAGTTTTACCATTATATATTTTAATTAAATTAATTAATATAATAAATCTTTTTATTAAATTAAGGATGAAACTGTAAATTCAAAATTATATATTTTAATTAATTAAATTAATTATAAATATGACACCATATGACAGCATACGACACATACGTTGAATATTTTCAACACATACGTTGAATATTTTCAACACAAAGTATAAAAGGTAACAGGTCATCAGATTTAAGCCTTTAGGTCATCAGATTTAAGCCTTTAGATTTGATTTTTAATGGTTCAGATTAAATTGGCTACGGTAGTCATACGACACTCTGACTACACGTAGAAGGTCCCATTTTTGTTTGACAAAAATAATACTCTATCTATAATACTCATTTCGTTGTCTCAACTTAATTGACACATTTCTTAAAAGAGAAAGATATTCATATGATAATCATCAAACATAAAAAATAAATGAATATAAAATACAAAATTTATGTCTAAAATCCATGAATATGTACAAACAATTAACTTGAAAATTTATATATAGACCAATGAAAGGTCGAACTCGAAACACAAGTATAGACCAATGAAAGTCAAGAAACCAATGAAAGGTCGAACTCACGAGATAATAAACACAAGTATAGACTGATTTGTCGTGGGATTGCTCGAATTATGGGTGAATTATGCTCTAGATATCAAGAAATTCTTACAACTTTCGTGTAATCATGAGCTAATTGTTAGATATGTTGATACATGAATGTTTTGTTTGATTTTTAGGTAAAGCAAGGAGTTTCGAAGCAAATCGCGAGAAATCCAGCTGTTGGATCAATCCAATGAGTCAACCACAAGAAAGGCATCAAGAAGAGGGTCGAAATGAGACGAGAATCGAGTCGATCGGGCACCCGGATCGAAAGTTATGAGCAAAACGAGGATCAAGCTGGAGGAGTACACGACCGAGCCCTCGTCTCGGAGAAGACGTGCTCGAAACAGAAAATTTTGGGGAAGGAAGAAGCACGGCCGAGACACAAGCTCGGCCGAGCTCGATGATGTAAGAAAGTGGCCAGGGCACGGCCGAGACACAAGCACGGCCGTGCTCTTGAAAAGAAAAATCGCGAGCACGCTTTATGCACGGGCAGCTCGGCCGAGCCCCGTGCACGGCCGTGCTCCAACGCAGAATTCCACCTTCTCTCTCTTTTGACCTAGGGACACGTGCCAAGCTTTTTGGGAGGGGTATTTAAGCTCCCATTTTCGTTTTTGCAAAGGAAGGAAGCCATTGGAGGCCACACAAGCTCCCTACACATCCAAATTTCATCATCTTGCTCGTTTTTAGCTCGTTTTTCTTAATTTAGCCATAGAATAGAGTGAATTTCCTTAGTTTAATTGCTATTGTGGGTTGTAATTTCAATTTCAAGGAAGGATTGAAGACTCCATTGAAGCACTTTAAGGTTTTTGTCTACAATTTCATTCAAAGAGGTGATACCTTTACTTTTATTGAAGATTATTGTGTTATTTATTATGGGTATGTTGAATTTCTCATTTGCTTTCCTTAATTTCATTAAATTAGCCATGGGCTAAGCAAATTGGTGTTTGGGTGTTATAGAATTGTGAGGGAATTAATGTTTTAATTTGAATTTAATTGTGGAATTCATTGGTAGGTTTATTGGTTAGGTTTATGGGTTTTGTTGGATTATTTGCAAGAACTCAATTATTAGGTTGTATTAGAAACTCAATTAATGCAACGAGAGTTGGTTAATCGGGGTAGATAGTATAATCGAGGGTTGGGAATCGAGTGAATAAGTAAATATTGGGTTATCGCAACGAGAGTTGGGTAATTTTCATTAGAACCCCATTTATCTACATTAATAGCTTGAATTAACATTTGAGTGATTAGTGAGAAGGCCATAGGAGCTTGGTTGTTAGTATTCAAGTGGAAAAACATAACTAGGGATTAGTTTAGTATAAATTAGGTAGAGTCGAACCCCCTAGTCGTGTGATTACCCGAGTAAGAAACCTTCTATTCATCCTCTCGATCCTAGGTGCTTCACATGATATATGCTTAGTGATTGCTTCTACCAAATTCCATCCAATGAATTACACATGGATTTCAACTATTAACATCGACTCCACACAAGGACAAACACCCGAACACTACCACTCCTCACTTGATTTCTATCGTCTTATCTTTAGTATTTGCTTATCATAATTGTTATTTGTGATTATCATTTACATTTCTTAGCACAAACCATGACTTTTCATTATATTCAAAGAACAACATACATACTAAGGCTACTTGGTCAATCTAGTCCCACGGATCGATAATTTAACCGGGCCTTGCTTTTATTACACGCGAACCTCTTATACTTGAGGGGAACGTGTTGGTAAAAACACGTGTCAAGTTTTTGGCGCCGTTGCCGGGGATTAGTTTTGCTTTTTGTGTAACTTAGTGTTAGTTTAGCGTAATTACTAGTGATTTTTATTTTTATTTGTTATACATTATCTTGTGCATTTGATCTTTGATCATTTGTGTAGGTGAGCTTAATTGGAAGATGGACGGATATAACCAATATTCATGGAATCAATCATTTGATCAATATGATATGGTTTATCCTCCTTATCAAGAAGATGTTTGTTACGATAGTTGGGGGAACTACGACTATGGTTATCAAATTCAACAAGTTCCACCCGACTATCAAGAATATGAAACACCACAAGACGATGAAAGGAATGCTTACTTGGAAAACTTGCTAGTCACTTTCATAACTCAATCCAATCAAGTGTCTGCTCACAACAATGCAAGACTGAGATCACCCAATTTCTTCAAAGGGAGAATGAAAGCATCTATAGTGCATGGGAGAGATTCCAAAGTCTTTTGAGGAGGTGTCCTCAACATGGGTTTGCGGAGGAGCAAACGATTAGCTTCTTTTACAATGGATTGGGGCTCTCTTCAAGGCAATACATTGATGCATCCGCGGGTGGGCAATTGTTTGCAAAGAGTGCAAGAGTAGCAAAGGAAATCATTGAAGCAATTGCTACAAACACCTACGATTGGCCTATTGATGGAAATAGACCCAATAGAGTTGCTCAAATTGGGAATAACTCTACATCATTGGGTGATACAATCAAGATGCTCTTGGACAAGGTTGAGTTGATGGAGAACAATCAAAGGAGAGAAAATTTTGGTGGGGGAATGGAGATGCCAAACATGTTGAACCAAGTTGAGGATGCTAACTACATGGGAAGGCCCCAATATCCTCAAGGGAATTTTCAAGGAAATTTTCATCAACCACCTTTCCCAAACCAAGCTCCTAACCAAAACCGTTTCCAACAACATGCTCAAGCCCAATTCCAAGGAAATCCTCCTTACAACCCAAATGCTCGGAAGCATGAAAACTTCTCTTATGGAAATCCTAAAGCCGCTCTCACACTCCCTCCGGGATTTGATCCGGGTGCTCGTGCACCAAACAATGAGGGGAGACCACATTTGGAAGACTTGTTGACCACTTTCATAGCTCAAAATAATCAAACGACGGCTCAACAAAACCAAAAGATAGAAAGGTTGGATGAACAAATGCTCTCCATGGCCAAGCAAATGAAGAACATAGAGTTTCACATGAGTCAAATTGCTTCTTCAAGCGGTGGAAACCAAAATGGCAAGTTTCCTTCCACAACGGAAACCAATCCTAAAGAGCATTGTAAGAAAGTTGAGCTAAGGAGTGGGAAGAGTTATGAAGGCCCAAGCATGCCAATTGAGGAAGGAGAGAAGGTTGATGAAGAGGAGGGAAATGGAGAAAACTTTGTGATTGTGGAAGAGGAAGTTGGGATTGAAGAAACTAAGGAAAATGAAGAGTTGAAGAAAGAAGAGAGGATTCCTAAGTGGAAGAAAGCAAAAGAAGCAAGGTTGCAAGAAGAGAAGATAGAGTGTGATGCTTGGGGAATCCCAAAGACACTTGATCCACCACCTTTCCCTCAACGTTTCATGAAGAAGAAACTTGATGAGAAGTTCTCAAAGTTTTTAGAGGTATTCAAGAAGGTGACTATCAATGTACCTTTGATGGAAGCTCTTGAAGAGATGCCTACTTATGCCAAGTTTCTAAAAGACTTGATCACAAAAAGAAGGAAGGCGGGGGATAATGAAGTTGTGAATCTCACTTTGGGATGTAGTGCAATACTACCAAAGAATCTCCCTCCAAAGATCAAGGACCCGGGAAGCATAACTCTTTTGTGTGAGTTGGGCAACAATGAAAAAAGTAGAGCATTGTGTGATGTGGGGGCAAGTATCAACCTCATGCCTCTATCCATCTTCAACCGATTGAAGGATGGAGAGATGAAACCCACTTCCACGACCCTACAACTTGCGGATCGATCTATCACGTATCCGGAGGGGATTGTTGAGGATGTGTTGATTAAGATTGGGGACTTCGTTTTTCCCGCGGATTTCGTGGTAATGGATATAGAAGAGGATGAGAGTGTGCCCTTGATCCTAGGGAGGCCTTTTCTAGCCACGGCTAGAGCGGTGGTAAACACCTACACGGGAGAAGTGACTTTAGAGCTTGGGAAGGAAAAGCTTGTTGTGAAATCGTATGAAGCCATGAAGCATCCATCCGAGGAGTTTGAATGTAAATCAATCGATGTGGTGGAACTTTGTGTCCAAGAGACACTTGAAAAATCTCTTGACCCTTTCTCTCCTAATGCTTTTGATACTCCTACTCTTGATATTATTAATGATGAATTTTCACTTGATTGTGATGATGATAGGAAATTTTGCATGAAAAAGGAGGTCAATGAAGTTTGGGGAAGAAAGAAGTTCTCAACACCGCCTCTAAGGGAGCCCGTGGAAGGAGTGGAAAAATCGGAAGGAAAGAAGGAAGGCTTGAAACCTCTACCGGATCATCTCAAATATGCCTATCTTGAAGATGATGGAAAGTGTCCGGTAATCGTTTCTTCCCTCTTAAATGATAGTGAATTGCATGCTCTTCTTTGTGTAATTAAGAAGCATAAGTCGGCTTTAGGGTGGTCTATTGAAGATTTAAAAGGCATAAACCCCTCGATTTGCATGCATAAAATTCGGTTAGAAAAAGATAGGAAACCAATTGTGCAAAACCAAAGGAGAGTAAATCCTATCATACAAGATGTCATTAGGAAGGAGGTAATTAAGTTTCTTGATTCGGGAATGATTTTCCCCATTTCGGATAGTCCATGGGTCCCACCATTACATGTAGTGTCTAAGAAGGGTGGAATGACGGTCATACATGGGGATAATAAGGAATTGATTGCTACTAGGGTTGCCACGGGATGGCGTGTGTGTGTTGATTACCGTGAACTTAACAAGGCCACATGCAAGGACCATTTTCCATTGCCTTTTCTTGATCAAATGCTAGATAGATTGAGTGGATTTGCATTTTATTGTTTCTTGGACGGATACTCCGGGTATAATCAAATCATGATTGCCCCGGAGGATCAAGAAAAGACAACATTTACTTGTTCATATGGTACTTTTGCATGGAGAAGGATGCCATTTGGGCTTTGTAATGCCCCGGCTACCTTCCAAAGATGTATGATGGCAATTTTTCATGGGCTTATTGAGAATATTATGGAAGTATTTATGGACGACTTTTCCGTTTTCGGAGAGTCGTTCACTTCTTGCTTACATAATCTTGAGCTTGTTTTACAGAGGTGTGAAGATACTAATCTCGTTTTAAATTGGGAGAAGTGCCATTTTATGGTAAGAGATGGGATTGTTCTTGGACACCATGTGTCATCAAAGGGGTTGCAAGTGGATCGTGCTAAAGTGGTAGCCATTGAGAAGTTACCACCACCATCTAGTGAGAAAGGGATAAGATCATTCCTTGGTCATGCCGGATTTTATCGTCGGTTTATCAAGGATTTCTCTAAGCTTTCTAAACCCTTTATCTCACTTACTTGAGAAAAATGTGCCTTTTGAGTTCACTAATGATTGTTTGACTTCTTTCAAGGCTCTTAAGGAGGCATTGATCACCGCACCCATCCTAGTGAGTCCGGATTGGAGTGAACCCTTTGTGCTCATGTGTGATGCAAGTGACTTCGCTATGGGAGTAGTTCTTGGACAAGTCTGAGAAAAGAAGTTCCGAGCAATATATTATGCTTCCAAGACCTTTAATCCGGCCCAAGCAAATTATACCACCACGGAGAAAGAGCTATTGGCGGTCGTGTATGCTTTTGATAAATTTCGTCCCTATTTGGTGGGGGGAAAAACAATTGTGTATACGGACCATTCGGCCATTCGCTACCTCATGAGCAAGAAAGATGCTAAGCCTCGATTGATACGTTGGGTTTTGCTTCTCCAAGAGTTCGACATAGAGATCCGTGACAAGAAAGGGAGTGAAAATGTGATAGCGGATCACTTGTCACGTCTTGAAAGAGAAGAAGATTTTGAAGAGAAAGATGGTGAGGTAAAAGAGGAGTTTCCGGATGAAAAGCTCTTTAGTATAGAGGAAATTGACTATGTGGAGATGAATCCGATGATGGAAGTTGATGTGAGAACACCTTGGTATGCGGACTTTGCCAACTTCTTGGCTTGTGGGAAGCTACCCGAGGACATCCCTAGGTATGCTAAGAAAAAGTTTCTTAGAGATGTGAAATGCTACATTTGGGATGATCCTATTTTATTGAAAAGAGGAGTGGATTCTATTCTTAGAAGGTGTGTTCCACAAGAGGAGGTTGAAAACATTTTGACACATTGCCATTCAATGCCTTGTGGTGGACATTTTGGGGTTTCCAAGACGGTGATGAAGGTCCTACAATCGGGTTTTTATTGGCCTACTATCTTCAAAGATAGTAGAGAGTTTGTACAAAGATGTGACTGATGTCAAAGAATGGGGACGATCACTAAAAGGGATGAGATGCCACTCACAATCTTCATTGAAGTGGAAGTATTTGATGTATGGGGAATCGATTTCATGGGTCCATTTCCCCCATCATTTGGGTGTAGTTACATACTTGTGGGTGTGGACTATGTCTCAAAGTGGGTGGAAGCTATTGCCACAAAGACTAGTGACTCAAAAGTTGTGATCCAATTTCTCAAGAATAACGTGTTCTCACGTTTTGGAGTCCCAAGATGCTTGATAAGTGATGGAGGCTCCCATTTCGTGAACAAATTGTTGGGGAAGTTGCTTGAAAGGTATGGGGTGAAACACAAGGTTGCTACGGCATATCACCCCCAAACGAATGGATTGGCGGAAGTTTCTAATCGTCAAATCAAGCAAATCTTGGAGAAGACGGTGAAGGTCAATAGGAAAGATTGGGACATCCAACTTGATGACGCATTGTGGGCTTATCGTACGACTTACAAGACTCCGTTGAACATGTCACCATATCAACTTGTTTTTGGAAAATCGTGTCACTTGCCCGTGGAGTTAGAGCACAAAGCATATTGGGCAATTCGTAAGATGAACTTGGATAGTAAATTGGTGGGGGAGAAGAGGCTTCTTCAACTCCATGAACTAGAAGAGTTTAGGGAGAATGCTTATGAGAACTCTCGTATCTTCAAGGAGAAGACGAAGAAATGGCACGACCAAAGAATAAAAAAGAAGCATTTTCAAGTGGGTGACAAAGTGCTTCTCTTCAACTCACGATTGAAGCTCTTTCCCGGGAAACTCAAGTCTAGATGGAGTGGACCCTTTGAGATAGTGAAAATTTTCCACAATGGAGTGATTGAGTTGAAAAACACCAAGGATGAGCACTTCACGGTAAACGGGCATCGAATCAAGAAATACCTTTCCCCTACTCAAATCGGGGATGTGAATGTTGACTGCATTGAAGATAGTTGAGTGGCTTAAGCTCCGTCCGGCTTGAAGACGTTAAACTTAGCGCTAAATGGGAGGCAACCCATTTTTACTTGCTTTCATAGTGTAGTTTCTTTTATGTTTTTAGATGATGCTTTTGATGGTTGGATGAGCTTGATGGTTGTAGGTACAATCTTATGGATGTATGGTCTAAAGGGGTGAAGAAAGACATCAAAGTGGGACCAATTCGAAGTGATAGATTGAGAAAGTGGAAGGAGATGATAGCCATCATGAAGGTACACCCTTTTCCAAACTTGGATTGCTTAGCAATGCCCAAGTTTGGGGGGGGGGGGTAGGGAAAACTTTCTTTAATTTTTGGTACTTGGAGTTTATTTCATATGAGCAAAAACAAGTGGTGATTGAGATTTTCTTTGAATATTGGTTGGTTGTTTGCTCTAGATTGATTTCATTGATGGTGAATGTATATGTGATATGGTGTTGGTGGTGAACAATTGATAGTGCTTGGTGCAATTTAATTTAACACTCATTTCCAAACTTTTAATTGCATAGCAATGAAAAAGTTTGGGGGGATGTGTTCGTTTTTAAGTAAATTTGCACCAAGCACATGTGAGTCATTGTGGTTGATGATTGTGTGAATTTGAGAGGCCTAACAAAAATTTTCTTGATGAGAAAAGGGAATGAAAGTGGAAAGAAATGCATGAAAAGGGGATTTGAGAAAAGAAATCGTGTGGGAATGCGTGTGGAAATGCTTGGAGCTGGAAAAGAAAAAAATATAGTTCGGTCGAACGAGTGTCCTGACTCGAACCGAACCGGAACGAGGTTAGTTTTGAAAAAAAAAAAAAACATAAAATGTTTGAAATTTCCAGGTGCACGGCCGAGCCCTTGTCTCGGCCGAGCTCGAGCAGGGAGGGATTTAGGAGTGCACGACCGAGCCTCTGTCTCGGAACAGAGATGCTCGAAACAGAAATTTTGGGGAGCAGGAAAGCACGGCCGAGCACGAGTCTCGGCCGAGCTGAGGCTGGACGCGATGAGGAGCACGCTCGAGCACTCGTCTCGGAGACGACGTGCTCGAGACCGAGACATTTTGGGCAAAACTAGGGCACGATCGAGCCCTCTTCTCGGCCGAGCAAGGCCCACTCTCTCTCCACACTATAAAAGGCTTGTGTTTTCAATTCTTACACAATTTCCCCAAACCCTAGCCCCCAAAATCGCTCCCTCTCTTCTCTTCACCCAAAAATCAACAAAGCTTTCCCTTCCAACACCCAAATTCGACCATATCATCTCCATTCCTCACCAAAGAAACCAAAAACCACCACCATTCTTACAAGGCACTTGGGAAATATTTTGAAAAAGGAAGTGAAGCAATTTCTTGCTAAAAAATCTTTGTTCCTTAAAGTTTTCTCTTGTCTTTTCCATAATCAAGGTATGTTTTCTTTTTACATTTATGCAAGGTGAAGCTTTACTTTGAAAATTTTGGAGGATTTGTTGATTATTTGTTGAAAAGAAATGAAATTTCATGAACATTTGCTTGAATGTGTGGTGGGTTTGAGGTTTCAAGTTGGATTTTGGTGAAATTGCATGTTTATGATAGCTAAGAATTCGAATTTGGTGTTAATTTTACATGGGTAGGGTGAATATGCCTTCGATTTTGTGATTTGAGTTACTATTTCCATGGAGGTATTTTCACAAACACTTGATGTGCACCTAATTTGAGTTAAATTTGTGATATATCTTGATTGATACTCCATTCATGTGAGTGATTTCTATGAGATTTACTGTCATTTTGAGTTTCATTTCTCAATAATTTGTGAATAACATGTTTGGTGGTAATCTTTTTGAGATTGAAATCATGCATATTTTTTAGTATAATTGGAATGAGTGGTTGGTGTAGGAGTAAAAGATGGACATGGAGGAAGATAATGCAATTGCTTCTAGCTCGACCAGCAAGGGGAAAAGAAAAAGCATTCCAGAACCGATTGACCTTAACATCAATTGGTCGAGTGAAGAATATGCTTTATACAAGATGGACTACGGGAGGTTAGTAGGGTCGATCTACAAAACTAAGCTTCCGGACCGTCAATGCATGGTGAAGATGGGGATCCACGAAGACATTCTTACTTTGTTCAAAAGGGTAAAGATGGAGGAATTTATTGCAAAACGCCCAAGAACATTTCAGGGCATTTCGTTGGAGGTGTTATGCACGATGAAAGTAACAAGAGATAAAAGGACAAAACACCCCAAAGAAATCTCCTTCAATGTTCATGGGTAATTCCAAAAGATGAAGCTCCATCAAGTCAATGAAGCCATTGGAGCACCCTTGGACAAAGGTGGAAAGTTGGTTGAACAAAGGAAAGAGTACAAAGGAGCGGAATTTTGGTCTTTAATCACCTCTTCCAAGAAGGAGTATCGGGCGAAGGTCTCTAAAGCCTCGCAAATCAGGAGTCCAGTCCTCCGGTATGTTGAGAAAATACTCTCGAACACCATTTGTGCAAAATCTGAGAGTGGAGCGGTTAACCATGATGCACTCTATGTCATGTGGTGCCTTGTCTATGGGCACCAATTCAACGCAGCCCATTACTTGCTCAATCAACTCGACAAGGTGCGTAAGAGCATGTCTTCAAAGGCAAGAGTACATCTTGGAGGGATGATCACACTAATGGTGGAATACCTAGGGGTAGATACAACTTCGTTGGAGGGGGTGGTAGGTGAAGACCTCACTTTGAACTCAATGAAGAAAATGTCCATTATCTCCCATTTTGGAAATCGGATGTGGGTAATGTGGCAAGGCAACAAACTCTTCCCGATCCCCAACAAAAACCTGACCACCCTTATTGGAAGCAAGAAGAAAATGCTCGAAAACCTCGCCCTCCTCTCGGATGCTCATCGAGAGGCAAAAGAAGGAGCCGTAAGTGAGACCCAACAAACATGGACTAGTGGGATCATGCGATACGGAGATATCTTAGAGCATCAAGAGTGGGGGTAGATGATGATGAAGAAGGGGATGAAGTTGAAGAAGAGATTAGAGTGGACGAAGAGGATGAAGAAGAGGAAGGGGGTGCCGGTCCATCTAGAGCGGAATGGAATGATCATTTGAAGGCGCAAGAGGAATGGGAAAGAGTGCAAAACCAAAGATGGACAAGCCAAGAAACCTTCATCAACGACCAAAGGGCTTGGTGGGTGGTAGAAGATGGACATTGGGCAGCCGAAGCATCCTATCGAAGGACCCAAGACGATCGTTGGACGCAAGTGAACGATGCAATCCAACGCTTGGAGTCGTGGCACATCGGGCCAAGCAACTACCCATACCCACCACCGCCCAATCAATGAAAGGGAGTCCTTTTCTCCACCCTTCTATCTCTTACATTGAAGTTGAACAAGCAAACTATCATTTCGATTTGGTTGTACCACCCGTATTGAAACTATTTCTTTCTTTTTGTTTGTGTGATGATACTCTTGGTACCTTGTTTTGTGTTTGATGGATTTGTGGGTTTAAATTCTTCTATTGTGTGATGATGTGTAATTTTTCTTTTGATGGATGAATGGGTTGATTGTGAATTAATTGTGGATTATTGGTGAATGTTGTTTGAATGATTGGTCTTGTGAAATTCTATGTGATGAAAGTTGATTTATGAATGAGCTTACCTTGTGAATGTGTGTTGTGAGAAGAACTAGACTTATGATAATGCTTGTATTCACATCTTTGAAAACCGGTGAGAATTGATCCTTGAACCAATCATGATCCGGTTGTTTATTTGAGAGTGGATTGATCATTGTCCATAATTCTAGAACTTGCCATCACTAACCTCCGAGAAGAAAACTAAAAAGATCTCTATTTCTGGAATTTGGGCTCTCTCAACATAGTAAAAATCCTTAACTAAATTCCAGAGGTCTTCAAACTCGATGAGCAGGTATTTGGGATTGGACAAGAGCGCCTCAGATTTAGGGTTTTGCCATTTCTCAACGGCGGTGCTTCACCATCGGACGCATCCATGGTGGCGTCGTACACCGTCGGGAGGCGGGGCTCCATCTCACAACGGCGGTGTATTTTATTTTTTTATTTTTTTGTCGATCTCTTTTCGCACGTCTTATCCATCAAATTGGAATATGAAAATTTGGATTTTGATCGAAGGTAGAAGATGAAATGTGAGAAGCTCTGTCAAATTGTGGAAGCCGACTATATAAGGCATTTAACCAATATTTAACTTCAATTCTCACTACACGGACGGAGTATTTGATAGTTACTTCATTTCAAAATTTAATACAGTACTATTTAAGTAAATTCCCCAGCTTTATTAGATACACTTCATTTTATTTTTTTATCTTTTCAAAATAATTACAAAATGTCCTTAATAATAGATACACCACAATCTAACTAAATTTTAGTGATGACAATTTTCGACACGTATGGGATTAGAGTTCGCCCATGGTCAACGAATTACCAGCTCCCTCATATACTCATACATGTGGTACGACGAGCCACACGACAGCGGGAATGCTCGAGTCAGTCATAGATCAAGTCACAGGCCACTCCCAACTTACGTCCGGGGTGAACGGCGTTGGTGGTCTGTCCTGGTACGAACACTACCAGTACTTACGTCCGGGGTGAACGGCGTAGGTGGTCTGTCCTGGTACGAACACTACCAGGCGATGGTAATGGCCACAGCCCCTATGACTATGGGAACGGACTTGTACATGCCTATCCCTAGTATGCTTACAAGTGATAATCAAATTTCAGAATATAATACCTCATTTTCTCTCACACAATTATCGTGAAGTTCTTGTAATCTAGTGAAGTCTTCCATCAACTTTTTAAGGGAGAGTTTCATGTTGACATCACTAGTCATCCTCTATGGCCATGTTGCAAATGTCATCATCATCACTATTAGAGAACAGTCCATCACCAGAAGAGTTGAAGTCCATCATCAGAAGAGTTGAAGCTTTCCTTTGCACATCGGAGAACATGGTGGAACGTCCATGCCATCGCCGGAAAACACACTTTCATACGTCATAGATTTTACCAAGGACTTCGATGATGAACGGCATGGCTCCCATCATATATATATGAAGTTGTTGCTGTGACAACATTCATGGATGACATGTCATGCTCTTTTTGTTATTCTATTACTTCATTCAACATCAAAACTTAATCTGTTGCAAAACAAAATTAATTAAGACATATATAAGAATGAATTATTTATATCATTACTTGCATTTGATTTTTTTTTTCACATATATCAAAAATACATTTTTATAAAACGATCTCACACAAGATTGAATGAATTTATAATCTACAATACATTCGTACGATCTTAATTAAATCTGGAAATTTCCCAATTGAAGCTAATTGAAAAGAACGTTTCAAAATTTGCATATTAAAAAAAAAAATGATATACAGAAATCTACATAACAGATAAGTTTTAACAGATCCTACCAAAGAAGAAAAAAAATGAAAATCCCTTGAGATTAATTTCCAGATCTCATGATTACGATCAGATTCAAGTCAAATTTCATGGCTAAAAATATTCAGAAACACTGTAAATCATCAATTACAAATCAATTGCAAAAATAAAAATTAGATCGATGAAAGAATGCAGCTAGAAGAAATTTGATTAAATTAATTAGAACAAAAAGTTAGAGAAATCGGGTAACCTGAATTTTCGAAGATTCATTAACTAGATTTTCTGTCTGGAGTATCCAAATATTCAGATCAATATAAATGTACTGATGTGTTTTCCTAGTGAAGGAGGGTGATGTGTTTTCCTAGTGAGAGATGGCGAAGAACTAAATAAGGTTGAACGCGCGGATCAATAATATGGATTAAATATGGTTAAACACATCACCTAACCACTAATATTCCGCCATATATGCGAAACACGTATTTGACCCACTAATATTTGGTCACGTATGCGAAACACGTATTTGGCCTACTAATATTCGACCACGTAAGCGAAACATGGCTGAGTCACACCGAAGATCTATTGGCGTTTTTTTTTTTTTTTTTTTAAATTGTTTTGTTTAAATATATATATACTAGTGGAAGACCCACAAAATCTGCAGGTAAAATTTTTTATATTATAGAGTTATTTAATAAGATCTGAAAATTATATTTTAAATTGAACTCACGAGATAATTAACGCATTAATTTAATAAATAAGACGGAGACAATAAAGTCAAGGTACTCCTTTTAAATCATCATAGCATATCACACAAATCCGGTTCAATGAGGTAGGTAATGAAATCTTGTAAGAATAGTTTCAATTGTTAAGAAAATGTCTTAATTTTACAAACTAAACTTTAAAAAAAATTAAAAATTTGAGCAAAATGCATTTCTTCTATTGAAATCTTTGAAATTAAAGAATGCCACAATTTATAGTCATGACTCGCTCGCGTATAAAACTATAAAGTAGTCTGGTACGAATTTTTGTTGAGTTTTTCTTATTGTAGTCAAATAGTACAAAGTGACTATATAGTCAGTGTGTCGAACTACGCCACGTGGCGTCGTATGCGTCGTATGAACCTGCTACCTGTTATACAGGTTTTAATTAATTAAATTATTTTTTAAATTGTATTTTATTATTTACTATAATACCCTTCTTTTATAAATATAATTTTTAAAATATATATATATATAGTAAGCACAATTACTATTCTACCCTTCTTTTATATATTAAACACAATTATATATATATAAATTAAATTAACTAATACAAAAAAAATTAAATAATAAAGTAATTAAATTAAAAGTACTCAGTAGTATGTTTTTCTTCCCCAATTCCATCGAAGACGTGTTAGGGTTCTCAGTTGCACGGTCCAACAACCGTGCACATTTGCACGGTCGATACTCAGTCACCCGGGTAAATAGAAACATGTTTTGGAAGAATTCTCAGTTGCACGGTCCGTGCACAGTTGCACGGTCGATACTCAGTCACCCGGGTAAATAGAAACATGTCCTGGAAGAATTCTCAGTTGCACGGTCCAACAACCGTGCACAGTTGCACGGTCGATACTCAGTCACCCGGGTAAATAGAAACATGTCCTGGAAGAATTCTCAGTTGCACGGTCCAACAACCGTGCACAGTTGCACGGTCGATACTCAGTCACCTGGGTAAATAGAAATATGTCCTGGAAGAATTCTCAGTTGCACGGTCGATACTCAGTAAACCGTGCACAGTTGCACGGTCGATACTCAGTAAACCGTGCAATTCAAAAAATGTGTTGTAGGTGCTCACTTTCACGGTCCAACAGCCATGCCTGGTTGCACGGTCGATATCGATGTTAAGTAAACCTTGAAAAAAAAAAAAAAGGCTATTTTCTTGTTCATGTGCTCGAGTCTCAAATAGAGTAGAAATGCAGACACACAAGCATCTTTCTCATATTCGTATAAAATGCATATTTCATCTCAATTCAATATGATTATTGTTCACACTTAATTTTAGCATAAACGTATCTTATGACGTGGATTAAACAACAGAAGAAATATTAAATTAATATTTAAATAAAAAACCAGCAATTCAATAAAATTTCTGAAATACATATGATCAATATTCATAAAAAAAAAATCTAACACTAATTGGTTTGGTAGGATCAACATTAATTAACGTTTTTAGAATCACTGTCTTTGTTGAGATCTTCATCATTCTCTCGATCAATGTTGCTCTTCCTATTTGGACATCGCCCAATTTTATGTCCTGGATGTCTGGTAAAGAAAAATTATTAAGTTATTGAGTGTTAAAAAAACATAACTTCATAAACGAATATTAAACATGCAAAATTAATTAAAATGACATACCCACAAGATCCACATTTCTGCTTTTTATTTCGAGAGGTGCTTCTCGAGGCTTACTCTTTGTCGGATCACCTACACCATAGTTTTGTGACTGCTTACTCTAGGTCGTGGTTGTGTTCGAATACAAATTTGCTGACCTTGTAGATTCCGAAATGAAGAGCGATACGAAAATAAGCTTTGCATCCACATTTGGTATCAACTTTTGACTTACGAATGTTGTTCCCTACACCTATAGTAGCTTTAGAAAATCCAGACCGGGAACAGTCCCACGCCATATTTTTGATAATGTTATTTCTCCGACTAGTGTGGCATTTTCGGCTTATAAATCCCTTTCGTCTTGCGTATATCTTATAAAATGCATTAGCTTCTTCCGTCGAAGCGAAAGTCATGCCCAAAATTGTATTGTCGTCTATGGGAGCATTTTTGAAATTGGCATACCCAAAATCCTCATCCGACCCCTCTTCTGAACTCATGTGCTCCTCGTGTGAATCATCATCCACTTTGATATCTTCATATCCAACGTCTGAGAACATTGTGGAACGTTGTTGTACATACAAACTGCAACAGAAACACATGAAAAGACATGTTATGCAGCATCTTCCAATTTTACTACATTTTCCAATGTTATGCAACATCTTCATATTATATATTTCAATCACCTATTTTAATGTCATTTACGACAACTAACAACATGTGCTTCTAACATAAAATCGAGGAATACCATGTGGTTATAAACATAAAATTCAATTTAAACACTATATTAAATATAAAATTCAAAACTTTACATGATGATTTAACTCTAGATTATGTCCTTTTAGCTAGAGGATTCAAACAACGAATATGGTTAGGAATGTGCATTCAATAGCCACTTCCTTTGCTAAATTCTGTTTCAAATTTTCTTTGAAGCATTTTGTCAAACACTTGTTGAGCAGTTATGTTTCTATTTGATTTGAGGCAATTTCAAAAACAATTACTACTCAACAACTCAACCACAATTTTAATAATTTCATAATTAATTCAAATACTCATAACAAATGACGAAAGTAAGAAAAAATATGAAGATATACATAAGCAACATTCAGTGGTGGTAATTCACCTACCCCACAATAATATTAAACTTACAAATTAAGAAAACTAAGGGGTGAGGAGATGATCGTCGGCGGCAGCAGGGAAGCGGCGCGTCGGCCGCGGAAGGGTAGCTGCTCGTCGACGGCGGAAGGGCAGTGGCTTGGGGCTAAAGTGGAGTGCGTGTTAAAACCTACGTATTATGTTCTAGATTATAAATTCTTTTATTTAATTTAATTTGTTTTTTTTATTAATTTTAATAATAATATAAGGGTAAATTAGTAGTTTTAAATTAATAATAATATAAGGGTAAATAATATAAGGGTAAATTAGTAGTTTTACCATTATATATTTTAATTAAATTAATTAATATAATAAATCTTTTTATTAAATTAAGGATGAAACTGTAAATTCAAAATTATATATTTTAATTAATTAAATTAATTATAAATATGACACCATATGACAGCATACGACACATACGTTGAATATTTTCAACACATACGTTGAATATTTTCAACACAAAGTATAAAAGGTAACAGGTCATCAGATTTAAGCCTTTAGGTCATCAGATTTAAGCCTTTAGATTTGATTTTTAATGGTTCAGATTAAATTGGCTACGGTAGTCATACGACACTCTGACTACACGTAGAAGGTCCCATTTTTGTTTGACAAAAATAATACTCTATCTATAATACTCATTTCGTTGTCTCAACTTAATTGACACATTTCTTAAAAGAGAAAGATATTCATATGATAATCATCAAACATAAAAAATAAATGAATATAAAATACAAAATTTATGTCTAAAATCCATGAATATGTACAAACAATTAACTTGAAAATTTATATATAGACCAATGAAAGGTCGAACTCGAAACACAAGTATAGACCAATGAAAGTCAAGAAACCAATGAAAGGTCGAACTCACAAGATAATAAACACAAGTATAGACTGATTTGTCGTGGGATTGCTCGAATTATGGGTGAATTATGCTCTAGATATCAAGAAATTCTTACAACTTTCGTGTAATCATGAGCTAATTGTTAGATATGTTGATACATGAATGTTTTGTTTGATTTTTGGGTAAAGCAAGGAGTTTCGAAGCAAATCGCGAGAAATCCAGCCGTTGGATCAATCCAATGAGTCAACCACAAGAAAGGCATCAAGAAGAGGGTCGAAATGAGACGAGAATCGAGTCGATCGGGCACCCGGATCGAAAGTTATGAGCAAAACGAGGATCAAGCTGGAGGAGTACACGGCCGAGCCCTCGTCTCGGAGAAGACGTGCTCGAAACAGAAAATTTTGGGGAAGGAAGAAGCACGGCCGAGACACAAGCTCGGCCGAGCTCGATGATGTAAGAAAGTGGCCAGGGCACGGCCGAGACACAAGCACGGCCGTGCTCTTGAAAAGAAAAATCGCGAGCACGCTTTATGCACGGGCAGCTCGGCCGAGCCCCGTGCACGGCCGTGCTCCAACGCAGAATTCCACCTTCTCTCTCTTTTGACCTAGGGACACGTGCCAAGCTTTTTGGGAGGGGTATTTAAGCTCCCATTTTCGTTTTTGCAAAGGAAGGAAGCCATTGGAGGCCACACAAGCTCCCTACACATCCAAATTTCATCATCTTGCTCGTTTTTCTTAATTTAGCCATAGAATAGAGTGAATTTCCTTAGTTTAATTGCTATTGTGGGTTGTAATTTCAATTTCAAGGAAGGATTGAAGACTCCATTGAAGCACTTTAAGGTTTTTGTCTACAATTTCATTCAAAGAGGTGATACCTTTACTTTTATTGAAGATTATTGTGTTATTTATTATGGGTATGTTGAATTTCTCATTTGCTTTCCTTAATTTCATTAAATTAGCCATGGGCTAAGCAAATTGGTGTTTGGGTGTTATAGAATTGTGAGGGAATTAATGTTTTAATTTGAATTTAATTGTGGAATTCATTGGTAGGTTTATTGGTTAGGTTTATGGGTTTTGTTGGATTATTTGCAAGAACTCAATTATTAGGTTGTATTAGAAACTCAATTAATGCAACGAGAGTTGGTTAATCGGGGTAGATAGTATAATCGAGGGTTGGGAATCGAGTGAATAAGTAAATATTGGGTTATCGCAACGAGAGTTGGGTAATTTTCATTAGAACCCCATTTATCTACATTAATAGCTTGAATTAACATTTGAGTGATTAGTGAGAAGACCATAGGAGCTTGGTTGTTAGTATTCAAGTGGAAAAACATAACTAGGGATTAGTTTAGTATAAATTAGGTAGAGTCGAACCCCCTAGTCGTGTGATTACCCGAGTAAGAAACCTTCTATTCATCCTCTCGATCCTAGGTGCTTCACATGATATATGCTTAGTGATTGCTTCTACCAAATTCCATCCAATGAATTACACATGGATTTCAACTATTAATATCGACTCCACACAAGGACAAACACCCGAACACTACCACTCCTCACTTGATTTCTATCGTCTTATCTTTAGTATTTGCTTATCATAATTGTTATTTGTGATTATCATTTACATTTCTTAGCACAAACCATGACTTTTCATTATATTAAAAGAACAACATACATACTAAGGCTACTTGGTCAATCTAGTCCCACGGATCGATAATTTAACCGGGCCTTGCTTTTATTACACGCGAACCTCTTATACTTGAGGGGAACGTGTTGGTAAAAACACGTGTCATAGACTTTATTGTCTCCGTCTTATTTATTATCTCGTGAGTTCAATTTAAAATTTTAAAGTCAAGAAAATGAAAGCTCAGTGCAATTTTGTTACGATAACCAACAGAAGCCTATACTTGTGTATACTTGTGTTTATTATCTCGTGAGTTCAATTTAAAGTCAAGAAAATGATAAATTATTTCGTTACAGTTTAGTTTGTACAATAAAGTCAAGAAAATGATAAATTATTTAATAAGATCTCAAAGCACGTACAACATTCATCAATCAAGAAAATGAAAGCTCAGTGCAATTTTGTTACGACACCAACAGAAGAAGAAGATGAATGCAGCGACATACATGAATGTAAATTATTTCGTTACAGTTTAGTTTTAAGCGTTAAGGATTAGAAAGGAAAAAAATGATAAATAAAAAAAAAGATGCAACCGCTAGTTTTGAGCGAATGGATAAAGAAGTAAAAGGAGGAGAAATGAAAAAAAAGAAATAACTGCAAGATTAGAAGAAGTTATGCTTATGAGATAGAAGGAAAACGGTTTAAAGTTACAAAAAAAACCTATGTACTATGTAGACTACAAATTTAGGAAAAAAATGATAAATAAAAAAAGGAAAACGGTTTAAATTTTGTGCAATTCATAGTAATATGCCTAATAAAATAATACGATGATACCAAATAAAAAAAAGGTGAAGTTGTTATAAGAGAGACAAAAAAATTTAAAGTTACAAAAAAGAACAAATTTGATGATAGATGTACAATTAATTATAGGTAAAGTCTAGTATGCACTCGAGTGCATGCTGTGCACCCTAGTCCATGTGCATTTTTCAGTTTACTGACTTACACTTTTTGGTAAATGGTGTTGCACTTTTCAATTACTTACTTATATAGTTTAATAATTGAAAAGTGCAACACCATTTACCAAAAAGTGTAAGTCAGTAACTGAAAAGTGCAACATGGACTAGGGTGCACAACATGCACTCGAGTCCATAGAAGACCAACCCTTAATTATACCCTTTCTTTTAAATGACATTCGAATTTTCCATATTCAATTAATTTTATTCATATTATTTAAAATAATATTCATAAAACCCAAATTCTCGGATATCGCGCTAATAACTCCATTCCCAATTTTTCAAAACCTTTCCTAAATTTCAGCTGGAGTATTCTTGGAGCTCGATTTCAGAAATCCTCGGAAGGTAGAAATTTTTGCATCGACTTGATTTTGTGGTCTCGTGTGCTTGAAGAACGTTGTCATCTTGTCGGTTGAAGGAATGTAGGCTTTTTTCGAAGAAGGAAGTTCATGTATTCTGCAGATTTTCGTTTTTTTGCATTTCTTCAATTATCGTTTAGTTTTTTGAAATAAAGTTTCAAAACTTAAATTTTTTCGAAAGTATGTTTCATATATCAAAATATGCAATGATCTTAAAGTTTTATATTTCATACAAAACACAGTAAATATTTAAATATTAGCTTCATATATGCAAATAAGGGGTATTAATAAAAATATACTGTATGATGTAAATATATAAGAAAAGTAAATATTCTAATTAAATTATATTTATTAATAAAATGTTAATGATAAATGATTATCATGTTAATTGTAATCTCTCCTTTAAATTAGGACTGACTTTAATGTTATCTTTTTGTAACTAAAAACCGTTTATGCACCAAAGTACCAAAGTATGGCCAAAATTAAATAAGTTGGATAGAAAATCGTTTTCAACAAAAATAAAGAAGAATATACTAATTTTTAACCAAACTTAGTTTGGTGCACACGCTTTTTTTTAACCACTTTTTTTCTACTCTTTTTTTTTTCTTTCTTTCTCTCTCCTCTCACACTTTTTTTAACGTCTTCTCTCTCTCTCTCTTGTAACTCTTTCTCCTTTCTCCTTCTTTCTCTCTCTCACACTTTTTCTCTACTTTCATCTTTCTCTCTCTCTCCCACGCTTTTTCTCTCCTTTCATCTTTCTTTCTCTCTCCCTTCTTTTTTTTTTTTTTCCTGTAACCGCAACTTATTTAACCGAAAATTTCGCCGGAGAAGACGATGGATATCGCCGCGGTAGAGTGTTTTCCTGCTAGAGCGAGGGAGAATATGGAGATGACAATGGATTTCGCCGGAGAAGACGATGGATATCGCCGCGGTAGAGTGTTTTCCGGCTAGAGCGAGGGAGAATATGGAGAAGGAGTGGCAGAAGTGCTGAACAATAGTGGAAGACATCGGTGGTGGTGTTTGGTGTTAGGAGGCTGAAGAAGAAGATTGTAATTTTTGGTAATTTTGTTAGTTTTGATTTATTATTGAAAAGTGGAAAATTTATTATTGAAAAGTGGGAATTTTTGTTATTGAAAAGTGGTAAATTTATTTAGTGAAAAGTGGTAGATATTAGTTACTGAAAAGTGTAATTTTTATTATTGAAAAGTGGTAGATATTTTAACTGAAAAGTGTAATTTTTATTATTGAAAAGTGGTAGATATTTTAACTGAAAAGTGTAATTTTTGTTATTGAAAAGTGGTAAATTTATTTAGTGAAAAGTGGTAGATATTAGTTACTAAAAAGTGTAATTTTTATTATTGAAAAGTGGTAGATATTTTAACTGAAAAGTGTAATTTTTATTATTGAAAAGTGGTAGATATTTTAACTGAAAAGTGTAATTTTTATTATTGAAAAGTGGTGGATATTTTAACTGAAAAGTGTAATTTTTATTATTGAAAAGTGGTGGATATTTTAACTGACTTAATGTTATCTTTTGGTAACTAAAAAAACTGTTTATGCACAAGTATAACCAAAATTAAATAAGCTGGATAGAAAACGTTTTAAACAAAAAATAAAGAAGAATATATATACTAATTAATTTATTAATTAATGATTAACAGAATATATGCTTGGCGACATGCTAAAAAGATATGCACATTTGAATATGGACTTCATACATGTAAATTTCATGAGTTTATCTTTACTTATAATTAGAGATGTCTATCGGGCTGGCCCTAGCCCTATAGGGCTGGCCCTACAGGGCTACGGGCTAAACGGGTTAGGGCCTTAACCGGTTCATATTTAACGGGCCTACAATTGTTGGGACCTAACCCTAACCCTAGATGGCCACGGGCCACTAACGGGCTACAATAAATTTTTTTCTTTTAAAATTAAATGTCTCAATTGGCACGTCCAACAAGCAAATAAAATAGAAAAATACATAATTAGTTAATGATCAGTAAATGAGAAAAAAAAAAGTATAATTTAAACACAATTTTAGAACTCATTGGTCCTTAATATGACCAAATAAAGCTAAACAAATATCATAATCTAATAAAAAATAGTAATAATGACTAATGTATGGTAATATGCTTCTTAATGCTTATAATTATGGTTATTGGTCAAATGACCCAAAATTTGTTCTTAGGTTATTTATTAAAAAAAAAGAAAAAAAGGTAACAACTCGGGCTAGCGGGCTGGCCCTGTAGCCCTGCGGGTTGGCCCGGTTTAGCCCACGGGCTAACCGGTCCGGGTCAAAAAAGTCCGGTTTTAAACGGACCTATAATTCATGAACCCTAACCCTGTATTTTTCAGGGTTAAACGGGTCAGCCCGGTTAGCCCGGCCCGAATAAACATCTCTACTTATAATTAATATAATCATAGTATTATTACATAATCACGGTGTTATCCCCTAAAAAATATATAATATAATATAAGAAAACTAAATATTCTGCATTGTTCGACATAATTTATCTTTGTTTATAATTAATATATATGAAAGAGTTTTTAGATAAAATTTACTCATAATATTAAACTTTTAAATAAATCAAAATATAAACATACAATGAGTCTTATATTGATGTTAAATATTAAAATAAAAAACAAATAGTTTAAAATCAAAATATAAAAATATCATTTTTTTAAATAAATCGAAATATAAAAATTCAAATTAAGTAAATAAAAAAAATATAATATTAAACTTTTATACGTTTAAAATAACTAATAATACATGGGTCTTATTTGATGTTAAATATTAAAAAAAAATTATTTAAAATATTAAAAAAAAAATCCTTCGAATTGGAACTTCAGAATCAACGGATATTTCATATGTAACTATTTAATTGATCCCACAATTATATGAAAAAAGCTATAAGTAAACCCTAATATTCAAGCTTCGAAGGATGATGGATTTCTGATATTTTGAGCAAAAAGAAGGAATTTTGTCGAAAATTCCTTAATTTTGGAAAAATGAAAAAAAAATGCGATAAGAAAGGAAATTATTTGAAAAATGAAGCTTTTGTTGGTAATTGAGTGATTATTCGTTACTAGGGGAGAAGATGATTTAATTCTCAATCTGGATAACATTATTAATGCGTTAAAATTGGTATTTAATTTTCAAAATTTATTATAATAATGAATTAATATTACTTTTTAAAATCAAGGGGCATAATTGGTATTAACACATCAATTTGACCTTAATTGAATTGTTATAATTTGATTCCTTTGTTTGAAAATGAGTGTATATGATTGTCTCTTCTAGTAAATAAACTCATAATAAAGGGGAAAAAACAGAATAGGACAATTCACCCTAAGACTTTAAGATTCAAGCCAAATTTATTTAGTAAAACAATTAAGGACAAAATGAAACTTATATAGTCGATTATGCCCCTGTTTTCGAATTAATTAAGAATTTCAAATTCAATTAATTATGTTAATCTAAGTTTAGGAAAGTCAACATTTGAATTTTAAATTAAGCTGGGAGATATTTCTCCTAAAATCTCGCGCTGGTTTTAATTCAAATGAACATTCCTAAAATATTTCAAAAAACTTCATTTTGTGCATATTCGATTACTGTGTTCATCTCCATATAAGTTTTTGAAGATTTCAAGCGTTGCACAATCGAAATCGTTCTCGGTAAATTTGAATTAGCTCTATGAATTTTGTAACCATCACTTCACTAAAAATTTTATTTTTTAAGCAATGCTAAGATTTTTTCTTTCTTTTTAAACTTAAACGTGCAATTAATTACACTTAATTTTTTTTAAGTAGTTTTCCTTATTCGATGTTCCAAAGCTCGAAATTGAAATAATTATACTTAATTTCAGATTTGAATCATTTAATTTGATTAATGTAAAATATGAAAAGTCAAATGAATTAAATTTTAAAAAGGTAAGAGATTATCCCTATATTATAGTTGAAGGAAAATGATTGAAGGTATGTTTGTTTCGTCTTTTCATCTACTCGTTTGATTGTACAAAGGAGTTTTCGCATGTAAGAAATCGTTGTTTTTTTAAGTTGTGCATTGCATATTTGTATGATATTTTTGATAGTTTGATGCATATGCATAATATGTGCATTGCATATTTATAGGGGATGCATATATCAAATATTCAAATATGTGCATTGCATAATAATAATATAAGACTGTATCATAAATTCTATATGCATATTTTATTATATGCAACCGATAAGTGCATATAATTTCAAATATACATGCATTTTTTATATATGCAACCGATAATTGCATATACTTCCCAAATTACTTGTATCTACAATTACCCTACTCTACTAAATTAGGTGCACTTGTTTTCAAGCTCCCCAAATTTAAAAAATTCATGTTCTTGGTGTCTTACTCCCCTGTATAAGATATTTCAAGAAACAGGTTTAAAGCTCGAAGGCCTCATATAAATCAGACGAAAAGACGTTTTACAATTATCATGACTCAAACATTCCAATATACAAAATTAATTTCTACAAAGCAACTAATCAAATGAATCTAAGATTATTGCAATTTCTGCTTAATTAACTACTATTGTATATGATATGTTCATCTAAGGAGCAAACTTCAATTTTGCAGATACTCACTACTCCAAATCCCATAGCCGTAATTGAAGAGTCATATAATATTGGAGAGCGACGTATCTGTTTCTATGGTCGCGGAAGAGACGGAAGAGAGAGAGTTGAGAGGGGTGGGTGGGGGGTTTTTACACATCCATTGTGTGAAAATCAATGGGTGGCCGGCCTGGTGCAGCGATTTACACCTCCACTGTCGTCGAGAAGGAGGGGGCGGATCAGAGCTTGGAGAGATGTTGGCTGGGCGGCGATTTACACCTCCATTGTGTGAATCGTACACTGTGGAAATGCATCAAGTTTTTGGAAACTAATCGACCGCAAGTAACCATACAATCTTCAATTTGAATTGAATTGAATTCAAATTAATGCTGAAAGGTGTAACCGAAATTTGGGGGAGAAATGAATTAATGTTGAAAGACTTTGAAATTTTAATTAATTTCGATTATTTATAACTGCAGGGCATAAATGGAATTTTGTATTGTATTTTGGTCTTAATTGTTTTACTCAAAAAAATTGTCTTACTTTGTTTAAATGACTCGTGATTGTCTTAGTTTGTTAATAAACTCTATTTATATTTAGAGAGGGAGTTGAGAAAACTGTAAAAGAATAGAGAAAAAGGGGAGAGAGTTAGAAAAATAGAAAGACAGAAATCTGATACGTAAAAAAAAAAAATTCAAAAATAGTAATTAAGCGGATTTAAAAAAATAAATTTTAATGAGAGAGGTAGAGGAAAGAATTAAAATAATTATTTAAAAAAAATATAAAAGAAAAATGTATAAAGAATAAAGAAATTAATTTTAAATTATTTTTTCTATTTTTTATACCGTTCTTCTTTTTTTTCTAGGTTAGTTTCTTTACAGTTTTCTTTTATATTTTTCTTTTGTTTTCTTTATTTACTTTTACATATAAATACTACATTTTTTATTCTTTTCTTATTTTTCTCTCTTACTTTCAAATTTTAAAATGACAAAAACTTATATGCAATTTTGTATATATGTCATATTGACCAATTAAGGTAAATTAAGTCAAAATTTATGGGTCAAACGCGGGTCAACCTTAATTATAATATTTATTTTCGCTTTCAAATATTATCTTACTACATGACCAAAATATGTTACTACAAGACCTAAATTTTGTCACTGCAAGACCAAAAGTGTATTACTGCAAGTCGAAAATAATTTTGGACACTTATTTTTTTTTTAACAAAATTACTAAAATAATTACTCCCTCTGTCCCATAGGAATTTGCACACTTTTCATATATGGATGTCTCATACCAATTTGCACACTCCTTAACAGGAAATATTGTCATAACCCTCACCCTCAAAATATACACATATTTACCCATATGTCATTACTTTTTCAAACTCAACCTACCTTTTACTTTACTTTATTCATAAAAGTTTACAAAACTATCCCTCAAAACATCACTCATTACACTTTTTCTTACACATTTATTAAAATGTGTGCCATCCCAGAGGTGCAAATTCCACTGGGACGGAGGGAGTATGATTTATTCGGCTATTACATGACTAAAACAATGTTACTATAAGACTAAAATTTTATCACTACAAGGTCAAAAGTGTATTACTACATGTCCAAATATATTCTGGACAGTTAATTTTTTGGGTGAATTTGCAGAATGTTTTGACATGTAGTATTATATTTTTGGCCTTGTAGTGGTAATATTTTGAGCTTGTAACATCAATATTTTGGTCATGTAGTAAACCATCTGTTTGCATTCACATTGTTTGCCACATTCTTGATCATCTCACCATGCTCATCAATTCTTTGTCAAGTCTTGTTTGCATTCTCCCTAGTCTCTCTCATGAAGTTCTTGGTTTCCCCCATAAAAGCACCAAACATATCCTCCAATGATGGTTGTGATGAGGACTCCACAATAACTCCATCTCTAGCATTGAAATTTGGAGGTGGGATGATAGCATTCCTTGTGTTGGCATAAGAGAAGTTTTCATGGTTTCTCAAGACGGGATGGTAATGGTTTGGATTAGGAGGATTTTGCCTCTCATTCCAACCTCTTTCTCGAAAATAACGGTCCCATTGGTTGTTCATGAAATGGGCCTCCTCATATTGATCATTATTGGGCTCCACTAGTGATTTGGCCGTCATCAAAGAGATTAGCTTGTCCACTTTGTTGGATAAGTTGATACTTTCTTCCGAATTTTGAGTGGAAGCTACTTTCCGGGCTTGCCTTCTCTCGGATGGCCATTGGTGTCCGTTCTTTGCCATCTCCTCTAGGAGCACATAACCCTCTTCCGTTGTCTTTCCTAGCAAAGAGCCTCCACCAGCCGAGACATCCACCATCCCTCTTGTACGATGGTCCATCCCGTTGTAGAAGTAACAAATCAATTGATCCCTCGAAAACCCGTGTTGAGGACAACTTCTTATCAAATCCTTGAAGCGCTCCCAAGCCTCGGCTAATGACTCATCGTCGTCTTGCATAAATGAGGAAATCTCTCCTCGTATCTTGATGGTCTTGCTTGGAGGAAAGTACTTCATAAGGAAGGCATCTACAAGGTCGGCCCAATTTTCGATTGTCCTTAGATCAAGAGACATGTACCATTGTTTTGCACGATCACGGAGTGAGAAGGGGAAGAGTTGCAAGCGGATGTAGTCTTGGGGAACACGGTTGATCTTAACCGTTCCACTTATCTCTAAGAATTGAGATAAATGGAGGTTAGGATCCTCCTTCGACAACCCTCCGAATTGGTTGTTTTGGACCATCATGATTAGTGTCGGTTTGAGCTCAAAGTTATGAGCATCAACGGGTTCCCGACCCGCTCCTCCATAGGGCCTTGGGATAGGACGGAAGTGGTCTCTCAAGACTCTTTGTGGTTCCTCGTCCTCTCTTCGTCTACCATCTCTTTCCATACCAATATTCTCTTCAACTCTCCGACGAAAGTTGTCCCTTAGCACTCTTTGAGGTCGGTTACCTCCATTCCCGTTTGGTTCCTCAACTCCTTCCACTCCTTGATTCTCAAATTCCTCTTCAACTTCTTCTACAACCGGATTCTCCCTTCGATTCATTCTTTCCAACTCTATTCTCCTTCTTTCGGTGTTCCTTCTTCGACAAGTGGCTTCGATCTCCGGATTCAAAGGCAACACTTCTTGTTGATTCCTTCTAGATCGTGTGATCATAAACCATGTCTATCAAAAGAGCAAACGAGAGTGAGAATTGCAAATAAGATCAAGATAACAAACACAAATATTTTTGGATTTTTGCAAATAAAGAAAGCAAGTAAAATGTCTAAACTAAAACTCTCCTAACCTACACTCTAGAGCTTATAAAAACCTCCCCGGCAGCGGCGCCATAAACTTGATACACGTGATATGCAACACTAAATAAACAACCGCAAGTATACGGCGTCTATTGTAGCGTGATAAGCACGAGGTCGATCCCACGAGAAGGCTAAGCGTAAAAGTTGTAGTTTGCTAGTCGAGTTCTAAGTAGACGTGATCGATAATTTGAATATGATGATTTACTCTAAAATTACATACCAAGTGTCACAAATAAGTAATAAAGAGCAAAGACGAAATCGATCAAATACCATATAAATCAAGAAAACGAAAGTGAAACGGATGTAACTCAAAGAAAGAAGGTGGGTTCCAAGGCAATTGTAGTACTTAGACGTCCGTTTATGAGAGTTATCTCGTTCAAATGGTCATTAAGGTTATCTCATATAGGGTGATCACACAAGAAGAACTAATCGATCTCTCGATACAAATTAATCCAAAGACGCAATGTAATATAAGCTCGTATGTCTACATCACAAACATTACACCATCTAAAATAGCTCCTAAGATCATTCGATTCCCTCTCTGATAATTAATCCTCTCTCGAGATCATAATAATACCGGGTTGCACATTCGGATACGATTAAATGGAATAAATCTCTCGATACTACCCCAATTAACAATGGATCAAGCAAATCATCATGGCCACTAACAACATGCTTTACAATGAATAATTAAACATGCAAATAAGAGATAAACACCAATTAAAGCAGGAAATTACACATAAACATCAATCCAAATCTCTACAATGCCTTAGAACCACAAATTTGTTTAACTAATCAAATACATACTCAAACTACAAATTCCAATTGAAATAACTAAATAAAAAGGAAAAGAAAGAGAAAGCTTAGTCTAGAATGTGGTAGGGAATGGAATTCCCAAGCTAATGCCTCTACCCTTGCATGGATTGGTGGAGAGATGAAGAAATTATGGCCAAACACCTCCAAATATGTGTAAATGTGTGAAGAATGGGGGAAGGTCTCTTGAATTTCAAGAAAGGGGGTATTTATAGTGTTGGGGTTGGGTTTGGGTGTGATATTTGCAAGTAGATCCCTCAAAAATGGAGAAAACACGCGTTTGGCACCGAAAATGGGTTGGCCCGGCCGGGTGGGAAAGTGGCCCGGCCGGGCGGGAGTGTTAGTCGAAATCCACAAAAACAGGGGCCAAGTGGCCCGGCCGGGCGGAAGCTTCGTATTTGGGTGAAAATTCTGAATTTGGCCGCCCGGCCGGGCCAAACTTTCGTATTGCTTTTCGGCCTCCAACTTCGTCCCTTCGTATCTTGAGCTTCCGACCTCCGATTGACTCGATTCTTTTTGCTATTCCACTCCATTTTTCGAGCCGGATCCAATGGTTAACTCCTCTTTTTGATCCAGTAAAGTATGGTTGGTGTTTTGCTCCAAAATTTCATCGTTTTACCTACAAAATCGACAAAACACTACCTTTCTCTCATTTTGGCTTAAACAATCATATTCAATGCATAAATCAATGAAATCCACATCAAAATACGCTTCACATGTGCCTCTAAAACGTGTAAATTCCACCCGAATTAGCGACCCTTGAATTTTATGGGCAACACGAATCCGGGCTTATGATCCGCGAATTTTTTAAAATTAACTAAATTTGACTTTTGGACTAAATGGACATAGGATTTTGACTTGGTGTAATTAATATGGAATGCATGTATGAAATATTTCACATAAGTTGAAAGAATGTTTGATACTTTGATGCATTCCTTTCAAATGGTTCAAATTATTTTTTTTTCCATAAAAATTATTTTCTAAACACACCTTACCTTAAAAGACAAATACTTATGTGTACTACTAGTTACATACATGTAACTAGCTATTTACTCTCCTTTTTTAATATATTCACACTCCCTTCTTTTAGGCACTTATGTGTACAAGTTACATACATGTAACTAAATCCAATTTTTTACATGGATTATTACTTATTTACCTTCTTTTTTATTAATTTCACCCCCAATTTTTTAAAAAGAAAAATACATGTAAAATACTATATTACCATTTTATCAATTAAATTAAAATACAACTCATTAAAATTATAATTATACACCGACTATCGAATCACCAATGAACCACCACGAAGTCAAATATTATTCTATTTTTTTAACTTTAAAAAAATATATATAAAAACATAACGAATATAAAAAAAAATTGAAGAAAAATATAAAACTCAAAAATAAAATTATGAAATAAAAATTTTAGATTTTTTTTTTCAAAAAATGACCAAAATTTAGAAAAAAAATACAAAAAAAAAATCGAAAAAAAAAAACTAAACTAAAAAAATTCATTTTTTTTTTCTAATTTGGGTATAAATGTATGAATATGACATGTTCACTTTCTAGCTTTAATCTGATTAATAATAACTAAGATTATTTTGTTATGTTTTCATTATTTCTACAATGATATCTGGTTTGTTACAAGTTTTTTAAAGTTGTAGATTATTTTTTAAGACTAATTAATAACATAATCTAATTGAAAAATAAAATTTATATTTAAAAACTTAAATGAGTGGAAAATTGAGGAAGAAACCAACATAATATTGCATCAGCTTTATTATTTTCTTTGTGGTCATCGCCGTGTTGATGCATTCATATGTTTATTGAGTGTGATTGTATATATTAATTGAATTGTGTGTTCAGTGTGCTTCATTCTGACTTTTGTTCTTCTTATTAGTTAGTTAATATCAATCTTTTAATATTGATGTATTAATTTGAATATTATGTCTGAAATTATGAATGTGTTAAGTTATGTAGTTTTTGTTAAATATAATATTAGTTTAAATACGATATATTATTAGTACACATATGGTATAGTAATAGTTAATACTCCGTAATGTGGATATAAAAATATTATTTAATATATTAACTAATACTATACAACATGTGAATTAATAATATCCTATATTTGAATTAGTACCATAGAGTATGTTAACTAATACTATACAATATGTGAATTAATACTATACTATATTTGAACTAGTACCATATAGTATGTTAACTAATATTATACAATATGTGAATTAATACTATACTATATTTGAACTAGTACCATAGAGTATGTTAACTAATACTATAGAATATGTGAACTAATACTATACTATATTTGAACTAGTACCATAAAGTACGTGAACTCGAAAACATTAGAACTTGTACCAATATAAACTAATATTATATTGTATATGAACTAATAAGTATAATACTGCATATTAACTAATAATATACCATAATACTTATCAACTGTTATCATAACACTTATAAACTAAAAATTATATTCATAAAAAATTAAAATAAAGTGATTAAAAAATGAAAGTTCGAATGAAAAAAAAAATTAAACAATGTAAAACGAAGTGAAATTTGTAAGGAATGAAGTAAAATTTTGAAAGGATAAGGTGAAAATTATATACCAATTAATTAAAGTAAAATAGTACCAATAGAATTGATCGAAGAGAGATGAGAGTTTTATTTTTTAAAATAAATTATTATTATACTATTTAATACTTAAAAAAACAATTAATACTTTTATTTTTAAATTTTTTTTATTAAACTTTAAAATTTTAGAATAATTATTTGTGGCATAAAAAGAAATTACGTGAAAAAAATTATCATTTGAAACACAAATGATAAATAGAAAGAAAAATAAATTTAAAAAATAATATTTAAAAGAGAAATATAAATATCAATTGGAGTAAAATAAAAAAGTAAAATTTTAAAAAATTAATGGAGTATTATATTTTTATGATAAAATTAAAAAAAAAAATTGAAGTAAAATAAAGGTCCATTAAAAAATCTATGTGTTAAATTGATATAGTAAATGGGTTATGTGTTATTTGTAATGGGTTATTGGATTGAATATAGTAAATGAATCATGTGTTATTTGTAATGGATTATTGGATTGGATATAGTAAATGAGCCATTATTGGATCCAGTTACATGTAAACAAGAGTGCAACCCACCTCAAAATCCTAATTTATCCCCTTCTCCCGTTTTCCTTTCTCCTTCCTCTTTCCTCCTCACAAAGTTTGGATCCAGTTACATGTAAACAAGAGTGCAACCCACCTCAAAATCCTAATTTATCCCCTTCTCCCGTTTTCCTTTCTCCTTCCTATTTCCTCCTCACAAAGTCGTCGATCCGTGCCTGCCGCCCTCCCTCCCTCTTTACATACAACAGGATAAGGACGGACCTTGGTTATGGCTAAGGTGGGCTCTAGTCCACCCAACTTTTTTTTTATATTATATATATATATATATAAATAAATTTAAAATAGTTTACAAAAACAATCAACATTAATTTGACTCATTCCCTCCATATCGTGTGTTATAATTATTGTGTATGGGCATTTAATACTATGTCATCCAAATTGTATTATGGAGTAACTATTTAATGTCAAGTATTAATTGGTAAATAAAAAAGAACGTTAATTAATGTTAAGTTTTAATAATTCACATATTATTTTAATTTATTGATATATACTCTATCGTATTGAAAGTATAATTCATTTTCATTTTTTAACACAAATCAATGCAAACATTTTAGGCATATAAAATTTGTTCTTAAATTCTTATTATACCCTTATTTAATGTTAATGAATAATAATATTAATTAATTCCAACCGTCATAAAATAAGGGTATTTTAGAAAAAAAAAATTGAAATAAAAGGAAAGTGAATTATAATTTGAGAAAACAAGGAAGTATATACTTTTTTAAATTAAAATAAAAGGAAAAGAAACAGATTTAAGTGTAACCAAAATTTTGCGATTTTCGATCAAAACGCGATCGAAAACTGATACCATGTGAAATATATGAAACTAGAAGAATTGACACAAAATTTATTCATTCTAAATCAACTGAATCTTTACAAGAAACTCCATCCATGGAAGATAGGAGGGAAACAAGAGTTACATAAGAAAGAAGAAAGAAGCGGGGTTTCAAAGATTTGGAGGTAACCTCAAGGCTCAATGCAACCAGTGAAAGTGTGTAAGTGAGTCGAGCCTACTCGCGAGCTACTCGTGCTCGACTCGAAGTTAATCGAGTCGAGTTTCGAGCTACTCGAGTAGCTACCGAGTTCGAGCTCATAAATACTCGGCTCGAAAGGCTCGCGAGCCTAATCGAGCTTGAACAATATTTACTATTTTGTCATTAATATATAATTTATACTTATATACGAGTAATCGAGTCGAGTCGAGCCGAGCTCGAGCTCGAGTTTATTTTAGAAAAAAATATGTTTTAAAATTAATTTTAAAAATTATATAGGCAATCGAGTTGAGTCGAGTTTATCGAGTTTCTTATCGAATCGAGCTCGATCTTTAAAATTTTAGGCTCGACCGAGTCGAGTCGAGTTTCGAGCTCGGCTCGTTTACACCCCTAAGTGAAACACTCATGTCATGGGGGAGAATGTCGATTCAATGTTTAGAAAGTTGGAAAAAAGAATTCGAAAACTTACAAAAACAGGAACCATTAATTTCAAAATACTAAAGTATTAGAATAATAATACTCCAGTTTAAAGCCAGAGGGCTATACATAATAACTCTAACTTTAGGAAAAAGTACTAATGAGGTGTTGAAACATTTTCATGTCATCATCAAGCATGTTAATCCATGCTTCAATGCCTTCCCCACATGGTGTGCTCATCAGTATCACCGCATTCTTGTAAGGCAGAATCGTGGTGCACACCCAAAGTGGTTTCCCCCACCCGAAATCAGCCTCGTACACTGGAAACTTACACCAACTGCTAAAACAAAAAAACTCCAACCCACCATGCATATACAAATCAACTGATCTCTTCAAATCATTTATATACTCTCCATTTCCCGCCCTTCTGATGAAATCCTCGTCGATGCTTGTTATCGACGCCCTCAACTTCACCACCACCTCCGAATAATCCTCCTCCTCCTTCGGTGAGAACAGAGCAATTGCATGTCCCCAGCAATTCCCAAATATGTCTTCTGAAAATTGTGGCCTCTTTCTCGGCCTCAGGTTCACTGTATGAACAGCTGCAAACGACGTTTTCGCGCTCATTTCCATGAAACACCGCAAGATGTAGGAAGAAACAGCTTCAACTCTCGTCGGATTCTTCACTTGCAATCCACCATTCATCTCCTTAAGCTTTGCTAGCTTATCCTTGTTGAAGACGAATCTTTTCGTCGCGATTTTTTCCGTTGTGATGCCACCTCTCTGAGTGAACTCCAAGCCCGAGAGGGATCTTGGCGGGAAAAAAGTCGAAAAGTCGAAAGTGGGATTGAAAATCTTGGATTCGCCACGGCATGTAGCGGCCCATGCATTGATGAACGCCACTAATGAGGTTCCATCCACTATTTTATGCCACAAGCACACGGCGATGGCAATCCCTCCACAATCAAAGAAATTGATTCTTACTTTTAACATAATATTTTCATCTTCTGCTAAAGACTCAACTGGCAGGAGTTTCTTGATTTCCTCCATGTTAGCCTCTTGTACGACGTCCGAAACCCGAGCACGAACGCGGGCTTCGCTGAATTCGGCACCCGAATCATCGCAATCAACAAATGAATTTTCTTCAACTTTCCCTCCTAAAGGGTAGAAGATGGTTAAGATTTTGGACAAAGATTGTTTTAGCAATTGAGATATTTCATGGGGGGTGCAAATTAGTTGATGATGGGGGTAGAAGAAAATGAGGGGAACATATACGAGGGGTGCAAGTTGGTCTAGAAATGATAATTTGAGTGTTTTGAGGTGGCTTGGAGTTGGAGTTGATGGCTTAATCATCTCCTTTGAGATTATCAACACGTTTGTTGCCATCGCGTTTTTTTTACCTTACAAATTCTACAACTGATATATATATAATTAAATAAACAACTGGTTTTTTTTATTTGACTTTTAGGCTGGGTTTGTTTTAGGATTGTCCAATTTGAATTTGGATTGGCCCAATCCCAATTCAATCTCTCTCGATCCATCTAAATTCAAATATAAATCTAAATATCAATTCAATCCATCTCAATCTAAATATCAATTCATCTACTACTTTGTTCTCACTCTTACTTTAATATCTTTGGGGAAAAAATAATACAGGACAAACCACCCATAGTTTTTATGATTCAAGATAAAAAGTTTTAGTAAAACAATTAAAGACAAAATGCCACATAATTGTACTAATTTACCCTTATCTTACATTTAATTTCAAATTTCGAATCATTTAATTTAATTAATGTCTAATATGAAAAGTCAAACGAATTAAGTTTTAAAAAGTTAAGAGATTATCCCTCGATTATAGGGCAATTCCATTTCAAATTAATTACTTTCCTAAAATTCGAGATTATCCCTCGATTATAGCGCAATTTCCAATTCAAATTACTTTCCTAAAATTCGAGATCATACTTTTTATCTGTCCACATTCATATTTTTATATATTTAATAATTTTCTTAATAATCGAAAATATACTTTAATTAATTAAATATTAATATTGTTATTATTTTGCATACCATATCTTTATTAAAATATAAATTATATTATAAAATACTTAATAACATTAATACATTAAAAACAATTATAATTTTACTCGATACACCTCTAAAAGTGTTTAAATAATTTGCTGAACAACTTGTATTAACAAATACTTGTTGAATAAGTCTAATATTTTTGTAAGATGCATATTTTTATTTATATGCAACCGACAAGTGCATATACTTTCAAATATGTAGGCCATTACTTCTGTGCACATTCGTTTCACACATTCGATTACTCACTCGATTCTCTTAAAATTACAGTTTCACTTAAAATATCTACCACTTTTTTTAATAATAAAAATTACACTTTTCACTTAAAATATCTACCACTTTTTAATAATGAGAATTACACATTATTAGTGTAAAGGGGTAATCTCTAATACTAAAAAGTGGTAAACATTATTAGTGTAAAGTGGTAATCTCTAATACTGAAAAGTAATAAATATTATTATTGATAAGTGGTAAATATTATTAGTGAAAAGTAGTAACTATTATTACTGAAAAGTGGTAATCTCTAATACTGAAAAGTGGTAAATATTATTAGTGTAAAGTGGTAATCTCTAATACTGAAAAGTGGTAAACATTATTAGTGTAAAGTGGTAATCTCTAATACTAAAAAGTGGTAACTATTATTATTGAAAAGTGGTGGTAATCTCTAATACTAAAAAGTGGTAACTATTATTATTGAAAAGTGGTAATCTTTAATACTGAAAAGTGATAAATATTATTAGTGTAAAGTGGTAATTTCTAATATTGAAAAGTGATAAACATTATTAGTGTAGACATAATGTGGTTGAAACAAATTAAAGTAAATTATTTAGATTGCATATTAATAGAAAATTAATTAATTAATAGCTAGTTGTTTGGTTCTAGAAAATTACAGCGACGAAGAAGCTGCTTTGCATCCAAGAAAGGAAGAAAGGAAAATCTGTAGAATACAATCTGAGAGAACAAAGAAGAAAGGAAGAAGAAGAAAGGAGGAGAAGAATTTGTAGAAAAAAAAAACGGTTAAAAAATTAGAGTGCACCAAATTGATTTGATGTGTATGGTGTATATGAGACTTTTCCATAGTTAATACATTAGTATTGCATATTTTTATTTATAATTATTTGTATAAATAACAATTATATGTGAGTATGTGACCAATACATAATTTATATATATAATTTTTGCTAAACATATTATATTTTAAAACTATTTAATGGGTTGGGTTGGCCCGCTAGCCCAGTGGGTTAGGTTGGGCTACATTTTATAGGCCTGACTAATTCATAGACCGGTCCGACCAGTCCACGAACATCGCTTGGTCCGATGGGCTGGGTCGGGCGACCCGATTTGCCAGCTCTAGTCACGGCAGGAGAGCAAGAGAGAATCGCGAGTGAGGGTCGTGAGAAATTGCGTAGGGTGAAAGTGAAAGAGGCGGTATAAATGAATTAGGGTTTATAAACGGGTTAGAGACTGTATTCACAAAAAGACCGCTAAATGAGAGGGCAAAAAATGGCAATCAAAATAAAATTTGGGAATTGAAATTCTTAATACCAATTAAAGACCGCTAATGCGGTTTCAAAACAAAATTTAAAATCAGAAATTTAATTTTGGGTTAGAGACCACCAATACGGTCTCTAAATGGTTCGAGTACATAAAAGGGTAAATTATTAATAAGATCATTTCACTACTAGTTTTATCTAATAAAACCTACAACATATTTTCTTGTCTAATTAAGACAATTATACCCTTTTACTAATTTGAAACAATTCGAATTTCTTAATTCAAATTAACAGGTCAACTAAATACTATAATTATAGATTAATAGAGGATCTAGAAAAATGAAATTTAAAAATTTCCTAAAAAGTAGGTATCCTCATTAAATACCATAATTATAGATTAACATGACTCTATATATGCTTTGAGAACTGTATGACTATATGCGTGATTTACTACATGTGCAGTAGGTAGTTCATATTAATTAAGAAAGATGCGTATGTATGCAGTGTGCAGTGAACATATACTGAGGAAACGATGCAGTTGATTTAGAGTATTAGTAAAACTATTACAGGATTATATATGTTTTGAGAACTGCATGACTATATGTGCGATTTACTACATGTGCAGTAGGTAGTTCATATTAATTAAGAAAGATGCGTATGTATGCAGTGTGCAGTGAACATATACCGAGGAAACGATGCAGTTGATTTAGAGTATTAATTAAGAAAGATGCGCGATTCTATGCATATGTTATTGAGGCTAGACACTGAGTAAGCAATCGATATGTTACCTGCATAACTTGGACTTGTTGTTTCAGCAACCAAATCTGCATAAGTTGTCGATTCAGATATGCGAATAAGTTTGTTCTTCCCATTACAATCAAACTTGCAGAATACAATATAATCCATGTCAAGTCTTCTCGATTTAGAGATGCCTGTGGAATTGAGGTGAGATTAATATACAAATGATGGATTGATAAAAAATCAAAAATTATAATGCAGTCTCGAAATATAAATCGAGAATACACCATACTATGACAATGAAAACTACGACGGAATTGATAATATGAAAAATACATGATTAATAATCAAGGAATTGAAATGAATATACGTACGATGCAGTTGAATTGGATTGAAGACGTACGATGCAATTGATTTGGATTGAAGACGTACGATGCAGATGATTTGAATTGAAGATGAATATCGAATTTCCAATTTTTTTATTCTGTTTTGATCGAATCTGCAAAACCTTTTCGAAATCAAATTTTGGAAATTCAAAATTTGGAAAGTAGTAGACTTTCCCATTCTGTAACCTAATATTAAGGAAATGAATGAAACGCGAAAATTGTGGCCAGAATAAATATCTGATTTAATATCATTTTCGAAATTTTAAATCAATTTGTATAATAAGGGTAATTATGGTTTTTTGTATTCAAAATGAAGCTATTAGACAAAATTTGAAGTGGCTGTTCCTATTTGTTGAATGGGTTGTGATAATGACTCTATTGGTAAAAAATCTCTACATAAAATTAAAGACTGAAGTGAAATCGGTCTCAAAATTCGTAATTTTTTCAAAACGGTCTCAAATCAGTCTTTATTTGAAACCGTTTTATGACGGTCTCAAAACTTTGGTCTCTAATTTAGGTATTTTTGGAGTGAACGACTCCTCCTTCAATTAAGATTACGTCGTTAGAGTTAGCTTGAATTTTAGTAGGAGTGTATTTATTAAAAAATATTTTATTAAAAGAACAATTTATAAATTTTACATATATATTTAATTAATAAATAAAGAGGGAGTAGATTTAACAAAGCTGGAAGGGTATATAACCCACACCTTGGAAAGTGTTGATGAATTGAGGAGCTAGCCCATCAATTAAACTGTGATTACATAAAGAAATTGAACTTTTATTGTGACCAATATTAAACAGCAGTGAGATATCCGTAGCTACTTAATTATTGTTGAAAGCTAGCTAGCTAGCAATCTGCCACAGCTGCTCAGCTGCTACATTCATCTCTTGTTCCTCTTCCATCCTCATCTTCTCACTCAATTCTCCCACCCTCTCTCTGAACCCTTGTGCACTACTCTTGTCCACAACCACCTTCTTAATCGCCTCAGCAATCTCGACTCCCTTTTTCGAAACCTCCACGCCTGCGCCCGCATCCACCACCATCCCGACGTTGATGTAGGCATCCACTAAGTCGGGCGCGACTATGATCGGAACCCCATAATACAGACTCTCGTTTATAGAACTCCATCCGCCGTGGCTTATGAACGCACCCGTACTAGGATGTCCTAATATCTTCGCCTGCGGGGCCCACCCGAACACCACCATTCCTCTATCTTTTACCCTTTCGAGAAACCCTAGCGGAAACGCCTCTTGTGCGAAATTCGGATTCTCTCCGGGAGGTGATCTGAGGCTCCATATGAAGTTAATGTCATTGCTTATAAGTTCCAGCCCCTTTGCTATCTCATGTATTTCTTCTTTAGACAAGTATAACTCACTCCCATATGAAATATACACGGTTGAATGCTCACGTTTCTTGTTTAACCATTGCACTATCTTGGAGTCTTCTTCATCCTGATCATCATCCAATATAATATAGAAAAAAAAAATGTTTTCAATAATTAAAAAGGTGGTACGATCGAGCTTATAAATGTTGAATTAAATTGTGGTAGTTTAACATATGGTGGTACGGGCATATAAATGATGATGGTAAGCAGAGACGGATTTACCTGCCCCACACTAATTTTGTAAATTTTCTAGGGGTATTTTGGTAATTTCACACACATATAATTAATACTTCGGTCTCATGATTATTTTCACACTTTTTTTTTATTTAAACGTCCCCAGATTACTTGAAAACTCCTAATTAATATAGAAATAGCCCACAAAATTAATATCATTACTACATCATTTTATTTTTAAATTTGTCACTCATTTTTTTACACATTTTATCCTATATCTCACTAAAATTTTTTTACACCTCATTAAATCTCTTTTACACATAAACAAATCGATCATTAAAAATACCACTCATTTATTGGACCTAACACTCCTCTAAATTCACTTCTCATAAAAAGAGAGTTGGTCAAGATGTGCAAGCCATCACGGAATGTCAGGATAGAGAGGAGAGAAAGTATATATATGAACTTCTACTAAAACATAACAAAAGTCAAGTTGTTCAATCAATTTAACTTAATGGAATGAGATGTATTCACAATTTTAATTTGTCATGAGAACTTTTAAATAATACGTATTATTCTATCTTTATAGTAATATTAATTGGATGGTGGCACGAGTTTATCCAATAAAATAAAAGGTTTATATATATAGTTGAAAAAAATGAAATTAATTAAAACAAGAAAAAGAATATTTTCATACCGCATCATCATTTTGATCAACGACTGTAACTAGTGGACCAACGGACACGATTCTTGAATATTCTTGTATTGATGAAATGTAGTCTATGTACTTCCCTTCAAGCCCTTTACTCGCCTTTATCAAAGCTATCTCACAAGACTTTTTAAAATTGACAAAGAAGGTGTCTTTATCTTGGTTGAAAACGTAAGCCTGCACGACCTCAATGAATTCATCTGCGGACTCCTTCGCACGGCCTTCAAGAAGCAGTTGTGGGAAAGGAAAGTCGTGCTTCTGATTAGTGTGAAAATTGCGTGTCGACACGTACTGATGATGGATGTAGGAAAGCACCGCGGCTCCAAAAGGCGCGAAGTGGACGGCAGGAACTGGAGAAAGATCGGGAACCCAAGGCTGGAATATGTCGTAGATGATGAGGTCGGGTTTAAGAGTGGTGATTATGTCGGAAAAGCTGGATTTCGCTGTCTGAAAGGCTTCAATGAGTGGGAGTTTGAGATTCCGTGGGAGATTCTTGGTGGTGTGGTAATGTGGAGGGAGTTGAGGAGATGGTTCAAGATGGAGCTCCACTACTTGTATGGATTCGGTTAACTTGTTTTTGGCAATGAATTGGTTTATTGAATTGAAACTGATGGATGTGGAACACATGTGTATTTTGAAGTTTTTCTTCTTTGAGATTCTCTTTGCTAATTCAAGGTAAGGAAAGATATGGCCATGAGCCAACCATGGAAACATTAGAATGATTTTTGAATCCATATGAGAAAGACAATAGATTTGTTAATGATATTCACTTTGTGTGTGAATGGTTTGTTTTATAATCAAATTAGAAGTAGGGGAGGATTTTTTTTTAAAATGAAATATAATATTGAAGGACTCAATCAAATCAATTAGATCATCCTATGATTTTATTTGTTTAAATGTGTTTTATAATCAAATTTGGAGGGGAGGTTTGAAGGACTCAAATCAATTAGATCATCCTAGGATTTTATTTCTTTAAAATATACTCCCTCCATTTTTTAATAAGTGTCATTTTGGCTTTTTTCAACAAATTAAGATAATAAATTGTGGTCTATATTACCCTTCATTAATTATACTAATTTTAATATAGAAATTTTATTTGATAAAGAATGTGGTCAAGAATGTAGCTAGTATTCATAATCAAATTAATTTTGGTATAAACAATTTTTGTGGAATTTATTTATGAAAAATATTTATGGTAAATGTATAAGGGTAAAATAGTCAAAATTAAAGGAAAAACTCTAGAATGACACTTATTTTAAAATTAGTTAAAAAGTCAAAGTGACACTTATTAAAAAACGGAGGGAGTATATGTTTTATAATCAAATTTGAAGGAGGGAGCCTGGGGAGTTTTTTATTTTTTTAATGAAATATATTGAAGGACTCAAATCAATAGATCATCCTAGGATTTTATTTCTTTAAAATATGTTCTACTTTTGGCGATATCATTGGTAACGTACAGTAATTAGCTTTTGAATGTGGAAATTTAAAAATATAGATTAGTCGGTCCGTCAGCTAAGTGCCCCATTTTATAATTTAAGGCTCCACGGGTTAAGTTACTTCTTTTCATTTTTATCAATACTCCACTTATCTATATCTTTTTTTTTTCATTTTCATCTCTTTTACATTTTTTTCCTTATTTTTATCTCTTTTTTATTTTTTTCTACGTCAATACTCACTAATCCATTTAAATTTATTATAAACAGTAAATGAAATACTTAGTTTGGGGAAGGGTTATTAATTATTGGAAAGATGGAGTTATGTTTACTTAACACAACTACTGATTATATCCAATTCGCAAATATTTTTTTATGAAATTCATAGTGCAAGGCGTCGTGAATAATGGAGTAGTATTAAATTATAACACAGATTCTTATAGGTGATCGGGTCATTTTTGCACGGATATCACGTTTGTATTTGCTTACGAGTATTAGATTTTGATGTGATGTTAATTAATTTGTTATTCAACTAGAAAAAAAAATAGTTGTTGTGGAATTGAAGGAATTATATTAGTTGTTTTATTAAATGATACCTTAGTTATTTTAGTATAAGGTATTAGTAGTAAAAAAATATGCCAGTAGGAATTGTGTCCCATCCCATACAATTTTTAATTAATTTTGTATATTTCTAACATAATTATAAGTACATGTGAATATGTATGTGATACACACGCTGGGGTGACATAATAACCAAAAACAGAGCAAGATTAGGAGGGGTGTATTCAATTGAGATTCTGTTGGATTTTTTTGGACTTTAAAAAGTCAGTGAATTTAGAAAATTCATAGACTCTATGCAGAGTTTGACTGACTTTTTTATTGATTTATATGAATTTTCATAGATTTGATAGGATTTTAAAATACACATTTTTTTATTAATTTACATGGATTTCCATAAACTACGCCTCTAAAACTATGGATGCAAACGTATATCGAACACACTTGTATATAAAAAAAATTATCTAAATTATTTAGAAAAAATACCAAAAATATATTAGTTCAAAAAAAAATTATTATTCTCATCTTCATTTCCACGGTTCGCCTTCAGTTCTGTGTTGTAATTGGCTTTGAGAAAGCAATTCCAAATTTTCTCTTCCATGTCGAGATGTGGTGAATCTTGATCTTCTTCATATTCGATTGAAAATCTTTCCGAAGAAAGTTATGTAATCCAGCCAATACTAACTCTGCTTGTGTTTGAAATGGTTAGTTCAAAAAAAAAATTATTATTCTCATCTTCATTTCCACGGTTCGGCTTTAGTTCTGTGTTGTAATTGGCTTTGAGAAAGCAATTCCAAATTTTCTCTTCCATGTCGAGATGTGGTGAATCTTGATCTTCTTCATATTCGATTGAAAATTCATGACATTCTTTCCGAAAAAAGTTATGTAATCCAGCCAATACTAACTCTGCTTGTGTTTCAAATAACTCTGCTTGTGTTTGAAATGGGAACAGAGGTGGGTTTTGAAAATTGTGAATGACGATTTGAAAATACCAAAAAATCTCTCGTGAAGATTGAATAACTCAATTGCATTTATGGGGTAACGACTTTGACCACCAAAATCTTTTAGATGATATCGAACCCCACGTGCTAACTTTAAGATCGTGAATAAATGTTCTTGAGATCTTAAGGATATACTATAATTTTTAAAGAGAGAACATAATTTTAAAATATAGAGATGTAATCTTTTTCACTATAATAATGATGGTGAAGAATCTGTGATGCTTATTGAAGAACGTTTCTTGATATTATTTTGTTTGAAGAAGAGGGTTGTGTAGGATTTTGTGGTTCGAATTATGTATGTGCTTTCGAATGAGACTTTGAAATTTTGTTAGAAGAACAACAAATTTTTTTTTTCTTCTCTTTCATGGCCTTCCGAGAGAATCCACCGAAATCTCTAGTTTTTAGAAGAGATTTTGAATAGTGAAATTTATTTATATTTTTGAAGGAGAATCCAACGAAATTCATAGAGTATTAAAATCCATAGATTGTTGAATATCTAAAGATTTTTAAAGACTTTTTAAAATCCGTATTGAATACCTCAAAATTTTGAAAGACTTTTAAAAGTCGGATTGAATACCCTCAGATTTTAAAAGTCCAAAAAAATCCAACAGAATCTCAATTGAATACATCCCCTTATTACAGGTTCAATGAAGCATAATAATGAGATATAGTGTATAATTATTTAAACCTAGAAAAATTGTGTGTACACATTTTTATTGAATCAAAACTAAGTCATGAATGATTAGTGGACTATGGGGACCAACATTATTCTAATGAAAATTAGAAAAGAGCAGAATTTGATATTTGTCATCTAATTAATTTGATTGGTGGATTGGAATTCTTACGGCATGATTGATACAAAGAAATGAAGTAGGAATGAAATATGCATCCTTAATTATATTTCTAATTCTATGATTGGTTAGTTTTATTTTATTGAATACACATTCCATATGGAATGATTATTCCCAAAATTTTATGAATAGTGATACCTTCCCTCCCCCTAGTTTTATTTATTTCATTCCTTGATAAAAGGTTATTTAAGGATATTTTTAATTATTTTAACTAATTTATATTCATTAATTTTTTAAGTTTACATAATTATCCTCAATCCTAATTATTTTAACGATTTACTTTATTTGTTATAAAAAAAATTGTATAGTTGGTTTAATTATTTAACAACAACTAATTATAATTTGAAGCTAAAAACTAACTTTATAATAAAATATGAAATAATTTACATAGAAGAATATGTAAAAAATAATACTCCGAATTTTAAGTTTTGCGAAATTATTAAAAATTTACATAGTTTTTAATTAATTTATATATTTTTAAAAATAATACATGTTCAAAGATAATTTAGTCATTTAAGATAAATTTTAAAAATTTCATACATTTTATTGTAGCATTGAGATTAGATACACATAAGAATATATTTTTCATTCATTCTCAATACCAATCATAAGAATTCACATTCTTATTTTATTCTTTTCCCATTATCATTCCATTCTCGAATTCATTCCATTCAATCCTAATATCATTCAATCACCCCAATCATGCCTAGGAGTTTTTAGGTTGTATTAGTGTGTAATTAAAATTTGACTAATAATTTACATATAATACAATGCAAGGCATTTGATTACAAGTTTGGGGTGGGGGTGTCCACTAACAAGTTATCTAATCATTTGATTTTAGTGATAATGGGCATGATTTTATTGCATTATAGTTTTTTTTTAAACATGCTTTTATTATTTAAGTTTGACTAATTACACTTTATAGAAAAAAAGTCCTATTTTGTAATTTTTTTATTAACATATTACTCCCCTTCTACCAAAAGTATGCTCATACTTTTAAAAAAAATAGATAAAATGTGTTATGAAATTATTGTGAAGTAAAATAAAGTGATAATTTTTCATAGTATAATTTTTGTAGACACACAAATAAGAAAAAATGAGCATACTAAAGATAGTATATACAATATTAAATTATAACACAGACTTTTATAGGTGATCGGGTCATTTTTGCACTGATATCACGTTTGTATTTGCTTACCAAGTATTAGCTAGATCCTTATGTGATTTTAATTAATTTGTTATTCAACTTGATAAACATAAGTACATGTGATACGCGCCTTGATAGTGACATACAACGAAAAACAGAGTTAGACTAAAATTTGGAGGGGGGTATACTCATTATAAAATGTTTAATGATTCAAAATAATGAGATATATAATGTATAATTACAAACCTAAAGACAAGTATGTAAGCAAACATTATCTAAACCTAAAAAAATCGTGTGTACACATTTTGATTGAATCAAAATAAATTATAATTTCAAGTTTATGAAATAATTACCGAATTACCTTTAAAGATATGAGTTTGAAAATATAATTTAAATAATTAGCTAGTAGAACGTAAATGAAGATTTTGATTTGGACTTTAAAGTGGCATCGATCGAGTTAATGAATAAAGTGTGTTGATTGGATGGAGTGAGAAAATGCATTGCTGGTGAGAATGATAAAGAAGATGAAAGGTGAAAAACATGATACAAAATGGAGAGAAAATATTAAGAAACTGAAGCTAAAACTAAGTCATGAATGATTAGTGGAGTGTGGGGATCATTATTCTAATGAAAACTAGAAAAGAGCAGAATTTGATATATTTGTCATCTAATTAATTTGATTGGTGTAGTTCTTAGGAATTTTTAGAGTTTATTAGCTTTTAATTAAAAATTGACTAATGATTTACATATAATGTAACTATCAAACTATGTAAGGCATTTTATTACAAGTTTGGGGTGGGGTGGGGTGGGGATAAGTGGCAACTAAGTATTTGCGTGATTTTATTGCATTGCATTGTAGTTTTTTTTTTTTTTTAAATCATGCTTTTATTATTCAAGTTTGACTAAGTACATTTTATAGAAAGAGTCATGTTTTGTATTTTTTTTTTAATATTAGAAGTTTTAAATCACAACACATGTCTAATTTCTAGTAAAACGAACGAAGGAAGAGATCGAAACTGGGCCAAAAAAATGGAAAGTCCACGAATTGAGGAGCCCATTTCGTTAACATTAATTAAGCCCAAAAGTAGGAGGCCCATTTCAAAGCGACATACTGTAGTTGACTAATGGAAAAGTTGCATTTCTTGCTTTCTAAAGTTGCTAATGGAAAAGTTGCTAAATCTGGATGAAAGAAATTCCAACTCAATGTATCAAAGTATTTCAAAATGATGTAGGTTTTCTGCCTACACCATAAATTAATGAAAGTCTTATATTTTCCTGTCAAAAAAAAAAAAAAAAAGTTGCTAATTGGGTGGGGGTAGGGGTACTAATTTTCGATACGACACAATAGCACGATACGAATCCGACACGAAAATTGTGGGTTAGTGTTTGGCTTTATCGGATTCGTGTCGTTATCGGGTCGACCTGATAACGATACGAAAATTTCGTGTCGGGTTCGTGTCAACCCGTTAAGCACGATAAAATTAACAAGTAACCCATTAACATGTTAACAACCCGTTAACCGGTTATTTACCTGATATGACACGACATGATAATGTCACGTATCTGATAATAACACGATAATGACACGATAATTTTTTATATTTATATAAATATATTATTTTTTATATATTTAAATTAATTTATTTTCTTATCGTGTCGTTATCGTGTTACGTATCGTTATCGTGTTGTGTCGTGTCGACACGAAAATTATCGTGTCCGTGTCGTGTCGACACAGATCCTTATCAAAGAATATATAGAGAAAAAAAATGTAACGGTTCCTAATTTTAAGCATTTAATCCTAAGGCTCATATTTTATCAAAGAATATCAACGGCCTAAAAGAAGGAAGAGAAAATAAATATATTAATTATAAATAATAAATGAGTCTTACCATAATTAGAAAGAAGACTAAATGAACGGTCATGATGATGATCAAGAAAAGTGATTAACGGACCACAAAGTTTCCCGTCCAAATTAAAAAAGGTAACATGTAGGTGTATTATATTAGTATAGATTTCAGCGACTTATGAGCAACAGTGATCGACCATTCTTATTATGTAACGTTCATCAACTGAAGCACAATATTGAGAAAAATGAATTTTTAAGGTTTTTTTTTTTAGATTTGTGGAGGAATTTGTTATACCTGTCTTCAATTTGTGCATAAATTTTAAGTCTTCGAACTCGTCCTAGTCACATTGACGATCGATGACACCTCGAAGTCAACAAAGACTTTGATCAACCGTCAAGATCCGAAAAATGTTTGACAATGCCACCTTGATAGGTCTGGTCGCCCACCTCATATGTCAATGTTTGAACGGTCACTTTGTTTGTCAAGGTCGATGAACAATACTTCTCACGTGATTGTCAGCTGGGGATGAACAACCACCTCATCAAGAACTTCAATACATCTAAACTAGCACATCTTATTTGTAAAGAGGATAAGAACAACCAGCTCGTCAATCTAACAAGTGTCACATAAGTGTACATCTGTCCTTCTCTTACATACTCCCTCCGTCCCACAGGAATTTGCACACTTTCCATATATGAATGTCTCATACCAATTTGCACACTCCATAAAAGGAAATATCTTTACAACCCTCACCCTTAAAATATACTCATATTTACCCATATGCCATTACTTTTCCACACTCAATCTACTTTTTACTTTACTTTATTAATAAAAGTTTACAAAACTACCCCTAAAAACATCAATCATTACACCTTTTCTTACACATTTCTTAAAATGTGTGCCGGAGGGAGTATAATATAAAAAGAGTCAAATGAAGTAATACATAATCTGAATCCCAACCACCAAAATCTCTTCTAAAAAGCACAAACACAACAAATGTTGAAAACAAAATCGAAATTGAAAGCTTAAAAAAAACAGGGATCATTCATCAAAATCAAAATGCAAAAAATCAGAAGTGAAATGGTGGAGGTCCATGTCCTGTTGAAGCCTTCCCATGTCATCTTCAGACATAACAATCCAAGCTTCAATCCCTCCCCGCCATTCCACCGAATCAAACAGGAATATCGAATCCTTATTCCGATAACCACCACTGCTCACCAAAGCAGGCTTCCCCCACCCAAAATCCGCTTCATAAATCGGAAACCTACAAAAACTACTGAACCTAAAAACCTCAAAATTTCCACGTGCCAAGTATTTACTAATCCCAATAAAATTCTCCTTAGCAATCTCGAAACCTCTTTCGCCAAACAGCTTCTTTACATACTCACTATCCACCTCTCCAAACGCAGCCCTCAATTTCTCAACTAACTTCACCCACTCTGTTTCTTCACTACTTTCTACACTTACCATTTGGAATATATTTCCAAATGAACTCTCCGTTAACGACGGAGTCTTTCCTCTGAGGTTAACGGGGTGATACGCGACGGAGTACTTGTTTGTATTCTTGACTCCTTTCGCCGCCGCACAACGACTCCACAAAAACGCCGTTAAAACCTCCACTCGGGTAGGTTTAACGACTTCCGTCACAAGTAACTTCAGGGCGTTTAAAGCTGATGGAGTGAAGATGAACCTTTTGGTAACAATGTTAACTGCAGGTAGAGGCTGTAAGGACAGGCTTGCCAAGTTTGGTCGGAAATCGGGTGTGTTCCGGGGAGGAAAGAGAGTTGATGAGTTGAAGAGAGGGGGGGCCACATTGGTGTGATGATGATGAGCGGCGGCATGCATGGCATTGGCAGCCCAACATTTGATGAATGAAGAGAGAGACCAGCCGTCTGCAATTCTGTGGGACATGCATATCCCAATTGCGATTCCTCCACTCTTAAATCTAGTAATCTGATACAAAATTAATAGATGAGTATTAGTAGGGAGGGTTAATTCTAAAATATACTCCCTACATCTTAGAATAACTTTCATACTAACATATAGTACGTCCTTCAATTCACTTTTTAGAAACGATATTATTTGCACTATTTTATCTACATTCAATATGTCATTGACTTTATTTATAAAGTAAAATCTAGTGTGCACTCAAGTGCATGTTGTGCACCATAATCTAACTGAAAAGTACAACACAATATTACTAAAAAGTATAAATCACTATGACTAAAAATATTATTATACAGTTTAATAATTGAAAAGTGCAACATCATTTACTAAAAAGTGTAAGTCAGTAAAACTGAAAAGTGCAACATGAATTAGGGTGCACAACATGCACTCGAGTTCATAACAGACTAACCCTATTTATAAACAGTCACATTATTTATAAGCGAACTTCGTCATATCTCATCATACCCTCAACGTATATACTTTATACATAAACTAATTAATATTGAGTTGCACTCTTGTGTACCAGTTACAAGTTACATGTATGTAAATGGATCCAATAACTCATTACAAATAATACACGACTCATTTACTATATCCAATCCAATAACCCATTATAAATAATACATGACCCATTTACTATATCCAATCAAATAACCCATTACAAATAACACATGACTCATTTACTATATCAATTTTGCACATAGATTTTTTCATGGGCCTTTATTTAACTTCAATTAATTTTTTATTTATTTTTTCATTAAAAAATAATACTCCATTAATTTTTTATTTTACTCCAATTGATATTTACATTTCTCTTTTTAATATTATTTTTTAAATTTATTTTTCTTCTTATTTATCATTTGTGTTTCAAATGATAATTTTTTTCATGTACTTTATTTTTATGCAGTAAATAATTATTTTAAAATTTTAAAGTCTAATAAAAAAAATTTAAAAATAATATTAATTATTTTTTTAAGTATTAAATAGTATAATAATAATTTGTTTTAAAAAAATAAAACTCTCATATCTTTTACCGACAAGTGTTCAATTCTATTTGTACTATTTTACTTTAATTAATTGATGTATAATTTTCACCTTATCCATTCAAACTTTTACTTCATTCCTTACAAATTTTACTTCATTTTACATTGTTTAATTATTTTTTTCATTCGAGCTTTCATTTTTTAATCACTTTATTTTAGTTTTTTATGAATATAATTTTTAGTTTATAAGTGTTATGATAACAATTGATAAGTATTATGATATATTATTAGTTAATATGCAGTACTGTACATATTAGTTTATATTGGTACAAGTTCTAATGTTTTTGAGTTTCGAGTTCACATACTTTATGGTACTAGTTCAAATATAGTATAGTATTAGTTCACATATTGTATAGTATTAGTTCACATACTCTATGTTACTAGTTCAAATATAGTATAGTATTAATTCACATATTGTATAGTATTAGTTAATATATTAAATAATATTTTTATACCACATTAATCTCTAGTACTATACAATATATTAATTAACTAGTACTATATTATAGGCGTACTAATACTATATCGTATTTAAATTAATATTATACTTAACAAAAAATACATAACTTAACACATTCATAATTTTAGGCATACCATGCAAATTAATATATCAATATTAAAAGATTGATATTAACTAACTAGTAAGAAGAATAAAAGTGAAAATGAACACACTAAACACACAATTCAATTAATAGATACGATCACACTCAATAAACATATGAATGCATCAACACGACGATGACCACAAAGAAAATAATAAAGCTGATGCAATATTATGTTGGTTTCTTCCCCAATTCTCCAGTCATTTAAGTTTCTAAATATAAGTGAGCATGTCATATTCATACATTTATACTCAAATTAGAAAAAAAAAATTGAATTTCATAATTTTATTTTTGAGTTTCATATTTTTTTTTTTCAATTTTTTTTTATATTCGTTGTTTTTTTTTATATTTATTTTTTGAAAGTTAAAAAAATAGAATAATATTTGACTTCGTGGTGATTCATTGGTGACTCGATAGTTGGTGTATAATTATAATTTTAATGAGTTGTATTTTAATTTAATTGATAAAATGGTAATATAGTTTTTTACATGTATTTTTCTTTTAAAAAATTTGGGAGTGAAGTTAATAAAAAAGAGGGTAAATAACTAATAAATTGGATTTAGTTATATATATATAACTTGTACACATAAGTATTTAAAAGAAAGGAGTGTGGACTTATTTAAAAAATGAGGGTAAATAGAAAATTGGATCCAATTAGAGTTACTTCATGTAACTGGTACACATAAATATTTATCATTAATATTTATTAAAATTTGTGTTCAAAGAAATGACATAATAAATTTGGAAGGAGGGAGTATTTGATGTAAATTTAAAAATTCTAAAACAACATAATTTGATATGTGATTAGAAAAGTATTATATCGTCTTCGCTCAAATTCCTTTGTGAATTGTGAGTTCTGGCCGATTTCAACCATTTTCGGGCAAATTTGAAAGACAAGTCATATACTGTATTAAATTTACTGGCTTGAAGATTTGAACAATTTGATATATGACTAGGTCTTCAATTCGCCAAAAAATGGTCGAATTTTGATTACTAAAAAAATGGTGTGAATGAATCGTTCAAACTTAAAAATTTGTAAAGTTGTATTTTCTCCATACTGCTGTAAGTTTTTCCTTTTTTTTATATAATAAAATAATAGATATAGTATAAATGATGTAATGGTGAGGGAGAAAATAGTGGATGAGTATGAGATGTATGATAAAATAATACTCCATCCGTTTTGAAAAGTTTTCATACTTTCCTTTTTTGTTTGTCCCCAAAAAGTTTGCATACCCCAAAATAGAAATAATCATCACAATTATCACCTTCACAATATACACATATTTACCCATCATGCTATTACTTTTGAGACCTACCATACACTCAACCCACCTACTTTATTTACTTTATATATAAAAGTTTACAAAATTACCCCTCAACACTCTTATCATTACACTTTTTTCTTAAACTATGTGCCCAAGATTTCCCGCAAACTTTTCGGGGACGGAGGGAGTAGATAAAATATAAGTGATATATGATTGGAAAAGAAAAAATAATAGACTAAAAATGGAATGAGAAACTTATTGTTACTCACTTTTTTCCAAAGAACCTTTCACACCTTTTTTTTCCTGTCATTTAGAAACCCCACTCTTACAATATTCATAATATTACATTTAATGTCATTGTTTTTAGAATCCACGCATATACACAAGTCAAATCACTTATTTATTTTTTAATAAATTATTTCTTAAAATTTTATTTTTTATAATACTTTTAAAAAAGTGGATGTACAGTAAATATTAAAAGTTTTTTAAAACGGAGGAAGTATATATAACAGTGACGTTGACGGAGAAATTAAGATGGTGAGCTTTAATTTAATTAGTAGCTGAAGGACATAAATTACTACCTCCAACATGTCGGAATTTTCTTGTCAAAAAAAACATGTCGGAATTTTTTTACTACCTCCTAGCCTAAAGGGTAAGTTTTACAATTTTCCCATCTAACTATGAAATTGTAAATTATTAAGTAAATTTAATCAACGATTAAAACCAAAGTTTGAAACTTATTAGTTGGTATCCTGAAAACCACGTGAATTCTGCTTCAATATATTACGAAGGATTTAATTATATGTTACTATTGTTTTAAAAAATCACTCTCTCCGGGCCTCTTAATTAGTCCCCTTTCTTGGTACTATTATTTTGGAGCTTTTTTTCCCTAAAAGTCAAAACTTACATAAGTAGATCGATGCATGGAGTATTATAAATGAGAAAACATTGGTAGATCGATCGATCGACAAAAAAATAAAATATAAAATCGAATAATATTTATTTGTTGAAACATGAGGGTCAAAATTAGAGGACCCAAAAAGCTAGGCAAATTAAGAATCAGATCTGAAACACTAATTACGTACCTGAAGTGCTAATTGTTCATGATCAGCGGTATTAACGATGCCATTAGCGACGAAGGGGATAAGCTTGTCCAGAACCGCTGATTCGGGAGATTTAATAATGTCTGAAATGTTGCCATCGGAATTAGCTTCAACGTACACGATTCCCTCATCGTTACAATCGATAAAAACGTGGCCTTTCATCCTTCCAGCCAGAGGGTAATATTGGACCAAAGCATCTGATAATGAAGTCTTTAGCCGATCACACATTTGGAGCTGCAGAATGCTTTCGTCTTCACTGAAAGTGTAGTAAAGAATTAGAGGGGTGTAAGAAGGTGGTATTCTCTCGTCAATGAAAGAGAGTTTGAAGTCTCTTAATTGAGTTGGAGTTTCACAAGATGGTTTCAAATGTTGTCTAGACACAATTTCAATCTTCATTTTTGGTGTGGTGTAGTTGAATTGGTTTAATGAAGCTAATTATATGTAGGGGAATAGGGTCCTTGTAACATTAAAGTGAATGAGGGTTATACTCCCAATAAGAAATATATATGATGAAATATAAGAAATAGTAATTTAATTAAAAAGTAAATGATTTTTTTTTTTTTTTGTTGGAACGGACTAAAAATGAAAATTGATAATTTTTTATTGAAAGTTTGGGACGCAAGTAGTATATATAATTTTGATTTTGATTTTGGTCCACTGTATAAATTTTAGGATCAAACTCAGATTCATATTTGCATTAAGTTTAATATCACATGTGAGTCATGTGACATCTGTTTGACTTTGTTATACATGTCAGTCACTAATTGAATTTGTTATATGAATGTAGAATTTATATACGTACAATAATTATATATAAATATATATTGTGATGCTGTCACTGATGCATGACTACCAACCTACTCTATTTCTTTATTTTTCTCGTTTTCCATACGTAGTAGGTCCCCAACTGTGGAATATTTTTTCGAAATCCTTTCTATTGTTCTGTTTTTTTTATTATTATTATTTATTGACATTTTCTTGGAATAATTAAAATTTAAATTATAAAAGGGACATTAAGCGCCAATCACATAATAAGAATGAAATAAAATTGGCACAGAAGAGTAAGAATGATATGAAATAAAATATTTGGACTAAAAGTAATGAGATGGATCCTCATATATATGAACGTAGCTCTAACAACTACCTCATAAAAGTTCAAAACATGGCAGCGAACCCTTTAAAACCTTCCATTATTTTATTTCTCACCGTCCAATATATGTGTGTGATATTAATATATAATTATAAAAACAAATAGTAAAGATATAAATATAGTTAATTTAACATTAGTTACGACTTACTTACGAAGGCATGACATAAATCTGTATATTTTTAACGTTAATTTACGGTTTAGGGAACCAGATTTCATTATCATAGTCTGAAGAATATGATAATATTCATGCTGCTCTATATTTACTCCATATATATATATAATTATAATAACAACGATCGGTGATTTTTATATCAATACTTCTGGATATTAATTTTGTTCAATTGTCACTGTCCTGAGAATTCAGATAGCTAGTTTGGAAAAGTAGAGTTACCCCATTTATGAAAAACGTAGACTATAGTTTGGGTAAAATTACAGTACTTATATATATACTTTACATATTATGTGTCTATTACTAATGCAATTAATTAATATGCATGTATATGTTGTGTATTAAAATTTAAAACCAATTAATTAGAGATAAAATTATCAAATTGAAATACCTAATACAAAATTCTTCCATCAATTTACATCTTCTAAGTAGGGAATTAGAGGTGCAATCTAATTCACCAAGAGACTAAATAAACAGAGAAGAAAGAAAACATCACACCAAAATTAATTATACAAGTTTATCACAATATGTGACTATGCTTGTACCGCAGATTCCACAATATAATTGGGAGATATCGAGTACAAGAGAATACCTCTCTAAAATCCTACATGATCACACATCAATCGCACAAAAAGAAGTTGTACAAATGTTTATCCTAATCCCTTTTAACAGGGACTTTTAGAAAAAGCTCATTCGTTGATCTTATTGGTTATACAACTGTGCAAAAAATATATATATATATAGTTCAATTTATTGTGTAATACAAGTTTTTTTTTATAGTTTAATTTATTCAAGTTACGTGTCATTTTAATATAAAATTAACTAATTACACTCGAAGGAGAAATGTTGTGTGTTTTGTAGTATATTTTATAGATAAAGTGAGGATTAATCGAAGCAAACAAATTACTAGGACAAAAAAGTGTGTTTATTCGATAATTTATACCCTTTGTACGTTGACATTTGTTGACATAAAGTGTGTGTGTTTTTTTTTAACTATCCACATAAAGAGCACATGTTTTATTTTTAAAAAGATATTTATATGAATACTTCACCAATCACCACCTACTTTATCCTCTCCCTAGCTACATTATTTAAATAAATAAATAATATTTATTAAAACATGTGTAAAAAAAATAAACAAACTATATATGGACGAAGGAAGTATTTTATTAACTATATATATATATATATATTACACCTTAAAATATACTATATCTATAAATTTTAAATATTCATAACTAAAATTTATGTAATTTACATTTTTCTCTAACACGAAATTTATGCAGTTTCAATAAATATTTAATCTAATTAACCAACAAAACAATAATTCAAATACATACCATTGAATCTAAAATAAATATATTGTGAGTTTAAGTTACATTACATAATAAAGTTCAATTGAAATAATATTTTTTCTTTTTTTGAAAATGAGAAAATAACACATTTTATTTAATGCTTAATACCATAACCATCTCTAATCATCTAGTTGAACATGCATGCATGCACGCACGCACTGAATTTGCTTGCCCGTTAATAATCATATTTGTTACATAAATTACATAATCAATACTGATACTCAAAGCAAAATAATCATATTTGTTACATAAATTAAAAATCAGATAAAATTGTTTTGATGAAATTTAACATTGAATCACCAAGTTATTTGTTCACCGTTTGAGAGCACTACTAAAAAAAATCTGTAAAATTATCATGTCTCAATCTCATCACATGCATGTTTAATTAGTGCTATATATGAAAATAAATAAAACTATCAAGACAAATAATTATCACATTTAGCAAATAAAATCAGTAGTAATCACTATATATGCTATTCACAAAGTAAAATAGTCATATTAATTATTACATCAATTGAAATTAAATAAAATTGTTTTTAAAGTTCATAAACATATGTCTAACATTAAATCAGCAGTTTATTTTCCAGGATATTGTTATATTTTATTCATCTCCACCTGTTGTTGATCTTTAAACCACGACAAATTAATTGGTCCTGGCTCGAACTAGCTACCACCATCCCATTGCAAAGCCATTAGGGCTGATAAAATGTTAGACACATTAATCCATTAAATAACAATTTGGTTTAAAAACAAATCATAAATATAATTAAGATACTTAATTAGAAATTATAAAGATTAAAAAAATAATAAGTTAGAAAATAGAACTTCAAATTAATTAAAATAAATAATTCTAGGGGTAAATGCATTTTTTTATCACTTAAATTGCACTAGTTTTGAATTTTGTCCTTTAAATTTTTCGACTTTGAAATTAGTTTCTATGTTTACGAAACTCTCTATTTAATCATTTTACTTGCAAAAAATAACACATATTTGAGTTTTAAGCACTATCAATATTATCAATATTATCAACATTATCAACATTATCTAACATATAATCATCTTGTGCTGTCTATGTTTAGTGATAAAAGAACTACTCCTCCGTTTCATAAAGTTTGTCGCATTTCTCATTTTGTATAAAATTAAGTAACATATTTTTTGACACATTTATCCTTCATTAATATTTCCCTTTTTCTTTTCTCTTTCCTTCTCTTTTTCCCATGCACCTTCCTTTTACACCAAAGGTCATTAATATATTTCCAAAAAAATAGGGGTAATTTAGGGAAATCATTGATAAAATTAGGAAAAGCGAAACAAAATTTAAGATCAAATGCGACAAACTTTATGAAACGTAGGGAGTAAAAATTAAGTTTTGTAAACATAGCTAGAAAACTAATTTAATAGTTAAAAGTTTTGTGATGGTCTCAGGTTAGGGTCCTCTATGTCACCCAAAGGGTTTCTAAGAGCGGGTGCACGCAACTGCATTTACACGTGTATTTATGCGTACACGTGGAGTAGCGTTGCCGGTTGGGGATGTAGGTAGAACGAATACTGAGTTCTTATGCAAATGGATGGTAGGCGCTATCACCAGGCCACTGTTGTATAAAAGAACAATGTATTACTAAAAAAATTAACAATTAGTATCATAATTATACTTTGTTATGATTTAAATAAAAAAATATGCTTCTATTGCGATGTTGGTGCGATATACTCATTGTCATCAAATTTCCATATTATTAGTGTAATTATAGGAAAATTCACCCATATTAATTAAAAAATATATAGTAATCATGATTGTTATAATAACTATATTTATATTACTATAAACATTTCAATGAAATAAATGGTAATTGATTAAATTATTGAAGTTTCTAGTACTTGCCTAGGAGCTGGAGTTGCAGCTCGCATATCATGTGCATAGATGTGAATTTCAAGATCACGCTGCACCTGCAAAGATCATAAGATATTGTATTAGAAATGCACAAAAAAAAACTGTTATTTTAATTTTGATTTATATGTTTCCTAATTAATAATTAGTAAAATTTAATCTGGGTCTTGTTCATTTGAATGAAGTAAATGAAATAAAACACGTATTACTTACTAATTATTCAGTAAATGATCAATATATTGAAGTAACTTAGCAACATTTAATTAAATAATTGAATATAATTCAATAGATACTGCTTTAATTATTTCAATCCTAGTATGATCATATTCAAAACTCTTGATATCATAAAATATTAATTCATAAATTCAAAATCTCGAATGCAAAAAAAAATCCACACAAGATTTTCACACTATATGCACGGCATATTTAGAGTAATTATATGAATTCCAACAGTAAACTATTTATAAGCTTCACAAGAAATTCATCTGTGGGTTCCATTTTAGAAATTATTTGGATAAATAATAAATCCAGTACTTGCGTTATTTTCTACATCTATAGAAGAATCATCAAAACCGGGTGAAAGCCAATTCCCGTTTTCAATCATCCGGCAATTGGGACACTTTATAATTCGGTCCCGATACAATCTACAATAAAAACAGAGTTCTTTATTTTTGTAAAACGTAACATCAAAAGTATTGTAAATTAAGAAACAAAGTGACCACATGTGAAAAAATAATGAACATATATATATATGTATCTATCTATATATATAAATAAAAGGTGAAATAGAACCAGCCAATCTACATCGCACGGGCTTCACTCCTAACCTAGAAGTGGCAACGGGGCCGGTTTATGCCTCCTCCAGCCCCGACCCGACGAGAATTTTTATCCCAAATTCATGAACCACAATAGAGATTTTTTTTTAAAAAAATTCTTATCCCGATCCAAAAATTAAATTATTATTTTTCTATTTTAGTAATTGTTATATTTCCCTAACAAGACTATAATTGAGAATCAATTATATTATAAAATTATTTATTTAAAAATAATTTGAAAGAACAAAACATAATAATCAAAACAACATTTAAATATATAGATCTATATACATACATAAAACATGAAAAACATGTACATAATATATATCGGGGCGGGTGCAGCGTGCAGGTGGGGCGTATAAATACCGTCCCCGCTCCGTTCCCGATTTAAACCTTTTCCGAATCGAACTGAAACTGATAAAATAACAAAATAAAATCGGGACCGGACGGGTCTCTACGGGTCCAGTATTAATTGTCACCCTTAATTGCCCGGCCTAATTGTAGCCCCGGTAATCCTCAGGCCTCGATCTTCGTTTTTAGTTAGTTTTTTGGACGGACTACCCAACGGGCTTCGACCACAACCCCGAGATCTATCGGCTACGATCATCGTTATCACTACAAAACCTAAATTTTTTTCCAAATTAATTCATCATTAATCAGATCGACAACACTCTTTTTTTTTTTTTTTCCAGTTCAAACAGTTTTAGTCACAAAAATTTAACATAAACAATAAATAAAAAAAACACACATATGTACCTAAATGAAATTGATGCCCACATATTAGTTTAGCCGTTCCTCTACAATTACCCTCTATAACCGGGTCTAAACAGATTGCACATGATATGCGCTTCGATGATTCTTCAATCGAGGAAGTCATATTTCAGAAGAATTTTGAAAACAATTTTTTAGTAGCAAATAACAAAATACAACGGGAGAAATAATGAAAAATGATTTAATTATAATAATGACATTATAGTGTGAGCTAATTGTTTATATAAGAGATTTTTTTCTGACCATTAATTAATTAGGTCATTAATGATAAATTTATTGTTTTTTTCCAATAAATTATTATGGAAAAATTTCATCTAATATCAATAAATGGGATTACATAGTACATAAATATTACTTTCTCTTTTTTTAAAAAGCGGTATTACTTTCTCATTTTGTTCATTCACATACATGAATTTTTTTATTAAAAGACTCTTGTACCCTTATTTATTTGTATATATCACAATTAGTATGCTTATTACAAAAAGATGATTAGAATTTAAATATTATGACCATTGTCGAAAGAAAATAGGTAAATTTGTTTTGGCAGGATCACAATTTTGAATGAAATGAGACAATTAATAAGGACCCGAGCTAAAATTAGGAGTGGCAACAGGGCCGTTTTATGCCTCTTCCGATCTCGACGGGATTTTTTTTAGGCTAGATTTCTTATGGAATTGAGTCTATATAAGAAATTGGATTGATCAAGTCAATGGTCAACCATTTACCGTTAACTTTTCTTTTTTTGGTATTACACTTTTTAATTTTCAATTGTAGTGACTTACACTTTTTAAAATAATTTTTTCAGATATATTGACGTATACTTTTTGTTAATGTTATACTGTACCTTTTAGTTATATAGACGTGCATTTTTCAGTGATATTGTGTTGCATTTTTTAGTTATAATTGCTTACATTTTTCATTAAAAACTTTGTTGCAATTTTCAATTATAGTGACTTACACTTTTTAATTAAAAAAATGTGTTGCACTTTTCAGTAATATTACGTTGCACTTTTTTGTTATAAAAATTTACATTTTTTAACATACACTTTTTCGAAAAAAAAAGTTGACCTTATAAGGGATCTTGTCTTTTTTTTTTTTTTTTTAATTCCCATCCCCACCCCGATTGGTATTGGGTATTCCAAATTCGAAAACTGAATTATTTATTATTTTTTTTTTACTTTAATAATTATTATATCTATCTAAAAAAATTAAATCATTGGGAATCAATTATATTATAAAATTATTTATTTAAAAATAAATTAAAAGAATAAAGTATAAATCAGTGAAACAATGTTTGAATATATAGAAATATATATACATAAATATACATATAGCATATAAATATTGTTCCCACATCGTCCACGATTTAAAGTTTTTCAATTTTCCTCGAAATAAAAAAATACGACAAAAAAGAAATAAACACACTATATAGGATGGATGGAGTATTTTATTATATATATTACACCATAAAAAAATGTAAATTTTAAATATTCATAAATAAAATTTATGTAATTACCATTTTTCTCTTCCCCAAAATTTATGCATTTTCAATAATTTAATCTAATTAACCAACAAAACAATAATTTAAATGCATACCCTTCAATCTAAAATAAATGTTATGTGACTTTGAGTTAAATTACATAATAAAGTTCAATTATTTTATTTTTTTTGAAAAAGAGGAAATACCACATTTAATGTTTAATACCATGTCCTTTATCCAGGTTTACCAATTCCAATTCAAAAAAAAAGAATCGCGGGCGAATATTTACTCTTGCAGTCTCTATTTCAGTCCTAGCACTTGTTCATCATTTCTCAGAATAGATGAATTTATTTCCGGTTCATTTCGCCATCCCAACGAGTGAATCATTAAGATTCATTTGTTCAATAAAATCTTTTGCATTCACAGGTTCCTTCGTCCCCACCACTTCGTGTTAGGTCAGAATTTTACAACGAAGCTTCTAATTCAATTTATTCTTGAGTCAATCTTCTTAGTCTTTATTGGCTCGAAGCTCTTGAGTTTTTTCTTCTATAATCTATAAGAAGGATTCATTTAATATTTCATTATGGATGAATCAATTAGTATTGATGCTTTATTACACTGTCTTTTATGAGAGAACTCATAGACCTTACATCTTGGAATTCTATATCATAGATATTTTTTATCTCTTTCTCTCACCCTTCCATTTATCCACACTCTTGTTCTGTATTTTGCTTTAAACTTAGAATTAATTAAAGTTTAATTCTAAAAAAATTGGAGTTGCTACAAAAATATGACCAATTTGTCATATCTTGACAGGTTCTTTAGATCCAGATAATATGAAGCGATGTGTTGGTTTTCATACTACTGGGCCGGTCTTTTTTTAATCCCAACCCCATAAAAAAAACCAACGAGTCACACACTAAGCATAGCAATTATATCAAAACAAAAGGTAAATCAAATTTTTATTCAACCCTATAGAATTAAAGAATTCGGAATTTGTTTGATTGGTCAGAAAAAGAATGAAAGAGTTTCCTCCTTTTTGTTCTATCGACAGAAAAACAATGAAAGTTTTGTTATTCCTCTTCCTTGTCTATAAAAATCCAAATTTTGATGCCTAATACCCCATAGATAGTCCGAACTGTATAGGAACAATAATCAATTTTAGCGCGAATGGTTTGTAGGGGAACCCGACCCTCTCTGATCCATTCGACACGTGCAATTTCTTTTCCGTCGATACGCCCTGCAATTTGTACTTGAATTCCTTTTGTATCTGCTTGTTCAGTCAATTCAATAGCCTTTTTCATTGCTTTTCGAAATGAAACTCTATTCTTTAATTGTCCGGCTATAAATTCTGCAAGAATATTAGGATTTCCATAAGGTTTTGCAATTCTTGTGATAGCAATGTTAAGTTTTCGATTTACATAATGAAATTCTTTTTGTAGATTCATCTGTAATTCTTCGATTCCTCGCGGTCTACTTTTGATTAATAACTTCGGGAATCCCATAAAGATTATGACCTGGATCAAATCGATTCTTTTTTGAATCTCTATGCGGGCAATTCCCTCGGCACCGGAGGATATTCTCATATTCTTTTGAACATAATTTTTGATAAAATCTCTTATTTTTTGATCTTCTTGTAGACCCTCAGAATAATTTTTTGGTTGGGCAAACCAAAGGTAATGATGACTTTGGGTTGTACCAAGTCGGAAACCAAGTGGATTTATTTTTTGTCCCATACTACCTCACTATTATACGCATCATCATATACCATAGTTGTCTTAGGGTTTTTTAACGAATCTAAATCTATATCTTCATATTCATCTAAAGATATATCTTTCACTACAATAGTTATATGACAGGTAGCTTTTTTTATTGCATAACTACGTCCTCGAGCCCGGGGTTTTAATTTCTTCGAGGCAGTACCCTCGTTAACCTCAGCTTTATTAATTACTAAATTGGCTTCGTTGGAACCCATATTGAAACTAGCATTTGCTGCTGCAGAATAAACCAATTTGAAAATGGGATAACATGCTTTATAGGGCATGAGTTCTAGTATCATAAGTGTTTCCTCGTAGGAACGGCCTTGATCAATTATTCTTCTTGCTTTCTCGGCGGATAAAGATATATGTCGACCAAAAGCGTATACTTCTTTTTGTTTCTTCTTTAGCATAAGGTTTCTCTCCTACTAATGAATCATCATTATCTATCTATATGTTTTTTAAGATAAGATTAACTAACGGCGGGATCTATTATCGCTTTTTGCGTGTCCTTGGAAATTCAAAGTAGGTACAAATTCTCCCAACTTGTGACCTACCATACGATCTGTTATATAAATAGGCAAATGCTCCTTACCATTATGAACAGCAATTGTATGGCCGATCATTGTGGGTATAATGGTAGATGCACGGGACCAAGTTACGATTATTTCTTTTTCTGCTTTTTTATTAAGCTTGTCAATTTTTCTTAATAAATGATTGGCTACAAAAGGATTTTTTTTTAGTGAACGTATCACAACTTACTCCTATTTTTTTTAAAGACGAAGAAAGAAATTCTATTTTCTCGCCTATTTACTACGACGACGAACAATCCAATTTTCACTATATTTATTCCTTTTTCTACTTCTTCTTCCAAGTGCAGGATAACCCCAAGGGGTTGTGGGTTTTTTTCTACCAATTGGGGCTCGCCCTTCACCACCCCATGGGGATGGTCTACAGGGTTCATAACGACTCCTCTTACTACAGGACGCTTACCTAGCCAACGCTTGGATCCGGCTCTACCCAAACTTTTCTGGTTCGCCCCAACATTCCCCACTTGTCCGACTGTTGCTGAGCAGTTTTTGGATATCAAACGGACCTCCCCAGAAGGTAATTTTAATGTGGCCGATTTCCCCTCTTTTGCAATCAGTTTCGCTACAGCACCCGCTGCTCTAACTAATTGTCCACCCTTTCCAAGTGTGATTTCTATGTTATGTATGGCCGTGCCTAAGGGCATATCGGTTGAAGTAGATTCCTCTTTTTGATCAATCAAAACCCCTTCCCAAACTGTACAAGCTTCTTCCAAAGCATACGGCTTTCTGGATGTAGATGATGATATCTATACAGACGGATCTTATATATATGGTACAATGAAGTACCGCATGGGTGGATATCTATATGAATCCAAATCTGCCGAATCACTCATGGTATGATCTTCTACATCCTAGGTTTTCTCGTTCCGTCATCTGGCTTATGTTCTTCATGTAGCATTCAGACCGAATGACTCTATGAAATTACGTCGATACTTCCACATATTATGGGTAACGTAGGAGACATCTCTATTTTTCCCCCGGGGAATCTTTAGAATTCCCACTGCTTAGCTTTCAATTCGCCTCTGACCATCAAATGAAATGTGAATAACCCGTCCTCCTCTCTTTGAAAGAAGGGGCGCTTCCGGTTCTGTCGGTGCTTGAAACTATTTTGTCTTCTCCATATTACTATATCTCTAGAGTCAATAATTTTATATGAGGAACTGCTGAACTCAATCACTTGCTGCCGTTACTCTTCAGTTTTCTGTTGAGGTCTATCCTGTAGAGGTACTCAAATTGGATCAGTGATCGATTTCTAGGTTTCGTCGTAAACCTAATTGGTTACTTCCAATTACGTAAATCAATAGTTCAAACCACACTCAAAGGTAGGGCATTTCCCATTTTTATAGGAACTTCATAACCATATCTAATCAATGGTTGAATTAGCGCAGAATTCGCACACGCACTGGATTTGCTTGCCCGTTAATTTTTATTAATCAACTTTAAAATGTTTTTATTATTATTTGTTTGATCTTAAAAACATATATGTCTCGCTCTGCTACCAATCAATACTGGAACTCAAAGCAAAATAATCATATTTGTTACATAAATTAAAAATCAGATAAAATTGTTTTGATGAACTTTAACATTGAATCACCAAGGAGAAAATTTCATTTTACGTCCTGTAACTTAGACTTAATCCAATTTATATCCTTTAAATTTTTACTTTTTCGATTTACGTCCTTTTTTGTACAATTTACGTCCTTTCCGCCGAAAAATTTTAAAACTTACCGGAATGTGAGGAATAAATTGGAATTCCGGCCAAATAGTCTAATTTACGTCCTTAAGTTTGAAAATTAAAATTTTCTAAAAATCCCATTAAAGATTTAAAAAATCTAAAACTATCATTAAAAATCCAAAAGTCTCCTTAAAATTAAAAAATATAAAATGTGTAAAATAAAATTCAAAATATATCTCTAAAATTTCAAAAAATATCATTTCAAATTATAAAATTCTAAAATTTTAAAAATACAAAAAATAAAAAATTCTACAATTCAAAGAATGGAAAATGTGTAATTTAAAAATTAAGAAATTCAAAATTTCATTAATTTATTAAAAATATGTACATTAAAAATTACTAATTCTAAAAATCATAATGAGAATAATAAAAATTATTAACATTTCATTAAAAATTAAATCAGACTTGATTCAGACTCGTTTGCCATTAAAGTTTTGCTCGAACTCCTAAAAAATTTGGGTCCCACAAGATTTTCCAACTCACCGTCGAGGTTGAATGGAAGTTCCACACCTTGATCAATTTTAGAACCGTCCCAAATTCATTTTCACGATATTTTTAAAATTGTGAAATTTTTTATTTTAAACAATTTTAAAATTTACAATTTACACATTTTTCAGATTTTTTATTTTAAACATTTTAGAAGAAAAAAAAAATTAAATTTACACATTTTTCAGATTTTTTGAATTGTAGAATTTATAAAAAAAAATTGAATTTTTATATTTATTTTTACACATTTTATAAGTTTTTAATGAGATTTTTTAATTTTTAATGATATTTTCAGATTTTTTTAATTATTAATTTATAATTTTCAAACATAAAGGATGTAAATTGGACTATTTGATCGGATTTCTTATTTTCCGGTGGAAAGGATGTAAATTGGACCTAAAATGATGTAAATTGGACACCCAAGGACGTAAATTGAAAATGTGAAAATTTAAAGGATATATCTTGGATTAGACCTAAGTTACAGGACGTAAAATGAAATTTTCTTAATCACCAAGTTAAAAAAAAAAAAAAGACTGTAAATTATCATGTCTCGATCTCATCACATGCATGTTTTAGTGATATATATGAAAATAAATAAAACTATCAAGACAAATAATTATCACATTCAACAAATAAAATCAGTAGTAATCACTATGATCTTCGATCTCACAGTAAAATAATCATATTAATTATTACATCAATTGAAATTAAATAAAATTATTTTAAAAGTTCATAAACATGTCTAACTTAAATCAACAGTTTATTTCCCAGGATATTATTATTTTTTATTCATCTCCACTTTATTGATGATCTTCAAACCACGGCAAGTTAATTGGTCCTGGATCGAACTAGCTACCACCATCCCATTGCAACGCCATTAGGGCTGATAAAATGTTAGACAAATTAATCCATTAAAAAACAATTTGGTTTAAAAAATAAATCATAAATATAATTAAGATACTTAGAAATTATAAGGATTAAGAACATAAAAAGTTACAAAATAGAACTTCAAATTAATTAAAATAAATAATTCTAGGGGTAAATGCATTTTTTTATCACTTAAATTGCACAAGTTTTGAATTTTATCATTTAAATTTTTTGACTTTGAAATTAGTTTCTATGTTTACGAAACTCTGTTTTTTAATCATTTTACTTGCAAAACATATGTTATTTTAAGCTTAAAATATAGGTTAGATACTTATGACCGATATTTGAGTTTTAAGCACTATCAAAATTATCAATATTGTCTAACATATAATTATCATCTCCAGAGAAAATACATACCTGATTTTCTGATGGTCTCGGGTTAGGGTACTCTATATCACCCAAAGGGTTTCTAAGAGCGGGTGCACCCGCACTCGTACTCGTTCCTGCACCCGTACTCGCAGCTGCATTTGCACGTGTATTTATGCGTACATCTACACGTACACCTGGAGTAGCGTTGTCGGTTGGGGGTGTAGGTAGAACGAATACTGAGTTCACATGGACATGGATGGTAGGTGCTATCACCATGCCACTGTTGTGTAAAAGAACAATGCATTAGTAAAAAAAAAAAAACAATTACTATCATAATTAATATACTTTGTTATCATTTAAATAAAAAATATGCTTCTAATGCGATTTTTGTGCGATATACTCAGTGTCATCAAATTTCCACCAGCTAGCATTATTAGTGTAATTATAGGAAAATTCATCCCATATTAATTAAACAACCGTAATTAATGAATTGTAACTATATTTATATTACTATAAACATTTCAATTAAATAAATGGCAATTAACTACATTATTGATGATTTTAGTATACTTGCCTAGGAGTTGGAGTTGCAGCTCGCATATCATGCGCATAGATGTGAATTTCAAGATCACGAGGCTGCAAAGATCATAAAATATATATACTGTATTAGAAATGCACAAAAAAAAAATATATGCACAAAATATATATATACACATATAGCTGTTAATTTTAATTTTGAGTTATATGTTTTCTAATTAATAGTAAAATTTAATCTGGGTCTTCATTCATTCATTTGAATCAAGTAAATGAAATAAAACACCTATATATTAATTACTTACTAATTATTCAGTAAATGATCAATTGAAGTAACTTAGCAACATAATAATTAAATAATTGAATATAATTCAATAGATACATATATGCTTTAATTATTTCAATCCTAGTATGATCATACCAACTAATAGAGAAAAACAAGTCACTAGTGATCCAAACTCTTGATATCATAAAATATTAATTCATAAATTAATTCAAAATCTCAAATGCAAAAAAATAAAATCCACACAAGATCTTCACACTATATGCACGGCATATTTATGAATTCCAACAGTAAACCATATTGGCATAAATTATTTATAAGCTTCACAAGAAATTCATCCGTGGGTTCCATTTTAGAAATTATTTAGATAATTAATAAATTCAGTACTTATGTACTCTTTTTAGTTTTTGTAGGAAGAAGTTGGACTTACATTATTTTCTACATCTATAGAAGAAGAATCATCATCAACACCGAGTGAAAGCCAATTTCCGTTTTCAATCATCCGGCAATTGGGACACTTCATAATTCGGTCCCTATAATTGAATTCTGAGCCGATACAATCTACAATAAAAACAAACTTCTTTATTTTTGTAAAATGTAACATCAAAAATTCGATTGTAAATTAAGAAACAAAGTGATCATACATAGAAATACAATGAACATCAATATTTATCTATATATATAAATAAATAAAAGGTGAAATAGGACCAGTCAATCTATGTCGCATCGGGCTCCACTCTTAACCTGGAAGAGGCAACGGGGCCGGTTTATGCCTCCTCCAGCCCTGACCCGACGAGAATTTTTGTCCCAAATTCATGAACCACGATAGAGATTTTTTTTTTTAATTCTTATCCCGACCCAAAAATTAAATTATTATTTTTCTATTTTAGTAATTGTTATATTTCCCTAACAAAACTATAATTGAGAATCAATTATATTATAAAACTATTTATTTAAAAATAATTTGAAATAACAAAACATAAATAATCAAAACAACATTTAAATATATAGATCTATATACATACATAAAACATAAAAAACATGTATATAATATATATCGGGGCGGGTGCAGCGTGCGGGTGGAGCGTATAAATACCGTCCCCACTCTGTTCCCGATATAAACATTTTCTGATTTACTAAAAAATCGAACTGAAACTGATAAAATAACAAAATAAATTCGGGATCGGGCGGATCTCTACGGATCCGGTATTAATTATCACCCCTATCCTAATCGTAGCCCCGGTAATTGTCGAGCCTCGACCTTTGTTTTTTAGTTAGTTTTTTGGACGGACTACCCAACGGGCTCCGACCACAACCCCGAGATCTATCGGCTACGATCATCGTTATCATTACGAAACCTTAATTTTTTTCCAAACTAATTCATCATTAATCAGATCGGCAACACTCTTTTTTTTTAGTTCAAACAGTTTGTCACAAAAATTTAACCTAAACAATAAAATAAAAAAAACACACATATGTACCTAAATGAAATTGATGCCCACATATTAGTTTAGCCGTTCCTCTACAATTATCCTCTATAACTGGGTCTAAACAGATTGCACATGATATGCGCTTCGATGATTCTTCAATCGAGGAAGTCATATTTCGGAAGAATTTCGAAAACAATTTTTTAATAACAAATAACAAAATACAATGGAAGAAATAATAAAAATGATTTAATTATAATAATGACATTATAGTGTGAGCTAATTGTTTATATAAGGGATTTTTTTTCTGACCATTAATTAGGTCAATAATGATAAATTTATTGTTTTTTTCCAATAAATTATTATGGGAAAATTTCACCTAATATCAATAAATGGGATTACAGAGTACATAAATATTACTTTCTCTTTTTTTAAAGAGGTATTACTTTCTCATTTTGTTCATTCTCATACATCAAATTTTTTATATTAAAAGACTCTTGTACCCTTATTTATTTGTATATATCACAATTAGTATGCTTATTACAAGAAGATGATTAGAATTTAATAATTATGACCATTGTTGAAAGAAAATAGGTAAATTTGTATTGGCATGATCACAATTTTGAATAAAATGAGACAATTAATAAGGACCTGAGCTAAAATTAGGAGTGGCAACGGGGCCGATTTATGCCTCTTCCGATTTCGACGGGATTTTTTTAGGGTAGATTTCGTATGAAATTGAGTCTATGTAAGAAATTGGATTGATCAAGTCAACGGTCAACCATTTACCGTTGACTTTTTTTGGTATTACACTTTTTTATTTTCAATTGTAGTGACTTACACTTTTAAAAATAATTTTTTCAAATATATTGACGTAAACTTTTTGTTAATGTTATATTGCACCTTTTAGTTATATAGACGTGCATTTTTTAGTAATATTGTGTTGCACTTTTTAGTTATAATTACTTAAATTTTTCATTAAAAACTGTGTTGCACTTTTCAATTATAGTGACTTACACTTTTTAATAAAAAATTGTGTTGCACTTTTCAGTAATATTGTGTTGCACTTTTTTGTTATAAAGACTTACATTTTTTAAAAATATACACTTTTTCGAAAGAAAAAAAAGTTAACCTTATAAGGGATCTTGTCTTTTTTTTAAAAAAATTCCCATCCCCACTCCGATTGGTATTGGGTAGTCCAAATTCGAAAACTGAATTATTTATTTAATTATTTCTTTTTTACTTTAATAATTATTATATCTATCTAAAAAATTATATCATTAGGAATCAATTATATTATAAAATTATTTATTTAAAAATAAATTAAAAGAATAAAGTATAAATCAATGAAACAATGTTTGAATATATAGAAATATATATATATATACATAAATATAAAATAATATACACATATTATATTTTGAGGCGGGCTTGGAGTGGGGCATATAGCATATAAATATTGTTCCCGCCTCGTCCCCTATTTAAAGTTTTTCGATTTTTCTCGAAATAAAAAAAATACAATAAAAAAGAAATAAGCACACTATATAGGATGGATGGAGTATTTTATTATATATATTACACCATAAAAAAATGTAAATTTTAAATATTCATAAATAAAATTTATGTAATTAATTAACATTTTTCTCTTCCCCAAAATTTATGCATTTTAAATAATTTAATCTAATTAACCAACAAAACAATAATTTAAATGCATACCCTTCAATCTAAAATAAATGTTATGTGAATTTGAGTTAAATTACATAATAAAGTTCAATTGATTTTTTATTTTTTTTTAAAAAGAGGAAATACCACATTTAATGTTTAATACCATAACCATATCTAATCATCTAGTTGAATTAGCGCACTGAATTCGCACACGCACGCACTGGATTTGCTTGCCCGTTAATTTTTATTAATCAACTTAAAAATGTTTTTATTATTATTTGTTTGATCTTAAAAAAGTATATGTCTCGCTCTGCTACCAATCAATACTGTAACTCAAAGCAAAATAATCATATTTGTTACATAAATTAAAAATCAGATAAAATTGTTTTGATGAACTTTAACATTGAATCATCACCAAGTAATCACTATGATCTTCAATCTCAAAGTAAAATAATCATATTAATTATTACATCAATTGAAATTAAATAAAATTGTTTTTAAAGTTCATAAACATGTCTAACTTAAATCAACAGTTTATTTTTTAGGATATTGTTATTTTTTATTCATCTCCACCTTGTTGATGATCTTCAAACCACGGCAAGCTAATTGGTCCCGGCTCGAACTAGCTACCACCATCCCATTGCAACGCCATTAGGGCTGATAAAATGTTAGACAAATTAATCGATTAAATAACAATTTGGTTTAAAAAATAAATCATAAATATAATTAAGATACTTAGAAATTATAAGGATTAAAAACATAATAAGTTACAAAATAGAACTTCAAATTAATTAAAATAAATAATTCTAGGGGTAAATGCATTTTTTTTTATCACTTAAGTTGCACCAATTTTGAATTTTATCCTTTAAATTTTTTGACTTTGAAATTAGTTTCTATGTTTACGGAACTTTGTTTTTTAATCATTTTACTTGCAAAACATATAATATAGGTTAGATACTTATGACCGATATTTGAGTTTTAAGCATTATCAAAATTATCAATATTGTCTAACATATAATTATCATCTCCATACAAAATACATACCTGATTTTCTGATGGTCTCGGGTTAGGGTCCTCTATGTCACCCAAAGGGTTTCTAAGAGCGGGTGCACCCGCACTCGTACTCGTTCCTGCACCCGTACTCGCAGCTGCATTTGCACGTGTATTTATGCGTACATCTACACGTACACCTGGAGTAGCGTTGCCGGTTGGGGGTGTCGGTAGAACGAATACTGAGTTCTCATGGACATGGATGGTAGGCGCTATCACCAGGCTACTGTTGTGTAAAAGAACAATGTATAAGTAAAAAAAAAAAAACAATTACTATCATAATTAATATACTTTGTTATCATTTAAATAAAAAATATGCTTCTAATGCGATGTTTGTGCGATATACTCATTGTCATCAAATTTCCACCGGCTAGCATTATTAGTGTAATTATAGGAAAATTCATCCCATATTAATTAAACAACCGTAATTAATTAAACAATAGTAATCATGATTGTTATAATAACTATATTTATATTTGCCTAGGAGTTGGAGTACTATAAACATTTCAATTAAATAAATGGTAATTAACTACATTATTGATGATTTTAGTATACTTGCCTAGGAGTTGGAGTTGCAGCTCGCATATCATGAGCATAGATGTGAATTTCAAGATCACGTGGCTGCAAAGATCATAAAATATATATATACTGTATTAGAAATGCACAAAAAAAATATATATGCACAAAAAATATATATATACATATAGCTGTTAATTTTAATTTTGAGTTATATGTTTCCTAATTAATAGTAAAATTTAATCTGGTTCTTCATTCATTCATTTGAATCAAGTAAATGAAATAAAACACCTATTACTTACTAATTATTCAGTAAATGATCAATTAAAGTAACTTAGCAATATATTAATTAAATAATTGAATATAATTCAATAGATACATATATGCTTTAATTATTTCAATCCTAGTATGATCATACCAAATAATAGAGAAAAACAAGTCACTAGTGATCCAAACTCTTGATATCATAAAATATTAATTCATAAATTAATTCAAAATCTCGAATGCAAAAAAATAAAATCCACACAAGATCTTCACACTATGCACGGCATATTTATGAATTCCAACCGTAAACCATATTGGCATAAACTATTTATAAGCTTCACAAGAAATTCATCCGTGGGTTCCATTTTAGAAATTATTTAGATAATTAATAAATTCAGTACTTATGTACTCTTTTTAATTTTTGTAGGAAGAAGTTGGACTCACATTATTTTCTACATCTATAGAAGAATCATCATCAACACCGGGTGAAAGCCAATTTCCGTTTTCAATCATTCGGCAATTGGGACACTTCATAATTCGGTCCCTATAATTGAATTCTGAGCCGATACAATCTACAATAAAAACAAACTTCTTTATTTTTGTAAAATGTCACATCAAAAGTATTGTAAATTAAGAAACAAAGTGACCATACATGCATGGAAAAACAATAAACATCAATATTTATCTATATAAATAAATAAATAAATAAAAGGTGAAATAGAACCGACCAATCTACATTGCACGGGCTCCACTCCTAACCTAGAAGTGGCAACGGGGCCGGTTTATGCCTCCTCCAGCCCCGACCCAATGAGAATTTTTGTTCCAAATTCATGAACCACAACAGAGATTTTTTTTTTAATTCTTTTCCTGACTCAAAAATTAAATTATTATTTTTCTATTTTAGTAATTGTTATATTTTCCTAACAAAACTATAATTGAGAATCAATTATATTATAAAACTATTTATTTAAAAATAATTTGAAATAACAAAACATAAATAATCAAAACAACATTTAAATATATAGATCTATATACATACATAAAACATAAAAAACATAAAAAACATGCACATAATATATATCGGGGCGGGTGCAGCGTGCGGGTGGGGCGTATAAATACCGTCCCCGCTTTGTTCCCAATTTAAACCTTTTTTGATTTACTAAAAAATCGAACTGAAATTGATAAAATTACAAAATAAATTTAGGATCGGGCGGGTCTCTACGGATCCAGTATTAATTATCCCCCTATCCAAATCGTAGCCCCGGTAATCGTCGAGCCTCGACCTTTGTTCTTAGTTAGTTTTTTGGACGGACTACCCAACGGGCTTCGACCACAACCCCGAGATCTATCGGCTACGATCATCGTTATTATTACGAAACCTTAATTTTTTTCCAAACTAATTCATCATTAATCAGATCGACAACACTCTTTTTTTTAGTTCAAACAGTTTGCCACAAAAATTTAACATAAACAATAAAATTAAAAAAATATATAAAATAAAAAAAAACACACATATGTACCTAAATGAAATTGATGCCCACATATTAGTTTAGCCGTTACTCTACAATTATCCTCTAAAGCCGGGTCTAAACAGATTGCACATGATATGCGCTTCGATGATTCTTCAATCGAGGAAGTCATATATCGGAAGAATTTCGAAAACAAATTTTTAGTAGCAAATAACAAAATACAACGGAAGAAATAATAAAAAATGATTTAATTATAATAATGACATTATAGTGTGAGCTAATTGTTTATATAAGGGATTTTTTTCTGACCATTAATTAGGTCAATAATGATAAATTTATTGTTTTTTTCCAATAAATTATTATGGAAAAATTTCACCTAATATCAATAAATGGGATTACAGAGTACATAAATATTACTTTCTCTTTTTTAAAAAGAGGTATTACTTTCTCTTTTTGTTCATTCACATACATCAAATTTTTTAATTAAAAGACTCTTGTACCCTTATTTATTTGTATATATCACAATTAGTATGCTTATTACAAGAAGATGATTAGAATTTAATAATTATGACCATTGTTGATAGAAAATAAAATAGGTAAATTTGTATTGGCAGAGCACAATTTTGAATAAAATGAGACAATTAATAAATACCTGTGCTAAAATTAGGAGTGGCAACGGGTCGATTTATGCCTCTTCCGACTCCGACGGGATTTTTTTTTTAATTCCCATCCCCGTCCTAATCGGTATCGGGTATTCCAAATTCGAAAATCGAATTATTTATTTAATTATTATTCTTCTATTTTAATAATTATTATACCTATCGAAAAAAAATTATATCTTTCAGAATCAATTATATTATAAAATTATTTATTTAAAAATAAATTAGAAGAATAAAGTATAAATAAGTGAAACAATGTTTAAATATATAGAAATATATACATACATAAATATAAAAAAATATATATACGCATATTATATTTTGAGGCGGGTTCGGGGCGGGGCATATAGCATATAAATATTGTCCCCGCCTCGTCCTCGATTTAAAGTTTTTCAATTTTCCCCAAAATAAAAAAATGACAAAAAAATAACTCCTATCAAAACGGGGCGGAACAAATCATCATGGATTCGTTATAAATTGTCATCCCTGGCTACAATTCATTAATATGTATATATATATATATATGTATATGTATGTGTGTTTGTGTGTGTGTATTGACAATTTATTTTTATTTTTTATTTTCTCTGAGAGTGAAAATAAATAATTTAAACACTTTCAGATGTAAACACAATGGAAAAGAGTATTCAACTTTAATACATTAATGGGATCTTTTACGTGTAGTCAGGGTGTCGTAATAACTATCATAATCAGTTAATTTGAACCATTAAAATTCAAATGTAAAGGTTTAAACTTGATGATATGTTACCTTTTGTATAATGTGTTGTATATATTCAACGTATGTGTGTATGGTGTTGTACATTTATATTTTTATATTTAATTTAATTAATTAAAATATATAATTTTAAAATTATATTTTTATCCTTATATTATTAAAATATTATATTATTATCTTTATTTAAATTTAAAATTAATAATCAAAATAACATTAAATTACTTACATTTTATCAATTTAAAATTAATTATGAATTGAATCGTATTCTTCTAGGTTCCATTCATTCTTTTTTCATCTTTTCAAGAAAAGAAAAGAACAGGCGATCGCCACCACCCTACGCCACCGCCATCATGCTCGTCTGCACACCGCCACCGTCCTCGCGCTCTTCTGCCCGCCGTCCTCACATACTATCAACTAATCCAATTGAAAATCGATCTAGAGAACTCAAGATCATTTCAATGCTTTAATTGTCTATCCAAGTGTCCTGTGGATTTGAGCAAAATACTATGCAAAACCCCCTGAAAAATACATTAGCAAAACAATTTGAGGGTATGCCAATGAGTGCTCAACACAAAACTTAGGCATGCCAATGCATTCAGAATTCTAAAAGTCTACTGCATATGATTATCAACCCGCCTATCAATAAACTTAAACGGACAATTACTCCTCTGTCCAGTAAAATTTTGCTCACTTCTTTTTATATATGTTTTTAAAAAAATTATTTTTTAATTATAAAAAATATGTGTGGGATAACGAGTAAACAATAGTGTTGGTGCATACTCAACCTTGTAAATAAAGTAAAAAAAATACTCAAAAAAGTTAATTATTTAAATAGAATAAACATATACTTTGTGGACTCAAAAATCTGTCTGAACAAAATTTTACAGGACGGAGGGAGTATAAACAATTCCCAAGGATAATTATATATTATTGGGCCTAATTTTATGTTACGTGTTTGTTTGGTCCATGCGGCAGTTTATCTATTTAGATCAGTTAGGAAGTTCCATAATTTAAATATATTCGGCCCATTCAATTTAGGGCTCATGTAAAGCAGTATATAACTTCCTTCCTTCTCATGTTTATTCAAGAATTCAAGATATAGAATTATGTTCTGCGTATTCTTCTTCAAATTTAACATGGTATCAGAGCACCGATCTTGGTGAATTACTCGACGCCTACGTTTAAGATTGTACACTGTTGAGTCTATCTTTTATTGCGCGAGTCCATGGCAGACAACAAGAACGACGATAAAGTCGTCAAGAAAGATGGTGGCTCCGGCAGTGGCTTGGAATTGTCGACTGTCGTGATTGATTCGATGTCACCATATTATTTGCACGCTTCGGACAAACCTGGAGACGTCTTTGTTGGAGTATTACTCAAAGACGGAAATTATGGCGATTGGCTCGACGATATGACAAATTCGTTATATGCCAAGAACAAAATAGGCTTCGTGGACGGTGAAATTCCGATGCCGTCCACCACTGATCCCTACTCACCATACTGGAAACGGGCTAATGCGATGGTGAAAGGTTGGTTGATGAATAGTATGGAGGTTGAAATCCGCCAGAGTGTAAAGTTTCGAACGGCTCGGGAAATTTGGCTCGACCTTGAAGGGCGTTTTGGAAAGGAGAGTGCGTGTTACAGGCCTTACCCTCAAGAAAGCTGATTGGAGTGGGTAAATGTTATAATGGGCTATACTACCTAGAACCTTTAAAGACTAAGGGGGCTGTTTTGGCAGTCACCGGAGGGAACTCAGAATTGTGGCATAGTCGATTTGGTCATGCGTCCGATGGCAAGTTACGTCAAATTTCTTCTTTACAAAATTTTAAGAGAAAAGCTGTTTTTTGTGATCCTTGCATACGAGCTAAGCAGACTCGGTTGCCTTTTCCTATTAGCACTACACATACTACTCGTTGTTTCGAGCTCATTCATTGTGATATTTGGGGACCTTATAAATGTGATACGTTTAGTGGTGCACGATATTTTTTATCAATTGTTGATGACCATAGCAGGGGTGTATGGATCTTTCTAATGCAACGAAAATCTGAAGTTACCAAACACTTGATTCAGTTTTGTAACATGGTTCATACTCAATTCAAACACAGGGTTGAACGCATCCGTTCGGACAATGGGGTGGAGTTCCAAACTTCCGTATTATTGGATTATTATGGCACTAATGGAATTCTATTTGAAAGCTCGTGCACCGACACACCCCAACAGAATGGCATCGTGGAAAGAAAGCATAGACACATATTGGAGGTGGCTAGGGCCATTCGTTTTGAATCGGGATTACCAATTGAATTTTGGGGTGAATGTGTGCTTACGGCTGTGTATATCATCAATCGCCTTCCTTCTCCAGTTATTTCGAACAAGACACCTTTTGAGGTTCTATTTAGAAGATCACCACCCATCACTCATCTTCGAACGTTTGGTTGTCTAGTCTACGCTCATGACAATCGCCACAAGGATAAATTTGGTGAAAGGGGGAGCGCTTGCATATTCGTTGGGTATCCACGCGGACAGAAGGCATATCGAGTATTTGACATACATGATCATAAATTTTACACGTCCCGTGATGTCACTTTTGTTGAGAATATATTTCCTATGAAAGGATGTGAATCGATGAACCTGCAAGATGCCCTTCGCATGGCACAGGATCGAGTTGGTGGTCACTCGGCAGAGATTCCAGCGTCGTCTCGCCCCTTTATCCGACACTCACCATTGCCGATGACTGAGTTCAACACCACACCCGTCCCCTTGTTGAACTCGGAATCACCTACTGTGGCACCGTCTTCGACACAATCTGACGCTGCAGTTCCAGAATCTCCGCCCCCTGATGCAGCGCGTCGTGTGAGCCAACGCATAAAAACCCGTCCCAAGCATCTGGACGCATACACGACAGACTTGCCCCAGTCGGTTGATCATGCCCGACCGCCTGCCCATACAACATGCTCAACAGTCCACCCTATCTCTCGCCATATTTCTTATAAAAAGTTTTCCGCTGCTCATAAGGCCTTTTTGGCATCTATCACATCACGTGATGAACCGAAGTATTTCTCCCAAGCAATTAAAGATCCGTTGTGGCGAGAAGCAATGGCTAAAGAAATTCGTGCGCTCGAAGCCAACAAAACTTGGACATTGACGTCCCTTCCTCCCGGAAAGAAAGTGGTTGGCTCAAAATGGGTATATAAAATCAAGTATAAGCCTAATGGAGAGGTAGAGAGATATAAGGCTCGACTAGTTGCAAAGGGTTTCACACAAATTGAAGGCGTTGATTTCCATGAGACATTTGCCCCGGTTGCCAAATTGGTAACAGTACGTTGTATGCTCGCCATAGCCGCCAAGCGCAATTGGAAAGTCCACCAATTGGATGTGAATAACGCCTTCCTTCATGGTGATTTGCGCGAACAAGTGTACATGAGTGTTCCGCAAGGATTTTCAAAGGATGGAGATACTAGGGTCTGCAAACTCCAAAAGTCACTCTACGGGCTACGCCAAGCTTCTCGAAATTGGTATGAGAAATTTACTCAAGCACTTATTGCAATAAATTTTCGCCAATCCCGGGCAGATCACTCCTTATTCATATTTCGAAAGGGTTCCACTTACGTTTCCGCACTCATTTATGTTGACGACGTATTACTTGCCGGCAATGATTCCACATTTATTGCTTTTGTGAAGAAATATTTGGATGATAAATTTAGCATCAAAGACTTGGGCACTCTAAAATATTTTTTAGGGATCGAGGTTGCGCGTTCACCCGAGGGATTCGTCCTTAGTCAAAGGAAATATGCATTGGATATCCTTGAAGAGAGTGGTGTTCAAGGTAGTCGACCGAGCGCCTTTCCTATGGAGCAAAATCTAAAGTTGATCCCGGATGATGAAAGCCCCTTAATCGACGCCTCCCAATATCGACGATTGGTTGGTCGATTATTATACCTCACTGTCACACGACCGGATATTGTCTTTCCGGTTAGCCAATTAAGTCAGTTTCTTAGTCAACCTCGACAATCTCACTTAACAGCTGCACTTCGGGTTCTACGTTATCTGAAACAGACTCCTGGTCAGGGCATCTTCTTATCGGCCAAAGGAGACTTTGCGCTGCAAGCTCATTGCGACGCGGATTGGGCAGGCTGCCCCTTCACGCGTCGCTCGTCCACTGGATATTTTATTACACTTGGAGGGGCTCCTGTTTCGTGGCGAACGAAGAAGCAGTCTGTAGTATCTAGATCTTCTGCGGAGGCTGAATATAGGGCTATGGCGACGACAGTATGTGAGGTGGTATGGCTTAGATGGTTGCTACAAGATTTTGGAGTTTGTCAGACTGGTCCCACACAATTGTTTTGCGACAATCAGGCAGCGCGCCATATTGCTATGAACCCGGTATTTCACGAGCGAACTAAACATGTTGAAATGGATTGCTATTTTGTTCGTGAAAAGGTTACTAAAGGAGTTGTTCTTCCAAGTATGGTCACCACAGAGAATCAGGTTGCAGATATTTTCACTAAGGCACTTGGAACTGATCGTTTTCGTTTCCTTCGAGGCAAGTTGGGTGTTCGGGACTTGCACACTCCAACTTGAGGAGGAGTATTGGGCCTAATTTTATGTTACGTGTTTGTTTGGCCCATGCGGCAGTTTATCTATTTAGATCAGTTAGGAAGTTCCATAATTTAAATATATTCGGCCCATTCAATTTAGGGCTCATGTAAAGCAGTATATAACTTCCTTCCTTCTCATGTTTATTCAAGAATTCAAGATATAGAATTATGTTCTGCGTATTCTTCTTCAAATTTAACATATATATATATATAATTAAACCATAAAACAACATGAATAAGTATTTCAATTTTATCTACATCATTGACTATTCCACAAAAAAATTGCAACAAGGATAGAGTCATACTTAATTCACTAGGCCTCGAAGTAAATTGAGCGAAGGGAGAGGGCGAGCATGGAAATCATGGCGGCGTCGAGCTTAAGAATCGCGGCGGGGGAGTTCTCGACTCTCTTTCAAGCTTGAGAATCGCTGCTCACGGGGAAGACGGAGAGGCGACCGATCGCTGCTCACCGAGGAGAATTGGCGGAGGCGTAAAAAAATCCATCGGATTTTTTATTTATATCAAAAATCCGATTGATTTAGAAATCACTTTGATTTGTTTGTTTAATTATTCTTAAAATAATTTAATTGGTTTTTGTTTAATTTGTTTATATAATTTTTAAATAATATAATTAAAGAATAGTAGAATAGTAAATAACAAAATACACTTTAAAAAATAATTATATTAAAATAAATCTGTATAATAGGTAGCAGGTTCATACGACGCATATATACGACGCCACGTGGCGCAATTCGACGTGTTGACTACATAGTCACTTTGTACAACTTCACTACACTAAAAAAAACTCTACATTTCATTGGAAAAAATAGAGAAAAACTAATTAAGCTCCAATGGAGCAATTTTAAGAATGAAATAAATGTTATAAAATCTACCTCCACATTAGAATTATATCCACACCATAAAACTAAACCAAACATGGCTCTGAAGATCGACATTCTGAAAGCTTTTAACATTGTTAGATGGGATTTCTTGATAGAAGTAATGCGACGACTGGGATTTTGTGATGATTTTATTAAATTGGTTAGTTGTATTTTAAAGTCAGCTCGTCTCTTGGTTATGGTGAATGGACAGCCGCAAAGTTATTTTCAATGTTTACAGGGGGTTAGGCAAGGAAACCCTTTGTCGCCCCTTCTTTTTTGTCTAGCGGGGGAAATTCTCACGAGAGGTCTAGACAAGGTTGTTGAACATGGACGACTACAACCAGCTTTCATTCGCAGGGACTTGGCATTCCCAGTGTTACTATTATACGCTGATGACATACTCATCTTTTGTCGCGCAACAAGGGGTGGTATAAGAACGGTAAAGGCAGTGTTAGAATGCTATGGTGGATTATCAGGGCAGGTATTCAATCCGCATAATTTTGTGTCTACTTTGGGAAATATGTGAGCAATAACAACAAAACTTACGTGCGCCTGTTGCTGGGAATGACTTACAACTCCCTTCCGTTTACGTATCTTGGCGCACCGCTGTTCAGGGGCTCCCTAAAAGCAAGACACATGCATGAGGTTTCGGATAAAGTTATCTCTAAATTTTCAGCATAGAATGGACCAGCCTTGTCTCTTGCAAGCCAGGTTTGCTTAGTAAACCATGTCATTACGTCGTCACTAGTGCATACAATGATGGTTTACAAGTGGCAGAAAGCCAGCTGCAGAAAATTGAGAGAGCAATGACAAATTTTATTTGGACGGGCGAAATTGACAAGAGGGGATACTGCTCGGTTCCTTGGGCGAAGATGATTGCTCCGAAAAGCGAGGCAGGTTTGGGAGTTCGCTCAATTATATGTGCGAATGCAGCCTATCTTCGAAAAGTGGCATGGAATATCTTAAAGGACACAAGCCCACCAATGTGCTTCTTGAGGGAACGCTTTCTGCCGCAAGGAGGAATACGAGAGGCTACTGTCACGTCGACAATTTGGAGAGGAATTCGGCCTCATTTACTACATTTCTCCGCGCGAGCTAGGTGGATTGTCGGCAAGGGTGAGTCGAAAAACTTCTGGCTTGATAATTGGCTAGGATACGCCATAGTAGATCGACTAAATATGCCCAATTCGGCCAGGCCTTCTTATAAGTACAGCATATTAGATTATCTAGTGGAAGAAAATTGGTTCCTAGACGCGGATTTTGTGAGACAATGCCCGGAAATCACATCGGACATTGTAAATTATATATGCGCCACGGATGGGGATAAGCAAATATGGCCAGCCTCAAAGCATGGTAATCTAACTGCAAAAATCGCATATGAGCAGCTTCGCCTGAAATTCCCTACGGTGAGCTAGGGCGTTTGGGTCTGGGCGTCGTTCATTCCGCCGAGACGTTCAATGGTGGCATGGAGATTAGTTCATGGGAAACTGCCCACGTGGGAACACGTCCGTAAATTGGGTATCATGGCCCCGGGAATCTGCGCATTATGCAAGGCAGGGGAGGAAAGTATAGATCATCTTTTCAGTAGCTGTGTGCACTTCAAACACACAATGGACATGTTCACAAGTATTTTTCAAGTGAGAATTAACACGGATGGGGGTTTCCTCGATTGGTTTTTGCAGGCAATGAGTGTCAAACTCAGCCCACAAATCACGGATCTTTGGAGATTGGGCCTGATATCATTAATATGGCAAGTATGGCACTACAGAAATGAATCAGTTTTTAACAGCAATTGCCCGACGCCAGAAATGACACGGGTGGCAGTTTGGGCGTTAATTAGCGCGACATGCGGAGAAAAAATTGGCACAATGCACAACACGGTTTTCGATCTTGGGGTGCTTAAGGCCTTCCGCATTAAGGGAAACCCGAGAAAGGCTCCATCGATAGTTGCGGTACGATGGAAGCCGCCGGCAACAGACGTTGTCAAAGTAAACGTATACGGAGTAACATCGGGCGTGCCTGGAGTAATAAAGGGAGCAGACATATTTCAGAATCAGTTGGGGGCTTTTTTGGGCGCCTTCTCAATGAGCCACGGACGGGGAATGGCATACGAAGCAGAGGTACTCACCGCCTTACATGCGATCCAACAAGCGGACATTCACAGATGGAGCAACCTATGGCTGGAATCAGACTCGACATATGTGGTAAAGTTATTAACGGCAGCGCAGTCGGAAATTCCATGGAGTTTGAAAACATTATGGCAACAGACGAGTCAGGTGCTTGACTTGAACGAATTTTAGTCTATATATTTTGACTAACTACTTCCCCTCAAGTATAATGGACCGTAGTAGTATACACGTAAGTATTTCGACCAAGTAGTATCGAACCACGGGAGGTGGGCTAGTGCAATGGATCCCTAGAGTTGTATGTTGGCATAACTAATGTAGCTACGGTTTCAGGAGCAATTTGAACGAAAGCTAAGAGCAATCAAAGGAATTTAATTAAACTAAACACAATCCTAATAAGTAAATTAACTACTAACCAAGAAAACAAGGAAATGACAATTAAAAGCAAATAACAACTACGAATGAAATTCGAAGAAGTGCAAGTGTGTGAATGCTTCGGGTGTTCTCTACCTAGTGAAATCGAGTGGGATTGCTTATACCTTTTTTATGCTTCAATTTGGATTTGCTAAGAGCATCAACATGCTAGGATGAAAATCGTTTCCCTTCGGGTACTATAGCCTTACGTCTAAGGTGTTCCCAAACCCGGTAATAAGACATCTTCCTAATCCTCACCAACAAATAACCATTCAAGTAATTAATGTCTCTTAATGGGGTTCTAATACAATTAACTCTCTCTCGACGAATTAAAAGTATAATAAACGCATTTGTATACCAACAACTCACACCATAAATTTAAACATGCTCATGTAACTCTCGTCTACGCTAAACATGCCTCAAAATACGGATTAATAGAAGCTAATACACAAAGCACCAATAAAACCCAATAAGAGAAGCAATAATCAAAATATCAACAATAATCAAAGCATAAACAATACACACATTCAATATTCACATGGTTTCAAACACCCAAAGCATAAAAAGCTTAGCCCATGGTGTTTGAGAAAACACGCATGGCTAAAACAACAAAAGAAATATAAAAAATAAACAAGAAATTTACCATACAAAGCTTAAATAAAAGAAAAATATCACCTTGAGAGTCTTGAAATTCTTCCATTCTTACATGAAAATGAAATGCTCAAATGATTCTAAGCTAAGAAAGCATAAAACTAACTAATGGTGTTTGAGGAGAAAAGCTCCTCAAACCCTAAGCTATCCACTCTTTTCTTTATCCCATGTTGAATGTGAAAATATGAGTTCTTGGTTGTGTGGGGAATGAATTCTAGGGCTCCAAAATCTGATTGTGGGTGCTTTTTATAGCTTGGAGGAGTGTTTGAGACGAATTTTGCACTTAGGCCCTTGAAATCCTTTAAAATTCTCGAATTTTCGCGCATCAGCAAGTTGACTCGGTCAACCGAGTGGTTTGACTCGGCCAACCGAGTGAGTTGGAAGTCCAGAAACTGACCTGGAAGCATATTTCACTCGGTCAACCGAGTGGGTTGACTCGGCTGCCCGAGTGGAATCTGTTTCAGTTTCACACTTTCTTGTTTCGATCATATCTTGAGCTTCCGACCTCCGATTGACTTGATTCTTTTTTCCATTTCACTTATTTTTTCGAGACGCATCCAATGGTGCAATTATCCTTTTGACTTCATGAATGTTCAGACACGTATTTTGCTTCCAAATAAGTTCAATTTACCTAAAAAATAGCAAAACACATACTTTTTCTCATTTCAAGTGCAATTAGTCAATTTAGTGTGAATAATGCAACAAAACCCTCAAAATTATGTAGAATAAACACATGAATTTCAAGCAATTTTCACACTAATCAGTGCTACACCGAATGCGGATAAAGGTCACGCATATCTATAGAGAAGGCAATGCAGCAGCGGATGGATTGACAACAATGAATATAGATGGATTCCGGTGGTTTGAGGAACCTTCGGACCAGATTAGAAGTTTATTGTTTAAAGATTTAAATACAGAATTTTACAGATTCAATTAATAGAGAAGTCTACATTTTTTCTTGACTAAGATTTTTTTCTAAGGAAAATTTACTTAACAAGGTTTTAATGGGGCTCCAATCATCAGAACGACATATGTTCTTTTAATTTTAGATTTTTTCAGTAATATAAGAACTGAATTTATATATATATATATATATATATATATATATATTATTCTAGCCTTGTCTTATACGGAGTATATATATAATTATAATAACAACTAGTGGTGATTTATTTTATAATTATTGGCTACTCGTTGCTGACTTTTATTTTTTAAATGTCACTGTCCTACTTCATTCCCGTGGCCAATTAGTTAATTAAAGGAAAAATATCAATACTTCAAATTATTTGGTCCAATTGTCACTGTCTGAGTATTCAGATAGCTAGTTTGGAAAAGTACAATTACCCTATTTATGAAACACACACCATAGTTTGGGTAAAATTACAGTTATATACTTTACATATTATGTGTCTATTACTAATGCATTTAATTAATATGTGTTGAAGAGAAGCAACAGCAAGCATGCAAAAACCCTATGCGTGCTATGCATGCTCCATATTTACACACACTCATGCATGCAATGCATATTGTAGATACACACACACTTTAGATACATATAAAGCATACATATAGAAAGGTAGTTAGATTCCTAACAATAGTTTGTTAGATAGAAGGCTCTAGAATGTGTAGCCTCTATATATAGTGTACTCCTCACACTTGTAAAACTTGAGTTGAATATACACATTTTAAACATGGTATCATGAGGTCAATCTTTCTTTTGATTTTGATGTGAACTTTGCAAAAACACTTCTCTGTTTCTACCTTTCTTCATCCTGCCTTCATTCTCCCATTCATCTTCATTCACTGTTCTTCATCTTCATCCGTTGTTCTTCATCTTCATCTGCAAACAAAATCTCTTTGTTCATTTTCTGTGAACATCTTCATATCTTCATCCATAACTGCCATCTGTAACTGCCTATTCTTCATCTTATCTCTTCACAACTTCATATCTTCATCTGCAAATAACAGTCTATCTTCATCTTGTTCCTTCACATCTTCATTCCTCATTCAACTCCCGATCCGTCCGTTGCTCTTATCTCACTTCTGATCTGATCTTAATCCATGGCAAATTCCACTACATCATCCAATCTGCCTCGATTTATCACATTGTCAATTCGTCTAGACAATGATAACTATCCATTTTGGAGGAATCAAGTTCTTGCTTCAGCTCGTGCACATAACTTTGAGGATGTTCTCCTCTGCACAGCTGTGCCTATGAATCCTACTGAATCTACATCTGATTCACTCTCATGGCAAAGGAAAGATCAGTTTCTCCTCAGCTGGCTATTGAGCTCTGTCTCTGAATCCATGCTTGGTCATGTAAGTAGGTGTGAACATGCATTTCAGTTATGGATGGTGTTTGAACTTCCGTTTCAATCACAGTCAAGTGCCAAGGCCATGATCTTAAGGTTACAGTTACAAACTCAGAGGAAAAATGACATGAGTATTGATATGTTCATTCTGAAGATGCGTGCTATTGCTGATGGTTTGTTCCATGCTGGACAACCAATCAAGGATGATGAACTGGTCCTGTATATCCTTGGTGGCTTAGGTGCTGACTTTGATGCTGTAGTTGTCTCTCTCACAACTAGGGGATCCATTCCATCACTGCCTGAAGTTCAATCCATTTTGCAAGCATATGAAGTTCGTTTGCTTAATCACAGCTCTCACTCCATTCAGCTACAAGGAGGTAACATCTCCTCTGCTCTTCAACCTGCAGCCAATGTAGCTTCTAAAGATCATAGGGGTAATGTAAAAGGCAGAGGTTATCCTAAACCAAGGGTTGTATGTCAATTGTGTGGCCGCAAGTATCATGTTGCAGCTAAGTGCTACAAAAGGTTTGATCAAACCTATACAGGACTTGAAAACTCCAGATCTTATACTTCAAACTCCAGCTCTATGACTACTCCTCGACCTTCTATATCTACTCCTCCTCAAGCTCATCTTACCCAATATCAGTCTCCATACTCTCAACTCAGTCCATTACCTTATCAGCTTCCATACTCTCAGTCCAGTGCTTCACCATCTGCTCTTGCTAGCTATGCACATCAAGGTGCATCTACTTCCAGCAACTCCACTCCATGGTTTGTTGACAGTGGAGCCACACACCATGTTACATCTCAGCTTGCCAATCTGAACATTAACTCACCATATCAAGGTATGGCTTCTCTTATTGTTGGAAATGGTGCATCATCTCCTATTCTACATACTGGTTCTTTCAAAATTCCATTAAATGGTGGCTCCAGCTCAGTTGCTATGAACAATGTATTACATGTACCAGCTATTACTAAGAACTTGATGAGCATTTCTCAGTTTCTTAAAGATAATGATGTTGTTATTGAGTTCTTTGCTGATTGTTGTCTTGTTAAGGATCTGAAGTCTCACAAGATACTATTGAGAGGGGTGCTTAAAGATGGCTTATACATGCTGGATTTTGGATGCCTGAAGGTCAATAAAGACACTGCCCTTGATCAACAGATGTCTAGTTTTAGTGCTAGTGTTGATAATAAATCTCAGGCTGATGTTAGTGTCAATTCTGTTACTAATGTTCATGATGTTGCTAGGGTTAATCATGTTGTTAGTACTGAGAATAAATGGAGATTGTGGCATTGTAGATTGGGTCATCCTAGTGATTCTAAATTGTCTAGAGTTCTGAGGAGTATCAACATCCCTTGTAATACTTCTCATTCTAGTTTCTGTGATGAATGTAAAATTGGAAAGATGCATATGAAGCACTTCTCTTCTGTTAATCATCATACTGCATCTTCATTTGAGCTAATACATATGGATGTTTGGGGACCTGCTGCAACTGTGTCAATAGAAGGGTATAGATATTATTTGTCCATTGTTGATGACTACACAAGATTTACATGGATTTTTCCTCTTATGGCTAAGTCTGAGGTTCTGTCAGTTTTCACTCAGTTTCAAAATCTTGTTGAAAGACAATTTGGTAAGCAAATCAAGGCAATCCAACATGATATGGGCTCTGAGTTTCTACCTGTTGCAAAGATGGTTAAACCACTTGGTGTTATTGTGAGACTCTCATGTGCATATACTCACCCTCAGAATGGATTGATTGAGAGAAAGCATCAACATGTTACTGAAATTGGTTTGGCATTGCTTGCTCGATCAAAACTCCATATGTCCTTCTGGTGGCATGCATTCTCCACTGCAACTCACATTATAAATATGCTTCCATCACCTATCACTCAAAACACATCTCCATTTGAGCTCATTCATTGCAGGCCACCTGACTACTTATCCTTGAGAGTGTTTGGATGTGCTTGTTTTCCATTTCTGAGGCCATACAACACATCTAAGCTACAGTTCAGAAGCTCCAAGTGCATATTTCTGGGCTACAGCACCTCACACAAAGGCTATAAGTGCCTTCATGAATCTGGCAAGATCTTTGTTTCAGCATCAGTACAATTCAATGAAGCTGAATTCCCTTGTTTCACTCATGCCAAACCTCCTCCCATTTCAAATCCTCCACTCCTCTCTACTCAAATTCCAGTGCCTTGTCTCCCTCCTCTAAACACTCAAACTATACCTCAACTCACTCCTTCTCCTCCACTGTCTCCAGATAATCTCAATTCATTATCTACAGCATCTAACTCACCCCATCAGAACATTTCTCATGCCTCTTCTAGCTCATCAAGATACATGCTTCCTCCTACATTACCCTCCACCTCCTCATCACCTCCTCCAGCTCCAATCATTGCATCTCCCTCAGTTCTCCCTACTCAGAATACTCACCCTATGCAAACCAGGGCCAAATCTGGTATCCACAAACCTAGAGCTCTTATCTCCACCACAATTATTCCTGAACCAACTTCTGTCACTGAGGCAAGCAAGAGTTCTGATTGGAAAAAGGCTATGCAACTTGAGTATGATGCCTTGATTCAGAATGGTACTTGGAAACTTGTTCCCCCTTCTTCAGATATTCACCCCATCACCACTAAGTGGCTCTTCAGGGTCAAGTACAACAAAGATGGTTCCATTGAGAGATACAAAGCTAGATTGGTTGCAAGGGGCTTTCAGCAGCAGGCTGGTGTTGATTACTTTAGTACCTTCAGCCCAGTTATCAAACCAGTTACCCTTCGAATTGTGTTCACTCTAGCTGTCACAAAAGGATGGCCTATACAACAAGTTGATATCAATAATGCTTTTCTTAAAGGGATGCTCCATGAAACTGTATACATTGCACAACCAGAAGGCTTTGTTCACCCTGAGCACCCCAACTATGTGTGCAAACTAAGAAAGGCTCTCTATGGACTAAAGCAGGCTCCCAAGGCTTGGTATGACACCCTCAAGGAATTCTTGGTTCAGCAGGGCTTCATACACTCCACTTCTGATCATTGCTTGTTTCACAGAGTTGATCAAGGCAAAATGACCCTCTTGCTGGTATATGTAGATGATATCTTGATTACTGGTGATGATACAAAGCTGGTGCAACAACTTATCCATGCTCTACATACTCAATTCTCCCTCAAACACTTGGGAGAGGTCAACTATTTCCTAGGCATTGAAGCCTATTCCACCCCATCTCTCATCAAGCTCACTCAGTCCAAATATGCAAAAGACATCATCTCCAAAGCTCACTTAACAGATTCAAAGCCTTGTCCTACTCCAATCTGCCCTTCATCCAAACTCTCTCTCTCAGACAGCCCTCCATTTGAGAATCCCACTCTGTACAGAAGCATCATTGGAGCTCTACAATACCTTACCCTAACCAGACCAGACATAGCCTTCAATGTCAATAAACTCTCTCAGTTTTTGCAAAATCCATCTCAAAATCACTGGAAAGCTTGTAAGAGAGTTCTTAGATACATCAAAGGCTCCTTAACTCATGGCATCTCTTTTTCTCCTATTTCTGATTTCAGGTTGCAAGGATTTGTGGATGCTGATTATGCTTCAAGCATTGATGACAGAAGGAGCACCTCAGGCTTCTGCATTACCCTTGGACAGAATCTTGTGTCTTGGAGCTCGCGCAAACAGTCAGTTGTGGCTAGAAGCAGCACAGAAGCAGAATATAGGGCCCTTGCTCTTGCTACAACTGATCTCATTTGGATTGCTAGCTTATGTAAAGAACTTCACATTCCCATCACTACTCCAAGCATCTTATGGTGTAACAATCAAGGGGCAATTACCTTAGCTTTCAGCCCAGCATTTCACTCTCGTACCAAACACATTGAGGTGGATGTACATTTCATTAGGGAAAAGGTGCAAAATGGAATGCTTGATGTTCGATTTGTTGGATCCGAAGACCAACCAGCTGATCTTCTCACCAAACCAGTGGCTCCAGCTCGTTTCAATCATCTTCTAGGCTGGTTCAAACTATCATAGGTCATCATGGCTTGGTTTCTTCCGGGGCATGTTGAAGAGAAGCAACAGAAAGCATGCAAGCATGCAAAAACCCTATGCGTGCTATGCATGCTCCATATTTACACACACTCATGCATGCAATGCATATTGTAGATACACACACACTTTAGATACATACAAAGCATACATATAGAAAGGTAGTTAGATTCCTAACAATAGTTTGTTAGATAGAAGGCTCTAGAATGTGTAGCCTCTATATATAGTGTACTCCTCACACTTGTAAAACTTGAGTTGAATATACACATTTTAAACAATATGCATATATAGGTTGTGTATTAAAATTTAAAACCAATTAACTAGAGATAAAATATCAAATTGAAAGTTGTCGTGAAACATCACACCAAAATTATACTACTTCCTCCGTCCCATAATAAGTTTTATAGGTAGATGGATACACATATTAAGAAAGTGTAATAATAGTAAAGTTTAGAGAAATAATTTTATAAACTTTTATGTGTAAAGTAAATAAATAAGTTGACTTTTATGTATGTGTGGAGAAAAAGTAATGATTTATGTAAAATTGAAAATGTTGTGATTTATGAGGGTGAAATCTAATCGTTTATAAAAAAAAAAAAAAAAAATTCATTTAAATAATGTGAAAGTTATCGTGAAACGTATTGAAAAGAAAAGTGTAAAAATTATTATGGAACAAAGAAGTACACGTTTATAACAATATGTGACCACGTCCTGTTTGTAAGGCAGATTCCACAATATAATTGGGAGATATCGAGTACAAGAGAATACCTCTCTAAAATCCTACATGATCACACATCAATCGCATAAAAAGAAGTTGTACAAACGTGTATCCTAATCCCTTTTAACAGGGACTTTTTAAATAAAGCTCATTCATTGATTTTATTGGTTATACAACTGTGCAAAATTTGATGCTTACTCGCGTTTCACGGAAGATGCGTTTATGTTGGTTATATATAATATATTAAGGGCACGTTTGGTTTATTAGATTAGATAGGATATATTGTTTTATTCCTGTAATTTCCATATTTGGTTTACTTGAATTTAGCCCGTGATTATAATTGGCCCGAGATTGTTTTCCTTGATAATCATGCATTTGGGTATTAATTAGTCCCAAAGAGAAGCTAGGATAATTTAATCCATCAATTCAAACACAAATCTCAATTCAAAAAATAATGCAATCTCATTTAATCCTATCATACCTTATCTATCCCAACCTATAAAGAAAACGAGCCCTAAGCAAATTAATGCATCCCGACAAGTATCTGATTAGTGTAATAGAAGTATTTTTTTAGGCTTAACACTTTAAATACACAGCGTGCACTCGAGTGTAATTTATTTTATTTTTTTCCTTTTGTTTCTCATATTTCCTATTTTTCGGCTGATTTATTTTCCTTTATTTCTCCTATTTCCTTTTTTTGGCTGATTTGTTTTTCTTTTTTTTTTCCTTTTTTTTAGCCTTTTTATTGTTGTTCCTTTTTTTTTTAGCTTTTTTTACACAATATTAATAAAAATTATAAGTCAAATAAAAAGTGCAACACAATATTAATAAAAAGTTTAATCAATATAACTAAAAAGTGCAATACAATATTACTAAAAAGTGTAAGTCAATATAACTTAAAAATGTAATACAATATTATAAAAAAGTGTATGTCAATATAACTGAAAAGTGCAACATAATATTACTTAAAAGTACAACACAATATTATAAAAAAGTGCAAGTCAGTATAACTAAAGGTGCAACACAATATTACAAAAAATGTAAGTCAATATAACTAAAAAGTGCAACACAATATTACGAAAAAGTGTAAGTCGTTATAAATAAAAATATTACTTATACAATGTAACAATTGAAAAGTTCAACACCATTTTATCAAAAGTGTAAGTTATTGAAAAGTGTAAGTTACTCTAACTGAAAAGTGGAATATCATAAAAAAAAAAAAAAAAATCAATTATCAACTCAGGTGCACACCGTACTAACCCTTTTTTTTTATAGTTCAATTTATTCAAGTTACGTGTCATTTTAATATAAAATTAACTAATCATACTTGAAAGTTGAAATGTTGTGTGTTTTGTAGTATTTTTTATAGATAAAATGAGGATGAATCGAAGCAAACAAATTACTAGGACAAAAAAGTGTGTTTATTCGATAAGGATATATTGGTTTATTTATACTCTCTTTGTTGAAATAATGTGTGTTTATTTCTTTTTTAAACTGTCCACATAAAGAGTACATATTTTATTTTAAAAATTACAATTACTATCATAATTATACTTTGTTATGATTTAAATAAAAAATTAAATATGCTTCTAATGCGATGTTGGTGTGATATACGTACTCATTGTCATTAAATTTCCACCAGCTAGCATTATTATTGTAATTATAGGAAAATTCACTCATATTAATTAAAGAATAGTAATCATGATTGTTAATAACTATATTTATATTACTATAAACATTTCAATTAAATAAATGGTAGTAATTAATTACATTATATATTGATGTTTATAGTATACTGTACTTGCCTAGGAGTTGGAGTTGCAGCTCGCATATCATGTGCATAGATGTGAATTTCAAGATCACGAGGATGCAAAGATCAAAAAATATATATATACACTATATTAGAAATGCACAAAAAAAATATATGTGCACAAAAAATATATATATATACATATAGCTGTTAATTTTAATTTTGAGTTATATGTTTCCTAATTAATAGTAAAATTTAATCTGGGTCTTCATTCATTTGAATCAAGTAAATGAAATAAAACACCTATATATTACTTACTAATTATTCAGTAAATGATCAATTGAAGTAACTTAGCAACATATTAATTAAATAATTGAATATAATTCAATAGATACTGCTTTAATTATTTCAATCCTAGTATGATCATATTCAAAACTCTTGATATCATAAAATATTAATTCATAAATTCAAAATCTCGAATGCAAAATAATAAAATCCACACAAGATCTTCACACTATATGCACGGCATATTTATGAATTCCAACAACCATATTGGCACAAACTATTTATAAGCTTCGCAAGAAATTCATCTGTGGGTTCCATTTTAGAAATTATTTAGATAATTAATAAATTCAGTACTTATGTACTCTTAACACTAAACATTTTAATTTTTGTAGATAGAAGTTGGACTTACATTATTTTCTACATCTATAGAAGAAGAATCATCATCAACACCAGATGAAAGTCAATTCCCATTTTCAATCATCCGGCAATTGGGACACTTCATAATTCGGTCCCTATGATTGAATTCTAAGCCAATACAATCTACAATAAAAAAGGACTTCTTTATTTTTTGTAAAACGTATCAAAAGTATTGTAAATTAAGAAACAAAGTGACTACACATGGAAAAACAATCATTATCTATTTATCAATATAAATAAAAGGTGAAATAGGACCAGCCAATCTATTTCGCACGGACTCCACCCGTAACCTAGAAGTGGCAACGGGGCCGATTTATGCCTCCTCCAGCCCCGACCCGACGAGAATTTTTGTTCCAAATTCAAGAACCACAACGGAGATTTTTTTAAAAAAAAAATTTATACCGACCCGAAAATTAAATTATTATTTTTCTGTTTTAGTAATTGTTATATTTTCCTAACAAAACTATAATTGAGAATCAATTATATTATAATATATACATCCGGCAAGCCAATTCGCGTTTTCAATCATCCGGCAATTGGGACACTTCATAATTCGGTCCCTATAATTGAATTCTGAGCCGATACAATCTACAATAAAAACAGACTTCTTCATTTTTGTAAAATGTAACATCAAAAGTATTGTAAATTAAGAAACAAAGTGACCATACATGGAAAAACAATGAACATCAATATTTATCTATATATATAAATAAATAAAAAGTGAAATAGGACCAGTCAATCTACGTCGCACGGGCTCCAGTACTCCTAACCTAGAAGTGGCAACGGGGCCGGTTTATACCTCCTCCAGCCCCGATCCGATGAGAATTTTTGTCCCGGATTCATGAACAACAATAAAGATTTTCTTATCCCGACCCAAAAATTAAATTATTATTTTTCTATTTTAGTAATTGTTATATTTTTCTAACAAAACTATAATTGAGAATCAATTATATTATAAAACTATTTATTTAAAAATAATTTTAAATAACAAAACATAAATAATCAAAACAACATTTAAATATATAGATCTATATACATATATAAAACATAAAAAACATGTACATAATATATATCGGGGCGGGTGCAGCGTGCGAGTGGGACGTATAAATACCGTCCCCGCTCTGTTCCCGATTGAAACCTTTTCTGATTTACTAAAAAATCGAACTGAAACTGATTAAATAACAAAATAAATTCGGGACCGGGCGGGTCTCTACGGATCCAGTATTAATTATCATCCATATCCTAATCGTAGCCCCGATAATCGTCGAGCCTCGACCTTTGTTTTTAGTTAGTTTTTTGGACGGACTACCCAACGGGCTCCGACCACAACCCCGAGATCTATCGGCTACGATCATCGTTATCATTACGAAACCTTAATTTTTTTCCAAACTAATTCATCATTAATCAGATCGGCAACACTCTTTTTTTTTTTTTAGTTTAAATAGTTTTAGTCACAAAAATTTAACATAAACAATAAAATAAACACATATGTACCTAAATGAAATTGATGCCCACATATTAGTCTAGCCGTTCCTCTACAATTATCCTCTACAATTTTTTAGTAGCAAATAACAAAATACAACGGAAGAAATAATAAAAAATGATTTAATTATAATAATAACATTATAGTGTGAGCTAATTGTTTATATAAGAGATTTTTTTCCTAACCATTAATTAGGTCATTAATGATAAATTTATTGTTTTTTTCCAATAAATTATTATGGAAAAATTTCACCTAATATCAATAAATGGAATTACAGAGTACATAAATATTACTTTCTTTTTTTTAAAAAAGAGGTATTACTTTCTCATTTTGTTCATTCACATACATCAATTTTTTTATTAAAAGACTCTTATACCCTTATTTATTTGTATATATCACAATTAGTATGCTTATTACAAGAAGATGTTTAGAATTTAAATATTATGACCATTGTTGAAAGAAAATAGGTAAATTTGTATTGGCAGGATCACAATTTTGAATGAAATGAGACCATTAATAAGGACCCTAGCTAAAATTAGGAGTGGCAACGGGGCCGATTTATGCCTCTTCCGATCTCGGCGGGATTTTTTTTAGGGTAGGTTTCGTATATATGGAATTGAGTCTATATAAGAAATTGGATTGATCAAGTCAACAGTCAACCATTTACCGTTGACTTTTTTTTGGTATTACACTTTTTAATTTTCAATTGTAGTGATTTACATTTTTTAAAATAATTTTTTCACATATATTGACGTACACTTTTTATTAATGTTATATTGTACCTTTTAGTTATATAGACGTTCATTTTTCAGTAATATTGTGTTGCATTTTTTAGTTATAATTACTTACATTTTTCATTAAAAAACTGTGTATCTTTTAATTTTTTTAATTCCCATCCCGACTCCGATTGGTATTGAGTATTCCAAATTCGAAAACTGAATTATTTATTTAATTTTTTTTTACTTTAATAATTATTATATCTATCTAAAAAAATTATATCATTGAGAATCAATTATATTATAAAATTATTTATTTAAAAATAAATTAAAAGAATAAAGTATAAATTAGTTAAACAATGTTTGAATATATAGAAATATATATATATATGCGTAAATATAAAAAAATATACACATATTATATTTTGAGGCGGGCTCGGGATGGGGCATATAGCATATAAATATTGTTCCCGCCTCGTTCCCGATTTAAAGTTTTTAGATTTTCCCCAAAATGAAAAAAATGCGACAAAAAAAAAATAAACACACTATATAGGATGGAATGAGTATTTTATTATATATATTAGGGGAAATCACTTTCTAGTACATTTGGGAATTCCTTACTACAATGTAGTACAATCACTTTATAGTACATTTCACATTTACAAACAAACATTTCACATTTACACCAAATATTTCACATTCACATTTCACATTTACAAACAAACATTTCACATTTAAAAGTGATTGTATTAAATTATGTGGAGAAGTTGGATTTTGTATCAAAGAGTGAATAATCACTATATATTACAACATAAAAAAATGTAAATTTTAAATATTCATAAATAAAATTTATGTAATTAACATTTTTCTCTTCCCCAAAATTTAGACCTGTCAAGACGGGCCGGCGGGGCGGGACGGGCCAAAACCGCAAAAGCCCGCCATTTGGCGGGGCGGGGCGGGCCAGACCGTTTGTTAAGCGGGCTGCAAAAACCTCAACCCAACCCAAAAATGGGCGGGCCGCGGGTTTAGGCGGGCCAACTTTTTTTTTTTTTTTTTTTACAAAAGTATTTATTAAATTTATTAAGAAACACAAAAATTACAGTATATATCAAGAATTATAGTGTTAATAATTAACAACAAAAAAACTAATTAGAAACATTGTCATTATTAATTGTACAATACACTATAAATTACAATAATATTATTTATATATATCAGAAAATTAAGAAAGAAGGAAAAAAAATGGAGCTGCTTCTATAATCTGTCATTTACTAGAGTTTTTTCTTTTAGTTAGATTTATTGTATATTTTTTTAAAACAAAGTTGGATAGTTCAAATGGTTAGAGCATCATTACCTAGACAGGTCCTGAGTTCAACCCCTACAAACGGCATAAAATACATTTTTTTTATATTTTTTAAGTAAATATAATATTTTTTAAAAAAAGGCGGGCCAGCCCGCCAAAGCCCGCACCAACCCGCCAAAGACCGCGATCCAAACGGTCCGGCCCGCCTGGGCCCGCTTCCTGACGGGCTTGGAAAAGCTTAGCCCAACCCACTATTTTAAGTGGCGGGACGGGCTGACCCAACGGGCCCAGCCCGTTTTGACGGCTCTACCAAAATTTATGCATTTTTAATAATTTAATCTAATTAACCAACAAAACAATAATTTAAATGCATACCCTTCAATCTAAAATAAATGTTATGTGAATTTGAGTTAAATTACATAATAAAGTTCAATTGATTTTTTTTATTTTTTGAAAAAGAGGAAATACCACATTTAATGTTTAATACCATAACCATATCTAATCATCTAGTTGAATTAGCGCACTGAATTCGCACACGCACGCACGCACTGGATTTGCTTGCCCGTTAATTTTTATTAATCAACTTAAAAATATTTTTATTATTATTTGTTTGATCTTAAAAACATATATGTCTCGCTCTGCTACCAATCAATACTGGAACTCAAAGCAAAATAATCATATTTGTTACATAAATTAAAAATCAGATAAAATTGTTTTGATGAACTTTAACATTGAATCACCAAGTTATTTGTTCACCAAAAAAAACTGTAATTATCATGTCTCGATCTCATCACATGCATGTTTTAGTGATATATATGAAAATAAATAAAACTATCAAAACAAATAATTATCACATTCAGCAAATAAAATCAGTAGTAATCACTATGATCTTCAATCTCAGAGTAAAATAATCATATTAATTATTACATCAATTCAAATTAAATAAAATTGTTTTAAAAGTTCATAAACATGTCTAACTTAAATCAACAGTTTATTTCCCAGGATATTATTATTTTTTATTCATCTCCATCTTGTTGATGATCTTCAAACCACGGAAAGCTAATTGGTCCTGGCTCGAACTAGCTACCACCATCCCATTGCAACACCATTAGGGCTGATAAAATGTTAGACAAATTAATCCATTAAATAACAATTTGGTTTAAAAAATAAATCATAAATATAATTAAGATACTTAGAAATTATAAGGATTAAAAACATAATAAGTTACAAAATATAACTTCAAATTAATTAAAATAAATAATTCTAGGGGTAAATGCATTTTTTTATCACTTAAGTTGCACCAGTTTTGAATTTTATCCTTTAAATTTTTTGACTTTGAAATTGGTTTCTATGTTTAAGGAACTCTGTTTTTTAATCATTTTACTTGCAAAACATATGTTATTTTTAGCTTAAAATATAGATTAGATACTTATGATCGATATTTGAGTTTTAAGCACTATCAAAATTATCAATATTGTCTAACATATAATTATCATCACCAGACAAAATAATACCTAATTTTCTGATGGTCTCGGGTTAGGGTCCTCTATGTCACCCAAAGGGTTTCTAAGAGCGGGTGCACCCGCACTCATACTTGTTCCTGCACCCGTATTCGCAGCTACATTTGCACGTGTATTTATGCGTACATCTACACGTAAACCTGGAGTAGCGTTGTCGGTTGGGGGTGTAGGTAGAACGAATACTGAGTTCTCATGGACATGGATGGTAGGCGCTATCACGAGGCCACTGTTGTGTAAAAAAAAACAATTACTATCATAATTAATATACTTTGTTATCATTTAAATAAAAAATATGCTTCAAATGCGTTGTTTGTGCGATATACTCATTGTCATCAAATTTCCACCAGCTATCATTATTTGTGTAATTATAGGAAAATTCATCCCATATTAATTAAACAATCGTAATTAATTAAACAATACTCCCTCCGTCCCACAAAGATAGCCACATTTGACTTTACACACAGATTAAGAAAAATCAATAAATGTAGTCAAATTTAGCTAATGTGTCAATTTTGCCCTTAGAATCTCATACTACAAAATCTGTTGAGCATTAATTACTCTTATTAATTAGGGGTAAAATTGACAATGAAGCATTTAATACTAAAGTAAAAGAGGAAATGTGGTTATAATTTGGGACATCCAAAAAAGGAATACGTGGCTATCTTTGTGGGACAGAGTGAGTAGTAATCATGATGTAAACATTTCAATTAAATAAATGGTAATTAACTACATTATTGATGATTTTAGTATACTTGCCTAGGAGTTGGAGTTGCAGCTCGCATATCATGCGCATAGATGTGAATTTCAAGATCACGAGGCTGCAAAGATCATAAAATATATATACTGTATTAGAAATGCACAAAAAAAAAATATATGCACAAAATATATATATACACATATAGCTGTTAATTTTAATTTTGAGTTATATGTTTTCTAATTAATAGTAAAATTTAATCTGGGTCTTCATTCATTCATTTGAATCAAGTAAATGAAATAAAACACCTATATATTAATTACTTACTAATTATTCAGTAAATGATCAATTGAAGTAACTTAGCAACATAATAATTAAATAATTGAATATAATTCAATAGATACATATATGCTTTAATTATTTCAATCCTAGTATGATCATACCAACTAATAGAGAAAAACAAGTCAATAGTGATCCAAACTCTTGATATCATAAAATATTAATTCATAAATTAATTCAAAATCTCGAATGCAAAAAAATAAAATCCACACAAGATCTTCACACTATATGCACGGCATATTTATGAATTCCAACCGTATCTATATTGGCATAAACTATTTATAAGCTTCACAAGAAATTCATCCGTGGGTTCCATTTTAGAAATTATTTAGATAATTAATAAATTCAGTACTTATGTACTCTTTTTAATTTTTGTAGGAAGAAGTTGGACTCACATTATTTTCTACATCTATAGAAGAATCATCATCAACACCGGGTGAAAGCCAATTTCCGTTTTCAATCATTCGGCAATTGGGACACTTCATAATTCGATCCCTATAATTGAATTCTGAGCCGATACAATCTACAATAAAAACAAACTTCTTTATTTTTGTAAAACGTAACATCAAAAGTATTGTAAATTAAGAAACAAAGTGACCATACATGAAAAAACAATGAACATCAATATCTATCTATATATACATAAATAAATGGTGAAATAGGACCAAACAATCTACGTCGCACGGGCATCACTCCTAACCTAGAAGTGGTAACGAGGCCGGTTTATGTCTCCTCCAGCCCTGACCCGGCGAGAATTTTTGTCCCAAATTCATGAACCACAATAGAGATTTTTTTTAAAAAAAATTCTTATCCCGACCCAAAAATTAAATTATTATTTTTCTATTTTAGTAATTGTTATATTTTCCTAACAAAACTATAATTGAGAATCAATTATATTATAAAATTATTTTATTTAAAAATAATTTGAAAGAACAAAACATAAATAATCAAAACAACATTTAAATATATCTACATACATAAAACATAAAAAAAACATGTACATAATATATATCGGGGCGGGTGCAGCGTGCAGGTGGGGCGTATAAATACCGTCCCAGGTCCGTTCCCGATTTAAACCTTTTTCGATTTACTAAAAAATCGAACTAAAACTGATAAAATAACAAAATAAAATCGGGATCGAGCGGGTCTCTACGGATCTAGTATTAATTATCACCCCTACCCTAATCGTAGCCCCAGTAATCGTCGAGCCTCGACCTTTGGTTTTAGTTAGTTTTTGGACGGACTACCCAACGGGCTCCGACCACAACCCCGAGATCTATCGGCTACGATCATCGTTATCATTACGAAACCTTAATTTTTTTTCCAACCTAATTCTTCATTAATCAGATCGTCAACACTCTTTTTTTTTAGTTCAAACAGTTTGCAACAAAAATTTAACATAAACAATAAAATAAAATAAAAACACATATGTACCTAAATGAAATTGATGCCCACATATTAGTTTAGCCGTTCCTCTACAATTATCCTCTAAGACCGGGTCTAAACAGATTGCACATGATATGCGCTTCGATGATTCTTCAATCGAGGAAGTCATATTTCGAAAGAATTTCAAAAACAATTTTTTAGTAACAAATAACAAAATACAACGGAATAAATAATAAAAGGTAAAGTCTAGTATGCACTCGAGTGCATGCTGTGCACCCTAGTCTATGTGCATTTTTCAGTTTACTGACTTACACTTTTTGGTGAATGGTGTTGCACTTTTCAATTATTACTTATACCGTTTAATAATTGAAAAGTGCAACACCATTTACCAAAAAGTGTAAGTCAGTAACTGAAAAGTGCAACATGGACTAGGGTGCACAGCATGCACTCGAGTCCATAGCAGACCAACCCATAATAAAAAATGATTTAATTATAATAATGACATTATAGTGTGAGCTAATTGTTTATATAAGGGATTTTTTTTCTGACCATTAATTAGGTCAATAATGATAAATTTATTGTTTTTTTCCAATAAATTATTATAGGAAAATTTCACCTAATATCAATAAATGGGATTACAGAGTACATAAATATTACTTTCTCTTTTTTTTAAAGAGGTATTACTCTCATTTTTTTCATTCACATGCATCAATATTTTTATTAAAAGACTCTTGTACCCTTATTTATTTGTATATATCACAATTAGTATGCTTATTACAAGAAGATGATTATAATTTAATAATTATGACCATTGTTGAAAGAAAATAGGTAAATTTTTATTGGCATGATCACAATTTTTGAATAAAATTAGACAATTAATAAGGACCAGAGCTGAAATTAGGAGTGGCAACGGGTCCGGTTTATGCCTCTTCCGACCCCGACGGAATTTTTTTTTTTTATTTCCATCACCGCCCCGATCGGTATCGGGTATTCTAAATCCGAAAATTGAATTATTTATTTAATTGTTATTTTTTTACTTTAATAATTATTATATTTATCTAAAAGAATTATGTCATTGGAATTCAATTATATTATAAAATTATTTATTTAAAAATAAATTAAAAGAATAAAGTGGAATATAAATAAGTGAAACAATATTTGAATATTGATTCACGTGTTATACAACACTAGAATAAACGACCGCAAGTATACGGTGTCTATCGTAGCGTAATAAGCACGAGGTCGATCCCACAGGGAGGTATAGCGTAAAAATGTAGTTTGTTAACGTGGTTCTATTTAGACGCGATCGATAAATTGAATGGTGGTGAATTACCCTAAACTATCTACCGAATTGTCACTAGTAAACAATTAAAAGAGTAATTATAGAATCGATCAAATAGCATACAAATCAAGAAACGAAAGTAAAATGAATGAAAACTCAAAGAGAGAAGGTGGGTTCCAAGGCAATTGTAACACTTAGATATCCGTTTATGAATTTTAACTCGTTTAAATGGCCATTAAGGTTATCTTCATATAGGGTGATCACACAAGAAGAAATAATCGATCACTCGATACAACTAATCCAAAAGCGCATGCAACATAGGCTCGTATCTCTACATCACAAATGTTACACCGCCTAAAATAGCCCCTAAGATCATTCAATTCCCTCTCCGATAATTAATCCTCTCTCGAGATCATAATAATATCGGGTTGCATGCTTGCATACGATTAATGGAATAAATCTCTCGATATTACCCCAATTAACAATGAATTAAGCAAATCATCATGGCCAATAACAACATGCTTTACAATGGATAATTAAGCATACAAATAAGAGACAAACACCAATTAAAGCAAGAAATTAATCATAAACTTCAATCCAAGTATTTACAATGCCTTAGAACCACAAATTGTGTTTAGCTAATAACTAGCATAATCAAATTACAAAATTTCAAATGAAATTAACTAAATAAAAAGAAAGAGAACAAGAAAGCTTAGTCTAGAATGTGATGTGGAATGAAATTCTCAAGCTATTGCATCCTCTCTTGCTTGATTTGATGAAGAATTGAGGAAGATATGGCCAAAACACCTCCAAGTATGTGTAACTATGTGTGGGAATTGAGGAATTGGGGGAGAATGTCTTGGATTTCAAGAAAGAGGGTTTATATAGTGTTGGGGTAGGGTTTGGATGGCAAAATTGCAAGTTGGTCCCTCAAAAATGGCCAAAATATGGAGATGGCGCCGAAAATGGGTGTAGCACGGCCGTGCACGGAGCACGGCCGTGCCCTTGCTTGACCAAAATGTCTCAGTCTCTAGGTGCACTTGCTCGAGCACAGTGCACGGTCGTGGCCTTGTTTTGGCTTGGAAATTGGCTCGGCCGAGCCATGAGCTCGGCCGTGCTCTTGCTCGACTTCATCCCTTCTCGTTTCGTGCATATCTTTCGCCTCGGGTGTCGGATTAACTCGATTCTTTTGGCTAATCCACTCCGTTTTTTTAGACGAATCCAACCGTGAACTTCTCTTCTTGATCCAGTAAAGTATGGTTAGTGTTTTGCTCCCAATTCCATCGTATTTCCTACAAAATCGACAAAACACAACCTTTCTCTCATTTTGGCTCAAACAATCATATTCAATGCATAAATCAATGAAATCCACATCAAAATACGCTTCACATGTGCCTCTAAAACGTGTAAATTCCACCCGAATCAAACTCCCCCAAACTTAAAATGTTGTTTGTCCTCAAACAACTAAGCACTTAAAGCAATGAAGGTGGAATGATCACAATGGAATATTCAATGTAATTCACACATGCAAAGTAAGATGTAATGATATCTCTTTCTCAAAGTGCATTTCTCAATGAAGGTCATAAGCTCATTATTGCAATTCACACTCATGGATCAAAGAATGCATAAACACACAACACATTGTGAATGGGAAAAACATAATCCAAATGCTCAAGTTCTCTACTCACATGACAAAGTGTTTCTCTCAAACACACAAACAAATTGAGGATATTAATGCACTCATCAACCAAGTTATGTTATGCAATCACCATATGCTTGCCCAACTTCTACTTTTCACAACACTCAAATGCTCAACAATGTGATCAATAGGACTTAATCAAGGATGTAACATTGGCTCTTTGGACAAGGTAGGATGAATTTGGGAATTGTGACTCTTCTAGTGGAGGACAAAACTTGTTGTTTTACAATGTGTGCTTTCACTTTCAAAGCTTACAAATTTCATCCTCACTTTTCTTTTTCCTTTCTTTTTCAAACATTCATCACCTCATCTTTTGAACCATTTTTCTTTTCAAGCTTTTGGGGCTCTTTGTCCCTCTTTTCTTTTCCCTTGATTTTCTTTTCATCTTTCTTTTTTTCTTTCAACTTTTCCACTTTCTCCTTTCACCAAAGATATTCATTCAAGCACATGCACTACAAAATTCACTCCCAATAGCAAGGGATTTAGAGAGGGAAAAACGCTTGTCAATACATTTAGCAAGGGAATTAGCAAGGGCCCACTTCCCTCGACAAAATGTTCCTCGGTAATTTAGTAGCAAGGGAATATGAAAATCCCTCGGAAATAGCAAGGGTATATTTCCCTAGACAATAGCAAGAGAAAATTTCCCTTGGAAATAGCAAGGGATAAATCCCTTAGAAATAGCAAGGGAAATTAGTGAATAAAAAAATAATTAAAAAAATATAACCCCCACAATTTCGGCCAAAAAATAATTAAAAAAATATATAACCCCCAATTTCGGCCATTCCGCCAGCCCCTCAACCCCTCAACCACTAAATATATGGCTGCATGCACAGGATAGGAATTGAACTCTCGACCTCCACAATTTATGTGTTTATGAGTTCTCCTTTTGCCGTTGGGCTAGGAGCTATTTTCGTTATATTTTAAATGCAATTAATATAAGTGTTATATTTTCAGATTTTTCTTCTTTAATTTATTTAATTTAAACTTGATTTCTTATTTGATAATTGATAACACACATACATTTTAATTTTTTTCAATACAAATATTATAAAATATCTTTTTATCTATAATTATGTTTTGAATGCAATTAATGTATATATGTGTTATATTTCCAATTTTTTCTTCCTTAATTTATTTAATTTACACTTGATTACTTATTTGATAATTGGTAACAAACATACATTTTATATTTTTTCAATACATATATTATAAATATTTTATCTTATTTCGTATACTTTAAAATATTAAATATTAATAATATATTCCATTCACTCAATTATATATTACATTCTCCGAGGGTTTTACCGAGGGCCCACTAACCCTCCAGAATTTTAATTGACGTATCAAACTTTGCAAGGGCCCACTCCCTCAGAAATTTTCAAATTTAAATTCCCTTGCCAATATTCTCGGGAATGGCAAGGGATTTAGTTTCCCTTAACATTTAGCAAGGATTTTTTCTTCCCTAGGTATTTTCCCTTGCCCATTCAATCCCTAGGCAAATCTCTCGCCATTTGTAAGGGATTTATTTCCCTCGATAATTTCCCTTGCGATCTGAGCCAAATTTTGTAGTGATGTTTTTCCACTTTGTCTTTTATCCCCCACTAGATATAGGTATCAAAGGCTCAAAAAGGCTAAGTGGTTAACATTGTAGTTTGCCAAGAAAATGAGGAATTAAGCTCAAGGGGCTAACTACGGAAGATTACTTCGGTTTTGGGAAATTTTGGCTAAGTGACTCTTTTTAGAACAATATGGCCTATATCACATCACAAAGTTTCACACAATCATGCTTTCAAACAAGAACTTAGGCAAGTTCTAGAATCACTAGCAATAACCTAGTCCACTCTCAAATGAATTAAACCGGATTACATGCTCGATTTAAGGCTCAATTCTCACCGGTTTATTCAATAGAACTCTCACATTCATCAAATGTTCCCAAACAACAACACATCATGCATCCATGCTATCAAAGCTCACAAATATGAACACAACATGATACTATTCTCTAACACCAATCATGCATACATTCAAAGCAAATAGACATCACCACAACTACTCAACAATGGATTCCAATGACTATTCATGCTCACATTTCACCAAAGATCCACTACCCAACATATGATCAAACCCAACTTAAACAATATAATCATGTGAAAGTCAAATGTGCGCCGGTGCAAAATGTGACACAAGTAGAATGACGAACCGGTGCAAGGGTAACAACTAGTAGAAAAATAAAAGAAAAAAAACTCCCCCAAACTTAGAATTTTACTATGTATAAATTTTAAGTTTGGGGCTACAAGTTGTTACCTCCTTCCTTGCACATTCAATGCTTCTTCAAAGATCACCATTGCAACACTTGCTTCTCCTTTCCAAAGTTGGTTTTGCTTCCTTCTTCATTCTCCAAGATATGATATCCATAGTGCTCTTCATCCACACCTACAAAATAAACCAAGCTATCAAAACTACTAAAGCAATAAAAATATGAAAGCAATAAAACATTGGGTTGCCTCCCAAGAAGCGCTATTTTTAACGTCCTATGCCGGACGGTTCTTCCTTAAGATGATTATCAAGTCACCCCATCATCATCCTTACTCTTAAACTTCTTTCCCCATGCAACCTTCTTAAACCCATTAAAACATCCACTAGCTAGCCCATTCGGCTCTTCAATCATGTCATAAGAGGTTAACGCCTCATTCATCCCCAAGCTTGTACAAGTAGCGAGTTTTTGAAGAAAACTCCCCCAAACTTGGCCTTCTTGCCCATCTTCAACTAATTCTCTTCCACTTGGGGGTCCTCTTTCACAAAATTGATCTTGGGCTCTTCTTCCACCTTATCTTCCATGGAAATTGGATAGTGATCTCCCTTGGGATACACATACTCTTCATCCTCATCTTCATCGTCACGAAATCTCATGGCTTTGTAGATGTTGAATGAGACTTTCTCCTCACCAACATGCAGTTCAAGCTCTCTGTTTCGTACGTTGATGATGGCTCCACCCGTTGCTAGGAACGGTCTTCCCAAGATCAAGGGGATTGCCCTATCTTCCTCCATATCAAGTACCACAAAATCAACCGGGAATATGAATTTTCCAACTTTGACAAGCACATCCTCAACCGTTCCCAAAGGATAAACTATGGAGCGATCCGCCAATTGAAGATTCATGGTAGTAGGTGTCAATTCTCCCAAGCCAAGTGATTTGAAGAGTGATAGTGGCATGAGGTTTATGCTTGCTCCAAGATCACACAACGCACGATAAGTTCCCTCCTTGCCAATCACACAAGGAAATATGAATGAACCGGGATCCCTAAGCTTTGGAGGTAGCTTAGCTTGGATGATGGCACTACACTCTTCGGTGAGGTTCAGGGTTTCAAATTCTACCATCTTTCTCTTGTTGGACATAATCTCTTTCAAAAACTTGGCATAGTGAGGCATTTGCTCAAGTGCTTCGGCAAATGGAATGTTAATATGAATCTTCTTGAACATTTCCACGAACTTGGCAAACTTGTGGTCCAAACCCTTCTTCTTCAATCTTTGAGGGTATGGAAGAGGTACCTCATTTTTGTCTTTGTCTTGAGGAGGGATTGCCTTCTCACTCTTCTTCTCCCCTTCTTTTCCTTCTTGCTTCTCTTTCACTTGGCCATCTTCTTTGTCAACACCCTCGGGTGCCATTACCACTTCCTCCTCTAATGGCATCTTGGGCCCTTCGTAGCTTGTCCCACTTCTTAACCTTATAGCTTTGCATTACTCCTTGGGATTTAGCTCCGTGTTAGAGGGGAATTGCCCCGAAACGTGTTGCTTTCCAATGATGGTGGCAAGTTGGCCTATTTTCTTTTCCATAGCTTTCATGTGGGTGGTCACATCTTTGATCATCTCACCATGCTCATCAAGTTTTTGCCATATCTTTGCCACATTGTGCTTGGTCTCTCTCATGAAATTCTTAGTTTCTCCCATGAATACACCAAACATCTCTTCCAAAGATGGCTTTGGTGAGGGGTCAATGATCATCTCATCCCTCACATTGAAGTTTGGTGGTGGTTGAATGGCATTCCTTGGGTTAGCATAGGAGAAGTTCTCATGTTGCCTCAAATTCGGATGATATTGGTTTGGGTTGGAAGGACTCTCACGGGCTTGCCTATCGTTCCAACCTCTCTCTCTAAATTGCCTATCTCTTTGATTGTTCATGTAGTGGGCTTCTTCATATTGCTCGTCACGTGGCCCCACTAAAGCTTTAGCCGTCATAAGAGATATCAATTTATCCACCTTGTTTGAGAGTTTAGCATTCTCATCCAAATCTTGGGTTGAGGCAATCTTCCGGTTTTGTCTTCTCTCAGATGGCCATTGGTTGTCATTCTTAGCCATCTCCTCCAAGAGCACATAACATTCTTCCGTCGTCTTTTCCAACAAAGAACCTCCACCGGCCGAGGCATCTACCATCCCTCTCGTACGGTGATCCATACCGTTGTAGAAGTAACATATCAATTGATCTCTTGAGAACCCGTGTTGTGGGCAACTTCTAATGAGGTCCTTAAAGCGCTCCCAAGCCTCGGCCAACGACTCATTGATTCGGGTGGAATTTACGTGTTTTAGGGGAACATGTGAAGTGTATTTTGATGTGGATTTCATTTATTTATGCATTGAATATGATTGTTTAAGCCAAAATGAGAGAAAGGTTGTGTTTTGTCGATTTTATAGGAAATACGATGGAATTTGGAGAAAAACACCAACCATACTTTACTGGATCAAAAAGAGGAGTGAACCATTGGATCCGGCTCGAAAAATGGAGTGGAATAGCAAAAAGAATCGAGTCAATCGGAGGTCGGAAGCTCAAGATACGGAGGGACGAAGTTGGAGGACGAAAGCGAAGGAGCCAATACGAAAGTTTGGCCCGGCCGGGCCACATTTCCCGCCCGGTCGGGCGGCCAAATTCAGAATTTTCACCCAAATACGAAGCTTCCGCCCGGCCGGGCCACTTGGCCCCTGTTTTCGTAATTCTCAGCCAACACTCCCACCCGGCCGGGCCACTTTCCCACCCGGCCGGGCCACCTCATTTTCGGTGCCAAACGCGTGTTTTCTCCATTTTTGAGGGATCTACTTGCAAATATCACACCCAAACCCTACCCCAACACTATAAATACCCCCTTTCTTGAAATTCAAGACACCTTCCCCCAATCCACACATAATTACACACATTTGGAGGTGTTTTGGCCATAACTTCTTCATCTCTCCACCAATCCATGCAAGGGAAGAGGCATTAGCTTGGGAATTTCATTCCCTACCACATCCTAGACTAAGTTTTCTCTTTCTTTTCCTTTTTACTTAGTTATTTCATTTGAAATTTGTAATTTGATTATGTTTGTAGTTAGCTAAACAATTTATGGTTCTAAGGCATTGTAGAGATTTGGATTGATGTTTATGAGTAATTTCTTGCTTTAATTGGTGTTTATATCTTATTTGCATGTTTAATTATCCATTGTAAAGCATGTTGTTAGTGGCCATGATGATTTGCTTGATCCATTGTTAATTGGGGTAGTATCGAGAGATGTATTCCATTTAATCGTATGCGAATATGCAACCCGGTATTATTATGATCTTGAGAGAGGATTAATTATCGGAGAGGGAATCGAATGATCTTAGGAGCTATTTTAGATGGTGTAATGTTTGTGATGTAGACATACGAGCTTATATTACATTGCGTCTTTGGATTAATTTGTATCGAGAGATCAATTAGTTCTTCTTGTGTGATCACCCTATATGAGATAACCTTAATGGCCATTTGAACGAGATAACATTCATAAACGGATTTCTAAGTATTACAATTGTCTTGGAACCCACCTTTCCTTCTTTGCGTTTTTATCCATTTTACCTTCGTTTTCTTGATTTGCATGTTATTTGATCGATTTCGTATTTACTCTTCATTACTTATTTGTGACACTTTGGTAGGTAATCTTAGAGTAATTCACACCACTCAATTTATCGATCACGTCTATTTAGAACTCGACTAGCAAACTACCCTTTTACGCTTAGCATTCTCGTGGGATCGACCTCGTGCTTATCACGCTACAATAGACGTCGTACACTTGCGGTTGTTTATTTAGTGTTGCATAACACGTGTATCACTCATCATCATCTTGCATAAATGAAGATATCTCCCCTCGTATCTTGATGGTCTTGCTTGGAGGGAAGTACTTCATTAGGAATGCATCAACAAGGTCGGCCCAATTCTCAATGGTCCTCAAGTCAAGAGAGAGGTACCATTGCTTTGCTCGGTCCCGGAGTGAGAAGGGGAAGAGTTGCAAGCGGATGTAGTCTTGGGGAACACGGTTGATCTTAACCGTTCCACTTATCTCGAGAAATTGAGACAAGTGGAGGTTAGGATCCTCCTTGGAGAGCCCACCAAATTGTTTGTTTTGCACCATCACGATCAAGGCCGGCTTAAGTTCAAAGTTGTGTGCATCAACGGGTTCCCGACCCGCTCCTCCATAGGGCCTTGGAATAGGACGGAAGTGGTCTCTCAACACTCTTTGTGGTTCCTCATCCTCCCTTCGTCTACCATCTCTTTCCATACCAAAATTCTCTTCAACTCTCCGACGAAAGTTGTCCCTTAACACTCTTTGAGGTCGGTTACCTCCATTCCCATTAGGTTCCTCAACTCCTTCTACCCCGTGATTCTCAAATTCCTCCTCTACTTGTTCTACAACCGAATTTTCCCGTCGATTCATTATTTCCAACTCTATTCTTCTCCTTTCGGCGTTCCTTCTTCGACAATTGGCTTCAATCTCCGGATCTAAGGGTAACACTTCTTGTTGGTTCCTCCTAGATTGTGTGATCATAAACCATGTCTATCAAAAGAGCAAACGAGAGTGAGATTTGCAAGAAAGATCAAGATAACAAACACAAATATTTTTGGATTTTTCTAAATAAAGAAAGCAAGTAAAATGTCTAAACTAAAACTCTATTAACCTACACTCTAGAGCTATAAAACCTCCCCGGCAACGGCGCCATAAACTTGATTCACGTGTTATACAACACTAGAATAAACGACCGCAAGTATACGGTGTCTATCGTAGCGTGATAAGCACGAGGTCGATCCCACAGGGAGGTATAGCGTAAAAATGTAGTTTGTTAACGTGGTTCTATTTAGACGCGATCGATAAATTGAATGGTGGTGAATTACCCTAAATTATCTACCGAATTGTCACTAGTAAACAATTAAAAGAGTAATTATAGAATCGATCAAATAGCATACGAATCAAGAAACGAAAGTAAAATGAATGAAAACTCAAAGAGAGAAGGTGGGTTCTAAGGCAATTGTAACACTTAGATATTCGTTTATGAATTTTTAACTCGTTTAAATGGCCATTAAGGTTATCTTCATATAGGGTGATCACACAAGAAGAATTAATCGATCTCTCGATACAACTAATCCAAAAGCGCATGCAACATAGACTCGTATCTCTACATCACAAACGTTACACCGCCTAAAATAGCCTCTAAGATCATTCAATTCTCTCTCCGATAATTAATCCTCTCTCGAGATCATAATAATATCGGGTTGCATGCTTGCATACGATTAATGGAATAAATCTCTCGATATTACCCCAATTAACAATGAATTAAGCAAATCATCATGGCCAATAACAACATGCTTTACAATGGATAATTAAGCATACAAATAAGAGACAAAGACCAATTAAAGCAAGAAATTAATCATAAACTTCAATCCAAGTATTTACAATGCCTTAGAACCACAAATTGTGTTTAGCTAATAACTAGCATAATCAAATTACAAAATTTCAAATGAAATTAACTAAATAAAAAGAAAGAGAACAAGAAAGCTTAGTCTAGAATGTGATGTGGAATGAAATTCTCAAGCTATTGCATCCTCTCTTGCTTGATTTGATGAAGAATTGAGGAAGATATGGCCAAAACACCTCCAAGTATGTGTAACTATGTGTGGGAATTGAGGAATTGGGGGAGAATGTCTTGGATTTCAAGAAAGAGGGTTTATATAGTATTGGGGTAGGGTTTGGATGGCAAAATTGCAAGTTGGTCCCTAAAAAATGGCCAAAATATGGAGATGGCACCGAAAATGGGTGTAGCACGGCCGTGCACGGAGCACGGCCGTGCCCTTGCTTGACCAAAATGTCTCAGTCTCTAGGTGCACTTGCTCGAGCACAGTGCACGGTCGTGGCCTTGTTTTGGCTTGGAAATTGGCTCGGCCGAGCCATGAGCTCGGCCGTGCTCTTGCTCGACTTCATCCCTTCTCGTTTCGTGCATATCTTTCGCCTCGGGTGTCAGATTGACTCCATTCTTTTGGCTAATCCACTCTGTTTTTTGAGACGAATCCAACTGTGCACTTCTCTTCTTGATCCAGTAAAGTATGGTTAGTGTTTTGCTCCAAATTCCATCGTATTTCCTACAAAATCGACAAAACACAACTTTTCTCTCATTTTGGCTCAAACAATCATATTCAATGCATAAATCAATGAAATCCACATCAAAATACGCTTCACATGTGCCTCTAAAATGTGTAAATTCCACCCGAATCAAATATATAGAAATATATACATAAATATATATATATATATATATATATTTATATACACATTATATTTCGAGGCGGGTTCGGGGTGGGGCATGTAGCATATAAATATTGTTCCCGCCTCATCCCCGATTTAAAGTTTTTCGATTTTTCCCAAAGTAAAAAAACGACTCCTATTAAAACGGGGCGGAACGGATCACCACGGGTTCGGTATAAATTGTCATCTCTAGCTACAATTCATTAATATATATATATATGTATATTGACAAAAAAAAATTATTTTCTCTTAGAGTGAAACAAATAATTTAAACACTTGTCACATGTAAACACAATAGAAAATAGTATTCAGCTTTAATACATTCATTGGAAAGAATAGAGTCAAACTAAGCTCCAATGGAGCAATTTTAACAATGAAAGAATGAAACAAGGCAACCTTTCTCTTCCACAATTGTGTACCCCTCTCCACTAGTAATGCTACTTAGCCACTGCTTCACCTGACCCAATATTTTCAACGGCACGAGCTGGAACCCGGCCCGACTCATCCTTCTACGCCACTGATCGACCCGTTCGTGCCTCTCGACCCTCGCGGGACCTTCACAACTCACAATATTCTTGATCTCTTCCGCGAAATAAAATTGTTCCATCTTCGCTCGTTTCGTGTCATACTTTGGTAGCATAGCATCGAGCGAGTCGAATATGGCCGAGTAGTAGTGCAACGCCTCCATGAATCGGCCTAGGAAAAACGGCCCATTGTGGCTCGAGTCCTGCTCGACGAGCACTAAAACCTTGGGCGAAAGCTCGTGAATAATCTGCAAAACAGAATTCAAAGCCCCTCGGCTTTCCTTCACCACACAATGCAGCTGAAGAATGCTGTTCACAACAAGGACCTCATCAGGAAGCACCTTGATGTGTTGAGGCTTAAGATTTTCCAAATTGCTTTCCACAACTGAGAAGTCAAGGTTTAGTCCTAGCCCTAGCGCGTACGTCTCCAGCTCGTCTCCGATCACGCGAAACTTGTCGGCGCATAGCCCGACTGCGGTGATACGGAGACGTGGAGGCGGGCCAACACGCTTAGCCAGACTATGAATTAGGCTATACCATTGATGTCCACGTGGCAGACCTAGGGTCATCCCTAGGTCCACCACGTGAACTGATCTCTCTCCCTCAAAGGCTTCCAAAATTGAAGAGTTTGCCACAAAGTGACCAAATTGAATATACGGGCACGCCTCGTAGACGAGGCTCATCGCCTCGTCTTTCTTCTCCGAAGCAACGTCGACTACGTTCGTCTTCGGAGAAACATACCCGACGGTTCCGAGCGGCTGCACCATCGCCAGCCGGTCCGCTAACCCCTGCACGAAACAGGACGCCACGCGCTGGAAAGACGTGCCGAAGACGAGCGCGTTCGCCCGAAGCTCCGACAGCAAAAACGAGGCGTGCGACCTATCGCGGCACGCCACGGCCTCAGCACAGGAAATCAAGTGCTGGACAAGCTTCATCTCATCACCACCATTGCCCTCTTCCTCTGCCGCCACAATTGCGGCGGCGCCTCCCTCCACCACCGCCTCCGCCGCCAGATACCGTTGCGTGTATGTCCAAATGTGGTCCCGGAACTGAAGGCGCGGAACACTGGTCAAACTGGTGGTGCTGCTATTCCGATGGATGCTGACGTCACTGGAGAAGCTGCTGTCGGAGAATTCGGCAGAGCTTCTAGTCCTCTTGAGCTTCTTCAAAACGCCATTGTTATTGTCATCGAAAGGGGACATTAATCCGGAATACGAATACGAAATCGGGTAATTGATTAAGTCATCGTAGGAATTATAAGCCATATAATGAAGAAGCAGTTTTGCTCAAATTCGATCTTATTACCGCTTGATCTGCAGCAAGGCTCTTGAAAGAACCGCTTAATCGGAAAACGATGATTATATACCAAAATTCAGACCGTTTTTCTTGTTAAGTGAACAATGTTTTTGTCAGCATCTAATAAGGCCATGGAATAAAATGGTGTGATAGATTCTCCACTACAGAGGGAGGGGGGAATTTAAAAAATAAAAAAATATTAAGCATAGATCAATTAAAAATTTAGTTCCCATATTTTTTTGGGTTATAAATATTCCATGATTGTCTTTTGTGCGTGGAGTTTGCGCTAGGGGGTCAAAAAATAAACATATACCCTCCTAGGAGGCATACATTGTAGCATCTGCACTGTTTGGAATTTGAAACTTAAAAATATGTTGCTTTGTGAATTTCCCTATGCTATATCTTAATTTATTTCGCTTTAATGATACCAAATGGAGTAAATAATATTCCCTCCCTCGCCTCTCAATTTATTTGTACAAATAGCTCCTCATGCACTGCAGCATTGGAAAGATTAGGGAAAAATTAAGCTTATGGCTATGTGTCGTATGGGAGATATGGAGACGTCGTAATTCCAAAAGGTTCAACGATGAAAATCAGGACGTCAAGAAGGCGATAAAGAGTATAAAAATTAGGGTGGGGCTATTAACACCCCATATAATGTTATACACACCCCAAATGTTAAACACACCCCATTAAAATTTAAAAATCAATTTTTATTACTAAACACACCCCAATTCTTTCATATTTGCCCTTCTAACACTTAAAATAAAATAAAATTCAAAATAACACATTATTCCGTATTAAAATTAACTAAATCTTAAAAATATATAAATTTTAAAAAAAAAATTATCAAAAAATATCAATAATATAAAAAAATTAAATAAAAGTTGAAAAATATTTTTAAAAATCAAATAAATATTAAAAAAATATTTGAATGATAAATTCAATTAAAAAATCTAAAAAATTATCAACTAAATTTTCAAAAGAATTAAATTGATTTTTTTAATTAAATCGGAACAAAATTAAGTAAATCTAATAAAATAAAATAAAAAATCTTCAAAAATAAATTAAAGCTACAAAAAATTTAAAAATATTAAAAAACCAACTAAATCTTCAAATCTTATTAAATTATTTTTTTAAGATTTAGGTATTTTTTAAATGTATTTTTTGCTTTATTTATTTTTTATATTAATTTGAATTCTTATTTTTTTAATTTTTTTAGTTTAAATTTTTTTTACAATTTATCAAATTTATTAAATATTTTTACAATTTTATTTATCTTTAGTTGGTATTAAAAAATTTATTTGATTATTTTTATTTATTTATTTCTGAATATTTTCAGATTTTATTAAATCTTCTCGGTTTTTTTTTCAAAAAAATTAATTTTAAATATTTAGTCGACTTTTTATAATATTTTTCAAATTTTTATTATATTTTTTCCGATTTTTTCAAATCATTTTTTTAATTATTTTATTTTTTATTTATATAAGGATTACTTAGACATTTTATAAATATCTATTTTTGTCTATAAAATAATGGGGTATGTATAACATTTATGTGGGGTGTTAATAGCCCCACCCTAAAAATTAACCTCTGGACTTGGCTAGGAAATCTAATAGCACCAAATTCCTCTATATCAGCATGGCTTTGTGATCCGTTTTTATGTATCATTGAATAATTCGAGCAAAGGCTAAGCGGACAAACATCATAATTATGTAATCTATAAATTTACTTGTACATCAATGGATTGAGTACCCCCTTTACTCCAATGATATAATACTTTTTATTGTTCAAAAAAAAAATTATTTGTACTTTTTGCATGTGAACTCATTAAATAATAATACTTCCTTCATCCCCTACTTGATGATCTATTTTACCATTTTTTGTGTCTCTTACTTGATAACACATAATCTAAAATAGCAAAAATATTTTTAAACAATCCTCTTAAAATATCATAATATTTTATTACTCTAAAAAGTAACTTTATTACTCTCTTATTCAAAATATATGTCATCCTAATTAAGCTTATGCACACATATATATTAAGAAAAATATTGACTTCCTACTATACCCTTAATTAATCACTTTCCGATTCTTGTAAAATTTTGAAAACTATTATCTAAGTAGTTATTAATTAGTTCAGGGATAAATTGGAAAGAAACGCATTTAATTGACATTGAAAAATGCAAAACGACATTTAAATTGAAAATAAAATGAATAGTCAAAACGACTTATAAATTGAATAGGAGGGAGTATTATTTATAAAGTTGAATTTTTTTTACTATTCTCACTTTATCTTTCATAATACTAATAAACAATTCATTCGTTAAAACTCGTGTCCAATAGTTTTGTGTCATCAAGTAGGGGACGGATGGAGTAATAAATACTCACTCCTATATACTCCGTATATGTTATCCTAAGTTCATACACACATATTTAAAAAAAAAAATCATTTTACCCTTAATTAATGATGGTACATCTCATAAAAAAAAATTATGTAAATATTTAATGATCTTAAGATTAAATTTAGAAGAAATGCAATTAATTTATATTAAAAAGTGTAAAACGTCATATAATTTGCAAAGAAAACGAGAAGGTCAAAACGACTCATATTAAGAATAAGAGGGAGTATATATATAAAAGTTACGTTTGTGCATTCAATTGTATGATACAATCGATATAATTGAGCTAGTATGATTTTGATTTGGTTAACGTACGTGTTTTGTTAAATATTAAATTAAATAATTAAAAATATATTCAGATCACTTAAAATTAAATTGCATATATTCATTCGATTGCATACAAGAATTTGTCTTTGTATAATTATATACTTCCTTCGCCACTAAAAAATAACCTCACTTGTTTTATTTATGCGTCTAACAAAAGTATGTTCATTTATTTTGTGAAAATCATCATTTTATGTAATCACCACTTAATTACTCATTTACTCACTTACTCACGAATAATCATTTTATTCATAAATATTGAGACTCACAATTAATACTACTTTATCTATATAAATTTTAAAACTTGTGTGAGCACACTTATTGTGGATAAATGGAGTATCATTTTATCCGCATATTTTTATATATGATCATTTAATACATTATTATAAAAGCAATTAATATAAATGCAATATGGAATGTGACATTAAATTCATATAGATTAGTGAAAAATGGTAGGAGTAATTATTTTGGATTATAAAATCATCTCTAAAAAACAAACAAAATGTAACAGATGGACATTAAAATAATGGTCCAAATTATCAAAAGAACCTTGTAATTTGAGGTCATTGCCAAATACCACTCCACCGATTAAACAACCTTTATTTCTTTTTTCTTTTTTTTTTTTTTAGAATCATGAAATGAAATAATCAATTGGTGCAAATAAAATAAAAACACAATAATTTAAATAATTGTATATCACATAAAATTGATTTATTAACTTTTGGATATAGAAACAATAGTTAAAGGATTCTATCACTAAAAAATAATTTTCTTTTTGCGAGCCGACAAATTAATACTTTATATAGTAATACTTTAAATCATGATTCTATTGATAATTTACACAAATGTCAAGGTAAGTTTTCATAATATAATAATTATGATGTTGATGCAACTTGCACAAGAATCTCAAGTTTTAACATCATTGGCATCTTTCCCCCTCCATTTTTTTATTATTACAAAAGAACTATTAGGGCTTGACAGTATACCGTGGTGAACATTTTAGCTCGTTGTTCGTTACGATGGAATAGGGCTTGGCAGTTTAATATTTCTATGCAATAATTGATATACGGCAAATACTTAACATGTATGTAATCATGGTAACACTTGATTCAATTCTTTAAAATGGATGAATGTTATTCGTGAATGGTAAATACAGTATAATATTAGTTTAAATAGAGTATAGTATTAATTCGAATACATTATAATATTAATTCATATATTGTATAGTATTAATTGATATAATCAGCCATAATGTACACTACAAAAAAGAGGTGTTTTACCGACGGATATGCCGACGGATATTCAGTCGGTATTGGCTCTTGCCGACGGATTTACCGACGGATTTCATCCGTCGTCGATGAATTGATCGGTAGTGGTTACCGACGGAAAATATGCGTCCGTCGGTATATACCGACGGATTCCCGACGGATTCAAACCAACCCGTTTTCAAACCGGGTCGCCCGCACCGACGGATTCAATTCCGTCGACAGTCAAGCCAACCCGTTTTCAAATCGGGTCAAGTTTCCGTCGGTAGAGCCGTCGGTATATTTTGGACATAAATTTTATTATTTTAATTTACCGACGGAATTTTCCGTCGGTAAGTACCAAATTTTTTTTTTAAAAATGATATTCCGTCGGCTCGCCCGTCGGTATTACCGACGGTAAACCGACGAAATTTCCGTCGGTAAGTACCAAACATTTTTAAAAAAAATTATATTCCGTCGGCCTGTCCGTCGGCATTACCGACGCTAAACCGACGGAATATTCCGTCGGTAAGTACCAAAAATTAAAAAAAAAAATTATTTGTGATCGGGTTCCGACCCGATCAAAATTGCTTAAATAATTCAATACACAAATCTACATTAGATCCAACAGAATAAACAAAATCGAACTCAGTTGGGTGACATAAATCTACATTAGATCACATTACTTTCAATATCATCCTTTTGGCTTTAGGCGTTGCTTCAGATTTTATTAATCTAGCAATCTTTGTGTGTGTTGTAGTATTGAGTAGGAGATCAGACAGCGAATTAGATCAGTTTAATTACCAGGAAAGAGAAGAACTTGATTAAACTGTCCTTCGCCGACTCCATCCCTGCCATTTCAAAATCAATTCCAAAGAATCAAGATTCAATTGTCATTTTATATATTTAAACATAAATTAAATTATCATAAAAATTGAACATACCTCAACAATACTACGAGATCAAGTAACTTCATTAAGCTCGCATAGTTTCGGTCGGTCTCAGCAAATATTCGATATGCTGGTAGTTCAAAGATAACACATTTAGAGTACAATAAATAAATGTTACTACTCCTACTAATAACATTTTGTATTCAAAACATTCTCATAATATCTTAACTACATGAATTTCTTGAATTAAAAATTAATGAATTGTAAATGCAAACCATTATTTTAGTTACTGGAGTACTAATAAATTGAAAACAAATCAATTTTTTTTTTAAAAAAAAATACCAATTATTTTGAACTCACGTCTTTTCCTACACTACACAAAATTGCCTAAAATATTAAAAATTAATAAATCGAAAACAAATCAAGAAACTATTTGTAAAAATATAATAAACAAAAAAACGGCATACAACAAATCAAGAAACTAATGTAATAAAATATTAAACAAAAATAGTAACCACTTCAATCAACCCTTCACAAACAAAAAAAACTTGTTTATTTTCTGTGTTCTTCACAAACAAGAAAAATACTACATTCTCACCCCCAAAAAAACACCAAAATCTAATTGAATTCCGAATAAAAAAAATCGATTTTTTTTATCTGGTATATGCACAGATCTAAGAAAAAAAAAACACCACAAATCTAGAAACAAAAAATCAAACACCACAGATCTAGGAACAAAAAAAATCAAACACCACTCACCTGGATTGGTCACGGCGGCGGCCGCTTCCTATGGTGGAGAGGTCATCTTCACCGGTAACCATCTGGATTTGGTGGCGAGGTTGATGAGCACACAGAGGAATGAGTGAGGACACCCACCAAATTCTTTTACAAAATAGTGACGTCGATTCTACCCTGAACTAAAATTCTCACACCCACCGCACCTGAATTCCAAAAAATAACAGAAATCCGTTAAAAAAATCGACGAAATGCAAAAAAAAAAAAAAAAAAATTGGCAAAAGAAATCGAAAAAAATACTTACAAATCTGGGTTGGGGAAAAAATCGATTAATGTGAGGAGCGGCGGAGGAGTTCGACGAGGGCGGTGCAAGAGATGGACGAGGCGGTTGGACAGCGTTTTTTTTTTCAGATGAGAGAGGGGGGAAATTTACAGAAAAGGGGGAAGAAGGAGGGTGGCGGTTGCGACCGGACGGGGTTGCGGCGAGGGCGGGGCCAACGAGGCGGTCGGCGGCTGGGAGAGGGCGGCGGGGTCGCGTCGACTGCTTCCAAAAAGGCCCACGGGCTTGTTCGCGTGGGTGGTGGGTTGGTGGGGGAAGAGGGAGGCGGCGGCGGCGGCGGTGGTCGTGGAGGCGGCGGCGGCTGAGATGGGGGAGAAAATGAGAGAAATGAGATGAAGGGAGAGACGGAGAGAGAGGGAGGGCAAATACGCGTGAAATGAGAGAAAGTTACATTTATATTCGGAAATGCCGACGGATATTTCGGTCGGCTTTGGCTCGTTGCCGTTGGCGACGGATATTTTCCGTCGCCATTGAATTTTTAAAACCAAATGATAAATAATTAAATTATAAGTTATAACATAACCAAATGATAAATAATTAAATTATAAGTTATAACCAAATGATAAATAATGAAATCTTATAAATTGTACAAAATAAAATAGCTAGGTTACATTAATTTAATATTCATCTTCATCTTCGTCTTCATTTTCATTATTTGCCACATCTTCCTCTTTCTCCTCATCTTCTTCATCCTCATCTTCTTCATCCTCCCTCTCGTCATGTTCATCCTCCTCCTCATGTCCACTATCGTTTTCAATAACAATCAATTGTGGATTTGCAGCCGTCAAGTCTACCGAAAGATTAAAATCTCCCGCAAACACTTCAGTTTGATTCTCTATTTGTTCCATTTGAAACGGAGGTTCATCTTCATCGTTGTTTTCCTTTTGGGGGACCTCCACCATTGACCTTACCTTCACTTTGCAAACAGCGTGCCATTCTCTATTACGTTTTCCAGCTCCTGGATACGTGCAGTAGTAGACTTGAGATACCTGAGAGGCAAATACAAACGGATCATCCCCGCTATACTTCCTTTTCGAATTAACATCCACAAGCTTGTACTCCGGATGAATTTTGGTTCCTAAAGGGGATGTGTCAAACCAATGGCACTTGAACAACATTACGGTTTTCACTGGATATCCTGGATATTCAATTTCAACGACTTTGTGCAACACCCCAAAGTAATCACTTGCATCTGCATTGTAATTCGCACCCCTAAGACAAACACCACTGTTGTTAGTCGTTCTTGTTGATGCATACTCTGATGTATGAAACCTGTAGCCTTTCACAATATAGCCGTTGTAAGTTCTCACACGCCGTAGTGGTCCTTAGCTGAGATCCTGTAAGAACCGGCTCTGAAAATCGTGCGATTGTCCCTATACGTACAGTTAAAATTAAAATTAATCAAAACAATTATTTGTTCACGTAAAATTCAATTAATGATACTCACATAACGTTGGAACCATCGGGCAAATTGACGTTGAAGACTAGTATCTATGTCTCTATCTGAGATGTTTTGATCTGCATGTCGTAGTTCTTGTGTATACATCCTAATAATTCACAACACAATTAGATGATAAATGACGTACGTTTAGTGCTATTTAATTAGATGATAAATATATGAAATACTTACTCAATGTAAGGCTGAACTTCATCACAATTCAATAACACGTACGTTTGTGCTATTTCAGCCTCTGTGTTTGTTGACCAATATCGTTCAGTGGCTTTTCCTATAGGTCGCCCCTTAGACTTGAATACAGAGAGCATGCCATCGACTTCTTGTTGCGTACCTCTACCATCAAAGTTACGTGGTTCATTCCTGATCCTCGTGTTGACATGGTCTTCAAAATAATATGAACAAAACATGCCAACCTATTCATTCAAATACGCATTAACAATCGATGCTTCGACGTTTGCCTTTTGTTTAGCATTGCGCTTCAAGTTGTGGAGATACCTAAAATTATAATAGTTAACAAATTAAAATAAGGTTTCTTATACTAAAAACTAATTAAATGAGAGAAATAGAATTGTTCACCTCTCAAATGGGTACATCCACCTGTACTGCACTGGACCACAAATCCTAGCTTCATACGCTAAGTGAACAGGTAAGTGTTCCATCGAGTCAAAGAAGCTAGGTGGGAAAAAACGTTCCAACTTACACAAAATAACTGGAATGTCTCGTTCCAAACAATTCATATCATCAACCTTGATTGTTGTAGACGTTAAATCTCTAAAAAAAAGACTTAATTCAGTGACAGCCCTCCACACATTCAGAGGAAGAAATTCTCGAAACGCAATAGGTATCAAGCGCTGCATAAAAACATGACAATCACGACTCTTCATCCCTGCAACTTTGCCTTTTGTTGTGTCTACGCATCGACTCATGTTTAACACGTAGCCGTCTGGAAATCTTAACTCTTTAATCCACCTACACAATTCCTGTTTTTGTTCCTTATCTAGTGTGTAGCAAGCCTTTGGATATTTACCTGTACGGGTATCCTGTTCCAACTCATCACGGCGACAGATAGTGTTCAACTCTTCCCTGAACTTTGGAGTATCTTTCGTCTTGCCTTCTATGTTCATGATTGTGTGAAACACATTGTCAAACTCATTCTTCTCAATGTGCATGACATCCAAATTGTGTCGGAGAAATAGTGAACTCCAATATGGCAAGTCCCAAAAAATACCCTTTTTCTTCCAGTTACCTGCGATTCCTTTGTTGTGTTCTTCTGCATTTTCCTCCGTAGTTTTTTTCAAACCCGTCCACTCAATCTCATGTAACAGACTTTGTCCTGTACGATTAATAAATGTTAGAATAAATGTAACCCAAAAAAACATGTTAAAATAAATGTATAAAATACCATTTCGAAGGGGCGGTCGATTGTTTATGACTGTTCTATTCTTCGTGAAGTCCACCTTATTCCTTCGAAATGGATGATCTCGAGGTAAAAACCTTCGGTGATTATCGAACCATGAAACTTTTCTACTCTTCGGGAGACTGAAAGCTTCAGAATATTCCATACAATACGGACAAGCTTGCTTTCCGGCTGTACTCCACCCGGACAACATAGCATATGCAGGAAAGTCGCTAATGGTCCACAATAAAGCAGCACGCATCGTGATTCGTGAAGTTCTGTTTCCTAGAAACATCATACGTTTGGACTCCGTTATCCCATAGGAAGATCAAGTCTTTAATAAGAGGCTGGAGATAAACATCAAGTTTATGCTTTGGATTCGACGGACCAGGCACCAATACAGTCAGAAACATTGTTTGAGGTTTCATGCACATCCATGGAGGTAGATTATACGGAGTCAGTATCACCGGCCACAAAGAATACTTCTTTCCATAACTCCCAAACGGTGCAAAACCATCAGTACTCAAGCCTAATCTCACACTCCTCGGTTCACAAGCAAATCCTGGAAACACGTTATCAAGGTGTTTCCAGGCTTCAGAGTCGGACGGATGTCTCATATCCCCAGCCTCAGTATCTTCAGAATTTCTTGCATGCCACGTCACCATTAAACGAGATTGAAACAATCTCATTAAACGAGGAATGATAGGAATATAATACATCCTCTTATGTGGCACTTTCTTTTTTGTCTTGCTCGATTGACCACCTAGTCCCTTCCGTTGGTTCCTCCTCTATATTTGACATACTGGCTTCTATCACCATTGTTTGATACATATCGGGTTCTTCCACCCCAAACTCTTGATCGTTACTGGTGCCGACATGCTCAACGTGTACTGGTTGTTCATAAATTGCAGTAGTGTAATAGTACAAGACTTTATCAAAATTATAAGGCCACCGTTGTTCGCCATGACTTGTCCAATTATAGTAATTATCAACGAACCCATTCATAACAACGTGTACTAAGACTTCATCAATGCTTTTAAATGATCTATTCTGACATTTCTTAGCATTACACGGACACCTAATACAATCCTCAGACATGTAATGTGGGTGTAGCTTTGCAAATTCAACAAATGACACGAGTTTATCATAAAATTCAACATTCACATTTTCTAAAACGAGCCTAGGAGTACAATACATCCACCGACGATCCGGCAATTCCATCTGTTAAACAATTTGACCAAATTAAAATTACACACTAAAAATTAAACACTAAAAGTAAAAACTATGTAGTAAAATTACACACTAAAAAATTAAACACCAAATTAAAATTACACACTGAAAATTAAAATTACACACTAAAAATTAAACTATGTACACTTAATTAATAGAAAAACATACCTTAAATTTTCGCTCCAATCCAAATTTTCCCTTAACTTTTTGCTCCACTCCAAAATTTTCGCTTGTTTTGAGGTTTGGGAACAATTTTCAATACTACATGCCGACGAAAATGTCATTCCGCCGGTATATCGCGCGCCTAAATTCCGTCGGTATTGATAATACCGACGGATAATTTCAGTCGATAACACCGATTTCAAATGTATGTCAAATCAGTCAGATTACGTTGACCAAATTTCAGTCGGTATTTACATTGCCGACGGAAATTATCCGTCGGCATTGAACATGTGTCTATACCGACGGAATCACTTTCCGTCGGTAAAAGACGCGTATAAAAAAAATAAAAATTACAGAAAAATATATACACACTCAAAACAGCCTACTTCTTAACAAACATCAAAAAACAAAAAAAATACATAAACTCATGTCTTCATCTTCCACATTCATGAAAATTGTGGTATGCCATTGTGGAAAAGAAGCTCGTGTATGCATTTCGAAGCAAGAAAAAAGCAGAGGTAGACTATTTTATACTTGCCCAGATTCACTAAGTGGTCTTGGATGCTCCTTTTTTGTTTGGGCCGATGAACACGAAATCCACGGACAAGGAACGTGTTCACACGGAATGTTTCCGGGCATGGTGAGGAGAATTGACTCACTTTTGCTTGAAAATCAAGAGCTCAACAACAAGCTGAATAATGCAAAAGTAGTTGGTGAAATCTATAAGGATTCATCTGACCACCTAACATCAGAAGTAGAATTTCAAGCTGGACAAGTTCAAGAGCTAAAGAAGCAGAGGAACTTTCTTATCATGGCCATAATATTATGTGTTCTACCCTATATGTTCAAATTTATAGGCTGGATGTAATCCTAAGTTTATGTCTCTAATATGTATTGCTAAATTTATGCCTCTAATATGTATTGCTAAGTGTATGCATGTAATGTAACCACAACAACAGCCTTTCTTCAAGGCAATTTTCAATGAAAATGTTGTTTATCTATCACATAGAGTCTCCCATCACATTCACATAAACACAAACATGAAAAAACAGAGTACATTCAAACATAAATGAAGATCCAATACAGATAACATCCAAAATCACACATAAAACATAACTAAAATTAATATACACATTCTTAACACATAAAACACACATAACTAAAATTAAACAACTGATACTTAAACATAAATGAAGATCCAATACAGATAACATCCAAAATCACACATAAAACATAACTAAAATTAATATACACATTCTTAACACATAAAACACACATAACTAAAATTAAACAACTGATACTTAAACATAAAAGTAAATAGTTCAACAAAAATGCAGATAAAAAATAAATAGTTCTACGAGACATAAAAGTAAAATTGTTAAACACATAAAAAAAAAATTGTTCAAAGTCACTCATTCACCATAGAGGAATATATCAAGGTTATCGTTGCCAAAGAACTGCTGACCCATGATGTCATCATCCTGCTGCATGGTCGGGACATAGGCTGAGGGGCCTGAGGGGGCTGGGGGAACAGACACGTTCACGTCAACGTTGGCCGTCGGTAGAGGAGCTTGCATGGTTCTCTGATAAACCTCCTCGATCCTCTCGTCCGACCACCCCATCTCTCGACCCATATTCACATGCATCACATGCATGAAATGGTTGAATTGTGCCATCGTCACATCAGGAGTCGGGGTGGAAGATACGGAACCCTGCGATGCCGTCTGGGACGGACCAGCACCGGACCTGACATCAGCGCTCATACGACCAAGGCCCAGAACTCGTCCGCGGGTGGTGGGGGCAACTTCCAAATAAGCCCGGTCCACCTCCTCGACTGTAGGGGCACTGCTGGTTCCGGCTTGAGTAGGGTCGACTTGAGTTCCGATCTCGGCCATCCTCCGGTTCATCTCCAACTACATAATTAATAATTGTAAATTAATAGAATAAATTATAAAAAATGTATTTAATTAAACAATTTTATTACTTACGTGGAGGTTAGTTGTGCGCCCGTACGTGGATTGCTGTGTATCAGCATTAAACGGATGAGCAATGCTCATCCGGTCCAAGTGAGTGGGTACACGCCCCGTATCCCGTTCCTAATAATTAAATTTATGTATTATATATATTAAATATATAATTAAATTTATTGAAATTAATTAAAAAATTAATAAACACTTACAATGACTATCGACTGCTCAAGGATGGACCGGGCTCCAGTCCGATGCCTGGACATCCCACCCCCAACGTCGGATCTTCGGTTGGCCTTAGCAATCTCACACTTCCTGATGTACGCAGGATCCAACCACTCCCTCGTCAATGAATCCCACAACACAACATCATTATCATCCTTACCCAAGCTCTGCGTCGTCCCATCGCTCCGCCATGCCATTCTCCATTCGTACATTAAATCCTTATACCGCTCTTGCGCCGATTTACTGAAATACTTGAACATAGCCTGGTCTGAGTACATATTCCGATCCCAAGTGGCTTGTTTCTGCACATATAATAAATTGTTTATTATTGAACAAATTAACAAACATTAATTAAATAATTAAGTAATTAATTACTACCTGAAATTCCTCGAAGTACGCTAACTTTTTTTGTTTTGGGACCTTCGACCAAGTAATTGCACCCGCAGAGATCGGTAAAGAGCCAAAAGCAATCGTGCATGCCCTGGAGACCTCGTTACCAGGTAACAATCTGTGACATTAATTAACAAACAAAACACATTATAAATTAAAACGAATGCGAAATTAATTATTAATTATTAAACAATAAAAGTATTTAATTACTTACACTCCTCCACTTGTAACCCAAACGCGCTCCCGACCATCCCGAGCAGGAACAGCAAGATGGTCCCGGACAGACGAATGAGACGACGGCTGAGGCGACGGGTGTGGAATGGGTGGCGGAGGCGACGATAATGGTGTTCGTGGCAGTATAGGCGTCGGCGCCTCGGGTCTAAGTTTGGATCGACTCTTCCTCGATCGGCTACGTGACCCGGAGGCCCCGTGAGATCCCGAGCCACCAGAGGCACCAGCACCATTTCCAGTCATCTATTTAATTTAAACATTTAAATTAATAAATTATATATATAATACTAATTAATAATAAAGTTCTTAATTTAATAAAAAAACAATAATCTAATAAATTAAAATTTAATCCCTAAATAATAACCTATTTTAATCAATAATAACCTATTTTAATAAATAATTTTTTATTCAATCAACAATACCTAATTTAATCAATAATAACCTATTTTAATAAATAATTTCCTATTTTATTCAACAATAACTAATTTATTCAATAATTTCCAATTTTAATTAACAATTTTCTATTTTAATTAACAATCTATAACCTAATAAATTTAGTAACAATTTTTTCTAACTTTAAAATAACAATTTCCTAATATAATTAACAAAGCCCCTAATTTAATCAATAATTTCATAATTAGTAAATCAACAATATTAATCTAGCTAATTATAACGTACAATATCATAATTTAATTATGTAATTAACTCCACTCCAACGTATATGCAAATTAAACAATAATATCAACTATATATATAACATCAATTATGCAAAACATGCAATATCGATCTTAACAAATCACATCAATTTATTATAAATAACTATATACATCAACTAGCTATATATAGGCAATTATCCACTTACAATATCAACTAATTAATTAGATATATCAACTACATACATTCAAAATAATTAACTATATACATCAACTACAAACAATTTCATATTAATCTATATAACAAATTAAATTAACACATGCAATTTAATTCATAATTATAGGCAATACAATATAACTTAAAAATTAATTACTAACAAATTAAGAAAGCGTACCGTATAGATTTTCTAATCGAGTCGAGAGATCACCTCGGCAGAGCCTCTTCGCGCGATAAAGACGGGAGATAGAAACAGGGAGGAGGGAGGAGGGGGGAGGTTTCTTTCTCTCGAAAGAGAAAGAAGTAATATGTTCTTCAGTTTATATACAAAAAAAAATTGCCTTTACCGACGGAAATTTCCGTCGGTAATGACCACATTTAATTTTGGGAGTCGGTCAAGAGGCGGTTAGTTAATGCGGGTCGGTTACCGACGGAAATTTCCGTCGGTAAGGGCTAATTTAAATATATCCGCGCCCGTTTAAAATTATCACGCGAGGGGCCAATAATATGGCGCGGTTACCGACAGAATATATCCGTCGGTAACCCTAATTTACAATACCGACTGAAAAATCCGTCGGCCGGTGACCCAAAAACGACACCGTGTAGAGAGTTCTAAGTGTCCGTCGGCATTCCGTCGGGAAAGCCGACGGAAATTGAATTCCGTCGGCAGAGTCTTCTGACTTTGAATTCCGTCGATAATCCGTCGGTACAGCCGTCGAAAAGGTAATCCGTCGGTATACGTCCGTCGGCATAAACGAGCGTTTTTGTAGTGGTACTAAGTAATCAGTAAGTTATATGAGAGAGATAAATAACACAAGACCAATCATGTGTAACGGGATTATTGAAGAGATATTGACAAAGAAATTTGCACTCCTAACAATATAATTAAGTTGTGCTAAAAAAAAATTCAAGTTTTGTACGTAAATATTTATTTTTTATTCGTTTAAACTTAATATGTATGTCTGATCAAAATGAAAGTAAGACTTTTTATCATTATCTTTTAAATCATCACTTATTTATTTAAATTATTATTCACTATATTCATATATAATCAATTTATTTTTAAGTGGACTCATAATATCTTTCAACATATCTACTTTAATTATACATATTCAATCAATATTTTTTAAAATTGTATAAAGAACATACAATGTTTTGATGGAGATATTTTTTTAAATCGTATAAATAATAAGTTGAACTTGGAATGTTGAATGATGAGACAGTTTTCGTTTTTTCTGAAAGGATTATCCAGCAAGTTTAAAGGTTTCTTATTCGTTCGGCATAGTATATTCAAGCGTCATCCTCCGGTCACAAGCATGTGGGGGTATTTTTAAACTCCGCAAATTGTTTTTAAAATTATTTTTATGACATAGAATCATTTTCTATTTAAAAGCGGTAAGAGTGAACTTTGAAAATAAATAATTATAGAAGTAGTTAATAAAATTTGCAAACAACACCTATATATATATATTCATGTTTTCATTTTTTTTAAACTATTTTTTTTACCCGCGCATTCTGTAAGTCTTTAAAAATATAAATATAATTATTTGCTCTTGCCAATTGATAGCACGTTTGCTTTGAAAAAAAAAGTGCTCTAACTAATTAACTAAGCCACCAATCTAATTTGAATGTGTATTAATTTAGTTAGGGTTAATTATTAAAAAAAATTACGATCTTTACAGTTTTTATTAATTACAATTTTTATTTTTATTTTACAATTTGATACACCATCTTTTTAAATTTTACAATTCAATACATCTGTCAATTTTCTGACAACAATTAAATTATGATGTGATTGTCAGAGTTGTCGAGGTGCCACATAAATGTCACGAATGATGAATAATTTATTTTTTTAATTTTTAAAACATTTTTAATTAAAAAGAATACTAAAAAAGTAATTTTAAACTAAAAAGAATACTAAAAAAAATTAAACTAAAAACAATACTAAAAAAATTATTTAAAAAAAATCATAAACCGCGTCCTCCAAATCACATGACAAAAAAAATAATGTAAAATTTTGTATATTATTTTTATTTAAAAAAGTTTTTAAAATAAAAATAATACGGAGTACATTTTATTGCTCAGTCATGACATTTACGTGGACATTTGTGTAGAACTTTAATGCGGCTTCAGTGTATACACATGAATTGTGTTGCCGAAAAATAAACACATGCATCGAATTGTAAAACTTAAAAATGTGGTGTATCGAATTGCAAAGAAAAAAAAGGATATGATGTAATTATAAACACCATAAAGTTCGTGATTTTTTTACAATTAACCCATTTAGTTATTATATACCATTAATTTAATTTTTTTTCATTGGCCTTATTTATTTGAATTGAGCGTATTGGTCTTGTTTTATGAACTTCATTATTGGCTGAATAAAATTAAATAATTACTAGTAGTCTATTTTTTGTAGATATTTCAACCTAACGATATAGTACTCTATATATAGGAGGAGTGACTCGCTAAGAACTAATTAACTAAAGAAGCATGAAATTAAGAAATATAGTACGGAGTACTAATTAATACGGAGTATAAATTATTAAATTTTACACTTCTCTATTTACACTTTTGAATGAAAAAATTAGTATCAAAGTTTTAAATCACACGCGCACTCAATTACATTTTACAATTAAAAATTTAATTTTATGTATGTATTTAATTGCATATAAGAATTTGTCCAATATTTTAGACTTGTGCATTTAGAAAATAAATTTCACAATATATCAATTCTACATAAATCGAAATTATGATTCACCGCCTCGTCATAACTCATACGCTTCACATACTTGGAAAACCGACATGATTGTTAATCACTCGGATTTTCTTGGGTGCAAATCATTGTGAGAGATTGCTCTGAACAATTTGGATATCCAAAAAATCAGAGATTTTGCGGGAGATGGGGGCAAATGGGCAATTGCAAGTGCCCGACCTCCTAAAATGTCTCTTTGATACCCTTTTCATTACCGATACCGTCCAAACCAAGCATATATAGCTGGAAAAAAAAGGGGGAAAAAAAACTTCAATGTCTAAAAAAATATTTTTTACTGGTGTTTCTGCAAGATTATGAGAATTAATTGCAAGATCAATTTACCATTCTCCCTAAATAAATATTCACTCAATTTTATAAAGTTTATCGCATTTTTCATTTTATTTAAAATGAAGTAATATATTTTTTGAACACATTTACCTTTCATTAATTTTTCTCTTTTTCTTTTCATTTTCCACTCTTCTTTTGACCTTTCAAAAAAAAGGTCATAAAATTTTTAAAATAGATATGGTAGAGATTAAGAGGGGTATTTTAGAAAGATTATTGGTAAAAATAAAAAAAATTACAAACTTTTTAAAATAAAATTTAAGATAAATGCAACAAACTTAATGAACCATATGGAGTATGTCAAATTATCTGAATAATACATGTAACGACAATTTCATAATTAGTTATGCGATAAAAAAAAAAACATAAATTGTCGTGCTACTTTGAAATATCAAATTACCAAACACGAACAATTGTCGTTCATCGACAACAATAATCAGTGTAGGACAAGTGGATAGCAATGTAACAGTAAGCTTTTCATTTATCATACCATAACAATTCAATACAAATTACCAATTTAAAAATATATAATCGGTCCGAATAGGATAATTATGTATCATGTGATTATCAAACGATTAGAAAATACCATGTATAAATTAATCACTCCATTATGTAAGTTCAGTACTGGAGAACGTGCAATTTATACATGCGATCCATATATTATATATACTTGAATAAACTTATTGCAATCGATTAAAAAGAAAACAAAATGTTATTTACCTTCAAAGAAGTGAACTTTGCTTCATCGTAACAACAAGATCCAATCTTCTTGTTTACTAGAACCATCAAAACTCCAAAAGAATCGACAGAATCAAATGTAACATTGTATGATAAGAACGTTGTGGGATTGTACTTAAAAATGTTTATTTGAGTGTTGAAAGTTTTAAGGTAACTAAATATATTTAGTGGGTTGAATCACTATTGATTGAGAGGGAGCGATGCAACTTCGGGAGATAGTTTAGAGTATTTATAGAGTGTGATTGTCGATTTAACTCTATAATCTGTAAAATTTACGACACAATTATATGGGTAGTAAAACTATGAGCGCGGGGTTATTGGCTCAATACCATGAGCGATTCAATCCCATGGATAGTAAAACTATGGGAGTGGAGTTATCGACTCAATACTATGGGTGGTTCAATTCCGTAGACAGAAAAACTGTGGATGGAATTGTCGACTCAATACTATGTGTTGTCCACGGAAATTCCGTGGACAGTAAAACTGTGGATGGAATTGTCGACTCAATACTATGGATGGTATTCAATTCAACTAGTGGTGTCATTAACAACTTAACTCTACCGAGTGGTTTAGAATTAGATTTTATTAAAGTAATTAATAAAGATATTTAAGTTTTTTTTTTAAGAGACATTTGTGTCCATAATTGATGTACATAGCAAATTTAATAACTGCATAATATAAAATTGGCATTACATTTTGGTTACCAACCAAAGACAAAAAGTCAAAAACGTACGTTGTTTGTTTGTTTTGTTTTTGAGAGCTAGACAAAAATGTTTATCAACAATTGCATTTATATGACCTTTAAATAAGTAAACAAGCATATAAGAGTTGTGATATAGTTTTATTTTTGCTGGAAGAATTTGATGTCACCTAAGAGTGCTTTTTTTGGGTTGGATTTTAAATTTCCAATGTGGAATTTGAAAATAGAATAGGATAAGAGATTATTTCGTTTGCAACGTTGTGGAAAATATTTTACACATGAAATATGTTCAATCAAAACAATTCATAAAATTTTCAAATCACATCTATACGTTTTTGTGATCGTTTTTTTCATCGATCAAGAAATTAATAGAAAAGTGCAAAAAAAAAAAAATGTAAGTCACATAACTGAAAAGTGCAAAAGAATCGAATCGAACCTGAGGTATTGTAGTAAAATAACGAAGGCAATACCATTAGACTATAACTGAACTTTTGTATACAATCGTGCATTCTACTATATACTATTAAAAGCTGAACTCGAGTGTACATGGTACACTCGAACATGTACACTCGAATCCACAACCGCCTTACCCTTAAATTTTAGTTTGACACATAATATATCCATAAAATTTATTTATTTTGCACATTTTGGTCAAAAAAAAAAAAAAGGTGCTTCGGGCTTACCCGACAAAAATGGTTGTCAACAATTACATTTATATGAACACATATATACCTATTTGATGCAACATTATTACTCCTAAAATCAAATGTGTCAATATGTATTTTTAGTTGTGAATGTTGTTTGAATTTTGAAATCTTGATGTGAAATTCTAAAATCAAATGGGGTAAGAGGTATTCCTTTCCTGATCTAGAGAATTTTAATTTACTTATATTGGAGTATATCAAATATCACGTTGATATTTGATGATAATATCTTGAAAATATTTTGTTTGACTCATTCAATATTATATTTCCTTATTTTACGTTATTTGGCCAGTAGTTGGTTACAAGCCAAAAGGTCTTTCTTCATGTATATATGTATCGCCCCTGCGGTACAGTTTAATAATAAGGAGAATATTTTCTTTTCCATGTTCAATTCTTCTAAAACTTATCATGGTATCAGAGCCGAGTTCTTGGTGATAATCTTCAAGATTTCAGAACGCACGGCAATTACTCATCGCCGTTGATTCATGGGGGAGAACGTCAATTCAGGCAGAAACAGTAGCCAGGGCCAACGATCAGGCAATCGAACTGTTGGTCGCGATAATCATGCGACGAGAAAAGCAGTTGGTGGGGAGTTAACCCAGCCACGAGAAAGCCAAGTTGGGGGTGGGCCCAGCCCTGTTCCTGGACTCACGGCTGATCAATTTCAGCGGCTAACAGAATATATGCGATCTCAGAAGGACGATGCCGATCAATTACCTACCGGACCAGCGGCTAACATGGCGGGTACTAGGTCATTTTTATCTCAATCTTGGGTGATTGATTCGGGTGCAACCGAGCACATCAGTTTTCAAGCCGAAAATTTACTCGACATGTCGCACGCACATTCTGAGTCGTCTGTGAGAATACCGAATGGAGAAGTGGTTCCCGTTCGGGGTGTCGGCAGAGCACACTTGGGACATAATTTATCTCTTCGTCGCGTTCTTTACATACCTGAATTTCGTTGCAATCTTTTATCCGTCAGTCGTATCACCAATGAGTTAAATTGTGTATTCACGTTCTTTTCGGATTTTTGCATTTTACAGGCTTTACCTTCGAGGATACTGATTGGAGTGGGTAAAAACCTTGATGGTCTATATTACATGGAACCTTCAAAAATTGAGGGGGCCGTACTTTCTGTCGTCGGGGATTCAGAATTATGGCATCGTCGTTTGGGTCATGCCTCTGGCAGAAAACTTCAGAATATTGGATGTTTGAAAGGTTTTAAGAACAATGTCATTTTTTGCGATTCTTGTATTCGTGCTAAACAGACTCGCTTACCTTTTCCAATTAGCAAAACTGTCACTACTACATGTTTTGAATTAATTCATTGCGACATTTGGGGCCCCTATAAATGCGATACTTTCACTGGAGCTAGATATTTTTTGTCCATTGTTGATGATCATAGCAGGGGTGTTTGGGTTTTTCTGGTTCGTCAGAAGTCTGAGATCGTGGCTTCATTGATTAAGTTCCTCACCATGGTCCGCACACAATTCAATGCGTCCGTTAAGAGGGTTCGTTCGGACAACGGACTCGAGTTTCAAGCTTCGCCCCTTTTGACTTATTATGCAGAAAATGGAATTTTGTTCGAAACTTCTTGCACTGACACACCACAACAAAACGGGGTTGTCGAACACAAGCACCGTCATATCCTCGAAGTCGCCCGAGCGCTCCGTTTCGAGTCGGGCTTACCAATCGAGTTTTGGGGAGATTGCATCCTCACAGCTGTATATATTATCAACCGCCTACCCTCCCCGGTTGTTGATAATATAACACCCTATGAGATCCTATTTAATAAGACACCACCGTATGATCACTTTCGCACATTTGGTTGTCTAGTATATGCACATGAAAATCGCCGAAAAGATAAATTTGGAGAAAGAGGGAGTGCTTGTATTTTTGTTGGTTACCCTCTCGGACAAAAGGCATATCGAGTATTCGATTTACGCTCACAGAAATTCTTTAGCTCTCGAGATGTTACCTTTGTCGAGCACATCTTTCCATTCCATGGGTGTGAGAGCCTACCCTTCCTCGATGCACTAAGCAGGGCACAAGCTACAGTTCGATCTTCGTCGCCAAGCACTACTTGTATGCCCATTGCTACCCGCCCCTACATCCGACGTCCTTCGAGTGAGCAGAATCTGTCAGCTGATCAGAATCCATCAGGCGAGCAGCATTGTTCATCGCCCAACACATTACCCAACGATGTCGTAGTTCTCGACACTTCACAGCCTGTCGACCCTGCAGTAGTTCTCGACACTTCACAGCCTGCCGACCCCACGCCACCACCTGTGCCCTCCACAGATTTGAGAGTCAGTGTTCGCACGAAGAAGCGCCCCAAACACTTGGACTCATATGAAACTAATTTACCCCCCTCAGTAGATCATTCAAGGCCCACTGCCAATTCAGTCGACTCGACGGTATATCCCCTTTCCCGTTTCATTGCATATAATAAATTTTCTCCTTCTCACAAAGCTTTTCTAGCGGCCATCACATCCCGTGATGAGCCTAAGTATTTCTCACAGGCCATTAAAAACCCCTTATGGTGTGAGGCCATGAAAAAGGAGATCAATGCATTGGAAACTAATGGGACATGGGTTTTGACCGATTTACCACCCGGAAAGAAGGCGGTTGGTTCGAAATGGGTGTACAAAATCAAGTATAAACCCAATGGTGATGTGGAGCGATATAAGGCTCGATTGGTGGCCAAGGGATTCACCCAGATTGAGGGGGTTGATTTTCATGAAACATTTGCCCCCGTTGCCAAGCTTGTTACTGTTCGTTGCATGTTGAGTGTTGCCGCTCAACAAAATTGGGAAGTCCACCAACTCGATGTTAACAATGCGTTTCTTCATGGTGACTTGCATGAGAATGTTTATATGCGCATTCCACAAGGCTTTGCAAAAGAAGGCGACACACGAGTATGCAAACTCCAAAAATCACTTTATGGGCTGCGACAAGCTTCCCGGAACTGGTATGAAAAATTCACACATGCCCTTATCATGATTGGCTTTTGTCAATCGCGGGCTGATCATTCCCTCTTCACCTTTCGAAAAGGTGCCACTTACGTTTCCGCTCTCATTTACGTCGATGATGTCCTTTTGGCCGGGAATGACCCTGATTACATTACATATGTTAAGCAGTATTTGGATGCCAAGTTTAGCATTAAGGATTTGGGCACGTTAAAATATTTTCTAGGAATTGAAGTCGCTCGTTCACCGGATGGTTTTGTGCTTAGCCAACGTAAATATACTCTTGATATATTGGAGGAAAGTGGGTTGCAAGGCTGCCGCCCTAGTGCATTCCCTATGGAGCAAAATCTGAAACTTCGTCCGGATGACGAGACGCCCCTCGTCGACGCCACTCAATACCGCCGATTGGTTGGACGCCTTCTCTACTTAACTGTGACTCGACCCGACATTGTTTTCCCGGTGAGTCAGTTAAGTCAGTTCCTAAGTCAACCTCGCCAAAGCCATCTCAATGTCGTGCACCGTGTTCTGCGGTACTTGAAACAAACGCCCGGGCAAGGTATATTTCTCTCATCACGTGGTGGTTTTGATCTTGAAGGGCATTGTGATGCCGATTGGGGTGGATGTCCATTCACTAGGCGGTCCTCTACCGGCTATTTTATTACTCTTGGAGGTTCTCCAATTTCATGGCGTACAAAGAAGCAATCTGTTGTATCTCGGTCTTCTGCTGAGGCTGAATATAGGGCAATGGCCACAACAGTGTGTGAAATAATTTGGTTGCGATGGTTGTTGGAAGATTTTGGCATTAAACAAACTAGTGCAACACCACTTTATTGTGACAATCAGGCGGCACGACACATTGCCGTCAATCCAGTTTTTCATGAACGCACAAAACATGTCGAGATGGATTGTTACTTTGTTCGTGAACGAGTCGCAAATGGGGATATCAAACCGTGCATGGTTTCTACGTTAAATCAAGTGGCAGACATTTTCACTAAGCCACTTGGAGCCGATCGTTTTCATTTTCTTCGCAGCAAGTTGGGTGTTCGGGATCTTCACACTCCAACTTGAGGGGGAGTATTGGAGTATATCAAATATCACGTTGATATTTGATGATAATATCTTGAAAATATTTTGTTTGACTCATTCAACATTATATTTCCTTATTTTACGTTATTTGGCCAGTAGTTGGTTACAAGCCAAAAGGTCTTTCTTCATGTATATATGTATCGCCCCTGCGGTACAGTTTAATAATAAGGAGAATATTTTCTTTTCCATGTTCAATTCTTCTAAAACTTATCAACTTACTTATTACTTTGTTTTTAAAATAGCATTTAGCTGAATTTAATTTAATTTACAAACAGTTTGAGAGTTTTTTTTTTTTTCCTTTCCCAAGGGCAAATAAATTGGATTATGATACCAATTCTTACTCGAAGTTAAGAAAACAAAATCTTTTAAATTGAGACAATTGAATTAAAAATAGAACAATAATGCAAAGATAATTACGCAATAACCAATAAATAAAAATAGAACAAGATTCATTTCAAATTATAAATTCAAATAACAACGCTCTATACATCAATTATGGACAAAAATATCTTCCACTCCTTCCGTCCATCAAAAGTGTGCTCATTTCTTTTTTTTGGTCCACAAAAAACGTGTTTATTCTATTTAAATAGTTAACTTTTGAATATTTTTTCTACTTTACTAACAAGATTGAGTATCTACCCCAAAATATATTGTTTACTCATTATATTAAATATATTCTTTATAATTAAAATATAATTTTTTTAAAAGTATATATAAAAAAAAGTGAGCACACTTAGTGGAGAGTAATAAAATGTCTTAAATATCGCTATTAATTTAAAATCTAATTCTAAATTACTTTTAGAATTAATTTGTCGATGACACGGCTCGCATAATTGAAATTAATCTCAATATCATCCACATGATTGAATCACTCATTCACCATAATGTTGAGGTAACAAGTCCACCCATTAGTTTTACTTTCCACAAGATTGAATCGCGCACATAGTTTTAACTTTTACTACCCACAAAATTGAATCGCCTATAGTATTAAATCAACAACCCAGCACCCATGGTTTTACTATCCATAGAACTTTGTTGTAAAATTTACAGGTTACATTGTTGAATGTACAATTACATTTATAAATACTCTGAAACCATTTTAGTAGTTGCATCTTTCTCTTTCAGTCAACAATGGTTCAAACCCACTAAATATATTTAGTTAAAGCTTTCAACACTCAAATTAGTCTTTTAAGTATAATCCCACAACGTTCTCGTTGTACAAATGTTACACTCGATTCAGTGTTGTTTATTGAAGTTTTGATGGTTCTAATACAAAAGAAAATTGGATCTTGTTGTTGTGATAATGCAAAGTTCACTTATTTGAAGGTAAATCTCATACTCCCTCCGTCCCAACATTTTTTTGCATGGTTTGACCATCACGGAGTTTAAGAAAATGGAATATAGTGATGTGTAAAGTAAAATAAAGGAGGGGTATTATTGATAATTCATTGACTAAAGTGTGTGAAAATTTGACTAAAGTTATAAATTGTGGGCCCAAGTAAAATAAATGAGGGGTATTATTGGTAAAAAATATGTGAGTTATTTCCTTTTTTTTAGAGTGTGCAAATAATATTGGAACGTCCCATTAAGAAAAATGTGCAAATAATCACGAGACGGAGAGAGTATATATTTACGAAAAGGTAAATCTCATATATGTTTACGAAATTATTTCTCAAAACTTTATTCATCAGTTCACACTTTCTTATTAATTCTGTGTGTCAAATGTTTGTACAAGTTAAGGTGACAGAGTAGTTTATAGTTATACTAACAGAAATTTTGGAAAGGTCTCACTACTCACGCTACATACGCAATGCTCTAAATACAATTTATAATTATAAAATAATTAAATTACCCTTATAAAATATACATAAAACTAGTACAAAATTAGTGTATTACGCGAGAGTATAAAATAAATAGGGAAATTATTTCTAATAACTTTTTCCACTTAAAATTTTGTTTAAATAGCATTTGACTAATATGGGGTGTATTCAATTGAAATTTTATTGGATTTTTTTGGACTTTTAAAATTGGGGGTATTCAATCCGAATTTTTAAAAGTCTTTCAAAATTTTGAGGTATTCAATACGGATTTTAAAAAGTCTTTAGAAATCTTTAGGTATTCAACAATCTATGATTTTAATACTCTATGAATTTAGTTGGATTCTCCTTAAAAAATATAAATAAATTTCACTATTCAAGATCTCTTCTAAAAATCAAAGATTTCAACGGATTCTCTCAGAAGACTCTGAAAGAGAAGAAAAAAAAAACTTTATTGTTCTTCTAACAAAATTTCAACTATTAACCTACTGCATCAGTCTAAAAACTTTGTTGTTCTTCTAACAAAATTTCAACTACTAACCTAAGTCTAAAAACTTTGTTGTTCTTCTAACAAAATTTCAACTACTAACCTAACCTACTGCATCAGTCTTCTTGAAAAACACTTGTTATTTGAAACAAAAAGATATACTCCCTCCGTCCACCAAAAGTGTGCTCATTTTTTTTTTTTAGGTCCACAAAAAATGTGTTTATTCTATTTAAAATAGTTAATTTTTTAATATTTTTTCTACTTTACTAACAAGATTGAGTATCTACCAAATATATTTTATACTCATTATATTAAATATATTCTTTATAATTAAAATATGATTTTTTTAAAAACATATATAAAAAAAAGTGAGCACACTCTTGGTGGACAGAGGGAGTACAACACAATTATCGTGAAAAAGATTACATCTCAGTATTTTAAAATTATGTTATCTCTTTAAAAATTATAGTATATCGGCACAGCCTAGCTCTTAAAGTTAGCAGTGGTGTTCCATATCATCTAAAAGATTTTGGTGGTCAAGGTCGTCACCCAAAAAAATAAATGTGAGTTAATGTGATTGAGAGAATTTTTTGTATTTTCAAATTATCGATTCACAATTTTCAAAACCCACCTCCGTTCTCATTTCAAAACCACATAACTTTCTTCGGAAAGAATGCTCAGATGAATTTCCAGTCAAATATGAAGAAGATCAAGATTCACTACATAGAAAAATTTGGAATTGTTTTCTCAAAGCCAATTACAACTACAACAAATAACTGAAGCTAATGCATGGAGAACTAATATTATATTGCTAATGCCGTGATGGAAATGAAGATGAGAATAATAATGATGAATAATAGAAAAATATAAGATGCTAGAGAAGATAATTCAGAAATACTCCCTCCGTCCGTCTAGCTTCCCATTTTCCTATTTTGGTTCGTCCGCCTATAAGCTTCTAATACCTTTTTTTGGTAAGTACTTTCTCTTACACTTCACTTTATATCTTACTTTTTATCTCTATCTCTCTCCTCTTTCAATCACATCACTTGTACTATATCTATTATTTAATCACTTTTTTTAACCTTTGTGCCAAAAAGTAACGTGAAACTTATAGGCACTGATAGAGTAGTAATTAAGAGTAGATTAGTGTCCAAACTTTCAAAATGCTCATACGGCAATACGGGACGTACATATTGAAGAACGTGGTAGAGGATTTTGGAACCTATTTGGCGCCCAATTTCTAAGTGCGAACCCCAAGAAGAAATCATTCCTCTCGAGAATAAAAACGGTACCCCTTTCGTCTTCCAACTGCTGAAAAGAAACCCATCTACTCTACCTTCATAAATGCAAATAAAATACTAACAACACCAAAAAAAGGAAATGGCACAGCACAGGTCTAATTTTTCCTTTTCTTTTTTACCTGATTTCTTGCTCCATCTTCTCTCTCTAGTCTAGGTTTTTTTTTATTTACTTCTATTATGACTTTTATTCTTACCTTTTTTATGCTCTCCTTCAATTTCTTGTAAATATTTTCAGCTTCAATTCGAAGATTCGCGATTAAGATTTTTCTGGAAACGGTTCGTCTTCATCCGTTCTTCCGCTCTTGTAATAGTGATATTTTTTTTGCATGTTTTGTCCGTACATTAGGGTTTTAATTGGGAATCATAATGTGCAGTTTTAGTAGGTAATTTTTACAACAAAGTGAAGTTGAAGATGGCGCGAAGAGGAGAAAAAGACAAACTTCGATTTTTCAAAGTCATGGTCAATAAGAACTACAGTGAAATTCTGGTACTAAAAAGTTCTCCCCATTTGCCTTTTGGTTTCTTTCGTCGTTGTTCGGGGGTGATTTTGTTATGGACTTGGGGATTATGATTTCATTTGTTTATTATAGGCATCTTACACTCTCTGTCAGTGCACTGTGTGTATATGTGGACCATTCGCCTATTATTATAATCTCCAAATCGCATGCGTTTTTAATACTTTATGATTTAAGGGTATAATAGATTTAAACAGACAATTACTAAGCAATCAAAGATTTTGCTGAAACAATGTAGCCTTTTCTGTTGTTAATGACAATGAAGGCTGAAAAATACATAATTATGTTGTACATTAGTTTGTGAATTAATTTGATGTGGTTGAATTGGATGAGTAACAAACAACGCTCATGCTCTTAATCCTTTTAATATTGGCATTAATTGATTACTTTTGAACTTGCATTTGTGGGCAAAGTTCTATTGTATATTGTATGTATACATTTCATATTTTGATAAAAAAAGGTTGCACTTTTCAGTCGAAAATAACCATTCCCTGAAATTGTAATTTTCTTGCAGTACTTGCCTCCTATGATTGCTAAAAAAGTGGAGCGTGTAATTGGTCAAGAAACTGAAATTGAAGATACGAAGGGAGATCGGTGGCCAGTGAGTGTGTCAAAAGTAGATGATGGCCTTGCATTTGAAGAGGGTTGGCAAAAGTTTTCTTCAGACCATCGTCTGAAACGAGGAGAAGTTTTAGTATTTAAGTACATATGGGGAAGCCATTTTGTTGTTCGAGTATTTGGACTAAGTGCCCGAGATAGAGAAAATTTTAATGATCGTCCAAGCAAAAGGCCCAGGAGAGGGGCAGCTGTTGAAGAAGAACCGGTTCAGACAGTTAATATCGACCCAGAGGATAGCCCTGTTCTAGACACACCAGATGAGGTTGAAAGGACAGTGCTTATGAACATTGAGGATATAGATTGCATGATGAAGAAAGAGGATGGGTGCTATCAAGGAGAAGATAGGACAATTTGGGGTGACTTGTCGAAATTTGAGCAGGGCATTTTATCAGTACCTGATCCAAACACATCTCATGATGTCTCAAAATCTCAGAGTGATTTTTCAGAACAGGTTGGGGATGATGTTCAAATGGGTGATGTCTATACGTGTCAGATTGAAGGCCATTCTGGTAACGATCTCACTCACAAGTTGGAAGACCAACCTTTGTATACAAAATTAGCCCCTTCTCAGTCTGATATTGTGGATAAGACTAAAAGACATGATGCTGAAATTGTGATTCAGACAAATCAGTTTAAAGGCCATTCAGGTATCTCCACCGACAAGTTCAAGAAAGCTGTAGAGACAAAAACAATACCCTTTGATCTTGAAATTACAAAAAAGGCTATAGGAAAGAAGGATGACACTCAAACAGCTGCGATCCATTCTAGTCAGACTGCTACCAAACATTTCAAGAATCAACCTGAAAACAGTAACTTGAGAAAGGGAATGCCTGATGTTTCCAATTCCAAGGATGGTAAAAAAAACCGATATTACTATATATAACTCCTATGTAATCAAGTTATTTTCTAATCTGATATGGGTCTCCTTTTGTAGGTAGCAGTAAGATTCGACAGGGCGTATTTGAGACAAAAATCAGGCCCCATGAGTTTCCCGTCTCCAGTTCAGTCGGTAAAGATCCGGGAATGCCTGATGTTTCCAATTCCAAGGATGGTAAAAAAATCGATATTACTATATATAACTCGTATGTAATCAAGTTATTTTCTAATCTGATATGAGCCTCCTTTTGTAGGTAGTAGTAAGATTCGACAGGGAGTATTTGAGACAAAAATCAGGCCCCATGAGTTTCCCGTCTCCAGTTCAGTTGGTAAAGATCCGGGAATGCCTGATGTTTCCAATTCCAAGGATGGTAAAAAAATCTATATTACTATATATAACTCGTATGTAATCAAGTTATTTTCTAATCTGATATGGGTCTCCTTTTGTAGGTAGTAGTAAGATTCAACAGGGAGTATTTGAGACAAAAATCAGGCCCCATGAGTTTCCCGTCTCCAGTTCAGTCGGTAAAGATCCATCTGGTTTGTATATCTTTCTTACGTCATCCAGTCTACTTACTAGAACATCGAAGATTCCTTTTATTATTGTCTCGATTTCAACATTTGTAAACAGGTAAAATGGCTGTTAAGAAAGAAATGATGGAGATGGAAGATGAAGGCAGTTTAATTCCACAAGCATTTTGCGGTGCATTCTTGTTTTACTTCTCATCATTTTGAAATTTAAAGTTTTTCTCCTTTTGTGTTTGCATATGTGTTTTATGTGTATTCTTTGCAGCAAGTTATTGGAACGCCTGGATAAAAAAATCCATTAATTTTCTGCAAAATTCATAAAAAAATGCAGGAAAGGAGCCAACTATGGTAGATGAGCCTGGGAAGATGAAAGTAAAAGACGAACCTCAGTCATATGATGATATTTGTTCCCAGCCGGTTGCTTTCATACCCTTCTCAGCAGAAGTAAAAAGCAAATTGTACCTGGTATTCTATTTCACTTATTTATTTTTAATCTTTTTCCTACATTGCCTCTTTTATTAGTGTTGGTGATTTTGATTCTAGTTACTCGTTGCCTGTGTGACTTGGCTTAACTAGGGTCAACACCATAAAGCTGTGAATTTACTACTACACTGTGTAGTTTTAAGATGGGGTGAAGTCAATAACATTGAGAAATTGATGGTTTTTAAACATATATTAAAAGAAATATAATCTCTCTCTTGGTGAGGTTTATCAACAGGGGGTTGGTTTTATATATATTTACAGAAGCTTTTTCCTAATTTTTGAAAAATATTATTCTTCTGTAAATTGGGTATTTATTAATCAGTCTGAGTCGGCACTTTCAACCTCAAAACTATTGTTCTGCGAAATGGGTATTTATTAATCACAAAAAGTTTTTTCCTAGTTTATTTAAGAAAAAATCTTTTAGATTTGTATAGATAAAATTCGAAGATATACTGATTTTACTCGGACTTGTAATGTATAGTCTCAACTTGATTTAGTTTTTTTAATTACGTTAATAATGTACGTGATTATTCTGATTTTTTACCCCTGCATCCCAAATAACGAGTCTACATAACCCAGCTTTGATTTTTTAGTGATAAAAACTGTGGCATGGGTTTTTTGTTTTTGACATGCACTGTTGATACTATATTATAAAACAATCCAAGTATGTATTAAAGAATACCACACTATCTTCTTTGAGACATAGAAAAAGATACTCCGTAGTATCATAAATTATTTCTCTATTCTTCATATGCTGATTGTGTGTTGACCATACGTTTTTATCAGAGACAACTTTGAAATCTAGGAGCAATTACATATGCTTAAAAGAGAGATACAGGCCTTGAAAACTAGGGTGTATAAGTATAATGATTCTACCTTCACTTTTGAAATGAAACACAAACACGTAGTCTATTTGACTTTATAGATATGCAGGAAGCATAATACTTATTTAATATAAATTTCAATTATATTTATAGCTTATGTTACCGTATACATACATGTTATTATACACATGTCGTCATACAAGAACTGAAGAACATAGTGCATTTGTTTAGAATTGTCTTCAAATACCTATTAGATTAGAGTAGGTGGATGTAATATTTCAAACTTAAATGAAAACATTTAAACCAATCTCTTATTGTTGCATAACTATCCATAATGCTGTTTAGGAATGTTTATTACTGCATCCGTCCCATTATTGTTTACGCGCTTTCTTTATTGGAACGTCTCACTATTATTTGGTTACACTAAAAAACAAGGCTGAATTATCATCTCTACCCTTTGGGTAGGAGGCCCATCGAGTGGACATTTAGTATGAGTGAAGTTGTTTAAAGTAGGAATTGAACCCATAACGTGTGGGCGTGAGCCTAAGGCTCTGATACCATGAAAGAATTCCGTCTCATTTAAAAGTTCGAACTTGTAGAAAGATGTGGAATCAATTCATTTACATGAATTCCCTAATACTACATACCAGTTTTTCTTTTCCTTTTCACCTACAAAACTCGGGCCATAATCAGATTTGATGGTGCATAAATTTTTTTTAAAAAAAAGAGCTTTGTACAATCAACTTTAAAAATGCATTTACCATTTGCTAAATAGACATAGAAATTCAATTATTTCCATATGACCAGGTTCATATTGTTGGAAATCAATACTGACAATTTCTTCTTTCTCCATTATGCATGTGTAGGAGTTGCCAGAAGAGGTTATATCCTTTCGTGGGAGACGAAAAAACAAATCTGGAAAGATTGTATATCTGAGAGACTCAGAGAGAAGATTGTGGCCGCTCTTCTACCCGGAAAAACCAGGTGTCAAGGCATTGTGTCTCAACTGGACTAACTTTTGCCGGGGAAACAACATCAAGCTAGGAGACAAATGCAGGTTTCAATTTGAAAATGAGACGCCTTTCATTGTTCAGGTTCAAGTTATTCCCGGATATGGTGAAGTTCCTCACGAGTAATTAGTTGTGAGACCGTGTTTTGTGAAGTACTAATAATTTGTGTTCGTTTTGTTTAAAATGCTACATAATATTATGCAGATTTTCTGTTTTAAGTATTTTATAACAAAGAATGAGGAAGGCCGAGCTCTATTTTAATATTAAAGTCATATTCTTGTTTAAAACATGATTAGAGTTTCCTAAATCAATGGGGTTATACTCATATAAATTTTTCAATTTTTCAAATTCCTTTTATAAATGTTCCACTAAAATTTTCATTTTATATATAATGTAAATAAAATAGATGAATTGAGTGTATGGTGGACCCTAAAAGTAATTGCATTAAATACATGTATATTGTGAGGGTGAAAATTGTGATGATTATTTTTATTTTAAGGTATGTAAACTTTTGGGGAATAAATTAAAAAAACGTATGAAAATTTTTTAGGGACAGAGGAGTATATATTTTAATTTTATGTTTTAATTAAAAAAATAATTTTTGAAACATACAAAAATTTGTAAATTTCTTTGTTCTATTTAAAAAAAAATTGAAACATACATAAATTTACAATGTACAATATTTAAACAATATATATTGGAAAATTATTTCTAGTAACCCTTTTCACTTTAAATTTTGTTTAAATAGACTTTGACTAATATTAATTAGAAGCCCCCTAAATTCCCCTCATAAGACCAACCAATCATTTAAAAAGAGGGTCGTTTAAATAAAAAATTAAGATAGAAGACCTTTTAGAGCATCTCCAATGGGAGTGAGGAATCCTAGGTGAATTTCTACCCCTCACTCAAAGTAGGTAAAGTCTAGTATGCACTCGAGTGCATGTTGTGCACCCTAGTCTAAAAAAAGTGTATGTTATTAAACTGAAAAGTACAACACAATATTACTAAAAAGTGTGAGTCACTATAACTAAAAATATTATTATACAGTTTAATAATTGAAAAGTGCAACACCATTTATCAAAAAGTGTAAGTCAGTAAAACTGAAAAGTGCAACATGGACTAGGGTGCACAACATGCACTCGAGTCCATAGCAGACCAACCCCTCAAAGTAAGGGTAGGACACATTGTGAAGGAAAGAGAGTAAATGGGGTAGGAATACTTCTACCCAAGTAGAAGTAAAAAATTAGGGGAAAAGAGAGTGGGATAGATAGAGTGAACAACACATGCAAAAAAAAGAGAACAATTTAGAAAGTGTAACTCACTTGCGAGAGTGGGCTTTAATGTGGTCTCAACTATTTTTTATTTGCATTATTTTTTTTTTGGGTAGAATGCATTGGAGAGGTAGAAGTTTTTTTATATAGAAGTAAGAAACTTTTGAGGTGATATGTGTCAAACTTAAAACCTAAAAATCATCACCCACACTGTGGATGCTCTTAAACGTGGTTTTATGTTGACTAGTCCCTTTAAATAAAGATCTTTTTTTATATGATTTTAAATTAAAAAATAGAAAAAATATTTTTTTCCCCGTGCCGTATTTCTACCACGTCTTTTTTTATTTTCGACTTTCAAAATTTGAAAAGAGTTATACATTTTTAATTTTTTTATCCTATGATGGTTGTTGTCAGTAAAAAAATCATATTCGGGTTGGTACAAGGTTAACACGGACGTCAGTGCCTCTTCTTTCTCGGGTAGTCTGCATGCGGGGCGGTCTTCAGGACCTTCATGGAATTCTTTGCGGTTGCTACTAAGGTGGGTTGGGGTCTCCTTCTTGAGGCTGAGTTGGCAGCGGTACTTATAACCATCAAATGTGCACATGATTAGGGTTGGAACTTCCTCTTGATAGAGTCGAATTCAGTATTCACAGTTGACACTTTTATGAGATCCAAACCTTCCATTCATTGGCGTTTGCAAGGTCTTTTAAGTCAGATTCACCCTCTTACGCAGAAAATGCACATCCGATACACGCACGTCTTCAGAGAGGTCAATCAAACTGCTTAATTGCTGATGTTGTGGCCAAGACTGGCCTTGACTGTGTCTGGAGAGGTTACCCCCAAATTTTCTACTCATTTATGCACAATAATTTGTATTCTATTTTTTTTTTTATAGACATTGATATTTTTAGAGGAGGAGGGTTTTTTCAAGAAAGGTGTGCTTCGGTCTCTGTCTCGACTTGTAAACTTATGGTCCTAAATTTTTTTCTTTTATTTGATCTACCTTTTGTTATCATGTAAAAGATCATACATTCGGTTGACTAGAGGCGGACCCATAGTAGTGACCAGGGGACAACTTCACATCCAAATTTTATTTTTATTTTACTATATATAAAAATTAATGAAGAATGAAGATGGTGAATGGGTGATTGAAATGTCATGAAGTATGACTAGTCCCATTTATAATATTAACTAAAGCTAATCCCATTACCATGTAATAATATTTTATTTTAATTAATTAATATTAATGATTATTTAGTAAGATGTAGAGTTAAAATGATAGCGTGCAAGTAATTTTGAAATAAAAGGAAAAAGTACAAAAAAATTACAGAATGGAGGGAGTATAAATTTGTCAATATTGCTTATATACACGATTTGCTCAAGTCCCTGAGGCTTCATTTGGATGTAAGTATTTGATCTATGGATTTTAAATCTACCATCTAAATCCACTTCACTTGTTTGGATTATGAATGAATTTCAAATACTTAGATTTCTGTTCAAACACTTTTTAATTAAAATTAAGAGGATTTTAAATCTTCACTAAAACCAGCCATTTGATGTATTTTTAAATCATTTCATTTGAAATATCTCCTCAAATCAATTCACCTCATCCAAACACAACCTGAGATGATTTTTCTTCTTATTAAAAGGAGAAAAGACTTAAACTTGACACATTTTATCCATTTAAATTTATTAGACTCTTGAATGTTATATATGGAATATTTGTTAATGATATGCAAAAAAATGATATGTTTGGACATTTAAATTTTCAGATACAGATTTGATGACTCTAGTATTTAAATTTTATATATTTTTTAAAAATATGCAAATAGATTATAGGTTTTAGGATTTTCTTGATCTTGACACCGACCCTTTCGATTATTTACTAATCAAGTTGATGTTAAATCTCTCCGTCGCTACGGTAGACATGGAAAAAGTCAGGGACATAATTATGTACATGCCAAGCCTCCCACACTCCACTCCACTTTTATACGGAGTATATATTTATTATATGTTAAAATTAAAATGATAAAGTCTAATATGCACTCGAGTTCATGTTGTGCACCATAGTCTAAAGAAAAGTGTAAGTTATTAAACTGAAAAGTACAACACAATATTACTAAAAAGTGTAAGTCACTATAACTAAAAATATTATTATACAGTTTAATAATTGAAAAGTGCAACATCATTTACCAAAAAGTGTAAGTCAGTAAAATTGAAAAGTGCAACATGGACTAGGGTGCACACCATGCCCTCGAGTCCATAGCAGACCAACCCAATTAAAATTTCTAATTAAATACAATTAATGCTAAATGAATTTAATATGTAGTAAGGGTGAGTTTGCAAACAATTGTGATTGATTCAAAGTGATTAAAATTGATTTTTATAGTAAAATTGAAAATAGATAGTGTTTTAAAAATAAGCACTTCTAATCAATTTTTTAAACAGTTGTGTATATGTCATACAAATCACTTTTTTATAATTTTACAAAAAATACCTTTATTACATTTGAATAAATAATGGGTAAAAATAAAATATTATTTAAATTGTGAGGGCAAAATTGTAAAATTAGTGAGTGTAATGATTAGAAACACTTAGAAGTTGTTAGAAGCATGGGGAGGGGTGCTTGATCAAAATTGCTTTTAAGTAATTAATTTAATCACTTAGGGGGTGTTTGCAAACTCTATAAACAGCTTAAAAGCACTTCTCAAAAGTAAAAGCGGTGAGAGGGCAACTTTAAAAAAAGTGATTATGGAAGCAGTTTGTAGAGTTTCAAAACACCCCCTTACTTGTGTTTACAAACACTTCAAAAGTGATTCTATTTAAAAAAGAAGTGTTTTTAAGCACATAGTTTTGTTTGCAAACACCCACTAAATCATTTCATTAGGGTGTTTATTGCAAAAGTTGTATAACAAATTATTTTACGATTACCTTAATCCTTAAATATTTTATATTTCTTTAAATATTCTTTAATACTAATCATTATGGGTCAATGTTATTTTGTATTACGTGTAATAGTATATCTTAATACATGCAATAATATATGTTACTATATATTATAATGTGAGTTACTTAATCAATAAAAAAATATAAAAGAATCAATATTACTATATAAAATTGTATTATTACTACATGTAATAATTTATTTTACTACATAGAAAATTATATGTTACTACATACTACAGTTTGAATTACTACATTGAATAGACGTTTGTTACTATATGTAACTTTATCAAATGATCTAATATTTTTCGCATCATCCTACAATAAAACATTTTGTATTACAACATGATTATTGTGTTTACTACATTTGATAATATATGTTACTACATATTATAATGTGAGTTACTACATCAATAAAAACACTAGAAAAAACATGTTACTAAATAAAAGAATTTGTATTATTATATAAATAGTTTGTGTTATTACTACATAAAATAGTGTGTATTACTACATATTACAATTTGAATTACTACATTTAATATTCCGCGTTCGACAATAAAATAAAAGATAAAAAAATCACAGAAACAAGTAAAATAAACGGATTAAAAATTTCGAATTAAGCTGTCAGTGGGTGTATTTATAAAAAATATGTGTGTGAATTAAGTTTATTGGTGTATTTATAAAATATGTGTGTGAATTAAGCTTGTGAGTGTATTTATAAAGAACATGCGTATGAATGACTGAAATGCATATATACAAGAGTAGCCCATCCTTAATTTATGTTAATTAAATAATATGCTACTCCGTAATATTTAAACGTGGAAACAATTGACTACATTTATACAGTAATTCAAATTTGACTTATACAATAATTTCGATATCTATTTGAATTTTAAAAATGGTTGAGTTGACTATTTTTAAGGAAATATATACTTCCTTCAAATTTTAAACAATACAGTGTTTAAAAACTGTGATATCTGTGAATCTATTCAAATTTAAGGGATATACTGAATTTTATGAGATATGTTCGAATTTTAAATATACTCTGAAAGTTAATTACTTAAAGGAATATATTTCCTCCAATTGATAATGGTGGGCCAATAATTCTGTTGATAATAAAATTGAAAAATTATATATAAAAAACTAATAGCTACATGCATAAAGATTAATTTATTTATAAAAAAAATAAAAATAAAAAATCTATGTAACAATTAAAATCGATTTAACATAGAATAATTCATTTATATAAAGAAGAATAAGATAATGAATAAACAATGCACGTGGCCATTTAATAATTTTGTACTATTAAAAAAAAATTGTTGAGAAAGACATGCAATCATATATTTTTATAAAGAGAAAATATCAATTTTGGTCACTCAATTTTACCTATTTTTCATATTTGGTCACTCACATTTAGTCACTATCAAAATTGGTCACCCAGTTATTATTTTCTATCAAAATTGGTCACTCTTTTGGTCAATCTGTCATTGACTAACGGAGAAAGAGTTTTAAGCCGTGAAAATTTTCAAAACGCAAAAATATTTATAATAGGTCAGAAGGAATTCTGATGCATCTTCAATTCCATTGGTTTACTTTTTATTTTATAGATAATTAGGAAATGAGAAACAGGAGATATAAATTTATTTCAATTAATTTCAAATGTTTTCATAATTGAAAAACAGAGTACAATTGTTCAAAAAAAACCAGAGTACAAAGTTTCATTCTATCTCTTGAATTCTAGAAAGTAAACCAACAACAAATGAATCCAGCAAGTTGATTGAATTTTGATGTATGAGAATTCTTTCTGATCAATAATAAATATAATGAAAATTTCTTCTAAAAGATGCATGAGAATTCCTTTTGACCTATCGGATAAATATAATGAGAATTCCTTCTGATCTATAAGATAAATATAATAAAATAATTTTGTCATAAAAAAACTTAAAACTTAAATTGAAATAAGAAATAATGTATAATTTTTGTGATTGACTAAGATTCTTCAACGTAGGTTCCACATTTGCTACTGCGTTTGTTTCATTTTCTAGGAGATGCATCAGAAGTTTTTAACGTTTTGAAAATTTTGAGCTCAAAACTCTTTCTCCGTTAGTCAATGTTCTCCGTTAGTCAATGACAGATTGACTAACGGAATTATCAATTTTGATAGAATATAATAAGTGAGTGACTAATTTTAATAGTGACTAAATGTGGGTGACCAGATATGAAAAGAGGTAAAACTGAGTGACCAAAATTGATATTTTCCCTTTTTATAAATGTTAAAAACAATATAGGTCAGTCAAAACCAAAAAATAAAAATTATGTAATTCATGTTTATTTTTAAAATTTAAAAATCAACTAAACAAAGATCAGAATGGTATAAAGGTAGAGCCGGCAATTTGGGCCCGACCCGATGGGCCGGACCGGCCAACCCGAAGCCCAGTATGGGCTGGGCTCTAAAATTATAGGCCCATATAAAACTGGGCCTATTTGGCCCGACCCGATAGGCCCGATGGACCTAATGGGCTAGGCTGATTTTGGCCCGGCGGCCCATGGGCAGCCCATTTGGCCCGATCAATTTTTTTTTTTATGGTAAATAAACAATTAAAATTATTACAATACTCTATACTTAAATATTATTATTATGTTATTGATTTTATTTTGACTTTAAAATTTGAACTTATGAATTATTTATAATTCTATTTGAACTTGATATATAGTGTAATGTTATACTCCGCACTAGTTATGTCCGTTTATAAATTATGTATAATTAATGGAGTATATTAGTAATGTATATTTTTAATTGTAATTATTTGTATAAATAAAAAATATATGTGAGAATGTGATCAATACATAATAAATTTATATATATACTGAGTATAGTTTTTGCTAGAAATATTTTTTTTATCTCATGGGGTGGACTTGCAGTGTACATTAATGCAATAATGGTTATGATCGTTTATAAATTATGTGTAGTTACTAGTTACTCCCTTCATCTACCAAATGTAATCTCATAGAGGGTGGACACAAGTTTTAAGAAAAAGGTAGGTCTATTGTGAATAAAGTGATTGTTTGTGAATAAAGTTGATGGCAAATTGAGTAATTAAGTGATGGTTGGGGGTGATGGTTTCCATAGTGTATGGAACTACATTTTGTGTACAAAGAATATGAGGCAAATGAGACTACATTTCATGGACGAAGGGAGTAATATATAATTTTTGCAAGAATTTTTTTTTTTTAAAAAAATTATGTAATGGGCTGGGCTGGCCCGCTAGCCCAATAGCCCAGATGGGCTAGGCTGGGCTCCAATTTTATAGGCCCGACCAGTTCATGGGCCGGCCCGGCCTAGCCCACGAACATCACTTGGCCCGATGGGCTGGGCGGCCCGATTTGCCAGCTCTATATAAAGGTACTAAAAAAAGAGTTTACTAGTGTTTTTATTTTTTGAATTTTTCTAGTGTTTTTCCAAACCATATGTCACCATAGATTTTTTTTTTTTTTGCGGTCTAATTCCCGCCCATCCAAAAAATTTCACCAGTCTTCTTTCACACAAAACACCCGCAAACTCCCCACACTTTCACACCCTACAGCCACCGCCGCAGCTGCCACCGTCGCAATGGAATCTGACTCTACGAATGATGCCGCTCTCCTCTCCAAACTCCAATCTCCCGGCGACGAAATTACCGGCATCCACCGCCTCTTCACCGAACACTTTAAGCCTTTCACTCCTTTCTTCAAGCCGTCCGCCGCGAAAAAGCCGTCGTCGAAATCTTCAAAATGTAAACCCTCAGACGATCTCCCTGCTGTCCGTCCCCTTGCCAAACGGTTCTTATCCATCATACACAAATCCCTCTCTCTCATCCCCAAACGTCTCTCCGAATCCCCTAAAATCGACCAAAATTCCGCGCTCGAATTGTTCGATTGTTACCGCCTATGCCTTGACTGTTTCGGCGTGATTGCGCCAGAGCTTGCTGGGAAACCGCATTCAGTTCATTTGCAGAGAGTTCGATACTTTCACTGTTTAGAGCACTGGGAAATGTTCAACGAGGCAGAAGCTGAGGGTTTTGCAGTGCTTGAGAGCTTAAACACGATTATTCTTGGCGGGATCAAGGGCAAATCGAGGAAATCGAAGCCACCTTTGGTTCCTGAATTAAACAAAGAGACCGTGGATCGAGAACTTGCATCTTTAGTTTTGGAAATCGTTGTGACCTTAGTCAAATGTGCCTCAAAGAGCCGGAGTAAAAAGGGTGCTTATTACCAGCGAGTTATATCTTTGGTGGATCAATCCGAGCCATGGTTCAAGTATGGTTTTATGCATTAATTTGAGCATGTGTACACGTATCATTAGGGTCCTGATTTTAGTGTCTTGCATATAAGCATGGCTGAATTATTTTTAAATTGTAATTATCACGACGTTGATTAGATTTGTGTGAACAATCAGGATATTGGATGGCGCAGATTATGAGAAATTCCACCATTTCTTGGAGACAAACTTGCATATAATTGCTCTGTTCTTGGTAGCCGAAATAAAATCTTTCGATGTGATTGATGTGGATTTGATTCGCGAGTTCTCCTTACTCACCTTAAAAGAGTATAAGAAATCTCAGTCTCAAGATCAAATTTACAAGGTAAAGGATTGCTTCAACTCCGTAACTCCTGATTGAGTTTTCTAGTATTAATGCTCTCGTTTCCTTTTCATTTCCTTTATTTGGCCCAGGCTGCACGAATGGTTTGTTCTACTCTATTCTCTCAGAAAGATGAGCTGTCCAGTGGTGTCATTTTTGATGTGTTAAAACATGTCATGAATTTTATGGCAAAACATGTCAAGGATTTTATGACTGCTGAATGCAAGGTAAGTTTTCTCGCGGAGAAGCTATCCATTTATAATTGCTACCAATAATTTAACAGGAGTGCATATGTTGATTGCAAGGTGCATCTGTAATTAAGTGAAATCAAAACAAATGGATTTTATGCAACTTTATATTGAATAAGTATGTGATCCCAATGATTTTAATGTATGCAGTCTTTCTGATCATGCCTTGAATTAGTTTATGTAGTCTTGCATGTATAAATTTTTAATTTATACACAATACATGCCTGCCCATTGCACAGGGTTTTCTTCAAATGTTAATGGTACACAAGGAACATTTCACAAAAATTAATGGCAAAACGTTAAGTTTTAATATTTCTATACTGATTGTTATGGCTCATTTGGTTTCTTGAGGTCATAGAACCTAGAACCTTTTGGCATCCATTGGTTTTATAATTTATATTTATGTTTACTTTTTCTTACTTCTATAATCTATTGTACCTTTGCCAATTAGACTAAAAGATGCATTATGCAGAAACTTTTGTAAGTACTGACAATTTATAGCATATTTTAGAACAAACAAATAGGCCATATTTTTCCAAGTAGGCAGGTCTGGTTCATGGAGTCTTGAAGATATAGTATATGTTATTAACTTGAGCGATAAACTTTTTTTAACAAATAATCCTCAAGGAAGTCGTATGTCAATCTAATTATGTACTAAAGTCTGGAAGAGGTTCAGAGAGAGAGAGAGAGAGAGAGAGAGAGAGAGAGAGAGAGAGAGAGAGAGAGAGAGAGAGAGAGAGAAGGAGTTTAAGTCTAATTTGTCTCAGATTTAATTAAAATAAAAATTTCCATGCATCATCATTGCATCCTTATGTAGGAACTTTTGTACTAATCAGGATAACCCTAGCTAGTCTGGTTTTTCTGTGATCAGCCTACTCGGTGTTCAAGGACTTTTTCCATTTATAGAAGCTCTGCATTAGAAAGTGCATTTTGGTAGTAATTAGTACTTGAATCTCTCCTTTGCTTTTTCTGATAAGTAGTAATTAGTTATTTTGGTCCTATAAGGTACTCATATAGTGTCTAAATATGCTTTAGTTTCACTTTGCAGGATGGACTGGAAAAAACAACTCTGGGATTTTTAGACCTTGTGTGTTATTGTGCAAATAAATGCCAGAGTGTAACTGTTGGTTTATGTGAACCTGTTGCCGAACATCTGTTCGGTGCTTTCCACGAGGTACTTATTTTGCACTTCAAAGTTGTGTATTTATCATTTATAGCCTGCATCAGAGTCTTAACTCTGTTATGCTTACATTGACAAGAATAATGTATTATTTTCTGAAGGATTTCCCATTCATCAGTTCTATTCTAAGACTTTACGCTGGTGGGCTATTAGCAATTTCTTCTGGTCTTCAAGTTTTGCTCAATAACAAGGAGCGATTCCAAGAAGTGGCTGTTTCTATTAAATTCTTGAAAGGCCATTTCGATATTGGTGGCAAAGAGATGATTTCTCATGAAAAAGGAAGTTCCCATTCACCTTACTGGGAAGCTCTCAATTTTTTCTGCCAGTCAATAGCAGAATCAATGTATTCTAATAGGAAGGAGATTTTTTCAGAGGCAGAGAGTGCATCCTCGTGGGAAGATGTAGGTTGTATACATGATGCATTTGAGCAGTTTTGTCATATTTTTCTCCAATGTCTCAGGTACCTGACTTGGCTCTGTCACATGTGGATTGTGGATGCTTGTGCTTATTATTCAATTCACTATATTTCCAATACAGTTCGTTGCTTTAGCAAGAAGCTATTCTGTACTCTAAAATGCTGAAGTTTCTGAGATAATACTACATTCTAATGACCAGCATGTTCATTTTATTTTTTTATGTATGTAGTGCTACTGAGAGGGAGAGAGAGACATCTGGGGACAATCACAGAGTGATATCTGTTGTAGTTGTGGCAGCTCTTATGCTCTCATTCAAAACAAATCAAAATATTAAGGTTCTCATTTCATCACAAAATAAAAAAGGGTGGTTATTACCAATACAAATATTGTTGTCATTATTTTTTTCCAGTTGACACCCTGAAATCCCTCATGTGGTCTGATTGCAGGAGAGTATACTAATGGTAAATCATGCTATTTCTGCACTGTGGGTTCCATATAAGAGGCTTAAATTCCTATACATTTCTCTCTATAACATAGCAGTAATGTTGAATCGGAAAAAGCAGCTGAAAGAGGTACTAACAATTAAGGATTCTAGTTGTGTGAGTGTGTTGCATCAATTTCCACACTATTTCATTCTTTAGTTTTGAAATTTATTTTCTACTTTGTAGGGATAAGTGCTTGATCCTTTACAACATAGCTCACACCAACAAATTCAAAACTTGAATGATTGCTTTTCTAATATCAATTTACTCAATACTGATTTAGTTTTCAAGTTTCTTTCTGCCAGAATATTTCTGTTTCATATTTGTTGACTTATGGTATTCAGGGCTCATTAGCCTCATTTTAAATCTATCAGCTTTAGTTTTTCCTTGTATGTTAGTATTTTAAGTACATTATCTTGATCTTGTTTCCTATATTTATTATAAGATGTCGTGTCATGCCAGTTTGATTTCTTGAACATCCATGCTCTCTTAGTTTGTAGATTCTATGTTGCATAAGATTGAATTTCTGTCTCCTACCCTGCTTATGAATATTGCTGATAGAGAAGCAATATGCACAAAGTTGTCATTAGGAAACAGTTTTATTGTGATCTACCCTGCCCTTAGGAAGTGATATTTTTCTGGCCATTTAGCTATAAATGCCTTTGTGCTCGTACATGGCCATAGAGCATAAAATATAATGAAATAAGTATAGATGAAATGGCACCATTCGGATTGTTACTTTTACATGTTTGATACAGGTAGCTTTCCACTCCTTACTTTTTTCTTTTCTTGGGAAAGCAGATTATGAGCTTTGTTGAGAAGATAATTTCTTTGGTTTTTGTGTCTTGTTGTGCCATGTGTATGCCTGTGTGTTTGACCCCCCTTTTTATTAGTTGACTTGTTCAAGGAAATCAGAAATAGCCCCTATGTTTCTACTATTTACTTATATATGCCAAGTAACAACAATTGTTTCGTGCAGGCTATAGAAGCTTTAAAATTATGCTGCAAAGCTTCATGGAATTACATTGTAGATCTTTCTAAAATACATGTGAGCAAATCACAAGTATGCAATGATGATGTATCAGAAAAAACTTTAGCAGTTTATGTTACAGAAGCATCTGAGAAAAATGTTTTTCTTCTGGAGCTAAATCAAGATGGTAATTCAAAGATAAATGAAGTCATTAAAGAAAGCCTTGTATGCTGGTCTGTTTCAGAAAATTTGATTACTACATTACCAGCTCCAGTGCCTTTGGTAAAGAAGTGGGTAAAGGTAACACTTAATGCCTCTCTGCCTTCTTTAGCATTATTTTGAACTTTGAAGGCAACCTTATCTGATTGTGACCTTATTCCTAGATACAATATAAATTGTCTAAGGAGTCAGAGGATGGAGTATTGCTATACTCTCTGCTTTCATCTTCTAAAGAGATATCTATAAAGGCACTTGGGAAATTATTAGAAGAGGTTTTGCTCCCTCCTCAATTACACATGCTTGTGTCTATGTATTGTTGTATCAATCATGGAATCTGATGCCTGTTGTGTCTTCATCTCTTGCTTGGGATTTATTAGGAGCTCCTTGCATATGATGAAAGGAGCTATCTGAATCCTAGCTTTTGTCTCAAAATGAAGATGAAATTAATCAGCATCCTCCTAGAAGAGGTTTATGTAACAAAAGACAGTGTTTTGAAGAAATGTGGAGTTCTCATCGAAAAAGCAAAATCACTAAGAGCTACTGGATCAGCAATTGTGGATGAGGGCATTCAGTGTCTATCAGATGCAATATCATCTTTGGTGAGCTATATGCTGCTCCTTATTGTGAATTTATGATTCTCTATAGTTCATTTGTTGACATGAACATCTTTTTAACAGAAGTTAATCTACAATACAAGAACAAGCTGCAGTTCTCGGGTTCATCATCTTCTTATACATGCTTATGTGTTGCGTGCACTTTGGACCCAGGAGGCTGCACCCGACCCAAAGTTTTTATCACCTAAAAGGTTAGAATTCTACCTCTAATTAAATGCATACTGTGCTAGTAAATGACTGGAAATGTCCTGTTGTTGATGTTTTGCTGGCTTTCATTTTACAGTGATTTTCTTCGTAATATTCATGATGCATTGAATCTCTGCCTGAGGCCGGATCATGGCCATGCAGATGAACAAAATGAAGACATACTATATTTGTGGTATGAACTCATCGATTTTCTATCAATCAAGGTAAATAGTTACTTTTTATGTTTATGCACTCACACAGACGAGGTTCTTAAAATGTTTGTTGCACTGCAACTCTCTTCTCCGTTTTCTTGCTCCAGGGATACTTGGGAATTCATCCCATGTTATATGATGTTGTGATCACATTGTTTAATAAGAAGAATTTTCCTTTGACGAAAATACTGGCTGAGCTCTGGAAAAACAAGAGGCTTAGTCATGCTATCTGTGCGTCACCTGTAAATGATATAATTGTGGAAACTTTCTCTAAGCATCAGAGTCAACTTTGTAAATCTTCTGAATTTTGGGGAATGTGTTTGGAGGAATTGAAACCTCTAGTAGTTGGGTTCCAACACACCAATGATGAGATTAAGCAAGCAGCTTCTGATCTTATCTCCAAGGTAAGCTCTCCTGTAAATTAATGAGCATTCAATTTTTTTATATTTGGATTTGAAAAATATTGTCCACCTGTTATCTCACCTAATTTTCTTGTAGGTTCCATTAACCAGTTGTTCGATCTTTTTTTCATCAAATCTGTATTATGACTTATCTGGAAGACTGATTTCAAGTGGACGAATGATTGAGGTAACTCAAATAAAGTTGCTACTCTCTATATTTTTTCAATGTTTACTTTGCAATTGAGAGCGATACTACTGCAGTTTCACTAGCTAGGTCCTTGAACCACATATGTTAATGGAAAATTTCTCTACATATATGCAACTTTTTAGCGGATAATAGATCCTGGGAAATCTTAGAAAGCCAATTATACTGGCCGACTGTTTTGCAACCTATTCAATATACTGGAAAGTGAGACAAATACAAATTTACTGTTCAGTCCAGCATCATCAAAGAAGAATAATGAGCCATTATTCTGCTTCATGTCATGTGATTCACTAGTGAAGTTGCGTTAATATTTTCATCACTTTTCCATTTTTATTTGCTTACTTGAGGGTTCACATCAATTATGAGCTTCGTTTGAGAGAAATTAAAGTAAGCATAAACTAGGTGGTTAAGTATTTTTTTCATGTGCAAACCTTGTAGGAGTATAAAACTAGTCTCTCCTACGCAGCTTGCAATATTCTGACTTGCATAATTGTGAATTAAGTGGGTTATTTCGAAGTTGCATATATTATATATCTCTTGAAATATCCATTTTCTTGGTGCTTGCTCCCTGATGAATACATTGGTTCCAGTGAACTACACATTATCGAACAAACCTATTATCTAATTTACAAGGTGTTCAACATTTCTAGGCTCTTGTATATGCCAAAGAGGCCCATCGGTTACGTAGTAAACTTTTACAACAAAAATTTGAGTACTCAGTGGAGAAAAAGACTGAGACATTTGATGAGAAAGGGGAGACCATTGAGAAAAGGTATTATGGAATCCAAAACTTCAGAGTTACTGGCTTTGTGGTGACAAAAGGTTCTAGTGATTATGAAGGCTGTGTCCTTACTCCTTGGAATGTGCTTAGCTGCTACCTTGAAAGCATATTACAGGTATAAATGCAAGAATCATATCTGAAGCTTCTGTTTTAAGTTACTTTATGGGTAATCGCCTAATTTGTATATCAACTGCTTGTCTAGGTTGGATTTGTTCAAGAGATTCTTGGAAATGTATCTGAGGCTGAGACGCTTTTACGGTGGGGTAGAGATGTGGCCCAGTTTCAGGGGTTGCCACTTTTTGAAATTACTTTTTCTTGTGTGTTGGGTATGTCCCTCTAATGTTACCTTTTCTATTCTTACATGTATGAAAGAGCCACATGTAGTTAGATAAACAACTTACCTTGAGCTTTATATCTGAATCTGATCAGGAAAGCTAAACCGCAAACAAAAGCTTTGGAATGTTGCTGAAAAAGAATTATCCAATGCTAAGAAAACACTTACAGACAACCTTGACATCATATCGTGCAAAAAATGTTCATGCATATTTGAAGTTACTATTAATCAACAACTTGGAGATTTATTCTTGAGCAGTTCTTGCTGTATTGAAGAGTCTCCTTCTACAAAGGGGCTGCTTGATGCCAAAAGCTTGTATAAATCAGCCTTAAACAAGCTAAATCTGTTTGATGGGAGAGCTTCCAATTCCATCTCTGAAGATTCTCTTTCAAATGATAAATCTGAAAGTAAAATAGAACCTAGGAGATCTAGAAGGACAAAGAAAGAAGTAAAACCTGCTCCACAGAGACAGAACATGGCACGTGGTAATAATCGTAGGATAACTCGATCCAGCCATCGCTCTTTAGGGGAAAACCATGAGATTGAATCTGGTGACATTCAAGCTGGACCTGCTGAGCATTTGTCTACTGCTACTGATCATGATGTAATCAGTTCTGAGTCTAAAAGCTTTTCTGCTGATTTGCAAAGTGACATCAGTTCACTTTGCAGCAACATGAAATGTTTGCAATGTCTTCACAGTGAAGCTGTTGACTGCAGCAACCTGAATAGCTTCATGTGCATGAACTGGGAGCTTGTTCACAGAAAGCTTTGTCTAAGACTACTCATTAGCATAGGTATGGTCTGATACTATATAAAGTCTTCATGGAAGTGTTTTCTATACTTCCATATCTTGCTTGAAATTTTTACCTTCCTTGTCTTATCAGGTTCTATAATCTTAACAAAAACTGTTCTGACCTAAATTATTGGACAAAACTGCAAACATGAGTTTGGCTAAATTGCATAAATAAGTTAATCAGACCTAATTGCTAACAACTGCAGTAGTTAAAACTGCATGCCAATGCCATAAGTAAAAACAACTTTGAAACACCTATCTCTGTTTTTGTTGGTGGATGAACTGGAATTTAAACAGTAAAGTTTGCTGTTGAAGATGTTATAAGCAAAGTAAATTAGCAGTTTGTATAGGAGTTTCTTTCCTTAAGAAATTGTACATGCCTTGTGTAGATTGCCAATAATAATTTGCGAGTAGAAATCATGTATTTTACGGCTAATACTAAGTACATTGGAGTTATCTTCACCCATACACATAGATATCTGGTTGCAATTTTGATAAATATGTGTTACATGCGATAGTTTATATTGCTCATTCTTTTATGTCATATTTGTGGTGGCTTGCAAACATTCATCACATGCAAGTAAGTCCTATATCCCTTTGTTTTCTTGACCTCATGCATTGTGCAGGCAAATTTTCTGGCACTTTTGGCCATGTTCATGAAGCAAATGACATACTATTGCAAAGTATATCAGCTTTGATCAGCAGAAACTCATATTGTTCGAAGCACTCTTCAGATTCCATTGTTTATCTAATTGAGACAATTGGGAAGCAGTTTCCTGGAGATATGTTAGCCGTTGAACGTGCAGCACTCCTTTATTATATTTGCTGGTTCAACATAAAAAACTCTTGCCAGAGTACCAGGTATTTACAAACTGCTATTCTCATTTTACTATGTCTGTACAAAGAATGAAAAAAAAAAATCCTGTTCAACAGTCTTCAAACTTCTCTAATAAGCTGTACCTTGAATCTGATCCTCATTGTATTTCACACTGTAACTGCCACCTCATTTCACTTTTGTAAAATGAGCATGAATAATCTAGGATGATGGCTGAAACATGTCATTGCTTTGACCATAGTTATAGGCAACCGAAAAAAAAAAACAATAAAAATTATTATTTCATAATTATATTAATCTATTAATCATTGAATTCAGTCTACTTTTATTAGTTCTAAGATGTAAAAATGTATTACTTGCAAGCTATAGATTTGATTAAAAATTATAATAGGAGTAGTTGTAAACCAATGTATATATAAACAACTATAAATGATCTTAAAAACATGCTTTGAAGGTGGAAAACAATGGTGTTCATGCCTGTCATTTCATTTTCTTGACAAACAGAAAATCTTGCTGTGAGCTTTCACGCATTGGGACAGCAAAAATTGTTTCCTTGTTGAAGTTGTCCTTCATACTCTCTCGAGATGTGCCTTTACTTCTTCAGAAGGTAAGTCCTTGCAATTTTATTTTTCCATTTACTTATGACAATTTTTTGCAAAAATATCACACCCTCTAGATTCTCTCATTTCACTTGCTTTTAATGTTCTTTTATTTTATCTATTACCCCTAAAAGGACATCACTCAGATAAAACAAGTCATTTCTTGGGGTGGGGTCTTATAAGTTATAATTAGGTTCTCTGCTCTACAAACTTTGAGATTGACTAAGTTCTCTTCAGAGCCATTCAGGTCACTAGTGAAGCTCATTACATTTTGGGATCTTTCTGGACTGTTTCATCTGAATTATAAGTGACACCTACTGGAAGAGGGTTAAAGGGAAGGTGAAGTGAGAATAGGGATAAAAATACTGGGCATCATGGACTTGCACAATGTATATTAGATCTTTAGATTCAGATAATATTCAGAATATTTCTAGAAGGAACAGTGCCAACTATCTCTTGAGCTTTTTAAATTCAGACTATTCAGCTTGATTAGTCCATTATGCATTTGACTTTAGCACACTGTTTTTGTTTTTTCTGATGGTATGCACTTTGATAGTTCAGGGGCCTGTTTTTCTTTTAATTATTGTATTCACTTTTATTAAATTGACCTAAAATGCACCTTTCAACTGGAACTGCAACCCGGAATGTTGTGCCTACGGCCCACTGGGCCTACCCTCTCTGTAATATGCACCTGCCACAATATTAATACTACATACAAATCATGCAACCATCTTGTGTTGAATGTTGATTCTTCCCTTGGATGAGAGATCCTAGTTTCAGATTCATATCCAGTATATAATGATGCTGATTAATTTGTTTCCAAAATGCAATGTGATGTTTTTTATCCATTGAGACTTATATGTGTTTTGTATCAAATTTAGTTGTCTAAACTCATTTCCTTATTATTGTTGTTGGTAACTGGCACCTGACCCATTATGAATAATTCAACAGGTCTCCAGATTGCTTGCAATAATTTATGTACTTTCTACCTCGTTGGAGCAATTTTCTTTACCTCCAAATGAGGAAGAGTTTGAAAGTCTGTGGGCTTCCTTCTACCATCAAGCTTCCCTTGGCACTCAGCTTAATCAACAAATTTTATCTGGTATTGTGCAGAAAAAACAAAGTGATTCTGAGGTATGAAGTCAAAGTTTATTTGGCAACTGCCAAACTCACTGCTTATATTGTGTTGTAGCCATGTTTCTCGCATATTTATTGGTTTGTTATAGTTAATGTGGGTCGAGGAAAGCCTAGAGCAGATTGTATTTTTACTAGTTAAGCCATTATTTTTCTTTGTAATTTTGATTAGAGTCGCAATCAGCTAGATTTTGTCACTGTTATTTTAATTACTCTTAAGTTGCAAACTGCCTTTCAATGAGTGTTCACGGGGCGTAGTTCCTGAAAAAGACTCTAGGACTACTACAATCATGCGTAGGATCACCATGACTATTTTCTGCATCTCCATTTTAAGGTTGATATTTGTGAAAATCTTTTTCACGTCTATATTGTCCTGTCTAGCCGCATACTGAGGTATTGCATGATCCCTTTTTCCCTTTGCATACATTTACAAAATAAACTTTTGATTTTTGGTCTTCAAGGATTAAGTTTCTCTGCATTATGCTGGTTTTTTTGTCATATATCCTGGCTTGTTAAAGATGACAATGACTCAAGGAGGCCAAGACTTGGAATTATTTTTTTAACAGCATGTAAAAGTTAGAAGTTACAATTAGCACATTTTATGAATTGATTGTCTTATAGCACTTCTCTTATGATGATACTTCTCCAGGAATCCTCTCTCTTAAACTCAGTTTCTGACACGCTGGATTTACCTAGTTCTCTGAGGTTTGTCCGAGTGGAGAAAAATGAAGATTTTTATGTCTCAAAACACTGTTATATATTTTTCCTTCTTAACCTCCTTCCGTTTGTTCCAGGTCTGCACCCGAGTCTTGCGAGGATCTTGAAGAATTTGTTTTAAATTTTTTTCAGGGCCTGCCGTCGAGCCCTGTCATCTGCATTAGCTTGGTTTCAGGGGCTGATGCTTGTTTGCTTAGAGAACTCTTGCCTTGTTCTCCAAAAGTTGAAGCATGGATTCTGTTATCCCATTTGAGTTCAGATAATCAACATGTCATAGTTCTGCCTGTGCTTGATATCTTGGAAGGTATTTTAGTCAGTATACATTGCAAACATGAAGTCTCATTTGATCTTGTATTGAGTTTAAACTGTTTGATTATCTTAGGAGAAGTTTCAGATGATAAAGCTAGTTCAGTTGTCTACAACTGCAAAGATTTTGCTAAGCAGTGGCAGTGTCCCTGGGTTTCCTCTGTGATTGATGGCATAGCCCCAGTGTTTAGGTGTATATTGGAAGGAAATTACTATTCATCTTCAGAGGGTTTCTTGGAATCCATTAGAGAAAATACATCGTTATGGTGGAAGCAGAGGAGCAAACTTGATAAATGCCTCAGCAAATTTTTGCTGTAAGTTTTGATTTCCAAACACATCTCATGACTCTTAAAGGCGGCTTGCTGAAATTTTATGTTTACCGTGTGTTTATTTCTTTCTTATTGTAGAGTTTTGTTTCCAAACAGTTAATTGCTTCTCTTTACAAAACCACTACATTTAAGAATTGTTGTGTTCAAATGCCTTTGAATATCAGGGACATGGAAGATTTGTGGCTGGGTACTTGGAAATATCTGCTTTGGGGGAAATGGCCAGACTGCAACTGTCTCGACTCTGTACAAGAGACCCTTTCAAAAGATGAGGGAGATCTTTTGCGGCTTGTTGTAAGCAAAAAATGCTACGTTGGACAGAGGTCAAAGGCAACATCTAAATCATCTGGTGACTTCGAAAATATGATGCAGTTCTTATTCAAATCAATGCTCGGAATATCTGATGATTCTGACAAGGTTGAATACATAGCCACCAAACCAATCATTTTGGTTTTGGATATTGATGTGCAGGTGTGTCTTTGTCTCTGTATTCGTAACTTCTCTTTTTTGCAAATGCTTCATATTTCATCGCATGCTTATTTATCATCTCTTTGTTTCTCTTCTGATCCAATCTAAAAAGGTGAATCATAACATTTCTCTGCAGATGCTTCCATGGGAGAGTCTGCCAATATTGAGAAATCAGGAGGTTTACCGAATACCATCTATTGGTAGCATGTTTGCTACATTTGAAAGATGCGCTCAAAACCAAGAAAATACTGAGACTAGTGTTTCGCTCTTTCCATTTATAGATCCCCTCGATTCTTATTATTTGTTGAATCCAGATGGCGATCTCAGCAGAACGCAGGCTGAATTTGAGAATTGGTTTAAAGATCAAAATATAGAGGTAATCTTACTTTGACTGCCAAGTTTTAGTTAGTTGTTCAACTACAAGTTTCCAAATTGTTTATTTCCAGATATCAATGTTGTTTCTTTAAGTTATATTTCAACAAACTTGCTATGCAGGGAAAGGTTGGAACTGTGCCCACGGTTGAGGAACTCTCCCTAGCCTTACGACACCACGATTTGTTCATCTATTTCGGTCATGGAAGTGGTATGTTCGAGAATAACTAATTACTACTTCCATTTCTAATTATCTGTTTAAGTCTATCCAAAATGGTCCACTTTAACTAATGTCAACAAAAAAATTTCGTTTTTCCACCAATACCCCTAATAATACTAACCATCTTCTTTGAATTATAAGCTTAATTATTTGTGGTCTTTATTATCAAATACTTCTTCCGTTCCACAAAAGTTTGCAAGGAGTTTTTGGCACAAAGTTTAAGAAAAATGTGTGATGAGTAGATTGTTGAAGGGTAATTTTGTAAACTTTTATGTATAAAGTAAATAAATTAGTTGGATTGAAAGTTATGTGTAGGTCCAAAAAATAATGACATTTTGTGTAAATATGTGAATATTGTGGGTGTGAAGTTTGGGACGGATGGAAATGGAAAGTAGGGAATAGTAATAAATAAGGGTATAATAGTCTTTTGGTATCTTAACTAATGAAAAATAGATTTGTGTGGGAGAGATAATTTGTGTATGTGTTTTTAGGTACGCAATATATCCCGGGGCATGAGATTCAGAAACTTGAGGGCTGTGCTGCAACTCTGCTTCTAGGATGCAGTAGTGGTTGTCTTTATTTGAAAGGAAGCTATATGCCACAAGGGGCCCCACTCTCGTACATATTAGCGGGCTCTCCCGTTACAGTGGCTAATCTGTGGGAAGTAACAGATAAAGACATCGATAGGTTTGGGAAGGCAATGCTGAATGCATGGTTGAGAGAGAGATCAACTGAGTGTGTTTTATGTGAAAACAAGTGTAAGTGCAGTCATAGACCTAGGATTGCTTCATTCATGGGTAAAGCTAGAGATGCTTGTACTCTTTCTTTTCTCATTGGGGCTGCACCCGTTTGTTATGGTGTTCCCACAGGAATAATAAACAGAAAAAAAATTGTATAGCATATTTACTGAGATTATTGGTAATCATATTTTGTTAGTTTCATGAGCAATATCAAGAATCAAATGATAAGAGTCGATTCCTTGCATTTGTAAACTGTTTACGATGAGCTGATAACATACATACACGTTATTTTGAGTCTCATTATCTCATAACAAAATATGGAGGTGGATTGATCATTTCCTATCTCATTAATCACCACAACTAAAAGATTTTTCAACCAAACGTTTCTCTGAATCTTTCATTTGCCCAAATATTACAAGCTGTAACGAGTCTTGAGGAGGCCAACTTGGGTAGAAATAGGATTCATACATAAAATTGGTTATCGCAAATTTGCAGTTCCAAATAACAAAGCACAAGATTGAACAACTTGTTCTATAACCTGCTTCCTAAAAACAATAAAAAGAAATCATGATGTTGACCTATTTGGACATACATTATTCTTGAGAGTTACAAGAGTGCCAATTATCAACATCATTACAGAAAAATAATCAGGAATTACAGAGCAAATTACATCAATCAAGGTTTTTTCTTTTTATCTTTGATCTTCCATATTCTTGAGATATACTAAAATATCATCATACAACTCAAGAACTAACGTGCAAGCAAAACAACCTATGTCCTCCCGTTCGCCTCTCTATGCCTTCTCCTCCTCTCAGAACGCCCTAAAACGACCCTACCTTGACGACGCAGTCGACTAGCCAATGACATACCATTGTTCCCATCATTTTCAACATCATCATCCTGATCTGAGTCATGATGCAATCTCATAGCACCCCTATTGGGCCCCACGTTGCCTGAAGACCCAAATGCCTGCAGAAAGAGAAACACAGACATCAAATTTCGATCAATCCCGACTCCCATCCCCTCATTCCGTTCCATGGCATCTAAATTGAACCCCTCCTCCTCATCATCATCAGAATCAAAACCGTCCTGTCTTCCTTCTATCACATAATCCCCGAAAAACACCGCCCCAGGCATCGACGATCTTATGGTACTCATCACATCGTCCCTCTCCCTCTCACTCTCCAGCCTTCTCCAATTCTGTTCTAGAGTGGGGTCCACTTTCCGCGGCTTAGCCTCCGGGTGCTCCGTTTTCACATGTTTCCGCACCTCTTTGTACGTTCCAATAAACGCACAGTTATCCTGCATGCAATTCCGTTTCGTGGCGTTGAGATGTTCTCGTGCAGGCTCCACAACCGTCCATCCCTTCACCTGACCCCTGCAAAGTGGACAAGCGAGCTCCGTCTTCTCTACAGACTGACTGGAGAATGGACCAATGACTTGAGTATTGAGAGATTCAAGAACAGGACGACTTTGAGATGAAGTCGGTTTTGTGTAGGCCTTCTTGTATTGATCGAGGCAATTTGAATAGCGAAAGCTGGTCCCACACATATACGGACGGCAACCTTTCTCGTGTGAGGAACATAGGAGAAGAACAGCATTGTGAGGGCACTCCATGCAGACTGAGCATGTAGCACCTTCCCAGTCTTTCTTGATTACCTTGGAGCAGACAAATGAGTAGTATTATTAAAAAAAAAAATGGGGGGTCACATCCCGACCCTAAGGAAAAATAGAGGCAAAACAAGTCAATCAAGGCATAAGCCTTCTGAAAAGAAAACTAGACTACACCTCCCTCGGCCCAACAGAATACAAGAAACTAAAAAAATGGGCTAATCACATTGAGTGAAAAACAGTAGGCCACAAACAAAGAGTCCCTAACTAAGAAGCCCACAGAAGCAAAGGAAGCCAATTGATTACCTTGGAGCAGACGGTTTGCTGCATGTCCCCTTCTCCGTTGTAGGATGGCAGGGGGTATGGTGATGATCTACATTGTCGTGAAGAAATCCCGCGCCTGCCCCTTGTGCCTTTTGCCATTTCTTAAATACATGCACATCAATGTGGAAATCTTAGCAATAGTTTTAAATTCTACTTCAGGGTGCAAAGTTACAATGAAGCAGCTAATGCATCCATGCACAATCAATCATTATAACTCTATTTACTGATAAAAAAAAGTCAGTATAACTCTAATTGCGTATTCTTTCTTAATAATATCCAACGCTGACAGCTCTTATTATAAGTAAGAACCTATCAGCAGTATTGTTTAAGTGTGTTCTCACTAAGAGATCCATGAAAAATAACCAGAAGAAGAATATGAAAACAACAAATCAGTGTTAAGTTTTATTCTCATGCCTTCCACTTATCAATTAAAGTAATAAGCTTAGTTTCCAACAATCATTAAGGCAATATTTGTATTTGTTTTGGATTTTAAGAACTGGTTTTAGGACTTGCAAATCTAAATCCGGTTCTACTCCGGGATTTTGAATCCAACATTTAAAAAATCATCACAACACCCATATACCTACTATCACATTTTCCAATACGATCACTTCTCTCTCCTTACACTTTATAATATTTAAATCATAACTCACATTGTCCAATCATTACAATCACACCCAACAACAATAATAATACAACATAAATCACTTTTACACGTTGATCTGACATAAAGATATATCTCAACAAACTTAAAATCTCAAAACAAACACACACCTTACTGTTTATCAGGATTTCGAAATCCCCTAAATTTCAAAAACCCGATTTTCAAAAATCACTATAAACCCAAAACTAACATTGCCCAAGAGGATTAGAGTGTTACATGAGTCAAAATATTAAGAGATGAAACTAAACTGTTTTATATTTTTTGTTGAATATGCAACATGATAGTGAAAGCATTATAAGAATAACACATGAAAAACATAATCGCAGATTGAGACTTAGAAGCTGAAAATGCAACAACAACAAACCACTGGAACCTAAACACGTACACATCAGGTATAAAATTTGAAAGGAAAAGTAAGAATGAAACTAATCAGAAACAGGACAAATTGACCAGAAATCATAATTCTTCTGCGAAACACGATTGGTATAGAGGGGAATATGCAATGAAACATGCAAAAGGTTAAACAAATGAACTCTGTTTCATATAGCCAACTCTAGACTTTTAAATTTTCAAGGTATTAACACACGACTAGCCAAAACTGGGGTTTTCAAGAAAACAGAACTAAGAACTATAAAAGTAAAATCTCTTTGAGATCCAGAACGATTATTACCAAAAAATCAGCAGAAGCACAAAACATAGTTCCAAGTTTCATCTGACCAGATCTTACTACACAATAGAAGAAATTACATTTCTTCCACTAGAGCAAATTAACCCCCTAATTGTTTCCCAAGAGTATTCCCAAAATAATCTTCAATTGATAACTTATAGAGTAGAGGAACAAGGCAAACAATTGAGCAAATATCTAATTCATTCAGAATTCATCCACAACAAAAGAAGAACAAACCAACCTCTTAATCCGCAAAGCAAATCTGGATCCAAGTTGAAGAAATATAATCGGACGCCAAATGCACCGCTAGTATATTTATATATGTGCAAAAAGCAAAATTCTACCTTTGGAAAATATACATCGATCAAGATTCAGATGCGCATATATATTTTATACAAGAGAGATTCGGATAACATGTTAAGAAGACATTCAAAACACGAAAGAACGTGACACAAGCAAAGTATCACGCTAGGCGACAGATAAGGCTGTTGAATAAAGTATTGGCCAAATTACAGAAGCTCAACTGAATCAATCAAGAAATCGATTACGCAACAGTTAATAATTAGAAGAATATGTAAAAATGAAAAGCTCCAACCAGTATAAAAATATTAATCAGTTAATCATAAAGGAACCAAAGCACATGCCTATAACCATAAATTATCATCTGAGATTCCTCAATCTATTCGTTTGTTCAAAGAGATCATAGAGATATATAAACTAAGGAGAAATTATTAAACGTACCAGAAATTTTGGTGTCAGAGAAAAGCAAAGAGATAGAGAAAATTATAGGGTTTGGAAAAAGAGTAATTTGGGCAGATTAAAATAGCTACGGACAGGTCGAGGAGAAACCAGCGCGCGGCATTTCTAAAATTTCCACTACTGCCGAATAACTGTGAATTTAGCCGACATAAATAAATAAATAAATAAAGCAGATAAAAAAAAGGTTAATGTAAAAAATGTTGCTCGATTATAACTTTTACTATAACAAATTGATTTGCAATCTATTTTTTTTCCACGTGTTTTACACACATGTTGCATTTGTCCATTAACATTTATTAATTATTTATTTAATAAATGCTTAATTAGATTAATTAATAAGCACGACAAATATATAACTTGGAAATGTATATTTAATAAATTTAAATGAACAAAATATAACCTTAGTCATAGCCCATAGGCGTGTAAGTCACGTGTAGTTGAAAAATACAAAAATTAAAATAGATTTTAAGTTACAATCGGTTAAATTTTGTATAATACATGATGCAATCGATCACTTTTGTATAGTTCGTCGAATAATAAAAAATGTATAAGTTGCAAGTTGGGAAAAGAAAAAAAGAACCATACATGCTTGCAAATTTTTTATTTTTTTAACGTTTGCAAATTAATATTAACCAAAAAGAAAAAAAAAGTGCTAATGTCATCGATTCCTAACGCTATGTTTGGCAATCTTAGCATTCGGGTAGACAAGGAGGTTGGTGGTTCTGCTTTTTTTTTTAATTACATTAAATACCCATCACTTTTTCCCTCCCATGACTCGAACCCAGGATCTAAAGCCTAGGTAGTGGTGCTCTAACCACTTGAGCTATCCAACTTCGTCCATTGGTGGTTCTGCTGGTGCTATTGATAGTGACGCAAATAAATAAATATTGGAAAATTTTACTACTTGAGTAAATTAATTTAATTTTAATTTTATTCTTGTCGATTTTCGCTAATGAAAATAGTTTTATAACTTATTTTTTTAATATTTCAATTCGATAATTACCTGTAAGAAAATAAGCATTTAATTGATGAACCCGTCCCCCTATAAGTTTCTCACTTTCCTTTTATGGATGTCCCACAATAAATTTTCCATTTCATTTTTTTCCATTTTTGGCATATGGTTTTCTCTCTCTCAATCAAATCACTTACACTTTATCTATTATTTTATCATATTTCATCTCACACTCATCTATTATTTTCTCTTCCACCATCCCATCACTTGTACTACATCTATTATTTAATCATATTTCTTAATCAAAACAACCAAAAGAAAGGCAACCAAAAGAAAGGGGAAACTTATAGCGGGACGGAGGGAGTACTATATATAGGGGAAAAAATAGAATAAGACAATCCACTCTAAGACTTTAAGATTAAAAACAAATTTTTTTGGTAAAACAATTAAGGACAAAACAGCCTTCAAATTCCCCATTCTGCCCTTAATTCCATATAATTCGAAAAGTCACCGTTGTTCAAGGATATCCCAAGATCTCGCCTAAGTTTCCATATTTGAATTCAATCAATTTGAATTCAAATGAATTCAAATCGAATTATCTCCTCTCTCATGCAGTCAAAGAGTTTCTAAAAATTTGATCAACTTCCATGGATGAATTTCTAAATTTCCAAAATTACAACAAAAAACTTTCTGCGAATGAATTTCTATTTATGTATAAAATATTATTCCTCATTTGTATCCATTATCTCATGAATATTTAGAGTCATACAAGTCTAAGACCCACTAAATAATAAATATGAAAATAGTTAAATATTGTTTAAAAATTTTAAATGATCAAATAAATTATGTGTATCACATCCAAGGTGGGTATCATACTGTTCGGTCCATCAGACCTTAAAAAACAATCATTTTTTTGCCAAGCATATGTATGCGATGCATATCCGTGTAACACACCCGTATCAGATCGAATACATCGTTATTTTCATGTATGGATCTAAAATTTGTAAAACACTTTAAATGATCGGGTTTATATTTTGAATCTAATGGCCCAGAACAACAAGGTGTTTAAGAGAAATCATATATGCACGAATATTATGTTGTCTGCAACGCATATATGTCATGCATACACGAAATGACATTGCATATTTCAGATAACAATGCATATCCATTGATATTAATGCATTAACTGATTGTATTACGTTTGTATCAGGGAATTCTTTAGTGCGTTTAAACAATAACAATATATATTTATGCGGCTAGGCACTTCAATTTTCAATCTATTGTTTTTAATCAACACCAAACATTTCCAGAAAGCAATCAACATCGCTAATACGCGTTCCACATTTCGATTTCTTTATGAATATGCATAACCCTAACAAAATATCTACAGTACTACTCATATCAAAACAGAGCATTTTCAACAACAAAATTCATTTAATCAAACACCAATATCTATAACAAACCTATAATCATCATAAAAACAACTTTAAATCGAAAAAAAACATGAAACACATATATTTAAAACATTTAGAAAACATATACACTATGAGATTTCATTTTTTTAATATCACGTTGACAGATCAAATCCTATCACGTTATAGTCAATAGAGTGTTTCATCTTCTATGATTGATTAGCGAATTAAGATTATTGAACAATTGTAAATTACATAATTATTTTTAATTTATAAAAGTCTGACAAACCAATATAAAGATAATTATATAACTAATAAAATTCCACTAAATATTCATGCCCAAATCCCATTTTTTTAATTCATTTCCATTTCCAACTTAGTATATTGATATTCTAAAGTGAAGCTTTTAATAAATTAATCCATTTGTTTTCTCCCCATAAAAGTAAAGTAGTAGATGAAAATGTTGGATTTGGTAATGTACATACTGGGGTATCTAACAATGTTGGAGGCCTAGCGTCAATACAATACTAAGAGGAGCCATTGGCCCCAAGATATATTTCATTAACTGGCCCAAGAAGTAACGAAAAGGAACAAACCGAATTTGAATTAAAGGTAGGTCCGATGATGCACTCTCACTTTCAATTTAATAACATAATAATTATGTAAAAAATAAAAAATATCATTCACTAAAATGCATCATACTAGATGAACCCGCCTTACTGAACGCACCCTCTATTATCATTCCTTTCACCTTTCTCCCAAACCACCACTTCTGACTGTCACCGACACCATTTCCGTTGACCACCATAAAAAAAAAATTCAGAAATTCCAAAAAATACTTAGAAATCACAATTTTTTTTTATGAATTCGACCAACCAGTGTCAACCATATACACTCCTGTTGACAACAATTTGTCGAAGGGAGTGTATATGGTCGACACTGATTGATCAATTTTTTTTTTAAATCGACAGCTTAATGTCGACCAAATACACCCTCGTCGACAATTTATTGTCACAACGCGACCGAAATGAGATCGAGGGAGGGAGGGGGATACCGGATGCATAAACCTGGGGTGGGGTGGCCGACATCTTGGACAAGGAGGCGGCAACGAGGTCGATCGGGAGCGGGAGGCAGCTAGACGGGGGAGGGAGTGGACACAAATACAGAAAAAAAAATGGGGGAGATATTCTAAAATTAAAACACAGAAAAGAGAAAAAAAGGGGAGGAGAGGGACGGGTCGCGATGGTGGATGTGGGAGAGGGACGACGTTTGAGAAGTAGTATTATATTTGTTGTAACATTCACGAAAAGAAAACTGATTTTTAGTAACAAATTTATCTCATTATTGCTTCTCTAGCTAAAAGTTTTTAGTGACAAAAAATTGAAAATTAATGACAGGAACTGTTACTAAAAGTCAATTCCTGTCATTAAAGGTTTTTAGTTAGAGATGCTATAATGACAAGATTTCTATCACTAAGAGTCAATTTTCTTGTAGTGATTCTTAAACAATAAATATTTTGGGTTAGAGAAGTAGTATTACATTTGTTGTAATCTTGATGTTGTAGCTCTTAATAGGAGTGCACAAAAAAAGATCGGACCGGAAAAAAGATCGGAATCAGACTGATCGGTTAGTTTCCGGTCCGATCCTTCAAATTTTGAATTCCGGTTTTCCGGTCCGGTCTAAGACCAGAATTTTTCAGTTCGGACCGATTTGAATCGAATATTTTTTTACTAATGCACTCTCATTTATTTTTTAAAATCAAGTAATTAGTGAGGATGTAAGGTAAAATTGTTGAGATGTATTACATTTTTTCAAATATATAAATTAACAAACATATTTAATTTACTTTTAGTTTCAAAAGATTATTAATAATAATGTAAATAAAATTTACATTGGTGTAGATTGATTTCAAATGAAGAGCCAACACTTTAATTTCCATACACAAATTATAAATCTTGTTCTTACTTCCAATAAACTTGAAAAAAATTCTAAAAATTAGGTCCAAACCCGGACCGGACTAATTACGGTCCGGTCTCGGTTCCATGCATTAGGAGGGTCCGATTTTGGACCGGTGCACACCCCTAGCTCTTAATCTTGCTTCTAGTATCTATGTGAAGTCATCAAAGACCAGCAAACGAGTTTAGAGATAAGTTTTGGGTCTTAGACGACGATTGACGAAGACCAGTTGTTGAGAGTTTTTAACCCGATTTTCAAAATTTTAAACTAAAATTGATTTTAAATTTCAAACCATACGAAATTAACATCCAGGATTCAATTCGATCCCAATGAAAGCAATTATATTCATATTAAATTGTTCACTCGATGAACCTCTATCCCAAACAATAGATGTGATAATTCGATCTACAAGTGAAAGAAAGTATTACAAAATTAATATAAATGAATTGATTCTGATCGAACTTTTAGATGAGACTAAATTATTTCACTGTCCAAAACCTTAAATGTGGAAGAGAAAGACTTGGAGCTCTCTTTGAACTTTACTTTTACATATGTACTAGCTAGTAAAATAAATGGTTAAATATGAGGTGTATGTGTAGACGAAGATTAAATGCTGACACAGACTTAAACACGAAAGTCGAGGCTAGAGTTTGACTCTATTCCCGTAAGACGTTATTGCCCCGTACACAGGTGCAATACGGACCACTGGCAACCGTCCCCAAGATACAACGACTTCAAACTTTACGACTGTTGCACTACAAATCGGAAGCTATCGGCGAATCGCAAAATGGATATCCGGAACTTCCGATAAAACTCTAATGCAAGGACTTAGAATGCTAGAATGCTTTGGAGGATAAGAATGCAATAAAGCTTTTGGCTTGAGTAATTTTGGAATGCAAATGTGGGGATCTATTTATAGACTTCCAAGAGTCTCTTTATAATAATAGTTGTGACTCTTCGTAATAATCTCTTCTTTTCAAGAGTTACAACCTTTGGAATTAAACGAGAAAATTTTATTTTTAGTCCTATAAGTTTGAGATTTTCCAAAATAAATCCTTTAAGTTTCAACTTTATAAAATACGTCCTTTAGCTTTCAATTTTAATCCTTTTTTACATCAAATTTAATCCTTTATGTTTTGAAGGAATTAGAATTTGCCACATGTATTAAAAAATGCCACATCATAATGCCACATCACTCTCTCATCTATATATATTTAAAAAAAATTAGAGTTAATAACACCCCAAAATATTCTATACACACCCCATAATTTTAAATACAAATTAAAATAGATGTATATAAAATGACTAAGTAACTCTTACATAAATAAAGAGTAAAATAATTTTTAAAAAATAACTTGAAAAAATATGAAACGAAATCAAAAAGAGTTTTGCAGTTATGAATGATCAATGTTAATTATGTCAATCTTATTTTCCTTTATTAATTGAAACGTATAACTAAATTTAATGATAATATCATCATTTTATCAAATACTTATAAGAAATAAATATATTTCAAATAAATAAATTAATTAGTTTGAAGTAGATGTAGTGAATTTTTTATTTTTTTCATATATATAGAAGAATGATTAATTAGTTTGGAGTAGATGCATATAATTCTTTTTTTTTTGTGAGGCTACTAACATCCCATAAAATATGTATACAAACCTCAAATGTTATACACATCCCAATTCTTTTTTAATTACCCTTTATCCATCAATTTTTATTGCTAAACACATCCCAATTCTTTTCTAATTACCCTTTATCCCTCAAAACAAATTCAAATTGAATAAAAACTAAAAATATAATTTAAAATTCAACCAAATCATTAAAACTATATATAAATTTTAAAAATTAATTAAAAAAAATTCAATAATACAAAAAACTAAAAAAAATTGAAAATATTTTAAAAAATCAACTAAATATTAAAAAATATATGAATGGGAAAACCAATTAAATCCAAAAAAACTAAATAAATCAAATAAAATTTATAAAATAATTAAATTAAAAATATCAATTAATGATTCAATTTTCTAAAAAACTAAATAAAATAAAAAATGAAAGAAAAACAACTCAATCAAAAATAAATATTAAGAAAATTAAATAAAAAATAAAATTGTACTTTTTTATTGATTTTTATAAATTTTTTTTTTACGTTTTTGTTGAATTATTTCAATATTTTTAATTTAATTTTTTTATTTTGTTTTGATGATTTAATTTTTTATTTCAGATTCTATTTAACTTTCTAAGATTTTTTTTCAAAAAAAATTAATTAATTTTAAAGATTTAGTTAAATTTTTAAAATACTTTTAAATTTTAATTACATTTTTTCAAGTTATTTTTTTAAATTATTTTTCTCTTTATTTATATAAGGGTTACTTAGTCCTTTTATATACATCTATATTTATATTTAAAATTATAAAGTGTGTATAGAATATTTGGGGGTGTTATTAACTTTATTTAAAATATATATATATATATATATATATATATATATATATATATATATGGCATTATGATGTGGCATTTTTTTAAATATATGTGGAAAATTCTAATTCTTCAAAACATAAAGGATTAAAATTGATGTAAAAAGGATTAAAATTGAAAGTTAAAGGACGTATTCTGTATTGTTCAAATTTAAAGGATTTATTTTGAAAAATTTCAAACTTATAGGACTAAAACTAAAATTTCCTCGAATTAAACAATTATAGGTTAATTGCAAAATAAATCACGAACTTTAGTGTTTTTATCAATTACAACATATTCTTTTTTTCTTTACAATTCGATACACCACCTTTTTAAGTTTTACAATTTAATACACCTATAAATTTTCCGATCAATTTTAGTATGATGTGGCGCCGGAAATACAAAATTCACCACGTAGACTGCCAACTAATATATATATATATATATATTAAAAAAATTAAATAATAATTAAGCACAAAATTATTAAAAAAATTCATAACTCATTTTTTGTTTCTCAATGGCTCTCTTGCTCAAATTTTCGATTAGAAAAATTATTAATTTAATTCAATAATATATTATTATTTACTGAAAGGATATTATTTTATCTAGAACAACCCAAAACCCTTAATAAGACAAAAAATTGTATTTACTTTAAAAATCTTGAACTATAAAATTTACTAAGTAAGGATTATAGGGATCACCATTGGTAAGGATGCGTGCGAATTCTGTATTGAAAGAATTTCCGTCTTCTTGTGCGCAGTTGAGAGCCACTTGTACGTTTAGGTTTTCTATGCAAATAAGGTTGATGGTTTAATTTTATACTTATTAGAGTTTTGAATTTATTAAATGGGACTTTTTTCATAATAAATACTTAATTAGTTGGCCGTCTATGTGGCAACAATGTGGCGAATTTTTTATTTCCGACGCCACATCATATTAAAATTGACCGGAAAATCTATCGGTGTATTAAATTGTAAAACTTAAAAAGGTCGTGTATCGAATTGCAAAAAAAAAAAAGGATATGTTGTAATTGATAAATACACTAAAGGTTGTGATTTATTTTGCAATTAACCCAACAATTATTCACCAAAATGTATGTCTTTTAAATTAATGCAATAATTCTAAAAGACACCACCTTTAAATTAATGAAATAATTCTAAAGGACACAACTTTTGAAATATAATAATTTCACCAAAAGACATAACATTTCATATATATATATATATAGGTCACAATCTATTATTATCATATAATAATAAATACATTCAACAATATATTTATTTACTCTTTAAATGATCAACTTTAATATTAATTTCTCACATCAAAAATTTAGTTTTAAAAAATCAAATCAACTAAATCCATTTACGCAAAACGATTTATAAAATTGTCACTTAATATTTTATAAAATGTGTTCAAAACAACATTTTCCAACATAAATACGTGGAACATTACACATCAGTAGATAATAGACATTGTTGAAACAAAGAATTAAATTTGCAGGTGCAGTGTCAGACCTAGTAGATGAAGCTGCATGAATGTGAAAGCCACAACTCGAAATCTAAACTCATGAGATAATTCAGAAGTGGCAATTCAGTAATTTAAAAGTTACCTTAAGAATGCATATGTAACAATCAACTGACAGTACTCTAGAAACCTGAATTACAACACTCCCATTCATTACACCACATCGAAAAGGAGATAACATACACTTACACTAACAAACTTTGCATTTGCACTGACATGGGCGGTTTTTAACCCGCAAACCGTCGGTTACGGTTGCAAGTTTTGGCAAACCGAAATCGTCGGTTTTTTTTAATTTTTTTAATAGATAATTCTTCTATTTTTTATGTATAAATTTAAGTTATATAATTTTTATTAAATTCTAGTAATGTAATTTCGAAAAAAAAGAGTTGAAAGAAAAAAAAAACGATCGAAAACGGAGTGAAAATGAACAAAAAAGGAGAGAGAAAGGAAAAAAAAAAAAAAACGCCGAGCTGCCTTTGTCGGTTCGATTTCGATTACCAAAAATGCAAAACCGAAATCGCCGATTTTTAACCGTAACCGGCGGTTTCGTCCGGTTGGTCATGTCTACATTTGCATGCAACACAAACAATCAAACCAAATCTTAAAATAAAACCAATTATTGAGAGGTTCAAATCTGTCCCATAACTTCAGCCTTCAGGTTCCACAAATTTTTAAATTTCCAATTTAATATCATATGTATTCAAAGTTATATATTTAATTTTTTGTTCTAAATTGCCGGAAAATGCACTAAACATCGTCGTTTTTAGCATGCTAAACCCTTAAACTATGTCGTTTCGAAACCGGTACATGCTAAAAACGCGAAAAGTGTTCAACTAAATTGAAAAAAAAAAATTATTTGTGAGAGTACCATTTCGAAAAAGGTACTCTCTCTCTCTCTCTTTCATTTTTTTTTTGATGCATTGATATTTAGTTCAAAGACCAACTAATTTGAGAGATCAATTAATTTCACTATCCATTTATGGGGGGCCGTTTAAAATTAGATCAAAGTATTGTATGAATTGATCTCTTAAAAATTGTTTGCACTTTAGAGCTTTTGAATCTAAGAACATAAAATTTAGAATTAAAGAACATAAAATTTAGACGAATTGAGAAAGAGAGGAGAGACAAAGTAGAGAAGAAAAACACACATTTCAATAATAAGTAGACTTTTTAGGGATACAATAGGGACAAATTAAAGAGCAAAAAAGCAAAAGCAATACATGAGATATAAATTTTAACCTCATAAAAAGCGACAAATAAAAGGAAATGGAGGGAGTAATAAGTTACGGGACAAATTTGGTTTTAACCCTCACGTGCACTTGCATGAAATGAAACCCTAAAAACACAAGCAGGCATTGAATATATTCATCCTGATTGTCCTAATTTCTTCCTCAGCAAATAATAGAACGAATGGGTCCCATTGATGAAAGAATGAGCCATCGCTTTATACGCAGCTTCAGTGAAGTGAGCTCCATCCCAGTTAATGTACTTACTCGGGTCGTCGCACGAGGTCGAACCCGCGTTCCCGCACACGATGAAAATGTTGAAATTGTAGGCCCCACCGCCATAGCCGCAGCACGCTTTGTACTGCTCTTTGAACCCATATTTTGCTGCATTCTTGACTAGTGTCAGGTGGGAGTTGTAGTAATCTGCGTATACAATCACCGAGTGAGGGTACTGTTTTGTCCTGAGGGAATTCAGCGCGGCTTCAAGGGCCGCGTTGTGGCTCGATGCAACGGCGTTCGCGGTCGCTACGCAGCCCGTTTCGTCCCTGTCTTCCGGAGAAGCAAGTGTGAAGGAGTATGATAAGCAACCGTTGGCTGGAAGTCCTTGAACTACTATGTATTTTGCTCCTTTTTTTATTAATGCCTACAATTAGTTGAACATCACCGGGTATTATCACTGAGTGTTGTGCACACGAATTTTTATTGTTATGCATTTTTTTTTTTGAATCGGAGAAAATATTATAAAAAGTTACCCGGGCTAAATGTTATGCATATAATGAAGTGTCATGGCACAGTGATATATAAATGATATCACAATTAAATTATCATTTAACAAGTCTCCATCCGTCTTTAAAAAGCTTGCGGTGCTTTTTTTGGCACGTAGTTTAAGAAAAAAATTGTACTCCCTCCGTACGTCTATAAGCTTCACGTTACTTTTTGGCACAGAGATTAAGAAAAGTGATTAAATAATAAATATAGTACAAGTGATGTGATTGAGAGAGGAGAGAGATAGAGAGAAAACGTAAGATATAAAGTGAAGTGTAAGAAAAAATACTTACCAAAAAAGGTATGAAAAGCTTATAGGCGGACGGACCAAAATGGTAAAATGGAAAGCTTATAGACGGACGGAGGGAGTAATAATTAGAGTGTTGAGGGATAATGTTGTAAACTTTTATATATAAAATAAATAAGCGCTAGTCTTGGGTGAAACCGTCTCACCGAATGTGATCTGTGAGACGGGTTTCCTTTAACCCTCATGTAAAAAAAAAAGTGATAGTGTTTAACTAAAATATGATAATGTTTAAGTAAAAAATGATAGTCACTTTTGTTAAAAATATTATCACTTTTTAATTAAACACTATCACTTTTTTTACAAACAAAAAATTTGAAAAAAATAAAGGATTATCCTACCCAAAATTTTAAAATATGGCTTAAAAGAGATCCGTCTCACGGATTTTTATCCGTGCCGTGAGACGGTCTCACACAAGTTTTTACCAATTAATAAAGTGTATGATGTAAATATATTTATATTATAAGAATGACGATTGTGATAATTGTTTTTAATTAAACTTTAGATGACAAATTAAAAAAAAATTATGAAAACTTAGAGCATCTCCAATGGTATACCCATTTGTAGGTACAAATTTGTGCCACATCAGCTGCCACATCAAAACGTACAATTGTTACTATTGCAGACCCACCATTCATATTATTTAATTCATTCAATATTTCTCACTTTATTTATTTTACTAATCTTAATTAATGAATAACATAATTATTTTTGAAATTATATTAAAGTAAATTATTTATTGATTAATACATGAAATAAAAATAGTAAAAACTATCGCATTAAAATAGGTTACACAAGTGTGATAATAGGTTAGACAAATGTGATAGATAGGTTAAAAATATTTGTACCCAAAAAATTATTTTCAAATTTATATTAAAATAAATTATTAATTGATTAATTCATGTCAAACGACTTTTTTTTTATTATTATTATTTAGAACATTAACTAATGATAATTTTTACACAAATTTTTAATGAATAAAAGTGAAAATTTTATTGAGATAAATGAAAAATGCGGACAATGTTAAACTAAATCACAATAATACATAAAATAAAAATAGATAATTAAATAATGATAAAAAGCATATTACCAAAACATATTGAAATTAAAATAAAATATAAAAAAGTAATAAGTAACATAAAATAAAAAAGATAAAAGATAAATTTTAAAAAATAAAATAAAAGAAGACAGACAAATCTTCTCAGCCCACACAAATCAGCTTTTCTCCAATTTGATGTACACCAAAGTTTTATACCTCCATTTTCTCTCTCTCAAATTCTACCCCACATCCCAATTGTATACCCAGGTAAAAAAATTGCCACATCAGATTTGCACCTCCGGTTGGAGGTGCTCTTAGGGAGTAGTATTTTTTGGGACAGTTTTGCAATACCTGTAAGAAGGCAGTGACACTATTTATGGCAAGAGATTGAATGAGTTTGGTTGAAAGAGATGTTCCAAGGGTGCAGGTGTAATCATTGCTTCCAATTTCACCAAGCCAGATCAAGGCATCATCTAAAATAGCTTTACATTCTCTAGGCGTGCTTTCTATGTCTTTGCACCCTTTGCTTTCCAAGATCTTGTTGAACCAACCAAGCTGATCTTCAAGGGATGATTGTGGCACAATGTTGAATGTAATGTTATTTTTCCTATAGAATCCCTGCCTGATCGCCGTTCCGCCGGCCACCGCGAAGTTGACGCCGTGCGACCATTCGGCCGTAGGGTTGCGGAACGGCGGTACAAAGGCCAACGATAGGGCTTCCGCCACAAAGTCGATGACTATGCGGCCATCGGAGTATCGATTTGTGGGGTGGTGGAAATATGTGATACCGTAAGGAGGGTTCGACACGTAGTTGAATGCGGCCGGACCGGTGGAGGTTTTCGTGTTTCCCGTGTCGGTATACGAGTCGCCGAAGGCGTAAATTTTCTTGAAAGGAGGGTAAGAAGAGGAGGATGGAGGAGGGAAGGCTAGGAGAATGAAAATTAGGGTTACTAGGGTCATTTGAGAAGTGAAAGATGTGAGGGAAATCATGTTGGGAATAGGCATTGTTTTGAGTGTCAACTAATTTAGAATCCCAAGCATATATAAGGGTTGTTTATATAGAAAAAAAAAATTATCTCGTCGATTTGAGTCCGTAGAGTGTAAAATTACACTAATTCATTTATATTAATTTCGACGACGACAGATAGTTGTAGTACTACACGTTAGGTGTTAAATGTTCATCTCATTAAAATTAATTCAGGCCCTTTTGCAACTTGTAGGTATGCTCTCAGGGGCGGAGTCACATATACCATGGGGTGGCCTGGCCCCCTCAACTTTTTAAAAAAATTTAGTACTATATATTTGGGAGATGGTATTCATACATGATTTCATTATTGTGGTCCATATAATTCAACCCAAACAAAACAATGGGCAAATGGGTTGTCATTCAAGCTGAACTGCAGCCACGGAGCTAGAAATTTTAGGTTGGGGGCCCGATTAATTTTACTACAAAAATCGTAATGGATCAAAATTTAATTTCAAATTCACATAAGTGTTACTCAACGTAATAATATTATTATACTACCCCCGTCCCTGAAAAGTTTGCATAGTCACCCTCCACGATATATATACATATTTACCTTTCATGCAATATTTTTTTGGGTCCACCATACACACTCTTTTTGGGTCCACCATACACACTCAATAAAAGTTTACAAAATTAAGAGACATAATAGTGTCAAAATTGTTAATATATATATTACTATCATAAAAAAAAAAGTAATAATCATTTTTTTCCTTAAATAACATTCAAGTTTTGATTGATAATTGTGTTTTCAAATTTCAATAATAGGGTGGAATTGAACTCTGGTTGATTACTAAAAGGAAATCTTTTTTCATTGCATTTTATAACCACAAAACCAAATTTAATTAGTAGACATGGTATAATATATATAATAGAAATATTTGAAATTTGTGGGGCCCAGTGACCCTCCTGTACCCTTCTTCCCTCCGTCATTGAGCTCAAGCTAAAAGTAAATAGACTTAACGTGCATTTAATTTGTGTATTAGTAGCCATATTATAAATTAGTTAGCTTTTTTAGTCAAATACTTTTATTTGCAAAAATAAAATAAAAATTTAAGGGACAAAAAATGGAACTTTAGATTAAAAATATAACATTCTTTTAGTTTAATAGATGGTCTACAATCTGCTTCTGATTAAAAAAAATATTCGCATTTTTTACTTAATTAATATTAATATCAAGAATTTTGTCCAATTGATTCCAATATGATTGGATTTTTTAAAAACTCGACTTGAAAACACAATTTTATCTCAATGTTACAGATAACCTATATATTGATCAGGAGCAACTGACAAAAAAGATTATGTATAAATTATCTAATATTATATGTTTAGTGGATTGTTAAAGTAGAGAGATAGAAAAAAGAAAAAAAGTAGAGGAAAGGAGAGAGATAGAAAGAAAAAAATTGTAGATAAATATAAAAAAGAAAAAAATGTAGAGAGAAATAGTGGATTTTGTCAAAAAAATATTATTTTGATAACTTTCTTTAGCTAGGATACTCAAATAGCAAGATGAGTAACTTTAAAAAAAAAACATAACGAGTATTAGTCAGTATTAAAATGTATATATTGACCCCCTCTAATCCAAAATTCTGGGTCCACCCCTGTATGCTCCAGTGTATATATGTTTATATTTATTTACTTCTCTTGATCAATGTATTTAAATTTGGATTTTATTTCATTTGTCATTTTTAATTAGAGCATTGTTCATTTGGCATGCATGCATATGGACTACTTGTTCAACGAATGCAATTAGTACAAAATGGAGTATCATCTCTCCTTATTCAATTGTACTCTATTTTGAAATTTTAAAATAGAACTTTGGATAGTGAACTGAATATTTGAAGTTAAATATTTAAAATTCTATATTCTATATTTATTATTTTATTAATATTTATAATTTTATATTAATAATTAGAGTTTTTTTGTTAAATAATTACAATTTTATTGTTGTACTAATTTATAATATAATTTTAGTTGTTTAATTTAAAGATGAGGAAGCTCATTTTGCACTTCGTGATGCTCTTATTGATCATTTGTGGGAGGAGAACTCTAATTCACAATATTATTAGTGTTATTTAGTCTATTTTAAATGTAATGAGTGTAATTGTAGTGGAACTCTAATTCACAATATTATTGGTGTTATTTAGTCTATTTTAAATGTAATGAGTGTAATTGTAGTGTGGAGTATTAGATTACACTCACATGTATATTTTTGCGTCATTATGTGTTTCGTAATTTTATATTTAAATAAAAGTAATATTTGAAAATTACAATTTTGTTGACATTTATGATTTTACCAATAATATTTAATTTTATAATTTAATTTACTAATTGAATATTTAATTATATAAATTAATTTAAATATCAAGATAAATATATTATTTAATGATTGTAATATATTAAAAATGAATAAACTAATAAATATTCTAATATATAGAATTTTATTGTTGGTGGATGTTTTAAAAATAGAGTACTAAAAATTGTATTTTGAAGTTTAGAGATCTTCATTTTAGAATTTGTGGCTGGAGATGACGTTACACCTTTAATTGCGGATTAACAAATTGTTTTATGATGAAAAAAAAAATACTCCCTCCGTCCAATTTTATTATGCTCACTTCTCCGGGCACGGATTTTAATGAATATTGATTAGTTTATTCATAAAGTAGATAAGTTTAGGGTATGATAGGGTATTGTGGGGTCCATTTATAAATAAATGATTGTTTATGAATAAAATGAATGTCAAAGTGGGTAAATAAGTGATGGTATAGAGTGGAGATAAAGTAGTATGAATAGTATTGTTTCAAAAAATGTATAAGCATAATAAAATTGGACAATCAAAAAAGAAAAGTAAGAAAAATAAAATTGAACGGAGAGTGTAAAAAATAGTAACATTGTGCTTAGAAAGACCATTCCGAAAAACAAAACAAAAAAACCGGTCCATAAAGCAAAAAGACTAACAGAGAGATTTTAAAATTACAAATGTGCCCTCAATTCTAATTTTGTTCCCCATTTTTAAAATTCAATGGAAAGTTGGATAGTGAATTTCGTTAATTTTTTTTGATCCATCACTGTCTCTATATAGATCTTGTCAATCAAGGGCGGATCCATGTGTCGACTTGGATGGTGTAAACCATTTCTTTTATTGTGTGTATCTTAAAAAAATAAAAGTGTATTAGCCCACCTAATAATTTGCTATTTAAAAATAGAATAGGAAAGAAGTTGCACATATGTTTCAAAAAAAAAAAAAAAGTTGCACATATATTAGCCCATCCATCCATGTAAACATTAGATCAAATACTCAAAGTTAACAAAAAAAAAAAAATCATTTGAATTTTCAGCATGATTAGTTTAGTTATTCACACAAATTATAAATAGTCATCTGGCAATACAAATCACTATGAAATAATTTAGGCAATAAAAAGTTTAGAATGAAATATAAAATGCCTCCAGATTCTATGACCTCTATTATACAATCAAAACACATTCATATTCAAGTTAGTAAATTAAAAGCTACAAACAAGCTTAAGGTTTAAACAAAAACAGATATCAGATCTCTCTCTCTCTCTCAAAAGAGAGCATATCAAATACATATGATTGATAATAGAATCGAAAGCTCTACCCTACTGATTTTATTATCGATTAATTTTAACAAATAATTAAAGACTGCAACTTAGTAAACAAATATTTCAACTATATTGTGCTGCTATTTTTCTTTATAGACTGTATATTGGGCTTGGGTACAAGTCATTGTTCGTTTGGCGTGGTTTTAGATAATATATATATAAATTAAATAAAACCTATTTATTTATGTGCTTTTTTTTGTTAAATTTTTAGGTTAAATAAAGTTAAATGAGATGATAAATGGCCAAGACATTTATAGAGATTGCTTGATATCAATGGCTTCTGACATAACTAACATACATTTGTTGAATAACAGTACTACTGTTCCTGCAGTGCAAAAATGGGGGCAACCCAACATTCAATTCTCAACAGTCCTCAATAATTATGTATTCAATGTCCTAACAATCTCTAACTAAAATATTTCGAAAATATCTTTGCTATATTTTTTATGATCACCAATATCAATATTGAAAGAAAAATAATTTCACTATAGTTGTAAAAAATATATATATATATATATTGATATGCAATAACAATATTTGTCTAGTTTTGAAAAAATATCATCTTTTTTAGAAATACCGATAAATTTAATTTACTTCATAGCTAGATTTAATAAAATTTATATATACGAAATATTAGTACTCCCTCCACTTTTAAATAAGTGTCATTTTAACAATTTTCAACATATTAAGATATATAATCATAGACAATTTTACCCTTCATTAATGATAACTAATTTTAATATTAAATTTATGTTTAGTAATGAATGTGGTCAATATTGTAGATGATATTCATGTATATAATAATTAAGGTTTATGCATGATTTATGTTATAGTACTATATTCAAAAGGGAAAAAACTTAAATCAAGGTAAAGAAAATGAAGGGAGTACAATGTACAAGGGTAAAATTGTCAAACTTGAAGAAAAAAGTGTAGAATGACACTTATTTAAAAAATATTGAAAAAGACAAAGTGACATTTAATAAAAAACGGAGGGAGTATGTTTTATGTTTTAAAAAAATATTATTAATTTTATGTTAAATATTTATATAATTTAATTATAGTCCTATTGAATTTTATTGAAATCAAAGTTAAATCTAATCCTACTTTTACCCGATTTAATATAAAATTACATTTAATCCTACTCAAAATTTTAAAACAAAGACACATAATCAATATTTATCAGAATATCTCCATCTGAATTTTTCTAATCCTACGTAATCCCAAAATACACATACCCTAAGACCTAGTTTGGTTTGCTTGATTATGTTGAATTAGACTTGATTGACTTTTTATTCTCAACTAATCAAACGTTTGGTTTGATTGATTATGGCCCGGGATTAATGCAAGGCCCGACAATTTTGTACTACTTTTCATGCATATATGGGATTATTAATCATAGAGGAGGGGTGAGTTAATTTATCCCACATTATCCCATCCATCAATTCAAACTAACCCTAAGTATGTTATTGCACCCAGTGACGGACCTAGGTGGTGCCCAGGGGGGCCCGTGCGCCCCCCACTAATTTTGTAAATTTGTTAGGGGTATTTTGATAATTTCACACATATTAAAATTAATACTCTGTTTTATAATTATTTGCACATTTCTGATATAAAAATAATTCATAAAATTAATATATATCCAAACATCATTTTATTTTAAAATCGTCACTCATTTTGGGTCTACATTTTATCCTAAATTTCACTAAATCTATTTTACATCCTACTAAATCCTTCTTACACCTTATCAAATCACTCAAAATACGCTTTCTTATTTGACTCTACACCACTAAATTCAATTGTTTTTTCAAGTGAAAATGTGCAAGTTATCACGGAACAGAGGGAGTATTAACTTGTACCAAAACATAGCAAAAGTCAACTTATCCGATCAATTTAATTTAATGAAATGTGACGTATTGACAATTTTATAATGTGAAATTTTGATGAAAATAATGAGTACATATTTTTTTTTTATAATAATGTTAATCGGGCCCCCCTACCGAAAATTTCTGGGTCCGTCACTGATTGCACCTGAAAGTTTTGGCCCTAAAAAAAAACGTGGTTTGGTCTAACCACCTTCACTGTGTGTCTGCCTCTATGTATTTAACTAGAAATCGGAAAACGTGTTTTTATCTAGGAATAGAACAACGTTTTTATCAATTCGAAGCAACACCGACAGTATTTCCTATCTTTTTATTTTTTGCAAAATGCAATTCTCCTTAAAACTAGTTAAATAAATACATCATCATTTTATTCTTTGTAATGTCATGTATCAAATTCCTTTACAATTACCATTTGATCTTTTGGCTTAACAAGTTGAAATTGATTCTTTGGGACAAATACTTATATACTCCAATTACAATGTGCAACTGCAGGCTATAGGAGACAATGAAACCAGGTTCATTAGGCTCGGCTAGACTCGTTAACGAGTCGAGCTTATTTTTTGCTTGTCAATGTAATCGAGTCGAGTTGAGGTCGGATCGTAAAGAGTTTGAGTTAAATTTAAACTTCAAGTACTCGATTCGAATAACAGCTCACACCCCTCTATAAAAATGAATTTAAAATTCAATATGTAAATTAATAATAGCAATGATATATTGTCGAAGTAGTAATATTCAATCTTCTTTCTCAATATAGACCTCTTCGATGATCCAATGGAGGCCTTTGCAACTAAAATTAACGAGTGTGGCGCCCCCAATAATTGCGATAAATGAGAGAACCCAATAATTGCGATAAATGAGAGAATCGTGTTTTCTGCACAATTTTATAAGATACTAGCACATAGTATATTTAATTTTAAGTTCTAATCTTTCAAAATATTAATACTTAGAGCGTAAAAAGAATTTATGAATATCGTGAAGAATCAGTTTTGCAATTGATTAGGTAATGAATGGATGAATAATAATTAGTAGTGTGTATTGACAGATCCACATCCAAATTTTAAATTTTATGCTCAATAACACAGTAAGTTAGAACGAAAATAAAATCTGAGAGTTTCGTCCCTGCAAAACTGTAGCTCAGAAATTAACAAAGTCAGGCAGAAGTTCCATATTTAAACTCTGGTTTAACATAACATTAACAAACAGACAAAACAAGAAACAAAAAGTCTAGAGAGAGTTTTTCTACACTATTCTCGGACTACTGGGTATCTATCAAATCAACTTTCATTTTCCTTTCCCCATGAATTTTGAGTTTCCAAATGGTGACTGATCAAAAGGGGTTGGGGGGAGCTCAAATGGTGACTGATCAAAAGGGGTTGGGGGTAAGACGAACGGCGACTGATCAAAAGGGGTCGGGAGGATTGCAAAGTTTGGTGGATGATCGTATTTACAACCTGGTCCATACTTGCAAATGCCGTAGCGATGATAGTGTGTGCAGATTGGCTGGTCCTGCATTATAAGCAACATGATCAGCAAGGAATTCAGGCACGAATATCAGCTGCATAACTTTATATGATCACTCAAAGAAGGTTTGAGAACTTTACATAAACGTACAACTGAAAGAAGATTATATCCACAAAAGAAATTAGCAGTAAAAGATATCCTTGCACACCGATTTTTTTTTTTTTGGGACACAACGCTTGCAATTTTTTGAATTAATCCATGAACTTGCATTTGTGAATGTTGGGGTCCTTTATCTTATTTTCCTCGAATTGGGTCCTGTACTTTTAATTTGTTTGAATTAAGTCCATGAGCTTTAAGCTTTTATACATTATGTGAGCTAAAAGTACAGGGACTCAATTCAAATAACATATAAAGTACATGGATCTAATTCAAACAAAATGAAGCATATAAGGATATAACTTCTACAAATGAAAGTACATTGAACAGAATAGTGGCAGTTGACTGTGCAATGCGGTTTTGCTTAATGTATGCATATAAGTGAGAAATAAAGTTGAATACGAATGGTTATGCTTGAGAAAGAAAGCTCACTAGGCACAAAAGAAATAATTAAGTAGGTCAAAACAAACTTACTGGTCTAAGGGGCAGGCCCTTGTCATTGAGAGCATATGAGCTTGAGTTTAAGTTTGGCTTTGGCTTGGATATACGATTCTTTGGGTGATGAAATTTGCAATTAGACCTGAACTTGCAATCTCCTGTTTTCATGAAAAAAGTGCATTCTGGTTCACCAGGACGTTCAGGATATTCTTCGACTAGAATATCATGCTGATGATGCATCGGGAAGTTGTTCTCAGTAGTTAGATTGCTTATGGCAAATGCTGGAGGTGTAGGTAAGATCCTCTCAGATGTTGGGTAGGTTGGAGCCTCGAAGAAATAAAAATGATAAAAGGAGAGTAAGATGCAAGTGAAGGGCAATGAGGGCACAGATAAGCAGAGGCAAATGAGAATTATTCGAAGCACAGATAAGCAGAGGCAAATGAGAATTAACAATCAGATCTATATGTATCATTCACCATTACTGCCAGTATGTGTAGCGTTTTAGTTCAACATTTTGTCAGAATAATTTTACCTAATTGTGGAATTAAACAAGAATGTCAAGTAATTACAAATTTTAATTTCAAGTATGCATTTTCATCAAGTTTCTACTGAACATGTGATAACATTTGTAAGAAAAAATAGTAAAAGTAATATAGATGTTGCTAATGAAGAACTCCAGAGAGGTCTGGTCAACACTGAAAACTGTAGCTCCATCAGGCCATCACACGTATATAAATGATACACAGAATATCTGTTCTTTTCTAACTATTTATGGAAAATCACAATATGAGTGTCAATTCAATGCACAATGTTTATAGTGCATAATTCTAAGTTAGACATGCTCCTAACAGCCTTGTTTCCCTTGTTTATGAACGGAGTTTATATTCCAGTAGCAATCAATTTTTTTGGTAATTTAACTCAAACCATACCAGCTATTACTATACTTTACACTTATTAAATCTTTAAGTATAAAAATAAAGCCCAAACATGGTACATGATATATTTTACTGAACACACCCTGTTAAGACTCAATATTAAGTGGTTTAGCTTTTATACTTACCCATAGACCTGGAGTAAGAGATAACATACAGATATACAATGAGGCTAGTCATAGACCCAGACTTCGAGAATGACTGATGATCTCTTTTCACTAAATATAGCATTTTGACCAATTTAGCAGCTACTAAGCAACTCACCAGAAAAGTTTGTGTGCATTTACCACCAGATTAGGAATAAAAAGGCCAATTGAGTATAAAAATCAGCAACATATTCAGGTGACTCCAGAGAGCTTTACATAAAATATAATTTACAAAATGGTTTGTCAAAATTCAGGACACTGAAGTAGCTAATCTCATACCTTAACCCCTCCCCTCAACCCCACAATAAAATAAAAGTAAAGGTAAAAGGAATACCCCCATAATAAAAGGAAAAATATAAGTGATACTTAATGCTTATAAGAACCCATGATCTCAAAGAATAGGGCAGTATCAGGATATCATCAAATTGAAGTGGGGTTCTATTTCCCCTAGCTCAAATGCCACTAGAAACTTATCAAGGACTGGATCACTTTGGCTACACAGGCCTTTGCATCCCGTAGTAGGAGATTTTAAGATATGTAACCAATAAATTTTACCTCGACTAATAACAAGTAAAAAACAGAAGTATTGAAGTGGTGAATAGATAGATATCTGAAAATAATATATATGGAATGATGAACCCTACAGTAGTGAAGGATCAACAAATTACCTGATATCTATTCCAGTCTTGATTTGAATTTGAGGCACCTTGGTGTGGAGGGAACATAACTGGTACAAATGGAGAAGACTCGTTAAATGCTCTTGGTGACCATGAAGAGGCAGATGATGAAGGAACATGCTGTGACGGAAGGGAGGCACCATTTCCATATCCGGAAGGGGAGTCACCTCCAACAACTGTGACTGGCTCAGGATGATGAAACCTGCAGTTAGACCCGTATTTGCAGGATCCAGTGCGCATGTAGTAAGGACACTCTTTTTCTCCCTGTGAAGTAGATGGCATTTTAGGACACACCCGCAGACTAATTTGTGTTATGAAAATAAAAAAATCAAGGGTTAATATCATTTTGGTCCTAAAAGTCTACATTTTTTCAGTTTTGTCCCCCTCTTTCATTCACTATCAAATTTTTTCCTGGAAGTACACTTTTACTCTCGCATTCGGTCACACCATTAGTCGAACGTCTGTTGACTGACAGAATCTACTAGTTGGAGGTTCTAAATGTAATTACTAGAAAGTTCTTTACTTAAATTTAGTTATCAAATATTTTCAAAAACTTGTAAATATTACAGTTAACACCCCAAAATGTGGATCCATCAGTCAACAAATGGTGGAACCAAATGTGGAAGTAAAAGTGTACTTTCAGAACCAAACTTCATAGTGAGTGAAAGAGGACCAAAACTGGAAAAAGTTAAACTTTAGGGACCAAAAATGATATTATCCCTAAAAATAACAAGATTAAAAGAACCCCTCAAAGTTATACGTGTTCTCTCAAAAAAAAAGTTATACTTGTTGAGTTGAGCAGCAATCTAAAACCACCATTTCATAGGGGGTACGCTGGGGGGGGGGGGGGGAATCAAATTAAGCAACAAATTAATTTGCTTAATTTGACAGCGTGACTCAAATCAAAGCCTGGATAAAGGAAATATAATACATATACACATTAGAAAAACTTCAAAGTATGCAAAAAGGCTATACCATTCGAATTGGCAGTCCTAAAAAGTTAAACTCCGGATTATGGGTTGTGGAGCTCTTGTCTGAACCATGAGAGTATTTACAATCCTTTCCATATTTGCATCCCCCTGACGTCAGGTAATACTACACACAGGCAAGTAAAATGTTGCATCAGATAAGCAATGGAAAAGTCATCAGAAAACTCAACCTAATGCACAGTGAAATATAAGAGCATAAAGACACCAATGGACATATAGAATGCTGCAATTTATGCTTCATGAAATGTAATAGACAGAGAAGAACAAGAGATCATCAATTATTGTATAAAAAACAAACCAGTCGCTCACAATTTCAGCTTCACATGCATAATTTCGAAATAGCAGTTGTTTCGGGCGTAAGCAAGAAAGGAATCGAATTATCAAGCTACATCTTGAGGTCATATAAACAATAAGAATAAGGTATCAAGAACCAAATTCAAGCATGTAAATCCACATCAGTTTATTAACAAAATCATTACTTGGGAAGAATTACAATCACATCCATTTCACATAACTATTATATCTATTTTCCCAAAAACAATACTATAATAACCTTGCATTCAGTCTGCCCTGCCCTTTCTGGGTTCTCTTCCCTGTGATTTGCTCTCTCTTTAACACCCTAAAAATCAAATACATAAACACACGGTTATGAGAGATTTTTAAGTGAAAAATACACCAACTATTTTATTAAACAAGCACAACCAATATAAAATGAACTATAACACCGGTAAATGCCACAAACCTGATTCTTTCTCCGAGGAGGGTGATTAAACTTGCAATTCAGCCCAAATTTACACGACCCAAATTTCATATAATATGTGCAATCCTCTGCATCAGGTCTCATTGGATAGTTAGACTTCCTATGATTATTACTCTGGTTACCTCTCTCAAAATATGTAACTCCATCCCCATACTTACTCACAACATTCCCATCATTCTCATTTTCACCTTCCACACTCTCCCACTCTTTTCCACCTTTTTCTTCATCCTCATCACTTTTTATCACTATTCCAATTTCGTTCCCTTCATCTACATCACCTTTCCCCAAATCGTTACCTTCATTTCCATTAACTTCCGTCACTGTTCCCAAATCGGCACCTTCAACCTCATCAACGGTTTCTGACCGATTGCGGGCACCCTCGATTTCAGCCTGCTCAATAGTGAGCTGGCACAAGTCTCTCTCAATGGCATTGCGAAATTCCGCGTCCTCATCGAGAGTGGAAGTTTCATCAACCGCCTCCACTAGCACCTCCTCAGTGGGTATCATGACAGGAGCATCTTCGGAAGATTGGTGGTGCTGAAGCTCGACAATCTGAGAGGCAGAATTGAGAGTTTCAGTGGGTGAATCACTAGTCTGTTTGACAGTAGCATCTTCGGAATTGATGGGATCAAACGGAGTGGAATCAGGGATCAAAAGCCCTAACCCTAGCTTTTGAATTGGGGGGTTTTCAGAGGTTAATGAGGGGGATTCAGCCATGGTGGTCACTCCGCATTTCAGAGCGAAACAAAACCCTAATGAAAACCTTGTGCTACTCCTCCTCGTGTTTTGCAGGTCCAAATGTGAAAAGGAAATGGGAGAGAGTGTGTTTTATGCGTGTTGAGTCGTACGTAGTGCAAGGGAAGGGAAGGGAAGGGGGACAAGGTACCAGAAACGGAGGACGCTCACACAAACCGAGATCTCCTCTCTCTCATATATCATGCTTTATATGGAGTATTCACACCGACATTTATTTCTATAATACATAATGTTTCTTCATTAAAAAATGTAGTAATGTTTAATAATAATAGTAGGAATATTTAAATTAATCGAGTATTACTATTTGATATGGAGTAGTTTTTTTTGATAGAAGTAATTTGATATAGTTGTAACTTGTAAGTTTGTAACAATCTTTTACTCCATAATTCTAGTTTCTTTTTTTATTTGTTTAATTTTTTTATTTTTATTAAAAAAAATATATTACTCAAACATTACTTTATTTTTATTTTATCTTTTCTCTCAAACTTTTATTTTTATATAGATAATATTTTTAAAAAAAACTTGTGGTTAACTTAAAAAAAAAAAAAAAGACTCATTTCATTCATTAAACACAAAAACTTGTGTGAAAAGTAGGATAATTTTTTTTTTTTTAGATTTTTATTTGTAAAAAAAGTGATAATGTTTAAATAAAAAATGTCACTTTTTACTTAAACATTATCACTTTTTATGAACATAACTTTATCTCAATTTATCTTTACTTTCTAACACCATTAAATTATTTAAGGTAAAGTCTAGTATGCACTCGAGTGCATGTTATGCACCCTAGTCCATGTTGCACTTTTCAATTACTACTAAAAATATTATTATACAGTTTAATAATTGAAAAGTGCAACACCATTTACCAAAAAGTGTAAGTCAGTAAAACTGAAAAGTGCAACATGGACTAGGGTGCATAACATGCACTCGAGTCCATAGCAGACCAACCCATTATTTAAATTGTCACTTAATTTTAGTCATAAAAATCACTTTAACAAATGAACTTAATTTACCTATTTACTTTATTAAAAATTTATGTTCAAGAGTATAATTGTATGAACATATTTTTTATGAACAAATAGTACGGAATGAGTACAAATTAAAAACTTACTCCGTATAACACTTTTTTTTTTTAGGGAAGTAGAACACCTTACTAATTGAAGTGTTATACAGTACATGGATAGAATAAGACTCATAAGAGTCTCAAGGCATGGGGAACTCATGACTTAAGAAAGAAAGAAAAGAAAAAAAAAAAAAAGGACTACAAGAACGAAAATGACAAACCACGTTATAGTCATGTAGATGTAGTAACGAAAATATGTTATATTCAAGGAAGTGACCACCTTTGAAATTTAATTAGGAATGCAATTAATAAATTAAAAAATGAATTTCTTACAATTAACAATCAAAGAAATTAAAAAAAAATTAAAAATAAAAGGCATATTTTGAGTTTAAATATAACAGGGTTGTCTTAAAACCTAGTTTTTCATATACTCTCTTAAAAATTACTCACCTTTCTTTTTTTTTTTCTCAATTGCAATAAAAACTGCTCTCTTTTTTTCCTCTCACGAGGTCAACATAAAATGTAAGCACAATTTCAATCATAAACGGTACCAAAAACAATTGTATTAAATAGGATTTTTTTTTCCTGGATATTTGAATAATGTCAAAATAATTTTTAAAAATTTTCACTTTCTAATATAGTCATAGGGTGTACAATTTTAATCTTTTTTTTTTTTTTTGACAATTTTAGTATTTTATTTTAAATTCATAGGCCATTTTTTATATTGTTAGAAATTTTTTGAAGCTTTCACAAAAAGTCCAATTTTGATCATATAAATATATTCAAATTTAAAAAAAATTGATAGAACTTGAAATAATAGTAGTAGTAATTTTTATTTTACATTATTTTATAAATATCATTAAAATATTTTAAAAGGTTAAATAAAAACTAAATAAATCTGAAAAATATAAAACTTATATAAAAACTAAAAATAAAAAAATTATAAAAATTAAAATCTGTAAAATTTAAAAAATATATTAAAATTATATTAATAAATTAAAAAAAAATATATGCCCCAGCCCCAGCCCCACCACGTTGTCTTTCCAAAATGAAATTTGAGGATTGAAATTTCATTAATTACCATTTATATTAATGGATTGACAAAAAAGGTAAAAATGCATGATCACCTCACCTTTATAATTCTCCATTTTATAATTTGTATATATTTGATGAAGTTCTAAAAATATGTACAATAGAAATTTATTTTTCTAATATATTATCAAAATTTTGCAGGACCAAAATCGAACAAATGTCTAGAGTCCTCAATTTTTTTTGTGAGTTAAAAATTAAAGAAAAATTGGTCAAAAAATGACCAAAATTGTATTTCCTATGACGTATTTTGGAAAGTAAAAATTTAAATATTTATTTTAAAATAAGTCAAATTTACTTGACGAAAATAAAATATATCTCTATTAAATCCATCAACACGCATGAAGCAAACTTACTTGATGAATTAACCTCATGTTCTAAATTTAAATGTTTTTGAAGGTGGAAGTTAAGTTAGGATTCTGAAAGCTCAAGGGGCTCATCTCTCTCGTTTGATATTTCCTTTGCTAAACTTCAAAGGGGACTGTCTTTCGGATACAATTCGATAATTTGAAGTGATAATATTTCAGTCAAACTCATTGGAAGTGAAAATATTCAATAACAAAAGGATTGTTATAAACAGTTGTAGCAAGAGTAGTCTTACCAATTCCTCCCATTCCCATAATTGGGATTATCTTTGTTTTTTCTCTTTTTACTCAACAAGCTCATATTTAATCTCAACCAGAGCTTTAGACTTTATCAGGAATAAATATTTGATATTAATATTGAACCGAACTATTTTGAATTGAATATCAACTAATTTGATTTTATTTTCAATCCTAATTATAATAGCAAAAAAATTATGAGTTATCAACGGTTCAATTTACTATTTTAAAACAATCAAATAAAAAAAAAAAAAAATCAATACACAATCTCGTACAAACAGGTAACTGGCCTAGAATACACGAGACAAATCTTCTACACATGCGACATCAACAAACACTCGAATACATTACATAAATATAGCTTGAGTTTACAATACATACAAGAATATTTATAGAAGATTGGCACACAGAAAATACAACAAAGAAGGATCAATTGTACAAGGAAGTAATTAAGCAGATCACACACAAGACAGGTAAAGGAAAAAACAAGTGCACACTTAACATTTTCCATCGCCAGGAGCAATTATGAGCTTAAATTTCTTCCTCTGTTGGCCCGGCGTATCTTGTTTTTTCTTCTCCTCCATATTCGTCACTAACTTAACGAGAGGTTGTGTGACACGTTCCATGTTCAAAACGTCGAGGCTTTTCTCCAGCACAGCCAACGGAACCTCCTCGAGTTTCTCACAATTTTTAAGCAAGAGATATTTGAGTTTAGGAAAAGGATTACCTGAGGCAGCAATAGTCCAGAAAGCTAAATCCGTGCGTGCAATGTGCAACACTTGAAGACAAGGAAACCCGGAATCAACGGTTTCCCAGGTCCTCCCCACGAATGCAGATTCTTTCAGTTTAAGAACCTCGAGCGAACGAAGCTGTCCCAATGTGGCCATATGCGTCCACTCCAGGTACGTAGACGACAACGTCAACGTCGTCAGATTTGTCGGGAATCTTTCCTGAGACGGGAGGGCACGCAACCGTTTGTCAGAATTTGGATCCGGAAACATATCGTACACTAGCTTCAGCTTCCGGAGACGATCCAATTTTGACAAATCGGAAAGTTTGCTTAAATCGCCCCGGATCCCCAAGTTCTTTAGGTAGGGAGCCCTATTAAACACGTCTTCGGTGCAGCTTTCCGCGGACAATCTACTCAGCGTTTGGAGATTCTCGCCGCCTTTTCCTTTCCCTTCCTTGTTAAGAAGAACAATAGCCGCTTTCGTCTTGAAATGCCTTAACTGCATCATCTTCCATATATCGGCTCTGACTTCGAATGTTCTCGACAAAGTGTCGATTTTAATCGTCTGTAGATTCCAGAGCTTGGAGACGGCGTCAGGCAGAGCCTTGAAATCGTCTCCAGACAGAGCAATGTAACTCAGATGAATGAGCTGTAAAATTTTAGCTGGAAATTTAGAGAATTTGATGGGGTTCACATCTAAGACCCGAACCAAAGCAAAGGCATCCGGAATGGACGAAATGTAATCAGCTTGCAAGACAACGGCTTCCTTGGAAAAACACAAAAAAGAACGAACATACGGGCCCTTTGGCTTCTTGCGAAGGAAATCGACCACGTAGGAATGAATACAGAGACGACGAGAGCTTGGAATCTCGGATATAGGAGGATCAAAATCTCGATCCTTAGTCTTTTTCACCTCCTGGAAAAAATTCTGTTTTGCAAAAGTAGACTGACTTTTGCAAAACTCGCGTATCATATCATGTACGCGACACGCTTTAACCTCGCCCCTCGCGTTCATTTTATCAGCCATGACTAAGTTCCTTGCTACGAGATCCACCAAATTCTCCTCCGCCACTTCCTCCAGGCTTTTCCCGGGCCTTCGTTGTATGAACCCTTCGGCAATCCAGAGACGCGTCAGCTTCCAAGCTGGAATCTCGGAATCTTCTGGAAACATCCCTAGATACAGAAAGCAGTCTCTCAAGTCATGAGGCAGCATATTGTAACTCAACAGGATAATATTCTCCGTTCGCTTCTCCTTGTCGTGGTAGTTCAAATACGAGGTGACACTCGTGGACACCTTTTTCCATTCGTCTTTGATGTTAATCATATTGCCGCTTGATTTCTCAGCAAGAATCCCTCCAATCACCACAATTGCTAGTGGCACTCCGCCACATTGCTTGGCAATATCTTTTCCAAGCACTCCCAATTCTCCAGGGCAGGCGTCGAGGCTGCCCCATATTTCGAGCTGCAGAAGCTCCCAACTCTCCTTTGTCTCCAAAAATCCCAACTTGTGAGGAGGTCTGTTGGGGTTCGCACTTGCTCTACGAGCTACATTCTCATCTCGGCTGGTGATCAACACTTTTCCGGAGTTATTTCTCTTGGGGAGGGCAGCTTCGATGCAATTCCAGGCATCAGGAGTCCAGACATCGTCCATGAATAACAAGAATTTGTGTTTACCAAGGTGGGTTCGAACTTCCGTAGCCAACTCATCCTCTTTCAACGAGGACATGTCATCCTTAGTGAACTTCTTCAGAATGGTGAGAAACACCTCTTTGACGTTGAAGTCTTGAGAAACATACACCCAAATCAGAGTTGGGAATTCGAATTGAATGTGTTTATCGCGATAAATCTTCCACGCAAGAGTCGTCTTTCCAAGGCCAGGCATGCCAATTATGGAGATCACTTCCAGCTTATCTGATTTTTCATTCAGATATTTTATTACAGTCTTCGCCTCCTCATCGAATCCCACCACATTGTCTTCTCTTAACAACGGAATCTATATACACGTTCAAGTGATCAAGATTTAGAAAGAAATTGATGTATGACAGACAAAACACAGGGCTAGTAACATTGTACTTGTACTAGAAGAAATTTGACATTTAATCACATAAATAAACAACAACTTCTTTTTTAGCTATTAATCTTTATAATGACAGGACTATGATCACAAAAGTCAATTTTTTTACAGAGTAATACTAATATGTATGGCAAAAACTTTGTCAGACTGTATCACGGATTTTTTTTCTGTGAGACGGATCCCTTTTAATCCATAATATTTTTAAAAAAATTAAAAAATTTAAAACTCCATTGCTTAATTAATGTTTTATTTGCATTTTAACTTCTATAAAAAAAACGTCGAAAATAAGGCTAAATAAAATTTAAAAATAGTAGAAAATCAACTAAATTTTCAAAACTAATTAAGTTAATTAATTTTTTTTAGCTTTGTTTAATTTTTGAAGATTTAGGCGATTTTTTATAGGTTTTATTTATATTTTACATATTAATTTAAATTCTTTTTTTTTTAAATTTAATTATTTTTATCAATTTATTAAATAGGAAATAATTGGGGGTGTGTATAGTAATAAAAAATGATTTTTAAATTTTAGTGTGGTGTGTTTAACATTTGGGGTGTGTATAACATTTTATGGAGTGTGTTTTAAAAAATGACCTGTTAAAGGTAATTGGACCAAAATCAAAATAAATCGAAACTTAATGGTGATAACTTAATGAACTAAAAAAAATATAATCCCCACTTTTTATATATGACACGGTCTCACCCAATACGTAATCCTACCCTTTTGCTTTGTTTTATGTATATTTCATCATCTCAAAAATTTGAACAAGGTCAAGCGAATGATTATTTATAAATTTTAGAAGTCAACTAGATCGACCAAACCTAAAATATGTTAAAGTTAGAGGATAAAATAAAACATATTTCCTTCAATTAATCAAAAAAGTGCATGTATAACGGAATTTGACGAATGATAAGCATAAGCATAAATTAAATAAGTACCCTTTTATCATGGGCCCTGGGGGATTGAGGTGCTGTGCTAGAAGCATTCAACATTGGTAAGGAAGCGAAGCCAGTTCTAGCCTGTGAAAAGACAGGTTGGACATCTTTTTCCCTGAGGGTCCTCACCCTTTTGGCCAAGTCGAGCCTTTTCAGGTTAAACTTTCCTAAGCGGCTCGACTTCTCAGCAGCGGCTAGCCTGAGGCAATCGTCGATGGTGTCTTCGGCCACATACACAACCTCTCTTATCTGCTTCTCAAATTGTCTGTACACTTCCCCCTTCTCCCTTTTATTAGCCGATTCTTCTAGAAACGCTGTCATCAGCTCCAGCTCGCTTTGGAGCTGCTTCAGCTCACCTTTGAAGCTGCTGATCAGATCATACTGATCCACCAGCATTTTCTGCACGTTTTCCAGCAGGAATGTCACCGCCGCCTCTGCCATTTTTTCTACCACTCTGCTTGCTCTGCTTACAATACAAAAAATAATTGTACTTTTTTTTCTATTGGCGATCGTGAAAGCAAGACCACTCTGCTTACAATAGAAAAAATAATTGTACTTGAAGGGGCATTTAAACTCAAACAACTACCCACGACTTATAAAGAAATGTGTGTTGGGTCAACTCCGTAAGGATATCCTTTTTTTTGTTAGGAATGATGTGAATGAATAGAAAATGGAAGGTAGCAACTTGTTAATATATATTAAAGCATGCCGTGTCATGTTAGATTCCACGAAATTTAGATAAACCGCGTTTTTTTGAGAGAGAGAAAGATTCCACCAAGTTTCCAAAAGTAGAATGATAATAATGGATGAAATTGATAAAACTAAGGCTATGTTTAATTTGTGAGGATTTTGCATATAAACGAACTAAGCTGTTTGCAAATTGTTCGAATATCGGCTTAAGAAAACAATCGGTTGATTGATTTGTTTAATAAAACTAGTTAACATTTTAAATAAATAAACTCAAGCTCAAGCTAGTTATGCCTTGAATATGCTCCTGAGCTAACTTTTTTTTTTAAGTTTCAGGTATCCGGTCCAAAGGTCGACTAATCCAGGGGGACCAATTTCACCGCCCATTTGCGGGTGTCCCGTTTAAAGTTAGAGTTTTGCGCTCTATATGGACATAGCCCCGTAGAATGTACATAAATTATTAGAATAAAAAATACCTCTCATGATTATTTGCACACTTTTCTTATTGAAAAGTTCCAAAATTATTTGCATTCTCTTAATATTAATATGAAAATATCCCATAAAATTAATACTCTTCCAACATCATTTTATTTTCAAAATTGTCACTACTTTTTTACATACATTTTACTTTACACTTCATCAAATCATCCAAAAACAATTGTGTCGATCAAACCGTGCAAATAATCTCGAGACGGAGAGAGTATTTCCTTAGTGAAATTGATGAATTTAGTAGATATATATGATTATTAGACTGACATACTTTTATTTTTATAATGAATTGATGAATATCTAAGTTTATAATTCACATTATTAAACCTTGAAAAGATTCACAAATCAACAATACGTGTAGACAAATATTGGTGTGTATGATCAGTTACATACTTACATGTATGTAAGTGATTAGTTTAAATAGAGTATAGTTAAATACAGCTAATAATATTAGCTCACATGTTATAGAGGGCAACCCGTATGTATATTCGAACTTAGGATTTAGGAACAACGTTTTCTTCAACTTTGGGAAATTTGGTGGAACATGCCTAAAGAAAAACGCGGTATTCCTAATAACATAGTTAAATTGAGAACACGGTTTATCTAATGGAATCTCCCTGAAAGAAACAAGACATGCTTTAATATAAATACTTGCTATTCATTCAAAAAATGAGATATAGAACCTTTCATATTTTTTTTATGTAAGTGCATTACTTTTTTAAAAAATATTATTAAGAATAGAAGTTTGGTTATTTTTTTATGTAAGTTTGCTATTCTACCTTATATTACAATATTTAGATTATTTTTAGTGTAAATTGTAAAAAATAAAAATCAACATCCAATAATAATCAAGAAAAAATGTGTAAAAATTCAGATAGTGAAACATAAAAAAAATGACACGAATAATTAAACTGGATTATCGTACTTGTGTTTAGTAGAATTAATAGTTTTCATGAGTAACTCCGGAATAAACCTATCCATCCATATTGCAAACGTACCAATTTCTCTTTAACATTACATTGAAATTAATTTTTAAAATGCTGAAACTATCAAACTAAGGACGACTACAAGCCCCACAGACCCTCCAACCGTAGTGGCTGCACTCTCTTTTGGGAGTGGCCCACTCGTCGAACCTACATACAAACCCGAGATTGAATTAGAATAAACAAGTTAGAATAATTAATGAAGAACCCAATATATACAAGACTTTGCCAATATTAATTGTGCCAAAAAGAACCGAATAATGAATATATATATATATATAGAGAAACAATGAATAGGGAAATTATTATTTCATTGAATGATTATAAAGAGTACAAGTATTTATAGATGCAAAACATATCTATCTTAAATCTATAATTAAGGAAAATAAAGATTTACAAGATATATAAAATATATTATACAAGATATATATAATATCTCTTAATATATTTATATATGACTAATACGCCCCCTCAAGATGGAGCACCGTAGGAGAGTCCAATCTTGATTATAAGTGGTTGTAGGCGAGAATGAGAAAATGACTTGGTAAGAGCATCAACAAGTTGATCCACAGACGAAACATGTGAAACTCGAAGTTGAGGGTCGGGTACGAAAAATGAGACAGTAGGGGGTGTATTTAGTAAGTTTGGAGTGGGTTGATCAGGACCGTGGTTGGATTTGAGGGGCGGGGTGTATTTGTAAAAAGTTGTGGGTGGGGTAGAGACAATAGGTAAGGGAGGGGTTTGATTAATTAGAGTGGGCGGCGGAAATAATATGACAGTAGAGTTTTGTTGAAGGCAGGGGGTGTTTTTACTAGAACTGTGGGTGTGGTTACTTGGGGAGTTTGCATGGGCTTTCATGGATGGAGATTTTGGAGAAGAAAGCTTCTCGTGAGTGCACGGTTGTTTTAACCAAAATTGGTTACCGTGAGTTTTGATCGGTGTTGGGTGCCGAGCAACGGTTAAGGGTGGTAGTCGGGAGTTTGAACGGCGCTAAACGTCGAGCAACGACTACAGGGGAGGATTTCGGATCGAGGCGTTAGCCGTACGACTCGTTGATGTTGGGGTAATTGTGGGTTTTGTACGACAAGAATATCGAACAACAATTACGGGGGAGAAGAAACGTGTCTTCTTGAGGTTGGGGTAATCGTGAGTTTTGTACGACAAGAACGTCGAACAACGATTACGGTGAGGAAGGAACTTGTCTTCTTGAGGTTGGGGTAATTGTGAGGTTTGTACGACAAGAACGTCGAACAACGATTACAGGGAAGAAGAAACTTGTCTTCTTGAGGAACAAAGATTACAGGGAAGAAGAAACTCGTCTTCTTGAGGTTGGGGTAATCGTGAGTTTTGCACGACAAGAACGTCGAACAACGATTACGGGGAAGAAGAAACTTGTCTTCTTGAGATTGGGGTAATCGTGAGTTTTGTACGACAAGAACGTCGAACAACGATTACGGGGAAGAAGAAACTTGTCTTCATGAGGTTGGGGTAATCGTGGTTTTGTACGACGAAGAACATCGAACAACGATTACGAGGGTTTGGGTGGGATCGAGGTGTGAGCCGAGAGGCTCTTGATACCATATAGAGAAACAATGAATAGGGAAATTATTATTTCATTGAATGATTATAAAGAGTACATGAAGGAAGTATTTATAGATGCAAAACATATTTATCTTAAATCTATAATTAAGAAAAATAAAGATTCACAAGATATATAAAATATATTATACAATATATATATAATATCTCTTAATATATTTATATATGACTAATAATATATATATGCAGTTGTTGATTTTATTATTATGATTAATTAATCTTTGCTGTTTCAATTCAAATAATATATACTTATATTTGTTGTCACAAATAAATATGGTTATATTAATGTTAAATAAAGGAGGAACTTACTGTTAGAAGAAGTTGAAGGTGTAGCTGGAACAGAGGGTGAGGGTGCACCAGCTGTACGTCATATATAGGAAAAAGTGTTAACAACAATAATGCTACAGAAAAAAATAACTAATTGATAAATTCATCACATACAACTTTTTTTTTATATGTTTATACAACGTTAATAATATGCAATAAAAAACCATCTCAGAAAAGGATTAAACTCATTAAAACCCCCCAAAATATAAGCTCTCTGTCATGAATAAAACAAATTAAAAGGGAAAAATAAATAAAGGGAGTTAATTCACAAAAAAATAAATTTCAGATAATATTGAGATTGGGTAAATAATTTTTTCCCCATAATTAAATTGTAGAATTAATTTTGATTTTTATCCTTTAAATTGTTTGACTTTGAAAATAATTTTATTAAATTTTAAATTTAAATCTCAATGTTTATAAAGTTAATTGTTTCAGTCCATGTCAACTAATAAATGTAACTCATATGATGTGACAATTATTTTTTATTTAAAAAAAAAAAAAACTGCATTGAATGAAGCTACCAATGTTTTATGTGTAGAAACATGTTTTTGAGAGAATTTCACCAAACTAAAAAAAATCCGATATTCCAAATGTCATCTACTACATCATATCATTGCTGCAAAATCGAAAATATATAATTGTCACATTATTTATACTTGATTAGTTACTTTTGTTAGTTAGTACGTAAGAATACTAAAATATTGAACTTTATAGATAAATAAAATTAATTTTAAATTTGAAAATTTTAGAGGGTAAGAATCAAAATTGTATAAACAAATTAAATAATGAATTAGCAGTATTATAATAATAACCTTTTCCACAAAGAGATATATGAGCGTTGGCACGACAAGTTTTGGCGAGATTAAGAGCATCATCCTGCGTGACGTTAAATAATGATAAGATAGCCATATTGTTGAACACCGCGCGCACAGGCACTGCCGGTCATCGGCGACCATCTGATTCAGCGGCAGACAACACAACGGCGCCGGCGGCGAAGACCCCTTCAGATAGGGCTGGCAGGGAATCAGTTTCTTAATGCATGGCAAAGAATCTCCGCCTTGAGAGTCTGCAACAAAACACCACATGGATATTACGAGGAAAAACACTGAGAAAATGGCCATGGATATTTTTTTTAAATATTTTCTATAAGGGGTTTTCTATTTGATGAGAATTAAATAATTTGGATTTTGGGTGGGATTTTGTTGTATCATGTATGAGAGGCTTGGGATATATATAGGGGAGGGGCAATTATATCAATCATGAGGTAAAGTCTAGTATGCACTCGAGTGCATGTTGTGCACCCCGGCTCTAATCTACAGAAAAGTGTATATTATTAAACTGAAAAGTACAACACAATATTACTAAAAAGTGTAAGTCACTATGACTAAAAATATTATTATACAGTTTAATAATTGAAAAGTGCAACACCATTTACCAAAAAGTGTAAGTCGGTAAATCTGAAAAGTGCAACATAGATTAGGGTGCACAACATGCACTCGAGTCCATAGCAGACCAACCCAATCGATCATAATAATTTTGATAATTCATTTAATATTCAACAATTTGATGCAGTAAAATCTCTATAATTTTTTTTTTTTGACAGTAAAATAAGGCATCTGTATTAAACAACAGAAATATCAGAGATTACATCAATCTCAATATGAGACGGAACTACATAAGAGAAGAACTCATCTTCACACGACAAGCCAAAATAAGCTAACCTATGAACGACCACATTACATGTGCGTCTCGCCCACACAAAGGAAACAGATGAAAACAAGCGACACAACCGCAAAATATCACGAAGACGAACCCCCAAATACGACAGATCAGGCTATAAATTAATAACCTTGAGACCATGGATTTTTATTAATTTAGTGAGGTATTAATTTATTAATTAAAAGATAAACTTTTTAAATTCAGCAAATTTACATATGTATTAAAAATAAATGAATTTATATATATTTCATTGATTATATTCATGTATCAACCAATTCTTTGTAACTAATTCATGTATAATATCAATTCATTGTATACAATTAACTATTATATTTATAGACGCATGTATCACTTCATTGAAATTACTTAAATATACATGTTTACATTAATTTATTGCACTTAAATTACTATTATAGTCAATTAATATATTCATGCATGATAAATGAAACATATACTATATAAATCTCAATATGGAAATAAAATAATTCATAACACCTAGTCATGTCTTCTCTTCTAAAAGACATCGCAAAATCATCCATGAATAATCAAATGTGTAAAGCATTATGTGAGTATAAGAGATCGATACCATCCCACATGCACTCAAAAAGATTTACAAGAGTGTGGGTTGATGAAAAAGATTTATAAGAGAGACAATGTCATAATATTTATAATTGTACTAATATTTATGAATTATTAATTTGGGAGTTGGTCTCCTGTGCACAGTGTGCACGTGCACACTAATGCACAGGTCAATCACTCAATCCTATATTTATTTATAAAGATAAATAAATATAACTAACTAATGAATGTTCTAGTGGTTATAGATACCCTTAATAAGCATGAGGTTTCAGGTTCAAATCCTTTCAAACTTCTTTTTTTTCGTTTTTTTTTTTTTTTTCGTTTTTTTTTTTTTTCGTTTTTTTTTTTTTTCGTTATTTTTAATAGTCGCTACTTTTCATTAATAAAATTTCCACTTCTCAATTTTTTTATTTTTTTTTTTCGTTTTTTTTTTTTCGTTTTTTTTAATAGTAGCTACTTTTCATTAATAAAATTTCCACTTTTCACTTTTTATTCGATTTTTTTTTTTCGTTTTTTTTAATAGTCGCTACTTTTCATTAATAAAATTTTCACTTTTCACTAATAACAGTTACCACTATTAAGTAACAAAATTTCCACTTTTCACTAATAATAATTACCACTTTTTAATAACAAAATTACCACTTTTCACTAATAATAGCTACCACTTTTCAGTAACAAAATTTCCACTTTTCAATAATAATAGTTACCACTTTTCAGTAACAAAATTTCCACTTTTCAATAATAAGAATTACACTTTTCAGTAACAAAATTTCCACTTTTTTAACTGAAAAATGTAATTTTTATTATTGAAAGTGGTAGATATTTTAACTGAAAAGTGTAATTCTTATTATTGAAAGTGGTAGATATTTTAACGGAAAAGTGTAATTCTTATTATTGAAAAGTGGTAGATATTTGAACTAGAGAGTGTAATTCTTATTATTGAAAAGTGGTAGATATTTCAACTTAAAAATATAATTTTTATTATTGAAAAGTGATAGATATTTTAACTGAAAAGTGTAATTCTTATTATTGAAAAGTGGAAATTTTGTTACTGAAAAGTGGTAGATATTTTAACTGAAAAATGTAATTTTTATTATTGAAAAGTGGTAGATATTTTAACTGAAAAGTGTAATTCTTATTATTGAAAAGTGGAAATTTTGTTACTGAAAAGTGGTAACTATTATTATTGAAAAATGAAAATTTTGTTACTGAAAAGTGGTAACTATTATTATTGAAAAGTGAAAATTTTGTTACTGAAAAGTGGTAATTATTATTAGTGAAAAGTGGAAATTTTGTTACGGAATAGTGGTAACTGTTATTAGTGAAAAGTGGAAATTTTATTAATGAAAAGTAGAGACTATTATTATTGAAAAGTGGAAGTGAGTAACGAAAAAAAAAAAAAAAAGGAAAAAAAAAAAACGAGTTTGAAAGGATTTGAAAAAAAAAAACGAGTAATTAATTAATTAAGTGATGAGAATTGTAAATTAATTAATAATTGTAAATATTGGTCGAAACTGTAATTAATTAATTAATAAAATAATGGATTATTAATTAATTAATTAATTAATAAATAGAAAAAAAATGGAATTATAAGTAGAGAAAGAGAAAAAGGGATAATACGTTAGAGGGGAAGGATAAGGACAAAAGCATGTGCACCAAACCTGTTTTGGTGCACATAGTGCATTTGAGAATTTCCCTTAATTTAGAGTTTTAATGAATTTCCCTTAATTTAGAGTTTTAATGGGACTTAATATTTATAAAGAAATTTTTCAAAAAATTATTATCTTATTATTTTATCGAATTTGATGATTTTTTACAAAGGCCCAAATCGAGACGGAAGATTTTATTATTTTAGAGAGTTTATTAATTTATAGAGTATTAATTTATAGAAGTTTTACGGTAAAACTAATTGCCCTACAACTATTATGGGGACATCCATTTATAGAAAGTGTGTCATTATCGTTTCTACTCACTTGAAGAGTAGGCTCATCTTGTGGATAATTAATATGAATGAAGTTTGTTATTAGCGAAATTTGAACCCGGAATGTGGACCAATCTTATTTCGGAAAAGAAATCGAAGATTTAGTACCCTTTTGAAGCGAATTCCTGTTAGAAATGAGAATATTCCGCCCCAAGGCCAAGCCTTTTCCGTAATTGAGATCCTTGTTTGAGAAGTAGTTGTAAATCATTTTCTCTGGTAGGGTTTTTACCTCTTTATAGGAAAGGGATAAAACTACCTTTTGAACAAAATTCTCTACGTACGTGATGTTTCTTCTTTTCTAGAAACCCTATCTTGATTTGAGGGTTTATTGGGCTTTTTTGATATAGAAATTATCATGCAACATGTTGGGTCACCTACTAGGGCAAGGTTTATATAATTTAAATACATTCATAATTACACAGTAAGAAAATTGACATTTAATAATACAAATTATGTCATTATAACTTTTTATTTTATCTAAAATACTTATATAATATAAATTAATTAATTGTATATCTCTCTACGAACGATGAACATACAGCCGATACAATTACAAGTAAAAAAAAACTCAAAATAAAGCCTAAAAAACAAAACCATGGGTAGACTTGATGATGGAGATGAAGACACTTGAAGAGTCACTATTTATTCCTACCTACAAATTAGTATTCCATCTTTAATTCCTTAAATTTCAGCAATTTATATTTAATTTACATTCTTGTAATTTGCTGTTTTTATTAAGTTTGACTAAACTTTTGTAATCCTTTTAAAAATGGACGGATTTGGAGAGGAAAGACATTACAGATTGAATATGAAATTTATCTAAGGATTCTTCCTTATATTGTGTTTTCCGACATTTCTATCGAAATCAACGGACTTCACCCTTTATCGTGTACGCTTCCCTGCATCAGTTGGTTATCAGAGATCAGGTACGATTCTTGACGATGATTCCAATTTTTTAGGAATATTTTGATGAAAATTGTGGTTATGATGGACCACCAATTTTCGATGAATATTTTGATGAAAATTGTGGTTATGATGGACCACCAATTTTTGATAAATATTCTGATGACATTTGTGGTTATAATGTACCACCAAGTTTCAATGAGTTTGTCAATATTTTAGTTGATGATGTTGACGTTGGCAATAGTGGTCCCCCAATTTTCGACGAGCAGAATGGAAATATTTTTATAATTGAGGATATTCATCCCAATATTCTTGGCTCAACAATGGGAGTTGAACAAAACTATTTTGTGTTATTTACTTATGTGATGGAAACCACACCACTCTTGCGATGGAAGGTCGTCAAATTGTTATTATTGTTTGGCTAAAAGAGTATAAAGATGTTTCAGCTTGTCTCCGTACATTTACAATGAAAATAAAGCTAATTGTGATTCCGATTCGAGGGCGAATCGTTCCGAAGAGGGGAAGAATGATGGAGATGAAGACACTTGAAGAGTCACTATTTATTCCTACCTACAAATTAGTATTCCATCTTTAATTCCTTAAATTTCAGCAATTTATATTTAATTTACATTCTTGTAATTTGCTGTTTTTATTAAGTTTGACTAAACTTTTGTAATCCTTTTAAAAAGGGACGTATTTGGAGAGGAAAGACATTACAGATTGAATATGAAATTTATCTAAGGATTCTTCCTTATATTGTGTTTTCCGGTATTTCTATCGAAATCAACGGACTTCACCCTTTATCGTGTACGCTTCCCTGCATCACTTGAGCTTCCTTCTAAGTTCTAAGCACTTTTAGTCTGCAAATTTAAATTGGTTATTACACTTATAAACTTATTATCACTAATACTTTTTTTTTTTTTTTTGAAAACTGTATTATCACTAATACTTGAAAATATTTAAATCATAACTTACATCCAATCATTATATACTTGCATTCACACCGAATAATATAAAATAATAAAATCATTTACTCTTATACAATTACACTTCCTAATTTAAATTTTATAATCTCCAAAATTGCACAAAACGTTTTTCTTTAACTTCTTTAAAGTAAAAAATATAATGCAAGCCCAAGGTTTAAAAAAATTATAAGCCCAAATGAATTAAAAAATGGCCAAACTATCAGCCCAAGGAAAGTCGAATCTAAATTAGAATTCATACTCCTAGCAAGTCAACTGTTTTGAAATCAGTGTCGCTATCCAATCACACCGGCAATAGCGGGGTTTTAATTAAAATCAGTCTTATAGTTTTTTTTTTTTTGAACATAAAGGTAAACAGTCTTATAGTTTTGTATAGACGGACTCTTTATAAATGTAAAAGTAAAAGTCGGTAAAAACTAACCTTTCATAAATTATCGTCAGTTTAGAAAATTTTGAAGTTGAGATGTAGATAAATACTCCCTCCATTTTCTAATAAGTGTCATTTTGGCTTTTTTCAACAAATTAAGATAATAAATTGTGTCTATATTACCCTTCATTAATTATACTAATTTTAATATATAAATTTTATTTGATAAAGAATGTGGTCAAGAATGTAGCTAGTATTCATAATCAAATTAATTTTGGTATAAACAATTTTTGTGGAATTTATTTATGAAAAATATTTATGGTAATGTATAATGGTAAAATAGTCAAAATTAAAGGAAAAACTCTAGAAAGACACTTATTTTAAAATTAGTTAAAAAGTCAAAGTGACACTTATTAAAAAAGAAGGGAGTATATTCTTAAATCTCAAGTTTCTAAATGAGACGAGAATGGAAACTATTTGGAAAGAGCATTTTTTCAAGGATGAGAAAAAGCTAAGGGTGGGACCATGCCATGCTTGTTTATTCAATAATAGTGGAGGAGTTGACGTTGACCCACACACCTCTCTCTCTCTCTCATTATCTCCTCTCTCTTTGAAGTCTTTGAAGTCGTCGGTAGAGAGGAGTGGAGAGAAATCTAAAAAATGGCGGAACCGGCAGTAACATTCCTGCTGGAAAACGTGCAGAAACTGTTGGTGGATCACATAAATCTGATCGCCGGCGCGGAAAACGAGCTGAAGCAGCTGCAGAACGAGCTTGAGCTGATGAAAGCGTTTCTGGTAGAATCGGCTAATAAGAGGGAAAAGGGGGAAGTGTACAGGCAATTTGAGAAACAGATCAGGGAGGTTGTGTATAAAGCCGAAGATACCCTTGACGCTTGCCTCACACAAGCCGCCTCTGATAAATCCAGCCGCATTTTGATTAATCTCAACCCCAAGCGTACGGACTTGGCCAAAAAGGTGAGAAATCTGAGGGAACAAGAGGTCAAACCTGTCTTTGACCGAGCAAGGGGTGGCTTTGGCTCCCTACCCATGGCAGTCTCTGCTACCACTTCCCAAATACCAAACCCCAACGACCAAAAGGTACTCCTAATTCATCAATTAATTAGTTAATTCTTTTAATTGCTGTCTTCTGCTGTTTTTCATGGCTAGATTACATTAATTCCGTTCCAGAAATGTTTGCATAATGAGTGGAGTGTTTAATTTTGTAAATGATTGGATTGAGATTGGATTGAGGTTAAAAGTAAGGACATTTTGTATAAATATGTGAGTCGGGGGGGTGTTTGGGATGTGCAAAACGGACTAATAAGGAAAGAATGCAAACAATAGCTAGACAGGGGAGTAATTTATAAATTTTCGATCTAAATGCACAGTGTAGGACTTTCTACTACAAAAAGAAAGTTGGAATCATCAATCTAATGTGCATACTTTTATGAACAGGACATGAGTCTTCCATTTTTGTGTATGCTACCCTGAAGGGCCGAGTCTTCAAAATTAAATGTATTTTATTTAATTATCTACTAATTTTACTCAAATATTTTACACTTTTACATGCAAAGCACATAAAAAAGAAGAGAAACATTGACATTTCATTTTAGTTTACAATTATATAATCTTATCTGCTTTGAGTCATCAGCAATTGCATGAGTTTCTGAATTATGATTGATTACTCACTTGTGCATAGGCGCCATTCTTGAGACAAGACAACGTAGTTGGTTTGGACGACGAAACAGACACCATAATCAAATACCTGAAAGAAGAAACCGACTATCTTGATGTTATTTCCATCATCGGCATGCCTGGTTTGGGCAAAACAACCTTAGCATGGAAGATCTATCGCGATGCCCGAATCCAGTACGAAGTCCCAACTCTAATCTGGGTCTACGTCTCCCAAGATTTCAACATCAGAGAAGTCTGTTTAGCAATTCTGAAAAAGTTTACTCAAGCAGATATGTCCACTTACACAGATCCAGAATTGGCCCAAAAAGTTAAGTCCTGTCTCGAAAAGCCAAAATTCGTGTTATTCATGGATGACGTCTGGACGGCCGATGCCTGGAATTTAATCAAGACTGCCCTGCCAATGAGTAATAACCTGGGAAAAGTGCTTATCACAAGCAGGGACGAAAAAGTCGCGTGGCAGGCGAATATGAGAAGAGACCCTCACAGGTTGCGTTTTCTAAACTTCAACGAAAGTTGGGAGCTTCTCCAGCTCGAAGTGTTTGGTAAGCTCGAAGAGTGTCCGAACGAGGAGCTTGAAGTTCTTGGAAAACAGATTGCTAGTCAGTGTGGTGGAGTGCCCTTAGCAATTGTGGTGATTGGAGGGATTTTAGTTGAGAAATTTTCGACGAGTGGTGATGTGAAAGACGAATGGGTAAAAGTTTCGACGAGCGTGAGTGCTTATTTTAACTATGATAAGCAGAAGCGTACGGAGAATATTATTTCATTGAGTTATAATAAGTTGCCTCATGACTTGAGAGACTGCTTTCTTTATCTTGGGATGTTTCCGGAAGATACTGAAATCCCGACCTGGAAACTGATTCGGTTGTGGATTGCCGAAGGGTTCATACAGGGGAAGCCAGAGAAGAGTTTGGAGGAAGCCGCTGAGGATAATTTGAAGGATCTTGTTGCAAGGAATTTAGTGATGGTTGATAAAACTAAGGCGAAAGGGGACGTGAAATCGTGTCGCGTTCATGATATGATTCGCGAGTTTTGCAAAAGCCAGGCTGCGTTTGCTAAACAGAATTTGTTCCAAGAGGTGAAAAAATCGAGGGAGGGAGTTTTTTATCCCCCGATTAATGAGATTCATAACTCTCGTCGTCTCTGTATACATTCCTATGTTGTGGAATTCCTGCGTAAGAAAGGTAAGGGCCCGTTTGTTCGTTCATTCTTGTGTTTCTCCAAAGAAAGTGTCGTTCTCCCTCCGGAATACATTCCATCCATACCGGAGGCATTCAATTTGCTTCGGGTTTTAGATGCGAACCCCATCAAATTCACTAAATTTCCGACTAAGCTCACTCAGTTGATTCATTTGAGGTATATTGCTCTGTCTGGAGACGATTTCAAGGCGCTTCCTGAGGCCGTCACCAAGCTCTGGAATCTACAGACGATTAGAATTGACACTATGTCACGTACATTTGAAATCAAAGCGAACATATGGAAGTTGATGCAGCTGAGGCATTTAAAGACAAAAGCAGCTATCATGTTTGGCAAGGAAATTAGGGGTGAAGCTGGAGAGAATCTTCAAACACTGAGTAGGCTGTCGACTCAGTCCTGCGGCGAGGAGGTTTTTAACAGGGCGTCCAATTTAAGGAACTTGGGAATTCGCGGGATGTTAGGTGATCTTTTGGACAATAAAAGAAGCTTGGAGAAATTGGATCGTCTTCAGAAGTTGAAGCTAGTGCATGATGTGTTTCCTAAGGTGGCGTCTGAAAACCCGTTGCAGCGCCTTCCTGAACCGCAGAGGTTCCCGCCAAACATTAGGATTCTGAAATTGTCATCCACATTTCTTAGTTGGAATCAAATGACTACGTTGGGAATGCTGCGTACACTCGAGGTACTTAAACTGAAAGAAAATGCATTTACGGGGAGCGCTTGGACAACATCTGGTGGGGGGTTTGCGTCGCTTGAATTCTTGCATATTGCACGCACGGATCTGGAGGTTTGGACAGCAGCAAACAACTCGTTTCCTAAGCTGAAATGTTTGGTGCTTAAGAACTGTGAGAAACTTGTGGGCATTCCGAAAGAGGTGACGAAAGGTCTTCATGTTTTGGACCTCGAACGCGTCTCAGCGTTGGTGGTGGCGTCTGCTAGGGCAATGGAGAGGGGAAAACAAGACACGCAAGGTCAAGAGAGAGGGGTTAAAGGCCGCGGGTTTAAGCTCGTGATCGCACCTGGAGATGGAGAGGGGTCATCAAGAGGAGGAAACTAGGTACTATTAATAATGACTTGTTTTGTGATGTCACTTATTACAAGTGTCAATGTATTAAAAGTAGTGAAACACAAAATGAAACATCAAATAGAAATCGGGGATATCCGCTCTGGATATCAACATGGATTCTCTATTCATTTCGAGTGATTCATCTTGTGTTTCACTGATTATAATACATGAAACTTGTAACAAATGGCATTACAAATAGTTAGTAATGACATATGTCATGTAATAAAATTAAAGTAAAATGGGTGATTTTGATTGGTACATGCATTCGTCAGTGGATTTGTTTAGTGAAACTGAGCGTTTTGAAATTTTCCACAAATGAAGTGTGCATATGTATAATGTATTTCTTATTGTTGTAATTTAAATATGTGAGCTTATTTACATTTAGTTGTGAACAATTAAACACTGTATAGACACTCTGGTGCTGCATTTTTTGTACAAGGTTCAAGTGCTGATGAGTATAGTACTGCATTATTATTTCATTCTGCTGGTGAATTACATAAACCAGTGCTATTTTATTTTTATTACAGCATTACTCTGAATGAAGTCATTCACTGAACCAATAAATACTTATATTTTTTTTTTGAGAGAGTGATTGATAATTCTACACCTTCCGTCCATGGAAAGTAGTGTTATTTACCTTATATTTTTTTTTCAACAAAATGTAATCTCATACTCTTTACGAAAACTATCACTCTTCAACCATCACTTTATTCACAATGGATCCCACAATACCCTTACTTTATCTACATTTTTTTTAAAACATGTGTCCCACTTCAATGGAACTATATTTCATAGACGGAGGGAGTATAAGATTATCTCTTTGAAACTTTTTTCCAGAGTTATCTTTACACCACATTGGCCTACTAAATTTGCAATTTGTATGTGGGTGTACTGTGTGGATGGTGTGGAAATGGAGAAACGCAGTAATGTTTAAGAACTTGAATTGTGGCGTGAAAAACGTGATTGAAGAAATTAAGAGTAAATTGTGGGGTTGGATGAGTACAAAGGTGCCAATAAAACATAATTGTTCTTTTGAGTCTTGAAGGCTAGACTGCCTCGAAAATTAAGAATTTATGCCAACTTTTTTAATAAAGTTTGTAAGAGCAACTCCAACTGTATCCTGGCGATGGAGTTTAACTTTAAAAATGGAGCTCTGTCTTTCTTAAATCGTTCTCTATTACAAAATTTTGAAATAGAGTTTTGAAAAATGAAAATGATGAAGTTCACTATTTAAAACTCTATATTTTATATCTATTATTTAATTAATATTTACAATTTTGAATATAATTACAATTTTATTGATATACTAGTTTCTAATATGATTTTAGTTGTGTAATTTTTAATTTGTTTTTTGTATTATTACCTACATATATCATTGACATATTAAAATAAAATTGTTAGTGATATTTAATCTATTTTAAATATTCCCGTCAAAAAAAAAAAAAAACTATTTTAAATATAATGTATGTATAGTTGTTTAGTAATTTTATATTTAAATAAAAGTAATATTAAAATAAGATTGTTAGTAATATTTAATTTATTTTATATTTTATATTTGAAAATTACAAATTTATTTACTCCCTCGGGATTACATACACTCAATCCAGCTATTTATTAATTTTATATATAAAATGTAATGATGAGAATGTTGAAGGGTAATTTTGTAAACTTTTATATATATAATTAATAAATTAGATGTGTTGAGTTTATATAATGATGAGAGTGTTGAAGGATAATTTTATAAATTTTTATATATAAAATTAATAAAGTAGGTAGGTTGAGTGTATAATGGATCCCAAAAGTAATGTAATGAAGGGTAAATATGTGTATATTATGAGGGAATGAATTGTGATGATTATTTCTATTTCTGAGTATGCAAACTTTTGGGGAGAAACAAACAAATAAGAAAGTATAAAACTTTTGAAGGACTTTTATGATTTTGATAAAACAAATAATATTTTATTTATAATATAATTTACTAATTTAGTATTTAATTGTATAAATTAATTTAAATATTAATTTAATAATTATAATATATTGAAAATGAATAAAATAATAAATAGAGTAAGATATTAAGTTTTATGGTAGAAAAAGATTTTTAAAATAGAATACAAAAAATTGTATATAAAAATTTAAAAATCTTTCATTTTAGAGATGAACTAATGCTTTGATATGCATTCAATTTAGTTGCCTCTTTATAACTTTAGTTGCCTGTTTTCGCAGCATTCAATTTTTCTACTAGAAGGCCCCAAATTACAAATCTGTAGACTGTTACTTCATTTCAAATTTTAGGGATAAAGATATATTTCATAGTTTGAACTTTGAAGTAGAGGTTTAACATTTTTTAAATTTTAGGCAACAACATATACACATATATGTATCAAAAAATTTGATAGAATCAATTCATTAAACCGACAACAGATATTTTGATGAAGTATTCCATGTCAGACTACAATGATTCAGCAGATATATGTCTCAGACAGGGATAACTGTAGATTATTTGATCTCATCATTCATAGAATACATCATCACAATAAGTGATGATTCAGATGAACCAAATAAAAACTGAACAAAACATAAAAATATTAACAAAAGAATTATGTTCCATAAAAATGAAGCCTCAGATCGTCCTAGTTCAGATGCAGTCAACATAATTTTCAATTTCAGGTGATACCATTTTAACAATTTTAACATCACTGGCTTCATAGTTTATTGATACCAAATTGTCATGTGAATAAACACAAATCGCAAATATAGAAAATGTAGGGAAATTGGAAAACCAAAACCCAAGCTTAAAATATTGAAACTCAAAAGGATAAAATATAAAAACAGCAATTCCAACAAATAATTATCAATCCAATAGGTTATAATCAATTAAATATCCAATTACTTACTGTGTGGAAACCAAATGCAAATCCCGCAGCAACATGCATTTCTAGATCCAATTAAACTTCGACATTACTTATTCGTTTTACAGATGGAAACAAAATTAAAACATGAAGAAAATTCAATTTCAGAAGGAAATACAAATAATTAGAGAAGTAGATATGAAAATATAAGAGCACATTAGTGCAAGAACCGCACGAAAAATTAACGGAGCGTGCAAGCATATGTGCTCTCAAAATCTCGGCAACCAAAAGAGTTGATGACGCTATTCATCAACGCACCACAGATACATCCGATTGCCATTTACTCCTAGTTTTACCGCCAAATTAATTCTTAAAATTATAAAGAAGATGAAAATTTTATTGAACACATACACGGATACATTTGAGAGAGAAAGAAAGCTGCATAGTTGCACTGGTGAGGAAGCTGGACGGGAAATGTGAATTTATATATAGTTTATTTGAAGCAAAAGTGAAATGGAGCCCTAGTCAAATAAAGAAAATGGCCGATTTGATGTTTGGGCTGATTATTTGAATCGGCCCATTTAATTACGTTGGCCTTTCCTTTTAATACAGTATATTTTTATTTTTATTTTTTGAAGGGCTTTACATATTAATATTAATTCTTTCTTTATATATAAAGAGATACTACATTTTTTTACCTAAGGTATAAAACAGAGGTATTTTTTTAATTTGAGACAAAGTATAATAATTCTCTGTTGTAAAAGTGTTCGCCTAGCGTTTTCGATTAGGCCCTTTTTTTTTTTTTAATTAGATATTCCCATGACATATAACCTTCTTTTTTTTTTTCTTTTCTTTTCTTTTTTTTTTTTTTTTTTTGTTCGTAAAATTCTATCGTCTAAGGGGTGTGAAAACTACGTTTTTTTTTCGGCATCATTTTTACAAATTTTAATTTTTTCAAGGATCACTTTACAATTTTTTACTTTTATTTATTAGGGTTTCATGTTTATTGCTCGAGAATTATAAGATAAAATAATTAAAAAGACATATTTAAGCAGTCAAATAAGCGTCGTCTAGGCCCCGACTAGCCGTCTAGGGCGGTGCCAATCCTCCCCCGACTACCAATTTTCGACTTCTGCAACTTTGATATAATTTGAGTACCAGCTTTAACACTTTTTTCAAATTGAATGTTTATTTGTGTTAACAATATAAATGAAACTATCTATCCAATTTTAGTTTATATTGTGTTGGGTAGGTAGTAAAATGTACAATAAAACCACAATTTTATTGCACATGATGCACCTATACAACAATAGATCCAAATCTTTACATTATACCTCATGCACCCCCTCCCTTGATTCGGGTGGAATTTACACGTTTTAGAGGTACATGTGAAGCATGTTTTGATGTGGATTTCATTGAATTATGCATGGAATATGATTGTTTAAGCCGAAATGAGAGAAAGGTTGTGTTTTGTCGATTTTGTAGGTAAAACGATGGAATTTGGAGCAAAACACATACCACAAGTGATCGGACCAGAAATAGGAGTGCACGGTTGGATTCGTCTCGAAAAATGGAGTGGATTAGCCAAAGGAATCGAGTCAATCCGACACCCGAGGCGGAAGATATGCACGAAACGAGAAAAGGCCGAAATCGAAGAACAAGGCAACTCGGCCGAGTGAGGTTACTCGGCCGAATCTGCAACTTTGGCCTCTACTGCGCACTCGGCCGAGTAAGGATGAATGCCTCGAACATCACTCGGCCGAGTAAGGTTACTCGGCCGAATCTGCAAGTTTCACATTTACTGCACACTCGGCCGAGTCTCGGCTGGAAGAAGTCGCAACACGCTTTTTAAGTGTTCCACTAGGCCGAGTGACCCCAACTCGGCCGAGTCACCTCATTTTCGGTGCCAAACTTGTATTTTCTCCATTTTTGAGGGATCAACTTGCAAATATGTCATCCAAACCCTTCCCCAACACTATATAAACCCCCTTTCTTGAAATCCAAGACATTCTCCCCCAATCCACACATAGTTACACATACTTGGAGGTGTTTTTGCCATTTCTCTCTCAATTCTTCACCAAATCAAGGAAGAAAGGATGCAATAGCTCCCAAATTTCATTCCCTACCACATTCTAGACTAAGCTTTCTCTTTCTTTTCCTTTTTATTTAGTTATTTCATTTGGATTTTGTAATTTGATTATGTTAGTAGTTAGCTAAACAATTTGTGGTTCTAAGGCATTGTAGATACTTGGATTGAAGTTTATGATTAATTTCTTGCTTTAATTGGTGTTTGTCTCTTATTTGTGTGCTTAATTCTATTGCAAAGCATGTTGTTATTGACCATGATGATTTGCTTAATTCATTGTTAATTGGGGTAAGATCGAGAGATTTATTCCGTTTAATCGTATGCAAGCATGCAACCCGGTATTATTATGATCTCGAGAGAGGATTAATTATCGGAGAGGGACTTGAATGATCTTAGGAGCTATTTTAGGCGGTGTAACGTTTGTGAGGTAGAAATACGAGCCTATGTTACATTGCGCCTTTGGTTAATTAGATCGAGAGATTAATTAATTCTTCTTGTGTGATCACCCTATATGAGATAACCTTAATGGCCATTTAAACGAGATCATAAACGGATATCTATGTGTTACAATTGCCTTGGAACCCACTTTCTTTCTTTGAGTTTTCACCCATTTTACTTTCATTTCGTGATTCGTATGCTATTTGATCGATTTCTTATTTACTCTTTCGTTGTCTATTTGTGACACATTGTTAGGCAATCTTAGGGGTAATTCAACATTCAAACTATTCGATCACGTCTATTTAGAACTCGACTAGCAAACTACCTTTTTACGCTTAACCTTCTCGTGGGATCGACCTCGTGCTTATCACGCTACAATAGACGCCGTACACTTACGGTTGTTTATTTAGTGTTGCATAACGCGTGTATCAAGTTTATGGCGCCGCTGCCGGGGAGGTTTTTATAAGCTCTAGAGTGTAGGCTAGGAGAGTTTTAGTTTAGACAATTTATTTGCTTTCTTTATTTGCAAAAATCCAAAAATATTTGTGTTTGTTATCTTGATCTTATTTGCAATTCTCACTCTCGTTTGCTCTTTTGATAGACATGGTTTATGATCACACGATTTAGGAGGAACCAACAAGAAGTGTTACCCTTAGATCCGGAGATTGAAGCCAATTGTCGAAGAAGGAACGCCGAAAGGAGAAGACTAGAGTTGGAAATAATGAATCGAAGGGAGAATCCGATTGTAGAAGAAATTGAAGAGGAACTTGAGAATCAAGGAGTGGAAGGAATTGAGGAACCAAACGGGAATGGAGGTAACCGACCTCAAGGAGTGCTAAGGGACAACTTTCGTCGGAGAGTTGAAGAGAATATTGGTATGGAAATAGATGGTAGACGAAGGGAGGATGAGGAGCCACAAAGAGTCTTGAGAGACCACTTCCGTCCTATCCCAAGGCCCTATGGAGGAGCGGGTCGGGAACCCGTTGATGCTCATAACTTTGAGCTCAAACCGGCTTTGATAGTGATGGTGCAAAACAACCAATTTGGTGGGCTCTCCAAGGAGGATCCTAACCTCCGCTTGTCTCATTTTCTCGAGATAAGTGGAACGGTTAAGATCAACCGTGTTCCCCAAGACTACATCCGCTTGCAACTCTTCCCCTTCTCACTCCGGGACCGAGCAAAGCAATGGTACCTCTCTCTTGACTTGAGGACCATTGAGAATTGGGCCGACCTTGTAGATGCCTTCCTTATGAAGTACTTTCCTCCAAGCAAGACCATAAAGATAAGAGGAGAGATTTCCTCCTTCATGCAAGACGACGATGAGTCATTAGCCGAGGCTTGGGAGCGCTTCAAGGATCTTATAAGAAGTTGTCCACAATATGGGTTCTCAAGGGATCAATTGATATGTTATTTCTACAACGGGATGGACCACCGTACGAGATGGATGGTGGATGCCTCGGCCGGTGGAGGTTCGTTGCTAGGAAAGACGACGGATGAGGGTTATGTGCTTTTGGAGGAGATGGCTAAGAATGGCAATCAATGGCCATCCGAACGAAGGCAAAATCGAAGGGTAGCTTCCACTCAAAATTCGGAAGAAAGTGTCAACTTATCCAACAAAGTGGATAAGCTAATCTCTTTGATGACGGCCAAAGCACTAGTGGAGCCCAATAATGATCAATATGAAGAGGCCCATTTCATGAACAACCAACGGGACCGAAATTATCGAGAGAGAGGTTGGGGAGAAAGACAAACCCATGGGAACTATCACCCCTCTAATCCGAACCAATACCATCCCGGCTTGAGAAACCATGAAAATTTCTCATATGCTAACCCACACAATGCCATCCAACCACCGTTGAACTTCAATGTACGAGATGGTGTGAGAGAAGAGTCTTCGTCAAAGCTCACTATGGAAGAAATGTTTATAACATTCATGGGAGAAACTAAGAAGTTCATGGGAGAGACGAAGAGTTTTATGACAAAGACTTGGCAAAAGTTTGAGAGTCAAGATGAGAAAATTGGTCAATTGGCAAATGAAGTGATGGGAATCAAGAATGATGTGAAAGCCATTGAGATTCAAGTGGGCCAAATTGCTAATATGGTTGGAAATCAACACAAGCCGGGTCGATTCCCCTCAACCACGGAATTGAATCCCAAGGAGCAATGCAACTCAATTAAGTTGAGGAGTGGCACAAGCTATGAAGGCCCTATGATGCCAAAGGAAGATGGTGAAGAGGAACAACAAAGAAGGAAGGTTGAAGAGAAAGATGTTGAGAAGGAGAAAACAAGTGAGAAAGAGAATGATGCATATAAGCCTCCATCTCCACACAAGCCTCCAATCCCATACCCTCAACGACTCAAGAAGACGAGTTTGGATGCAAAGTTCATCAAATTCTTGGAGATGTTCAAAAAGATACACATCAATATCCCATTTGCGGAGGCCCTTGAGAAAATGCCTCATTATGCCAAGTTTTTTAAGGAGATTATGTCCAACAAGAGAAGGATGGTAGAATTTGAAACCGTGAACCTCACCGAAGAGTGTAGTGCCATCATCCAAGCTAAGCTACCTCCAAAGCTTAGGGATCCCGGTTCATTTACATTGCCTTGTGTGATTGGCAAAGAGGGAACTTATCGTGCTTTGTGTGATCTTGGAGCAAGCATAAACCTCATGCCATTATCACTTTTCAAATCACTTGGCTTGGGAAAATTGACACCTACTACCATGAATCTTCAATTGGCGGATCGCTCCATAGTTTATCCCTTGGGAACGGTTGAGGATGTGCTTGTCAAAGTTGGGAAATTCATATTCCCGGTTGATTTTGTGGTACTTGATATGGAGGAAGATAGGGCAATCTCCTTGATCTTGGGAAGACCGTTTCTAGCAACGGGTGGAGCCATCATCAATGTACGAAACGGAGAGCTTGAACTACATGTTGGTGAGGAGAAAGTCTCATTCAACATCTACAAGGCCGTTAGATTTCGTGATGATGAGGATGAGGAGGAAGAGTATGTGTATTCCAAGAGAGATCCTTATTCAAAGCTCATGGAAGATAAGGTAGAAGAAGAGCCCAAGATAAATATTGTGGAGGAGAACCCCAAGGTGGAAGACAATGATTTGAAGATGGGCAAGAAGGCCAAGTTTGGGGGAGTTTTCTTCAAAAACTCCCCCAAATCAAGAAAAGCTACTTGTGCAAGCTTGGGGATGAATGAGGCATCAACTTCTTATGACATGGTTGAAGAGCCGGATGGGCTAGCTAGTGGATGTTTCAATGGGCTTAAGAAAGTTGTATGGGCAAAGAAGGTTAAGAACAAGGATGACAAGGGGGTGACTTGACATTTCTCTCAAGGAAGAACCGTCCGGCATAGGACGTTAAAAATAGCGCTTCTTGGGAGGCAACCCAAGGTTTTATTGCTTTCGTGTTTTTATTGCTTTGTTAGTGTTGATAGCTTGGTTTATTTTGTAGGTATGAATGAAGAGTACTATGGATATCACATATTGAAGAATGGAGAAGAAAGCAAAACCAACTTTGGAGAGAAGGAAGCAAGTGTTGCAATGGTGATCTTTGAAGAAGCATTGGATGTGCAAGGAGGGAGGTAACAACTTGTAGCCCCAAACTTAGAATTTATACATAGTAAAATTCTAAGTTTGGGGGAGTTATTTTTCTTTTATTTTTCTACTAGTTGTTACCCTTGCACCGGTTCGTCATTCTACTTGTGTCACATTTTGCACCGGCGCACACTTGGTTTTCACATGCTTAGATTGTTTAAGTTGGTTTTTGATCATATGTTGGGTAGTAGATACTTGGTGAAATGTGAACATGAATAGTCATTGGAGTCCATTGTTGAGTAGTTGTGGTGATGCCTATTTGCTTGAATGTATGCATGATTGGTGTTGGAGTGTAGTATCATGTTGTGTTCATATTTGTGATCTTTGATAGCATGAATGCATGATGTGTTGTTGTTTGGGAACATTTGATGAATGTGAGGGTTCTATTGAATAAACCGGTGAGAATTGAGCCTTAAATCGATCATATAATCCGGTTTAGTTCATTTGGGAGTGGACCAGGTTATTGCTAGTGATCCTAGAACTTGCCTAAATTCTTGTTTGAAAGCATGATTGTGTGAGATGATGTGATATGATATAGGCCATCTTGTTCTAAAAGAGTCACTTAGCCAAAATTTCCCAAAATCGAAGTAATCTTCCGTAGTTAGCCCCTTGAGCTTAATTCCTCATTTTCTTGGCAAACTACAATGTTAACCACTTAGCCTTTTTGAGCCTTTGATACCTACATCTAGTGGGGGATGAAAGACAAAGTGGAAAAACATGTGCTTAAATGAATATCTTTGGTGGAAGGAGAAATTGGAAAAGTTGAAAGAAAAAGAGAAAGATGAAAAGAAAATCAAGGAAAAGAAAAAAGGGACAAAGAGCCCCAAAAGCTTGAAAATAAAAAAATGGTTCAAAAGATGAGGTGATGAATGTTTGAAAAAGAAAGGAAAAGAAAAGTGAGGATGAAGTTTGTAAGCTTTGAAAGTGAAAGCACACATTGTAAAACAACAAGCTTTGTCCTCCCCTAGAAGAGTCACAATTCCCAAATTCATCCTACCTTGTCCAAAGAGCCAATGTTACATCCTTGATTAAGTCCTATTGATCACATTGTTGAGCATTTGAGTGTTATGAAAAGTAGAAGTTGGGCAAGCATATGGTGATTGCATAGCATAACTTGGTTGATGAGTGCATTAATATCCTCAATTTATTTGTGTGTTTGAGATAAACACTTTGTCATGAGAGTAGAGGATTTGAGCATTTGGATTATGTTTCCCATTCACAAGGTGTTGTGTGTTTATGCATTCTTTGATTCATGGATGTGAATTGCAATAATGAGCCTATAACCTTCATTGAGAAATGCACTTTGAGAAAGAGATATCATTACATCTTACTTTGCATGTGTGAATTACATTGAACATTCCATTGTGATCATTCCACCCTCATTGCTTTAAGTGCTTGGTTGTTTGAGGACAAACAACATTTTAAGTTTGGGGGAGTTTGATTCGGGTGGAATTTACACGTTTTAGAGGTACATGTGAAGCATGTTTTGATGTGGATTTCATTGAATTATGCATGGAATATGATTGTTTAAGCCGAAATGAGAGAAAGGTTGTGTTTTGTTGATTTTGTAGGTAAAACGATGGAATTTGGAGCAAAACACATACCAAAAGTGATCGGACCAGAAAGAGGAGTGCACGGTTGGATTCGTCTCGAAAAATGGAGTGGATTAGCCAAAGGAATCGAGTCAATCCGACACCCGAGGCGGAAGATATGCACGAAACGAGAAAAGGCCGAAATCGAAGAACAAGGCAACTCGGCCGAGTGAGGTTACTCGGCCGAATCTGCAACTTTGGCCTCTACTGCGCACTCGGCCGAGTGAGCCAACTCGGCCGAGTAAGGATGAATGCCTCGGACATCACTCGGCCGAGTAAGGTTACTCGGCCGAATCTGCAAGTTTCACATTTACTGCACACTCGGCCGAGTGACCCCAACTCGGCCGAGTCTCGGCTAGAAGAAGTCGCAACACGCTTTTTAAGTGTTCCACTCGGCCGAGTGACCCCAACTCGGCCGAGTCACCCCATTTTCGGTGCCAAACTTGTATTTTCTCCATTTTTGAGGGATCAACTTGCAAATATGCCATCCAAACCCTTCCCCAACACTATATAAACCCCCTTTCTTGAAATCCAAGACATTCTCCCCCAATCCACACATAGTTACACATACTTGGAGGTGTTTTGGCCATTTCTCTCTCAATTCTTCACCAAATCAAGGAAGAAAGGAAGCAATAGCTCCCAAATTTCATTCCCTACCACATTCTAGACTAAGCTTTCTCTTTCTTTTCCTTTTTATTTAGTTATTTCATTTGAATTTTGTAATTTGATTATGTTAGTAGTTAGCTAAACAATTTGTGGTTCTAAGGCATTGTAGATACTTGGATTGAAGTTTATGATTAATTTCTTGCTTTAATTGGTGTTTGTCTCTTATTTGTGTGCTTAATTCCTTATTGCAAAGCATGTTGTTATTGGCCATGATGATTTGCTTAATTCATTGTTAATTGGGGTAAGATCGAGAGATTTATTCCGTTTAATCGTATGCAAGCATGCAACCCGGTATTATTATGATCTCGAGAGAGGATTAATTATCGGAGAGGGACTTGAATGATCTTAGGAGCTATTTTAGGCGGTGTAACGTTTGTGAGGTAGAAATACGAGCCTATGTTACATTGCGCCTTTGGTTAATTAGATCGAGAGATTAATTAATTCTTCTTGTGTGATCACCCTATATGAGATAACCTTAATGGCCATTTAAACGAGATCATAAACGGATATCTATGTGTTACAATTGCCTTGGAACCCACTTTCTTTCTTTGAGTTTTCACCCATTTTACTTTCATTTCGTGATTCGTATGCTATTTGATCGATTTCTTATTTACTCTTTCGTTGTCCATTTGTGACACATTGTTAGGCAATCTTAGGGGTAATTCAACATTCAAACTATTCGATCACGTCTATTTAGAACTCGACTAGCAAACTACCCTTTTACGCTTAACCTTCTTGTAGGATCGACCTCGTGCTTATCACGCTACAATAGACGCCGTACACTTGCGGTTGTTTATTTAGTGTTGCATAACGCGTGTATCAAGTTTCCGCCCGTAATAGGTAGAGACAAAACTTCATATTGCCTATACACGTTCACGTTCAAGACGGTTTATATCCAGACCAATAAACAAATCAAATGTACACTGTACAATTCTTTACACAAACGCTCTAAAAATGGAAAGAATCAATCAATACAAACTACAAAAATGCTTCATTTACAGGTAAAGCAAACGATGTAGGCACCACAAGACATCGCAAAGTTGAAAAAAAAAAAAGAGAGAGAGGATTATCTAAGCAAACGAACAAAGGGCAAAGGACTTCAAACCACAAGCATTATCTATGTTTTACAAGAAGCTATGATGAGGTAGACCGAGCTTGAGTAGTAGCAAGTGCAGTTTTTTGCATGAACATCGAATGTTGGCAGCTATACATGCAGTTGGATGATTTCTAACCCTTTATGCAACGTATGATTTCAGGTTTCTACGTAGTCATCGGACTTCTTTGATGAGTCAGCATCCCCAGGTTCATCCTCCTCTGGTAAGGAGATCATCTTTCTTCTGTGTTTCCTTCTGCGTATATTCTTCTCCAACAAATCAGTTTTCCCCTTCACAAAAATCTCGTCATGTACAGCAGCATCAGATACACTACCACTGGCACCATTTGTACTAACAGAATTTCCTTCAGCAAAAGGAATTGATGTGTGTACCCCATTTTGCTTCGATGATGAAATGTTACCAAAGTAGGAGTCATGACTCCTTTCAAATGAACTGTCGAAGACAGGATGATTGATATGAGATGCTGAAGGACTAAATGGTCTAGAATCTTCTTCACTACCACTCGTATTACTATCAGAAGATGCCACTAAGAAAGATTCAGCAGATATCTGCAAAAACTCTTCTTGTAAGTTATGGCGTCGGTGTAAAATATCCTCTTGGTAATGAGGTGGGGAACCTGGGCAAGCAGATGATGAATGGGGCCCCACGTCAGTAGAAGGGACTGTTACAATATCTACATTGATATTTTCTCCTCTGGTCACTTCAAGTGAATTTACGTGCGAGTCCCCGGTCCCTTCATTATTTATGAAATCCACCACTTCCCGACTTTCATTAAAATTCTTGAAAACAGATCTGTCACCTACAGCATTACCCAGGAATAGCCTTGATGCTACTTCACCAATTCGAGTGAAGTAATTTTGAGCACTGAAAGCAGTAGATGAATCTGCAAAGGACGTCTCAGATCCCAGAATGATTGTGCTACTCTCGTCTCCAGAAAGCTGAAAAGAGTCTGAGACATAAATTGACGGCTCAGCATGATCTTCATCTCTCATCTCGCTCTTCAAATGCATCTCTTCAGTTTTGTGCCTAAATTTATAACCATCAACAACGTTTTCTGATGTATGATCCATCCAGTTGTTAAATTCCTGCAACCATTGAACAGAATTATCTTTCTTCAAAACTTCAAATCTTTTAATCAAGTCTTCTATTTCAGCTTCTTCGTCTGAATTGGCTGCCCCATCTTTGCACTCAATCTCATTATCACATGACACTGAATCTTGGTCAGTAGCATATGTGCTCGGCTCATCAATCTCAATACTGACAAGACGAGAGGTTCGCGTCTGAAAATAAGAATAAAATAATTATATACTTTATAAAATTTTCAATTCACCATATGGTTCAGTAATCAAGTCCTAATGAAAAATAAAGATTGTTACCATAAAATGGTTTCTCACCCTCTTTGTATTTACACTTCCTTCTACATCAGCATCATCTTGGATAGGAGAATAAAATCCAAAGCTTGCAGGCTGCTTCTTCCTACCTGAAATTATGATTCGTCGCTTCCAAAACTCACAAGCCGATATTTTCTTCTCATCCAGGTTAAGCTAGAACACATTCAAATATATCATTCAGTTAAGTGTTGGAATACAGATTTCCAAGAAACCAGGGAGGAAAAAAATCTAGTCCATTAATATGTTAAAGATTATAACAACCTGAGAGAGGATAAATAACAACTTACTAGGTCTGGATGAGAAAAAAGGCTAAAAACTTTGGCTCTGAACCATCTCGCACAGCAAATAGGATTTCCTTCCAACCATAAATTCTGAAGAGAGGGAAAGCCAGCTAGGATCTCTATCTCAGAGAAGTTTGAAATAATATTGTAGGAAAGATCAAGCCCTTGAAGTGACTTCAGATTTTCAATGCCATGCAATGAAGTTAGAGCATTGTTCCTCAGCACAAGCTGAACAATCTGGCAATGAACCTGCACAAGCCAATTATTGAAGTCGGTATGAAACCGGTTTTCTGGATAGAAATAGAAACAAATAATAAGTCAAAGCAGTGTACATGCTTCGTTAGAGAATCTGAAATTAACTTTAAAAGGGTAAAAATCTGATGCCAGGGACTTCTTTGTTTATTTTGTAGTTTCTTTTTCCTCTGCTTCTTCCAATTCAAGTTAAGTGTGAAATAAGCAAATGAAAAGAAGGCAAATGTAAGAGTGAAGCAACTTTAGCTTCTCCATTATTTGTGGGGATGATGACTCTAGAATAAAGCTTGAGAATGCCTATGATTAATACAATTAAGAAGTCAACTGAAGAAAAAGGAAAATAGAAGGGACAACCCAGGAGTGCTAAGGAGAGAAACTCCCCATACTGAAACAGATAAACCACCATGCTTCAGCACCTGGTGCAACAGTCCCAAGAAAATGTGAAAATCATATTTAAGGTTTGGATTCATTTGCAGATGTTCTAAAGAAATGTTTGGAGAATTTTTTATGCAAGACTAGCTTAAAGTTGCGAACCAAAAGTTTGACAGTTCGGTTGTTGAACTGATTTAAATTTATTTAGTAAAAAATATGTTTGGTTTACTCTTTTTGATGCAACAAAGCACAGTCGGTGTTATGCCGATGACAACATAGCACTGTAAATAATGACATTGTCATTTTTTAGGCCAATGGCAGCCAACCACCATTGCGGCACAACTCTTTACAGGATATTTGTTGTCAAATGTCCATGTAGCCGACCAGACAAACAGAAGGAATGGGCTTTGATGATGAATAAATAGAGATAAGGGTACTTTCTAAAGTAGAGCTATAGTATTTAACCTTTTTAACCAATTAATTCGTTTTGATTTTCTAAGGTGTAAAGCCCCAGCATAGAGTTGTATTTTGGTTTTTAAGACTAATAGGTTTACGGTTGTATAGGGTGTAAAGTTACAAAATGGTGATATTCTTTGAAACTACTTAACTGATTGCCAGAACCTACACTGAAGAATACTACAATAATGCACCCATGTTTAGCAAACAATGATCATCTGGTAACAAATTAATAAGTGAAGCTAATCACAATAACATTATTTCTCTTTGTATCTACCCATTCAGAAAGTTACCTCACTAAACAATGCCATACTTCTCAGGTTATTAAATCCGAAATCCACGTGTTTTAATTTGCTGCACTTCTTGAGATTATCCACCTTGGCAAACTTGTTCCTACTCAAATCAAGGGTTTCAACCATAGGGAGAAGCTGCAAAGACTCATCCATAAGAATCAAGCCATTACAGGCGCATGAAACAAAAGACAAGCGGTTCCACTGGGGTGAATCCTTTATATCCGCAATTCTACTTGTAAATACATGCCGCAGTGCATCCTAAGACAATTGACATGAACAAGTTACTAAAGGTCAAAAGCATAATACATCTAACAGACTAACACAGTTAATAGCAAATATGATCAACTTTGATTCTTGTGGAGAGAAAGTGATATAAGTACTTCTTTCAGAATTGATCCTGGAATTGTTCACTTAATTCTACAGCATGCATATAATTCAATTCCTCCTACTAAAAAATCTAAAAGGTTTCATTTATCTAACATTTCTATTTCTACAGCCTCACATCCCGCAGTGATACATGACTTGTGGGAGACATAAAGTAATTCATTATCCATGTGAAATTAGTTGATATTAATTCCATATACCACTTGAAGATATCACAGCGCATTTGAAAGCAAAATCTTTGACAATTAACATAAAGGAAAAGCAAGGTGATCACATAGAAAGCAGGAAAAACTGACACCATGTCTGCGAAAATCAGCACTCACAGTTGAGTTATGGCATATCAATTTCTCAAGCGTAAATCTCAACTCAAGCAATCCCTTCGCCGCCGATGTGGACAAATCACATCCACGGAGTTCCAAAACCTTCAACCTCCCAAACGGAAGCAAATACAAGGGAGTCGGATCCCTCCGCAGCGGAGGCAGCACAGACACCACCTTTAAGGAGGGGAGCAGGCGGAGAATTCGACGCAAGTGCTCGAGCGCGCGGTGGTCACCCAAATCGGAGACATAAGCACGCAAATAATCCACGGGAGCTCCGGCCAACAAGCTCTCTAGCTCCCCCAATGCTTCGAGCCTCGATTGCACGTACCGCAAACCAACTGGATTCAATTTCAAGACGAGCGTTCCTTCGATCAATTTCTCGGCCTGATTATCGACGAATTTGACGAGTGATTCGAGGTATCTGTCGCCGGTGACGATCGCCATAGCGGAAAAGGCTAGGGTTGAAAGAGGTGAATTGTTAAGTGTGATATGGGAAAGGGGGTTTGGGCGGGATTGAGGGAAAAGGGGAGAGAGCAGCCATGGCTAGTGTGTGTTGTGTGTGAAAATGTGGGGGTTCATGATTGATTGAATTGGGGGGTGGGGGTGGGGTAGGGGGGTTGTGGGGGTTAATCATTGGAGTTAGAGTAGACTAATGGAGAGAAGGAAAGAGACACGTGGCGAACATGGCTCTGTTTGTGGGGTAAGCCAACGCCTGGCAGTATCAAATTTTGGAATTATGGTTGTTTTAGACTGATTCAGTCAAATCTGAAATAGTAATCCCTTCGAAATTAAATACTCCTATTCTTTGTTTAATTCGGATCGGGCTAACACATTGAGTCCTAAAAAATGTAGGAGTACTAACGGGCCAATCCGGCCCAACATTTCAAAATTTTCAATATTTTAGCAATAACATGTCTATTTTATTACTACACCCCATGTTTCACAAAAATAGACTTACAGGTTTTTACATATTATTAAGAAATGAAAGTTATAAGTTATTATTGATAGAATACTAAAGCTTTGCTTTATTTCTATTTTACCCTTATTTCTACCCATTTTCTAAAACCGTTACTATTATCTAAATATTGATTTGAAAAAGAAAAAAAAATGCATTAAATGAGGGTAAATATAAATGAAAAGTTAATGATATGTTAAATATTGTAATAAGTCTATTTTTATTGGATGAATGTAAATAAAAAGAAGGTTTATCTTTATGGAACAAAGGGAGCATAAAATTTTCTTTAAAAAAAAATCGGTCTATTGGACAAAATAGACATGATTTTTTTGGGCTTATATAGTCTATACCATATTTATCTTCGAATTGACGGGACTAGACTGAGATCGTATTGTCAGCTTTATATGTGAATAACATTGTTGGATTGAATTTGAGTGATAATTTTAGTTTTTTTTTTTTTTCTCTTGCACAAATAGTTCAGGATTTTCTAAATGATCCGATCAAAAATTTATATTATAAACAATCTTTGTTATTCTAATAAGAAATACATTTTTTTTCTTTATTTGAAAAACATGGGAATAGGATATACTAGTTCTATAACCCCACACACAAAACACAAAATAGCATAGCTTAATGTAATGCAGTTATGCACGAGTAGTAGGATAGCTCAAGTGGTTAGAGCACCACTACCTAGACCTTAGGTCCTGGGTTCGAGTCATGGGGAGGGGAAAAAAGGGATGGGTATTTAACTTCCATAAAAAAAAAAAAAAAAAAGTAGGACCGAGCCTGGATCAAAGATAGGAATAGAAGCTGGGGCCGTAATGGACTTTTCTTATACTCCCTCCGTCCAATTTTATTATGCCCACTTCTCCGGGCACGGGTTTTAATGGATAATCCCTCCGTCCCAGAAAAGTTTACGGGGAATCTTGGACACATGATTTAAGAAAAAAGTGTAATGATGAGAGTGTTGAGGGGTAATTTTGTAAACTTTTATATATAAAGTAAATAAAGTAGGTGGGTTGAGTGTATGGTGGGTCTCAAAAGTAATGACATAAAGGGTAAATATGTGTATATTTGTGAGGGTGAGGATTGTGATGATTATTTCTATTTTGGGGTATGCAAACTTTTCGGGGACAAATAAAAAAGGAAAGTATGAAAACTTTTCAGGGACGGAGGGAGTATTTATTAGTTTATTCATAAAGTAGATAAGTTGAGAGTATAATAGGGTATTGTGGGGTCCATTTTAAATAAATGATTGTTTATGAAAAAAGTGAATGACAAAATGAGTAAATAAGTGATGGTAGTAAGGTGGAGATAAAGTATGAATAGTATTATTTCTAAAAAGGGTATGGGTATAATAAAATTGAACAACCAAAAAATAAAAGTGGGAATAATTAAAGGCAAATACTTGTATACACTTGGATGCACCATGCCCCCTACCTATGACTTTCCAGCTATTGGGCCTTCCTTGGGACTGGGCCTCAGATTCCAGTCACACACCCATCTGTTTACTCAGTTCACCCTCAATAAACTCGCACCCACAAATTTTTTTAGTTCACCCAATAATGATTTGCACCCCCTAATTTCAATTTCGATTTTTTATTTATATTTTATCTGCACCCACTAATTTAATGAGTTCACCTCCTAATCATATTTTTACAACAGTTATCTACACCCGCTCATTTTATGAGTTCACCCCCAAATTATTTTTTACCACAGTTATCTATACCCGCTCATTTTATGAGTTCACCCACATATTATTGTTTTACCACGATTATCTGCACTCGCACATTTTATGAGTTCACCCCAAAATATTTTTAGAAAAATAATCACATTTAAAAGAATATATTATCCTTTTATTAATGTACACAAAATATAATAAAATAAACTCTAAAAAATCGATTCACCACCAAGTCACCCATATTTTAAAAAAAAAATCGTAAAAATATAATTAATAAAAAAAAATTGAAATTAGCCATAAATCTCGATTTTTTACTTTTTAATTTTCCTCTCCCCTACTCTTTTTCCATTTTTAATTTTTTTTTTCCATTTTTTTTTTTTCCTTTTCCTTTTTTATTTTAATTTTTCCTACATTTCTTTTGCATTTTTTGCATGTGTATTTTTAAAATTTTAATACAATATAATATTATAGGCATGATTTTATTATAGTCGATCGACAGTGCACTTGAATTTCAATTTTAATTTGATGAGTAAAGGACCTGCCGAAAATTCATGCCGATCGGCGGGTGACCCAACCACCACCATGCCCGACCACCCCCTTGACGGCGACGGCGGCGCTTCCGTCCCAGCCGCTGAAGCCCAAGACCCATATTCGAATCGCAATCGCGATTCTTCACTTCCATGACAATCGACATCATCTTCCATCTCGGCAACGATCCATGGCGGCCGAAATTCTCTTCTCATTTCGACCACCGACGCGACTGCTTCGATCAATCTCCCTTGTGTTCGCGATCCAGGAGCTTCTTCGGCATCAATGGCTCTCGCCTGCAACACTCGGATCGACGCCGCCTCTCTCTCGTCGTTCATCTCTGCCTAAATCGAAGCTATATTGTTTTGTCCGTCTTCTTCATCATGCTACTGTGCATCCTCTTCCTCCGGCTGACGGCAGCCCGACGGAGGAATGTGAGTATGTTGCCGATGGATCTCTAACCGGCCGACACTCAAAGCCGGTGACCTTGCTGATGAAATCTCAAACGACGACTGCTGACCTAGGGTGCCCTCCCATTGGGCTAGGGTTCCCTTCAATTGGGTTTGGTAATGTGCACCCCCTATTTTCTTCAGTACACCCCGATTTGCACTCCCTCCACTTTTTTTTTTATGGTACTATTAGTTATTGGTACTGGTATTACTATTTATTGATTGTAGTATTACTATTAATATACAGATGAATTAAAATTAATGATTACTGATTACGGTATTATTAATTATTAATTGTGGTATTACTGGTTATTGTTTGTGGTATTACTGATTGTGTGAAATTATTTATTATTGTTTAAGACATTACTGATTATTATTATTATTTTTTATGGTATTACATATTATTGATTATGGTATTACTTAATATAATTAGATTTGTGGACTTATTTATTATTGTATAAGATATTACTGATCAATGTTCATGATATTACTAATTACTGTTCATTGTATTACTAATAATTGTTTTTGGTATTATTGAATATAATTGGATGTGTGGAATTATTTGTTATTGTATAAAATTTTATTGATTAATATAAATGGTATTACCGATTACTGTTCGTGGTATTACTAATAATTGATTTTAGTATTATTTAATATAATTAAATATGTGTAATTATTTGTTATTGTATAAGATATTGGAGTACTAATTATTTTTAATGATATTAGTGTATTACTGATTATTACTTATTGTATTATTGAGTATAATAAAATCATACATATAATATTATTTTGTATTAAAATTTTAAAAAATACTAATGAAAAAAATGAAGAAATAAATTTTTTTGAATAAAAACTGAAAATTGGAAGAAAAATTAAAAAGAAAAAAAATTGAGATTGGTGCCTTATTTTGATAGATTTTTTAAATTATGTTTTTACGATTTTCTTTTTCTAAAATATGGGTGATTTAGTGGTGAATCGATGGTAACTCGACTACATATTGTAAATGTATAAATTATGGTTAATTTTATTATTATATTTTGTGTAAATTAATAAAAAGATAATATAGTATTTTAAATGTAATTATTTAAAAAAAAAAATTGGGGGTGAACTCATAAAATGAGTGGGTGCAGAGAATTGTGGTAAAAAAAATTAGGGGTGAGCTTATAAAATTAGCGGGTGTAGAGAACCGTTGTAAAAAAGAAATGATTTGGGGTGAACTCATAAAATGAGCGGGTGCAGATAACTGTAGTATAAATATGATTTGGGGGTGAACTCATAAAATGAGCAGGTGCATATAACTGTAGTAAAAAAATTTGGGGGTGAACTCATAAAATGAGCGGGGTGCAGATAACTGTGGTAAAAAAATAATTTGGGGGCGAACTCATAAAATGAGCGGGTGTAGATAATTGTTGTAAAAAAGAAATGATTTGGGGGTGAACTCATAAAATGAGTGGGTGCAGATAACTGTAGTAAAAATATAATTTATGGGTGAACTCATTAAATTAATGGGTGCACATAAAATATAAATAAAAAATTAAAATTAAAACTAGGAGGTACGGTGCGCTAGGGGGTACGCAAGTGTGACCCATAATTAAATTGGACGGAGGGAGTACGATGGATTTATTGTAAGAAACTCTCTTATAGTTAAGTGACAACAAAAGGTAAATCAAATAAAAGAAGAAAACTTAGGACCATAAGCTCACAGATCGAGTCAGAGGTTCGAGCGCCAGTAAAACTTTGTCTGAAAAAATCCTTCCTAGAGACAAAATTCAGGTCAAGGGAAAAAGTTACACTCCCATAATTAAATGTCGACATTACACAAAATCTTTTGTAATTTAGAAATGGCAGGAAACCCTCTTTAGTTTATTAAATAAAGGTAACTTATCTTCTTCTTTTATAAATGTTTTCCACTGTAATTCATGATTCTCTTGCAACACTGTAAAAAACATTCCAAAACGTGGAAGATAGATAAGATTGTAGAAGAGGTGAAAGGGAGACTGTGGAATTGGCGTAAGGCAAAGAGTGGGCTGAACCGAACCTCTTCGTTTCAGGAATGGCTGCAGAATCCGCTCAATTCAATCGTACCATAGACGATCCCATATTACCTTAAAATGGAAAATATGTATGTTTAAGGGCCTGGGAAGAATGAAGGTTGTTGACATGCGAAATTATGACATACTACTGCTATCTATGCTTTATACACTCCCTGTAAATATTTTTTATATATCTCAATAAAATGGAGTTTTTTACCGACAAAAAAAAAAACCCACCCAACTAAAAAAAAAAAAAAAAAACTTAGAAGACCTTAATCGCATCATCCCAAGTCATTTGGCTGAAAGACTTCTCAAAATTAACTAACTAGCCAAATTAAAGTTTCCTCATAGATTGCGAACACTTTTTAAAAGATAACAAGCTACCATATATAAAAATTGGGTGCGAAATAATCAAACAAGACTTGAACCCACGTAAGTGACTATTTTTCAAAAAAGCTTCTAAGTACAAATGATAAATCGCACTCACATAAAATGAAAAAGATCTCACTGACGAATGTCCTTACTAGACCGAGCATTTCCCACTATTGTGCCATTCAAATTAAATGAATAAGACAATTTAAAAGATGTGTCAAGGATTCTATTGGAACCTAAAATGAAGCATAATTTTATGAAAAATGTCTTATTTAACTCTATCGTTAGTATTTGATTTTATCTATTTGAGGTACATTGAATTTGTATCATCATAAAGCAACTTTTTTTTTTGTGTGTGTGTGTGTTTGTGCGCGCATTAGGAGATTTATATATGAGATGGGATGTGACACTGATTTAAATTAAACACTTATTTAATTAATATTCATAATCTGGCCTTACCAGTTTTTTTGTTTTTTTCCTATGATATGAAGGTGCCTCATTTAAACTATTGGCCATTTTTTGTAGGTATCATGTATTTAATTAATTGCATGCACAATATAAATTTGTCAATAGCAGCGCTTTACAGTTTTTCTTCATAAATTAATCACCCAACAAGGTAGTTCAAATTCCTGAATTTTAAATTAAGTGGATAGTATTATTTTTTTAATGTATCCTATTTTAATTGATAAACTTTAGCTTCATTCCAGAGGATTCTGTATTAATCAAATAATTACTAGTTTATTGCAACTTTAATTTTTCAACTACCACGCGGCGGCGTATTATGTATACATTGAAATTGAAGCTTATTCCTTTACCAACAAATATAGAAATTAATTAGAATTGATAAAGTATGAATTATGAAATCAAGTGACCTATGCATGCATGGTTTAGGTGAGTTTAGTGATAGGTTTGATATGTAAACCCATCTTCTTTCATGTTTGGTTTCTCATAACTTTAAACACCTTGACCCGTGTTTATAATTTGACCCGATTTTAATAAACTAGATTTCATGGATTTAGACAACCTAGCCTCCCCCTTGGGTTTATCTAGCCAACCCACCACATCTAAACCCATCTTATCCCAATCCATGAAGCAAACATTTAATATTTTGTCACGAGAAACTCTTGCATGAGATTGTACTAAACGAAATTTCATTTTAATATTTACATTTTATTTTACTTTATAATATGATTAGAGTAAAAATATAAATTTATGAATTTTATAATATATATGTATAATTTGAACTCGTCTCATATGTTTTTGTTCACATTATATATTTATAGTTTTATAATTTTTTTAATAATTAATACATATGTTATGCATATTTTCTTGTTCTTTAGTTTTAATGTATGAATTGTTTATTAGTATTATAAGAGATTAACTTTAAAACATCGTTAAAAAAAAACATGAACAATATATTCAACTTTTGAAAGATCAAAACTTAACAACACAGTAATGGTCAAACCTCTCTCAATAAATAATCATATTACACTTGAGATTAATTTTAACATATTGTTCCATCCAGAATGTAATAATGCTTTGAACCAGTTTTATTTAACATATTGTTTCATCCGAAATGTAATATTGTTTTTTCTTTTTTTTTTTTTCGAACCAAATATTGTTTGTTAAAATAATTAATACGGAGTATTATTTTATTAAAAAAAAGTAAAGCTTGATGAGCGGCAACAACTGTGGCTCTGCAGTGGGCACAGCTGTACAGATAAAATTAATAAAAACAAAATCGCCTGCAAACTCACTTTAGGTTAATATTACGTAAGCATATTTATAGATCAATGAACATAGATATAAAATAAAGAGAAAATAAATTTTGAAATAAAAGATCTTTTGTAATTAACACTATCAAGTGACACCAAATGTAATTTTCAAAATGGGCCTAGTCAAAATCAATAATCTACTCATGTTTTGAGTTACATATCGAATGACACAAATTTTCAAGCAAATTCAGTGAAAATACACATTCTTATGCGATATAAATCAAAATTTATTAAAAATAAAAAAATCGTATAGGTAAACATGTAAACTACTCCGTACATTAAATTTAAATCTGTTTCACAACTCGTTCAATGGTACACCGAGGCTCACAAAAATATATTCTTCAGCTGTTATACATTTTTTACGAATGGATTTTAATTTTTGTCATTTAAATTTTTTCGACTTTAAAATAGTTATTTATATTTATGAAACTCAACATTTTAATTCTTTTACCGACGAACATAAATATTTTTTTACCATAAGTAAAGACGGAATACTCATAACCTCCATTGTCGTTATATCTGAATATTTAACATTATTAATTAAAATTATATAATCATTATCGGAACAGATGTGTTACTCCGTTTACTGGTAAAATTACTAAAATATTGAGTTTGTAAATATAAAAGATTTAGGAGGACAAATTAAGTGATAAAACAATTGTATTTATCCAATTCTTTTAAAAGGTGAAGTTGAAAATGACATCCTACCTATGGAAGGTAGAATATAGACAAAGAAATTAGAAACTTAAAGCTTAGATACTAATCAAGAGTTAAAGATTCCCTCAACAGCTCATCCGAATTTGTTCAACATTTGGATGATAATTTCTAATATATGTAGGTTGGAAATTTGGTGGGTAGACAGAAATAACAAAGAAATACCATGTCCTATCATTGGTTTGGTGCTGTCCTTTTGTGACTACTGATCATACACACCCAAACTGTGCCTCCATGACTCTCCATGTGCATTCACTATTAAACAATACATATTAAGCCAAAGCCATGGATTTCAAAGCTGATCGTCTCATATTTTTCCCTTTATGAAATTCAATGTTTTAATTCTTTTATGGAGGAAAATCATTACAAGAAAATTGACTTTTAGTGACAAAAATTCTATCATTATAGCTTCTTTAATTAAAAGTCTTTAATGACATAAATTTACTTTTAGTGACACGTCCTGTCATTAATTCTCAATTTTCGATCACTGTAGACTTTTAGTTAGAGAAATAATAATGAGAGATTTTGACACCAAAAATCAGTTTTCTTGTAGTGAACTTAATTTAAAAACTAGTTCAACCCCAAAGAGTTGGTTTAGTGGTGTAGGCTTGGGACTTAGGAGTATGCTCATCTCTAGGTCTCATGGACTTCAAAAAAAATTTAAAAACTAGTTCAATATTTGTTTTCAAACAATTTCTATGGGATTTAAAAACTAGTTCAATATTTGTTAAAAATTGATGATTTATACAATTTGGTGTAACAAACAATAAGTTCAATGATTTAGCTACAATTTTATTTATAAGTGTAAAGAAATTTAAGCCTTAAAAAATTATGGCATCATGAAAAAAACGATATATACTTCATCCCATGCTATAACTATTTTATTACTACTACGCAATTTTATTTTACGTAAGCCATTTTCAGACGATAAATAGAAGTTTCTATTATTAATAACCTTATAAACATCTAGTGTCCACTCCAATCTGCAAGAATTGAGGAAATCTGTGTCAATTTGTCTATACCAGTGTCTGAAACCATCTACGTTCAGTGCACCAAGATTTTCTTATTGCAATAAGAAATGTTGATACCTAATACTCCAATAATTAATAGTAGTATTATTTTCCTTTTACATTCATAAACTTAATTCCGATCCCTATCAAAGGCTATTTTGATTTTTAATGATCTGATTGAAAATTGTTTGCCTAAATCTATCTTTAATTAATGAAATGTATATTATATATACTTAACTTGATAGAAACAGATAACCAACAATGTAATTTTTAACCTATATCCTCACATACGGCATACCCTCGATCTCAGATCATTGAAAAAAAAAAATCAGATTGCCTCATCATATATTCCGCCATGTGAACATTTAATATAATATTCATGATAAACACAGTTTGTAGATATTTAATATTTCGAAAGGTTTTTAAATTATTATTTTTTCAACTAATTGTTGAAATATTAATTTTGTTTCACGACATTTTTTTGATAGTATGTTAATGAGTAGTCTAATTGACAAGTGGGATTAAAAAGGACCACTCACGCCAATACACATTTGAGATAAACGTATTGGTAGACTGTCAAAAAGATATCTCGTGAAATAAAAATTAATATTTCGAATCTTCTTTAAGACTGTAAATAAATAGTAAAATGAAGATGATCTCAATCATTTGACGATCTTATGATCATATCCGGCTTATGCATTGAAGCAAATGTGTAAATAGTAAAATGACTAGTACATGAAATTGTGTCACCCAAAAGTACTTCAAAAATAATTTTAAAAACGTTAATAGAGTATTTTATTCATAATTTATTCTACAATACCCTTATTTTATTTTTTTTATCATTCAATATATAAAACATAAAAAATGATAGAAATCAATTGATGCTTGCAGCTTGGATAGTATAATACTCCTAGGATACATTATGAATAAGTGTCAAATACATAGTACTCCCTCCATCCATGAAAAGTAGGGACATGGGGATGGGACACAAGTTTTAAGAAAATGGTAGATAAAGTAGATAAAGTAAGGGTATTATAGGGTATTGTGGGGTCCATTGTGAATAAAGTGATTGTTTAGGAATAAAGTTGATGGCAAATTGAGTAATTAAGTGATAGTTGATGGGTGATAGTTTCCATAAAGTGCATGAGACTACCTTTGGTGGACAAAGAATATGTGTCAAATGGGACTACTTTTCGTGGACGGAGGGAGTAGTATATAATTGGTTGTTGACAACCAGAGTTTATATATACACACACATATAGAGAGAGAGAGGGAGAGTCTTATTTGTCCGAAAATGGGTAATGTAGCATTGTGTGCTCCATCAATAATCTCAAAGAGTGAAGTAAAAGTGGTAACAAGCGATGGGAGATTGGTGATTTACACAAGAGGAGCAATGAAAGCTGCAGAAATCATGGTAGAGAATCCAGGGCAATTTGTGTGTGAATCAAGTTGTTTGAAAGTTGGGCAGAGAATTCGTGGGGTATGTGCAGAGGAAGAATTGGAGAGAGGGCAAGTGTATTTCCTTCTCCCAATGGAGATGCTATACTCAGTCCTCACACATGAAGAACTCAAGTTTCTGTCTCATAGAAGCACCAAAGGATTCATGAAATTTTCAAAGATTTTTCCAGAAATATTCTGCCTCTTTCCCACTGCAGCTAATAACAACACAGAGGATGATTTTGGGAGTGTTGATCATTTAACGTCACAGCAACTTCAGAAGACATACTCAAGACAAAGATCATGGCAACCTGCCTTGGAAACTATTCTTGAAACTCCATCCCATACTTAATTTAGTTCTTGTTCTGTTTTTTTTTCATTTTTAAATCCTTTTTTAATTTTGTATCTTAACTTGCGATATTGTGTAATTATATATTTGAAATGATGAGTGAGACTCGTGGAAGCTAGGGTGGCTTTGTACTCCATAATGTAGAGGTAATTACTAGTATATTTTTTTGGTGCAATTGAAACTAAAACTTTAACTTGATTTGTATACAAAAATTTAACTTAAGCATATTATACATATCATAATTATAAAAAAGGGAAACAATTAGCATCAATGCATTTCTTGATTTTTTTTTAAAAATAATTATCAAGTGAAAGCCAGAAATAAAATAAGGTCAACAGTTGGGGTCCTTGACCGACTCCTTGGGGATAAATAAAAATAAGAATCAGGGGGAAAAAAACTGCAAAAGACCAAAATTAGCAAGCAAAAGAAAAGAAAAAAAAGTTACTAAAAAGCACTGTACTTTAGCAGAAAACTACACTAAATTACACCACCGCTCCACCGCCGCGAATCTACACAGCCCTGCCGGCCCCACTGCCGGCGACGAATCCTCCACCACTTCCACCGGAGGCAGAACTCTCCCATCAGCAAACAAAGCCCGCCCATTTCTCGGAAGCTCCTGAACAAGCCCTTCTTCCAGCTCCTCCGCCGGGCCGCCGCCGTCGGCAAATCTCCTCTCCACCTCCAAATACTCCCCAAGCGACGCCCTTCTCGAATCACATTCATCCCTACAGAGCCTCCACCACCGCCGTCTCTGCCGCGCCGCTGCCGCCCTGCTCTTGCTGGGTTTCTTGTTTCTCCGGCCGCCGTTGACGGCGGAGACAGGGTTTTCTTGCTGGCGGTTCTGGGAATTGGCCCTGAAAGTGATGGCTTGGAGGGTAACGCCCATCAGTGTCCCTAGGGTTGTGCTTCTATCGTGGAAGAATGACCCTGTTGACTGTGATTTTCATGAAAAAAAAAAAATGAATCTGTAATTTTGTATTTTATAAAATAATGAAATTTAGTCAAATTAGTACCTCAGTGTCAAGATCGGAAGAGGAGGGGGAAGAATTAGTTGGGGAGGAGGGTTGTGGCGCCAGATCATTTGCTGGGTTTAACATCAGTGCGTGTATGTGTGTGTGTGTGTGTGTGTGTGAGAGAGAGAGAAGAGAGAGAGAGAGAGAGAGAGAGAGAGAGAGAGTTGTTCTTGTGATGGGTAAAAAGTTGATATTTTGGGGATAAAGAGAAGTTAGATTTGGAAATAAGGAAAATGATACAAATGATGAATATGCCAATTGGCAAGGAAGCTTTGCTTTTGCTTTTTGCCTGCTCTTGCTTCTGCAAAATCATGTATTTCCATGGTCCATATTTGATTGAGGGGACTTTCAAATGCAATCATGGCCCCCAAAATTAGCTTAATGTTTTTTGTCAATACAAATTCATGGAATCAATCTTTTTTTCACAATTTATTACTCCGTAATTGCAATCATGCCTCCCAAATTGCATTTAACATGAGTTCTTGAAATATTATTTTGGTACAAATAACTTATTTATTTTTTCAAGGTTGAATAAAATGACACTTACATGAACAAAAAATAAATGTAAACTTTTCTTATCAATTAGTGTAGTCTAATGATTAATTTTTAGAAGTAGAAAAGTATAATAATTTTTTATTTCATAAGATCTTACCAACATTAAAAAAAACAAATAAATAATAAATACAACTTTCATATTTTTCTATCGAAAGCTTACACAAAATTCAAGAAACGCATTTATATTTTCTTTTAAATTAAAAAACATGTTTATTAATAAAAAAAATCAATTAAATTTTTTAAAATGTCAAATTAAGTTTGTGTTAGTATTATTACAATTGCACAAATTATACCTCTAATGCCATATTTTAATCTCATAGTAAAATATATTTTGGAATATCGGCTTACTATTTCGATTTGTTTGGATGATCCTAATATTTGATAATTTAGATTAATGGAATCTCAATCATTATATGTTGTTTGATAATTTAAATTAGGGTACCACTACTAACACTCCAAAACATGTTATACACACCCGGACACCCCATCAATTTAAAAATAAAAATAGATAATTGTAAAATGACTAAATAACCCTTATACAAATTAAAGATAATTTTTTTAAAAAAATCTTAAAAAATGTAATTAAAAGATTAATAAAATCTTAAAAAATAATTAGTTTAAATAAATTAAATATTTTTTAAAAATAATCTGAAAAAATTAAATATTTTTAAAAAGAAAAAAATAAGTTATTCAAATAAAAAATTCAAAAATAAATTCGTAATTCTTTTTAATAAATCGTAAGAAATAATTAATTAAAAAATCAATTAAAATGAAGAATTCGAATAATGATAAATAAAATCTAAAAAATTAAAAATCACCTAAATCTTAAGAATTAATTAAATTAATTATAAATATTAAAAATATAATTGATTTAATTATTTTTTAAATTTTAGTTGAAATTTTTATATTTTATTTTTTAATTTAATATTGAGTTGAATTTTTTATTTTTATTTTATTTTATTTAATTAAAAAAATAGTTAATCCTTAATTTTTTTTATTTGATTTATTTTTCAGATTTTATTTAGATTTAATTATTATTATTTTCATTTTTTTATTTTCTTAATTTTTTAATTGATTGTTCCATTTTTAAATGATTTTTAAAATTTAGCTGATTTTTAAAAATATTTTCAACGTTTACATGTAATTTTATTATATTATTGATTTTTTTTTTTCTGTTAATTAAATTTTAAATTTGATATGTTTTTAAAGATTTAGTTAATTTTTATTAGTTATGAGGGTTGAAGGGTAAATAGGAAATAATTGGGGTGTGTATAGTAATAAAAATTGAATTTTAAATTTTAATGGGGTGTGTTTAACCTTTGGGGTGGGTATAACATTTTATGGGGTGTTATTAGCCACACCCTTTAAATTAATGTCATGTTTAATAGTTTAGATTAATTTCATCTCAACTCTTATATTTTGTTTGATAACTTAGATTAAAAGTATATTATAGTATTATATTTTAAAATCAATAAATTTTAAATAGGGTCTTTCTATGGACAGGAAGGCTTCGCCCTTCCTAACAACAGGAAATGTATTAAATATCGTTGGATCATTGATCCAACGTATGAAATTATTTTAATATAATTGCACTTCGCAATAGTGCGTTTGCACTACGCAATGTGCATTTGCATTGCTTCGCCATACTAATAAATTAAATTAGTAAATATAAAATGACAAAAATACCCTTATAAATTTAAATGAGTAAAAATATCTAAATATAAAATAACAAATACATTCAAACATTCATTTTTAAATTAAAACAAATTAAACACTTTTAACAATATAAAATTGTCAATCAATCTAAAAAGAAAAAAAAAATGTTCTTCTTCCTCTCGAAATGAGCCGCCGTCCCAGAAACACATTTTTTCTGCCATTTTTATGGAGCTCCATCCCCAATTAGTACTAAACCCAATCTCTTCTCCTCTCCTAACCCACTCTAAAAAATCTGAGCTCCCCCTCATCTTCTCTTCTTCCCAATTGTCCTCATCACTCCACCCACACATCAAAAAAATTAAAAGATTGATTTAATTAATTCCTTTATGTTTATATTGCAACAATTGAAAATAAAAAGGGAGATTTTGAAGGAAATTTTAATTCCGCACCAAGAAAACAGTCGCTATCAATTGAAATTTGGGGATTGAATTTTGAAACAAGATTTTAGTATTTTATCACCGATCTCTACCTCGGCAAAACCAGTTTGAAATAAGGAAACCATTGCTAATGATTTATGAAATAAGATATTAGTGTAATAGGATTTTAAGATTTTTGAAAATTTGGTGTAATTGAAATTTGGGGATTTGAAGATTTCTTGTAGAACTCGAAAATTTTCGTGAAGAACCAGCGAGAGAAATGGTGGGGTCGCGGCGGTGGCGGTGGGATGGTCAGGGTGGGGGCGGCAGCTGGGTGATGAATGTGGTGGTGGGGGTAGAGGATCTAAAAGATATATTTTCATTTTTTTTAAAATATTTAAAATTTGAGTTTTATAAGGATATTTAGGTAATTTACATATTTTATTTAAAAATATAATTATTTAATTACACAGCAGAGCTAGATCGCACTATTGCGAAGATAGACGACGTGTCAGTTTTTTATAGGTTCCCTGTTATCAGGAAGGGCGATCACCCATCCTGACCATAGAAAAACCCTTTTAAATATCATCTTAATCTAGTGTAATCCATCTTTGCTATCAAATATGGCTTAACAATAAATTATACTCCATACCATTTTAATCTCAGTATAGATAATTAGATATCATCTAAATTTTGGCCTAACAGGCTTTTGTTGGTACTCCTACTGTTTTTACAATTGTTTGCATTATTTTCTTATTCATCTGTTCACAATTGTTTGTATTTTTTAAAAATGAAACTTTTTTATAAACATCATCTTCACAATATTCACATATTTACACAAAATGTCATTACTTTTACCTTCAATTCAAACATTCACTTTATTTATAAGAATTTACAAAATTAATCCTCTAGAGATAGTATTATAGGAGTATTAGTATGGTCAGAATTGATTCTCAAATTTAAAATAAAATTATTTTCATAAAGTATGTTCTCTAATTTGACATGTTACGATTCTGACACGTCGGATATAGTATAATATATAAAATGACGTCGATAATTCCCTTTTCCAGTGTGGAATGACGTTATAAAACCAGTCACCACTCTACACGTGATACATCAAGTCAAAATCAGTCCCAAATAAAAACGTAAACACTTCACTCTCCGATTTAATCCATCATCGCAATTTTCCGAATTCTCTGCCCTAATCATCATCGCAAGGGGAATTTCGAGCAATTCAATGGCAGAGGCTAAGCTCTTTGAACTTAACAATGGCACCATGCGACTCATTGTCTCCAACTTTGGCTGTACCATCACCTCCTTGTTCGTACCTGACAAAGATGGTAAATTCCCCCTTTGATTCGTATAAAGCTACATTTTATTTGTTCATTTTCAAGTGTAAATGTTTGTTAATTGATGTTATGCGTTTGGACTTTGAAGGGAAACTAGCTGATGTTGTTCTTGGATTTGACACAATTGAGCCGTATCAGGTTTCTTTACTTTTTCTGTCAATTAGATCAATTCGTGATAATGTGTTTCCATTTCTGTTCGGAGTTTTGAGTTTTTTTTTGGTTCAATTGTTTGTGTGCAGAAAGGTGCTGCTCCTTACTTTGGGTGTATAGTGGGTCGGGTCGCAAACAGGATCAAAGATGGGAAATTCACACTCAATGGAGTTGACTACTCATTGACTGTTAACAAGCCACCAAATAGTCTCCATGGTAAATTCTAGTGATTTTTTTCTGTAGTTCCTTTTCCTTACTTGTTAGCAATTGGAGCTTCTTAGTTGTGGTTGTTTTTGGAGACTTATTAAAGACTTTAACAATCTGGACTTTCATTCTGCATCAATTTGTGCTGTTGATAGAAGTTTTAGAAATAAATGACAATTTCTTGCACTAAAGATGAATGAGGTTTGGTTTAAGAATAAACAAAATTTGTCTCCTCAGTTAATGTTCTGCAACATTGATATAATTAGCTGATTATTTCTTATGTGAAAAATAAATGGAAGAAGACACAACTTTACTGAACTTGATATGTGTATGCATTTATATCTTGATCAGTGAAATTTGTATGGGTAAGAAGAGCAAATAGACAATCCTTAATGTGCCTTGTTAGTGAGAACTAGGAATTTGGTCTTGTCAACTTCTTACTAGAGCTTAAGACCAAGACAATGAATGTATGAGAGGTCTATCACTTCTTTGAGACAATGTTATCTGATCTACTAAGGTTGCATTAAGTACATGATAAAAAAAGGAAAACAAAGGCTGCCTGGCTTATTTTATACATTTTGTAACACTCGACTCAGTTTTGATTCATTCTAGGATATATTTATAGATGTTAGTATGTTACTAAAAACTTGAAATAACTTGCTATTAGGCATCAAACTTGAAATGGGTAATGTTTGGCTGAATATGGTTGTTATATTTTCTTTAGTTGCATTATACTGTATGAAAGATTTTAATTTGAAGAGAATCCTCACAAACACAAAAAATGATCAAACAGGAAGTTGAGGCGAGTTTCTTGAAATTATTATTGTGGATTTGAAATCCATACCCTTGTATTTCTGGATTCAAACTCACTTGAAAATATGAAAAAATAACCTAGGTTTGCAGTTCTTTTAGTTAAACAGATTTTTTTTGAAAAATTAAAGGGAAACCCAAAAAAATATTCCCTTTATAATAATACATCTTTTGATCAATGTCCTTTGAAGGTGGGCAGAAGGGTTTCGACAAGGTCATCTGGGAAGTTGCTGAACATAAGCAGGGTGATACTCCATCAATTACTTTCAAGTATCACAGTCATGATGGAGAAGAAGGTAGTCTATTTAAACATCACAATTGTAAAAGGTTTTGAAAATTTTGTTCTTATAACACATTCATTTATTCACTAATGCAGGCTATCCTGGTGATGTTTCTTTTACTGCAACTTATACACTCACCTCAAAGACCACAATGAGACTCGACATGGAAGGTATACCGAAGAATAAGCCAACACCAATCAACTTAGCACAACATACTTATTGGAATTTAGCTGGACACAATTCCGGAACAATCCTCGATCACACTATTCAGATATGGGCGAATCACGTTACTCCTGTAGATCAAAACATTGTGCCAACGGGTGAGATCATGCCCATTAAAGGCACACCATTTGATTTCACTAGTGAAAATAAAATTGGTGGTCGTATCCATGAAGTCGGCTTAGGTTATGACCATAATTATGTTCTTGATTGTGGGGAGGAGAAATCGGGGTTGAAACATGCTGCTAAGTTGAAGGATTCTGGTAGCTCCAGAACTCTGAATTTGTGGACAGATGCTCCTGGTATGCAGTTTTATACCGCAAATTTCGTGGATGGAATTGTTGGTAAAGGTGGTGCTGTATATGGAAAGCATTATGCTGCATGTCTTGAGACGCAGGGTTTCCCGAATGCTATCAATCAGCCAAACTTTCCTTCGGTTGTTGTTCAGCCAGGAGAGAAGTACAAGCATTCAATGCTGTTTGAATTTTCAGCTTAGTGAGATACTCTGTTTCAATGTATCGTGTTGAAAAATAAGTAGGTCATCCTATATTGAAGTGTTTTTCTTTTCTTTTTCTGGAACCAGTTGGACAATGTTTTGGAATGCGACTTTTCTTGGCCTTTATTTATACCTGTTCATTTATTTTGAACTGTGTTGTTCCTTGTGCGCTGTTCGTATATGGGTGCTTATTGAATAATGAGGAACACTAACTGCAGTGCAGATGCATGATGATATTTGACAAAGTTATCATTTTTGTCCAGCTAATTAGTGTGTTAAACATCACAAAAGTTTGAAGATAAACTGTTGATTGGGCTGAATTTTCTGTGATTGATTAATATAAGGGGCCTAGAGAAAATAATTATCTAATTCTCATTCCCTATTTCCCTTAAAAAATATACTCTCCCATTTTTTAATATATGTCATTTTAACTTTTGAACTATTTTTAAAATACATATTTTTTTGAGTTTTTTTCTTTAAATTTGATGACTTTACCTTATTCATTTATCACAAATATTTTTCATAAATGATTATAGTGGTATAAATAGATAAAAATTACAAAAAATCATAGATATTTTTTGTACCAAAATTAATTTATGAATATTAGTTACATTCTTGATCATATTTTTTATTAAACAAATTTTCTATACCAAAATTAGTTACTCAAGACCTGTAATTCAATGGCTTGAAGATGTATTGGACAGTGTTGTACAAAACTCAATCCAAATCCCTTTTAAATTTGGCAACTTGGCCAGAACCTAGTAATAATTTTTTAATTTGCATCACATATCTTGTTATCTAGATTTTCAACACCCAATCCAAATCCCTTTTTGTTGATCGTTTTTAAGAAATACTACATCTGTCACGCATTTACTTATTATAAGCGATATAATGAGGATCCGTGCAAATTTGTATAAAAGTGTCTGTCCAACGTCAACCAGTAATGCGGAACATAAAAAAGTGAAAACGGTGATTTGATGCATCCGAAAACTGAATTTCACTAAACTCATAAGAAATTACAAATAACTCCCACGTTTCATTTTGCCTCTTGCTGATTCCTGCTTGCTTAATGCATCTGAAAAAACAAGTGCCCCAAAATTTAAAATGTGATAGTTGTTTACTTAAATGAAAAACGTTAGCATGTTGACGAGAGAGAAGAAACAGAATGACATTTCTGGAACTGGTCTTCATTCCTCACTATCTTGTAGAATCAGAAAAAAGACTGATAAACATAATTACCTTGTAAAACAATCTCACATCGCACGGACCAGTTCTAATGGAACACTTTCCATTGCCAGCTAAATATGCAGAAACAAATGGAAATAAATTAACACCGGAACAAGATGAGCAATTTAATGAAGAAACAATTATACAAATAGATGCTTACCCATGGTTTAGGAGCTTTTGGATCAGCTTTTGAGTGCTTCTTATTTAGATCAGATTTAAAAGTAATCACAATGCTAACCTTGAACTCTACTGAAAATGGGCTGCAAAGAAAATTCAATTAGTAACTACAAAAACCACATTGGCATATGCCGTATATCGATAACGACATCTCATCATCACACCAATATGCCGTAAAATTAAAATGATAAATAGACGCGGAAGAATCAAGAGAACACTTGAAATTGAATCCTAGAGCATTGAAAATCAGGATTATGACCACAGGGATAATTATTCATTATAGAATTCCTCCACACATCAGAAGAATGGACAGGAAAGAGAAATACCAGATATATACCAAACACCAGGTATTAAGCATCTACTCTAGGTGCATGAATCTTAGGTTCTGATAATATTGATAAACATGCAAAGTTAAATAATGCACACTAATTTTGTTATAAAATTATTCATTGTTAAATGCAGAATATTACACCTTTATACCATAATAAATACTACCGGAAGTAAAAACCTGAAAACAGCTTAATACTTGTGTGCCATCATTATTCTCTACTAATAAACAGGAGAAAAGTTCTAGAAGAAAACTCAAACCGACAACATTTAAAATCCTCATATAATTGAATCTAGCCACAGGGACGGAGGGAGTATATATTTGTAGCTTATGTTATTGATGCATCAGTCACTATATAACAACCTTCTCCCACCAAAGCTACCTAGTAGCATCATAATATCATCGAATTTATAAATTTTAGAAGAATCCATGAGTTGAGAAATTCTGGAGGTAGAATATGTCCCCTCTTCACATTTAGAGTCCTTGTCTAGTTGGAATTGACTAATGTTATGCTAATTTTGTCATTGTTTAGATTTTACATAATTATTTCAATTCTTAGAATCCATAAGGATGATCTAATATATCTATGTCCAGGTTAATAGAAACACCATCTTGAACAAGATTTTGTGTCCTGAAATGGAGGAGATTCCATTTCCAGTTATTTGTAGAGCTGTGAGGTTTATGATTATACTCTAATTTAATATATTCCCCACTTGTTATTTTGGAATCCATAAGGATGATCTAATATATCTGCTAGAACTTTCAAGTTCTTAGATATCCGTCCTTTATTAGATCACATTTTTCTCGATTGCATATGCTCATCATCAAAGCAGGCATACAATCAACAGCATATAATTAGTATTATCATTCCTACAATAAGAAATTAAATACCAAAATAAAGGAAGATTCTGCATTCAAACACCTACCCAGCAAAAACAGTTGGACAAGTCAAAAGGCGCGGAATAATGATGTAAATGGGCATAGTCATGCCACGACAAACATCTCCATCAGCTATCTAACAAGAGAAAGAGCACTTAACAAGAGCACATTGAAGAAAATTAATGTTAAGTAATCAAGGAAAAGGAAGAATGCCTGAGTTGTTTGTATCACAGATGACTCCGTTGCAATATTTTCTCCAAACAAAATTGATTCTACTCTAAGCAAGTGGATGTCAATGGATTGAATAGGAACAGCAGAAGCTTCAACAGTTAACTCTCCACCAATAGGGTCCGATATTGGACACTGAGTGCACATTCTCCCAGTAATCCGGAAACCACCTATATTCAGATTACAGATGTGATCAAGGCTTTCAAATATTTTAAAACTTCTAAAAAAACAAAGAAACATTATATTTCTTATTGACTTCTAGAAGAAAATGTCATATGAGTAATCTCATGAAATATATTTAGGAAAGTTAGTGCAGGAAATCAGGGTTAATAATTTGTCCCAAAGTGTAGGGAATGTCATGACCTTTGACTTTCCTTGTTTAGTGTAACAGCATTGTATATGTAACTAGAACTAGAATGTAATGCAAATGATATACGACATAATTAATACTCCCTCCGTCCCGCCATAATCTTCCCATTTGCTTTTTGCACAGAGATTAAGGAATACTAGTATAAAATGTGTAGTGGGTAATTGAGGTAGAGAGAGATAGTGAATTTTGTCATTTAAGGAAATGGGAAGCTTATGACGGGACTTCTAAAATAGGTAAGTGAGAAGCTTATGGCGGGACGGAGGGAGTATATTCTTAGAACCTTTCTTCAGAAAGTAAACAACATATATGGCATTGCTTCTATAAAATGATGTTTCAATTTAGCTTCAGCAAAATATTCCAAATTTCCAATATTGACATGGATAGGTGTAAATACCCGCACAAAATTCTCAGAAGAATAGCAGCTTTAGCAGTCTCATAGTAAAAACTATATGCATGTGTACAATTAAAATGGGGGTTTACTCAGAGGATAATAATAAATAAAATTAGTCAAATCAACCAAGGCTGGTTATTGCACTTCTTCTCTAATATCATAGGCAATTCATCCAAACTTACCAAAAGCATAGACTAATTTCAGGACATAAAAGGAGCCAAAAACAAACAATTTCAAACACTGGTGTTCATCTGTTTAATACTAGTAGTTAATATGTTTTGCAGAGCCAAAAAAGAAGAGAAGGATGCTAACAGAAGACCGGTATCAAGCACAAAAATGAACCTGGTAGCAATTTAAACAGCATCAAGAAATTGCAGCAAGAACATAGAACATCCAAAAGAATAAAATATGATATAGGGGACAGAAATAACTGACAAACCAAACCTGATTTCAGTTCAGGAAGTAATCCATGCCTTTGTGTGTCCTGAGTAATATAAAAGATGACCATTTCTGGGGAAATAGGCCTCTGTGGAAGATTGTCTGATGGTAGAAATTGAAAAATGAATCACCAACTTCATGTACAGGCAGTAGAGGAAGACTTGCTATGGAATTAAATCTTACCTTCTTCACTCACAACAATGAATTCCACCGTGGCTGACAAAGGTTTGTGCAAGTATCCTCTTAATACATCTACTGTTGCCAGATACTATATGGCATTTGTTAAATTTGGGTGTGTGAATTTCTCTCTAGAAATAAAGAATAGTGCTACAACAAATCAGGACAGATCTAGAAAATAATCACATGACATTATTCAATAGAATTACCTGGATGCTGATATTGCCTCCATGGAAGGTTTCATAAAACTTTTCCAGATTTTCTTCTTTTGGATTTTTTAATATCACAGAAAATGGTATCTAAAAGACGAAAACTTTAAATTAGATATTCCAGAAATGAACATTGAAACAATGTGGTTGCTCATAAAAAGCAATGGAGACTAGCCAGTATCATTATTGAATTAAAATGCTACAAGGACAATCTTATTCAATATGCTTGACTCATAAAAGGGTACTTACTGGGTACATAAGTTCTTAATCATGAACCAAGATAACATGGAACTTGGAAGATCATCAAAAAGTCCTCATGAATTAAAAAAAATAAAAAATTGCAACTTTTAGGCGTGCTATATTGTTTCAATTTCAAATGTAATTTTTAAGGATATGAACAAGATTTTGAACTTCATATCCCTTCTTCTATTTTTAACCCTTAGTTTATCTATTTAAGCCTCTTGTCTCTTGCCCCACAAACTGCACCCCCCTCAGCATTGGAAAGGCGTAGACCCTGGATCCCCCCATGCCTCTAACAACTACGTAGATTATCATTGAAACATGCTGACCTAATTTTTTTTTTAATAATCTTGAAAGCTCTATCTAAATGTGGCAAATTATTTGAAACATGTTGACCTATAGGAGTGTGTAAAAATAAACCAAAGATAACATTATACAACCTAGATCATACCTCAGTTGTACCTGATGCAATCTTTCCAGATGATTGGATATCAACAACCTTCTTCCTGCTCGGGGATAACAATAACAGAGGAAGAAGTGATCAAACGAATGGACCACATTTATACGCTAACATCTTATGTTTTTTTTTCATAGTTCAATGGCCCATGAAAGTATATATGAAACTCTTATCCTCAGATTGAAAATCCAAAACAAAAAGGGCAAAACGGTCGCGTGTAGTGCACAAATCATCAATGTCTGAATCGTATAACCTTAAAGCTAGATTATTATTCAACATTACCTTTTTACGAATACGTAGAAGCCAGAAAATTGAAGCAAAATTACTGCAACTTAATAAACTAAAGCAAGGTTTTGTGTATCTGTATTGAAAATACTATACAAATTCGCGATACGGAAAAAAAGTAGAGGCAGGCAACAGGTTTAAGAGACACATATGAGTGAAGGATGCTTACACAATTGGAATTGGCTTGATTACACCATATAAGGACTCAATGACTCCAGCTGATCCACCGCGAACCTAAATTTTTAGGGATAAAGCTAAATAAATCCTTGGGAAGTAACAACAAGTCATTAGAAATTTAAACGATAAAATCAGGAATAGAAAAAAAACCTGCAAATTGACAGCGCCATTAACAGTGAGGCGAATAGATTGGTAGGAGATTGAAGACTTCAGGCTCGTAATGATTTTTCCTTCTATGGGTTCCTGCCATTGATCAATAGCTATTCAGCTCACATACAAATTAACCAAATTTCATGCATAACAATGACTTCATCAGTATAGATAGGCGTGCAAAACACACGGAGAGAGACTCACTCACATTAGGGCGATAGATACGGTTGAATCGAGAGAGTTTGATCTCAATTGGCATGACGACTCTGCTTCCTCAACTCCTCTCTGTAACTGTAACTTTGGAAAATTATGCGTGCCGAATACTAGTAGGGAAAAGAAAACGAAAAATTTGAAAAGGGGGAAAACAGAATACGGAGTATTTCTGTAAAAAAAATGACTGTAAATGAGTTGATGGAATTAAATAATTATTTGAAGTATTTAATGTAAAATTAGTAAAAAAAAAATTATAAATCCACATATGCGAGTCTCAAATTCTCAATAGCTAATTTTCTTTAATAGTATGATTCGAGTGAATCTTCCTAAATCAATAGGTCATCATATAATAATGTTTAATTATTTGCTTTATAAAAAATGAAAGAAGAAAAAAATATCAACTCCGTCATGGGGTTAAACAAAACAAAAATAGTCATAACATAACTAAAGCTCTATGTCTCCCTAAAATCTCTTTTTAAATAAAATAATTTGTCGCCTCAAAGTGATTTAAAATTTTTACGATTGTTGCATGTGATGTATAGCACGTGCCGACATCAGGTCAATTGAAAATTAATGTGGATGCAATCTTTTTCGGTGAATTAGCTCAAACTGGAATCAGGATAATAACAACATGTATACGTGGAGAATTTGTGAAGGGCAGACGTGGTTGTTTCCTAATATTATGGAGGTAGGAGAGGCGGTTGGTTGATGCAATCAACTCGTCTACCATCCACAATTCGATGTTCGGTGATTATGTTAATGCTTGCAAAAACTATTTAAATTCATTCATAATACTTATGTTTATTTCGTAAAAAAGGGTGTCAATTCTATGACACACGAATTTGCTCAGGCTTTCTGATACTATAGAAGCTCCCACGACTAGGATGACCCTCTAATCTTTATGGATGAACTCTATAATAAATTGCTAATGCATTAATAAAAGCTAAATTACTTTGGTGTCGAAAAAAAAAAAAGACATATTCTCTTATGTTTGATTTTGTATTAATATACATTAAATGACCATGTAGGCAAATAAAAATGTAAAAATTCACCTTACACATATGAGTAGGGAAAAAAAGAAGCATTTTTTGGTATTTCGCTGAGGTTGCAAAACCGCAATATATAAAATAAAACGTGTTTTTAAGCTATTCCGAAAATGCATGTTTCCTAGTATTATGGAGGTAGGAGAGGCGGTTGGTTTCTTGGAGGCACTCTCTTAGTCGAAGGCTTTTGACTGGGACGATGTGACTATAGAAGGGGATGTCAAATGTTTGGTTGATGCAATCTACTCGTCTAACATCCACAATTCGATGTTCGATGATTATGTTAATGCTTGCAAAAACTATTTAAATTCATTCAATAATACTTGTGTTTATTTCGTCAAAAGGGGTGTCAATTCTATGACACACGAATTTGCTCAAGCTTTCTGATACTATAGAAGCTCCCACAACTAGGATGACCCTCTAATCTTTATGGATGAACTCTATAATAAATTGCTAGTGCATTAATAAAATCTAAATTACTTTTGTGTCGAAAAAAAAAAAAGACATATTCTCTTATGTTTGATTTTGTATTAATATACATTAGAAGATGATCCCCATCCTCTCCGTTTTTTTCTCTCTCTCTAAGAATTAAATGTGAGTTTTTGCTTGCTTATATGAACACCTGAAAACCTTTGATCTTCCGTGTTTTTCCTGGTTAATCCTCCTTTTTCCTCAAGATTTGTTTTTTTTAATGCGTGTTGGATTTGTTAAAAATCACCCGCTTCTGCCGAAAGATTTATTGAAATACTAAATATTCTCCTCATCATTAGAATTTTAAAACTTCGTCCATTTGATTTGCTTGAGCGTGGGTTTCACTTGCGCAAATACTGGCCGTGAGTTTAACGGCGAACCCATTCACTACAGTTTTGGCGGTGGAAGCTTCCAGATTGCGTTGGGCTTTGGAATGGCTGGATTGTTTTTTGGGGTTGAGATCTGACATGATTTACCTTTTGGAAACCAGCCAATTGTTATACATCACACCCGTGGTTTTCCATCAAGAACTCTTGCTATATATCTGGGGGTTTGGTTAAGTGAAAAGGCACACTCAAACCCATTTCTTCTTCTGTACGATTTTTTCTTTTTGCTCTAAAAAATGGCTATAGCACTGCAAGAAAAATTCATGGCTTGCACTATTTCTGAGAAAGAAAGCTCCAACACTGCTGCGCGTAATGATGAACTTATTATCCCCACTAAGTCTGCTGTTATGAAGTTTGCTTCCAGAAGATTTTTTAACCTTGCTGAGTTAAAAAGGCTTCTACTTTCATCCTGGAAGAAAGTCTCGAGTTTGATGTTGACATCTGTTGGTGAAGGGATGTTTGTCATTGACTTTCAGAAGGAGTCTGAAATGGAGGAGATCATATCCATGCAGCCATGGAATCTTAGGGGTTCGCTGATGGTGTTCAAGCCACTTTCCGGTTCTGACCGTTTTGCTACCATTAAGTTGGATAAGGTGCCTTTTCTGGGTCCAGATCCATGGTCTGGCTGTACATGCAATGACCAAGCCAACTGGGGTACGGGTTGGTAATATCATGGGGGAGGTGCTTCAAGTTGATGCGAAGGAGGGGGAAAAGGCTCTGGGTGAATCCCTCAGAGTCCGTGTTCTTTTGGACATAGGGGCTCCACTTTGTCGTTTCACTAATTTTACGGCTGTAAATGAGACTTATCTCATTTTCTTCCTTTATGAACGTCTCTCCGACTTCTGTTATTTGTGTGGATGCATCACTCACACGGTTCGGGGATGCAGTCAGGCAAAAGATAAGGAGGAAGCATGGTTGGAGAGCCATAAATTTTTCCCAGAGTGGTTGAGGGCTGACAAACAAAAATGCCCATCTGAAAGTGACATGCAACAGCTTCTTAGCCTTCTGGGGATGTTGAATATTCAGGAACCGGTGGAGAATACCTGTGTTGTGTCAATGGATAGGAGGATGGAGAAAGGGAAGGTTGTTATTGATCTAGGAGAACCAGTTGGTGAGGAGGTAGCTGTTGAAAATCAGGTAAGGAATGTTCCGGTTGTAGAACAGGTGGTTGACGAGAGAAATGATTCTGAAGAAAATAGAAGAAGAAAAGGGAAGGTTGTGATGATTGATGAAGGGGTTAGAGAAATGTGGAGGGAGGTGGAGAGGGAGGAAGAAGAAAGGTGCTGGGTTATGGCGTTGGATGGTCGTCCGAACTCAAATGACAGAGAGGTGGTCTATAATTTCAAAGACCTTATGCCACGAACAGACACTGCTGAGGAGGCTTCACGGAGGGGAAAAGACAAGGTGGACCCAAGAACAGGTATGGTTTTGGATCCTCTTAACTTTACTATTCCAGCAGGATACGAATATCGGATGGCGAAAGAGCCACTTGGAGGTCCGGAGAATGATAATGGTAAGGATTACAGAGTTGTTCATCATGTGGGTCGAAACTTTCGATCCTTTGACTTTCATGCGTATGTTGAAGTTATTCACGAGGGAGAACAGCCCTATGTCCCTTATCGGGAAGAGATTGGACAAAACCATATGTCTGAGGATGAGATGGAAAGGAATTTTGACAAAAACAGAGACAGTGATAATGAGGTGGTTATACCAAATGATATGAAAGCTGGAAAGAAAAGGCTTTGGAGGGATTACTCGGGGGATTTGGCGGACTATGAGGGAGCGGCAAGAATCAACAATGAGCTGGATAGCCTTTTCTTCCTTAAGAAGGCAAAAAGCATGATCGAGACATATGGAAGGGAGATTGAGTTCCCAAGTTTGGCGGAGGTTGAGGTTACTCAACCCCGCCGTGGAGAATGAAGCTTATATGCTGGAACGCACGGGGTGTGCATAGTCCCCGTGCGTTCAAAAGAATTAAGGATCTTGTTAGTATGTATAAGTCGTCTATCCTTTTTATTTCAGAGTCTAAATGTTGTTCCTCTTTTGTTGATGTCCTTAAAGTTAGGCTTGGTTTTTCTTTTGGTTTTGGTGTAAAAGCCTCTGGGCTCTCTGGTGGACTTGTGTTGCTTTGGAATGAATGTGATATTTCGATTTTGTCGTATTCTAAGGGGCATATTGATTGCATGATATTGGAAAGTCTTGGTAATTGGAGGTTCACAGGATTTTATGGACATCCTGTTTCTTATCATAGGAGTGCTTCGTGGCAATTATTATCTAAACTTAAAACGTATATGCCTACACTCCCATCTGCTTGGATTATTGGTGGTGACTTTAATGAAGTGCTTTACAATTCAGAAAAAGTAGGAGGCTCAAGCAGACCAAATGGTAACATTACACCATTCCAAAATGCAGTTCTGAGTAATGATTTGAGATGTTTGAAAATGTTGGGTTCTAAATTCACTTGGCACAATAGGCGTAAAGGAACTCAATACATTAAAGAGAAACTTGATCGTTTTCTGGTGACTGATAATTGGATCAACATGTTCCCTAACTACTCTGCTTCTTCTTTGGACTTTATGGGATCAGATCATAGGCCCATTATTGTTGAATTTGATGTTTCAGAGAGAAGGTCTTTTGTGGAAGCGCATAAATCCTTTAAGTTTGAGAATTATTGGATGAAGGAATTTGATTTTAATGATGCTATGTTAATGGCTTGGCCGAAGCATGATGCATCTTCGTTTTTGCCAGAAACATTGAAGACTTGTGGTTCTATCATCAGGGATTGGGCTGGAAAAAAAGGGGGAACTTTAGCAAAACAAATCAAAATTACCAAAACTCGGATTAATCAAATCATGAATGATGACTCTAATATCCCGGATATGGATCTAATTCATAAGCTGGAATCTGAGTTGGCAAGGCTAAATTCTCAGGAAGAATGGTTTTGAAAGCAGCGTGCTCGTGTGAGTTGGCTTAAAGAGGGGGATCAAAATACTAAATTCTTTCACTCTCGAGCAAGCTCAAGATCGAGGGCCAATCATATTAGAAATATTCAGGATTCCAGAGGTATTCCTCAGAGTTCAAGTCAGGGTATAAGGACTGCATTTGTGAGTTATTTCAAGGATTTATTTAGGTCTTCTAATCCTACTCAAGTGGAATTGAATATAGCCATACAGTACCTCCCTCCGAAATTGGATGGGAGCCAAGCAGATTTTTTGGATGTGCCATTCACCAAAGCTGAAGTTTCATGTGCCATTAACGATCTTTCTGCATGGAAGGCTCCTGGACCGGATGGATTTCCTGCTTCTTTTTTCCAAAAGAATTGGTCTTTGATTGGTGATGATGTTTCTTCTGCTATCCTGCATATTTTGAACAATGATGGAGAGCTTCAAAGTTGGAATCAAACAGTGATTATCCTCATTCCGAAGGTTCGTAATCCTACAACACCGCAACATTTCAGACCCATAAGCTTGTGTAATGTTTGCTATCGTGTTCTTGCTATAAATATCACAAATAGATTGAAGCATGTAATGGTTGGTTTGATTGATGATCACCAAAGTGCTTTTGTCCCTGGCAGATTAATTAGTGATAATATTCTACTGGCATATGAGGGCATGCATCATCTGCGAAGTTCTAAATGCAAAGTTGGCTATGCTGCTCTGAAATTAGATATGAGCAAAGCATATGACAGAATTGAATGGTCATTTGTGTTAGAGGTTTTAAGGAAAATGGGCTTCTCTTCAAGATGGATTAATCTAATCCGGAAATGTATCTCCTCTGTTTCGTATTGCATTAAAATTAATGGATGCCTTTCGGATTATTTCAAACCAACGCGTGGTCTTCGTCAAGGGGATCCTCTTTCACCATTTCTTTTTGTCATGTGTGCTCAAGTGTTCTCCTCTATCATATCTTCGAATGTGTAGGCAGGAGGGATCTCAGGAATTAAGGTGGCACGTTCTGCTCCGACATTGTCTCATCTTTTCTTTGCGGACGACAGCCTTTTGTTTTTCAAAGCATCTAAGGCTGAAACACAATTGCTAGTTAATAGCATATACATTTATGAAAAGGCTTCAGGACAGCTTGTTAATAGAGACAAGTCCACAATCACTTTCAGCCCACTTACAAAGCTGGATAATGTTGAATTTTCAAAGACCACTCTGGGTATTAGATCCTCTCAAGGGCATGATTTATATCTAGGCCTTCCTACTATTATTCCCAAAGCGAGAAGATTGAAATTTAAATATTTGGTGGATAAGGTGAGAAAGAAGATATTTTCATGGCACCATAGGTCTTTCTCAGAAGGTGGCAAAGAGGTACTCATCAAGGCTGTTCTTCAGGCTATCCCTTCATATGCAATGTCTTGCTTTAGAATTCCAGTTTCGGTCTGTTCAGATATTGAAAAAATCATAGCAGGATTTTGGTGGGGGGATAATGAGTCAAGCAGGAAAGTGCATTGGGCCAGATGGGATGAATTGTGTAAACATAAAATGGAGGGTGGGTTAGGTTTTCGGAAGATGATTCAATTCAATAAGGCATTGCTAGCCAAACAGCTTTGGAGAATCATTTCTATGCCTAACACTTTGATCAGCAAGGTTTTTAAGGCAAGGTATTTTAAGCATACAAACTTGGCGGATATGAATGTTGGCTCTAGACACGGGCGGTTTGTAACCGGAAAACCGCCGAACCGTGAAACCGGCGGTTTTCCGAACCGGCGGTTTCGGTTCCAAAACCGAACCGCAACCGTATTTTCACGGTTCGGTTTCGGTTGCTGATATTGTAAACCGGCGGTTTTCCGGTTAACCGTCCAAACCGCCGGTTTTCGGTTTACTTTTTTTTTGTAATTTTTTTTTTTTTTGTAATTTTAATTTATAGTTCGATTATTTTGTCTTTTTACTCATCATTTTTTTAAATTGTTGTAAGTTGTAACTTGTAATTATATATGCACTTATTGAACTATAAGTTACCGCACTAAGTCACTATTCACTAACCACTTACTAAACATAAGCATTTAACTTAAACATTTGAATAAAAATTACTAAACATAAGCATTAGAAATTTAGAATTTAGAAATAGAAGTAAACATAAGCATTTAAATAAACTAAAATTACTAAACATTTTAATAAAAACATAAACACATAAACTAAAAATTAAAATTACTAAACATTTGAATAAAAACATAAACTCATAAACTAAAAATTAAAATTACTAGCCATTAGCCAACTTCAACTCTCCAAGTAGCCATTAATATTTAATAATTTAAACATTTGTCCGAATGCTTGGTTTGCATGTGCTTCGCGTATGTTCCGTATCCTCCACCGCGCTTAAATTTATATTGCGTACCACAATAGTTGCAACAAAGTTGATATGATCCATCAATTGGATTTTGACCGATAACACGAAAGTGATTTTGAAGGGCTCTATGAAAACGAAAATTGGGAGGGAAAGGAAAATCGAATTGTTGTTGAACTCGAACCGTCGGCGGCGGAGGTGGTTGAATGGGTTGATCGACTTCCTCTTCGTTTGTAGGATTGACATTCAAATTTGTTACAATTGAATGATTTGATGATCCTTCATTTGCCATTTGAATTGAAATTTGAAGTTGGGGAAATGAGAAAATGAAAATAAGACTATAAGAGAATAAGAGATTGAGTTTGGTGTGAAAAATGAGTTGGAAAAGGGGGTATTTATAGGACAAATTGACAAAATTCGAAATTAAAAAAAAAATAAAAAATTCTGGCAACCGGCGGTTGCAATTTCAAATTTTATGACCGTTGGAAATTCAACGGTCCAGATCAGTTGACCGTTTGAAATCCAACGGCCGAGATTAATGCGGGAATAAAAAAAAAAAAAATAAATAAACGGTCAAAACCGGCGGTTAAACCGCCGGTCCGGTTAACCGCCGGTTTGAACCGGTTTACTTTAATTCAAATTCTGACCGTTATAAATCCAACGGTCCAGATCTGTTGACCGTTGGATTTCGACGGCCCAGATTGAAACGCGTGGCGGTTAACCGGCAGTCCGGTTAAACCGGCGGTTTGCCGGAATTTTTTTTTATTTTTTATTTTTAATTAATTTTCGAATTTTGCTCTATAAATACCTCCTTTTCCAACTCAATTTTCACACCAAACTCAATCTATTCTCTCTCATTCTCAAATTTCTCAACATTCATTCTCAAATTACTTCTACTCTTCTAGTTTTACTTACTTTACTTTACTAAATTCTCAAATTACTTCTATTTACTTTACTTTACTTTACTAAATTCTTAAAAATTATAATCTTATTTACTTAATTACTTTACTAAATTCTCAAATTACTTCTATTTACTTTACTTTACTAAATTCTTAAAAATTATAATCTTATTTACTTAATTCCTTTACTAAATTCTATTTCACTTTTTCTTACTTTCTTAATTCTTAATTTCTTACTAATTAAGTAATTATACTAATATGTCTTCTTCAAGAGGAAAGGCTATTGGAACTTCTTCATCTTTTCGAAGAAGACGCATTCCATTATTCAACGAAGAGGATGATGACCAAAATATGCGTAGAATTCTTGGTGACGACATCGTTGATGAGGTACTTGGCTCGGATGATGATGATGAAGAAGGTGGCCACCCAACTCAAGAAAGTGCAACCGAAATTCCAACTTCAACGGAGGAAGGAGTTGGAGTTCCTTCACAACAAAACCCCATTTTGAGGTCCGAAATTTTTGCACGTCACTTTCGAAAAGTGCCAACCGCCGAAACAGATAAGTTTATTGTTTTTTGTAATTATTGTACAAAGCAATATAAGTTTAAAAAGGGAGGAGGATATGGAACATTTAGACTCCATTTGAGTTCCACACATCCGGATAGAGTGGGAATTGAAACGAGTCAAACACAACTACGAGGATTTACCGGGTCCTCCGGAGGTGGAGTTCAAGGTGAGGTAAGTAATTCGACTTCTATTTTTAAATATGATCAAGCATATTTTAGAAAAATGTTAGCTAAAATGATAAGTGTTCAACATCTTCCTTATAGTTTTGTGGAAAATTTTGCTTTCAATGATTTGGTTCAACTTTCCCTACAACCATGCATGAAAAAAGTTTCTCGTTCTACGATTACTCGTGATATTGCTAATGTTGTTGGTGAATATAAATATGCTTTGATCAACACATTTAGATCACTAACAAGTAAAGTTTCTATTTGCGCCGATATTTGGAGTGATAATTTTCAAAAACATTCTTATATAGGAATTACTTGTCATTGGATTGATGATTCTTGGACTTTAAACAAAAGATTAATTGCTTATAAGGATTTTGATGATATTCATAATGCCGCTAATATTAAAACAAAAATTGTTGATATTTTAAATGATTACGGTTTGAATTATAATCATATTTTAAATTTATGTGTTCAAGATGGTTTAAATGCTTTGAAAGTATATGTCGCTCCTATTAAAGATGCTATTACTTACTTGACGAGGCGTAGTAGTTTGATGAAAAAATGGAAAAAAATTTGTAGAACTAAGAATGTGCATCCAAATTTTTTTTCTCTTGATGTGTCAACACGGTGGAATTCTACTTATAAATTGTTAAGAGAGTCGGTTGAGTATAAAGAAACTTTATGTGGTTTTTTCGCAAAAGAAAATTGTGGTTTTCGTTTACATCCTCAAAATTGGGATCATTGCATAAAAATTATTGAGATTTTAGAAACTTTTAATGATGCTACTTTTGCTATGTCTAAAGTTTACGAACCTACTTCTCATTTGGCAATAGAATATTGTCTTAAAATTGTTGGAGTATTAACACGTTATAAATATGATCCATTATTACATGATGCTATTGAACCTATGTTGCAAAAATGGAAGAAATATTTTAATCAAATTCCTCCTATATTTTTAGTTGCTAAAGTGTTTGATCCTAGATATAAGTTAGATGGTGTACATGACATGTTAGAGTTGTATTATGAAAATTTATATCCTAGTGACGAAATTAGTTCTTCTGATCGACCGGATACCGAAGAAATCGTAAGTGGTGTTAAACAACTTATATTAGCATTAATTAGGGAGCATATGGATGCAAATGGTTCTTCCACTTCTTCTTCTTCTTCACATAGTGCTACTAACGTTCCAAATTTGGCCAATATGGATGCTATAAATAGACTTATTTATCAACGTAATCATAAAAGATCACGATCATCATATACTCAAGAATATGAAAATTATATCATGAATTCGACAATGGAAAATATGGAAGGATATTTTGACATACTAAAGTGTTGGTCGACGGTGAAACTTGTATTTCCGACAATGTCAATGCTCGCAAGAGAAATTTTATCGGCTCCCGCCTCAACCGTTGCCGTTGAGCAAGCTTTTAGTGTAGGAGGTTATACCTTGGATGCAACGAGATCAAATATGACCGTTGAAAACGTAGAGAACCAATGCTTGCTTGATGATTGGGTAAGAGCCTAAAAAAGAGCCCAATCGTTAGAAGAGGATAATGAAGAAGACGAGGAATGGACCTCTACGGGCGGAAGTGAAGAATGAAGAATCGAGCCATGATCATTCAACAACAACGTCAACGGGTAAGTTGAGGTAAGAGAACTACGTGGACTTTGATTCCAACATGTTGGATACGTAGGCAACTTAGTTTTAAAATTTTGAACTTAGAATTTCTAAGTTTAATTTTTTAAATTAAGCTCAAGTCCAATTTATTCCCCCCCCCCCAATTTGTTGTAATAAATTTATTTTGTAAGTTACTAAGTTTTTAAATTTGTAAGTTGTAATTTGTAAGTTGTAATTTGTAGTTGTAATTTGTAAGTTGTTTATATACTTTTGTAATTTGTAACTTAAAACTTAAAACTTAAAAGTAATTTATTTATTCTTTCAATTTTTTATAATATTTCATCAATAATAAGTTATATAAACTAATAAACTATAAAGTTAAAACGAACAAAAAACAAGAGTCGAAAACGCGAAAAAAATCCAAAAAACGAGCCAAAAAAAAAAAAAAAGGAAAATAACCGCCGAACCGGCGGTTTTGTAACCGTAACCGTAACCGGCGGTTTGCCGGTTCGGTTTCGGTTGGGAAAAACGTAAAACCGAAACCGCCGGTTTTTAACCGTAACCGGCGGTTTCTGGCGGTTGGGCATGTCTAGTTGGCTCTAATCCTTCATTTGTGTGGAGATCGTTGATGTGGAGTAAAGAATTACTGGAAGATGGTGCTAGGTGGAGGATTGGTCGGGGTAACAATGTCCATATTTTTAAGAATCGATGGATTGTTGGTTTGAATGATGGTCGAATTCATTAAAAAATTGCGAGTGCGTCTATGGTTAGTCGTTTTCTGCTGCAAGATGGAGGCTGGAATGAACCTTTGGTTCAACAAGCTTTTCTTCCTTTTGAAGCTGAAAGAATTTTATCAATGCCAAGGATGGCACCGGATGAGGAAGACCAACTTTTTTTGCCAAAAACGTCTAATGGAAAGTACACTGTTGCATCAGGATACCATATGGAGTATAATCAGATGCAGGTTCTCAGAGAGGTGGAATCTTCGAGTGAGAATACTTTGCAAAAGGTGTTCAAACAAATCTGGAAGCTTCGTGTCCCGCCTAAGGTACGTATTTTTTGTTGGAAGTTGGCACGGGGTCTGATTGCATCAGAAAGTAATCTTGTTTATCATCATGTGCCTACAAATTCTCGATGCTTATGTTGTGATTTTCATTTGGCTACTACTATGCAATGCCTATTTACTTGTCCATTGGCCAAAAATACCTGGAAGCATCAAAAATATTGGAGGATTATTAAAAGGGCTGTGCATGGAGATGGATTGAATTTTGTGATGTGGTGTTTTAGTAATCTGGACAAAGAATGGATGGAATGTATTGTGATGGTGGTTTGGGCTATATGGAAGGAGAGGTGTAAGCTGATACATCTGGAAGTTAAGGATGGTAATGGCATGATTAAATGGCTCAAGTATGATGTGGATTGGGCATTATCCTACTGGGCTGATTTAAAAGGATGCAATAAAGTAGAGAATGTGCTGGAGAATTTTGTGCATAAGGAAAAAGAAGTCTCTTTGGTACAAAATGAGGGAAATCTCTTATTCACGGATGCTGCATTTAATGAAGCTAAAAGATTTTTTGCAGCCGGTTATGTGGTTATTGGTTTGAAGGGGAATGTCTTGTTTGCAGGAGCATCATTGATTGATAACATAGGCACTGTATATGGAGCTGAGCTAAAGGCTTTGGAAATTGGTATTAAGAAATGCATCCAAAATAAAATCAAGATTGCAGGTGTTAGATCAGATTCAATGGATGCAATCAATACAATAAAAAAGGGTGTTGAGGATGGTTCAAAGGAAGGTAAAATTGCTACTATAATTAAGCAAGCACTCCAACAAATCCTAGTGTGGGATTGTCAGTATGTTCCTCGATCACTGAATTGTGTTGCTCATGAGTTAGCTCAAGAAGTTTATCACACTTCACCACCTCAAGATTGGTGTGAAGATGTCTGTCCACAATATTACAAGGATCTGGTTTTATCAACTTTCCGTATGTAATTGTTGTATCCTTGTTATGTTGTCAAAAAATAAAATATACATTAAATGACCATGTAGGCAAATAAAAATGTAAAAATTCACCTTACACATATGAGTAGGGAAAAAAAAGAAGCATTTTTTGGTATTTCGCTGAGGTTGCAAAACCGCAATATATAAAACGTGTTTTTAAGCTATTCCGGAAATGCATGTTTCCTAGTATTATGGAGGTAGGAGAGGCGGTTGGTTTCTTGGAGGCACTCTCTTAGTCGAAGGCTTTTGACTGGGACGATGTGACTATGGAAGGGGATGTCAAATGTTTGGTTGATGCAATCAACTCGTCTACCATCCACAATTCGATGTTCGATGATTATGTTAATGTTTGCAAAAACTATTTAAATACATTCAATAATACTTATGTTTATTTCGTCAAAAGGGGTGTCAATTCTATGACACACGAATTTGCTCAAGTTTTTTTTTTTTTTTGAATTACATTAAATACCCATCCATTTTCCCCTCCCCATGACTCGAACCCAGGATCTAAGGCCTAGGTAGTGGTGCTCTAACCACTTGAGCTATCCCACTTTGTCTCAAGCTTTCTGATACTATAGAAGCTCCCACAACTAGGATGACCCTCTAATCTTTATGGATAAACTCTACAATAAATTGCTGCCTTTTTTAATTAATTATTACTGTTTAGATTTTTTTTTTAATAAAATAGTGTTGTTTGGATGAACTTTATTAAAATAAAATGAAGCGCCCTATGTAAATGCGCATTTCTCCTGAAACAGTAAATGCTTCATTTCAATTGGCGCATTTGTGAAGAAACCAAGGTGCATCCAACAGTGTTGCAGATTGGTGTCAGCAAGACAGGGTAGGCGCCCTTTGAAGAGGCGCCCATCTGGACAGATGGCAAGGTGGGGTCGAACACTGACATATTGATTTTGCAAGATGGAGGAGCGCCTATACATTGGGCGCCTTCTAAAAGTTCATGCTATCATACACCTGCCCCCTTCTGCACCCCTACAATCTCCTACATCCCTACAACCCCATTGACAAAGTGAGATAGTTCAAGTGGTTAGAGCACCACTACCTAAGCCTTAGGTCCTGGGTTCGAGTCATGGGGAGGGGAAAAAGGGATGGGTATTTAACTTGTAATAAAAAAAAATCCCTACAACCCCATTTGAATCAATTAGTGCCCATAAATCAAAGTGTTAGTGTTAAGTGCCCATAAATTCAATAGTGTACTCTTGTGTTCGATTATCCGTTTCTCACCCTATGGGTTAGTGTTTGATTACTCGTTTCAATATGTTGATTCTATTAAATTAAAATATAATAGTTAGGTTTATTAAATTAATTTTTCACCGTATAGTGTTGATTAAATTAAAATCTAATAGTTAGATTTATTAAATTAATTTTTTCACTATATGACGTTGATTAAATTAAAATTTAATAGTTAAGTTAATTAAATTAAATTTTTTACCATATTGATTATATTAAAATCTAATATTTAGATTCTTTAAGAATATAGTGTTAGATTAAATTAATTCTAAGAAAACTTCAACTCAGATTTATGGTTACGAAAGTATTTTCTACCGTCTTTGTGAATATTGAATATAATATTATTTTATAAAATTAATATAAAAATACGAAATCGCAATATAATTTTATTTATTTGGGATAAATCGAAAAATTTGTGAGTTACAAATTTAGTGGATGTTTGCCGACAAAACTATGTGCTTAAAAACACTTCTTTTTTAAATAGAATCACTTTTAAAGTGTTTGTAAACACAAGTAAGTGATTAAATTAATTACTTAAAAACAATTTTGGTCAAGCACCTCTCCCCATGCTTCTAACAACTTCTAAGTGCTTCTAATCATTACACTCACTAATTGTAAGGACCTAAAGCCTAGGTAGTGGTGCTCTAACCACTTGAGCTATCCCACTTTGTCAAAAAAATTAATATTATTGATTATTGTTAAAAATATATTATTTTTATTATTAATATTTTAATAATCATGGTTGACTTAAGAGTTATTATTATTATTAATATATATTTTTCTGATTTTATTATTTATAATAAATGTATATTTTATATAAAAATAATAATTTTATTTTTAAAATAAGAATATTATCATTATTTTTAATATTAAATAAATTAAAAAAATATTATTATTATTTATATTATCAAAAATTATTATACTATTATTTTATATTATTAAAAATAATATATTGTACATACTATATAGTACTCCCGTATTATTTATATTTTTAAAAAAATTATACACCACAACATTTAAAAAATTGATTAGAAATGCTTATTTTTAAAACACCATCTACTTTCAATTTTACCACAAAAATCACCTTTAATCACTTTGAATCAACTACTATTTTTTGCAAACGCACCCTTACTATCTCTAATTAATTCTCATCTGATTCTTGGAATCTCAACTTTGATTTATTTTTGCAGTCAACTAATTAATTCAAATGGGGTTGTAGCCTTGTAGGGATGCAGGAGATTGTAGGGGTGCAGAAGGGGTAGGTGTATGATAGCAGGAACTTTGAAGGCGCCCAATGTATAGGCGCTCCACTCTCTTGCATAATCAATTTGTCAGTGTTCGGCCCCACCTTGCCATCTGTCCAGATGGGCGCCTACCCTGTCTTGCTGACACCAACCTGCAGCACTGTTGGATGCACCTTGATTTCTTCACAAAGGCGTCAATTGAAATGGAGCATGTATTGTTTCAGGAGAAAGGCGCCTTTACATAGGGCGCTTCAATTTATTTTAATAAAGTTCGTCTAAACAACACTATTTTATTAAAAAGAATTCTAAACAGTAATAATTAATTAAAAAAGCCATAAATTGCTAATGCATTAATAAAAACTAAATTACTTTGGTGTCGAAAAAAAAGAAGATATATTCCCTTATGTTTGATTTTGTATTAATATACATAAAATGACCATTTAAGCAAATAAAAATGTAAAAATTCACCCTACACATATGAGTAGGGAAAAAAAAAGAAACGTTTCTTGGTATTACGCTGAGGTTGCAAAACCACAGTATATAAAACGTGTTTTTAATCTATCCCGGAAATGGTGAGGGTAATATTTTGATTATTTTCTACAAGATAAAATATATTTCAGGCGAAATGATAAACCCCATAACAATTCACTAACCCCCAAAATTCCTCGCTCTGCTAGGTTTCCCCGTCATCTCCAATTCTCCAGTCAACTTTCGTATCTTAGCTCATCCGCAATTGAACACCCTTCAGTTTATATGTTTCCGTGAAAACTCCGATTTAATCTCGTGGACAATCAGCTTACAGCAAGAATAAATCTGCTGAACAGTTGGATTGTTGAAAACGAGAGTCATGGCGTCTTCATCGACGAACTTGTGGGTTTTATTAGGGCTTGGGATTGCGGGGATATTGCTTATGTCGAAGAAACTGAAGAGGGCGGTTAAGGCTGATTTTGGAGCGTTTATAGAGCGGTTGCAGCTGCTGCCGCCGCCGCAGCCTGCCCCTCCTAAAGCTCCCCATCCCCTTACTGGTCTCTCTTTCGCGGTCTCTGACGTGTAAGCATATTTAATTCGATCCACTGTGGTTCGTTTTCGTATTTGACTTTGCTAAATCATTGGTATAACTTTTTCTGGGCTTGGTAGTATTTTATTTAAATTTGCATGTATTTGAATGGGGTTGTTTTGCTTGTTTTGTGATTTTAAATAGAATAGAGTGTAGAAAAGAGAATTTATTGTTTGACACTTCACAGTGGATTGTGTAAGTATGGCTTATATGAAATATAAACCAATATATGCTCGGAAATAAGTATGGTTATGTTGAGGGCTTCATGTGAGGATTGTGAATATGGCTTGTATGAAGTAAGTATAAACCAATATATGCTCGGAAATAAGTATGACTATGCAGAGGGTTTCATGTGATGATTGGTGTGATTGCCTACAAATGTTTTTTTGTGGTCTCTTTCCTGTGAAAAGAGAACAAGTGATTTATTTCTTTTCCAAAATCTTGGATGAGAGATTCTGTATAAATTGAGGATTTCATTCCTTGATATTTGTCTCACAAAAAATGATGGATGCTGCTCTCATATGTGTTTCTTGATAAATATGCTCCTATAGTTTCAGCCTAAAAGTTTTAATTATGAGTTTTGATCGTCAGATTTGACATCGAAGGATTAGTGACTGGGTTTGGCAATCCAGACTGGTCCAGGACTCATGAGCCTGCTACTCGGACATGTCCTGTGGTTGCAGCCCTCGTTGATGGAGGGGCCAAATGTATTGGAAAAACTGTTGTGGATGACATGGCATTAGGGTTTGCTCATTACCCTTATTCTAGCTAAGAACTTTTCAAAATCTAGCTTATGACTACATTTTTCTTTTTAATATACGGTTTCATCTTTCGTCTTCTCTAAGCAGTGTTACTGGAGAAAACAAGCATTATGATGCACCGACTAATCCCGCTGCCCCTGCACGGATACCAGGAGGAGCTTCTAGTGGTGCTGCTGTTTCTGTGGCTGCTAAACTTGCTGATTTTTCATTGGGTGAGTCACTACCTTTTCCAGTGAAAAGTGACTTTAGTATATTATTAGATTATGAATGGACATATATGCACTGGTTGTATTGTTTATTGTTGTGGGGTTTATAGTTCCGGTGGTATTTTGGTCCATTTGGTTAGAAAGAAATAAAAGAATTTTTGAGGAGTCAACAGAATCATTAGAAGAAGTTTGGGATAGAATCAAACATAGAGTGGCTCTTTGGGTGACTGGTCACGAGAGTTTTAAAGAACTTTTGTAGACTGGAGTTATGCCCTGTAATTTATATTTGCACTTTGTGTAAGGGATTTCTCATCCCTGACCCATGCTCTCTACATTAATAGCATTAGTAAAATTTTAGGTTTCTCATCAAAAAATGTGCATGGTACTAATTTTTGGTATAGTTGACATTTCCATGATTTGTTTTCATAAAATCTCTTAGATTTGAGTGCCCCTTGACATGGTTTATTTTTTCTAGGTAAGTAAACAGTTCGGAATTTGTTGCATGATGTGTTGATATTAAATTTTAATACTTCTCTATTTAAAATATTTACCGAATTCCACATTAATTGAATAAAAAGTTCTTGTTTCACTGAAATGTGCATCGCATGTATAATGACTTCATCCAGAACCTTCTGAGTTTGGAACACAAGCACATGACGTGTGGTGGAACTAAGATCTCTTATTATTCTTTAACCATTATTGTGTCGATAATTGTAATAAAACCTTGGGTAGATTTTACCGATGCTTATATTAATTTCTTTTGATGAGGAGGAACTATTGGTTTTATCATCCTGTCACTTCTCGGAATGTCTTGAAAGCTTCAGTGTGCTAATTTCTCAAGCATTTTCTATGCATATATATATATATATTGTTATTAATAAGTATGAATAACGTGTATAAATATTGGAGACTTTTGTTGTGAGAAGTTTGACTCTTCATATCCTATTTTCAATGTCGTAGTAGTCTTTCTGTTATATCATGCACACAGTTAACTTTCAAAATATGACAGGCATAGATACTGATGGTGGTGTGAGATTACCTGCTGGATATTGTGGCGTACTTGGCTTTCGACCATCTCATGGGACCGTCTCCCTTTCTGGGGTAGTTCCTGTTTCTGGAGTCCTTGACACAATAGGTATGTATACCAATACCATATCTCGATTTATGCATAAAGATTTAGCTATTTGGAATGTTTGCATTTTCTTTATCTCCCCTTTGAAATATGTGTTCTATACCTTCTCTTCGCTTATTGTCAGTGACTCAGTTGGACTGGTATAACATGGTATAACAATTCTTACACGTGACACCTTAATTTTGTTGATTTTTTTTTTTTTTTTGGGGTGGGTGGGGGTGGGGGTGGGGGAGAGAAAATCTATATAGAATGTAAAACTGCAATGTCCTCACTCCAGAATTCTTCTCCACCACATCATTTTTAGTAACACTGGCACAGGTGAATGGAGTTTGTTTGTGAGAACTCCTTTCTGCTCACTGAATCATTTACATTTTCTTGCATATACTGGTATATATATTTTTCCCTATTATAGTATTATACTAGAAACAATGCAGGTTTCTGTGAATATTGTAGTGTGATAATATTATTGCTTTGTTTGGATGATAATTGCTATTATGGATCACAATAGAAAATTTGGGCAAATAATACTGTCAATGCTGTACAGTGTATACCCAATAACAGTCTTTAGAACCCGATGAGAAAAGGTTATAAGTCTAATGAAAGACATTACTTAGCCCCTAAGGGGGTGTCTGTTTATGGATTTGACTGGATTTGAAATCCAGTAGGTGAATTTGATGAATAGTAGAAGGTGTATTGGAATTTTGTATATGTTTGGGAGTGCAGATTTTGTAGGATTTGATAGGGGTAGGATTTTGAAAATAATGGTTGATTGTGCATTGGAAATGTGTAAAGTAGGGAAGAGAGTGTGTAAGCCTGTAAGGTGAAAAAGAGAAGAGAGACTGTTGAGTTGGGCAGATATTAGATAATAATAATTAAAAGGTGGGAGATAGATGATTGATAGTGTATAGAAAACTGTGTTTGAAAAAAGTAAAATAGGTGTATTATATGGGTATTATAGGGTATAATTTATAGGATTTGAAAAAAAAAATGTGGGGTGGGGGGCCATAAACAAACACACCCTAAGGGTATGTTTGTTTTGGGATTATAGTGGGTGGAGGAAATTCCAGGCTTTGAAGTTCTAGTATTTGAAAATCCTGATAAAAAGTTACAATGTAGGAGTATGTTTTTTTGGGACATTATAGGGTAGGATGGTGAAAATGTTGAATGATACTGTATTATCGTATTATTGCTAGTGTATTGGGAGAATAAAAGGTAGATAATGTGAGTGTATTGAGAGAATAAAATGGAGAGTAGTGGTAGGTGATAAAGTAGAGTAGGATTAATAATAGGATTTCGCAATCCTTGTTTTGAGTCACAAACAAAAGGGGGTTTGAGATCGCAAAGTCCAAAGTCCGGCTGGGATAGTCGCGAAACAAACATTCCCCAAGTGTCTCAAATATTACTTATATTCCAAACATGTTAATTGCAGGGTGGTTTGCGAAGGATCCCAGTGTACTTCGTCGTGTTGGCCATGTACTGTTGCAGGTTCCATATGCCTTACAACGCAATCCAAGGAGTATTGTGATTGCCGATGACTGTTTCCAGTTATCCAAGGTACCTGCAGACCGCATGACTCAGGTGGTAATAAAGTCCGTCGAGAAGCTTTATGGAAGTATGTTCCTTTCCTTTACATCTGTTGTAAAATTTGTCGTTTTGATTACTTCAGTAATTTAGCTTTATGTTTGTTATCCTGGATTGCTTATTAGGCTCACCTTTCAGGACAAGTTCTGAGGCATGAAAAGCTAAGTGATTATATAAGCTTGAAGGTCCCAAGCTTACACACATTCAATGTTATGCAAGCTAATGGAGAGGGGAAACCTCCCATAAGATTCCTAGCGAATGTCATGCAGATGCTTAAGAGGTGAGGTCATAGGTGACACTGCTGAAGCCACCTTGAATTAATGCAGTTTATATTTATATTGCAATTATTGTCTTCTTTTTTAAGAATAACATTTGTTGGTGTACCTTTTCTTTGGTTCAGATCTTGTTATATTTTCTAAAAATCCATTTTCAAATTTCAAATTCAATTTTTTTTCTCAGCTTTGGATATGGTTTCTAACAAGTAACATCTTTGAACTAAGGTAGAAATTGGAGTTGTGTCTGCCATACAAACCAGTTCTTTTATGTTTTGTAACCCGCGTTTCCTTTTTCCATTTGAGCTGAATTTATGCGCTATTCAAATATTCCATTTTAGGAAAAGGAAATAGTGAATTTTCTCTTTAAGAGAGCTTGTGAGTCGGTGAAAATATTGCGAAAAGATAGGGGAAATAAAGGGAGTCAAATTAGGTGACATAATGAATAGGGTTTTCTTTATAGGAATAATTACATTTTTTTTCCTCCCTTTAATATTTGGGGTCAAAATTGGATAAAAGGGGATGAAAGAGCTAACTGGGGCATGCTCCAAGGCAATTAGGGTCTCAATTTTTTGCCCTCTTTGATAAACCAACTATCCAAGCTTTGCCTAACTAATCTAGGCAGAAGGGGGCCTCAATTTGTGCAGGGATTCCTGTGCTGTAGGTCATACCACCCTCATCATTTCATCCATGTTTTATGCACCTTTTGATGTTGTCTGCGTGCCTTTTAATTATATCATTTGATAAGACAAGGTCTTCAACTTTTTTTTGCGCTGACCATGATTATCTAACTTGTTACTATGTTATAGCTAAATAAAGTATGTTTTAATACTCTAATTTCCTAATGGAGTGATATCAACTATGTGATGTCTGCGCTATTTATTTACATATATTTTGCCACTTCAGAGCAACCATTTTGAACAATCCTCCTTGTGGATTTCCAATAGTATTCTTCTTTGTTTCTTACATACAGCCATGAGTTCAGACAAAATCATAATGAATGGATCAACTCAGTAAAGCCTACTCTGGATCCTGTTATCTCAGCACAAATACCGGAAGTGTTGCATTTGACTGATGCAGACATAGAAAAATGTCGAACAATCAGGAGTGAATTGCGTGCAGCTATAAATTCCCTTTTAAAGGTACTCTTTTATGATGCTCCATTTTGATAATGCTATATTTTTGGTGCGTTATACGTTTATGTATCTATTACCAACTAGCAATGCACACAGATGTGGGCAATAATCACACATGCAATAATCAATTATTTTTCAGAACAACCAAGAAGTGTGAGATCTAATTTTTACATTTTTATGGTACAATTAGAATGGATTATAACCTAATTTTTAATTTTTTATGGTACCATAAAAGTGAACTATGTCTTTATTAAACTATCTCAAACCCAAGTGTGAGATTTAATTTTTACATGTTTATGGTACAATTAGAATGGATTATAACCTAATTATTAATTTTCTATGGCAAATGAACTATTTCTTTATTAAACTATGTCAAACCCTTATCTTCATGGATTTTCTATTTGTCACCACCCTATACTGCTAGTGCACCTTCCTTTTCTAATGTTGTGACTTGTGTAGTGTTTAGGATTTGTGAATTCCTGTTTATGATACAATTAGAATGGGTCCTACCCAAATAAACTATCTCCTTATTAAACTATTTCTAACTTTTATCTGCATAAATTTCTATTTCTAACTAGGGGTGGTTCGGTACGGTATACCGATCATACTGAACCATACCGTTATTATACCGAAAATTTCGATATTGAAAAAATCCATACTGTTACCTTACCGAAATCTCGGTATACCGAAATTTCGGTATGTAAAAATTCATACCGATACCGTACCGTAATTTCGGTATACTGAATTTTCAGTACGGTATATCGGTATACCATACCATATCGGTATACCGATTCATATCGAAAATATTGAACCATCATTTCATATCGAAATACCGGTATACAAATTTATACCGAAAATATTGAAGCATTGTTTTATACTGAAATTAATTATTTAAGGTTTATTTTATTTATGTTTTAATAATTAAAGTTATAATTTAAAAATAATATAAAATTATTATTTTATTAAGGTTTCGGTATATCGATATACTGTTTCATACCGAATACTGGAAAATTTTCGGTACCGAAATACCGCGGTATGGTCATTTTCCATACCGTTACCGTATCGAAAATTTCGGTACGATATCATACCGTACCGAAAATATCGATATTTTTTCGGTATGAAAAGCTCGGTATACCGAAATTTCGGTATATTTACCCACCCCTATTTCTAACTGCCTTGTCCTGCTATTTCACCTTTTTCTATTGTTTTCCTTTGGATTTTTGCATTCCTGTTGCATTATGTTATGCTTTAGAACATTGGCTGATGCTTCTCCTAATAAGAAAGATGTTGCATTTAGGAACTTCCGATGCTGACGGATTTAATAATTCTGCTGAGTGTGATCAGTAACACTGATGGTTTTAATTTAATCTAAGAATCTCATTTGATGCTGGCATACATCACTCCATGTTCTTATACATTGCCATCAGTTATTACATTGTAGTTCATGAGCCCTTTGTGTAGTTTATGGAATTGCTTCATAAAAAGAAGTGATTCATATTATTGCTTCTTATCATCGTTATGCGAATTAAATCTGTTGTTAGGGCAACTACCTGAGATCCTGTCTAGTCAATACTATTTTGAGATACTGGGCATCATTTTGATACTTCCATATCTTTGGTTGGTGCAATGGTTACACTAATGCTTGTTAACATGCTGTAAACAGGATGATGGAATATTAGTTATTCCTACTTCTTTTGATTTTCCTCCAAAACTTAATGCCAAGGAGATTTATTCTGAGGAATACCTAACTCGAGCAACTACTCTATCAAGTTTAGCCAGTATGTCAGGCTGTTGTCAGGTTAATGTTCCCATCTCTTTCCACATACATGGGCTTGTGTAATATTGCAAATCATCTCTTGAAATCACTCTGATTTACTGTTGTCATTGTAGGTTTCAGTGCCTCTTGGAGTCCATGAAAAGTGCCCTGTTTCTTTGTCCCTTATTGCCAGACATGGGGGTGATAGATTTCTTCTGGACACCCTGCAGACCATGTATGCATCTTTACAGGAGCATGCCGATTCAACTACTACACCTAAATCATCTGTCAATGTAATGACAAATGAAGCATCAGCTGATTTGGCAAAAGAAAAGGTAAATCCTAATAAACATGTCTTTTTATATTGACAGTGTCGCCTTTACAAGCTATCCTTCATTACGAGCTGAGTGTAGTTTAATCTTCTTTTATATTTTAAATTGGATGATACATGCCATATTATTATTATTATTACTATTATTATTTGGGCCTTATTATTACTATTATAGTGAGCCTTTTTAAGTTATGGAATAAATAGCCTGTGGGCTTTGTTGCTTAGGTTTGAGAATATTTAAATAAGGTTTTCACTAGAGTTAGGGTTTTCACACATATTAGAGGGAAGATTTCACTGGTTACATGGTCCTCTAATCTGAGCTCTCTATATGAAATATGGAAGTTCTCATTTCTATAATTACCAAATGAGTATTGCTGCAATTTTTTTTTTTTGGTCTGCCTATGCTGATCTACGCACTCCAATCATGCTTGCTTCATTTAATTGCCATCCATCCCATGCTTGCTTGTCAAGGTGCACTGATTTGTTTCTTTAATCTTCTTGATGTCCTGTTAATGTGTGGTTTGTCAATGAAATCAGATTATAATATTTTGTTTATGCATGTGGTTTATGTTTTCAAGCTGTTTGACATCTTGTTAACGTCCTCAAAATTCTAGGGCAATCAAGCGTTTAAAGATAAACAATGGCAAAGGGCTATTGGATTTTATACAGAAGCCATCAGGCTCAATGGTAGTATTGCGACGTATTACAGTAACAGAGCTGCAGCTTATTTGGAGATGACGAGGTATTTGAGTTGAGGAGAAATTCTTAATTAATTTAATTTGCTTGGATATTTTATGAACCTATTTAATCTTTCTTACCAGTTTCATCCAAGCTGAAGCGGATTGTTCCCAAGCCATAGATCTTGATAAAAAGGTTTCCATCTGCTCTCAACTTCTTATCACTCTACTTGAGTTGGTCCTTTTTGGATGCCTTTAACAACTTATCCTTTGTTCTTTATAGATATCGACATCTATTGTTTTATCAGCTATATTTTGACTTCTGCAAATTCATATGAAGCTTTAACTTTTCGTTTCCAAATGATACACCATTTGGTGTCTTGTAAAGTTCTATGGCTTTCTTTCCCTTCCAATTTTAGAAATATAGGTACTAGTATCATCTTGCCAGTTGCCACATAAATGTCTGTTGGTGTCCGCTTGTGCATGCCTCAGATGTTATTAAGATGACTGTTGGGAGTTTTCCATAATTAGGTTATATATGATTTATATGCCTTTTTCCTGACAATTTCATATTGTATCCTTTGTGGTCTTGACCTGCTTCCTCATTTTAAACCTAAAGAAATTTGATCTAACTATATCAAATTAGATTTTTATTTGTATATTTTAGGCTCTTTATAATTGTATCTATGTGGAGAAATTTTATGCTGTGATTGTCTGGTACTGCCACCATTAATAATGTTTGTTCTGGATTTGTATGCCTCTAACGATTTCCTGCTCGTTGGTTGTTGTAGAAGTTCTGTTCTATGTTGGATAGAAATAGTATGTAGAGATATGTCTGATACATTCTTAACATGCGTGCAGAGTGTGAAGGCTTATTTGAGGAGGGGAACAGCACGGGAAATGATGGGCTACTTTAAAGAAGCAATGGAAGGTGTGCTCATTTCTTATACAGTATTTGGTAATATTTTTAGGGAATTGTAGAAATTACCAAGGTTTGGTGTTACTTGAAAAAAGTACAAACATTGAAGTTTAAAATTTGGAATACCTCCCGTGACATTTTCTTTTATTTTACATTTCATATCTATTGAGGGTGGAAATTGTATGAAAAACACAATAAAGCCCCATAATGGTTTTCTATAAATAAGTCAAACCTCAACTAAGTCTCGTATTAAGGGTTCAAGAAAGTAAGTTGAGTTGTAGTTAATCAGAATTTTATCTTGGAAAATATTCTTGGGTGAGCCTGGAGATCAGTAATATTTCACATAATTGAATTTACTTAGTTTCCCATTTGAAGAATATAAATTCTAATTACGTCTTTGGTCTGTAATCCTTAAGAGGCATGCACTTCTAAGCACTTTTTTTTTTCAATCATTTCTCAAACTGACATTGTTTGCAGATTTCGGGTGTGCACTTGTTCTTGAGCCAAATAATAAAAGAGCAGCTGAGTCTTTGGATAAGCTAAAGAAGTTTTCTCAGTAGTTCATAGATTCAATCAAGCATCCAGGAATACCTCTTCGATGGTGCCAGTAAAAATTGCACAATTCCAGATCAATTGCTATAGAAAAGGAAGGCCTTGATGGCTGCCTCCCTCTTTGTCATGCAAGCGAGAGGACCAGATGAAAGATATGGGCATTTTGTGTAGCTCTAGGTTACTTCATTATTCGTTTATTATAGAGCCTTTTTTGTCCTCAGATATGCATTTGCGGTTTTGGGGGTATAATTCAAAACCATGTCACTTTTTTCATTATTATTTTAAGCATAACTTAGATCGTGCTAGGTAAACATCCTCTGTTCTTGATTCCTTCCATTTTTTTCTCAGTGAAGAGTCAAACTTTGCTAGCTCGTATTGTGCTTTTAAAGTGCCAATTGTTTATTTTCGTGTGATGCTTTGGGACCCGTTGTGTTTGAGCATTGTGAGTTCCAACAGCTATGGTGCTTCTTTATCCACAGGTGAGCACACACAGTTGTGGAGGAAATTGCTGTTTCAACTTTGAGATTATAAAACGAATGTTTACATTGATTGTTTTAGAATATAACCACTCAGTTCGGTTCAAAAGACTGGATTTGCAGCGTGGACAGATAAAATTAGTCTTATCAGCCAAAATAATTTTATTATGGTGTCTTGTACTAAAATAAAATTTCTATCAAACAAGACCTCTTTTTTTTCCCCATTTGGAGATTACAAATATGAAAAAGATATCAAGTACATGCTTATTTGCATATTAAATTATACTGAGTACATTTTAGCTTATTTGCATTCTAATTTAAACATTGAAATAGTTGTAAATAAATCACAAACTTTAAATATTGTTGTAAATTAGTCTCCTGTGTTTGGATCTAAATTGCTCTTTTAAAAATAATAATGTGATCTAATCTGAACACGCTAGATTCAGAAATAAAGAGGTCACTTGGAAGGCTAATGTGCAACATTTCAAGTTGGTTATTTATTTGCAATTTATCCAAAACTTTAGATTAAATTGCAAATAGGCCTGCAAATCATATCCAGTCCGATCAAACATGTGTACCAGGGTTCAACTAAAAGCAAGCAACAGTTTCTTCTTTTTTCCAGTTTCTATACATACTAAGAATATGAGGTGCAGAAAGTTCATGAGAAGAAAGAGGCACCATCCTCGTCATCACCTGCAAAGAGTTGATCCAACTGTTCATCTGTCCACTGCGGCGCAGACGCTTTGGAAATCGGATGCTTCCTTTGCATCTCAACTTCACAGCTTCCTCGAATGTCTACACCTCCACAAGAGCTGTTCGTATTGTCACTGCCATCTTTTTTGACACTCTCTTCTTCATCACCAGCTATGTCATTGCCAGTATGTTGGCTTATATTTAGATGCTCCTTCTGTCCCTGGATTGCGCCAAGTTTTGGTGAATTCTCACTTATCGAGCATTGGCTCTTCTCAGTGTCATCCCGTCTTATATTTTGCATAATAGATGTCACCTCGCCTGTTTTCGCTGAGATGCATCAAGTGTGTTAAGGGATTAGATAGGTTAGGTTGCTAGCTTTAGCAAAAATTAATTTGCAGCAACACTTGTTTCAAAATTCTTCAATGGAAATGGGTATAGAGTAATTGTGTTGTTTAATGAAAATAAAAGATGATCAATTCACATTCATCATACTTTTAATCCCTAAATTGATAGTTTTACTATATTTCAACACTTTTCCTATGAAATTCAAAATAAATTAATCATTACCCTCATTTAGATTAAAGACCTCCCCTTCCTATAATCATTTTTCCTCGATCATTCCACCATGTAAGTATGTAACTACAATTCTCATTTTAATTCATTCTCATTACCATTCCCATTGAATAATTCGATCCAAAAGCCTTCTAAATTTTCCAAGTACCAGGGAAATTGTAGTCAGAGAGAGATTACCAGGATCTGCATATTGGAAGGGATGGGCAGAGTTGCAGAGTGTTGAGGTAGAGTCACTGTTTTGGCAGAACACCTGCAGATATCAACATGGAAACAGTGAGACAGATTGTGCTAGACCATGACACAATACGTGCATAGAAACTCGTCAACTATCATACAGCTCTAAAATATGACACGTTAAACAGATTATGGACTCTTGCAACCAACTGACATCTCTCCTCAGAGAAGTTTATGATGAATTTCATCAGAATATATATATATAGGGAAAACCCAGTTTAAAGACAAGATATGGGCTCAGGCTTTTAAAGTATCATAATCCCTAGCATTAAGTCATTAACATCTATGGCAATGCCAATCCCTCCAGAATTAACAACAATTATAAAGCCGTCTTCATAAATTTACACATTTATGAAGAAAAAAGTTCTGGACCAAAACAGTTGATATATTAACTTTTCTACCATTTTAAGCTATTATACACAAATCATTAAGCTGTAGCATTGGGTTGATACATGTGCAACAAGTCAACAACAGGTACCTCAGTAATTGATGGAAACCACCACCAAAAACCTCACCTATAAAATGAGCAAAAGAAAAACCCACAACATTTCATACATTTGGGGCGCAATAATTAAAAGGCAACACAATGCATCTAAAAGCAAAAAATAGTCAATTACTAAATAAACAACTTTGATATTGCCATCTTTGAGTAGCATGAGAGAGATTACAACTAAAGAACTACAAGCAGTGCAAATCACAGTAACACCTTTTGCTTCACAGCTAATAACATTAATTCAATTGGCATTGACATAATAGGAATATTTCGTCTATTAAGCTCCTGCCTTAGTTTATCAGTTGTTTCTAAATTAGTTTTGTTACAATGAAATTCCCCCATAGCTCTTCATTACTCGACTGATCTAGGTCACCAAAAATATATTTGGCTTAGACCATTATAGATAGAGAAGTTGAATGAGACAATACTGCATTTGTTGCAGACCACTATAAAAATAAAACTTATGTACTTATTCTCTTGGCTATAAAATTCATCACATTGAAGAAAAATGTACCTTCACCAAATTTCTCTGTGTGATATTGAGATAATGCGTTGACCTTACAGGAGAAAATATTGCAACCTGAGACGCAACTTTTAGGAGTCATTGAAAATGAAAAAGATTCTGTATGCTGAAACTATCAGATTATGCTATATCAAACACTTCAAAAGAAAGCGTGAAACTACAATTGGATAATACCTCCTTAAGTATTAGAACTGTACCAATAGTCAAGTTCTTCCCAAACTCACTCTGAGAGAGGACCTCGTGATGAACACTAGCGCCAACAGTACCAGTGGGATCCTAAATATGTAGATGATCAAATCAAACATATACTCAAATCAAACATATACTCATAGATACTATCGTAATTATTGTTATGGCTGTCCTTTGTACCTTCAACAACACCATCAAACCTCCAAAACCATTAGGTGTGCAAGACTTGATAACAGCCACAACCTAACACAAGAGAATCATACATGTCATGGGTAGAGTAAAAGTTTTACTATGTCTATACATACAAGAGACCCCATATAGGTTCAGCAAACAATCAGGGTTATGTTATGTCAATGTGTGAACAGGACTGAACAATCTTAAGTTTCCCCTACTATCTCACAAGTCTACCAATTGAAATCATACTATTTCTGCCAATTAAAGAAATGGCTCATGAAGTGATCAATTGGACTTCCATTACATCAATTCCACCCTGTCTCGGAAAGTTCAAATTTGTTTGGGCGTGAATGCTCTTATGTTTAAAAAACTTAATTCAATACCTGAATAACCTTGTCACTGTTGCCGCATTTTTTGATAGCGCTGATTGGCATACTTGGAATCAAACCATCTTCAGCGCCTACAGAATCCAAAGATTTCACAACCATCATTAATATCCATTGCACCTAAAAGTAATTGAACTTATGCAAATTCACGCATATAACTACAGTAATATCGACAAAATCTCATATCAAAAGGTTGCCTAAAAATCAACCCACCATTAGACATAAATCATAACCAAAGCATAACAAGAACTAAGAAAACAAACAAAATTCGCGTGCACAAAATCACAGTACCTAGAAATTGGAGGGCAGAAAGCCAAGGATGGCGAGTGAAATCATCATCAAATTCCGCAGTGTCTTCAACTGCCCTCCGAATATACTCTTGAGTAGAAATTACGCCGTCATTATGAATGTTACCATTAAAACCCTCGCAATTATCATCCTGATTGTCTGGGAAATTCTGATTCTGACGATCGATATTTTTTCGAAGCATTGCGGCTTGAACAGCTCCGGCGGGTCCAGGAATAGTGCGAGTGCGGCAAGCGGAGGAAGGCGGCGGTTGCTCTTGTTCGGGGGGGTTTTCTGTGGGTGGTGCCGGTTGCGAAAGAGGATTTACAGCGGCTACAGAAGTGGAACGTCGTTGTTTGCAAGGGCGGAGGAGAGCAGGGAGATCAGAATCGTCTAGATCTAAAGCTTCCCATGGCTCCACCTCCATTTTTGTATCTTCTACTTGGAGGGAAATTGTTATAGCGCTAACACAGAAGTTGAACCTCACTCTCCGGTTCGGCTTATTTTCAGTTCGATCCAATCCGTGTATACTCGAAAAAACCCGGTTTATGAGGGATGTTTCATAACTTTCATTGTTTCCAATCAATTCTCGCCGATTTTTTTAATTACATTGTATACCCTTCCTTTCTCTTCCCAACTCGAATCGGGACCTTAGAACCACTTGAGCTATTTCACTTCGTCCAAACCAACTTTAAAAAATGCTTAAATTTAAATAATTTCCATCACATACTCTAAAATTTATATGAAAACAGCCGTCCTTTTCGCGTAAGCAACAATTAATCCAACCTTAATTTTGACAAAAGAAAAACTGTCTGAATTTTCCCCTATATATGCAACCTCTCCCTCTAATTCAAGAAGATTTTAAGAGGTATCAACTCGATCCTTTTCAATAATAATAATAAAAAAAGGTATCAACTCGCTTCATCTCGATCTCTTTGTAATTCCATGCATTTTCTTATCAATATATTTGTTATAATTATGGTTAATTCAGGCACCTTTTTTGGGTTCCTATTCTGTAAACAATGCATTCATTAATCATGATATATGATTTTGTCCAATTTGTTTTTGCAGAGACGACGAAAAGAAAGCCAATTTTTCGTTCATATATATATATATATATTTAATAGGGTGGGATTAATATATTAGGAAATAAAGGATAAAAAATGGGGTCTCCAACTCATGTGAGTTATAATCATGGGTATGGGAGAACAGACAGTACTCCAACAAGATCTCTGTTGGAGAATCTGTTGGGCCTTCTCAAAATTCGGATTAAGAGAGGCGTAAATCTGGCTGTTCGTGATGTCCGAAGCAGTGATCCCTATGTTCTTATCACAGCCGGAAATCAGGTTCTTTTCCCTTCATTCTTTTATTAACACTTTCTAAATTTGGATTTTAATTTGTATGTTGTCGATGGCGATGGCGATGCAGAAGATGAAGACGCGCGTTATAAAGAAGGATATAAATCCGGAATGGAATGAGGACTTGACACTTTCTGTTTCTGATCCAAATCAAACTGTCTATATTGTGAGTCTTGTCTTTAACTACTCTCACAATTTCATGAAAGTTTCCATTTTAAGCCTTAGACCGGTTGGGATTTCCCGTTATAGAATGATGCAACATTTTCTAACGTGACACATAAAAAGTGTAACTATATCTATATGGAATAACACCTAGCTAAAAGTGTGAAAATTGAGATTAAATGTGTACAGGATAATTATAATGTTTAATAAGAATAAAAACTAATCAATCATTGCACTATTTCTCAACCAAGCAAAATACTATTTTCATTGTGAACGTTTGCAGACGGTGTTTGACCACGACACATTCAGCACGGACGACAAGATGGGAGACGCAGAGTTTGAAATCAAAACATTCTTAGAAGCGTTGAATATACAAACAAAAGGGCTCCCGAATGGCACGAGGATCAAAACAATACCACCTAGCAGGTCGAATTGCTTGTCGGAAGAGAGTAGTGTTGTGTGGAGAGATGGAAAGGTAAGTCAGGATATGTGCCTCAGATTGAGGAACGTCGAATGTGGCGAAATCGAGCTTCAACTCGAGTGGCTTGATGTGGCTGCTTCTAATACTTCATAGACATCTTAAGCTATATATTATATCCTTGTAAATTTATCTTTTACTCTGCAATAGAGTTTGAATATTTAACCACCAACTCTTGATAATCTTTGTGCTATACTATAAACTAACAAGTGGATTTTTTTTCTTTACATACTTGATCAATTTCTGCTTCTTGTCCTAATGCATCCGATAACTCAAATTTATTTATCAATTCAGAATACATATAAGCCCTTCAACTATTGTTACAGGACTAATTAAGTAAGCCCTTTATGTATTTTTGGAGGCTTGTGATGAACGACCAACAGTAAACTACCTTGCATATTCATTTCTAAATTAGGAATTGTGACATCACTCCAATTCACAAATTGTACTCCTCTGTCCCCCAAGTAAAATATTAGTACTCCGTTTCATTGTACACTAAATATATTGTTTATTTATGTATTTTTCAAAAAAAAGAAAGGGAACTCTTATGTGGGCAACAAAAAAAAAAAAAAAACGTCACTTGATGTGGATTTAGAAGAAAAAATATAATTTTTAGTCCTGTAATTCAGATATAGTTCCTTTAATCCTATAACTTTGCAATCTCTCAATTTTAGTTATGAAAGTATCAATTTTAGTCATGTAACTTAGGCATAATTCAATTTTAGTTCTATAATTTTGTATTTTTTCAATTTTAATCCTACAATTTTGCATTTTTTAATTTTAGTCCTATAACTTTTCTTAAAATTGAAAAAAAAAATTATTTTGGCCCTGTAACTATCATTTTTTTTAAAACGTCCAAGAAAAGATTAAAAAATTCATTTTGTCCCATAATTTCTTAAATTGGTTAATTTACGTATAATTTTTACCTTTTTACGTCCAATAATGAGGAAGAAAATTATGTCCGGTAACTTTAACCTTTCCTAAAAAAGATTACGTCTCATAATTTCGTAAATTGGTAAATTTAAATCATTTTTCTTTATTCTGCAAATTGTAAATAATGACTTGTAATTTTTTTTAATCCACATGATCATTATTTTCCACACTATACAAGTTAAGATCGACCATGTTCCAATTTACATCAGTTATTCATAATTTTTATGCGGACGTGACAAAAGTGAGTGGAATGATATCGTTTGAGTGTCTCCAACAAAAAAATGGACGTAAATTAATCAAGTTACAAAATTATGAAACGTAAATTAAAGACGTTTTTTTAAAAAGGTAAAAAATTACAGGTCGTAAATATCTTTTCAGAACTACAATTGAAAAGTATAAAGTTACATAACCAAATTTAGAGGTCGTAAATATCTTTTCAGAACTACAATTGAAAAGTATAAAAAATTACAGGTCGTAAATATCTTCTCAGGTTCGAAACCCCTAAGGTGCAAACAATTTCTATGGGGCCATGTCCATACAGAGCGCAAAGCTCTGGCTTTAAACGGGACCCCCGCAAGTGGGCGGTGGGATTGGTCCCCCGGGATTAGTCGGCCTTGAACCGGATACCCGAGACTTCAAAAAAAAAAAAAAAAAACATAACCAAATTTAGACTCGATCCAAATTACAGGACTAAAATCGATATTTTATCAGATTTAGAATGTTTAATTGAGAGAAAACGTCACCCAGGCGGTTATTTGAAAGAAGGGCCCCTTTGTACAATTTAAAAAAGACGAAGGGATCATTTGCACCTAAAATTACATAAAAAAGGCTTACATGATACTACTAGAGTATTAATTGGAGGGCATTTTTCGCAACAAAAAAAGTAAACGGGTCCACCCCTGTCCATATGTTGATGGTTCGTCAACAAAAGAAAGGTAGACGGATCCTCCACCGTATGAAAAGAAACGCCGCAGAGAGATGAATGCGGCAGTGGGATTCATACTAGGTAACGTGAAGCAGCTCCTGGAAGAGTATGCGCATGAGACGAAGGAATCGAAGCAGCAATTGGAGCTGCTGATGAAAGATCTCCCCATTCTGGATGGGATTCTTATGGATTCGGCCAGTCTCCAGAGGAGAAAGCTAGACAACACGCGGAAAGCCCTGATCCAGGAAATACGCAGCGCCGTCTACGAGGCCGAAGACATCATCGACACCTACGTCACCCACACGGTCGCCAAGTCTACCTCACGCAAACCCAAATTCCCCACTTCCAAGTGGCATACCGGACCGTTGGAGTCGGTGTGCATAAAAATCAAAGACATCTACACAAGGATACCCGCCATTGATATGAGATTCCTCCATGTTGCAGAAGGAGGACCCTCCCCCATTATTGAGGTAATTAGATTTTTTTCACATTTCTCATTTCAATGTACAGTATTGATTTAGGCGTATAAGCACTTTGACTCGAAATTGATGCTCTGCCTGCCTGGATTCACTACTCTTCTACTGGGTCAAATTCATAGACTCCATTTCTTTTGCCATAGAATTTTATAAATAATTGTTATGAATAAATTGACCTATAATTTATGATTGAAATGTGTCCATGTAAAAATAAAGCAATAGGAATAGTTTTATTTAAAATAAGAGGATGAAAATAATGAATTTGAAACAAAAATAATAAGAATAATAATAAAATTTAAAGAAAATATCACTTTTGTTCAAAAAATTGGTCACTCAATTATTCTTTTATATCAATTTTGATGCTGCTATTTAATTCCTAAGGGCATGTTTGTTTTGGAATTTTGAAATCCGGATTTCAAAATTTAGTGGATTTCAAAATTCTAATGTTTTTGTGTTTTGTGTTTGTTTTGGGATTTATGTAGTGTAGGATTTAACTAGGATTATAGGTTTTATAGGTGGTTTGTATGTATTTATATGGTTGACTTTTATAGGGTTTGTAGGTATTTATAGGGTGGGATTTTGAAATCCTGAATCAAAATCCCAAAGTGTAACGGGGGTATTAAAATCCCAAAGTGTAACGGGGTGGAGTTTCGAAATCTCAAATCCGGATTTCTCATCCCAAAACAAACATGTCCTAAAGGATTGACTAATGGAGAAAAGATTTTGAGCGTCAACTTTTATAATTTTATTTTACTTCATTTTCTCTCTTATGGAGAAAAGATTTAATGCAAAACTATATGCAATTAAAAGCAATATACACAAATTATAGTACTCCGTATTATACTCAGCTTCACTGTGAGATGGTCTCATCTACAACTTCCTCTATAAAATATGTATCAAACAGAAAAACAAGCTCGTAAATATAGTAACACATACTTATGAATTGATCCATGAAGAATCTGCAAATGTGCCCTTCCCTCTAAAAATTACTCCCTCCGTCCCACAAAGATAGCTCCATTTGACTTTACACACAGATTAAGAAAAATCAATAAATGTAGTCAAATTTAACCAATATGTCAATTTTGCCCTTGAAATCTCATACTTCAAAATCTGCTAAGCATTAATTACTCTTATTAATTAGGGGTAAAATTGACAATAATTCATTTAATACTAAAATAAAGAGGAAATGAAGCTATAATTTGGGACATCCAAAAAAGGAATATGGAGCTATCTTTGTGGGACGGAGGAGTACTACTTTTTTCAAAAAATGTAAGAAGTCGATCAAAAATATTCAAATATGGATGTCATTAAAGGACGTTGTTATTCCCTGAGTTTGATCAATCTACTAATTAAACAGGCTCCAATATTAAGAAAAGACAATGTGGTGGGTTTCAAAGATGAGTTGGAAAAATTAATGGGATACCTGAGAGAAGAAACCAACAAGCTGGATGTGATCTCCGTAATTGGTATGCCAGGCCTCGGCAAGACAACACTTGTTGGCAAGATTTTCCATGATCCTAAAATCCAATTCCTGTTCCCTACACGGATATGGGTTTATGTTTCTCAAGAATTCACAGCAAAGGACATCTTTCTTTCCATTCTTAAAGAGATTGGCGTCAGGGTTGATTCGGAGATTAATCGCAAAACAGATGTGGAGCTGGCTGAATTGGTCTCTCGTCATCTGATGCGTGGAAGATTCTTGCTTGTCATGGATGATGTTTGGACAGCTGAGGATTGGGAAAAACTCAAAATTGCTTTGCCCATAAATCATAAGAAGAGTAAAGTCTTGATCACGAGCCGCCACAAGGAAGTTGGTCGGTGTGCTAATCGTGATAGAAATCCTCATATGCTGCGTTTCTTGGATCAAGATGAGAGTTGGGAGCTTCTTCAGTATGAGGTTTTTGGTAAGCCCGAGTGCCCTTCTGAGTTGAAAGAAGAAGGAGAACAAATTGCGAAACAATGTCGTGGGCTGCCACTTGCAATAGTGGTCATAGGAGGCATTCTTGTCAAAAGGTTTTCAGCATCAGGTGAAATGGGTGCAATGAGAAGGGCCTGGAAAAAAGTTGTTAAAAGCTTCAATACATATATTATAGATAACGACACAGAAAAACGCATGGAAAAAATCATTTTATTGAGCTATGAAAAATTGCCTTATCACTTGAGAGACTGCTTTCTTTACGTGGGCATATTTCCTGAAGACTTTGAGATCCCGGCATGGAATTTGATCCGCATGTGGATTGCAGAAGGATTAATTCAACAGAAGGAGAATGTTACCCTTGAGGATACTGCAGAAAGCTATCTGGTCGATCTTATCGACAGGAACTTAGTTAGAGGTGACAAGTTTAAGCCCGATGGTAAAGTCAAAACCTTCCGCATTCATGACATGCTACGCGATTTCTGCAGAGCTGAGGCCGGAATTGAAGGGGAGAATTTATTCCAAGAATTTAAGATGTCAGGCGATGGAGGTTTTCAGCCCTCTTTTTCTGAGGCACACAAGTATCGTCGTCTTTGTATTCACTCCAATGTCTTGAAGTTTCTTTCAGAGAAACCTCAAGGCCCAAGTGTCCGCTCGTTTGTATGTTTCTCTAGGGAGGAAAGTGAAAGTTCCATTCAATCAGCAGATGTCTCATCCATTCCCGCGAGATTTAAACTGCTCAGAGTTTTAGATATCAAGCCCATCAGAATCACTAAACTTCCCGTTGACATGTTTAAATTGCTTCATTTAAGGTACATTGTCTTCTCCTTCGATTCAGCGGTTCTTCCTCCTCTTTTTTCCAAACTTTGGAACCTTCAAACACTTATAGTAGATACCACAAAGCGAACACTCGACATTAAAGTAGATATCTTGAACATGGTTCAGTTAAGGCATTTCAAGACGAATTTCTCTGCTACTTTACTCAAGACAGGCAAGAGTAATAAAGGAGGTGAAAAGATTCAAGCAATGGGATCAATTTCGCCTGAAAGCTGCACTGTAGAAGTTTTTGACAGGACTCCCAATTTGAAGAGACTGGGTGTTCGCGGGATACTAGCCATCATCTTAGATGATGATGACACGAGAGGATCATTTGACAGTTTCAAAAAACTGGGTAATCTTGTAAAGTTGAAGCTTGTTAATGAGTTAGTACTTTGCTTACGTTCGGAACAACAGCTCCGCGGGCTTCCTCCAGCTAATAAATTCCCAAGTCAATTGAGCAGCCTAACATTGTGTGATACTTATCTGGATTGGTGTCACATGTCTGTCCTGGGATCACTTGAGAAGCTTGAGGTGCTGAAGCTCAAGGACAATGCATTTTGGGGAACAACATGGAAGGTAACTGATGGAGGTTTTCGACGTCTTGAAGCCCTGCGTATTGGAAGGACAAATTTGGAAAACTGGGTGGCTTCTCATCATCACTTCCCTGCACTAAATCATCTTGAATTGAGTAATTGTGAGAAACTCAAACAAGTTCCAACCGGGTTTGCTGATATACCGTCTTTTCAACTCTTGGAAATGCACTGTTCTAGACAAGCAACCGGGTCTGCTAAGGCAATTTATAGAAGCAAGAGAAGACTTGAAGATCAGCAAGTGCCCGTTGTACGTCGTTTTAAGCTCTCCATATCTCCTCCCGAACTATGATCACCCTTCACTGGCACTTTCTTTCTATCTATGTAATATAAGATGTTCACTTCACCACTATATTTAGTGGTTCATGCTCCATATATTCTTTTCTGAGTTGAATAAAAATTCGATATTAAAAGAATTTCGTCTAATCTAAAGATTGTTCGCAACAATTATTAGTGAAGTTGATCCATTTTTTTATGCCATGCTTTAAATTTTCAAAGAGTTAAAAGAACGACAGCGTATATAATTCAAGTTTTCATAACCTGATAGATCAGTTATTTTTTTGAAACAAAAGCACATCCCCTGTTCACTGATTTGCCTCAGTGGGTTTGGTTTCCTACAACTTTGTGTTTTATGTGATATTTTATCGTTTTAACTCATTAAAATGTTATAAAACTTTAATTTAAACAAGCTTTAATTGAAATGTATACTCCCTCCGTCCCAAGATTTTATGCACACTTTGATCGGCACGGAAATTAAGAAAATGGAATAAAGTGATGTGTAAGGTAAATAAAGGAGGGGTATTATTGGTAATTCATTGATTAAAGTGAAAGAGATTTGATTAAAGGTAAAATAAAGGAGGGGCATTATTGGTATTATAGTTTCATTTTTTGGAGTGTGCAAAAAATGTTGTTAAGAAAAGTATGCATAAAATCCTAGTACGGAGGGAGTATCATTTTTGCATAAACTTGAATGATATGGTTTCACAAATCTCATTTTGTAACACAAAACTAGCTAAATTGTTGAGTGTTTAGACTACAAGAGTGCTATAAAAGTTGGGTGAAGTTTATTTTTGTACTGTGTTGATCGACTCAATCAACAATATAAGATGTAATCAAAGTTTATCTTTTCTTAGATTTAGTCCTTTTTTTCACACACTCATAAAATTGATCATTAAAGTTCACTTTCGCTCCCACTTTTGGTTACGTCATTAATTTTTGCTACCCCTTACCCTCACGCTCTACATAGAAAATATAAACTAAAATTGAGGAATTTTTTTTTGGTCTAGTAAGTTTAAGATAATCCAAAATAAATTATTTAAGTTTCAACTTTACAAAATACAACATTTATATTTCAATTTTAGTCATTTTTTATCCAATTTTAATAGATTATCTTTGAAAATAATTAAAGTTGCTTGAATTCTTTTTTTTTTTTTACGGTCCACCACATCGCAATCCATAATGAGATGTTATTTTTAGAGGGCAATGGCCTCAAATTTGGGTGTAATGGCCTCAAATTATCCCAAATTTGGGTGTAATGGCCTCAAATTATCCCAAATTTCCCACTTTCAACTGGGCCATATTTGGGCCACTGGCCTCAAGTTTCATAAGTTGACCTAATGGCTAGGAGGATTTTATTTTGATGTAATAGGGTTGACCTAATTTTTTAACTAGATTTAATTGAACATAGAATTCTCTCTCTTTCTTTTAGTAAATTTAAATTTCGAACACACGCAGAAATAATGTTTCATACTTTTGTATTTTCACTTGTTATGTCCGATTTTATTTTAGTCGATTTTAGAATTTACGACATGTCTTCATCAATTTATAATTTATATATTATTATAATCATTTTTTCAAAATAAAAATTTATCTTTGTACCTCATGTTAGTGATAATGTCTTGTGTCATCTTTTAAGGCAATTTTTTTTTTTTTTTTTGTAAAAGTGGCTTAAAGCAATGTATACGTTGCAAATTAGTAAAACACGTAGTGAGTTTTAAAGGAAAAGTGACAATTTTTCTCTATTTCCACTAAAAAAATTTGGTGCTCCCACGCTGCTATTGAAAGGGCGAGACTTACAATTTTAGCATAATACTTTGTACATTTGGTCCATTTGGATGTATAGCGTTGTATGACACAGTCATGTGCAGTATAACCATACAATTATATTGTGAATTTTTTAACTGTACAATACGAATTTTCAATCGTATATATAATGTAAATTTGGATCGTATGCAGAGGTCACCGGATTCCAAACGTATCCAAGGATTATATATGCTTAAATGCTAATTCTATTGGAGGGTTGAGTCAAAATAATCTTCTAACAGTCCCAAAAAACTTGAAAATAGAGATTAGGGTTTGCACAAAAATTAGTGGAAGTTGAGGACAAAAAATTCGGCAAATTCAAGGTTAACCCTAGCTAGTTTATTTAATTCAAGAAAACCATAAAAAGTGGTCCTATATCATACTAGTTAATTCTTTCTTTTCATAAACCTTTTTATATAAATTAAAAGTGAAATCTTTATAGAATTCGAAGTTTAAGGCATGCAATGGATAAGGGACAAAAGAAGAGCAGCTCCCTTGAAGTGATCAAAAAATGGCATGCCCTTTCATGCTCATTAAATCGCAAATTACAATGGAAATTTTGTGGCATTCAAGCATTATGTTTGGAGTTTATAACATCGATAAGGTTTGTTTATCTGACACGCCAATCACTGCCCCCTCTTCATTTTTATTGTCTTCATAAATACGATAAATGGCCTAGGAATATTAAATAAATACATCAATATACATATTAATATAGACAGTGAGGAGCATGGGGGGTCTAATATGATGATCAAATTCAAATGCATGGAAGACTACTAATTCTTTGATTAATGAATATAATCTTTGCACCAATATGTGCGTGCTACTTTGCTGCTGCCAATGATGATTTTTCCCATGTTATTGGTACTTGAGGTGTTAATCAATCGATACTTAGAGGTCCATCGATCCAAAACTATACATGTACGAACTCATTTGATAGATATGTTGAGTTGTTCAGATATCTCAACTGTTCTACATTAAATCGTAAATGACATAATTTTTTTATCATTTGGTATACACAATTATATAAATATATTTTTATAAAATTTATTTTAAATATGCAGATTAGACATTTACATGGACCTAATTAACTACATATCTTAGACTAATCTACCCTATTAAATTTAGTCTAAGCATTTACGATTAGTCTAGGATATGTTCAATCCTCTTTTTTTTTGCATCATAATTAAATATATGTGGGTTCATCACTATCTTTTTTCACTTGTAACTTTTATTCTAAATCAATCAATTAAATGAAAAGCTCAAGACACATATATGTACAATATAAAATGCACAACATCCTAGCGTAAATAAAATCATTGTTTAATCTTTTTTTTTTCTGATTTTCTAAACAAAAAACACTCATATAAAAAGATTTAGCGGTGTGTAAGTTAAAATAAAGGAAGAATATTTTATTTGATGCAGTGAAATGTAAAAGGGATTCAACAAATTATATAGTGATTATTTTTTAAAATAAAATGATTTTGTATAGTTATTAATTTTATAGATTATTTTCATTTTAAAAATATGTAAATAATCATGTAACGTTACAATAAAAAAAAAAAAAAAAAAAAAAAGGTCAAAGTAATCACAAAAGTTAGGGGAATATTTAATTTTTTTTAAATCTTCCCCTTTCATTATATCCAATGTCTCATAACTTGCCACATCACCCTACTAATACCTACTAATAAAATATACAACCCCATGAAATAAAAATACAACTAGCGGTCAACTTGAGAGAATTTGACAAATTATGAGACATTGAATATAATGAAAGGTTTCCGAAATAAAGTGTTGTGGGGAAACAAGTCCAAATAAACACACAACTACTGTATCCATAAACGGTCCACAAGCCTTAAAAAGCTTTCACGAAACAAGACTAACACACGACAACAACACACTGTCACACGCCCATAGATTAAATACTGTTTCTTCAAATCCCCAATTATTGATAAACTATGTATGTATGTGTACGTGTATTGAGAATTGGAGATTTTAAAAAGTTGGACCAATTCAGATCGCATCTAAAATAAATCACCCTTTTAAAAATCTTGATATATGCATGTATAATTTGATTTTATTAATATACGAATTATGAATATTAAAAGTATTTGAAACATGGAATAAACAATATTGACGGACTCGACTGCAAAAGTTTGCAATATTCATGTTATCAAAAAACAAAAGCTTGCAAAATTCATCCATCTAGGGGATGCTGGTGATGTGAGTCTCATACAAATTAATTTTTTCTATAAAGTTTCGTAACTTTTTAAATGATGTTATTTTTAAAAAAAATTATAAAATTTTAGAATTTTTACACGTACCGCTCACCGAAGCTACCGAAATTCCAATAGCAAGCGAACTAACTTTACTTGCATGCCACAAATATATTCAATTCAAAAAACAAATTAATTATCATTCCAAAATAAAAAATTAACAATATAAAACTAAAATTAAAACATTTTAATTAAAAATTATAAAACTTAATTGAAAAAATTAATCTGTAAAAAATTAAAATCGCCAAAGTCTAACAGATATGATAGCAATTTTGCATTTTATTTTATTTTTACAAAATTTAATATGCAGAAACAGGAACATACAAAGAAAAGGAATTCCTTTCAAGCATGTTTGATTTAGGATGGTAGTGGAAATGTGGAAATTTGGATGGTAAAGTTTAGAAATTAAAAAATTGGAAAAAAATTAGTCACTTTCAAAGTGTCAAGTAATTTACTCTCAATGTGAGACACGATTTCATGCAAAATTTTAATAGTATTTTAATTTTATTTTATTTATGTCAAATCAAGTTAGTATGAGCGGTAATGTAGTACTCTCATAATTAAATCAAATTTTAATAGTATTTTTATTAATGTAATACTCCCCTCTTTTTTAATAAGTGATTTTTAAATTTTTTTTTTTAAACAATTAAGTAATGTTATTCAACATTTGTTCTTATTATGTCATCTATTTAACTTTAGAAAATCTCATAATTTTTAAATTACTTTTATTAACTAAATACTTTTTTTTAATTTCAACAAATTTCACGAAAACAACACTAGAACGTCAGAATATTAATATAAGACAAGTATAGTTTTGAAGAATTTTATGTCAATTTTTTAAAAATAAAAGTAGCTACTTTTAGGGGATGTTTGTTTTGGGATTATGTAGGATGAGGGAAATCTTGGGATCAATAGTAATTGTGTGTGTTTGTTTTGAGATTTTGAGTAGGATAAGATGTAACTTTATGTCAAAGCAAATTGTGTAAAAGTAATAGTGAGATGTATGAATTTAGTTGTATGGGAAAATTTGGATGTAAAATCTCGAAGTCTACAAATTTGTTAGTGAAATCCAAAAGAGCAAACAAACAGGAAAAAACAAAGCAATGGAAATATAATTACTAGTCCCACGCCCATTTCCACCACCCACACACACTTTGCTTTGGGGACTGCAAGTGCAAGTGCTACCTCCCTTTGCAACTCTCAAAGCTGCAACTCTGCTGCCTCCCTGCATCTTTATCTATTTCTATTATACTACTACTAACTTCAAATACACATGCTACTCCCACTCCCATTAATATCCCAACAAACCTCCCCCCTTTCTCTCCAATATTTCACATAAACTCAATTCATTTCTCCAAAAATGATCTCCGGCGCCGATTTCTACCACGTCATGACGGCGGTTGTCCCTCTCTACGTGGCCATGATCTTAGCCTACGGCTCCGTCAAATGGTGGAAAATCTTCACCCCTGATCAGTGCTCCGGCATCAACCGTTTCGTCGCCCTGTTCGCCGTCCCACTCCTGTCTTTCCACTTCATCGCCAGCAACAACCCCTACAAAATGAATCTACGCTTCATCGCCGCCGACACGCTTCAGAAGCTCATCGTCCTCGGCCTCCTCACCATCTGGGCCAACTTCACCAAAAGGGGCTGTTTGGAATGGACCATAACTCTCTTCTCCTTATCCACTCTCCCAAACACTCTGGTCATGGGCATCCCTCTCCTCAAGGGCATGTACGGCGACTTCTCCGGCAGCCTAATGGTGCAGATTGTGGTCCTACAGTGCATCATTTGGTACACTCTAATGCTTTTCATGTTCGAGTACAGAGGGGCCAAGATGTTGATCTCTGAGCAGTTTCCGGATACAGCTGGCACCATTGTGTCCATCCATGTCGACTCTGACGTCATGTCGTTGGACGGGAGACAGCCGTTGGAAACCGAAGCGGAAATTAAACAGGATGGGAAGCTCCATGTGACTGTGAGGAAATCAAACGCGTCGAGGTCGGATATATATTCGAGAAAGTCGATGGGCTTTTCGTCGAACACCCCGCGTGCGTCGAATCTGACGAATGCGGAGATTTACTCTCTGCAATCTTCGAGGAATCCTACGCCGAGAGGGTCAAGTTTCAATCATACTGACTTTCACTCTATGATGGGGGGCGGTAGGAACTCCAACTTTGGCGCGAATGACGTTTATGCCTCTCGTGGGCCGACTCCTAGGGCTTCTAACTTCGAGGAGGAAAGTGGGAATAAATCGAGATTCTACAATGGAGGTGTTAGTAGCAACAACGCGCAAACGCAATATCCAGCTCCGAATCCGGGGATGTTTTCGCCGTCGAAAGCGAATGTGGGAAAGAAGGTGGCGAATGGGCAACAAGAAGGCGGTGGGAAGGATCTTCATATGTTTGTTTGGAGTTCTAGTGCTTCTCCTGTTTCAGATGTGTTTGGAGGGCATGATCAGCAGCATCCTGTCTCTCCTACCAAAGGTACGCGCTACTAGTATATTTTTCGATTAAAAATAAAATTACATAATTAATTAGTTTGGAATGTTTAATATTAGTGGAGGGAGAAAGGGAGAATAATGAAGAAGCAGGTGGTAATTATGGGGTGGAGGAGAGAGATGATTACAGCTTTGGAAACAAAGGAGGGGATGCTGCAGTACTGGGAGAGAATAACAACAAAGGGGGCAAAATAATGCCTCCTACAAGTGTGATGACGAGGCTTATCTTAATCATGGTGTGGAGGAAACTCATCAGAAATCCCAACACTTATTCAAGCTTAATTGGATTAATATGGTCTCTTGTTTCATTCAGGTATGTATTACTATTTAATTAATTTTAATTTGTAACATATGGATTAATATATATTGATTGATTATAAATTATTATAGGTGGAATGTAGAAATGCCTGCTATAATAGCAAAGTCGATATCAATACTGTCAGATGCAGGGCTGGGAATGGCCATGTTCAGTCTTGGTAAGTAATCATCATCACATTTATCTTTAATTATTAATTAGTGGGTGAAATTAATTAAATTAAAAGAGAAATTAATTAAGCATGCAAAAAGCAGCAATTTAAAGTTGGGGGTCATGATGACATGTCTGCCTCTCTCTCTTTTGTTGCATGCCAAAATCTTTATCTGTGTGTGAGAAAGACAGTAGTTGAGAATAGAAAGAAACACACACACACAGTGAAATAATATATGTGATGATGATGGTGATGTATGTGTATTGGTGATGAATACAGGTCTGTTCATGGCATTGCAACCGAGGATTATAGCATGTGGGAATTCGGTGGCAGGTTTTGCAATGGCAGTCAGATTCCTTACAGGACCAGCTGTCATGGCTGCTGCTTCCATTGCTGTTGGCCTTCGCGGTGTTCTATTGCGCGTCGCTATTGTTCAGGTCACTCTCTTTAATTACTACTACCTCCGTCCCTGAAAAGTTTTCATAGTTACTTTCACAATATACACATATTTACCCTTCATACAATATCTTTTGTGTTCCATCATATACTCAATCAAAACTACGTTATTTACTTTATATATAAAAGTTTACAAAATTACCTTCAAAAGCTCTAATTATTATACTTTTTCATTAAACTTCGTTCCATCAAATGAAAGCTTTTCAGGGACAGAGGGAGTATTATTTTGTCCCCTAAAACAAATTCTCATTACTTACTTCAAATATTTATTTAATTTGAAAAAATATAAATATGTTTTATTTATTTGTACTTGAAAAAACAAGATTAGTTTTATCTTAATTAAATTTGTGACCCTAATTAAGAAATACTACTATAGGTTACATAAAAAAAAAATTAGAAATTGTTTGAACTTAACTTGTTCTCCCTTAATTAAAGATGAGATTCAAGTTTTAATTTTAAATTAAAATGCAGATTAATGAAAATTCGAAAATTAAATACAAGACTTTGATTGCGTGATGTAGGCTTTGATAAAATTTGAAAAATCAAATGTATATTCTGTATATTTATTTATGTTCCCCATACTAGAATTACTTTCTAAAAGAATCTCACTAAAATATTCTAACACACATGTCACTCAGCACGTGAACCTAACTAAAAAAATGAAAAAGTGATAATCGCATAAAGGAATTATTATTCTTATTATTAAGTTCAAATGCAATAGGACAATGTGACAGTCAATGAAGTACAAGTTTCAATTACTATAATATTGCATATAAATTCTAGTAGTATAATATATTTCATTTTTATTTTTTCATATACAGGCTGCTCTTCCCCAAGGCATAGTCCCCTTTGTTTTTGCCAAGGAGTACAACGTACACCCCGACATTCTCAGCACGGGGTAAACAAACTTATCGTCATCTCATTTTATTTAATTATATATATATTTTTGCTATGTCTTTATTAAATATGTACTTATGACTATTTTATTTTCTTTATATATTGCACAGGGTCATATTCGGGATGTTAATTGCGTTGCCAATAACGCTAATTTACTACATTTTGTTGGGGCTATGAACTAGCAGCTAGGAGGACATGAATGTTAAAAGATTGTGAAAAAAGTAGCACATTTTTAGCATCAAATATTTGGAAGCTAAGGGAGAGTACTACTCCATCGACCTAGATTAATTTGTTGTTTTTTTTAATTATTATTCTAGTGAAAAGAAATATGTAAAATCATGTTTGTAGTGGATCTTTCATGGAAAAGAAATTTGGGGAAAATAGAATTAAAAGAAAATTAATGATGTATGAATTTCTTCTTGTTCATGTTTAGTGCTAGGTTTTTCTATCGCAGACATGCCATACCCATGTATTTATAATATTGCAGTGAAATATTAAACATAATACTCCGTAGTATCCAATAATGAAAAATCCTCCCATTTATAAAAGTGATGGGTGAATGTGATGGATCATTAAAGTGTGTCGTGTTATTTATGCATTCAAATATTCTATACTCTGAAAATAGAAAAAAGTAAGTACTAGTAAAAAGTATACTAGTAATAGATTAATATACTAGTAGCATATATGGAATCTTGGGTTGAGAGAATATATGTACATAATTAAGTCAAAACTTCCCTACTTCCAAGAACATATAGTCTCCCCCTCCCACTAAAAGCTTCAAACGATGGAATTTTGCAAAGAGTTATAAAGAGTGTTAATATAAAATGAGATACAATAAATTGATACGAGGGTGAGAGAATTAGTGTGGTCAATTATTTAATACTACATCCATTTTTTTAGTAAATAATATATGTACTTTTCAGTAAATATTGGTGTACATATATTTTCAATTTTTAGTAACATTTTTTTATAAACATTAAGTATATATTAACCCCACTAATATCAATAAGCACGATCTACAAAATTTCAACTGAATCGAACATGATCAAAAAAATAGGATTGAGCAGGTTAAATGGGCGAATGTATATGAGATTTTATCTAGCCCCAAAGTATAAAGTCGGATTGAGACTTAAGTCATCTAAATAGAATTTGTTAAGAAACTTACCTACATATAATTTTGTCTGTTTAAAAAGGTCCCCGCTAAAATTAATTAGCATACTTTTGAGTTATTACACTTAGAGAAACAGCTAACGAACCATATATCGATGGTTCAAGCAATTCTGATTCAGTCGACTCTGGCTTTTCAGAGTTAATGAGTGTAGTTCTTCATAATTAAACGTTGGTTGGATATATGTTGTTGGATGATACCGAATGATGGTGTTATCTTGGAATATTTGTAGTTTGCTTACAACTTGTTTTTTCATTGTTTACTTTAGACATTGATGTTTAGATAATTGAATACTCCGACCTTTTACTCGAACTTATAGTTTCTAGTTTTCTTTTTCTTTTATAAATCGAATAATTATGATCTCTTACTCAGTTTGTGAACTTATAGTTTCTAGTTTTTTTTTTCTTTTATAAATCGAATAATTATGATGACACGATAGGGAGTATATGTGTTTGGTTTTAAAATCTGCATTGAATTTTAGCAGAGGTTGTATTCAGCTTGCTCGGATGTTGTTTCCCTTGCCTTAAAAAAATAAGGAATGCAATTGGAGACTAATATAATTCACGCACCTCAAAATTGATAGTAATTTGTTGATTTCCTATATCTTTCTTGGTTTCATTCATTTGTTTGTTTTTACTACAAAAAATGGAGTAGTATTCCATAAATCTCCTCTGTTTTGTCGATTATTTTGGCATCAATCGATACACTTGCTGGCTTTTAAGTTTTATTGCTTTGATTTTATGTGAGTCATCACAATTAATAACTCTCAAAAGTATGTATGATATTATTATTTGTTAAAATAAAAAATACTATATGCTGATCAAAATACTGCTAAAATTAATTAGCATACTATTTTACCTTCAAAGTACTAGTATATTTTACATTAAAAAAAAAATCTCGAACGAACCGAATGCTGTCATCTCATATACTATAAATGATGATGGCGCTGCAAAATAGTTTTGTGAGAAAAACTATACTCTTATTAGCTATTACTAGAAAGAAAAAAAAATTAGTAATTAATAATTTAATTGTACCTATATCAAATGGAACACCAGATATAGATCATTTGAAAATTTAAACATGAAAAAGATCGATAATTAAATATATAAATCACAATACAATTCATGTAATCTTTCAGTCAAATTTTATTATTCATACTTTTTTTCTTAATTTTTAATTCTATTTCATTTCATTTTTAAAAATAATATTATTCACACTATTTTATCTTCAACCTTAACTATTATTTATTTAAAATATCAATAATTTTATTTATAAATATAATGAATTTTGACTGGTAGTAATTTTGAAAATTCTGAAGAGGAATAACAATTAATTTACTGTAAATTGTAACGGAACTCGACCCATCAAATCAAAATCTCCCCCACTTTATTTTCAAGATTGTGAGCACAATTCATCATTGTATTGAGAAAAATAACCAAATAGTCATTACATTGAAGAATTTTGCCCAAATGACAAGATGCCTTCACGAGAATAAATGCAAATATTGATCGGATATTTCTATGAAACCTTCTTATATGAAAAATGCTAGCAAATTTCATGATATAATATGCACTCAATTAGTTTCACAATTGTTTACATAAATTTTTTAAAAAAAATGTAATGAGTAAAATGTTTAATGTTAATTTTATAAACTTTTATGAATAAAATAAATAAATTGATTGAATTGAATATAAATGTAACAATAAATATGTGAATATTGTAAGGTGAAGTTTATAAATTTTTTTTAGTGTGTAAATAGTTGTGGAACAGAGAAAATAATATTTTTAAATGAGTAAAATTCATATATCAATAATTTATTATCACCATCTCATAATCAAGTCCTCGTGGTCTCAATCAATATTTTGTTGTTGTAATATTTTGTATTGGATTTGGAGAAGACGTCAAGTAATGGGTTGGTAGGGTAACAATTCAAAATCTCCTTTTTCATATTCATACAAGAATTGAACAGCTCGAAGAATATGCCAATACAATCTCCATGAATTAAAGAAAGGTCTATTCCACCTTTTTAAGTTTCTAGAATAGTTAAAGAGTTGTCGATGATAAATATATATATATGCATTTTTTATTTTTTTTAAATCTAATTATTGTAAAATAAAATTTTTAAAAAAAGGGACGCGTGTGCTTGTTGGTGAGATTGATCCCATGTTTGACGTTTTCCAAATTGTCAATACTTAGAATTGAGTTTGAGTGTTGGAGATAAATCTACCGTAAATTTTGTGACGAAGTGATATTATATGAAGTATTATTATTATTATTATTATTATTATTATTATTATTATTATTATTATTGGACTAAAATTGAGTTCAAGGGTGATGACAAATGTTGTCGCAATGTGCTTGATCTTTGACACTTGATGGGTCATTCATGTGTCAACATTTGATGGAACTTTACAATTTTTTGTTATATTTTATAAAAATTCAATTTAAACAATATTATAAAAATGTATGAAAATAGCATGCAACAACTGTTGTTCCATATCAAGTTTTTGCGCTCTAGCAGTAACAGTAAAAATATGTACGTCTTGAGCTTATTTGAATTAGAAGAAATTTTTTTTTTTTAAAATTTTGAAAATCTGAATAATAAAAAAATAGCTTGATTATTATTCTCAATTTACTGTAATTGAAGAAAACTTGTAGGCGCCCGCCAAAAAAAAAATCTCTTGTAGGTAGAAAACTATAATAAAAAAGAAAACTTAAAAGAGAGAGACACCAAATTAGAAAGATAAGTTTACTAGTTTAGAAATAAGGCTAGTATCACTATTTCTTGTCCTTAAAAAAAAAATATATAAAACAAAAAAATAGATGAGGTGAGGTGAGGTGAGGTGGGGTGGGGTAGGTGTCGCCCACTAATTATAAGTACTTGTGTTGGGTCGGCCATTTCGTGGACAATCCATAGTGGGTTTCACCCCCTTTTCCCATTACTCCCCAGTCCCCACTCTTTCTTTCTCAAAATCCAAAACATAATACTCCTTTCTTTTCTACCCTTGAAAAATATTTTATAAACTTTAACATTTACAATATTTACCATTTATGTAAAATTTCAAAAGTCTTTTTATTCACATATACATACAAATCAATTTTTTTTTATATATATAAAATTTTACAAAATTATTCATTAATTTAATTCATATATAAAAATTTACAAAATAAAACAGTGATAGATAAAAGTTTCAGATTCATACAAGGCATAAGTGTTACTCAAAGTAATAATATTATACTTGACTTTCATTATGTTTTGAAGGAACATTTAATTGTTTCAGTTCAGAAGAGAGGAAACAGTGTCAAAATTGCTTAAATATGATTATCATAAAACCAAAAAATAAATTAATAATCATTTTTTTAAGGCAAATTCTTGTATGCAATTGAATATATACATACAATTGAATTTTTACTCCACATATTAAAAGGCCGCGGCTAAACAAACCCCCGATATTACTGTACACACCCCGAATTTTTTTGACAAAAATAATTTTAAGTTAAATGTCTATATTACCCTTTTTGTTCTCTTTTATTCAACTTCTCAACCATCGATGGTTTCTTCCCTGCTCAAAACCCTAACTGCCCAAAACTCATAAGAATTAATTCAAGTTTACAGTGCTTACAAAAACTTTTACACATTTTGTTCAGATCGGAATAAGCAAATGAAATATTTTACAAAAAAAAAACTTGTTTGCTTGTAACACAGAATAGAATCACAACGTTTTTCACTTTGAGATTGTTGCAATAACAACACCCATGTATATAGGCATATAGCTAATGGATCGAATTTCGACCGCAAATCTTACATTTATTTATCTGCTATCAATATTTATCTACTTTGAGATTGGTTTTAGGTCATAAAACAAAAACAACATTGCAGTTGCTATTGTAGCAGATTTGTCAGTGATGGAACATGATTCCATTAAATCCACATCATAGTTCCTTGTTTTATTTTCAATGGAGTATTATTTTTGTGCAGCAATGGAGTATTATTTTTCTGCTTAATTTATTTCACTAACGTTCGCATTTAACTGCTGCAGCAAATGGTACAATTTTTTTTTTTTTTTTTTTACAGTAAGTACATAATGGTCTTACATTGGGGTGTGTATAGTAAATTCTAAAAAAATTATATTTTAAATGGGGTGTGTACAGTAAAATCGGGGGTTTGTTTAGCCGAGGCCATATTAAAATCAGATCAAATTAAAATTGTAGTTCAATTACATCAATTACACACTACAATTGAATGCGCGTAAGAATGATTTTTTTTCCTTGTAAAAATAGCATTCAAGTTTTGATTGAAAAGAGTCACACTAGTGTGTGCTTAATTACATTTGCAATTGAGTGCAATTAAACCACAATTTTTACTTGTTTCCAATTTAATTGGTCAAAAATTAATTTGACAATTTAAAAATATTCAAATCAATAAAATTCAATTACATATATACACTCAACTACATTTAAGTATTTGCTTTCACCTATAGAATTTAAGCAAAATTTCTCACAATTCTTCCAACAGAGTTACTCTCTAGGTGATACTAAGAGGAATCAAACTCTAGTTTGTTTGGAAGTGAAATTCTTTTGAAGGTCAAATCAGACCGATACTATTTAAAAAAATTGGTGGGGGCAATATATATAATAAATAATTCAAAATTGTGATGGGAGCCCAATAACCCCTCTATCCCTCCGTCATTGCATAAAAACCTTACGCATTATTACCCTTATAAAAAAATATTTGTGTCCACCAAACCATACAAGTTAGGACTACAAATAGAGTAATATAGGTGGATGAGGATGGAAGGGTGAATGTATTATTAGTAGTAAAAATATTTAATAGAAAATGTAATATTTATAAAGGGTAGTATTCCCTCATTCCTAAAAAACAGAAAAGGTAGGCAGTGAGGGATAGAAAAAAAAAAAAAAAAAAAAAGAGATAGGAAAGTTGAAAAAGTAGACAAAGATGGCAGATGTTGTAAAAAATAAAAATAAAAATTCTATGAAATACTCAAAATGATAAAATTTGGATGGAGGGAGGTGTATTAATAAAAATCTGCGCCCCAAGACAACAAATTGCAATTGATTAATATCTGAGAGAAACCATCTTTTGCGATGAATTCTAGTAGAACTCACTACTCCAAACAAGAAACCATGCATTTCAGAAATATTAATTTAGCTATCTATACTCTCTCTACTGATGAGTGATGGCGTCAAATTTATTCAATTCCCATTGAAACATCATCAACTCAGGAAAATACGTGGCATGAAACACCTAAATATGAAAATCTTTTACTCCTACTACATAGTTAGAAATAAACCACAATTAATATGGGAATACGAATCCATAGAAGTATATGAAGAGTGAAGTGTGATCATTCCTCGGGAGGAAATATGGTGAGCTTAAAAGGGCGTACATTGGGCACCTGCTGGTCTTCACGACTTCTCTTGATTCCATGAATTAGCTTGGCAGACCCGGTGGCTCGTATAGAACGGTTCAAGTCCAAGAGTTGAAAAGACGGTATATCAGCTAACCCGATTGGAATTTGTTTGAGCTTCTCACAATTACTCAACTCAAGACGATTAAGTCTAGGGAAGTGATGATGAGAAGCCACCCAGTTTTCCAAATTTGTCCTTCCAATATGCAGGACTTCAAGATTCTGAAACCCCCCATCAGTTACCTCCCATGTTGTACCCCAAAATGCTTTGTCCTTCAGCTTCAGCACCTCAAGCTTCTCAAGTGATCCCAGGACAGACATGTGACCCCAATCCAGACATGTATCACATAATGTTAGGCTCCTCAATTGACTTGGGAATTTATTAGCTGGAGGAAGCCTGCGGAGCTGTTGTTCCGAAGGTGAGCAAAGCACTAAATCATTAACAAGCTTCAACTTTACAAGATTATCCAAGTTTTTAAAACTGTCAAACGTTCCTCTCGTATCATCATCATCTAAAATGATGGCTAGTTGCCCGTGAACACCCAGTTTCTTCAAATTGGGAGTCCTGTCAAACACTTTTACAGTGCAACTTATAGGCGAAATTGATGCCAGTGTTTGAATCTTCTCACCCCCTTTACTACTCTTGTCTGTCTTGAGTAAAGTAGCAGATCTATTCGTCTTGAAATGCCTTAACTGAATCATATTCAAGATATCTACTTTAATGTCGAGTGTTCGACTTGTGGTATCTACTACAAGTGTTTGAAGGTTCCAAAGTTTGGAAAAAAGAGGAGGAAGAACCGATGAATCGAAGGAGAGGACAATGTACCTTAAATGAAGCAATTGATACATGTCAATGGGAAGTTTAATGAACTTGATGGGCTTAATATCTAAAACTCTGAGCAGTTTGAAACCCGCGGGAATGGATGAGATATCTTCCGATTGAATGGGACTTTCCTCCCTGGAGAAACAAACAAACGAGCGGATACTTGGGCCATGAGGTTTTCCCGAGAGAAATTTCAAGACATTGGAGTGAATACAAAGACGACGATACTTGTGTACCTCAGAAAGAGAGGGATGAAAACCTCCATCGCTTGACATCTTAATTTCTTGGAAGAAATTCTCCCTTTCATTTCCGGCCTCAGTTCTGCAGAAATCGCGTAGCAAGTCATGAATGCGGAAGGTTTTAACTCTACCGTCAGGCTTGAACTTGTCAGCTCTAACTAAGTTCCTGTTGATAAGATCGTCCAAATAGCTTTCTGCAGTTGCCTCAAGGGTGACATTCTCCTTCTGTTCTATTAATCCTTCTGCAATCCACATGCGGATCAAATTCCACGCTGGGATCTCAAAGTCTTCAGGAAACATGCCCACGTAAAGAAAGCACTCTCTCAAGTGATAAGGCAATTTTTCATAACTCAATGAAATGATTTTTTCCATGCGTCTTTCTGTGTCGTGATCATTAAGATATGTATTGAAGCTTTCAGCAACTTTTCTCCAGGCCTTTCTCATTGCACCCATTTCACCGGATGCTGAAAATCTTTTGACAAGAATGCCTCCTATGACCACTATTGCAAGTGGCAGTCCACGACATTGTTCCGCAATTTGTTTTCCTTCGACTTCCAACTCAGAAGGGAACTCGAGCTTACCAAAAACCTCATACCGAAGAAGCTCCCAACTCTCAACTTGGTTCATGAAACGCAGCATATGAGGATTTCTATCACGATTAGCACACCGACCAACTTCCTCTTGGCGGCTTGTGATCAAGACTTTACCCTTATTGTTTTTGGGCAAAGCATTTTTGAGTTTATCCCAATCCCCAGCTGTCCAAACATCATCCATGACAAGCAAGAATCTGCCCCTCTTCAGACTATGAGAAACTAATTCAGCCAAATCCCCATCTGAAATCTCGGAATCAACCGTAACGCGCAACTCTTTTAGAATGGAAAGAAAGATGTCCTTTCTTGTGAATTCTTGAGAGACATAAACCCATATCCGTGTAGGGAACAGGAATTGGATTTCAGGATCATGGAAAATCTTGCCAACAAGTGTTGTCTTGCCGAGGCCTGGCATACCAATTATGGAGATCACATCCAGCTGCTTGGTTTTTTCTCTCAGGTATCCCATTAATGTTTTCGCCTCATCTTCGAAACCCACCACATTGTATTTTCTTAAAATTGGAGCCTGTTAGTAGAATGATCAAATTTAGGGAATAAGAACTTTTACACTTTAATGACATCCGTATTTGAATATTTTTAGTTCTTACATTTTTTAACACTCAATTTTAAAGGGTTTGAGGTCTCTCAATGAGAAATTATTTGTTTTTCTAGAAAGTATTTATTGTTTTTCAAGATTTCAGTAAACTATTTCCCATCAATGTCACCTAACATGCATCTTACTGCCAAACTGCAACATGAATCATTCCAAATTCTCTTGTAACTTAGCTGCTCCCAATGATCTTTTTGATGAGTTTGACAAGAAAATGACGCATTCTGCAATGCTACTTAGTCTGGCATGCAGTAGCATATATTACATGTATATATTGCACATTGCAATAAAGTTTTACAAACTATTTTTTATTTTCAACCTGATTGTTATTATTTCATATTGATTTAATAGTTACCAACAAATTTTAGTTAAGTCCCAATATATATATAATACCATGAGTAGTTTATTTACATTAGTTAAACCCTCAATAAAGTTAGATTCAAAACCTCTCTTTTTCAATTCTTTTTTCTAAACTAAAGATGGTTAATTTTTTTTTTTAACCACGTAGTTGTAACTTGTAATAGAAAGTTGCTCAATAATAACTAAGAAAGGAGTAACACGTATACTGACCTGGTGACGGGCACCTCATGCAAATTGACTCAATTTTAACCAAATTGCTAAAAGTGTAACTTCCGCAGATTTCTTTTTTCTTTTTTAACATAAGCAATCTAGTACAAAAAGAGGCGGAAAATATTAGTTTATATAATGAATAGCATTAGCTCACATAATTAAAAAAATATTAGTTTGTATATTGAAAAGTACTAATAATTTTCAATATACAAACTAATAGTAATATTTTTCTTTTATATGAACTAATGTTTTCAATTATATCATTACGTTTTTTATGTGGATCCTGTTATAATGGTCAAAATTGCATGAGGTGCATCGTGCACTTTGTGCACACAAGATTTTGTATATCAGTATAAGAAAGAAACTTACAGTAATATTGTTATTGTCCATGAATATATCACTTATGGTTGGTAATGGTAGTTTGGCTAGCTACATTTTCTTTATTACCTAGCGGCCTAAGAATAAGGTAGCTCATATTCTTTTCTTAATGCCAAGTTGCCAACTGATTCTTACTACTCCCTCCATCCCAGTGAAAGCTATCCAACTTTCCTTTTTCGTCTGTCCCAATGAAAGCTACACATTCCTTTTTTGGCAAACTATTTCCTCTCACATTTCATTATATTCTTCTCTCTCTCAATCACATCATATCTAATACATCTACTCATTATTATATTTCTTAACCTCCGTGATCAGAGGCTCAGAGCTCATGGGGAGCTTTCCAGGACGGAGGGAGTAATATTTAACAAAAAGGCACGAGTAAAATTGAGGATCATCCTGCGTCTGATTACCTTTTTCTTGTCCTAATTACTTAGATAATTGACAGCAAATTTGGTGTTAGTATTATCACCTGGGTATCTCTCTATTAAACTAGTTCTGTAATTAAAAAAATAATTTCATTTAAAAAATCCAAGAAAGATAAGTAATGTAAGGTGTTAGCATTTAATGCTAGAAAAGGAATACTGTAATTAGCTACCTAAACTGCAAACCTTCAAGTATTATCTTACTTCACAAGTTTACATTCCACATATTTTATTTCTATGAGTAAAAAAAGAAAATCAATGTAAAAAGGAAAATCTGGCGATCTAATTAGATTCTGCAACAATTTTGGACCTGCCCTAACCACGAAGTTCAATTAGTGACATGTTTTTGCAATTTGTCCTGATATTAATTAAGAAAAAGACTCTAATTATTTACAAACCATCCATAAGAAATCAACCGTTAGATATAAAAAAAATCCCCAATTCAACAAAACAAGTAATTATACACAAAAGGGGAAAAAATGTGACCTCAATTTTGTCAGGTTCTCCATCTTCAACGGTGGTGAACGCGAAATCAGCCCTGCTCTTATCACCACAGATATGTCTGATCTTGCTACAGACAGTCTCGACCCGTCGATTAAGCTCTGCTCGGTCCTGGAGACCTCGGAAGTAATTCCAGGACTTGACCTCCGCCGCTTGCGTGACAATGGCGTCGATTGTGTCTTCAGCGTCGTACACAACGTTCTGTATCTGGCGCACCAGCTCTCGCAGCTTCTCATCTTTTCTGCGCTTCTTTGCGGAATCTCTGAGAAAAGCTTTGAATAAGAGGAGATCGCTCTCGAGCTTCTCCAACTGGTCTTTGTCGATGTCCTTGATTAAATTAGCGTGGTGGAGCGCTAATTGCTTTAGGGTTTCCAGAAGTAATCCCACTAGTGCTTCCGCCATTGCAGCTGTGCTGTGTTCTCACCTCATTCTGCTTGCTTTGGTTGACTTGCCTAAGATTCACACTCTAACGCCTACTACTTTTTATTTTTATTTCGTATTTTCATTTAAATTTATTTATCCATAAAATAGTAAATAAAAAAACATTTTGTATTTAGAAGTTAAAAGTACAAACATTTTTTTGGATTCAGTTGTTATATATCCTTCTTTGCCATAAGCCAAACTCTCATATTACATTTAAAAAAATTCATTCGTATTTTCATTAAATAATACTAGTATTAATTGTTTCGTTGAAATATCGGTAATAGTTTCATAGAAGAACAAGGAGTATTCATTTTTTCACTTATGCACATTCGTAGAATTAGACTGTTAGTTAAATTTTATAAATTGCACTAATTACACACAGCGTAACTAGTGCATATAATTGTGAAAAAACTCACACCAGAGGGTTCAATTATTCGGTTCTGATGTCAACTTTGTGAAATTTGAATGCATGTTGATGTTTAATTGAGTTTACATTAAGTTGAAGTGGGCAGAAAAATAAAATACCAGTAAAAGACAAATACAGTATTTGCAATAGGTAGAGTAATGTTGCCCAGTAAAATAAATGTAAATGGCAAAACCAACCTGGGACACATAATTACAGACAGCGCACGGAGAAGAACATCATTTTGAAAATCGATTGCACCATTTCTTTCATGTTCAAGGAATACGACAAAAACTCGTATGGTGAGACGAGATACTTTTGCATGTTTTTGTGATGCTTAAATGTTAAAAGTATTACAAGAACGTGTAAAAGTATCACGTCTCATACATGCAAAGAATGATAGTACTATCATTTAAAATTACTACTACTAAAATCAATAGACTTGAAAACGGCTGGCCAAATTTTAATCTAAACAAATATGCACAATTTATAACAGAAACTTTATAATTGTGTACATCAATACAGATAATGGATTACACAAACTTTGAACAAGGAATTCCTATCAGTTCTATCAATCTTACAAACCAGGCAGGCATTTGAGAAAGGATAAAATTCTAGTGCGACGTATCTAAATTACCTGTGCCGTTAGATTGAATAAGGGTGGTCATTCTCCAGGGGAGAGAGAATGGAGAGGTTGAATGCAAGGGTAGTGGGAGTTTGCTCCTTCTGCTTTATTTTCGCATCATATTTACAATGGTATATCAGCTAACCCGATTGGGATTCATTGAAGATTCTCACAGTTGTTTAATTCTAGGAAAGTGATGCTGAGAAGCTAACCAGATCGCCAAATTTGTGTGTCCAATTGCAAGACTTCAAGCTGGCGGAAACCTCCATCGGTTGCCTGCCAGGTCTCATCCTTGAATGCATTGTCTTTTAGCTTGAGCACCTCCAGCTTCTCAAGTAATCCCAGACTAGACATATGACTCCAATCAAGACAAGTCTCGACAAGTCTTCTAAAAGCAAGGCTAGTCGCCCCCGAACACCCATTTTTACGAACTCTGTCAAACACTTATTTGTGCAACTTTTTGGTGAAATTGTTCCGAGCGTTTCACCCCCTTTACTACTTTTACCTGTCTTAGCTAAAGTAGCAGATGCATTTGTTTTTTAATTGCATAATGCATCGTATTCAAAATATCCACTTTGATCTCAAGTGCTCGCGAACTAGTATCAACAATGAGAGTTTGAATGTTCCAAAGGTTGTACGAAGAACACTTGAATCCAAGGACATGGCAATGTAGCTCAAATGAAGCACGTGGTACATGTTACTTTGAAGTCTAGTGCATTTGATGGGCTTGACATCGTTTGTTTGTTTGTTTCTCCGGCTATCAAATCCCCTCGCCATAAGGTATGAATGCAAGGCTGGTGACGATACTTGATCTCCTGAGGAATCCGAGGTTGAAAACCTCCATCATCAATTCCAGCTTCAGTTGTGCATGTCATGGGCTTAAGCTTTTCAAGTTCCTGTTGATAAGATCATCCAAATACATTTCTGCAGTTTCCTCCAGCCTTCTGCGATACACATACGAATCAATTTCCAAGCTGGATCTCAATTACCACCTATTAGAATCAGGTTTGGCGAGATTAGGACTAGGTTTAAAATCTCAAAAGTGGATATTTATCTCAATAGACTAACAATTACTATAATATAAATTAAATGAAGAATTAAATATAAATTTATCTATCTATATTATAAAATTTTCGGGTATTACAATGAGAAGCCAAAATATTAAGGAATAAACATCATTAATAGTTAATACATAGATACAGATAACCAAGAGAGAGATGTCAATGATAAATTACAATAACCTGACAAATTGTCTACAACTAATATTTTACAAGGAATAACTATTTAAAAGTTTTATACTTACCTTTTCCAGCTGCAGAATTGTTTGATCTTGATCATTCCTCGGGAGGAAAAATCGAGAGTGTAAATCGACGAACACTGCGCGACTGCTCATCTTCCATCTTCCTCTTTACTCCGAGGATATTCTTAGCAGACGTAGCTGCATATTTGGACCTATGCAGGTCCAACAGTTGAAAATTTGGTATTTTAGCTAACTCAATTGGAACTTCTTTAAGATTCTCACAGTTCCTCAGCTCGAGGCGCTTAAGTCTAGGGAATTGATGGTGATAAGCTACCCAGGTTACCAAATTTGTTCGTCCTATATGCAAGACCTCAAGATATCGAAAACCTGAATCAGTTGCAACCCATGTCTCACCCCAGAATGCTTTGTCCTTTAGCTTGAGCACCTCCAGCTTGTCGAGTGATCCTAGGATACACATTTGAGACCAGTCGAGAGAAGTGTCGCATAATGTAAGGCTCCTCAACTGAGCTGGGAATTTGTATGCTGGAGGAAGGCTACGCAGTTGGCGTTCAGAAGGCGTACAGAGGATTAGATCATTGATAAGCTTCAGCTTTTCAAGATTTGCCAGTTTCCCTATGCTGTCAAAGGATCCTTTCTTATCTTCAACGAGCAAGGCTAGTCGTCCACGAATGCCAAGTTTCTTCAGATTACGAGCCCTGTTAAACACATCTTCAGTGCAGCATTCTGGTGAAATCGTCCCGAGTGTTTGAATCTTTTCACCTCCTTTACCAGTTTTACTTGTCTTGGGCAAAGAGGCAGATGCATTTGTCTTGAAATGACTCAGTTGAATCATGTCCAGAATGTCTACTTTAACGTTAAGGGTTCGAAATGAAGTGTCTACTATAAGTGTTTGAAGGTTCCAAAGCTTGGAAAAAGCAGCTGGAAGAACCAATGAATTGAAGGACAGGGTAATGAACCTCAGATGAAGCAGTTGGTACACGTCAGTGGGAAGTTTAGTGAATTTGATGGGCTTCACATCCAAGACTCTGAGCAGTTTGAAACCTGCTGGAATGGCTGAAATATACTCCGACTGGATTGGGATTTCATCCTTGGAGAAACAAACAAATGATCGAACACTTGGACTTTTCGGTTTTTCTGAGAGGAAGTTCACAACATTGGAATGAATGCAGAGACGACGAGACTTGTGAATCCCAGAAACGGGAGGCCGGAAACCTCCATCTCCCGACATCTTAACTTCTTGGAAGAAATTCTCCCTTTCAGCTTTGTTTCTGCAGAAATCACGCAGCATATCATGAATGCGGCAGGTTTTAACTTTGCCATCAGCTTTAAACTTATCAGCTCTAATTAAGTTCCTGTTGATAAGATCATCCAAATAGTTTTCTGCAGTTTCTTCCAAGCTAATATTATCCCTCGGTTGTATCAACCCTTCTGCAATCCACATGCGTATCAGTTTCCATGCCGGAATCTCAAAGTCTTCAGGAAACATTCCCACATACAGAAAGCACTCTCTCAGATAATACGGTAGTTTTTCATAGCTCAGTTCTATGATTTTCTCCATGCGTCCCTCTCCATCATAATTAAGATAAGCAACAAAGCTTTCAGAAACTTTTTTCCAGGCTTTCTTCATGGCACCCGTTTCACCAGATGCTGAAAACTTCTTCACAAGAATGCCTCCTATAACCACTACTGCAAGTGGGAGCCCCTGACAACGCTGGGCGATTAGTTTTCCCTCGTCTTCCAGCTCTGTCCGGAACTCGGGCTTACCAAAAACCTCGTATTGAAGAAGCAGCCAGCTCTCGTCTGAAGTCAAGAAACGCAACATATGAGGCTCTCTTACACGACTAGCAACCCGCCCCACTTCCACCAGGCGACTGGTGATCAAGACTTTCCCCTTGTTGTTTTGTGGCAAAGCAATCTGAATTTTATCCCAATCCTCAGGTGTCCAAACATCATCCATGACGAGCAGAAACTTTACGCTCATCAGTTTACGAGCAACTAAATCAGCCAACTCCTGATCGTTCTTGCCTTTCATATCCTTGTTAGTGAACTCTTTCAAAATGGAAAGAAAGATGTCCTTCTTTGTGAACTCTTGAGAGACATAAATCCATATGCGTATAGGAAATTGGTATTGAATATCTGGATCGTGAAAGATCTTCCCAGCAAGAGTCGTCTTGCCAAGCCCCGGCATGCCAATGATGGAGATCACATCGAGCTGCTCTGTTTCTTCAGCGAGGTAACCCATTAATGTTTTAGCCTCATCTTCAAAACCCACCACATTGTGTTTTCTTAATATGGGAGCCTGTTTCACACATTAATAAAGGCTATAAAATCAACGATTAATGCTTTTAAATGTCATTCATATTTCTATCTTCTTTTGAAGAATATAAATATTTGTTTGTCAACTCTTTCTCAACAACAAAATAAGCCGTTTTTCCAAATTGAGAGGTGTTGAAATCATTCCACCAAATACAAAACAAATACAACTTTTTTCACATATTTTAATTTGCCTATTTTATCCTTAAGGAGTAAGTTTAAAGGTTGAATTAGTAAATTTGATTTATTTCACTCTTATTCATTTATATGGTAAGAGCCCTAAAGATCAAATTCTTCTTTTAAAAAGTTGCAAGTATTAGTTCTTATTATTATTGTGATTATTCAAAGTTTCACCTGAACAGGTTTACATTTTTAAATTTTTTTTTAGTAACATCATCTAGCATATACTACATTAATATTCCTTCTGTCCCTCTAAAAGTTGTCCATTTGCTTATGCATATTGATTAAGAAAAATATTATACGTGTAGTGGGGTTGTTAAGGTAGAGAAATATAAGAATTGATTAAGGATATGTTTAACCAAGTTTAGAGTGTATAAGAATGTTTAAAAAGTTACTCCCCAAGCTCATGCACACATATTAAGAAAATAAATTATTTCTCATGTTACTCCTAATTAATGATTGTAAATCTCATAAAAAAAACACATTTATGTAAATATTTAGTGATTTTAAGGTTAAATTTGGAAGAAATATATACATTGAAAAGTGTAAAACGTCATATAATTTACAAAAAAAAAAAAAAAAAAAAAAAAAACATATAATGTGTCAATTTTGTATTACGGAGTATCATTTTAATTATAAGAACAAATTTGAAATGACATTTAATTCTAAAGTAAAATGACAATTATTTTACACTAAAGTTTTAGAAGCTAAAAAAAATTAAAACGGATAAATATTTAGAACTAAATCTATGATCTTTATATCTTCCAAATACCTTTCCAAAATATGAAGAACGGCTTCTAACTTCGAAATTCATAATAGTAAAAATTGAATTATATGTTGAACTAGCTAAAATCATTAATCAGTTCAACATAATTCAATAAAAAAAAAAAAAAAGGATGAAAATCTAACCTCAATTATCCCGGAGGGCCGTCCATCTTCAATACTGAGAAACCCAAAATCAATCCTGCTTTTCTCGTCATAGATGTCTCTGATTTTTCTGCACACAGACTCAACTTGTTGGGTAAGCTCCGCCCGATTACGGATCGCTTTGAATTTGGGGATGACACTCCAGGAATTGGCCTCCGCCGCCGCCGCCGCCTGAGTGACGTAAGTGTCGATGATGTCTTCGGCCTCGTAAACGACGTTGCGTATTTCCTGGATCAGTTCTTTGAGCGTCTCGTCCTTTCTCCGGCTCTTGATCGAATCCCTAAGAAAGGCCTTCAGAAAGCGGAGATCCCTCTCCAGCTTCTCCAAGTGATTCTTCGCGTCCCTAATTAAATGGGCGTGGTGAAGCAGCAGCTGCTTCAGGTTTTCTAGAAGGAATTCCACTGCTGCGTCCGCCATTGATTCCTCTCGATATTTCTCTCTCTTAAAAGTCCTTTTGCGATACTGGCGCGTTTTTTTCCCGTAGGGTTGAAGCCGTTTACTTTTGGTTGACGAAGATTAAGCAGTGCCGTGTTTGTTTACTTTTCTTTATTGGGATTAGATGGGATGGGACATGTTGGGATATCCTATATTTACATTGTAGGATAAAAAGTGAGGTTTTAATTTCATAGTAAACATGGGAGTAAGAGATAATTTATATTCGATACATGTTAAAGCTTGCCTCGAACTTAATAAGTAAAATTAGTGTAAAAATATTAAACTATTCAAGCTTGACTCGTGTTTGGCTCGATTAAAACTCGTTCGGAATTGACTCGTTTAATTATAAGCACACTCAAACAAGAGTTTCAAAGTTCGATATGTTTCAAACAAATTTAAATTGCTTTCGACTTGACTCGTCGTGTTTGGGCAATAGATTCACTACGGAGTATTACATTTTTTTAATACTATCAATTCCTACTCATTATATTTTAGTATATTTAAATCATAGTTAAGGTAAAGTCTAGTATGCACTCGAGTGCATGTTATGCACCCTAGTCCATGTTGCACTTTTCAGTTTTACTGACTTACACTTTTTTTGGTAAATGGTGTTGCACTTTTCAATTATTACTAAAAATATTATTATACAGTTTAATAATTGAAAAGTGCAACACCATTTACCAAAAAGTGTAAGTCAGTAAAACTGAAAAGTGCAACATGGACTAGGGTGCATAACATGCACTCGAGTCCATAGCAGACCAACCCCATAATTAATACTCTCTTCGTCCAAATTTTGTACGTATAAATCTCTTTCACGGATTTTAAAAATATTACTCCGTAATTATTTATGTATAAAGTAAATGTCTTTGATGGTATTATTGAATATTGTGGGATCTACTTATAAATAAGGTGATTGTGTATGAATATATTGAATGACAATTTGAGAAAATAAATGATGGTTTAAAGGTTGATGATACAAATATTATTTTTTATTTTAAGACATATATATATCAAGTTCAGACGAACTAAGAGGTCAATCTATATAGAGCGCGAAGCTATGACTTTAACCTGACCACCCCAAGTGGATGGTAGAATTGGTCCCCAAATTAATTGATTCAAAACATCCAAAATATCAAGTTCAAACGAATAAAAAATAAATGCCTACATATAAAGGTTGGATATATTGAGTATTATCCAATCACACTTACATTGATTTGATATTAAATTAAATCTTATCCTTGCTTAAAAAAATATAAAACAAACACAAATTTAATTATTTATTTGAATTTTATAATTCACTAAATTTTTAAAAAACAACTTTTATTATTCACTTAAAATACAAAAGCATCGCTGGTTTGAGTAGATTAGATTCGAATTAATTTGATTAGGGCAATATAGGTAATAAATTTGTGTATTAAAAAAAATCGAATCGGGCTGTCATTAAAATTTTATCTGAAAGACTTGTTAAATATACCTACCCTCTATTATTAAAATTTTATCTGAAAGACTTGTTAAATATACCTACCCTCTATTTATTAATTAAATATACATGTAAAATATTCAATTTATTCTTTTATAAAATATTCATTAGATAGATACATTACCCTCTAAACTATAAACCCTAAAAATATAACCATAACCTTAATTTTAATTTTTGCAGCCACCACCAACACTCAAAGTTTTCGCAGCCGCCATCTCCAACAGTACCTAAACCAAAAGCCCAACAAATATGCAACAGAAATCACAAAAAAAAAAAAAAAACATTTTTTCAACAAATCAGTGTTGATCAACACTGATTTATCGAAAATAAGGTATACGGTCGACAATATTTTGTCAAAAAAACACACTCTCGTCGACAAAATTTCGTCGAAAGAAAAAATAAATAAAAATTGAAATATTTCGACATAGAATGCTCGAAAAGAAACACTCTCGTCGACATGCTGCAACCTGCGACAATAAAATTAATATTTACACAAAATTTTCGACTTTCCTCTTTTAACAACTATTCTCCTCTGACAGTTTTTCCAAAATAAACAGGTTCTCGACATCAGCAGCAACGGTCTCATCTTACGAACAATATGAACAAAGTTAAAGCCGAGTCAAGAAAAAAAAAATCCCGGAAAGCGAATACGTCCTAACTAGTGCTCACAATTTAACGCAGCGTTTTCAAAGGTAAAACGACTTTCGTACCGCAACGTATAGAGTTCCAACGAACTGAATCGACACGAAAATTGGACTGCACTCTATATGATGATGCAAATATGTATGATGCTATGATTTTTTCTTAGAAAAAATTTCAATATAACACGTTCCATCATGTGAGGAGCCTTCCACGTCTATTATGGTGGTATTACAATATCACAATTTGTAACGTCAATGTACCTAGACATCCCCAACGTCCAAATTCAACTTAAATTCATTTGGATCAACCCAATTTTGAATTGAACTTCAACTTTCTAAAAACCTAATTTGTATGGGTCAAGCCCAAATATTCAAGTTCCAAAATTATAGATGGACCAAAAAACCCAAATTTAAAATCCACAAGTCACGAGTCCAAGCTTAATTGGATGGGATAAGCATACATGTGCATCCGTATAGATTATTGGATTGCTCCTTATATATTATAGTTTGAACTATTGTAACATCCTCCTATTTATAAGGAGTGATTAGACTCATTAAACATTAAAGTTTCAATGTGGGACAATTATCACAATGTAACACTTTATCCTATAAAGTGTATCATTTGACGTTTCAATTTCGTGAGTTATTTTTTCACTCACTGAAATTCACTTTGAAATTTTAAATACACTACGATTATCTACTACGAAGGTAGAACGATTCTTTATCATTTTATTTTTCTAAAATTATATTTATAACCCTAAATAAATTGATCAAACACTAGTGTTCTACCCACTCTCATTTTAAAATTAATAATTTTCTAACTAATTTCTCCAACCGTTACTAGTATAAAAAGTAAAGTAGTTATGTTTTTTATTCATATGAATATACGATATATTACCTAGTCTAATGTACAAATTTGCACCATTCAAATCATATATACTAAAATAGACAAATCAATATTGCGGAGGCTATCTGTTTCTAACTGGATTTGCATAACAAGTTGGGGTTGATTGATTTGTAGTTATTTTAAATTCATTCAAATTTATTTAAAAAAAAGGTAAATAATCAATTATAGCCTATACTTTTTCCTTTTTATCAATTCTAGCGCATACTATTTTTTTTCTCCAAATGATACCCATACTTTCAATTAGTACTTAAAAACATCCCCGTTCTCATTTTTCGGCAAAGCCCGTCTGATGTGGACGCCGGATTCCACGTGGACGGCTGACATGGAAATTAGTAATTGTCCAAATAATCCATTACTACAATATATCCCATACTTTTCATTTTTTTATTAATTTTAGCCATATTTTTTGTTTTTTCAATTCTAGTCAATACTTTTCATATTTTCATCAATTCTAGCTAATACTTAAAAAAACCTATCCGGTATCATTTTTTGCAAGGTTCGTCTTACAGGACGCCAAAAATAAATTGATAATAACTTGAAGGAATGCACCCATCAAATATTCACTCTACTATTGCAAAATAAAAATATCATTACAATGCAATGGCCGCGTTTATTGCTTACAAAATAAAGATGTCGTTACAAGACATTTGATCATAAGTTTTGTCACTGCATGACACATGCAAAAAGAAAGATGTCAACATGACATATCCAAAAAAATGTCATGACAAGGCACATCCAGTATGACCTAAAATATAGATAAAATAACGATCTCATGTTGTGTGACTTTATAATGTTGGTGGTGAAGTGCAATAGTCAACACCATCTGATTTTTGGCTGCTACGATCTTCAACTTCACGAGCATTTATTCGTACTGCACTAGAGACAGCGGCTGCAGTAGCTATAGGACCACTCACTGTCCTTGGTCGACTTTGATTGGACATCTAAAATAACACATATATAACAACTCAAATACCATAACAAAATTAATTTTAAAATATCAAAGTTTAATATGGATAACCTTATTTCAAACACTTACTCTATAATACACTCTTCCAGAATTAGCCAAAATCATACCTTCACTTCCTTACCTAGAATGAAAGAGACATTTAAATATTAATTACTTTAGTACCAACGAAAAAATTGAAATTTTAAAATAGAAATAAAAAAAATCACCCTATAATTTGCTCACAAGTTTGAACATAAATTAATCTCTCCAACATGAATTAGAAACAATGACGAAATAGTTGAAAGTTGAAACACACCCTTCAAATAAAGAATACTAAAGTATATCGTGAAGCTAGACCACGAGAAACAGGTTGAAATTTAGTTTCTTCTCTGGAATGTGCAGCCAAAACTAAAGAATGTAATCTAAAGAATGAGCTAGAATTGATGAAAATATGAAAAGTATGGGCTAGAATTGAAAAAATAAAAAATATGGGCTAAAATTAATAAAAAATGAAAAGTATGGGCTAAAATTAATAAAATGTGAAAAGTATGGGATATAATAGATTATTTGGATAATTACTAATTTCCATGTCAGCCGTCCACGTGGAATCCGGCGTCCACATCAGACGGACTTTGCCGGAGAATGAGAACGAGGATGTTTTTAAGTACTAATTGTAAGTATGGGTATCATTTGGAGAAAAAAAATAGTATGTACTAGAATTGATAAAAAGGGAAAAGTATGGGCTATAATTAAATATTTGGCCTAAAAAAAATGACAAAAACTCTTGTGTAATGTTACATCCTTGCAATTGAGTCATGAGTATAGATCATTTAATGAGTTACATAAGTTGAGACCATTTAATGAGTTAAATATAAGTTACATGAATGGTAACATATGCCTAAATTTTTTTAATTTTTTGTTTTTAATTTATGTACTTGCAGTTGCAGGCTCGCACTACCTACAAGTGAATTATTATCCAAATAATATCTCAGGGCAATTTATTTAGGACCACTTGTTATTTGTCCCTATACCCCTGACGTTAATTTTTTCATAATTAGTCCAAAAATATTAAATGAAAAAATATAATGCAGCGAGTTATCACTACTTATAAATAATATGGTACATGAATATATGACTTTTGCAAATCGTATTTTTAAAATAAGTAAAATATAAATATTAAAGTGAAATATATGAAAACATTTTACATGGTTCTGATTTAAGTAATTTGATTTAAACTTCAACTTTTCAATTTCTTTCCTACATATAGATATTAATCAGAATCACTAGATATAGAAATCAGATATTTTGATCGACAGTCTAAAAAATATAAAATAAAATATTATAAATGAGGTCGTGGTTCATATTGAAGATGTAGCTTTAGGATAAAAAAAATTATGTGAAACTTATTTATTATACATTACTAATATGGATATATATATGTTGTTTACAATTAACAAGTCTCCTATGAGATGACATGACATAGAAAAAATGTAATTTACCAATACATACTTTTTAAACAAAATTAATTGTACACACTTTTTTTTGACAGGAAAATAGAAATTATATTAATGTAGAGTATCAGATGATAAAGCATCTAAACATTTTAAAGGAACAACATCAGAAAAATAATATATTTATAAGTAAGTTACAAATATTATTTTTAAGTTGACTTTCATATTGATCTAAGTACGAAAATTAAGAAAAAGTTACAAATACTACTCCCTCCGTTTCAGAGGAATTTGCACTCTTGGGATGACACACATATTAAAAAATGCGTAAGAAAAAGTGTAATGAGTGATGTTTTGAGGGGTAATTTTATAAACTTTTATGAATAAAGTAAAGTAAAAAGTAGATTGAGTGTGAAAAAGTAATGGCATATGGATAAATATGAATATATTTTAAAGGTGGGGGTTATGAAGATATTTCCTTTTATGGAGTGTGCAAATTGATATGAGACATCATATATGGAAAGTGTGCAAATTCTATGGGACGGAGGGAGTATTATTTTTAAGTTGGAAAGTATTTTTTCCGTCGCATATCAATTTTCACATTGATCTATGTTCGCATATCAGTTTAATGCATATCTATCGATTAAATAGAGAAGCCACGGGCATAGATTTATTTTACCCTTGTTACTTCATGAGTTTTTGTTTGTTTTATGCAATAATTGAATAGAAATATGGACGTTGAATGTCTTAGTCAGTGTGTGTAATAAACAAAACATTGTCTTGGATCCATCAAGAGTTGCAAGTGGCTGTGCTCTCTCACCCCTGCATTCATTGGAAAGCCAAATACTGTAGCTTTTTATTTTTATTTATCTCTATATTGTCTTACTAGTAATAAAACTCATCTCCATTTTTTTTTTCTTATAAAATAGTTTTAAAATACATAAATATATCTTTTATTTTTCTTGAGAAGAATTTAAGTATATTAAATGTTATCAACATTTTTACATTGATGGAGTTTTATTTTGAGAGCTTTTCAAATTTGATGAGTTTCCGATTTTTAACCAAATACTTGAAGATATATATGCTTCCACCTAAGGAGCAAAAAAACAAGTAGTCAAGTTCAACCCCCCAAAAATACAATAGGCAAATTAAAGTTTCACACAAGTATTATTATAAATATTATAAATTTAATACTCTATTCGTCCCAAATGAATTATCACTTTTTTTATCATTTCCACATTAGTTTTCAAAAAAAAAAAAAAATCACAACTTTTACACTAAAAAAGTTCACTTATTTGTCTTCTATTTCTTCATATTTTCTTACACAATACTATTTATCACTTTAATAAAATTGAAAGAATTTCAATACCCTTATTTTATATATAAAAAAAAAAAAAAACCAGTTTGTGTCCAAATCAATGTAAAAATTGACAGAATGAGTCGTTTTTATCAAAATAAAAATAAAAAATTAGTTTATGTGTTCAAATCAATAATAAGAACGAAGATTCTCACAACTCAAGCTCTAAAAATTTCCACTTATTTACCCCTTATGTGAGAATGAGAGGGCTTATACTTATTTTTTTTAAAAAAAAACTTTTGTATGCAATTAGATGTACAGTATATATAAAAAAAGTATGTTTTGATTGGTTATATATATAGCATTATAGATTGTAAATATTTTCACTAAAGCAAATTCAATAATTATTGGGACCATTATCATGCTTTCTCACTATCGAATTATATCTTTAAACTACAACCAGTAATTTTTCAAATGCACACCAAATAAAATAACACTAGTGCATATTTAAAGGTATGTTCTCATAGGAGGAGATCACCTCAAGAGAAAAATCTCACAGGGGATTATATCTCATCAATCGATTTCGTGATTCAACAAAAATCTACTTATAAGTTACTCCCTCCGTTTTTTAATAAGTGTCACTTTGGCTTTTTAACTAATTTTAAAATAAGTGTCATTCTGAGTTTTTTTCTTTAATTTTGACTATTTTGCCCTTATTCATTTACCATATATATTGTTCATAAATAAATTCCATAAACATTGTTTATACCAAAAATAATTTGGTTTATGAATAATAGCTACATTCTTGACCACATTCTTTATCAAACAAAATTTCTATATCAAAATTAGCTATAATTAATTAAGGGTAATATGGACCACACTTTATAATCTTAATTTGTTGAAAAATGCCAAAGTGACACTTATTCAAAGATGGAGGGAGTATAACACATAAATTGTAATTGGATGATTTTATTTAATGAATCCATCTGATACTTGAATTTTTGGTGGTATCTAGCTCATATACTTTATAAAACTATTTTTTTTCGTTCAATAAATAATCAATATTCTTGAGATACTATAGTCCCACAAAAGATTCAGATTGCAATAAAATAATGAAAACCTTCAATAAATAAATAACATAAATGGCCCACAATAAATTATGAGTCGCATGAAAAAACAAAAGCAACATAAACATTATGAAAATCAGAGAATCTGTTATTATTATATATATATAGCCCCTCAGAATTTAAAAATTATAGATGTACGACGTCAAAAAATTGAATAATTTATATCCAATGGCATGCGATATTTTTTTATTCCGTAGTCCCTACCAGTCCACTATATATGTTAATCTTTTTTCATAGCTATAAAAAAGGTGTCTCTCTCTTATTGTCCAAACTTACACTTCAAAATATCGGGATTTACCCACGGAAATAATTTTGTTGGATCATGAATCATTTATAAAAATCTATAAAATTATCGGTAAACTAAAATCTATAAATTAACGGACATTATATATCGGTAATTTCTGGCGGATTGTACGATAACGTTTCGTAAACTAAAAAACACGATATTATTCTTATTTATTTTTAACGGAGATACGACAAGATATGCATTGAAAATTAGTGACAAGCGTCAATAACTATTAAGAACGACGACATTTTAACATAGCCAACATTGATTATATGGACATTAAAGTAGTTTTTTTTTTTTTTTTTTTTTTAAACGGGATCATCTTCTGTTACACCAAGATTTGTGTCCATTCATTAAAATTTACAAATAGGAGAGAATGACATTATAATATAATTGTTTACCCTATTTTAGAAATGATTAATATAAGAAATACTCCTATATAGAAATTATTAATGAACTTTAAAATTCATCAGTAAAAAATATATATAGGGTCAATCATAAACCATTTTTACTGAAACGCGATTTCACCCACCTCCGTCTTATAGGAATTTGGCCCACTTGACATAAATTGCACGTTTGGAAGTCCTTGTTTCTATGAGCATACTGTGTATATATTATTCTTGTGTAAACACACCCATTACCCATCTCTCTATATTTTTTTAAATCTCTCAATACACATTAAATATTATACTTCCTTCATTTCAGTTTAAATGTTTCATTTATTGTTTGAACATTTTTTAATGAATAATAGTACTAAATGAATAGTGAAATATTGATGTATAGAAAGATGGAAGACAAAAGAGACAGAGACGTTTAAAATAAAAAATAGAGAGAAAAAAATAAAAAAGATAGAGAAAGAAAATGAAGTGTTGACAAAAATAAAAACGACTAACTTAATATTGAATATTCAAAATGATAAAACGAGACATTTAATCTTTGATGAATGGTTTTTTCTTTTTAAACAGGGACACAGTAAATGATCAAGTTGAAGAAAAAGTAATTATTATCTACACAAGCAAATCAAATACTGCAAATTTTATTATCATCTTTCAACAATTGACGCTATGCCTATGTGATTTGGACATGCTTCATGGCAAATTTAGAACCTGATAATGATCAGTTTGTTGCAGAGGTCGGTAATGAAACTTCTCCAACTACACAAAACAAAGTTTGCGAATGATTGCGGTTTCGCCTACATAGTTGCAATTTACTAATCGGAATTGTAAATGTATTTCAAGGTGATTTGGTAAAAAAAAAAACTCTCCTCATCTAGATAAAAGCTTTATAAGTTTTTTTTCCAATCTGTCCCAATATTTTTTTTTTGTAAATTATTACTCCCTCCGACTTGAGGCACGTTATTTAAAAAAAGTTAATTTAGTGAAGTATCTTTTACATTTTAATATATATAATGTTCTTCCTCAATTACATTATTTCTAATACAATTTTTATAATTTTAATATATATAATTTTCATACAATCTTTATAAACTTTAGTCTCACAATATCTTCAATTTTATTTAAGACGTCGCTACATTTGAATTTACACATTATACACAACATACAAATAGACTATTTTCTTTTACTTTATACGTACTTATGTTGAGATAAGAAGTACTCCCATTGCATTTACTACTAATTTACATGTTGAAAAGTTATGAGAAAACTTTTATTGTGATGAACGAAAGTAAAGTAGGGATTTTCTATTGTCCATGTCTTATAATAGACGTTCAATTAAAAATTGACACATTATTTAACTTTGTCATGTGTAATCGTACTTCGTCATTAGATAAAAAAATATTAAAATATATTCTAAGAATTTTTTCATGAAGTAGCTGGGTCGTAGATCTCGAGGCTCAAGAGAAAGTTCGACCCAATTCGAGCCCAGCCTGGATCGGACGATTCAGACCCAAACCGAGTCCACCTCGACTTGCCCAACTCGAACACTAACTCGACCCGATTCAATTTGAAGGAAACATACATCCCTAACCGGTCATGTGTCAGGCCAATAGGCCCATTGCAGCCCGATCCGACCTAATTAACAATTCTAAATATATATAAAATTCCCCTTATTTTATAATTAAATATTTTTTTAAAAATTAAAATGATACATACTTAATTATTAATTTATTAGTAGGGCGATGCAATACGATTGCATTTTACATAAGACAAACGCACTAATACAAAGTGCAATTATATATAATACGGAGTAAAATTTATACATTAATGATATTTTAAGCATGATTTATTGCAAGACTGTCTTGAAAAAAATAAAAAAAGTAATATTCACCCTATTTTAGGCTAAAAGGATATTGGTCCCAATTTGTCGTTTAATAATTATAAATAACTGGGCTAGGCAAAAAATAGAAAGCTATCATCTTATAGCGTCACGTGGAGGTGGCCCATTGTTCGTGCACCTTCAATCATCACTCACCCACCCACCCAAAGCTCCCTCTAAATCACCACCATTGTACACTATTGTATCCATCTCTTTCCCATTTCTGAAAATCACCACCATTTTTTTCAGCCATTTTACCCTATAAATACCCCCCGATCAATACTCCATGAGCCACAGCTGATGAAGCAAAAGGGCAAATCTTACAACCGAAGATCCAGGACATTTTCAAGATCCCGCATTGCCGTTGAGGGTTGTTAGTTTTCACTCCCTAAAATTTCTATTACTCTCTCTCTCTCTCTCTCTCTCTCAAAATCCCTAATTCTCCCTTAGCGAGTACCAACGCAGCTTCTCACAATGGCTTCTCTTCAAGGTTCTCTAAATTTACGATTCTCTTGGTCAATTTCATTTTGGTTGTTTTTGAATCTGGAAATGATTGCATTTTCGTTGTTTCTTATTTCTTATTTTAATGTTCAGACACGGAGCGTGAGGTTCAAAAGAGCTATTGGATTGAGCATTCTGTTGATCTAACACTGGAAGCTATGATGCTCGACTCCAAAGCTTCTGATCTTGACAAAGAAGAGAGGCCCGAGGTATGGTATTCTTTTTCACAAGTACTAATATTTTATGCATTAACATGGAAATTATGTTCTGTGGTGTTTTATGTGGCTTTGATTATTTTATAGTATTCAATTTGTTTGGATCTTTTGACATTTTGATTCCATTATCTGATTTGGGGTTGACATACATCCTTAAATTATTATATAAACTTGAATCAAGTATCATTGGCTTAATTGTTCTTTTGTATCAAATCATCAATTATTGGTTATGCTCTGAATATTAACAGTTTCTCTAATTCTCAATTGAATATTCTAATGTCATTTTCAGTGCATCTTTTGGATGTGTATGTGTTGGAATAATGGGCTTACTTGGCCTAATAATTGATTCCATTATTTTGTGACTATTGTTGAGATTCTGTTGCATATAAGCAATATTGCCACTTACCCACTTGTTATGCCATACTCATTATCCCTGTTTTCCAAGAAAAGGTGATCCATCAAACATGTCTGATTTTTGTATTGGGATAATTTTTTTAAAGTTAATTTATTCAGTGAGAAAAATAAAATGATGTTAGTAAATAAAGCTGATTGCGATCTGGGCTAAAGAACTTTATTACAGTTTTGATGGCTCTTAAATCTTACTGCAAACAAGAAAATAAAAGATACTATTACTCTTACCTCCCCTCCCCTGGTTATCTGTTCTAACACTAAAGAGTATTTTATCATGGCTACTTATTTAATACTCCTTGCATCCCAATTTGTTTGCCGTTTAGAATTTTCATACGGAGTATGATTTTTTTTTTTTGAATAGTAATAAATGTATGTGTAAGACGATATTTTTACCCTTTTATTACAAAAGTAAATACAGTATATGGGAAAATTTTGAATATGACATTGAATTCTTTTAGATCAGTGCAAAATGAAAATTATTTTGGGACAATAATTCTGTTCTAGAAAGGCAAACAAAATGGAACAGAGGAAGTACATCTTTAAGAAATCACCTGAAAAACTTCTTCATTTTCCAACTTTCTGCCTTCAGTGCCTTGTATTTTTAATTTTATATTTTCTGGTTGCAGCTATTATTCATGAACTTCCTTTATAGAACCAGCTCTGATGGCATGCTTTTCTCAAAAACCCTATTAGAAGATATAAACTTGTTATTTCTTATGCTAGTTTTTATTACTCTATCATTTCTTCTATTTTAAACCTCTTATATGCCTTAATGTTAATCTATTGCCTTTAATATATTCTTTTTCTTTTGCATATAGGTCCTGTCTATGCTGCCACCCTTCGAAGGAAAGTCAGTTCTGGAACTGGGAGCTGGTATTGGCCGTTTTACCGGTAATTTAGCTAAAAAGGCCGGGCAAGTTATAGCTCTAGACTTCATTGAAGGCATAATAAAGAAGGTTCATTGCCTACTTTGGGATTTTTTTCCTTCTGGATTTTAATAACTTTCTTGGAGCTATAACAAACCCTTAACACGTGATTTTATTTGCAGAATGAAACTATCAATGGACATTATGGAAATATCAAATTTATGTGTGCTGATGTGACATCCCCAGACTTGAACTTTCCTGATGGATCTCTAGACATAATATTTTCTAACTGGCTATTGATGTATCTCTCAGACAAGGAGGTAAACTTCCTAACTCCCGTTCTTGTAGACTAATTGCTCTTATATTTGCTGTACTGATGTTTTGTTATGTTCTCACTTGTTCGGAAAATAATTGCTTTTAGTCCTGTAAGTAATTCCTATTTTGGTTCTAGTCTTGTCGACTTCATTAATTAAAAGTAGTCCTGTAACTACCATTTTTTTACACTTTGGCCCAGTAACCAGCTGTAGGGGGTGAAACATCCGGTTGACACTGACGTGAAAAGTCTGATTTGTCACAAAGTCTCATTGGTCAACCAGATGTTTCACCCATTACAATTTACAGCCGGTCTTTGGACCAAAATATTGAAAAATTGAAAGTTATAAGACTACTTGTAATTCGTGAAAGTCGATAGGACTAAAATTGAAACACAGTCAGCTTACAGGACTAAAAAAAATATTTTCTCACATTTGTTTCCATTCTCTTCTAGTTTCCTTTGGAAAGGATGATGAATTTATATTGGTTCACTGTGTTGTAGGTTGAGGAGCTTGCTGTCAAAATGGTCAAATGGTTGAAAGTTGGTGGCTACATATTCTTCAGAGAATCATGTTTCCATCAATCAGGCGACCACAAGCGAAAGACAAACCCTACCCATTACCGTGAACCAAGATTTTACACCAAGGTTCCCGCGTGTTATTTACCCTTTTTTCTTTTGGGTTGATAGCAAAATAAATCACAACATTTTCACATTTATTCAATTATAATAATATATGCTTTTAAAATTTGCAAACCTTTTAAATTGTTGCAATTCTATCACATGTCTATTTTCCGGCAAGTTAATGTGGCAGCGTATGAAATTGCAAAAAAAAAAGACTTAAAAGGTTGTGATTAAATTGAAACAATAACAAAAGACCGTGAATTTATTAACAATTTTTAAAATAGTCAGCATAAGTTGTTGAAAATAGTCATAAAATATATTTGCAACATTAAAAAAGTCAGCGTATTGAATTGCAAATTTTAAAGACATGCTGTAATTGAAAAAATGTGATTTTTATGCAATTAACCCTTTCTTTTTTGGTTGTAGCTGTTATGTTATCATAACTTTCATTGTCATTCTTTCTGCATTAACAATAAACGGAAGTGGTTTTTTTTAAGCTTGATTTTTGTATGGGGAAGCATCATTGTGAAATCAACAAAATTGTCTACTCACATTTTAAACTTTACCTTATATTGACACAAGGAACTGATATATTGTTATATGCTCAATCATGATAACTTAGTTTTGACTTGGACAATTTTTTTGTTATAATGTCATCTTAGAGTATTCCAGGGAAAATTATGTGCTTGGTATTGATAATCGTTATAGACTTTCACTCAAGTAGTTCTATAACTTTTCGCTCATCTCTTGCAGATGTTTAAAGAATGCCATCCGTTTGACAATTCTGGAAACTCATTTGAACTTGCTCTCATTGGTTGCAAGTGCATTGGAGCTTATGTGAAAAACAAAAAGAATCAGAATCAGGTAATGTTCTTGAACATTAATTATACGCTTTCCCAGTTAGTTGTTTCCCATCCAGCCCACAAGTGCAGAAAATGTGTAACCATAAGAAACCTGAAAAGTTTCAAAGTGATTCTAGTGATCTAGTCCATATATAATACTACCATTTATTTATATTTCTAATCTTTTGTTGACTGCCTTACACATAGATGGAACTTGTTGATTCTACATGATTATGCAATGCATAAAGCATGTCATAAATATGGGTTTGAGACATTACGAAATAATTGACGAGTTTGGGATTTTTATGCCTGTCTAGATCTTCTTAATTGAAAAAATGGAGACAAGAAAAATAGTGTCCAGCATAACAGAAATGTTGTGTTATGCAGATTTGCTGGCTTTGGCAAAAGGTGGCGTCAGATGAGGACAGGGATTTTCAGAAGTTCTTGGATACTGTCCAATATAAATGTAGTGGAATAATGCGCTATGAACGTGTTTTTGGACAGGGATTTGTGAGCACTGGAGGCTTGGGTAAGTTATATGGATACTGACCCTGCCCCCCTCCCCACCAAAAAAAAACTTAGTTTCAATCTCTTATATTTAATGGCACAAGAATATTTTTTAAATTCCTGTTGTTTGATTACGAGCAGATACAACTAAAGAATTTGTTGCTTTACTGGACCTTAAACCTGGGCAGAAAGTGCTAGATGTGGGGTGTGGAATTGGAGGAGGTGATTTCTTCATGGCTGAGAAATACGATGTTCATGTTGTTGGAATTGATCTGTCCATCAATATGATTTCTTTTGCCCTCGAGCATGCAATTGGCCTCAATTGCGCTGTTGAATTTGAAGTTGCTGATTGTACCAAGAAACAATATCCTGATGGCACTTTTGATGTCATCTACAGTCGTGACACAATTCTTCACATTCAAGTAATTTCTAAACTTAAAATCCTTCATGTTGTCTTTCTTCATGTATGTTTTACTATCATTTTTTAATTAGCTTTTTTTTTCTTTTTAAGCTGCTTTCGTTGTAGAAGTAGTTGGCTTTTCTTTGATGATCTAGCTTTTGAAAGATAATATCTTGATGAACTATGAACTTCTAAATTTATTACTCAAACATTTGTTCTGGAATTGAAAATGGCTTGTCTATCAATTGTTTTACCACATGACTCGTTACAAAATGGAGCTTATTTGTATCCTTTTATCTGCTCACACCACTATAATACGGTTGGATTATTTTCAGGACAAACCTGCACTGTTCAGATCATTCTACAAGTGGTTGAAGCCAGGAGGCAAAGTTCTCATCAGTGATTACTGTAGAAATGCCGGAACCCCATCTCCTGAATTTGCAGAGTACATTAAGCAAAGGGGATATGATCTACATGACGTGAAGGCTTACGGAAAGGTAAGTGTGTGCGTTTTTTTGTTTTGTTTTCAATAATTCAATTGAGCATACTCAAGTATTAGTATGGCAGTGTTATCAGCCAAATCTCTTTCCTTCGTGAGATATGCTTACATATCTTTGTGTTTATAGATGCTTAGTGATGCTGGCTTCGTTGATGTCATTGCTGAGGATCGAACGGATCAGGTACATGGTGGCACATATATATTTCTTCAATTTACATGTATTTTAACATAGCTAATTATGTGGGCTTCTTGCTTTTTCAGTTCATAAATGTTCTCAAGAAGGAATTGGATGCAGTGGAGAAGGATAAAGAATCATTTATAGCGGACTTCTCTGAAGTAGGGGGCTTATTTGTCATTTGGTGTTCAATATCGTTCATCTTTTTTTATATTATTCTGGTGAATTGAGTGTTGATATTATCTACTTTATGTCCACAGAAAGACTACGATGACATAGTTGGAGGTTGGAACGCTAAGCTGGTAAGGAGCTCGTCTGGAGAGCAGAGGTGGGGCTTGTTTATTGCTGAGAAAAAGTGAGATGCGGCAAGTTTAAGCTAGTAATAGCTCCTTTGTGTGTGTTTTAATTCAATAAATTTGGTGTACGATAGAATTGGGCATTGTCGATTGGCCTAGGAAAATCGTAAGGATCCGTGCGGACCAAATTATGTGATGATGTGTAAGGATTGATCCATGAGAACCAAGTTATGTGATGATGTATTAGTATATCTTTATTCAAGGAGCTGTTTGGTTTAATCAAAGATGATTTTGTCTCTTGCGATAATATCTACAAACAATGCATGAATATGAAGCAGTAAATCATGGGCTAAATTCTAAAACTGATTACTATCATTATATACTGGCGTGGTATGACATTTATTTGATTGTTGGTATCTGCTTTTTCAACTTCACTCTTTTCTGGAATCACTATTTTCTCAAAAATACAGTAATTTCTGAAGCAAAATCTGGTAATATCAGAATTTCCAAATAATCTATGTATCTAACCTGTCTGAACAACTCTAGTATAACTTAGTGTTATTCTGTTTCTATTAAACAATTAACAGTGTAATAGTAACTATATACGTTTAGAACATACTACTATAATTCTAATTATATATATACACGCTGGGTGTGTTATTTCTTGTATTTGTCCATGAGATTGTCCTTGGAAGAAGATGTGACCTTGAGAGGAGAAGCAAGAAGCGTCTTCTGAATCTTTTTCTTATCCGATGCTTCTTCGCCAGCTTCTCTCGATTCACCCTCCGAAGCTCCAAGCAATGGAACCGTGAGGCTTCCACCTGTGGATACAGCGTTGTTTCACATTCTAATAATTTTATGGAGTATAAAACTTAGGAAATTTGAAAATATTAGTGTACCCAAAATGAGAAGAGCTCCTATCCATCCTGCAAGTCCCCACCTTTCACCGAGGAGAAACCATGCAAATGCAGCACCCCACACTGGCTCCAGCCCATATATTACTGCTGTTTCTGTTGCCGACACTTCCCGCATTGCAGCAATCTACACATCCGCCAAATCATTTTTTGTTTTAATGCATATATACAAATCTAATGCATCAAATCCAAAGGCTACCTCTCCCCACAGGCACAATCCAGTGGAAAATACGCCAGTGTAAAGTGCCGGTATCCATGGAAACGCAAGCATCTCATCCCAACTCCATGATATCGTCGTCCCATCATTATTTCCTCCCATCATACACCATATTGTCGATAGAATAGCAACTACACAAACCTGAAGATGCATGTCAACTACGCGGAACTGATGATCATATACATGGTATGTCTGATAAAACGAACCTCGTATCCAAGAAGTGGCAACAAGTGCTCTTCCCTCGTCGTCCTGGAGATATGCTCTGTTCGGAGCGTATGAATGCCAAAGAATATGGCGCTTAAAAAGTTGAAAAGATCACCAATCTGCAATCAATTCAAATATGAGCTAACTAATTCCAGGAAAAGTCATGGAAAAGGAAATGGCCTTACATTGGGAGGCGATCCACTGCATTCAAGCATAGAGACGCCAACAACAGACATCAAGATTCCGAACCATGTCCGAGCAGGTACAATCTCTCCTAACATGCTCTCAAGCACCGGAATCACGATAACCTAACATCCATCCAACTTATAGTACTAATTTCTATCAACATACAAATAAACATAATGACTAAAGCATGTTGGTTATAGAGAGACTTACTGTGAACATGGAGATAAACGAAGCACGAGCAGCATCAGACGTGACGAGACCTAGTGCCTCACTTAGATAGCCTAAACTCACCCATAATCCCAACTCCAATCCAGAATTACGGATGTGAGAGTCGTTCCTCGCGTGGACGATAAAGGGTAGAAACGGAATTGCAGACACACCAAATCGGACAGCAGAGAAGTATGCTGGATCAGTGAATGCTTCAACATCTTTTATCACAGCAATGTCACTCGCTGTAACATACAACAACAGCAACATAATCAAGTGAAAAAACACAAGTATGTTGTAAACTAGATCAAACTCTCAATATAAAAAATAATCAAAGAAATTTAAAGTTTGATCAACATATATATACCATAGACGATGGAGATGAGATTAAGCAGTATTATGCCCCTGAGTTTCTTGGATCCAAATGGCAATTTCTTCCACAAAGCTGCTTTCTTTAGCCTCAAATTTCCATTTTTTAAAGATCTTTCTCTGGAAGATGAACAAAGGGTGAGATGAGTTATTTTCTTGTAATTGCAACAATGGAAGTAACATTGAACTGCAGAATTAGAATCTATAGGCATCTTCCAACTACATAGGTAACTCATTTTTTTTTTAAATGATCATATTGGAGCTACAAATTATAGTAATTAACAATATATAATGAGGAAGAAAATGGGCCTAATAATTGTGCACATGGAGATTGATTGAAGGAAGAATTATTACAACCATAAAATAGAGTAACAACAAGACAATGCACAAATTGTTGATATTTTTTAATGTGGACCACTTATTGGATGGAACTGATTAGTCATGTTTTTTGACAACATAAAAACTATTGCAATGTGAAGCACACTTGAAATTGTCTGTTAACCGACCAAACTGTTTAGATTAATTTAGACTTAGACAATTATGTATTGCCTAATTGCCAAAAATAAACCTGTGTAGTTAGACATTTCGGTCAATTCTCTTGAAATTATTAATTTAATCATGGTTTGTCTGTCTTGTACGCATTTCAATGACACGTGTTACCTAATTTTATAATTATTTCATAATTTAACTAAAATTGACACAATCGTAACATTGTTAATTTTAAAATAATCAGTCAAATAATAAAATCTACTCCCTCCGTCCCACAGGAATTTGCACACTTTCCATATATGGATGTCCCATACCAATTTGCATACTCCATAAATATCTTTACAACCCTCACCCTTGAAATATACTCATATTTACCCATTACTTTTCCACACTCAATCTACTTTTTACTTTACTTTATTCATAAAAGTTTACAAAACTACCCCTCAAAACATCAATCATTACACCTTTCTTACACATTTTTTAAAATATGTGCCGATCAAAGGGTGCAAGTTCCTCCGGGACGGAGGGAGTATTAAATTTTGTAGAAAAAATTAGATAAACCACAAACAACGAAATGTAGGAGGTGATTAGGGGTATGCATGGTTCGGTTTGGTTAACCAAACCGCCCGTAAATCGTAAACCAAACTATAAACCATTCTTTTTTTTCAAAACCATAAACCAAACCGTATTTATAAAAACTGTTCGGTTTGAAACCATAATATTTCGGGCGGTTCGGTCGGTTTTGACCGAACCGTAGTTTTGCTCATTTTTTTCCCTATACACAATAATTAATAAAAATGTAAAACACAATTTCAATTGATTAGACAAAATGAAATCCCAATAATCCAAAATATAATTCGAATAGACGAAATGCTACTACAACGTTCACAAACTAGTTGTTAAAAAATAACTAAATAACCACAAAAAGAAACAACAAATTTTTGTCTTCTTGGAGATTTCAGATTGACCAGATTGAGTGAGACTGTGAGAGGCTGAGAGCGTCATGCACGTAGAGGTGTTAAATACTAAATAGAAGAGAATGAGTAGGGTTTCTGGACAATTGTGCTTGTCGGCTTGAAAAATGTCTTGAGTTTACTAGTTTAGGGATTATATAATATAGAGACTATAAATCTATAATATATATAATATTTATTTAGATAATATTATATAATATATATTTATATATATAAAACAAGTTCGGTTTGGTTTGATTTTTTGCAGTTTTTCATTAGTGAAAACCGTAAATCAAACCATACTAAAAAAAAAATCAATTCTAAAAACCGTAAATCGAATCGTAAACCAAAAACCGAACCATATTTAATGGTTTAGTTTGGTTTGGTTTGGTCGGTCTAAACCATACTTTGCACACCCCTAGAGGTGATGATGGGACAACTCTTAGCAGTATATATATAAAAAAGAACAAATTAATGTACAAAAGCAAAAGCAAAAAAAAAAAAAAAAAAAAAAAAAAAAAAAAAAATAGATCCCTTCAGATTGTAATTTTACTAGCATCTACATTTCATATTTAATGAATTTTCGTGTATTATAAGGGGATGATGTAAGTGATTTGTGAACCCTTTTGAAATATTGTTTTATTTTCATGCTATGTCTTTTGTTCAAGTTAAAAATTATATACGTATAATAATTTAGGGGAATTGTTTTATTTTCATGCTATTCCTTTGAGTAGTCAATAGTACTTGATTTTTACAATCACAAACAATTGTTTTTTGATTCCTCTAAATAAAAAGCAAATTCTGTAAATCAAAGTCGATCAATAAAACTTTAAAGATGAATTGTTGCATCCTTCCCTCATCTTTGAAATAAACCAACAGAGTTCCCATTCCTGACAAACTTGAAAACCTGCATGCCAATTCATGATCAGTATGTCATCTTCTATTTTGACAAGAATTTACATGCAAAATTCACACAAGATCAATTTCAGTACATTAATTAAACTCGAAATTATATTCCTCAAAGGGTAAATTTTATAGATATTGTGGGAAATTGTTAGCCTATTATCCTTCATTTTTCTAGTTAATTAGATCAAGAACCGTCGTGTAACTAGGTTGGACTCAATTTTAGTCCTATATTTTTTCTACTGTAATCCTTTTGGATACATGCTTTTACTTACAATTTTGGTCTTTCATATTAACACTGAAAGAATTCTATCTCATCTAAAAGTCCGAACTTGTATAGAGGTGAAGAATTAATTCTTGTATATTAATTTCTAACACTCCCCCCCTCATCGAGTGGACAATTTAAATGGGTGGAGTGCCTTCAACAGGAATCGAACCCAGGTCATTTTTGACCGGTTTGCTCTGATACCATGAAAAAATTTCGTCTCATCTAAAAGTCTGAACTTGTAGTGAGGTGGGGAATTAATTCTCGTATATTAATTCCTAACAAACACTAAAATTATATGACACCAAAGGACCAAAATTGAAAGAGAAAAAAAACGAGAATAAAATACCTAAATTACATGAGAATTCTTGATATTAATAATAAACGTTGGAGAGAATCACAATTCTCAAGCTCCCACAACATGAAGAACAGAGTCAATAAGCTCAGTGTAATGTCAAGTTGTTGCCTGCCCCGACTGACCGAAAACATAATTATCGGGCCTGACCGTTGGGACCCGTTTGGTGCCGGGCTCAAGGTCCATCAGCATGGCCCGTGGGACATTCACCCTCTCAAGTTGTCCCATGTTCATCACATACTACTTCCTTGACAAAGTGGGATAGCTCAAGTGGTTAGAGCACCCAAGGACGGAGCCACACTGGGCTCAGAGGGGCCCAGTGGCCCCCCACCACATTTTTTTTTTATATATATGCTAATTTTTTTAAAATAATTATATATGTATTATTTTGGTAATTATTTTTATTATATATAAATAAAAACATTATTTTCATTTTAAAACATACTACATATTAAGTTTAGACGGAACAAAAAATGAATGCTTACCTACAAAGTTTAGAAGGAAGAATTTTTTTTTTCCTCTTTTTCATGTATTTTCTTTTTAAATTTATTTCATAATACTTAATTTTTTTTTTTTTAATAGATCGAGTCAATAGATTGATGGTGTGTTTGAGATTATTGTCTAAATTTTTGCTAAACTCACAAAAATATCTTTAAAATTGAACAATATTATTGATGTTTTTTTTTAAATAGTGTTTTAAATTTTTTGTAGATTTATATTTAAAAGTATTATATTGTTTTGCTTCATGATTAATTATAATTGAAAGAAAGAAAATGATTTAAATTTTTTTAACGGTATTAATAATTAAACAATTTTTAAATTATTTCGCTTCATTTTAAATCGAAACTATTAAAACTTCTTATACAAATCGGGCCCCCCAATCATAATTTTCTGGCTCCGTCACTGAGAGCACCACTACCTAGGCCTTAGGTCCTGGGTTCGAGTCATGGGGAGGGGAAAATGGATGGGTATTTAACTTGTAATCAAAAAAAAAAAAAATCACATACTACTTCCCATAATTCATTCCCACATTGCCCTCATTCAATCAGGGGTAGAGTTGGAAGGTTTGTGGATTTTTTAACTGTCAATTCAACTAACTTTGCTAATGCATGGTTAATTTATATACATAGAGTTGGAAGTGCAGTGACTTTTTTGACCTTGTCACTGGGATTGCCGCCCTTAATTTGGTCATAATCATTTTAATTAAAAAACTTATGATCAAGCTAGTATCAAAATAAAGACACTTGCTCGAATTATCAAATAAAATATATAATAAAATCATCAAATCAATATATGCAATTAAAAAACACATAAAAATAATACTCCCTCTGTCCCATAGGAATTTGCACACTTTCTATAAATGGATGTCCCATACCAATTTGCACACTCCATAAAAGAAAATATCTTCATAACCCCCACCCTCAAAATATACTCTTATTTACCCATATGTCATTACTTTTCCACACTCAATCTACTTTTTACTTTACTTTATTCATAAAATTTTACAAAACTACCCCTCAAAACATCACTCATTACACCTTTTCTTACACATTTCTTAAATTGTGTGCCCACCCAAGTGTGCAAGTTTCTATGGGACGGAGGGAGTACTTTCTTCAAAACCTGTATGATATAGCAATTCGATATTTGGTCAATGAACAAACCTAATTCATGAAAAGACCATTCATAATTTATATCAAGAAGATATGACACCTTTTTTTCTGAAAATGTACTTGGTAGTTAATTTATTAGGTTGCTCCAACATGAGACAATTTTACCATTCTTGCGGTAAAGTGGCCTGGCCCAAATAAGCCTTTGTCAAAATTTGGGCCATGTACTTCGAATCTTTTAAATATTAATAATAATAATGTCATTAAATATTTAGAAAGAAAGTTACAAATAAATTCACCACATTTTTTCTTCTTCAATTTTATCATTTGGTTTTACAATATCATACATCACTTTTTTTTATATATATATATAGATAACCTGACCTGTATATTGAGTGTCATGAAAATAAAAATAAAAAAGTGTTCTGAGGCTGTGAAGATTAATAATTAAAAGACTATGATTTAATTACAAAAATATGAAACGGTGATCATATATTTACTTTTAGATTTTCCTTTTTTTTTCTTTTAACTGCGCACGTGATTTAAAAGGGGGACATATAATTTATGCTGTACATACAGAGGCGTGTTTGGTCATGTCATCTTCGCCCCATAATTTCAAAAATACAAGTCTTTACTAGTACTTTTTTTTTTTATTATTATTATTAAATAATCAATCCTATACTCTATATCTTATTCTATTTTTTTCAATCATTAAACATTAAATATACATTTATATTCAAAATTATTAAATTGCGTAATTTGTATAATTGGATATTCGATTAGTATTAAATTTTAATATAATTTTTTTAAATTAAAATTAAAATTATAGGAGGTAAATACATTTTTTCTTTACGTTTATTTGAACTTGAAATTACGAGAAAAAATGTATACTGATGGGGTAATAAAAACAAAAGAAAAAAAATCATATTATAACTCACCATATAATAAAAATAATTATGATTATATTTAACAAATTAATCTTAATTAAAATCTCAATTGTATAATTGGGACAAGCCTCCAACCACTGTGAAGACTGAAGACTCTTCTCGATTTTTTAACTTCTTGCACCCAAATGAGAGTTTGCTTTAAAAAAAAATGTTTGAAATTATATGTGGTTCGGAATCATAAATATAATGGCCAATGCCGAACACTTTAAAAGAGGAAATTCTCAAGACATTATAAGATGTTCATGATCCAAACAGGTTATAATATGGATATTTTTTTCAGATTTATACACCATTAATTGATGTTTTTTTTTTTTTTTTTTTTTTTTGTAATTTCTTTCAATTTTAGCATTTTTTTTTATTTTAAAAAATACTAATACTAATTATAATTTCTAATTTACTTTTATTGAAAGTTAAAATTATTTATTAATTAATGACAAATTGCCAACCTTCTTAATTCTACTCAAGAAAACTAAAACATCATTTAATTACAAAAGGAAGAGAGTATCATTAATAAAAAATTGAAGGCGAAATTAATTAAAGTAGAAAACATGCATAATTTTGTTTGCATTTTATGAAATGGCTTTGTGAAACGTTTATTTATATAACAATTATTTTAAATTAAAAAAATATTGTTATTTATTATTAAGTTATTACTCCCTCCGTCCCACAATAACTTTCACACTTTCCGTCCCACAATAACTTTCACACCCTTAAAATAGAAAATTCTTTATAAACTCCACCCTCACAATATTCTCAATTTTACACAAATGACATTACTTTTTCTCCACACATACACAAAAGTCAACTAATTTCTTTACTTTATACATAAAGGTTTACAAAATTACCCCTCAAAACTCCACTCATTATTACACTTTCTTAATATTTGTGCCCACCTATGCAAATTAATATGGGAAATTAATATGGGACAGAGGGAGTATTTTTTACTGAAAAAAGTATAAAATTTCGTTGCATTTTATAAAGTATTTTGAGATATGATGTATACTTATTGTATAAAATTATGAAAACTATGCATGTGAGATATATTGATTAAAAAAAATACTCCATATATAAAAAGGGGCCAAATAAATAAATTATTTTGAAAGGCGTTATGCGGTCCCAAAAAAACAGTGTGATGATAGTGTCGGCAAGAAAAGTGGTGTACATTAAAAGAAAAAACATTTAACATAGGAGTAGTTTTTATTCTAATCATGGAGATATTTTTTGTCTTTTCCTTTTCCAAGTATTGCCAACTTCATTTGAATTTCATTTGGTCAACGACCTAGTACAGTACAAGCCACGAGTTTGCAGATTTTCATAAATTTCTTTTTCATTTTGATTAAATAACAAGTTTTTCTTAAATCAATTAATGGAATTAATACCAATATATAGAAGAATTTCCTTTTAAATTATAGTAATTGAAAACATCAATATATGCAATAGGGATAGGGAATTTCGGAGTGATGGACACACATGCCGTTATTCAAAATTCGAGTGATTCAAAATCTTTATTTTTCCTTTATACTCCCTTCATTTTTTAATAAGTGTTACTTTTTTTAACTAATTTTAAAATAAGTGTCATTCTAAGTTTTTTACTTTAATTTTAACTATTTTGCCCTTATTCATTTACCATATATATTGTTCATAAATAAATTCCATAAACATTGTTTATACCAAAATTAATTTGGTTTATGAATACTAACTACATTCTTGACAACATTCTTTATCAAACAAAACATCTATATCAAAATTAGCTATAATTAATGAAGATAATATGAACCACACTTTATAATCTTAATTTGTTGAAAAATGTCAAAGTGACACTTATTAAAAAATGGAGGGAGTATATTCAACGAATTTGATTTTAAACACAATATATATATATAATAAAGTTAAATTCGCTTGTATATATCCATGAAATGCGTATAAACATGTCGTTAATTAAATTTTATGTGAATTTTGTAACCTACTGGGATCCTTGATTTCTGATTTTAGGTCATAATATTCTAATAATTGAGTTTGAGACTGATAATTACCTACTTATTGACAGTTGTGGAGTAACTTATTACTTGGACATTAGCTCAAGTGAAAAAATTGTGGAACCCTAGTTTATACTATTAGGATTATATTAAAAGTATCATTCATATGTAGACCCAACTCACAACACTCATGAGCCTCACCTTTAGCCCAATAAGATTAGGTCAAGATTAGGTTAAACTATTGTATTGTATAAATACCCTTTGTACACACTTTTGTAAGTAATCAAGAAATCATATTTTCTATAAACTTTATATGGTATCATCGAGTCACTTGGCTCACGCCTGATCTAAGCCCTAGCCGCCGCCCTAAACCCTAGCTGCCGCCGCTATTAAGCCCTAGCTGCCGCTGCTCCTGCCGCCGCCCTTCCTTCTGAAGCGCCGCCGCCGTCCGTCTTAAGACGCCCAGCTCACTGCTGCCAATCTCTTCTCTCCGCTGCCCCACTCCCTACAATGGCTACTCCATCTCAGTCGCTCTCACCCATCACCTTCAAAGGACTTGCAAATATGTCCTTAAAACTCACCTCCACCAACTACGGCGCTTGGTCCTTCCAGCTTCGTCTCCTCCTCACTGGACACAACCTCTTTGGCTATGTCTTGGGCACGCATCCATGCCCACCTTCTACAATCCCAGATGCTGACGACACCACCACCACCATTCCAAATCCTGCACACGACCTATGGGTATGTCAGGACAACCTCATCTTCTCAGCCATGGTTGGATCCATGTCTCCGGAACTTATTCCCTTTGTGGCATCGACCAAAACCTCCTGCGAAGCCTGGTCGATGCTTGAAAGCATGTATGGGAAACCCTCCAGAGGCCGCATTCTTGCCCTCAAAACCAAGTTTCGCTCTCTGTCCAAAGGTGCTCGCCCGATTTCTGACTTCCGATCCTTATGGAAGTTCGCTCTGTGGTCGACGAACTTGCCCTCCTCGGCATTACGTCTGATGCCGAGGACGTCACTCTCCAAGTCCTAACTGGCCTTGATGAATCTTACAATGACATAGCAAATGCTATCCAAGCTCGCGAACATCCCATCTCCTTTGCCGAGCTCTGCGACAAGCTCCTCAGTGCCGAGGTTCAAATTGCCTCGCGACCATCCTCGGCCTCAATACCTGCATCTGCACTTACTGCCAATAAACCTCATCATCGCCCCTCGCGACCAGACTCGAGGTCTAAAACTGTTGACACTCGTCCTCGCCAGTCCTCGCAAAGGCCCTATCTTGGCACTTGCCAATATTGTCGAACACCAGGTCACACTGCTCGCACCTGCCCTGAGATTCCTTCATCACCTTCGCCCACTGCTCATTCTACGGGTCCTCGCCGCCCACATGGACAGTACACACCACCCTCTCGTCTCAATCGGAAAGCTGCTCGCCCGACATACTCGGCTCACTCAGCCTCCTCGACACATCCTGCCGATCACTGGATTCTTGACTCAGGTGCTTCACATCACATCACCAACGACCTCACCAACCTCTCTCTTCACTCACCATTTGATGGGCCTAACAATGTAGAAATTGGTGATGGTAAAGGTTTACACATATCTCACACTGGCTCTATATGTTTTCCTCAACTTAAGTCTCTCAGTTTTTCGAATGTCTTGGTCGTCCCACACATCTCGAAAAACTTAATTTCAGTCTCCAGTCTATGTCGTGATAACAATGTTAACGTTGTTTTTGATCGTTCTTCCTTTCAGGTGCGGGATGGTCACTCGGGGAGCATTCTCCTCGTTGGGAGTCGTATCAATAACTTGTATGTCTGGCCGGCACACATGTCCACCAACTCCCCGCAAGCCTTCGCCACTCAACACCTTACAACAACCACCTGGCATGCTCGCCTTGGCCACCCATCGACGAAAATTCTTACTCACACCCTCTCCATGCTTAGCTTATCCAATGCACCTTCCAAACATTTTCACTATAACTCTTACTCATGTATCAAAAGTCACAAACTACCATTTTATGATTCAAGCATTATATCTACTAAACCACTTGATATCATCTTTTCTGATGTTTGGTCGTCACCTGTTTTATCCCCTGATAATTTCAAATACTATGTGTTATTCGTTGACCACTTCAGCAAATACATATGGGTTTATCCCCTAAAACGGAAATTGGATGTTCTCCCCACTTTCATCGCCTTCAAAACTCTTGTTGAAAACAACTATCAAAACACTATCAAAACCTTTTACTCTGATAATGGGGGAGAGTTCATTGCTCTTCGCTCCTTTCTTCAAACCCATGGCATTGCACATCTCACCACCCCACCTCACACTCCCGAACATAATGGCATGTCTGAACGTCGCCATCGCCATGTGGTCGACACTGCCCTAGCTCTCCTTCACCATGCTTCTATGCCCCTTACTTATTGGCCCTATGCCGTCTGCTCGGCAGCCTACACCATAAATCGCCTTCTCAAAGTTAACCTCAACATGGTTTCCTCCTATGAAAAACTCACTACTCGCCCACCTAATCTAACCAAACTCCGTGTATTTGGTTGCCTCTGCTATCCTTTGCTTCGCCCTTACACCACCCACAAACTTGACCCTCGCTCTACTCCATGTGTCTTTCTTGTGTATTCACCCACGCAAAGCGCCTATCTTTGTCTTGATCGCTCCACAAACCGAATCTACACCTCGCGTCATGTTCAATTTACTGAACATACGTTTCCCTTCTCTATCTCTCCTCCCACTCAACCGTCTCCCCTGGCGACCTCCAACTCCTCGCCAATCACTCCCTCTGATTCCAACTCCTCGCCCATTCTTTTGGCACCTCCACTTCCCAACCCTGCCATAACCATCCTCACCCCTAACCCAGGGCTGACCACTACCACTCCCCGTCGTCCCACACTGGTCGACCAACCAAACAATCCTCAGCCGACCACAACCGCACCTGACATCACTGTGCCGACCAATGCTCCCCCACGACCTCCTGCATCTCGCATGGTCACTCGAGCTCAAAATCAAGTGTTCAAGCCTAATCCAAGGTATGGACTAACTTCCATCGTCGCCTCTGACATTGAACCGAGCTGTGTCTCACAGGCACTCAAGAACGAAAAGTGGCGAGCAGCCATGTCGGCTGAATTTGATGCTCTTCTTCAGAATGGCACTTGGGACCTAGTTCCACCCACTACATCTCAGAACGTGGTCGGCTCCAAGTGGGTCTTTCGTATTAAGCGAAAACCAGATGGCACCTTGGACAAATACAAAGCTCGCCTGGTCGCCAAAGACTTTCATCAGCGCCCAGGTATCGACTTCAACGAAACCTTCAGTCCCGTAGTCAAGCCAGCCACTGTGCGAACTGTTCTAAGCATTGCTGTTACCAACAATTAGCCTCTTCGTCAATTTGATGTTAACAACGCATTTCTCCATGGAGAGCTCTCAGACACAGTCTTCATGGCTCAACCTCCGGGTTTCAAGGACAAGGTTTTTCCCACCTATGTCTGTAAGTTACGTAAATCCATCTATGGCTTAAAGCAGGCTCCTCGCACATGGTACTATGCTCTTCGCTCGTTTCTCAAGGACATTGGGTTCAACCCCACTCACTCTGGTGAATCTCTGTTCGTTTACAACAACAATGGAGTGGTCGCCTACTTCCTTGTCTATGTTGACGACCTTATTTTGACGGGCAATACATCTTCCATGCTTGCACGTGTAGCTGCCGACCTCAGTGCCAAATTCTCTGTCAAGGACCTTGGTCATCTATCCTATTTCTTGGGAGTGGAAGTCCTTCGATCCACAAATTCATGCCTCCTCTCCCAACGAAAACACATTACTGACCTGCTCGTCCGGTACAACATGATCGAATCCAAACCGGTCCAAACTCCATTATCCACCACTGCTCGCCTAATACTCTCGGATGGCTCTTCTCCCACTGACTCCACCCAGTATCGTCAAGTGCTCGGCAGTCTCCAGTATCTTCAACTCACCAGACCAGATATTGCTTTTGCTGTGCATAAGCTATCCCAGTTCATGCATGTACCCACCACCACTCACTGGAATGCAGTAAAACGACTACTACGCTATCTCAATGGTACAAGGAATGTTGGAATCAACATTACCCCTTCCTCCTCCTCCTCGCTCCACTGCTTCACCGATGCCGACTGGGCGGGCAATCATGATGATCGCACTTCCACAAGTGCTTATGTTGTCTTTTTGGGGGCCAATCCTATCTCATGGTCGTCCAAAAAGCAGAAGTCTGTTGCTCGCTCATCCACTGAAGCTGAATACCGAGCAATTGCCTCTGCGGCCTCTGAAGTCCAATGGCTTACCTCACTCCTCAAAGAACTTCATTTCTCCATCCCTCAGGTACCAGTCATCTACTGCGACAACATTGGAGCTACCTACTTATGCTCGAATCCTGTGTTTCACTCCCGCATGAAGCACATTGCCATTGACTTTCATTTCGTTCGTGACCTCGTCAAAACTGCTCGGCTTCGCATCTCCCATGTCTCCTCGGCTGATCAACTTGCAGATGCTCTCACCAAATCACTCTCTGGTGCTCGCCTTCAAACTCTTATGACCAAGATTGGACTATCCTACGATACTCCATCTTGAGGGGGCGTATTAGGATTATATTAAAAGTATCATTCATATGTAGGCCCAACTCACAACACTCATGGGCCTCACCTTTAGCCCAATAAGATTAGGTCAAGATTAGGTTAAACTATTGTATTATATAAATACCCTTTGTACACACTTTTGTAAGTAATTAAGAAATCATATTTTCTATAAACTTTATATATACTTGATTTAATATTTGAAAACTCTTTAGGTGGCGGTTGTTTTCTAATACTTCAAATAGGACTGAGAATGGGAATGATTTTTTTTCCCTTTTGTACCTCTAGGTATGTTAAATGACAGAATTGTCTATATGATAGTAATAAATTATTAGTTCTGTGCTTAATTTTAATTTGAAGAGTAATAAAAGACATAAAATGTTTTTTTTTTGGTTGTGGAATAGAGTAATAATTGAAGAAAAATGTTTGTACTTGTAGGATGGAAGAATGTTAATCAAATGAGAGTAATAATTATCTCATTTAGAAAGTAAAGTAGTTTTATTTATCATCTTTTGTTCTCATTAATTACTATAATTACTTTATATTCACTCACATTTCAATTAAAAATATTTTACTTTCATTTTCGTATCCGGTTATTTTTAGAGGGGTGTTCATTTTTCCTTTCGTCCAAAATTTTGGGCAAGGTTTCATGGTGCTCCGACTATTGATTCGGCATGTGAACTTATAACTCTAAGCAATTCTTTTTTTTTTCTCTCTTAATATGAAACCTTTTATTTTTTCTCTCTTAATATGAAACCTTTTATTTGCCCTATACTCACCCACATTTCAATCGAATTGGAAACCTTGTTTTAAGAGATGCAATGTATGATGTATCATGTATCAGATGAATTGGTCTCACCGAATAATTTCTTTCTAATTAATTAATAAATAAAGACAAATTAATTCTTTTGCGAGATCTATGAGTATAATTTACAAACAAGTTGAAAAATATATAAAACTAGATAACTCTCCGCGTATTACGCGGTATATTGATAAACGTTAATACTCAAAATAGTATAATTTATATTTTAAAGATACTTATAAAATTGCATATAAAGATTTAAAAGATTATAATGTGTACGTAATTGGAAAATTAATACTGTAGATGGAATGTATTGAATAATTAATGTAATTTAGAAATTAAAGTGATTAATAGATGAAAAACATTGAATAACATGTAATTATAAATTAAGTAAGAAAAGTATATATGCTTAAAATATTACTGCAGACGTGGTTTCATAACAAATAACAAAATTACACGTGTAACTCGATTTTTTATAAAATGACACATAGGCCAAAGCTCTCACAAGACGACACATCATCATTTTAAAACTCCCTATTAGTATTATAGGGGATTATATGCCATTCACAATATTTTTACATTTTTTCCCCTTAAATTCTTATTTGTTTTATTTTTATCCTCCAAATTATTCGTCTTTGAAATTAATTATTTATATTTACAAAACTCAGTATTTTAGTCATTTGAACTACTAAAATATGCTATTTTTTTGTCAGAATTAAATATTGAACACTTATGATCAACCATTGTGGAATAAAATGAGAATGAGAATGTTTGAAAAGAATGTCTCTAAATTCTAAACCCAATAAAAATGAGAGAATAAAATATCTACTAAATTTTAGAGCATGTTCAAATAAAGTTTGAATGAGAGTATATATATGGAATTCTGAAAAGATCACGTGGTGTGATTTATAAAATTGTATGATTGCACTCTTGATGTTTTGTTTTGTTTCCCAAATTAATGATAGAGTTTGGGAGAAATGTTGAATTTCCTTTATTACAAGTTATAAGCCAAAGATAGCATATAATATATCAATTGAGTTGAGAGGCAGAGATGTGTCGCCTACAGTTGAGCAATACAATGCAATGCTGCTGCAACGTCTACAGGCACATTGAATAAGACACATCTACACTAAACTCAAGAAATTACATACCTCTATCTTGTTTTCATCATATCTTTTTTTATATTCCCCAAACTTATATATATAGTTTTATAAATTGGAGTATACAAAAACATACATGAAATGAAATATGCCTAATTATGGTAAACTATAGCAAAAATTACTAGTCAAAAACTTTCATAGCACAATTGTTCATTGTAGTAGTATATTCTGTATCTTGTAGTAATATATTTGTGGCATTGTAGTAGCAGGATATGTTTGTTCTTACAGTAACATATTTTGTCCTAGTAGTAATTTCTCTAACTAGTTAATTATCTGGGATTTGATATAAAATACAAATATTTAAGTTATTTTTTTTATGCAACTCATATAGTGTGACACGACAAAAATTATCATCACATTATATTAGTCTAATTTTAAGATATTGTCACATCAATAAAAAAAAAAAATGCAAATAATAATCTTATAACAAAGAGAGCCTGTATCAGTTCTATAAGAATTAAATTATTTTATTGGTTGCAAATTTTGTCATGAAGTTGCAGAAAGAAATCGCAAGTTGGTCTTGTGAGTTGTGTGGGGACAGAAATATACTCGTACCGCCGTATAGTTAAGATTTTAGTACAAGAATAAAACTGTATTATAACATCGAAAATTTGAATGAATATTAAAACTGTATTTTAATACTTGTTAATTCATTTATATATATATATAATTATACTCTCTTAAACTCTTATCTTGAATTATTATTTGTAAAGATTTACATACTATGGACATGTATGTATATATTATAAATCTATTTTCATTCATTATTTTGAAGAAATTATTATAGACAAATTTTTGTATGCAATTTTATGATATAACCGATTTGATATGATATTGAAAAATCAATACAAATATAATACTGTAATTTGAGTAATTCAACACTTATTCTGTGCATGACTAAATATCAATAAATTAACAACTGACATCAATAATACATATGTGTGGTTTGGGTGATTTGAAAGTGGAGAAACAAATGCATCTTTGAGAACGAAAATTAAAAAATAAATGGAGTGGTGGATGAAATCAAGAGCAGGTTTTGGAGCTAGTGCTCGACAAACGACAGAATAAAAAGCACTGCGACGTACAAATGTTGGCTAGGCGAACTGCGTTCAGTCATCGAGATGTTGGAACGGACAGGAGAAGAAAAAGAGCTATTGGGAAGGGTCGCCAGTGATCTCTCCTCAATTTATTAATGCCTTCCCCATTGATTTACTGTACTCAAGCATGATTGCTTATGTTAGGCTTTAAAATTGGTACTCCTGACGCCATAAACTATTATGTTATTTATTTTGAACTATATGAAATTTTTTACCTTTGTCTGTCCAAAAAAACTAATAATAATACATTTGAAATGTACAATGCACATGGGTTTAAGCCATTTTGTGGAACCTACTAGAAAAATATGCCGTATATATATATATAAAAAAATAAAATCGTACATTGTAACAAGTAATTTATGCGTGTAGATATCTATAATAAATTTGACTTCATTTTTTTTTATGACACGATATTCGGTCCAAAAAATGACTAATTTGGAGACCAATTTCACCGTCAAGTTTGAATTCATATTAAAATCGTATATAAAATGTTTTATTATGTGAATTATATATATGCAAAAAGGGGGTGGGTGAATGGGTAAAATGAGTGAATGGATAGAGGGAATTAGATTCCAAAAGAATGGAGGAGGGGAGAGAGAGTAATTGTGATGGCACGTAAAGAAGTTGTATGGAATTGTTTGGGAAAGGACAACAATAAGATGGGCATGAAAAACAAATAGAATTGAATGGGATTGTTATGTTATGTTATGTATATGTTGACTGGACAATAGGTCCGAATACGAATCTGTATCTTCCTCAAAATAACCAGGATTGCTACCTCCTCAATCAATCAATCTCAAATTCTTTTTAATTGGGAATGCTGCTGCAAAAATATCACTTCACTACGTACCTGCATAATCATCCATCTACCACTACCATTACATTTACACATTTACTACCTATCAATTACTTACAAAATTACTTACTCTCCTTAATTACTTTTTTTTTTTTTTTTTTAAGACGTTTCTCAATTACTTTCACATTTTTAAAATAATTTTTTTTATATATTTTATCAGACAATATCTTTAAATTTATACAAATATCGTTATTTTTTTTTCAACACATACACAAATTAAAAGTTACTTTATACATAAAATTTATAAAATTACCCCTAAATATCTCCACTAAATTCACTTTTTCACGTGTGAAAATAATCATGAGACGAAGAGAGTAATCTTTTGAAATACTCAAATTACTATGTTAAAATACCCAGATTCAAATCAAAATAAATACTCAATCACTCACTATTATTTAATGTTTATATAAAATTAAACTAAAAATTCGGTTCACAAATCATTTTATTTTATTTTTTAATAAATATATTCTTTAATAAAACAATTATTATATTTATTATTAAATTATAAAAATATTAAAAAGTATTTTAAATTTCTATGGAAATTAAAGTTAATATTTTTTAAGTAAAAAAAAAAATTTATACTACTTATTTTTGGGTCAAAAACATTTTCTTTCCCATAACTTCTTAATGTTTTTAAAAAAAGGTTCTTCTGAATTTTTAAATTTTTTTAAAAAAAATAGCCGGTTTTTTCCCCCAAGAGTGGCTGAAAATTTGCAAAACAACGTCAGTTTCATGTTTAAAAAAAAAAAAAAAGGTTCTTCTGACTTTTTTTTAAATAGCCGAATTTTTGCCCTAAAGTTACTGAAAATTTACAAAACAAAGTCATTTTCATAACTAACACTTGAATATATCCTTTTAAAATGATATGAGTGAGAACATGGCAACGAAGAGTTGGGGTTTCCATTGTGAACTGAGGGATGGAATGAGATTGCCCAAAGTGAAAGGAAACAGATCGAGGAAGAGAATTAAGGACAAGCTCTTATTAGGAGAAGACTGATTTAACTGGAATTTTTTAATTTTTTTAAATTAATGCCATTTAGCATACGAATTATATTATTAAAAACGCTTGATTTCATAGGCCACTCATCTCAAAATCAAGTTGTAATACTTCGAGTACTTAAAAATATTACCAAGTTCACCGTAATAATAGGAGGCACCACAAAAAAATGGTCAAAATAAGAGGGGAAAGGCGACAGAATCCCCCTCTTTAAACTAAATGGCGACCGTATAGGCAATGGAAGGTCCCAATCGCCAATATGCTCGTCGGCAAGTTAAAGGCGACGAAATTATTTAATACGTCGTCTTTTTGCGAGTGCATGCGGCCGTTGCCAATTTGCGAGCACGTGTCACTTTCGACAATAGGCGAGTGAATCAACCGACCATTGGGCCACAATAATTGACCAATAATCTGGCCTTTTTTCGCGAGCAATTGGGATCGATCCCGCGGTCGCGAAGCATTATGGGCGCCCCTTGTGTGTTGTTTAGGCTAGGATCTTTAATTAACATGTTGTAAATGCCATTAATATATATATAATTTAATTTCAGTTTTGATTCTTTAATTCAATTAATTTAACTTTAATGGTTGATTATTAAATTGTCAAAGTATATGATATATTTATTTTTAAATGAGAATTAAAAAAATTATGTGTTTCAAATTAAATAATTTAATTATGGTGATTAAAAATATCAATTAACATTGAGTATAATTAAAATCATCTCCGTCTTAATTAATTTCTTGTTAATGTAAATAACACCACACACAAAATTAATTAAATTATTTTCATCTTAGTTCACAAGTTATTCGAACTCAATGCCCCACCCATCCGACTCATCATCACTTGCATCTGTTGCTCAAAATGTTTGCGTAAGCGCTCCTCCGTCTACTGCATTTGTAAGAGTAAGCGTTGTTCTCTGTCCTCATTAATTCTTCGTTCTTCAACAATAACGTTGTCAATGTCGGTCTGGGAATATCGTCCAAATGACGTACCGGCTGACATCTTGCCAGGATCGAAGGAGGCCCGTCTGTTCTTGCCTATTTGTCCAAGGCCCCTAACACGTCCATAAGACCTGCCGACCTTCATCAAGTACAATTCAAACATTTCAGGTATAGATGGGGTATGGGTTGAACCATCCTCTGAAGTTTGATCATCTGACTATACATCCAACTACGACTTAAATAATTCATGTTAATCGATATGTTTCAAATTGATTTTGAAATTTAAACATCAATTAATATTATAAGTTTAAATAATATATATATTTTCTAAAAATTTCGACGGAGTTTCATCTAAATAATCTATCGTATTCCTAAATATTTAAATTTCTAGTGCATCCATTTTCAACTCGATTAAAATTAATCAAGTCGGAACGCACAATCTACAACACACAAACAACCAACGTCTCATCCCTTCAACTCCATCAATATCATTTAATTTCAACAATTCTAAGTATATTCTAACAATTCCAACCCCCCTAACAAATAAATTCTAAGTATATTCTAACATTTCTAACTCCCCTGACAAATAAATTCTAACACTTAAAACATACATACATAACACAATTAACAATTAAATTCTAACAATTAACACATAAATGCATAAAATTTAACATTTCAAACAATTCTAAAAATAAAATTATATATATATATATATATATTTTTCAACAATCTTATATATACATACAACATATATGCATATATATACTAGAACCACATATATACATATAACTTCAAATTTAACCAACGAAAACGAATAAAATTACCATAGAAATGATCCCGTTGACATGCAGAACACAAATAACCAAAAAAGGAGCTTGATTTGTAAAGGCGACGACGGCTGAAAACTCGAGAGGTGGGGGGGGGGGGGGCGCTGATTGTTTCTGTTCTGGAGGAAGCTAGGAGGGTTGAATTTATACTCAATTAGGGCGACGGATTAGGTGAGGGGCCCACCGCGGTCGCCTTTACGCGAGTGGGGTCCCGTCGTCATTTTGTGAGGGGTCCACCCCGGTCGCCTTTAGACGAGTGCATCTCACACCGTCGCCTTTTTCGCCGTCAATTGGCGAGTGTAATGAAAGACACTCGCAATTACGCGAGTGCAAGAACACTCGTCGCCTTTTTACTCGGTAAATGGGACAGTCGCCAAATCACTTGAAAATTGGCGATTGTTCATGTACACTCACAAATATCCGTCGCCTTTTGACTAATTTTTTTTGTGGTGAGGGTGTTTGCAAAAAAAAAAAAAATCACAAAAATGCAATACGAAATTTCATATATTCAGTGAACCTAATTCACATATTTTTTGTCCAAAAATAGTAAAGGGTGTTTGGAAAAAAAAACTACAATATAATCACTTTTTTACTTTTTAAAATTAATTTGAAGTGTTTTGTGTTTCTTTTATGAAATTGAATAAGCTGTCATAAACTCTAATTTAAAAGTTGTAAAGGGAGCGTTTTCGGCACATTATGAACTTTCCTTAAATACTATCAACTTTTTTTTTATAAACACTACCAACTGTTCTTTTAATTATCAGTAATTATTTAAAGAAATATATATATATATATTTTGGGCAAACACCCCTATGTATAGTAAATGACGATGAGTTGAGACTATTAAAGACTTAAAGTACACTTTTTTTAATAAGATAACTCAAATGATTGAATTCTACAAATTTTACTATGGATTCACATGCGACTTTGTCATTAGGATTTAGGGTAAGATGATCAGGAAATGCTCCTGGGTAAAATAAAAACAAAAACATACGAAGTAAAATACTTCCTCTTTCTTGTAATATGCTTCTTCTTTATTTTTAAAGTTGTTCATTTATTTTATGCACATTGATTAAATAATATGTAATAATATTATATGTTTAATAAATTATTGAAGTTGATAGAGATAAAAAAAATGAGAGAGAGGTAAAAATGAGAAAATTAGTGATATAAGAAAGATAAAAAGTAGACAGAAATAGTGATTCTTACTAAAAAAAAAAAAAAAAAGTAAGTAACTTTTGAGGAACATACTAAATGATAAAAACGATAACCTTATGGAGTATAAGAAAGAGAAATTTGAGAAAAGATAGATAAAGTGGGTGAATTTTATGATTTAAATAAATGAAAAACTTGTGACGGGAGAAGCTAAGTAGTGATTTATTGTGTTATACTAGTAATTTGTAACATTAGAGGAATTTTGTAAAAAGAGATAAGAGAAGAGACAAATAAAAGGTGCAGGAGAAAGGGGGGAGGGGCAGTTCGGATTTAGAATAAGTGTGAAAAGCACGAGACAGAGGGAGGCAGGAGAACAATAAATGAGGGTTGTAAGGAGACGAGTGATGAGGCTTATGATAACCCTCATCATCGTCACGTCCCTCTCCTTTCACGTCTCCCGATAACTCAATCCCCCCACCCTACCCCCCACCGGAATTCCACGCTCTCTATCCTCCCCCTACCCAACTTTTCGAATTTCACTAGATAGATATCTCCTCATCTCGTAAATGAAAAATTCCTTCCTCTGGAAAAGTCTAAAATACTTGGTGATCTGTGACTGCCACTGCCCCCACCCCCTCCCCTCCCTCAATATCATAGTATAGCCCAGTCAACCTGCACTTTTGTTTCATTTTACACCAACACCCCCTCCCTTCATTGTTTCACTTTCTCCTTCTGTCCCTCTCCCATTCTTCTCATTTCACCATTTGTACCTATATTTCCCTAATATCTTAATCGAAGAAACAAATTAAACCCTAGCATGATCGGAAAATCATGTGGATGATGGGATACAACGACGCTGGGGATTTCAACACTACCACTCATCAATCTGCTGATCCATTCTCCGCTCGAAAACTCCGCCCACTCATGCCGCGTCCCGCTACCCGTATCCATGGCGCCGATCTTCTTACCCTAAATCACCATCTTGGCAAGTTCACCCCTCTTTCTCTTTTCTCATTTATTTATTAAAATAATTTCACCAAAATTAAATTAAAATGATTTTAATTTCAGTGAGAATGGGAGAGGAGAACAAGAGGGAAATAAGCACGCAACAAGTAGTAGTAAGTTCGCGGTGGAACCCAACCCCGGAGCAGCTCCAAAGCCTCGAAGAATTATACCGAAGAGGGACGAGAACGCCCTCAGCCGAGCAAATCCAACACATCACGGCAGAGCTAAGGCGCTACGGGAAGATCGAGGGCAAGAACGTCTTTTACTGGTTCCAGAATCACAAGGCGAGAGAACGCCAAAAACGGCGTCGCCAACACTCTCTTTCCGATGAAAAGAGAGAAGGAGAAGCCGCAGGTAAAATTAAACTGCTGAAAGAGAGAAATTCACTTTTCAATCACAACAAAATCAAGACAGTTACAATACAATAATTCAATTTGTTTTTTAGCAGTGATATTTTTTCAATAATTAATGTTTCTTTCGATTAATGTTGGCTGAACCGATCCGTAAAAAGCTGTGGTACATTTTGTTGTTACTCTCTTTTACAGCTCCAAATAAGACAGCAGCAGCTGGAGCTGGAGCTGGAGGAGGAGAAAGAGGATATGAAGTTGAACAGACTAAAAACTGGGCATCTCCTACCAACTCCAGTACACTTGCACAGGTAATTAACTAGTATTGATTTTTAATTTTTATTTTTTTCTTTCGATAAAAAGACGACCTAGTGCTACTTTTTGTGGAAACAAAGGGTAATTAAAACACTAATAATTAAGGTCATGATAATTAGGGAATGATTAAGAATTAGAGATATTATGGTTAGAACGAAAAAGATGGAATGCAAGATGGATGTATAAGTTTCAGGGTGGGGGAAGAGAAGAAGCAGGCACCAAAAGCTTTATTTGTTTGTTGGGAAATGCAAATAAGATCCAAAAGCTGCTCTATACCTTCCTTTCTGTCGGGGCTACAATTCTTATCAGCAAAAAAAATAATTCTCGGATTTTTGGGGATTGTGCTACAATCGATTACCTTCTTTAATTTTATTATATAGTATTATATTCCCTCATCCCTATCAACCTATTATTAGAGTTTTTAGGGGTATAAAGTAGTAAATAAATTAGTTAAAAGTAATGATATTTGGTATAAAGTTTAATGGAGTTTTAGTTTTCCATTTTATTTTAGGGATAAGACAAATGAGTACATAGATAGTCTATCATCTGAAAGTTAAAAGACAGGTTCACCCCTATTTGACCTAGGTTAGCTAGGGAGTAGACTATTAAAAGAATAAATTAGATAGGGTTTTAAGTAGCTAATTTCTGCATGCATTTAATTAATAATCAGAAAAGTGGAGAAGCAGAGGCAGAGGCAGAATGTAAAGCAAGATGGGTACAGTTCGAAGATGATGCAGAACTACAAAGGAGGAGGAATGCCACGTGGCGGTTGATGAATTCTTCACCCACAGGCACCTCCCCTACTGTCACTTCTACCACTATTCCCAGCTCTACTATGCAATTCAACCCTCAAGATTTTATCAATATCTTTTTCGAACCCTACAATTCCAACCACCACCACAACGCCACCGCCGCCGAGACTCTCCAGTTGTTCCCTCTCCGGAGCGGCGGCCTCACCCAAGACCAGGAAGAATCGGCTGCGCCTACCGACACTACTACTCACCAATTTTTCGAGTTTCTTCCATTAAAGAATTAACTGAATTAATTCATATTCTAGGCTTTTGAAGAACTGGAATTAATTAATTTGTTTTTATATTTTGATTAAGGTTGGAATGTTAGGACATGGGAGGTTGGCTTAACTTGCATTTGTGTTTTATACGTTTGTTTATGTTTTGGTAAGTGTATGATGAATTAGGTAGCTGATGAGGCTATGTTGACAAGAATTAATAGACCTGCATGTCATGTATAGATCTAGTCCCAATGAAACAAAGTCGTCTTAGAGGGTTTGACAAGATATTGACTGATCTAAATTAGAGGCCTGATGTGACTTATTATAATCTCAACAGTATTAATAACATATAATAGTACTATTATGTTTTTGTCTCACACAATAAATACATATATATATATTGGAAATGGAAACAAAAAAAAAATTCTATTTGAAGGGGAAATGGAGATATTTTGTTTCATCATAGAAAATTATTTGAATGTTTATTCGTAGTTTAATATGAGAATTGTTTATTAGTATTAAAGAGATAAAATAAAGGATATAAAAGTATTTTGAGTAATAAAGTAATTACATGTGATATAATTTTGAGATATTTGAAAGTTGTAGTTTAAAATAAAAAAAAATGTTTTATTGCCTAATAAGAAAATGTCCAATCTAAATTGACGCATTCATTTTTTGCAAATGCACAATTAAAATTGAGATGGAAGGGTAGTAATTATAACAATGATATTTTGTGTAAATATGTGAATATTGTGATAGTATAAATAGTTTATGGAGGAGTCTTTTTTTTATGCATGATAAATAACTGTAGAATGGACGAATAATGCAAGTATGCAAACAATTGTGAAATAAAGCTAGAAAACATTATATATATACATGGAACTACATCCCTTCAAGAAAAAGATTCAAGTGAGGGTCGACTCCATATATACATATACCCAATTCTATTTTTTTTAGACGTACAAAAGCGTATTGTGCAATAAACTAGTGTGTTTTTTCACATAGAATAATGCACACACACACACAAAAAATATATATATATATTAATTGGATAATTTTTTTTTTTTTTTTTTTATAGATGTGTCCAAAAGTTGTGTTATATGGTTAGTGAAATTGGAAATTTTAATTCAAGTCGCCTATGGATTTAAAATAATACTAATTTAATGCCACTAATTATATGTATAACTATATTGGAGTATTAATGCTCACAATTCTAACCTAGCTTTAATCACTGTAAAATTTGAATAGTGGTAAAAAGTTTTTTTTTTTTTTGGGGAATAGTGGTAAAAAGATAGTATCACCTACTATATTATTGGCATAGAGAGAAGCACCAAATCACATAAACACTGGAATTTGAAATCTTGACATGTCAATATGATAAATTTCAGAAAGTTCAGACATTTATTTATTGTGATGTGATATTGTACTGTTGCAAAGGTTGCGATTATTTTTGGAATATTTGGAGTGCATATATATATACAAAAAAAGGAATTGAAGATGTACCTAATATAAAGTCATATATTCATGAATTTGAAGTAGTATATATAGAAATGCAGGTCTAGCTATAGTACTATTGATATATGAATCTTGTAACATATATAATGCATAAGAGAAGTCAGTTAATTAGTTTCATATACAACAATTAATGCTAAATTTGTTTCTAATTAGATGTATTTTCTTTTTAATTAGTTTTTATTTTTCACTCTCTTTATGTGTTTTTTCGCTTTTGTTTCTGTTTTTCTTTTTTCGGTTCACATTTTAGAATTAGAGTCTCTGTCTAATCGGCCATTGTATGAATAAAAATCTTTAGAGAAACCTAAATTCCCTTTTAATTCTATATTTTAAAAAAGCGAAAACGGACGTTGACCAATAGACTTCGCGTTTTTGGTAGATCGAATTTGTCCAACTGAGTGTGATTGTTATTAAAACGTTTGAGCTCTTATGACATTATAATTACGTACTCCCTCCATCCGCCTATAAACTTCACGTTACTTTTTGGCACAGAAATTAAAAAAAGTGATTAAATAATAGATATAGTACAAGTGATGTGATTGAGAGAAGAGAGAGATAAAGATAAAAAGTAAAATATAAAGTGAAGGGTAAAAAAAAGTATTTACCAAAAAAAGTATGAGAAGCTTATAGGCGGACAGACCAAAATGGTAAAATGGGAAGCTTATAGGCGGACGGAGGGAGTAATATATAATCAAAATATATGTGTTTGCAGTACAAAATTAGGACTTCAATGAGTAATAAAAAATTGGCAATAGCCTCCTCAAAAGTTTAAAAAAAAATAAAAAAATTCAACAACCGTCACCCGGTTTTTATCACATTTCTCTTCGAAAATCGAACTGTTTTACATGAGCAGAAGCAGTAAATTAAATTAGCTAATTAGTCTCACACATGGAATTATACATTTGGTAGATTATTATGATGAGTTCATAAAATTAATTGCACATAAATTAACTGCAGTGTATAGATTAATTAGTGGTTTGTTTGAGATAATAAATAAATAAGTACTCCTAGGCCCAAGCTAGGTAGGAGTTGATAGATATGGAAGCTAGGGTTTTCATTGGGATTTAACAGATAGTAGATAGAGATAGGGGTGGGAGAAAGAATTAATGTTCAACAAAAACTGCAAGATTCCATTCATATGGGGACACAAGATTTAAACTTTGTATTTTTTAAAAACTACTTCAATAATTGGTAGTATTATAGAATTGAATATTGTGGGACCAGCTAGCTAGATGCAAGTATAAAATCTCCAAGATTAAATCTCTATATTATTACTTCTACATAGTATACTACTACCATTTATTGACTATTATACAATAGCTAGCAAGGAGTATACTATTAGAATACCCATAAAAAAAAAGTATGTAACGACAAATTTATCCTTAATTAACGAATAATCCTAGCCATTCCAACATTTTAGGAATATTTTCAATAGTAAGAATTTGAGAGAATTAATTTATAAAATTAATTTGTATTTTTATACTTTTAACTCAGTTAATTTAAACTGAATTTTAATTCAATTAAAATTTATTTGTAAAATTAAATTTAAAAGAAAACTCAAAATCAACATACTAATTTAACATATATATCTATCTCATTTTAAGAAAAAGAAACTTTAATTATGTACAATCCACATAATTTTATCTCAACTTACTCATAGATTAATTTGTAGGTCTTGTTTTGTTCTTTTGCATTAACAAATCAATTTATTACTTTAATATTATATATGCATCCTAGCTACTGAGTTAACATTTAATTAATACCTGACATGTTTTATTAAAACAAATGTTGTATTAGTTCCACTTCCTTTTGAGTAATTATAATTAAAATTGTTGTAGTTTTATGAGTTTAATTGTTAATTTGTTGAAACTACTCCCTCCGCCCATTTTACCATTTTGGTCCGTCCGCCTATAAGCTTTCCGTACCTTTTTTGGTAAGTACTTTTTCTTACACTTCACTTTATATCTTACTTTTTCTCTCTATCTCTCAATCAAATCACTTGTACTATATCTATTATTTAAACACTTTTCTTAATCTTTGTGCCAAAAAGTAACGTAACACTTATAGGCGGGCGGAGGGAGTATAAATTAACGAAGGTAAAAATAATAGAAAAGGAAATAGAGATGTTTGATGTGAAGACAGGAACAAGGCAGGGTTGGAATAGACAAGAAAGGAATCAGATTTAAAAGGGGGAATTGAAGGACCACTCATCACTGTGTGTGTGTGAATTCATTCAGTGAAACAATGTGTTTACGACTGAGACAAGCATAGTACAACCCCCTTAAGGTTATTTATTTATTTAATTTTAGTTGACTATTTTTTACTTTTTTATAAATACATATAACCTTTTTTTAAAAATTAATTCAATTTGCTGTAGTTATAAGTAAAATAGTACAAGCAGGTTTAATTGCAAGTCTGAACACATGTCCGCTATTTATAAGGAAATTAAGTGTGCCTCCCTCTTTATGATGTGATAGAAAAAAGTAGTTACAAACTGTTTAGGGTTTTTCTAACGTCAGGAAGGGTGATCGCCCATCCTGACAACAGGAAACCAATAAAAAACTGACACATCGTCAATCTTTGCCATAGTGCGATATAGCTTTGCCATTTAATTAAATAATTATATTTTTTAATATAATAGGTAAATTACCAAAATACCCTTATAACACTCAAATTATACATATTTTTAAAAAAGAATGGAAATATATCTTTTAGTGCCCACCACCATTGTCATCAGCCTGCTGCCGCCACCGACCTCCACCCTGACCATCCCGCCGCCACCGCCACCGCATCCACCCTGACCACCCACCATCTCTCTCGCCGATTCTTCACGGAAATTTTAGAGTTCTACAAGAAATCTTCAAATTTCCAAAAATCTCAAAATCCTATTACACCAAAATCTTATTTCATAAATTATTAGCAAATAGCAATTGTTTCCTTATTTCAAACTGATTTTGCAGGTAGAGATCAGTGATAAAATACTAAAATCTTGTTCCAAAATTCAATCCCCAAATTTCAATTGATAGCGACTGTTTTCTTGGTGAGGAATTAAATCTTCCTTCAAAATTTCCCTTTTGTTTTCAATTGCTGCAGTAGTTAAACATAAAGGAATTAATTAAATCAATATTTTTTGATGTGCGCGTGGAGTGATGACGATAATTGGGAAGAAGAGGAGATGAGAGGGGAAATCAGATTTTTTTAGAGTGGATTACGAGAGGAGATGATCGAGATTGGGTTTAATACTCAATTAGGGATGGAGGTCCATAAAAATGGCAGAAAAATGTATTTCTAGGACGGCGGCCCGAGGAAGAAGAACATTTTTTTATTTTTAGATTGATGACAATTTTATATTGTTAAAAGTGTTTCAATTTGTTTTAATTTAAAAATGAATGTATTTGTTATTTTATAATTAGATATTTTTACTCATTTAAATTTTTAAGGATATTTTTGTCATTTTATATTTATTAATTTAATTTATTAGTAGGGCGAATCAATGCAATTGCACATTGCATAGTTCAAACGCACTATTGCGAAGTGCAATCATATCAAAATAATTGCATACGTTGGATCAATGATCCAACGATATTTAATACGTTTCCTGTTGTTAGGAAGGGCGAAGCCTTCCTGACCATAGAAAGACTCAACTGTTTATATTACTGTATACTTTAAATCTTATGGTTTACTGAATTTGCTTGCACTTTTGGTTGCATTTTAGTCCTAAATTTTTTACTTCAATTCCCACAGACAATTACATCTTATGGATTTGATCCGTACCGGTACAACGATTTTAGGTTAGGGGCTCAGTGCAGAAAAATATTAGGCTCTTAATTAGTGGAGTAATAGTAATAAATAAAATGTTTATTATTAATATGAAGATGGTTTCATTAACTAAACAAATTAAATGAGATGTATAATTCAATATTTAGAAAGAAAAATAAATAATTAGTGGAGTAACTGTTTTCAAACTAAATAAATCAGAAACAACAAAAAATATAATTCACTATTTAGAAAGAAAAAAAAATATACACAGTGAAATCTTCCCGTTTTATATACAAATGCGTCAATCATTTTTTTAAATTAAAAGTACCTTATTAGAAAATACACTATTATTTTTTAGAGTGTTGTCAAATCTTCTCATCAACTATATAAAGATGCATAAGAACGGTTTTGAGTAATTAAAATAATTAAGAAAAAGAAAATAGTAGAGGAATTTATTAGATAGGATCAAAATAAAAATATTTTGTATTTTAAAATTAAATTAGAAGTAATTAAAATAAAATTATTTATTAACAATGTGGTGCTTGGGCCCGGGGGTAGGTCCTAAGATCTGTTAAACTGTCCAAAACTCACATTGTTGTCATCCTAATTAGTATAACATTCTTTTTTGTAATGAAATATTTGTACAAGACCGAATTTTACTCAGTTTACATATTTGAATAGTGTTGCAGGTTCTCTTGTCATTAAAAAAAAAAAAAAAAACTAAAATTATAATTATAATTTTTTTGTTGTTGTGAATTTTTTTTTTTTTTTTTGATTACAAGTTAAATACCCATCCCTTTTCCCCTTCCCATGACTCGAACCTAAGGCCTAGGTAGTGGTGCTCTAACCACTTGAGCTATCCCACTTTGTCTTTTTGTTGTTGTGAATGTATCGTATAAATTTTCATATTCACAAATAATGAAATTATCTGAAGTCCTCTACCGAACTCATAAAAGTTTTTCACAATTGAGAAAGGCTATATAAAGTTATTTAGATTCCAATATTATATAGAGGAATTTGAAGTTGTACGTGGATTTAAAATTCACAATCTAAACCTACCCCATTAGTTTTGATGAAATTCAATATGAATAGATTTCAAAATCATAATTGTTTAGATTAATTAAATTCATTTCAACACACTATACAAAAACACTCTCCTCCATTCTCTCTAATTTCTTCATCTTAAAAACTTAACTTTGCTTCAAAACTAAGTTCCCTCTTCCTCCTTCCACTCTCCCACTTTCCTCTTGCTCTATCTTTTTAGAGGAAATTTTCTTTTAAAAAACATCATCACTACCGGCCGATGACGTAGCTACAGTTTGTTTTTTCGATTTGATCTTTACAAAAGATGTCATTCTTATAGTGGACAATTGGTAGACCAATCTGTTGACCCGTTTTTCTAAAATAAAAAAAAAAATTATGGTCTAGTTAGTTGGTATTTGGTAGATTCCTTGTTTTAGTTTGTTATAACTCTTTTGGTGTTTCTTTTTATTTTATGTCACACTTTCCCTGATGAGACTTTTTACGTATGTGCATTTTTTTTTTCCTTCGATCATGAGATTTGTTTTCGTCAGCATTCATTTGTTGGTGGATTAGTATCTCATTCTACTGAGAAATTTGCATTTGTGGGCAAATGACACTTGTCTCCCCACTTTTTTCATGCACAATTGAAATTGTGTAGCACTTCTAATTTAATTTAACGGTTGAAATATTTTGCACATCTTTATATATTGATCTTGGTTTATTGTGAATTCTAGTAACTCTAGTTTTTCTTGAAATAGAGGAATATATAGATATAGATAGAGATATATATGGAGTGTACCCGAAAGAAGAAATAATGAAGTTTAATAGATGTGAAAATTGAATGTGTCGTAGCAAGCATTGCAAGATGGCAGTGGACAGAGTAGTGAAATGTATAATGATATGATGCGATTGGAAAATGACAACACCTATGTCTGCAACTCTTATAAGCAGGCAAACCCAACTTGTTTGTACCTCTTCATCTCTCTCCCAAATTAAATACTACTCCTTTTCACCTAATTTCATCATCATCCCATCATTATACCTTCACTAAATAATTAATTACAAATATCCGGTCTAGAACGGATTTGGCATGTCCCACAATTCGTCTCGTCAACAAAACAACATGTGAATGTTATCTCATAATCTCACATGAGCTGAGGGTATCAACTAATAGGAATCAGACAAGATGACTTAGGTCAAATCAAATGAGTTGAAGATTTTCAATCAGCTGATATGGAATCGTTTAGAAATCAGTTAAGTTGGTCAAATCAGAAGAGTTGGATCAGGATTGATGTCTATCAACAGAATTAGTCTTTTGACCAAAAAACAAAGAAGTTGTATTAGATGGGGGGAATTAAGGAGTCGTTACAAGCAGTTACAAACCTGCGCTTCAGGGTTCAGACGGGCAACAACGGTGGTTGGGTGAGGGAGAAGGTGGCGGCGTCGCTGCCGCCGATAGAGTTACAGAATTTTAAAAAAATGAAAAGGAGGGAGAAGGAACGACGACGACGTCATGAGGGAGGAGGGAAGGAGGTGGCGGCGCTGGGCGAAGGAGGGACGACGCCGCCGTCGATTTATTGCATAAAATACAGAAAAAAAAGGGAGGGCATTGGCGGGCAGCTGCGGGGCGACGCGCGTTGGACGGCGACGGGTGATGGAGAGAAGATGAAAATGAAAAATGAAGAAGAAAGTGGGAGAAAGGAAGAAGAAATAAGTGTTTTTTGGGGGTAAATTTAACATAGATATTTTGAAGAGAAAATGTAATATTAGGTATTTTAGGGGGAGGACATCTAACATAATCGATTTTGAGGGGGAGTGCATGAATTGGGGTATATTTAATGGATCTAACTATATGCACCTCCATTTCGGTTTGATGCACTCTCCCGATAGATGCACACCCCCTAAAATCGTTCCAAGATATATGCACCCTCATGAAATGTCATAAAAACTACTATTACTACTCACACCCCCCCCCCCTCAAACCCTAATTTCATTTTCATCTTCATCTTCTTCTCTCCCCCACCCAAACCACTCCACCATCATCCCCGCCGCCAGCGCCCCCACCCTCGCAGCCCCCGGCGGCCGCCACCGTCCCTCGAGTTCATCGGCCATCTGCCCCCATCCCCCAGCCTATGCAATGGCGCCCCCGCCCCGTCCATCTGTAAAAAAAAAAAAAAAAAAATTGTAGCAGCCGCCCCCATCCATCCGCTGCAGCCTCCGCCACCGTTCCCATCCACCTCCGTCGTGGCCACCCCTCCCTCCCTCTTCTGTCTATTTTTGTAAAAAAAAAAAAATATCTTTAAGCGGCCGCGCGGCCGCCCCCTTACCTCTCTTTTCATCGGCGTTGGCCCACGCCGTTCCGTCCACGGCGTTAGCCCACCCCGATTCGCCGGCATTAGCCCCAGGTTTTTTTTATTTCGACACTGTAATATCAACTATATTCACTCTCGTCGACAACAGGGTGACGACGAGAGTTAATATAGTCGACATTACAGTGTCGATCGACCTTTGTTGGTCGACCATATATCCTCTCGTCGACAAAATGTTGTCGAAGGAAGGATATATGGTCGGCACTGGTTTGACGATTTTTTTTAAAAAAATTGTTGAATATGGTTGATTTGTTAATGGTGTTCGTTAATGGGTTTATAATGGTGTTTTATGGATGAATACGGTTGATTTGTTGAAATTTTTGAATTTTTTTTATTTCTTGCTACCGGAAAAAATGGTGACGGTGATCGGATGGTTTAGGAATAAGGTGAAAGAAATGATGAAAGGGGGTGCGTTTAGTAGAGGGAGTGCATCTAGTATGCTGTATTTTAATGAAGGGTATTTTTAGTTTTTTATACTATTATTTTATTAATAAATTGAAAGGGGGAGTGCATCTCTCCGAAATGGAGGTGCATATAGTCAAACCCATATTTAACAAGTACGGCTTGGTATATAGCCTGCCCAAAAAAAAAAGGCCCAAAGAACTAACAGGGTTACACGTTCAAAACCAGATCCGGCTCGGTTATTGATAGAGTGAATAGATCTGCCATTTCTTGAAATCTCTCTTCTGATTCAAAATCGTGGTGTAACGTGTATCCTCCCCTGTTCCGGTCATGGAATAGATGGATTTAATAGGCGTTGGCTATATACCCCTCCAGCTCTGTTAAGTATACTCCCCTTCTTTATTTATTAATTTAATATTTATGTAAAATACCAAATTTATCCTTTTAATAAATATATCAGAGATAAATACACCCCCTAACCCTAACCCTAACCCTAACCCTAAAAATGCAGCCTCCTCCCCTCAATTCTACTGTCGTCGCCGTCAGCCACCCCTCCGGCGGCCGTCGCCCCTCAAATAATTTTTTTTTTAAAAAAAAAAACCTTAAAAATTAAAAATAAAATAATCGACAAACCAGAATCGACCAAAAACACTTCCGTCGACACTGGTTTGTCGACCAAACACACTTTCGTGAGTAAGATCTAGTCGAAAGAAAATTTAAAAAAAAAATTGAAATTTTTGACAAAGATGGATCGACCAAAAAGACTCCCGTCGACACTGGTTTGTCGACCAAATACACTTTCGTTGGTAAGATCTATTTGAAAGAAAATAAAAAAAAAAGTAAAAAAATTTGAAATTTTCAATAATGATGGATCGACCAAAACGACTCCCGTCGACGAGAATGTTTTTGGGCAATTGATTATAAACGAAAAAAAAAGCTGTCGTTGATTATTTTCGACTAATCGATGTTTGGGTGGGGGAAGGCAGGGCGGCAGACCATGGACGACGGGAAAGCGGCCGCGTGCAGGTGGGGGCCGTGCCGGTGACCTCTATGGCGGATTAGAGCAGAAATAAATTTAAAAAAAAAAAAAAAAAACTTACCTGGGACGACGGCTGGAGCTGGGCCTCGCGTAGGGAGGCGGCGGCGGCGGCGTGGGCCGCGCGCAGGTGCAGCGGGGGCTGCGCGCTGGGAGGCGGCTGGGGAGGGGGCCGCGCTCAGGGAGGTGGCTGGAGGGGGAGCCGCGCGCAGGGAGGTGGCTGCGGCGCGAAAGAAAGTGGCTGAGGCGGCGCCGTCACCGGCCATTGACTTATCTCATTTTTCAACACTTTTTAAAGCACTTAACAATACGATCCCCACAAGCGTATGGGTTCGATTGTAGTATGCAAGTACGACCAAGTAGATTTTCGTTCCAAGGACCTAATTGAGTGAAAGTGAATCCCTAAAGTTATAAGTTTTCATGCTATTGTAGTAACTAAACGTGTTTGTTGGATTTTCGGGAATTAAAACACAAGAATTAAACTAAATTATCTAAGAATGATAAGAAATGAACACAAGAAATAGCAAGCTATCTAACTTTCGAGAGAAAGTGCAAGAGAAGGGTATTGCCTCGGGTGCTTCCGTTTTGTGGGTAATTCAATGAGTTAACGAATCAATTGCATGAATGAACCTATAAATATGGGATAAGCTAAAGGCTATCACTCGTGTGTGTAGACCAATCCCTTGTGAGGCTTAGGTGAACACGTGCATCGATTAGCAATTATATAGTCTAATCAATACCATAAGCTCCTAAGATAGTGTCTCATAAACACGTTCAACACGGTTACTAATGTTTATGAGACGCCCTCTCACTAATCTAATAGACGACCTCTAATCGACTAGTGTCTAGTGTCGTCGATCTAAGCAATCAACCCCCGGTCGGTGTAGCTAATTACTATGTTAATTCTAATTGATTAATTCAAGCTCATACACACACTCTTAATCATGCAACCCAATACGGTCGTTGAAGTCGACAAAACTAACAATGCTAGCTAATAGGGTGAATTAATCAATTGAATTATGAAAATTACAACACTAGAAACATATACACTCAATTCCTAAGCTAATCATGCAATTAATCGATAATTACACTAAACACCCATCAAAACATTCACACCCAAGACAATAAGAGCTTAGCCCATGGTTCTAGAATAGAATCCCATGGCTACAACAACAAATAACATCAAACTAATGGTAAAAATAGCAAAAGATTGAAGAAATTAAGAAAATACTAAATTGAATTGCAAAATAGAATAATATCACCTTGATCATGAGAATTTAGCTACAAACCGATGTAATAGACGATGCCCGATGATAATCGTAGCTTGAATTGAAGTAAAAACCACTATAATCTATCTAATCTAATGAAGAATCTAAACTAAAAATGAAGAACACCTACAACTATGTGAATGTGTGTGTGAAATTCCTCTCCAATGTAGTGTGTTCTTCTCCAAAAACTGAAATAGGGCCCCTTTTATATGTTGGAAGGATTTCAAAAATGAGTTTTTGCACTTTAGCCCTTCGAAATTGGAGAAAATAGCAAAAAGCACCCGAATTGTAGGTCACCCGGTCGGGTGGATCCCACCCGGCCAAAATACGAACCTAATGAATGTTGTGGCCTTGCCCGGGTTGAATCCACCCGGCCGGGTGGGTTTCACCCGGGCAAAATATGAAATGTGTGAGAAATTGGCCTTGCCCGGGTAGAATCCACCAGGCCGGGTGGGTTTCACCCGGGCAAAATACGAAATGGGTGAACTAATCCAAAATCTGGGTGTACAGCACTGTGGCCGGGTGGAAGTAACCCGGCCGAGTAGAAATGTGGTCCGGCCTCGTCATTTTTCGTTCCGTTGTATCTCGAGCTTCCGACCTCCGATTGACTCGATTCTTTTTTTCATTCCACTCCGTTTTTCGAGACGAATCCAATGGTCAGCTTCTCTTCTTGATCCAGTGAAGTATAGTTGGTGTTTTGCTTCCAAAATACATAGTTTTTCCTACAAAATCGACAAAACACTACCTTTCTCTTATTTTGACCAAAACAATGATAATCAACCAATAATTCAATGAAATCAACATCAAATGAGCTTCAAATATGCATCTAAATCGTGTAAATTCCACCCGAATCACGGCGGTGGAGAAAATTAGGATTTTTTTTTTAAGAAAAGAGGAAGAAGAAGGATGGGGAAAAGTGATATTAGGTTTTGAATGGGGGAGTATATTTAACACTTCCATTTTAAGAAAAGGGTAATTTAGGTAATTTTTGGGAGAGTATATTTAACATTTACCATATTTGGGGGGAGTACATCAATCGGGGGAGTATACTTAACAGAGCTGGAGGGGTATATAGCCAACGCCTTGAGAAAATTAACCAAAATTAGTTCGACCCAAAAATGATATGGCCACGGTTATACACACACGTCTTTATGGAGGACACCCACACGCTTAGTATTTTTTTAATAGGAATCTTTATTTAAAGGGCTTAGATGTTTCTTTCAACACTAGTTAGTCGATTTTTTTTTTTTGAATGGGGTTGTTGTTTATATTTTGGAATGATGTATTTTGGTATTTTGCTTAATGTTGTTGTTAGTTTGCAATTTAATGTTGGTATTTTTAAATTTTTGTTCACCATAGAATAAGACTGAAAATTTTAATTTTGATTTTTTTGGGGGATTTTAATTTTGATTTTGAATTACACGTTGTTGGGTCTATTAGAATTCCGGCTTAAAATGTTGGTGGGTGTACTTATCATGAGAATTTGTGGAATTTTAGCCAAGGGCATAATTGATATTTCGCACCTCACTAATTTGAAAAGAAAAAAAAAATCTATGTGACCATTTGTCACATCCCGATTTTAGGGGCCTAGATGAAAATACTATACGATGCATATTTTTTATAAAAATTGGCAGCGGAATTATTTTGGTAAATAAATACTCAAAGACTTTTAAGAAATTCATATTAAAATCTAACTTCAACTAATGAGTACCAAAACTTGTTAAAAAAAAAGGGGGATGTGAACATTTTTAAAATGAAAATAGTTTAAATTTTGAATGCAAATAATTAAATAAAATAGCATGAAGACATTCTTTAATGACATGAAACACATCCACCGTCCCTCCACCGCAACTCCGTCAATCTGTAAAGTGTTAAATAGATCTAGGTGAGCAAAACAACTGGCTCAGTGGGATTAACTTTGACACCGTTAAATATAACTGTGAGGTTTATCTCAAATCTCCTAGACTAGACGAGTGCGACTCGTCTTGTGAAGATCAGGTAGATTCTACTCTACTACTGTACTCGTTTGTTGGGCAGATCAGTCGAGGTACTTAGTCGATAGAAGTCTTCTGAAGGACTCAGCTGTTGGGCGTATCAGCTGGTGGAGTCAGACAAGTTAGCTCAGACCAGATCAGATGAGTTGGAGGAGTCCAAACAGATGAGATGGGTGTTGCGAAGGACAAGACGAGTTGGGAAGACCAGACAAGTAGAGGTCTGACCAGACTAGTTGAGTTCTGATAGCAGGGTTAATTTTTGGCTAAGTATGGAGTCGTCTTGTCTTGCGAAGACAAGTGAAGGGCAAGGAGGTCAATTCAGATTGAGTCACGCTGAGAGTGTGAGTTTGTTACACGGTTGTAACAGAATCCACGTGGCAACAGAGCACGCTTTCAACACACGCTGCAATCACCTTGAATCCTATAAATACCCCATTACTTGTAATTGTAATTCTTGACGCCTGCGGCTGCGAGCATTCGTTTTGAGAGTTGAGAGTTCACGAGTGAAGTGAGGATAAATCCCTTTCCGAGTGATGAGTGTTTGTAAACATCTCTTGAACTAATCAAATTGAAGTCGTGTGTCCAGTGGATGTAGATCACGTTGATCGAACCACTTAAATCTTCTTGTGCTCTGTTTTTCGTTTTCGTTTATATTTGTGAATTGCCATGCTTTCGTTGGATTGATTATCGGCCGATTATTTTGCTTGTGATTGGAGACGTCTAATCGGAGTTGAATTATCATTGACAATCGTAACAATAACATATGAATAACATCATAACTCACAAACATGCGTACAATTTCATAAGCTTGTTGGCAAAGCCAACCATAATAACATAGGCTTGTTGGATAAACCAACCATAAGTTTGTTGAATAAATCAACTATAATAACATAGGCTTGTTGGATAAACCAATCATAATAACATAGGCTTGTTGGATAAACCAACCATAAGTTTGTTGGATAAATCAACCATAATAACATAGGCTTGTTGGATAAATCATAAGATGTAAGATGCAGCAAGAAATAAAATCACTCGTACGAAATACTTAAAAATGACAAAGTAGCCAAACAAGAAAATTCCACCCTTGAATGTAAGTCGTTGATGAAAATGGATGCAAAAATGTTATGGTCTGCTTCCTGTGATTACTGTCACCTAAAATAAATAATAAAATTAATACGTAAATAAAACTGCTGCAAACTCACCAACTTATCTAACATTAATCAATCTCCCTAAATAAAATGTTATGGTGTACTCGTATTTGCGTATAACCGTGGCCTAATGATATACCAGATTGAAATGAAATGGACCGGCCCATGTGAATTTTGAAGCCCAAATACGTAAAATGAACCGAAGGCCTGTGGCATAACTAGCTTTAAAAGGTGGGCGCGGCTAAAGTCACCCGGATTTCCTATGAGTACACCCACGAATAATTTTTTTTGTCCCAAGGGTGGTGCGAAAGGACGTTTTTACCCTTTCTGTAGTTAAAAAAAAAAAAAGGCCGGATGAGACTCATCTATTCCATTTCACACGCGATTCATCATTTCACATCCGAATCATTCCGATTCCCACCATAAACACCAAAACATCAAAAATCCTAAAAATTCAAAATTTCAACAACAAAAATAAAATCTTAACATGTTCGAAAATTTTACCCAAACAAAGTTGAGATGTTCGAAAATTTTACTAAAATAAACCCAATATGTTCGAAAAAAAATTCAAAACAACTTAGATTTGTTCGAAATTTTTTCCAAAACAAACTCAAGTTCGAAATTTTTTCCAAAACAAACGCAAGTTGTTCGAAATTTTTTCCAAAACAAACTCGATATGTTCGAAAATAATTCACGAACTACTAAAAACCCTAATTTTCCTAAATTTTCAAAACCCTAATTTTTGGGGACCGTAAAAATTGTAAAAAAAACTTACCTTCGAACGGCGGCGTGGGTAGCTGGGTGCGATGAAGGGGAGTGGGAGAGGTTGCGGCCGCGAACGGCCGCGAAGGGGAGAGGGAGGAGCTGCGGCCGCGAAGGGGAGGGGAAGGGACTGCGGCCGCGAAGTGGAGAGGGAGGCGTGCGCGGCGCAGCGAGGCAAGGCGGTGGCGTGGGCGGCGGCGACACTGTGCGAGCGACCGCGTGGAAGGAGGCAGCGGCGTGGGCGGCGCCGTCGTCTTCAAGAGAGTGGAGGAAGGCGGAGGAAATAAGGTGGGTGTACTCTTTTAATTTTGAGAATGGAGAGGATTTAGGGTTTTAATAGAACGAAGGGTATTTTTGTATTTTCTACGTGGGTGTCCTCATCGATTTTGTGGGTGTCCTCATCGCGTGGGTGTCCTCAAAGGATCCTTGGGTGCCTTTAGCCGCGCCCTTAAAAGGTGGGTCTAGCCCAATGCAAAAGATTCACCAAAGGTAACAAAACCCGAAAGACTGCAATCTTCAAATAAAAAAAAAAACTTTTGGACCAGTTGGAAGAATATACTCCCTCGGTCTTATTATATATTTTCCCTTTTAGTTTAGAAAATAATAGATGCAATATAAGTTGTAATATAATAAATGTAGTATAAGTGATATGATTGACATAGATAAAATAATAACATGTTAGAAATAAAATAAGAAATTTATTGTAGTATAGTAAAAAAATTAGAGTAATTAAAATGGAGAAAGTATGATTTGTTGTGAAACAACTTAAACTTATAACTTTGTATGTAAAAGAGAACAATATGTAAAAGGAGTATAGAAATATTTGATTCAACTTCAAGTGATTACTATAACATTTGCACCCCTATTTATAGGTCCCAATACAAGCTTGGGAAGATGAAATGAGAGGTGCACTATAAATGTAGGTACATGAACAACCAAATGACACATAGTGGGTATTAAGGAGGAAGTAATGGACATTCATACAAATAAATATTATTCATAACACTCCCCCTTGAATGTCCAGTAGATAAAATTATGTCTTGTTAAAATCTAATGAGAAGAAACGTGTATTAACTCCCCCTGATGATTACATCACTTCACATCCTTAAGACGACGCACTCCAATTTTGTACCTCAATTTCTCAAATGTTGAAGTAGGTAAAGACTTGGTAAATAAATCTGTCAAATTATCACTTGAACGAATTTGTTGCACACTGATGTCACCCTTTTGCTGAAGATCGTGAGTAAAGAAGAATTTAGGATCAATATGTTTTGTCCTATCACCTTTGATAAATCCTTCCGCTAGTTGGGCAACACATGCAGCATTGTCTTCATAAATCACCGTTGGATTATCTTTCTCTGAGTTTAATCCACACTGCCTGCAAATATGATGTGTGACGGAACGCAACCAAACACATTCACGACTTGCCTCGTGAATTGCTAGGATCTCTGCATGGTTAGATGAAGTAGCAACTAGAGTTTGTTTAACAGAACGCCATGAAATAGCTGTACCTCCATATGTGAACAAATAACCTGTTTGAGATCGAGCTTTGTGCGGGTCTGATAAGTAGCCTGCATCTGCATAACCAACTAAACAAGGTTCTGATGAGTTTGAAAAATATAAACCCATATCCATTGTTCCTCTAAGGTATCGAAAAACGTGTTTAACACCATTCCAATGCCTACGAGTTGGAGAAGAACTATATCTTGCTAATAAATTAACAGCAAATGATATATCAGGCCTTGTGTTGCTAGCAAGATACATTAGTGCACCTATTGCACTCAAATATGGTACTTCTTGACCAAGCAATTCTTCATTTTCTTCGCGGGGTCGAAATGGATCTTTCGCTACATTCAGTGACCGCACAACCATAGGTGTGCTTAAGGGATGTGCTTTATCCATATAAAACCGTTTCAACACTTTCAAAACATAAATAGATTGATGCACAAAAATTCCATTATCAAAGTGTTCAATTTGAAGACCCAAACAAAATTTTGTTTTACCAAGATCCTTCATTTCAAATTCCCTCTTGAGGGAAGCCACGGCCTTTGATAACTCTGTAGGAGTCCCAATGATATTCAAATCATCAACATATACAGCAATAATCACATATTCACATCCAGATCTTTTAATAAAAACACAAGGGCATATAGGATCATTGTTATACCCCTCCTTAATCAAGAATGCACTCAAACAATTGTACCACATGCGACCAGATTGTTTTAATCCATATAAGGATTTGCTCAACTTGACTGAATATATGTTTTGAGAATTCTTGTTTTTCATTAAAGGTACCTTTAATCCCTCAGGGATTGTCATGTAAATATCTTTCTCTAATGAGCCGTACAAATAAGCTGTAACGACATCTGTTAGACGCATTTCAAGTTTTTCTTGCACTGCCAGACTTATTAAATAACGAAAAGTTATTGCATCCACCACAGGAGAGTAAGTCTCCTCATAATCAACACCTGGCCTTTGGGTAAAACCTTGTGCGACAAGCCGGGCTTTATACCTCACGATTTCATTTTTCTCATTTCTTTTTCGCACGAATACCCATTTTTGCCCCACGGGTTTTATACCATTAGGTGTACGGACAACATGTCCAAAAACTTTTCGTTTAATAAGAGATTGCAATTCTGCACTTATTGCGTCTTTCCACATTGGCCAATCATCTCGTTTCCTACATTCATCAATAGACGTAGGTTCAGGATCCTCATCATCTTCCATTATATTGAGCGCTACATTATATGCAAAGATATCGTCGACGTCGATTTCATTTCGGCTCCATCTTTCTCCTGTTCTGACATAATTGATCGATATTTCATCATTTTTAGGCGCCTGAAATTTATCAATGACTTCAATATCATTTTCTGGGACTTTAAGTAGTGTGTCAGATTTTTCAACAGGAGTGTTCACATTATGGCCATCCTCATTTGCTCCTTTTCTTTTTCGAGGATTTTTGTCTTTGGAACCGAGAGGTCTACCACGCTTCAGGCGTGCCGTAGATTCATTTGCAATGGAAGATGGTCCTTCAGGGACATCAATTATGTTAGGAGCATTAGCAGCTGGAATATGAGATTTTGTAACTCTTTTAAGGTCAGTAAATGCGTCTGGCAGTTGATTCGCAATATTTTGCAAATGAATTATCTTTTCAACTTCAAGTTCACATTGTTTTGTACGAGGATCCATGCAATTCAATGATAATTCATTCCAAGAAATATTCTTTGCCAGCTGCTTACTTTCCCCCCCTAATGTTGGAAAAATTGTCTCATCAAAATGACAATCGGCAAACCTTGCCGTGAATAGATCTCCGGTCAATGGTTCTAAATATTTAATAATAGACGGAGATTCGTACCCAACATATATCCCCATTCTCCTTTGGGGACCCATCTTTGTACGTTGTGGTGGAGCAATCGGTACATATACAGCACATCCAAAAGTTCTTAGATGGGAAATATTTGGTTCCTGACCTTGAACCATTTGTACGGGGGAAATGCTATGATAACTTGTTGGTCTGATGCGCACAAGTGCTGCCGCATGCAATATAGCATGACCCCAAGCTGAAATGGGGAGTTTAGATTTCATCAATAATGGTCGGGCAATCAATTGAATACGCTTTATAAGCGATTCAGCAAGACCGTTTTGTGTATGGACATGAGCAACTGGATGCTCAATATGTATTCCAATTGATAAGCAATAATCATTGAAAGCCTGGGATGAAAATTCACCAGCATTATCAAGACGGATTGTCTTAATTGCATTATCAGGAAACTGTGCTCGCAATCGTATTATTTGTCCCAATAATTTTGCAAAAGCCAAATTGCGAGATGACAATAAGCATACATATGACCACTTAGTCGATGCATCAATCAAGACCATAAAATACCTAAATGGTCCACTTGGCGGATGTATAGGTCCGCAAATATCCCCTTGAATTCGTTCCAAGAATATAAGATTTTCATGCTCAACTTTAGCTGGTGACGGTCTTACAATTAATTTCCCTTGTGAACAAGCAGCACATGAAAATTCATTGGGATGTAGTATTTTCCGATTTTTCAATGGATGCCCACATGAATTTTCTACAATTTTTCGCATCATTATGGAACCGGGATGGCCCAACCGGTCATGCCAAACATTAAATTCGGTAGTAACCTTTTGGTTTACTACGGCATAAATTTCAATTGTTCTTATGCTCGTGCAATATAAACCCGAGGACAAAGCGGGTAACTTTTCCACCATACATTTCTTTCCCGCAACAATTGTAGTAATATTAAGATACTCAATATTGCCTTCTTTCGTAGTCTCAAGATGATATCCATTCAAACGAATATCTTTAAAACTCAATAAATTTCTTTGAGACTTTTCAGAGAATAAGGCATCATTTATAATGAATTTTGTCCCTCCGGGTAATTGAATAGTGGCTCTTCCAAAGCCTTCAATTATTTTTGTACAACCGGATATTGTATTTACATTAGCTTCTCCCCAATTTATATTTGAGAAGTATTTTTTATTGTAGAATATAGTGTGCGTAGTGGCACTATCCACGAGACATAGATCTCCATCTTCTTCCTTGAAAGTTGATGTTGCCATACTATTTTCCATTTCTTATAAAAAAACAAAAGAAATACATAGTAAGACATTTAAAATTTAATTGTTTTATTTTATTTTTAAGGTAAATGAAAATGTAATAGTCACTCATATTATAAAGGACAAAAATATTAAGACATTGCATAACATAAGAAAAACAAACATTACATAATAGATTATTGAAAAAAAATTATGATTGAGTATTAGAACAATTTAATTTCCACCTTCAGGGTGGGTAAGGTAATCAACAACATCCAATTGTGTTATGTCAAACATCTCATTATCGAACTCACTATTCACAAAATTTGTTTCAACCTTTTTCTCTTTTTCCTTGATCGATTCTTGATATAGGTTAATGAGATGCTTAGGCGTGCGACATGTCCTAGACCAATGTCCATTCGTCCCACATCGATGACAAGTGTCATATTTGGGCTTTGTATCAAGTGAGTCATTCTCTTTCCTTTGATATTCAAAAAATTGTTTTCCTTTGTGGGGGCCTTTAAAGTTCTGACGGGAATTATGATCATTGTGAAATCTGCCTCGGCCAAATCCACGTCCTCGGCCACGTCCAAGCCCACGTCCAAGTCCCCGACCCCGTCCATGTCCACGTCCCCTTCCACGACCATTATAGGAATCGTGATTATTATAGAATGAGACAACATTCATTTCGGGGAGTGGAGCAGAACCAGTTGGACGAGATTCATGATTTTTCATCAAAAACTCATTATTTTGCTCAGCCACCAAAAGACATGAAATTAGTTCAGAATATTTAGTAAAACCCTTCTCACGATATTGTTGTTGCAAAAGCACATTAGAAGCATGAAATGTGGAGAATGTCTTTTCAAGCATATCATCATCAGTAATATTTTCTCCACATAATTTTAATTGAGAAGTGATTCTGAACATAGCTGAGTTATACTCACTCACTGATTTATAATCTTGCAATCTTAAATGCAACCAATTATAACGAGCCTTTGGCAAAATCACTGTTTTTTGGTGATCATACCTTTCTTTAAGATTCGTCCACAATTCAAGTGGATCTTTCACAGTGAGGTACTCAGTTTTTAATCCTTCGTCAAGATGGTGGCGAAGGAAAATCATGGCTTTAGCCTTATCTTGATTAGATGCTTGATTTGCCACTTTAATGGAATCTCCAAGACCCATGGCATCCAAATGAATTTCAGCATCAAGAATCCATGACAAATAGTTTTTTTCGGTAATATCAAGAGCCACAAATTCAAGTTTTGTTAAATTCGACATGATGGAAACTATAAAATAAACAAGAGATTGATTAATTTCAAGAACAAATGATCATCAAAATAGTAATAAAATAAGAGGTGACAAATAAATATTGTTAGATAATATATTCTAAATATTTCAATACATAACTTTGTATAATACCTGAAATTGGTCACTATCTGAATTTCGTCGGCAGGAATGTTTGACGAGCCTCGTGCTGATAACGTGTTGTGAAACAACTTAAACTTATAACTTTGTATGTAAAAGAGAACAATATGTAAAAGGAGTATAGAAATATTTGATTCAACTTCAAGTGATTACTATAACATTTGCACCCCTATTTATAGGTTCCAATACAAGCTTGGGAAGATGAAATGAGAGGTGCACTATAAATGTAGGTACATGAACAATCAAAGGACACATAGTGGGTATTAAGGAGGAAATAATGGACATTCATACAACATGATTAACCTTTTTAAGTTCCTCATTTATCTTGTTGTCATGACTTTGAATTATTTTTCAAGCATGGGTGGATTTATCGCCGCATAACTTATGTCATTCTTTCTAGTCGAATCATCGCATGATGTCTATATATATATATATATATATACCAAAATTCGCGTATTATGCGGAAGTTGAAAAATAATATTACTGTACTATTAATTTTAAATTAAATACCTCAAAATTTTCTTGAGATATCTACGCTGTGTTTTAAATTATTTTTAAAAATATTTCGTGTAACGATCGATACGTCTCGAGCATAGGTTTGGATCCATATTCTCTTAAATAAAATAATTAATTAATAATTAGAGAGCATAAGACAGACAATTAATTCAAGATCTATGTGTAAGTTGGGGGCAAGAAATAGTGTAAATTAGTGTATAGATCTGCGTGAAGCTCTGTGGTAGACGACAATAATTCCATTGAAACTCTTTCAACTTTGCCTGCACCTCCCCAACCTTGTCAATAATATTTAGTACCCCTCCATCCGCCTATAAGCTTCCCATTTTCCCATTTTGGTTCGTCCCATTTTGATTCGTCCGCCTATGAGCTTCTCATACTTTTTTTTTATAAGTACTTTTTCTTACACTTCACTTTATATTTTACTTTTTCTCTCTATCTCTCTCCTCTCTCAATCACATCACTTGTACATCTATTATTTAATCACTTTTCTTAATTTATGTGTCAAAAAGTAACGTGAAACTTATAGGCGGACGGAGTAGGGAGTAGTATAATGTTTTTTCAATTAAAAATTCATATGGTGGTGTTTTCGATTTAAGCATATCTAATTAATTGACTAATCATAATTTAAAAGTGGTACTATTTAGCAAATAAAATGGGATGGAGGGGGGTTTTTAAAAATGATGAGAGATAGATATGGAAAAAATTGTAAAAATAGAAATTTGATGTACGTGAGATCATGTGTATTTGTGCATGTTGAAAAATGGACAATAAAATAGTACTCCTACAATTTTATTTCACATAATGCTTATGTACGTACTGAATCTAAAATCGTTAAAATAAATATGGATCTTCTCTATTTCTGTACGTATGTATTATTTTGTCAATTTAAAAAAAATAACACAATGCGCGAGTCTGTCTTTTTTATATTTTTACTTAATATTTGACTGCATTGTGTATCAATGGTTTCTTCAAATTTTAGAAAAATAAAATATTTTCTAAAATAAAAATAGAGGAATCGTTTATTCTAAAAATAGAGGTATAGAGTGGGATATTGGGACAAGGAAACATGTGAAATCCCACACGCACCCACCTCCTACAGATTAACTTTTCTGACACCCTCCTCGAATTCCGAGTAATTTGCAGCGCTTCGCTCCAAAATCTAAACCGTACGGTATTCAAATCACATACTACTAGTAAAAAATTAAGACCAATTTTTTTTTTTGGTCGGACAAATAAGTATATATTAATTAGTAAAATATGTACATAAAAGTTTGACAGAAAGGCATAGAGTAAACATGCACAAACTTTTGATATAATTTAAAGTTCGATTTGAACTCGATAAGTACAAAAGATAAAATCAATATAAAAATATGTCAAACTACTCTAGTCCTACTCATGTACGACTCGATTAAACAAGTTTAAGTAAAAAATTTAAAGCTCGATAATATTTTAAATAAACTTAAACTAAATCAACTCGACTCATTGTACCAGACAGCAGCATATATTACATTGCATTCTTGTTTTCTATTTCCTTCTATCTATGTCTTCAAAATTCACTAAAATATTATGGTTAGAAAATGTCTCAAGTTGTTAGATCGCCCACACACATCCTTAGAACACCATATCAAAATTTATACTCCACTTAGATAATAATAAGATTATAAAGTTGTACGTAATTTACTTTTTTTTATATGGTACGCAGTTAATTACTTATAGCTTAATAAAAGATCTTCTACTGAATTAAACATTTTAATATATTTTTTTGCCGATATCTTCTTCTAATGAGTATATCGAATTAATTCTTGTTCTAACTTCTGAACTTCATATGCAACGTTACCTATAGAGAGTTCAAACCAATTACATCATTCTTTATAGGTTCGACATAATTAATTATTACATAAACTTAATTTGTAAAATATATTTTCATATTTTATATACTTGCTCCCTAGTTTCACACTTATATGTAAAAAAAATAAAAAAATTGATAAAATAAGAATATTAAATTTCTTTCGACTTTATTAAAGTAATAAGGTTAAGATAAGATCGAGTTGTGAGCAACTTTCCTTTTTTAAGTGTGAAAATTAATGTGAAACAGACTATAAAGAAAAATGTGAAAACTGATATGAACAGAATAGTTATCCTCTAAAATTGAGAAAAAAAAATCTAGAACAAAGATAATTAAATATAATATTAAATCGATTGCAAAATAAATTCAAATTAAATATTTGTTAATAAATAAAAAAAGGCAAAACCTCCTTTAATAAAAAAAAGAAAAGAAAAAGGCACAACCTCAGGTAAAACAGAAAATGATGGACCAAAAACAAGTAACGTGCAGATCCCTTGTAAATGTATTCGATTCAAACTTTAATTGATGACACTATTTCATTTCAAATGCCTGTTTTATTTCTTTATCAAAATAGTACTACTACTCCTATAAAGAAAGTGTTTTGATTTCTTTTATTTAAATTAATTAACAAACAAATTAATCTCAAAAGAGTATGATAACTTTATATTTTTCCTTTCTAAACGCTTAATAATTTATTTTATTTTTGACAGTGTCTTACCTTTTACAATTGTGGGTGTGTTTGTAAACATAACTAATTATTTTTAAAATCACTTATTTTTTAAAAAAATTCTAACAACTTTTGAATAAAAATGATTCTAAAAGTTATTTATTGAGCTTATAAACATCCACTATATCACAATAATTTATATTCTTTTATTATTTTTTCTCTCTCATTCAAATTAATTTCACTACGTCTATTATTTTACAGTAATTCTCAGCACAATTCTATATTTGTTTTGATAGTATTTCATGCCTTTAAAAATAATAATCTCTCCATCATGAAATTATAATCACTTCTTCTTATTTTATTTGTCTTAAATTATTGTCCAATTGTCTTTTATAATGCAAGAAGTATTACGCAACTACTCTATCCGTCCGCCTATAAGCTTCACGTTACTTTTTGACACATAGATTAATAAAAGTGATTAAATAATAGATATAGTACACGTGATGTGATTGAGAGAGGAAAAAAAGTACTTACAAAAAAAGTATAGAAAGCTTATAGGCGGACGGACCAAAATGGTAAAATGGAAAACTTACAGGCGGACGGAGGGAGTATTATTTAATGTATGTTGGAAATTTGGAATATAACAGGTTCATTTTGTCATTCAATAATTAAAAATATATTAGAACTTATGAATAAATGTCAAACTTTGTATGTAAGTATTAATTTATATATATATTTCAAAATAAAAATAATATTAGTATAATTACCCTCTAAACTGTCATTTATTTTATACATATTCAATCATTTTATTTTTAAAGAGATCCCACAATAACAATACCTTATATGGAGTAATATTCTTTTACTTATCTATTTTATATTATATGGAGTAATATTCTTTTACTTATCTATTTTATATATAAATAATTAATTTTAAAAAAAATATATGAAAAAGTATAATTGAAGGAGAAATTTATTTTAGAGGATGAAAATAAAAGGGAAATGGGTGGATTTTAAATTTGAAATTGCCACACAAGTCCACTCCACATTCCTTTTTACAAATATCGAACCTTTATTTCTTTCTTTAGGCCTATAAAGGGGGAACATACCCCCCCTCTCTCGCCTAACAGCTACACACAAAATTAACACTCCATCATCTTCTTCTTTGTAGCTGCAGCAGCCATGGAAATCATCTTCAAACCCCTTCTCTTTCTCTCACTCCTCATCCTCCACATTTCAGGTTCACTTTTCAGCCATAAACACATTCAGATCCTCATTATCTCTCTCTATTTTAAATCTATCTAATTTGAGTTGCTTTCTTTACTTTTGCAGTGGAAGTTTCAGGCACAACAATGACGCTGCTCAACAAATGCAGCCACCCTGTTTGGCCCGGAATCCAACCTGGTGCCGGGAAGCCCATTCTCGCCAAGGGCGGATTTAAGCTTCCCCCAAACAAGTCCTACACCCTCCAACTCCCCGCGGCCTGGTCCGGCCGACTCTGGGGCCGCCACGACTGCTCCTTCAACTCCGCCGGACAAGGCCGCTGCGCCACCGGCGATTGCGGCGGAGCCCTTTTCTGCAACGGCATGGGTGGGACCCCTCCCGCTACTCTTGCCGAGATTACCCTCGGTAATGACCAGGATTTCTATGATGTTAGCTTGGTTGATGGCTACAATCTTGCCATTTCCATTACCCCCTTCCGCGGCTCAGGTATCATCATTTTTTTTAAAATTAATACTGTAGAGCTTTTATTAATTACTCCATATCCTATACCACATCTAATTTTTAAATTAATGATGATGATGTTATTGGTATATATGTAGTGTGGCTTGTTTGTTCTTGCACATACTGCTTGGATCTTTGATTTCAATTAGATGGTTTGATTTAAAAGTAAAATGTGAAAATACTTGTTAGTTTTAGTGTATGTAAAGATCTACTCTGGTGGTTAATTATTGTATTAAGAAAGTGAATGTGGCAATGGATTTTGATATTGAATGCTTGTTTTTGCCATCTAAAATGCCAAAAAGTATGTTATTGGGACAGGGGACCAGATCAATTTTGAAATATCCAAGAGTTGAATGGTTGGGACTATTGTGAAGAGGAATGATATCTTGTAGTCCAGTTTGTATGTATTTTTAAACATACTACTATAAAATGATTGTTTTACATTCATGAGCATCTGTGATTGCATTGCAGGGAAATGTAGCAATGCTGGTTGTGTGAGTGATCTGAACATGATGTGCCCGGTGGGTCTCCAGGTTCGTTCTCACGACAAGAAGAGAGTGGTGGCGTGCAAGAGCGCGTGCTCCGCGTTCAACTCCCCCAGGTACTGCTGCACGGGGAGCTTTGGGAACCCGCAAACGTGCAGGCCGACTGCGTATTCTCGTATATTCAAAGTGGCATGCCCTAAGGCTTACTCTTATGCTTATGATGATCCCACCAGCATTGCCACTTGCACTGGTGGTAGCTACTTGCTCACCTTCTGCCCCCACCATTAGTCTTTCCAATATCTTATGCTCTTCATAGTACCTATTGTAGTAGTAGTGTATCAATGGTGGTTGGATCATGTGAACAATGAATTAGTATTATTATTAATTAATTCCTGTGGGACTTGTAGTATGGGTTTGTCTAATTGTCTCATTAGTTGATGGATGCATTATGACTTATGAGTATTGAATTTGCTTTTGTACGAGGATTAGTTTTCATGATTGTGTTCTTGGGCTTGCATTAGCAAAAATATTATTAGCCCATAAGGCATCATGGGTGGATTATATAGGCCTAATTTTATTGGGCCACACAGCTAGCCCACTCTTTAAACATTGTTTGCAAGCCCAAAATATGACTATTAATCTCATTATGAAATTGCAAAATATTTCAAAATCGAAATAATTGCAAAAATACCAAAATAAAAATCCTAAATTTATTTACAAGAGTAACACTTCTGTGCTTTAATTAATTAAATTATTGTCACCCTTCTAATTATGTATCTTTAGAAAAAAAAAAAGAGGTGTTACTTACAAATGGGGCATTAAGAAGAACAGGTACCACAATACCAACAACTCAATCAAATCACAATGCATATTTTCCAAAAGGAAGGACTGAGGAATAATTATACCCTTTTATTTTCCTTTATTCCTAAGATACCTATTTCTTTTTTTACTATTCAAATCGAAGTGACGTTGGCCAAGTAATTAATACTCCATTCATCCAATTTTATAAAGATAGTTTAATTTATCGGTTTCATTTTCATATTCGACTTGATATTCCACTGTTGAATCATTAACTCATGTTGATATAGAATGTTGATTATTTTTTCATCATCTAAAACATCTTAGTGAAAACAAAATGAAACATATGCAACCAATTATTTCATTAGTTGAGCAATAAAGTCAAATGGGTTTGGCAACGTACTTTTGTTGATATAACAAAAATAAAATAAAACTCAACAAACACAAAATTACTATTAATATAAAAAGATATTAAAGGCAATACGTACATACATTTAACAACATTAATAATGAAGCAAGAAAACAATAATGTCTTAGTCTTAATGTTATCACATGCCACTACTACTCATGAGAATACAAGACCCCTTGTGAACTTTCTTGCTTGCTTTTCATGATTCTTCCTTTCCATTCTCTTTAATAACTTGTTACTCTTTCTTTCTTCTTCTCCTCATATATATGATATTTGTAAATTAATATTTTTTGGATGATCATGGAGAATTCTTTCGACGAAGAGTGTGATTATTTGTTCAAGGCGGTTTTGATAGGCGATTCGGCCGTGGGTAAGTCGAATCTCCTATCGAGATTTGCTCGAGACGAGTTCTGTTTGGAATCGAAGCCTACAATCGGAGTCGAATTCGCTTACCGGAATATTAGGGTGGGTGATAAGCTCGTCAAGGCTCAAATATGGGACACTGCCGGCCAAGAAAGGTCTCTTTCTCTCCCCTTTATTTCTTCTTGTTGATGTTGAGTATGAAAGTCTCTAGGAAAAAAGTTGATAAAAGGGATATTTAAATGAATTTTCAATTGTTTTTCCCTTTTTTTTATATTAAAATTCCTTCTGAAAATTAAACTAATCTTCTCTAGTAAATTAAATAAAACCAACGAAGCATTTTTTGTTGGTGAACATATATATATAAATATATATGAGGATTTGCAGTTCCAAATTATATTACAGTGATAACCACACACACTTACATATATGTAAAACCATTAATAATAATTAATGAAAGTACTAAAGAATTAATATGAATGAATAAATTTTACATCTCTATACATGTTAGATCGTCTGTTAGATGCAACCAAATTATTTTATATACACATAAAATGTTAAACAGTTGCATAGTAAAAGTGGTTTATATAAAATTTTGCCCCATATATACACATGCTATATATTTTGAGATTGTCTGAATTAGTTATGAAAATGCAAGATGAGTTGATGGATATAACTTGATAAGATCTCATATGTTTAATTTGAATCTATAGATATGTAATTTTACATTAAGATTCGTCTACGTACATTTGTTTATGTTTTCCTCATAAAAGTATAATTTGGTTGTTTTGATTATGCCAAAATGTGGTTCTCTCCTCTTTTATATAATTAATGTTTGATTTTATCGTTTCGTATTACGTCAACACAAAAATTATCGTGTCTGCACGTACCCTTATTATTTCGTTTTCATGTTTGTATTTATCGTGTCAACACAATTTCTCAGGGTTGCATAGGATCCGCAACCTCATCTTTTCATGGATTAATTTAATGTGAATAAGTATCATTATCAATTTATCACCGAAATTATAGATTTGAAATGATGAAACGGAATTGATGACATCTACCTTAGATAATTACAATTCATATTAGTAATTTATGATGGAGAGACGTAGCAGTTGGATTCCTTTGTTAAAGTCATGATTAGGAAAAGAAATTAAAGAGAGACATATAATGATTAGACCGAACGTATAGTGTTTATATATCATTAAACTTTAATTAGGTGAAATTATTTTAAGGGTCACATTTGGTCTGATGAAACTCGATCGATGATCATTATTCACTCCATTAAAATAGAAATGTACTCCCTAATAAATTATATGATTAATTAAAATTTTACTAATTAAGTGTATGCATGTCTCATAAAAAACATTGCATGAATCCAAATGTCTACAAATTAAGTTTAAGAATCTTTTTTTTTTTTTAATCTAGAGGATAGTAACACATGCACAAATATAAATTTATCTTTTCAGAAATCAGCTAATAATTTTTAAAGGGTTAATTACAAAAAAAATCACGACATTTACAGTTTTTATCAATTATAACATATTTTTTTTTCTTTGTAATTTGATACACCACCTTTTTATGTTTTGCAATTCAATACATCTGTCAATTTTCTGGCAACAATTAAAATTATAATGTGATTGTCAGAGTTGTCGAGGTGCCATATAAATGTCACGAATGATGAATAATTTATTTTTTTTATTTTTAAAACGTTTTTAATTAAAAAGAATACTAAAAAAGTAATTTTAAACTAAAAAGAATACTAAAAAAAAATTATTTTAAACTAAAAACAATACTAAAAAAATTGTTTAAAAAAAAATCATAAACCAATTTAATTATTAGTATCATTTCTCCAAAAACTCAAAAGAATAAGACCGCGTCCTCCAAATCACAGTCCAAAAAAAATAATGTAAAATTTTGTATATTATTTTTATTTAAAAAAGTTTTTTTTTAAAAAAATATATTTTATTCATCAGTCATGACATTTACGTGAACATTTATGTAGAATTTTAATGCGGCTTCAATGTATACACATGAATTGTGTTGCCGAAAAATAAACACATGCATCGAATTGCAAAACTTAAAAAGGTGGTGTATCGAATTGTAAAAAAAAGAAGGATATGTTATAATCTATCTTGACAGCAACTGCTAAGTGTATGTGTATGTTTATGTTTTAGCTTCCTTTAGTTTTTCACACTCTGTACTCGATGAGGTCTGGTACTGGTACCAATACCCTGTTTTCTTGGTTTTTTTCTACTTTTGAATAAAGCCTTTTTTGCCTGACCAAAAAAAAAGATAAACACCATAAATGTCGTGATTTTTTTTTACAATTAATCAATTTTTAAATGGTTGTATTGATCTCTCTTAATCATGAGCATATAACTAATGTTCAATATAACAAAACTCAGGTTGTCAACTTCATATTACCCAAAAAAAAACCTAAAATAGATTTTTTTTTTTTTTTAATGTATTTTTAGACTTGACTTACACTGTACCAAAATGACCCTATTAACAATCCATTTAAATGAGCATTTAATGTTGATCTCATTTCTTGTACTATTTAATTAGGTATAACAGGAAAGAATTACAAAGACAGGACAATGACACAAATATAAATTTATACTTTTAGAAAACAGGTGTACAATTTAGTTTTAATTAATGTTGATTTTAATAACATATCATTATTCAGATTTCGAGCAATTACAAGTTCATATTATCGGGGAGCTTTGGGAGCCCTACTAGTATACGACATAACAAGGAGGTCGACGTTTGAAAGTTTGAAAAGGTGGTTGAAGGAATTGAGAGAGTTCGGGAGTCCTGACATGGTGGTGGTGCTCGTCGGAAACAAGTCGGATTTGAGTCAATCGAGGGAGGTTAATTTGGAAGATGGGCAAAGCTTAGCACAACTAGAAGGCATATCTTTTATGGAAACTTCAGCTAAGGATAATTTAAATGTTGAAGATGCATTTCTTCAGATGATCACAAGGATATATGAAGTCACATGTCACAAGACTTTAGAAGCCAAGGTTAATGAAACAAACAATAATATAGTCAAATCATTACAAGGGATTGGGAAGACAGAAAGTATATGTATTGATGAAGTGTCGGCTACTAAACAAACTAGTCGTTGTTGTTCATCGTGACTGCGGTCAAATTGTAACATCATGTTTTTGTTTTTAATTTGTATTAATATTTTGTGTTTTTCCATATTCATGTTTGTTCCAATCAAATAACATTTGCTTCAATTAGTTGATGGATTTGTTGTAGGGATGTAATCGAACCAAAATTTTATGTGTTTAAATTTGAATTGTTTATTATCGATCCGAGCTTAATTTTTGGATATTTATGAGTTTTTTATGCCTTGTCGAGCTTAAAAATTTCAATCTGAAGTTCAAAGAACTATACAGAACTGATGCAGCGAGTGTGAATCAAAAGAACGAACAAACAAGAATCATTGATTCAAAGAATACTCGAATCTTGATAAAATGAAGAACACTTCTTCAATAATATTCAAATCTTCAAAAACTGCCACCACAATGTTTGGAAAGACATTAAAAACGAAAACCCCTAGTGTGCAGAAATATGAAATTATTAAAAAACCCCTAAACAAAAATTGCAAAAAATAACACCAAAAAAATAATAAAATGCGTTTTTGACTCGTAAGTCGTAACATTGTTTTCATCCGAAAAAGTGCACTCGCTTGTCAAAATCGGGTTCTAAGTTTCGACTCTCAAAACTTCAAAAATTATTTGAGTGCTCTCATTTCTTAAAAAATTGCACGCAACTCGTGCTACATCAAAAACTAAATGCGTTTGCGCGGAATGATCCTATATGTTGGGATGTTTAAGGGACCTACACTATATAAAAAAACTTTTTTCTTATCATGTAAAATAATATAGTTATATTACATAATAAATATATTTTCTATTTTTTTAAATAAGTGGAGTATCTTTTTTTCTTTTGTAAATGACTCATTTGCTTTTGACACAAAATTTTAAAAATATAGTATTAAATAGTATAGAGTTGGTGAAAAATGATAAAAGTTGAGAGATATGAAAAAGAAAAAGTAAAGAGATAGTGAAATATTGACATTTAAGAAAATTGATCAATTGGGTTGAAACTATAAAAATGATAAAATGAGTCAATTACTGAAAAACAAACTATATTTTAAAATCTTATTTTTTAAATATATGAAATTAATAAATAATTAAAATAATACTATCATATAATAGAAAATACATTTATTTATTTCTTTATTTATAAAATAAAAAATTAGTGAAAATTAAATTAATGTGAGATTGGGATGAATACTGTTGATTGTTCAACTTGCAAAGCAAAAATCACCGTTATAACGCCTCATTGTCTGTGATGTTTTACCCTCACAGCCGACGAAAGAAAGCGTCACCAAGCCTGTAACTTTAGCAATTATAATTTCCCCTCTTCTTCCTTGTTCGTACTCAGCTGGTGAAGCCTTCAAATCAATAGAGATATGCACACTATTCCGTTCGCCTCCCGCTAAAATGCGCCGAACTTAAAATAAAACTGATCTCCCCATATCGACGAAGGCTCTGAGAAATCAAACGGTTATCAATGGCGCACTGGATCTCCTCCAAGCTCAAAGCCGCGGAAACCATACTCCAACAGGCAAATCAATCTACATTTCTATTTACTTCTAATTCACCTTTTATGCAATTTATTTCCTCGGTCTTTTGCGTTATTTTGATTTGGTTTCTGAATTTGTGCGTGGATCCATTTAAAATTGAATTATTATTCATAATGAGGTGAGAACGATTCAGAAATGCTTATTCGAAAAATCCTCTGACCTTGTGGCTTGGATCACTTAAATTGAGTCACGAGAACTGTAATCCATGAAAAATTAATTCAGTGTAAGAATTTGAATAGATAATAAATCTAATAACTAGCCGATTAAAAAATGCAAATGACCATATAATTCATGACAAGTATTCGGCTTATGAGAACTTCTGGCATTGATGAAAAATTATAATCTATTCATAGAAATGAGGAAATGGGATGATGGAGAACTTTAGTAATGGCATATTAGAATTACACCCTTACTAGAAAAAACCAATCACTTCATAATTTTGAACCAAACAACATCTTTTCGGTGTCAATCAATTCAAACGTGTATTATTTTTTTGTCATCTCAGTTATTACGTATGTTTTTTGGCAAACTGAAGAGTAAGTTGGAACTTTAAGAAAAATGATGTGCAATAATAATGATCTCAAGCACTTCATCATTTCTATTTAGTAAAGTTACATAATTTTTTTGTAGGGTAAAAAAAAGACAAGATTGAAAATAGGTTACTCTGGCGTATAGAAAAAATCTAAGAAGTACAAACAGATCAAGAGCGTATGAAGTCGAAAGTTGGCAATAATAAGTTGAAGTGTTTTTTATGTTGATTATTAATAATATATTTGAAGTATTTGCACGCGACCCAACATGATTCTATTATTGGTTCATGTAGCCTACTCTAATTATTTGGGATTAAAGGCTCGGTTTGTTTGTTTGTTTTCTATTATTAACCTTTAATTTCTTGATTGTGGGTGACTATAATTGGAGTGTGTTATGATATATTCCTCTGTCTATTGGGTGATTTAGATTGATCAGCAAGCAGCTGAATCACTTCGTAAGAATGAAAAGCAAACATCAGATGATCAATTGGTTGTTGAAACATCACCAAAAACTCCTGAAACTAAATCACTATTGAAGGACCAGCTAAAGAAGAAAACTACCGAAAATTTGGTTGGCCAAACTATTAATCCCAATGACAAACGCGATTTAAATTTGATCAGTAAAAGTAGTAATGATGTTAACCGGAGTGATGAAGCTGGGAGAACACAGAACTTGTCCTCGAAGTTAAATGTGAGCGAAGGACTCACTGATAGTGATTGGACAGAGTTACTCAGTGTGCCTGATAAAAAGGGAGCATCAGGGGGAGGAAGTGTGAGCCAAAGTAGTAACCAAGGGTCAGTAATTCGAGCTCTGAAGAAAAAGGGAAAGAAGGTGGGAAATTATGGGCAAGGATTAAATCCTTCTGCAGTAGATGGTAGGAGTGAAAAGGTTAGGAACAATGGAGTTTCAAAGAGTGCCAGCAAATCAAATGTTGGGTTGGATAGTAGTACTTGTGTTGGTAGCGCTGAGAAGGCAAGTAGCACGGATGCAACACCAAGAACTTCGAGTGTGCAGTCCCCTAGCAGTGGAGGTGAATCCGATCAAAGAGAAAGTACATCGACAATAGCGATTGGTAATAGGAGTACAGTAAACATGGGAAAAATTGATGGGCTTAATGATTTTGTAGATGGAGAGGAACTGAATCCGTTAGATGATTCTGACCATTCTTCCAAGATGTCGATTTCTTTGGAAAGGAAGTTGGATAAGAAGATGGGATTGAATGAGGGTGAGAGGCTTAAGAAGGCAGTTGGTAGTTCTAAGAAGGTTTCATCTTTACCGAGTGAGGAAGAGTCAAATTCTGAGACTGATTCAACTTCATCATCGGGTTCAGAGAGTGAAGGAGAAAAGGAAGAAAGGAGAAAGAGGAGGCAACAGATTCTGGCAGAAAGAGCAGCTGCCAAAGCAATTCAGGCTATTCAAGAGCGTGAGAACCTGGTTGCTAGATTGGAAGGCGAGAAACAGAGTTTGGAGAAAATACTTGAAGAGCGAGCAAAACAACAAGTACAAGAGGTATTTTATGCATATTTATTGTCTACCTTACTCTATTTTATTGATTACGGTTCTTAATGTTTCTTTAATAACCACTCTTTTAAATAAAGGAAGGAAAACGTAAACCTTTTTTCTGTTTCCACTCTTGCTATAGAGTAACTACACTGGACCTTATTCCTATGGCCTTGATAGTATGAGTTTGTATATTCTGTTATCTTTTCTTTTGATTATACAAATACTTTAACTTTGCTCAGGCCCATGGTATCATCTTTCTTTATGGAACAGGTAACTACCTTGAATCATTATTATTTTGTTGACTTAGCACGTTTTCCTAACTTTATACCATTTGACTATGAAGTATTTCTAGTCATCATGGAAGACTTTCTAATTTTATTGCTTCGTTGTTTGGGGGTGTTGGTTCTAGAAAGCTTTTCATAAAATATAACTGTATTCTTGGATGACATTGTATATGGTTCTTCATCAGACAAATAAGCCTTCCTGTTTCATTGAAAGATATGTGTTGGGCCATTATTTAAACTTATGGTAGATAATGCTTACTCTGCCCATGGAATGATGTACCATGGATTTTTAAAAAATATGGTGACATATACCTAAATAATTTTGGTTCTTACGATGAATATATGTATTTAATGGAAAAAAAACATGTATATTATCATTATTGTGAGTGGAGTGAAAACAATTCTAATAACTTTTATTGAATTACAAGGTCATCATTGCACATCTTTTCATAGCTTATGGAACGTTCTTCAGTTTAACTGCATGATTTAATTGGCTAAAAGTTGACTTTTAGACAATTCTATTTGATTTTGTGGGATTGTGTTTTGGTAAGTAATTGCAACAGTATGTACTAAAGTAGTGTCTGTTTTGTTCTCTTGCTTTGTGCTTTTGTAATATTTTCTTGATATGGTTGTTAACTTGTTATAGTAAATTGCTGATTTTTTTCAGGCATCAGAATTACAGACTACAATGATGGAAACCATGGAAGCAGCTGAGCTAGAAAAACAGAAGCATAATCGTACTCGAATGGAAGTCCTGGCACAACTAGCGAAACTTGAGGTATCAAAGTTTTTACAAGATATGCTTTACTCCCCTGGAAAAAAAAAAGGAAGATATGCTTTAACTTACCTCGAACGGAAGCCCTTCCCTTTATATAAATCATCATATATACAGTAGAAACTCTATAAATTAATACTCGATAAATTAATAAACTCTCTAAGATAATATTTTTGGTTGGTCCCAACTTGGGGATAGCGTGCTAAATTAATAAACTCGCTAAAATTATAAGATAATACATTTTTTTGTAATTTCTACAGACCCCAAATAAAATATAAATTAATAATTCCTTATTTAAGAATGTTTCTTGAAAAATGACTTAATTGTCTTTTATTTTTTGTTGAAATCAATTTCCCCTTGAATCTTGTCTCTAATTTTCCTTATCATAGTGAGAACTTCTGGTGTCGTTTTCTCATAACTCAACAAGAAATTATTCAATGTGATTGCTGCTTTAATGGTCTCGCTCATTGTTATTTTTTTCACACCTGTAAGATGTGAAGTCATGTTGTGTGTACGTATGATTTTTGTTTGTGTTAGCATATTTTGATCTTGTATATTTATATTGAAAATATTTTTTAATGTTCATAAAGTGATACAATAAATAATTACAAGTGAAAGTTTGAAAGAGTGTTTCTATAAATTAATAAAATATTAATTAATACATAAATTAATAACTATTAATTTATAGATAAATTAATAACTCTTTTAATTAATAAATTTGGGTAGTTCCAAGATTATTAATTTATAGAGTTTCAACTGTATCTTTATTTTCTCTATCATAAAATTTTCTTTTTTACTAAAAATGTATGTATCAAAAGAGAATATAGTTACTTGAAATGCCTACTTCTGCACTTATACATGCAAGTAGATTCTTGCCACTGCCAGTTTAGTTCTAATTTGATTTTGGAGAGAGGCTGCCAGAGCATTGGCTTTGGTTCGTTAGGAGTGGCCAGATGATTTATTTTCCAATATTCTTTATGTGGAACAAACTTGTGGGCTTTAGCAGTTTCCTTTCATGCCTACTGGAAAATTCTGTTTACGATTACTTGTGTTTTTAAATTTTCCTTTCTTTGCAGAGTGCCAATGCCGATCTCACAAGGTCTCTTGCTAATGCACAAAAGAATCTGGAAGTAGAGGTATTTAAGCTCTACTATGTTTATTTATTGTGGAAGAATAATCCCATTTTCTTTCTAGTCTGCAATTATTTCTGCTTCATTGTTCCTTTTTACATTTGATTGAGTCTCAAATGATCCATAAATATTAATCAGTGGATCTTCTAGTGTAAAACAATTTGGACCTCTTTATGCATTTTAGTTGTTCATTTATTTTGCTTCACTTGGTCTGATGTAGGTTTACATACTCGTGCAGATCATTTAAGTTTATGTCAAGAGTAATTTATCAACATTCTATTCAAATTTGGCTTTTATAAACAATTCTTGGAAATTATCAGTTTAATTTTGGCACTGATGGGTATATGCATCTTCTTTAAAATGCATTCATTAATTCATTTTCATGTGTCTGTGTTTGCTGGAATAGGCTGATCGAGTAGCTGAACTTCGTCAGCATATTCAAATGAAAGAAGCAACTCATGAAGGTGTGTGTTGTAGGCTAATAGTTTGTTGTTTTTATATGTGCAACATTTTTATCATTGTTTGACTCGTTTTCTTGCAACCCCTGATTTTCTTCTAGAGCTGATATATATTGATACAGATCAGAGTTGTTTTTTTAATTTTTGTCAGACCATATGGCCCGGATTATCACTTCTTCCAGCTTTAACTCCCAAATTTATTTATTCCCGTTATGTTTTTTTAGGGGTTTTATATTTCATAAGACATCGTTGGTTTTAAATATTTTTGCCAATATGAGCTGGATAAAGTTTTATTTGAAAGTGAAAGGGCATCACAGGGCGGTACTTTATTTTGTTCTATTACCCTAGCCCAATTTAAATATCATGTATTACACTGGTAGCATATTTTGTTGATATATAATTATATTATTTTCCGGTATCTACTTTGTCTGTACAATATTTATGCATTATCATTACATTACATGGGAATTCCAAAAGAGCGCAAATCATTTCCTCTGACAAACCTATTTCGCTTTCAGAAAAAAGCTGTTTAATGCTACCAGATGAAATGACTGAACTTTTTCTTTTCTCTTGGTAGAGTTGAGAAGGAAAATATCAAGTACACACCAAAATGGTGATAGAGTAAGTAAACATTGCTGCTTCTGCATTTATACATATAGCAAATTAATCTGTTATCTGATTCTTATTTAGTTTGTACCACAACTTTTCAGTTAAGAGCTTCGAAAGGTGTTGAATTCGAAATGGAGATGCTCGAGGCAGAATATTCCTTTGTAGCCGATAAAGTGGAAAGAATGCAAGAGCAGGTACTTTTTCTTCTATGAAAAAACTTAGGAGTATAAGGATTAAGGCAATTGCTACATTATTCGAGGTCATGTATTGAGTATATATCTAGTGCTTTTTGCCCACTTGTAAATGAAAAGTTTTTTTTAAAAAAAATTTATATTTGCTGTTACTAGAGTAATGTTGTATTTATGGATTATCATGATTTATTCAATATGATGTTACTAAAAAATATTTTGCTATTATAATGCAGGCCAAGACTCTAGAAACAAGCATTGAAAAAACGCGAAGAGAAATAGAAAATCCATCTGAAGTAGAAATCGAGCTGAAGCGAAGACTTAGCCGGTTGACAGACCATTTGATTCAGAAGCAAGCTCAGGTCCTTTTCTCTAACTGCATAAGCTGGTTGATTGCCCATGATTTTCACCACTAATGATCCATATTAAACATAATTTGGAAAAAGAAAGTGATGCTTCACATGAAAGAATTTATTCACCTTATTCGATTTTTTTTTATCAATTTGGTTCCCTATTTGATGAGAAAAGTGCTTGTATCAGGTGGAAACACTGTCTTCAGAGAAGGCTATGCTACTTTTTAGAATCGAGGTACATTTTTATCCTCAATCTAGAAATGGCATTAAAATTCCACTGTTGAATTTATTTGATAATTTCTGTGAGGTTTTAAATTGAAACATAGGCAGTGTCAAGATTGGTGGATGAGCACGGGAGTTCATCTAGGGACGGGGGGCTTGAAGCAGATGAATTTCAATTGTCTAATTCAAATTTGAAGTCTTTATTCAAAGTGCGAATGCAAACGGGGCAACAACATTTGGGATCAATGGTTCGACAATTGGACTCACTGTTTTGCACAGGTGCTGTATTTCTAAGAAGAAATTCAAGCGCTCGAATTTGGGCTATAGTTTACCTAGCATGCCTTCATTTGTGGGTGATGTATATTCTAATGTCGCATTCGGATGATCCTCGATCTGGTGCTGTTGTCTCCCTAGAGAATATAAATAACACAGCCACAGGAGGAGCTGTCTGATTTTTTTTTCTTCTTGTTGGTGTCAAGTATTCACAAAGTGGCCGGATGTTGTACTGTACATGCATTCCCGTACCTACTTCGGAACTTCATGTGTAGAATATTATGATTATGATTATGATGATTCCACTCAATTACAGATAAATGCATTGGGTATCGTAAATCACTCTAATATATATGTTGAGATATACACTATAGTATTTATAGGACAAAATGTCTCCTGAATTACAATGAAAATTATAGTTAAATTGGTTCGTGCATTGCTCAAATTTTAGAATATGTCTGAATAAAAATAAAATTATTGATTGAAAAGGAGTAAAATAATTTAAGAAAAGTGATTATACAGGAGGAGATAGTTAATCAAAGTAAGATAATAAATTTGGACTTTCAAAGTATGGGGTATTCAATTCGAATTTTTAAAAGTTTTTCAAAATTTTGAGGTATTAAATACTGATTTTAAAAAGTCTTTAAAAATCTTTAAATATTACGGTCTAAAGAGAATTCTGAAGACAAAAGATGAGAAGTAAAAATGACAATATTGACCCAACCCGCGCGTACCCACCCACTCGCGAGCTTTGATTAGATCAGATTCGCCCCGTATTTAATATGGGTCTGGGTCTTATACTCTTATGCCCGATCTGCCCCGAATTAATATATAATATATATATATATTATTGATAAAATACTTTATATATATATTATTGGTAAAATATTTTATATAATATATATATAATACGAGTATTAATTAAAAAAAAACACTTTACATTTAAAAAAAAAAAACTCTTCGCATGTAAATCAATAAAAAAAATATATTCCACGATCTTATCAAAAAGTCAGTCAAACTCTACATTGACTCTATAGATTTTATAAATCCACGTACTTTTTAAAGTCCAAAAAAATCCAATAGAATCTCAATTTAATACACCCTCTTTAGAGTTTCAATTAATATGATTTTTTTTTAAATCATTAGCCACCACAAATTACTCTATATTAAAAAGAATTATGGACCATGCATCCTTTGCTAATCAACGCTAATATCTTCAGTCATTCTCATTAAGAGTATTTGTAATGGAATTTTTTTATGTTTGGGGAAATTCGAATGATGGAGTAAATAATTAACAACTATATCAATCCCTGTTTTACATAACGTGGAACCAATATGTATCATTCCAAAGTAGAATGCAAATAAAAATGTAGAAATCAATAAATCGTCTGTCTAGTTCCCAGATGAAGAGCAGCAGAAATGATATGTGTGCTTTGCTTAACTAATCTTTCCTTCATTGGTTCCTTTCTCACTTCTATTCCTTCCGCAGCCAAAATAACATAAAAAGACCAAGAGATTAGTTTCGGTGAAAAAATGGTTTTGGGTGCACAGCAACGAAGAAATAATCTTCATGCAAATTAGATTAAGAGAATAACACATACAAGTGCAGATAGAAACTTCATTCAACTTTTTTACCAATTCCAACCATGCATAGATACAAGGCGAAAGGGCGAGCTCTTTTTTTTAGTTAACATCATTACATTATTTATCAACCATATGTAGCAAGATTTAGACAAAATGGAGGAAATTTTAAATTGACATTTAAAAATTCTCCGGAAAACAGAGGGAAATGGTGTAATGCAGGGCTTTGGAAGTTTTCTCGCCACCCAAACTATTTTGGAGAGGTTAAGTTCAGAACTTTTTCTGCACATGCCATATTCATTGTGCATGTTAAAGAGGAATAATTTGTTTAGAACCGTAACTATGAGGGTAGCAATTGTAGGACAATATGTTACGGTCTGGCACATTTAGGCCTGTAAATTTCAAATTTCGCACACTTAGGCCAAATTAGGGTGTTTCGGGCTGGCAAATTTAGGTCATTATTTTTCAATCTTCACACTTTTAGGCCAAACACACGAGCAACGTGCCACATTTTAGCCGGAATTGGGGTGTTTTGGCCAATTGGATCTAAAATATAATGGCCTAAATGTGTCAGTCTGCAAACATAATGCCCTACAATTACTACCCTCTAGTTACGGGCCTAAATGTTAACGTCTTCAATTATTAGCCATGATTTGGTGCAATTTTGGCCAATTTCTGATGTAATCTTTATGTATTTCTCAGATCTTTCTCTGGTGGGGAATTTTCGTGGCTGCAACACCTGTATTGAAAAATGCAGAATGGCTCGTCATCTTCGGGCCAATATTTCTTACACTATTGCTTCTTTTCATCAGTGGTTTACCATTGCTTGAGGTTGCTTACTTGTCTTATTTATACCTTTATGGCCAAAAACTTCTATGAACCTGATTTATGTGAACTCAGTAATACTAACATATGGAGTTCACGAGAACCAGGTTCATGGAAGTTTTATACAAAATAATAGTGTTTAGTATACGAAGAGAGTTGACATATGAATTAGTTTGATTTTGAATGTGAAGTCATTGGGAAAATCCTTGATATACAGGAATCAGCGGACAAAAAGTACGCGAATGTTCCCACATACTGGAACTATAAACGAACAACAAGGTAGATCCCTTTTATCCATTTAATTTTGGAGAAAGAAATACTAATACTAATAAAATACTGATATTTTGTCTCAGTCCTCTGATCTTGCTACCCCCTGCACTATATGGGAAATTGCCAAAATGGTTCAAAGCGACATTTCTATTCGAGTTTCCTCTCTACAACCGCACTCTTCCCCAAGAGAACTGGTAAGGATGATGCTAGCATTAACAACTGTCACTGGTAAACTCACAGTCCACACCCACACAGCCTGCAAAGAGTAAAGATAGGAAAAATCAATAGAAAACTCTTTCAGGCCCCTAATTGATAGTTTTACTATTTTTCAGTCCCTAAATTGATAAAACACACACACAAAAAAAGGGTGGGGGGTAGGGATGTAGAAACCTGAAAAATCCAAAAAACAGCCAATTTCCCCAAATTTTCACGCATTTGATCAAAGCGTCGGTCCTCCCCCCACTGCAGTATCCTGATAGGAGTTAAAAGAACAAGAACGAAAACAGAGTCAATGGAATAAAGCAAACTATCATTCACCATCTGAAAGATAAGAGGTTATGTATGTGAATCTGCATAAAAAAGGTGTAAATATAAGTAGTGATAGTATGATAATCTTTGAGTTGGTGCATTCTCATTCGGTGTCCAGTAGATTATTCATCTAAATGAATGTAAAGTATTTTTTTCTTGCCTTCATATAGAAAAGTACATTATAGGGAATGAAAAACATCAAATAACAGAAAGATGTTCATTTGGCACACCTCATTAGCAGAAAAATTCCCAGACGAAGACCCCACATGACAACAAGCATGGACAAAACAACCTGAAAAATAATCTTAGAGATGAGCTTCCAAACAAAATACTACATTATTTTAAGTCATAAAGGTCCAGTTTAATTGCTTTTCCTAATTATGATGCAGTAGTAGGAATCATATACAACACATTGCAGAGAAAAGAAGAGCTTATTATCAGAAAACTTCACTGAAATTGGTTTCTAATGAATATAACAATCAGGCTGCATTTTCTTCAGAATAAATAAGAGACAGAAAATAAAAATCTCATCATATCTGCTATTCTGGCACTTTATTGTTTATGAGGAAAACATAAGTTGACGAAACGTATCAAATTTGCCTTTACTTTCTCTACTTTTTCATGTCACCTAATGCTATTATCTTATTCTTGATTTACAACCATTTATTTTTCTTATATATCAGCGTGTTCTTCCCATATTTCACCATTGCTAAAAACTAACCCCCTCTACATAGCCCACAAAAGGATGTTTCGTAAAAAGTGCTTCTGATTAAAACGAAAAAAAGATGAGAAGGAAAGTTTTAGAAGCAATCACCTGTCGAAAGTGCCATGATCCTTTGACAACCAAGGTCAAGATAGCAATTATTACAAAATTTGTGCTACCTATGGAAAGGAAAATGAAATTGTAATAATGAAGAAGAGGTTATAACGTATACATCATCAAAGTGTGCTTTAAACAGTTGTCCAGTTTTAGAATCATTACAACCTCTCTAATTAGGGGGCGTTTGGTTCATAATTCTTCAATGGAAATGAATATAGGTAAATGGTGGTTAATAATAATAAAAGATGATCAAGTCACCTTCATCATACGTTGTACGAGATAATAAAATTCAAAATAAGATAACCATTACCCTGTTCTGATTAACTATCTCCCCCTCTATAATCATTTCTTTTCAACTATTCATCCACCAACAATCATTTTTTGTGCCACGTATTCCAAAATTAGAGCAAAACACTAACAGTATAATCATTATTTTCATTGAAGAATTTGAATCAATCTCCCCTTAGTACTTTAGGACCTAAAGATGCACTTTGTCATCGAATATTACCAAAACAAGTACATATCACACTGAAGCTTCCATTAGGAGGGAATTTAGTCAAATAGGGCACTATCTTGGGAGTAAGTTTTAACATCACTTTTTGGACAAATTGCAAAAACAGGACTTATTCTTGCCACTAATTGCACTTGGAAAACCGGTGCAATCAATATATCCTAACTTTGTTGATTCTCAACCCTAACTTTATTCAATCATTTGATATTAACACTAAAACGAGGGATTAATTAGATAAAAATACCTGCAAAATCAGTGACTTTGTCGAAGCGTAGAAGGGCAGTGATTACAAAGAAGAATAATTGATAACCCACCTGCAATAAAGCATTTTAATCACTCCCACAACACTAAGCAGGCATTAAGAAACATGAAAGAAGGGTGGGATTAAACGTACAGTGACAATGGCAGTGAGGGCCAAGAAATGGGAGTCGATCACAGTTCCCATGAATGAATGAATTACAACCCGCCTTTGACAATTGGAAATTTGTTGTCTTGGAGTTTTGACTTGTCACGCCATCACAAGTAAAGGAAAGGAATCAGCAATTGCAATTTGCAAGAGAAGAATTTATTTTTCCATATATGTGGTTTGAGAGTTGGCATGCTGTACAAATAACAGCCTTCTCTTATTATCCCCCTTTCTTTTTTTTTTTATTAAAAAAATTCTCTCTTTTTTGCATGTTCCAGTGTGTTTATATTTTCAAATTAATTTCGAAAGTTTGATTCAATTATTTTACTAACCAAACTTTACTTCTTCAAAAAAAAATTTAAAAAAAAATCAATTTTTAGTTATATTAGAATGAGCTCTTTGGAGCTCGGTGTAACACCCAACTCTTTTAGTTATATATATAAATAGAAATGATATGAAATCATAATGGTGATTTGACATTATATATGTCATTTTATTCACTTAATTAATTAATCCTGATTTAAGGGAATCAAATTAAATACATGGAAAATATATGATTGCATATTTCAACCTCTTCCCCCAAAAAATTAGGATTTTTTTTTTTTTTTGCAGTATTTTAAATATATTACACGTTTAATTTATTTATTATAGACTATTTTACTTTAAAAAATATACATTCATTTATATATGTAATTTTTTAAAAAATAGATTAAAAAAATGCATGCATAATTCATCAATATAAAAAAATAATGAATCAAAAATTCTTGTAGCCATTAAAACCGTTAAACATAGAATAATTCATTAATGTTTAATATTTTTATTCATTATAACTTATACTATAAACTAATACACACAAAAAAATTTATAAATATACAATATTTGCACAAATTATATCCGTGTAATTTGTGGCCTATCTGGATACAGAATTTCATTCATGAATCAGTGATTTGTATAGTCCAATTAATTTCAGTGATTCAAGGAACGAGCTACGTATCAATCTCTTCATCTTTGAGCCTGACAATTTGGTACCTCATTCACTCAACTATTTATATCAACACTATTAATTTATATTTTAGATGGTTGTGTTATTAACTTATTATTCATTCACAATTCAATTATTATTCAGATAGATTTCAAGGGATTTATAGATGTTCAATTGTCGAATGACTAGCCTTATTTCAAAATATTCATCTCCTTAAACCCATCAATTTGGTAGCCATAAAGTCCACGCAGTTTATCAATGGTGTGTATTGGTTTTGGTAGTATTTTTTATAAGCATGCTAACACATCAGTATTACATTTTTATTCATGTAATAATGCATATTGTAAGTATATCAGTATCATATTTTTTTAAAGATGAAAGTAATTTTACAAATCAGATATTAGAAAGCATCAGACAAATTTATTCTGCTTTTTTTTTTTTTTCTGCTGTGGTTCGATTAAATAAAAAAGCCTGTTCTTATTCGACCTGAAAAAAGTTACTATAAAAACCCAAGACTCCAGCAGCAGGACTATTTTCCTCTCAATTGGAACACATATATCAAACATTAATTTACAACAAATTCATGTGAATGTACAAACTGCACAATTTGGTGCAAGATGGCATCAAACAGCCAAGAATACAAGAGAATTACATTTTAAAAAAACCTGGTTAACTCAAACATGTTCGTGTAAGCTCGTCCGAGGATCTTTGTCAACTCTTTCAACAATGGTTCGAAGCAACGCTATGCACAATGCCTAATTGTTGAGGCATTCAATCATGGAAAATGCTCTCGCTCATTAGCTTTTTTGATCTTCCACATTCACTGAAGACTGACCTTTCTCGACTCTCCTCATCCCTGATCTAGGCGCTTGTGAACTCGTACTAGGCTTCTGAAGTGGCTTCAAGGCGGCCATGATTTCAGCAAACGTTGGCCTTAGATTTGGATCGCTACAATTCAAAAACAGGACGCCATTATCTTAGATATCGGATCAAAACAATCACACGATATGGTTATATTGGACAGCCTGTTTGGCTAAACTTATTTTAAACATCTTGTAAGCTGTTTTAAGGAGTTTATAAGCTCAACCAAATACCCTTTTATAACAGATAAAAGGCATATGCATCAAAAGGTCCCTAAACTAATTTTGGTTTTAAAAAGCCCTTTCAAGTGTCAATTTTATTTCAGAAGCTCCCACGAGAGGAAAATTGACAAAAAATTGTATTCACCTTAATGGTCTCAGTTAACGTGCCAACTTTATTTAATAAAATTAACGTACATATTATTTAACCAGACTATTAAGATAAATCGGAAAAAAAAAATCATCAACAAAATTTCAATACTTGAAGGGCTTTTAAAACAAAAAGTAGTTTCAAGTACATATTATATGCCTAGACAAAAGGATAATTAGACTTACGTCTCCCAGCATTTCATGATTATATCTGCAATGACGGGATCCATGCCATCAGGTATGTCAAGACGACGATGCTGAAAACCAACCGCACCAACAACTTGCATCGGGTTCATCCCTCCCCAAGGTTGCCGCATAGTACAAAGCTCCCACAATATCACACCGTAGCTATAAACATCGCATCTGCATTTGAATCAACAATTATAAGATTCTAACGGAAAACAAGCTAACACGTCACACCCCTTTTCACATAGTGTTAGCAAATAATTATAGCCAAATCAAGCATGGTGCGTACTTCTCGTTAGATGGCTCGTTTCTCAAAACTTCCGGTGCCATCCATTCCGCCTAAGCAAGGGAAAAAAACACAGAATTAACAAAGCTATTACTCATAATTTGCAATAACTGAATAATTATTCTCACTTTTGCACCTTTTAAGAAAACACAATAATTATTACACAATCATTCAGTCATTACAAATATAATCAACAATAACATAATAATACAACATCACACTAGTACACATCGATTTGACGTAAAGTTAAGTCCTACCCTATTTAAATCTAAAACAATCACACACCATTACTAATTATCAAGTCCACCTGATTTTGAAATCCAGATTTCAAAATCCTCAAAATCTCAAATCAAACACACCCTAAAGGTTTGACATAGCATCAAGAACTCATATACATATTGTTATGTCATTTATACTGATAATACAAATCGGTACCAAAACAACTAAAACAACACTATGCAATAATGCAACGGGATAAAATATTTCATAAGGCTTTAATGTTTGGTGAGGGGTTGAGTAATATCAGTGAAATCCAGATTTTGAAATCCTGAAATTCGAAAAATCTTGATGAACAGTAAATATCCACAAAGTCCATTTCCTTCACTCATACTTACCAGAATTCATTTTGGACATAACCTTTATAGTGTTTGAACCCCCAACTACTTTTTTATTAACCATAAAACTTGAATTATGGTTAAAAATCGAATTTATTTCCAAAACCATAGGTGACAGCAAACCACCTTTTCTGAAGACGAAACTTAGCAATCAAACATCTCCAAAGGCCTGACAGTAATAGAGGACCAACAGCAACAAATTGAGCTATCTTGTACAAAATGGCTGATGATCCAATGATGCAACAAAAACTAGCTTGTTGCATGATTGGGTTCGTGCTTTTCTATCAAGGCAATGGCACCAAAGAAAACTTGATCGGGGATGAAAAGTGGACCAAAGTCTATAAGGCAAATAATGGACCCAAACAGATATTAAATTGTTATAAAAGTAGCAAAAGTTTTCACGTGTGTACCATCACACAATTAATAACCACTGTAAAAAGACGAGATGAGCTTACCGTCCCAGCAGTAGACCTAGACGAAAGAAATGTGCTGTGCTTCATTCTTGATAATCCAAAATCACACACCTGATGCAGAAAATAGAACACGATGTATTACGATAAATGATTAACCATAATACGATAAGATCGACAACATTTTTAAATCATAAGAATCACCTTGACAACCCAATTTTTATCAACAAGGAGGTTCGGGGACTTTAAGTCTCGATGAACTATCACGGGAGTGCAATTATGCAAATAATTCATTCCTCGAGCCTGTGGTGTTACGTATATTTCATTAGCACCACCACATTTACCCTAATTCAGACAGAAACATAAAAAAAAAAAAAAAAAGTTGAAGTATCATACTGCATCAAGAGCCATCCTCAATCGTCTACGATCATCTAGTTGGTTGTTTGCACGATGAATTAATCTGTACAAGCTACCTCTGAACACCCAAAGAATTTGTTACATACAATTGAAATTATAAATATTCATGCTGCACATTGTTTTATTAAATAAAATAACAGAAATATTTAGAGTTTAATGCGACCAGTTTTTTGGTTTATTCAGACATCTCTTAAACACTTTCTTTAAATTGACCTTGCTTGATTATTCAACGTGATTACAAGTTACCCAAAGTATTAATGATCTTTTATAATATCACCTTGTTGCCCTCACTAAAATATTGCCATTTATAATATATGCTTGATCCATAAATTAGAAGAGGCGTGTGAAAGCAACAAACAGAGGTACATTATCAAATCCCACCACATGCAAATTACAAAATATCTTCAAAGTGTGGAAATTCAAAGGATTCTAACATACCTAGGGAGGAACTCTGTAATAATAGACAGATTCGGAGGACGGGTGATAGCTCCCATAAATAGGACAACATTTGGATGTCTGACTCTTCTCATGATCCGGACCTTGCAAAAAATATAAAAATAACCTTATGCATGCCAGACAATTAACACGTTAAATCTAAAAAAAACGAAGAAGAAACAAGAATATGGAATGTGATTAGAACTGCAAGAATGGGAAATTTGAGAATGTTCAATATATAAACAGGGTGATTACCTCACTTCTGAATTCCTCAAGAGATTCGCCAGTTATATCTTGGTCGAGAAACTTCTTGACAGCAACTTCCTAAAATTCAGAATCAATGTGTAAATTCCCTTCATCTAAAGATTGGAGCACTAAAACAAAGACATATAAATGCAAAACTTAACACATGCAAGATTTTCAGGAAATTAACGAGAATGAATTTTCGCGATACCTTGCAAGATTTAACTTGTGGAGGCAAACAAAGCCAAATTATGAGAAACAATCATGAATGGGCCTATTTCATTCTAAGATCAAATTAACAAGAAAGTGTGACTAAAACCAAAATTTTCAAATCATGAAAGTTATGAATGGGTTCTCTATTACTATTAGACCAGTGAGCAACATATCAAAAGTTTAACAGAATTATTGTACCAAAAGACTTCAGAAACTTACTGTTCCATGCCATTCACCGCGATATACCTCACCATACGACCCTGCAATAAATGAAATTTATAAATAGAAGAATAATATCCGAAAGACATAGGGGGTGTTTGTTTATAGTGTGGCACTCCAAATTTTATTTCACATCCAAATCCTCGTTTGTCAAACCTATTTTTGGTATAAGTTTTCAAATTCTATAAAATTCTACCCTATAATACACCTATTTTGCTTCTTTTTATCTTCAAATACAATATCTAATACACACTCAATCATTTATTTTTCTGTTTAATAATTATTATCTCATTTTTTACTTTACACACTCTCTCCGTACTTTATACACAATTCCAAATACACAATCAATCATCTATCCCCTATATTTTCAAAATCATACTCTTTTCAAGTCTTATATACACTCCCAAACATATACAAAATCAATACACGCTTTTTACTATTCATAGAATCCAACTACTGGATTTGGAATCCATAAACAAACACCCCCTTAGTTAAAATCAACCACATGTTAGAATAATAATTATTAGCAGATAATAATGCAGGATTAGTACCAAGTCCGATACGCTCACCCAGGGTGATATCCTCCCAAGGGATTTCACAATCCGCCACATCATCAAGTGTCGACTCAGATCTTGAACTTTCATTCTCAGTTGACCTATCAGATATCCTCTCACCTTCAGAACTTGCTCCCAGACCCTCGTTTTCTCGGTCCCCACTTCCTCGTTCATATAAAAGGCCACCAGGACTGCCTGGTGAATGAGCAGCAGATTCCAAGAGCTCACACTGCTTCGTAACAGCTGCAGTTGTTGCTACAACAGCTGCAGCTGTTGCAGTGGCAGCAGCCGCCACCGGAAGTTGAAGTTTCGGGTCGCTGTTCGCCTTTGCGGCAGCAACGACCATCGAAGAGGCAACAACAGCTGCTGCTGCTGCTGCTGCAGCAGCAACAGGAACATTTTGTTCGCATTTTACGGGACTAGCTTCAGAATCTGAGGAAACATGCTTATCCACATTGCCTCTAGGATGAAAAATGGGATGTGGCAATGGAGGGAGGAGAGAACGATCAAGATTATTGATACCCTTTTTCTTCAGTTTGTCATTCTTTTCTTTTTCGTCCAATGGGGACTTGACATCTGTCAACTGTTCAGGGTACATTTCAGTGAACAAGTTTGGAGGTGCAACAACACCACTTTCCAATAGAACATCGTGGAGTTTCTGAGCTAACTGTGGGTTTTCTTTGGCAGCTTTCATCATGTATTTTGAAACATCCTTCACTTTCATTTTTCGAACGGCTGGGTTGCTAACACCTTCCGTCCATGAAGGAGACCTCGTATGATTGGGCCTACTCGACACTTCTAGTGCAGTATACTGGTTGGATGCTTTCATCGGTAGCTCTATTACATCATTTGAAGATAGATGCTCTTCTTCGTCTATGGATTCCTTTTTTATAGCCCTCAATTTGGATCTTTCTTCAATTATACTGAACTCAGATGTGTCTTCAGATGAAGTTGTTGTTCCACCACTGGATGAAGCTAAATGAGAAGGACCAGTACTAGTAGAAACCGGACAGATGGAACGAAACGAGTCATCATAATCCATATGGGCTCCTACTGCATCAGATGGAATGAGTGTACCAGGATCGGCCATCAAATCAACAATGTATTCCCTGTACCATATTTCCACTTTTTTAAGGAAGGACGAACGCATGAGAAAAAACTACTCCTATATCCTTAAGGTTCACTTATCACGCAAAAGATATCCATAAAAATCTAATTTTCAATTGCAAAGGATTATAACAGAAGTCCATATTGGAAATTTTTCAACGTCTTTTGAGAAAAATCAAAATGTAGTTTAAGGTCAACTATGTAGTTGGAAAGATGGCTGAGAATATAGCAACTAAATAGCACATACCTTCCACCATCAATTTTCACAAAGTTCATTGCCACATCATCAGAACCCGTAAACTGCCGTCCTTTGACCAAGCGACAAGGAATGCCCAAACTATCAGCCAAAACCTTCAAAAATGACACCAAATACATAAGAGGTGTATAAAAGTTGCACGAACATTTCTCATAAATATTTGCCAATTCTCAAAGGATATATCCATGCAGTAATCCTTTCAAGTTACATTATACTTGCAACACAAGTTAAGCTTTTCACATAATCACATCATGTGTCTTTCATTTGGCAGTCCCCACCCAATTGTAGACCCATGAACCAATTGAATGTATAATGGTCAATACTTAACAGCAATCGCAAGAACTAAATAACGGACAGAATAATCAAGTAGAATTAAAATCCAAAATTTTATCTTACGTTCGAGATTAATAACTACAATGCAAAATCCTAGAGAAAATAAACAAATTCATTACATGTATGTGTTGGCATGGTTTTGCGCTCCAATAAGAAGATTTAGTTCCACTGTGAGAAATGGAATACCCAATAACCATAAAAAAACAGAGAGGGAATAGGTAGTCACATTGTACAGTGCACAAAAACAGGAAAATTGTTTTTAGGCCCGTAACTTAGGGGGGGTAGCGATTGTAGGACATTATGTTGCGGGCTGACACATTTAGAAATTGGTCCAAAACACCCCAATTTGGCCTAAAATGTCACATATTTGGCCTAAATGTGCGAAAATTAAAATATAATCGCCTAAATTTGTCAGCCCGAACACTCCAATTTGGCCTAAATGTGAGAATTAAAATTTGTGCCAAATTATAATATACTACATCCATCCCTATTAAGCTTCATATTTGCTTTCTACCCACAAATTAAGAAATATAGTGTAAAATGTGTAGTGGGGTCCTGAGATGTGACGGGAGAGAGAAAAAGTACAAAATTAGAGATATATATTGTTTTTGGGTGGCAATTGTTTTAATTAAATCCAACTTTAGGGAGAATTGTTTGTAGGTGTGGAGACACAACTTTCCTTCTTAGGAAATGGGAAGCTTTGCTTGTGACGCCCGTTTTGGCAAAATGAGAAGCTTATCAAGGGACGGGGGGCGGGGGGTTGTGAGTAATGGCCTAAATGTGACAGCACGTATACATAGGGCATGTTTGCTTAATGGGTTTACGTGGGTTTAGTGATGGGTTTGATATGTAGACCCATCTTCTCCTATGTTTGGTTTCTTATAACTTTAAACACCTTGACCCGGGTTTATAATTTGACCCGGTTTTTATAAACTAGATTCCATGGGTTTAGACAACCTAGCCTCCCCTTGGGTTTATCTAGCCTCTCCCCCTAGGTTTATCTAGCCTCCCCCCACATCTTAACCCATCTTATCCCAACCCATGAAGCAAACATGCCCATATTGTCCTATAATTGCTACCCCCCTAAGTTACGATCCTAACAAAAAATTATTCCTGCACAAAAACTCTCAACTGCAAAAACATTTGATACCTTGAACAGCAATGCCCGATGACGAGCTAATCCAATCGTCAGAGACCCAATAGGCAAAACCATGCTTCCATGGTTTAACTTCAAAGTATGACTGATATTTCTCCATTGAATCAAGATGCTATCTGGATCGCCAACGGGGCCTCCCATGTGATCAGAAACTAAAGTAGCAAGTTGCTGCACCATTTTGTGGGTTACAGAAATAGAATTGGCAGACTGTGATCTTAGTTTGAAACCGATTTCTAAGGCTTTCCGCTCAAGTTTCAACAACTTGGTGTCAGCTTCACTATTTACAAGAATGGCCTCCCAACTAATATCTTTGGATACGGGCATTCCCTGCAAATCAACAAGGGTGGGCATTCTTGATGAGGTGGAATCGGTCAAGATGCCATAAAGATCGTAGAAACCGTCCAGAATCTTGTCGTCATAGCTAAGAGCATTGTAATTCTGTGAAGCATGGATAAATCTAGAATATGAGATATGTTAGAAAGGAAAGTACAAAGGGTCATGAATATGAAACAGCTATATCGTCTTCTTTCAAGTAAAAAACTAATGCAGAATACAGAAACAATGGCATGATGAATGGTCTTAATACACAGAGAAAGTTGAAAATAGCATCTCCATGAATACACAGCCGAAAAAAAATGTTTCGTAATCACTGTACATAAAACAGATCTTCAAGAAGGCTGGGGACAGAAAGAAAGGAACTACAGAAAATATTTGTGGGGCGCTTTATGTAAATTCTAAATAAGCCTAATTCCTTACTCTTATGGCATTTAGGTTAAAAAAAGCATCAATGATAATGGCATGGCTTAAATTCAGAGCCCAATAGCTATGCAAAATCCAGATTATACTGCACATGACTTTTTATATGGAAAGAGAAGTTGGTTAGTTGTTTGTGAAGCAAACAATTAAGGCTATAAAATAAATTTGCAAAGATATAATTAGGGGTTTACTGTGGCAACAGAGTGTGGGCAATTTCTCGTCCACCTTGCCATTAAGTTATCTACCTATTCTCTGTTAACTTCTTATTTTTTTGAGAGTATACGTTGTAAGTTGTAACAAACTAATATCAAGCTTGTGTTAATACATAAGATGGTAACAAAAGACAACATTTTCATTCCCATTGAAGAATTTTGAACCAAATGCCCTGTAATTCAATTAACATTCACAAGTGCCAATGATGCAAAATGTTAAATAACGACCATATTCGAAAACTGAATAGAAACGTACCCAGTATCGAAATGCAACAACCTCAGCTGGAGTATTTTCAGGAGGACAAGAGCCTAAACTAATCTGCTTTACTGCTTCAATTTGAACAGCTTCCGGGTCCTCTTTTGCACTTAATTCCAAAGCCAATTGAATCTGATATTCCTCCTCTATATCATTCTCCCTCGAGTTTGTCGACCCAGAATCATGCCTAACTGCATCAAGTGCAGCATCTAAGCTACTACTCCCCACAGAATCAGAAGGATCCATTATCTCTCCTCTTGTCACATTAGAGGATGTTTGGACACTAGGATTACTATTCCTATTTGTAACAGAATTTAACCACCCCGAAATAGCCGAAAATGATTTATGCTCTGACTTGTTTCCTTTAGATGATGATGTAGAAGAAGTTTCGGAATCTTCAGATTGGTTGGATCCTATATGAAGTTTCTTTAGGAAATTTTTCATATCTTATCCCCCTAGGCGGAAATAATCAATGCTAAAGAAAAAAGAACCTGTACATAAATCTTTCCATTGTCTCAATCCAAGCTCCCTAAATCACCAAAATGACAAATTCAAATATGAAGCTCCATCTATAAACCCTTTTGTTCAATCTCCAAGAATTTCAAAACCCAAACCCAAATCAATGAATACTATCACTTGAAGAAGCCTTTCAACAAACAGAATATGTTCATTAGAAGCTGAACTACAACTAAATAAAAATTGCTATAATTTCCAGACTTTAAGAGATTACAGCAAAACTAGCAAAAGGGGGTTGGGTAGGGTGGGGGGGGGGGGTCAACGAAGAATTGCAGTTCTTGAATTGTGAAAAGATAGAGAAACTAGGTATAGCATTAAAAGAAAAAACACTAAAATATAGTCATAAAAAAGAGAGTATGGAAATATGCAGGTGCAGAGACAGCAAAGAAAAGATTAAACAAGTGGGAAGTAGAGTAGGACCTTCAACAAAACGTCCCACTTCCACAATATTATTATATGCCCCTTTTTTTCTTTTATTTTTTCCTTTCTTTCTGAGAACCAAAACCCACTCCAACTTCTTGTACCTCTCCCTGTCAAAAACAACAGCAAGATGGTTTTCTAAATTCTAATTAAAATAATCAATTCAAAAAGTCATCTGTTTATCTACCTACGTAATAAATGATTATTAACAATACAAACAAATAGGTGGTGGTTCTTATCTATGTTTGTCAACCCGTACAATTTAATTCTACCAATTATTTTGGAAGTGACCTTTAACAAGAAGGATAAAAATAGACTTAAAAAGTTGCAATTTTGACACAAAATTAATCAAATTTTAAACCACATAGATTTTTATTTTATTTTTGGTTAACCATAGAAAAAAGTGAAAAAATATCGATTCATATAATAAAGGTGAGTCCATATAATGAAAAATTTTAGTGGTACATAAAAAAAAGTATTAATATTATTGTTCATTCAACAAACCTTTTTTTTTTTTTTGGGTGATTTGCCGTACTTCTTATTTAATTTTAATATCTTCGTTTAGATCATCTCTCATTATACCAAATATTTATCAATATAATAATTATGCAGTGTACTTTAACATCATTTGATAGCTTAAAATAAATTTAAATTAACTTCATCTCAATTTTATAATCTATTTAATAACTTAAATTAAAAATAATTATACTTTTAAAAAATTTAAAAATTAAATATCATCCTAATATAGTCTAATCAAGCATTACCTAATATATATATAAAAAAAAAAAAAAAAAAAAGCATATCATCGAGTGTGACTACAAAATTTTATCCATATAATAATAAAAATACACCAGTCCTGAAATTTTGTAGGTTTGAACGAACAAGAAAAATTGGTATTTTCTTTTAACATTTTGAAAGTAAATGAATTTTTGCATAATGGCCATGGGTGGAAAAGAAGATTACTTTTTATAGAGGGTATAAAGAGTATTTAACCACCAATTTTGCATCTAATAGTAATTCTGAAAAAAATTAGTTTTAAAATGTAAAAAGCATCTACGTGTAAAAAAAATCTTAAAATAAGTATGAAATGTGTACATATGAACCGTGTTTGAAACACACACATATATATATATCATGCACAAAATTTGTATGAAATGTGCATGTACGAATCGTGCACATGATATTTGTATTTTATTCACTGTTAGAAAAAAATTATCATATATTTTTCGTCGTAACACATTTTTCATCAAACATATGTGTGTGTGTGAGGGCCAACTGTGAAATACACATCTCTCTTTTCACATCACTAACCCTTTTGATAACCAAAAAAGTATTAAAAAAATGGTAGGTGAAGCATTAATCAACGGAAAAAAAAGAATATCGAGAGGACAACTAAGATTGGAAGTTGTCTTTTATTAAATACTTATTTTATATAGCTAATATTTGGTATGGATTTCATTTTGTCCTATATTATTAGTAAAAAAATGATCTTTTTTTTTTTTTTTTGGCAATGTCTATGTGTTTGATCATAATTTGTAGGGCGTGTTTATAACTAGAAAATGTGAACCTTGGAATTCAATAGTTACAAGAGTGTTTCCTAAAGTGGTAGTATTTTTTTAGTTGTGTATGAATCTAGTATTCTAGTTTGCCTAATATTCCAGAAAGGCTCCACCTCCTGTAATTTACCAAATTATCTTTTAATTAACGTGGTGAATGAGTTGTTGGAATTAATGCAGTTTCCAACATGAGTTTGATGCCGGTAAAAAATACACTACTTACATTGTCACAATAATTTGGTAAATTGTCGGTTCTTTTCGTAATTGGCAATTTATCGTCACATGCATTGTCACGATAATTTGTAAAAAAAAAAAAGACATCGACTTATTAGCCATTAGGGTGGTAAACCCTCCTAAAATTTGATGGATTTTAATAGTAAAAAAAAGTATCACGGTAAAGTTTATGGGGGAATCTCCATTCATACCTCAATAATGATCAAAAGTAAAAAGATGAAAATAATAGAAGTATATTAATTGTAAATAATTAGTTAAAAGTGGTAATAACACGAGTCCTTAATCAACTAAAAGGAACACATATTTAGATTTAAAAAAAAAAACGTATTTGCACGAGTTTAGAAGGGTACGAATCATTTAAATTAGTTTAGATATCCCCAAACAAATATGTGGTGACACTTCAAAGTGATTATTGTAAAATATTTTTTTCAATTTTTTTAGTTATAGAAGGGCACTCGTGTATAATATTTTACACATGAATTATGTAATTAAAGCAATTTTTAAAAATTTGCGACCCACAAAATTTGTCTCAATTTACCTATTTATATATATATATATATATCCAATATTAATGTCAAATTCAAGTTTAAAAAAAACATCGGTTTTAATAATACACGAACAATGAATTTGAAATTCAATGAAAAATAAATTCACTTCAAATTTATAGCGAAGGCTAATTTAAATAAACAACCAAATAAATTAGCAAACTTCACGGTCCAACCTTACTCAATTAATTTTATGTTTTCTTTTTATTTTGGCAAATTTCTAAATTTAATAAGTACATTTATGTGAGAAAATTAGTAGCTTAATAATTATTAGAGAATATAATAGAATAATATATATATTAAGCATTATAATATTTCTATAATATATATATTATTCTATTATATTCTCTAATAATAATACTGGAGATTTAAAAAAAAACTCATATATGCTGCATTTAATGATTTAACTATGGAGAAAATTAATACTAGTGTCTGTGATGAAAAAAAAAAATCCTCCTTTTTAATAGTAATTGTATTATCTAGAATATGAGATATGTTGGAAAGGAAAGTATAAAGGGTCATGAATATCGTCTTCTTTCAAGTAAAAAACTAATGCAGAATATAGAAACAATAGCATGATGAATGGTCTTAATACACAGAGAAATTGAAAATAGCATTTTATCACACATTTTTCATCACACTATAAAATGTGTTGTGCATCTTTCGTCAAACCCATTTATATGTATATAAATGTAGGCCCCCGAAATCACGGGACCCAAGGCGGTCGCACTTACCATCCTGCCTCGAATTATGACACTTGCTTATATATTTAGAATATTTGTTCAACATTTTAATTTTTTATTTAATAATATTCTTGTTTATTTATTATTGAAAATAAAGTGGAGTTAAGTATATATTCTGATGCGTCGAAAAAGTAAGTCTTTGGATATAGCCGTTCCTTTGCGAGCACTACTAATCACAAATTGGATCACTCGTTCGTCTTTGGCAGTCTTCACGTAAATCTCCTTAAGAATCCTAAAATAACCTGCAAAAGCACGCCGGAGGGGGGCTCCGGCGCGGAAGCTCCGACGCTCAAGTCAGAACCGTTCTTAGGAGAATCAAAGAGGAATTCCCCTGTAATTCTAGGGAAATTCCGGCGAATAATGTGATGTTTCTTCTCAATTCAGTGTATGTTTTTCGTGAGAGTATGTATTGTGTAAAACGTACCTGAGAATATAGAAATAACCTGCTTATCCTCTCCGGAGAGAGGAAGACTCTTTCTTCCTATATTTGCTCGCCTCTTCCTATAAATTCGGCCCACCACTTTGAGGGCTTGGTCCAGGTCCCTAAATACTCGATCGGCCCCCTTCATGTATTGACTCCTTCTTTTGACTGAGTTAGGAAAGAATGAGTCGTATTGTGCGTTCCCCTTTGGGCCAGATCCCTAGGCCCAAAAGGCTATTAATTCTCGAATGTGGGCTAAGGGCCCAATCACTTTTATCTCCCTTTTTAGGTTTAGGAGTGTATTAATATATCCTTCAAACTCATCGACCTAATTAAGACCACTATAATTTATCCCGTTTTCACGTGTCAAGAGCGACATATTTTATCCACGTCATATTCAATTTGGTAGCATAAAGTGGAGTTGTAAATAAATGGCCGCTCTTAATTTTAATGAAGTATTAATCAAACAAAAATAGAGGATCAAAATTCCAACAATATATATAAATAATTAATTTTAAAAGGCTGGTGTGGATAAGAACATAACAGAGAAGGAAGAATAAAAAGATTGTTCGTAGAATGTCCCGTCAAGACTCAAGACATCCAACATGCCTTTGTTGCAATGGGTGGGTCATGTTGGTCCAAAAAATCACGATTAATTCCTTTTTGTTTTTCTTGAAGAAATTATTCTTTATTTCTTATGGGTTTTATGGAAGAAATTTGAGAATCTAATTAGACCCCGTTGCAAGAAATAACTTTGTTTTGCATTCTACTTTGTTTTGGAGTGTATTGTTAGAGGTAGATGGTGTGAATATATTGAGGGAATAAAAAGAAGGGTGGTATGTGATAGAGTATATAGTAGATAAAGTGTAAGTGATATAGTAGATAAAGTGTAAGTGATGTGATTGGGAGAGAGAAAATCATATGACAAAAATGGAAAAAAATGAAATGGGAAACTTATTGTGGGACATCCATAAAAGGAAAATGGGAAACTTATAGAGGGACGGAGGGAGTATGAATTATAAGATTTCAAAATTCTCATTTAAGGCTCGAAACAAAAAATGGGAGTTTAGGATCGCAAAGTCCGACTGGAATAGTCGTGAAACAAACATACATGTCTCATAATGTGTGTGCCTACTAGTCTACTAGAGGCTTGTTTTCAAACTCATTTGAAATAGTTAGAATTACATTTTTTTTGAGTTGGTGTGAGACCCAACTTTAGAATATGCATTATCTTTTGTGATACCTCTTGTTTTTCTACCAGGGTCGAATATACCATGTTCCTTTTAGGGGTCAAAATTTATTTTTAAGTTATTCAATGGACACAACGCAAACGTAAAAGAAACAAGACTAAATCGCATGGGTAAATTTTCACAGTGCACATCACACTAAAATAAGTAAACTAAAAATCCATGAGGCGATCCGTTCACACAAATTTACACAAAAGTTGCAAAGAAATTACACGAAAACATGCTAAATCTAAGTATTTAAATCCATTTCCTAAAAATAAATTTGTAATTAGCACTTCTAGTATCCAACATGTATTCAATTTAACAATGCAACAGCCCAAAGTTTAAAAAATAATATACTCCTCTATCACAGTCCACAACAATAGAAAGTGCAACAACAACAAATCCACATGAATCTCAAGTTACATAGATGTTGGGAAACGTCATGCTCTAAAGAGTCATACGAGCTCAAAAGCTTTACCTAGAGAATGAATGTTGCAGCTTCATTCAGACAGACCCATACAACAATGCTTCCTAACTTCACAAATAAAACACTATTTCAAAATGAAGAAACAAAGATACCGTTCAGAGAAGGCGCCTCTTGAAAGCTCCCTTTGGTTACACGCTCATCTTCAACCATAAATCACAAGTTCCCTAATCTTAAATCTAAACAACAATGTCTATTGAACCCAACTTTCCTCAACAGTCAGCACTAACTTTCTTTGCAAATTAGCCCGTCTAACTTTGTGGCTGAGGCTGTTGGGATGGACCCTCATCAAAGTCCCTCGCTGCCTGCGTTTCTAGCTCATTTAAAGCGTTAATGGCAGCATCATTGTCCAGGAACGGTCGAATCACATTTGCAGTTTCCGTGACTTTCTTTTGCTGGGAGTATAGTGAAGACATGTTTATTTATTAGAGCATGGAGTACAAGTACAACTCATTATACGTGTATCTTTAAATATGAAAAACAAACACAACTATAATGCTACAAGGACTCACCAATTCCTGATGTACGGCTCTGAGTTTAAAATAGTTATCTAGGAAGGGCTTGGAGTCCTGAGCTTGATTCGTCAATGCAGTCTAGCAAGAGAGATAGAGATAGAAAGAGCAAGTAAGTTACTATTATTTTATAAGAGCAAGTAAACATGACCATTAATAAGATACAGACACCAATTCAAAACCTTCATTTGCTTGGAATTAAAGCAAAGAAACCGGAACAGTGCCACCAAGTAAGGATTACATAATTATACTTGCTATTTCAGTGAAATGTGACGGACAGATTGAGCTGTTCAATTTGTACTCATTGAAAAAACTTATAAATTAAAGACCCACCCCACCCACACACAGAGAGAAATTTCTTCAAAATAGTCTGAGAAATCTTGGTTGAGTCTAAAAACCATGGGCAAAAAGAAAGTTTATTTTAAGTTGGCCAACTTCTTATAGAAGAATACAATCTTGAATCTTCGCATCTAAGGGCATGTTTGCTTCATGGGTTGGGATAAGATGGGTTTAGATGTGGTGGGATATGTAAACCTTGGCTTCATAAATCCAAGGGGAGGCTAGGTTGTCTAAACCCATGGAATCTAGTTTATAAAAACCGGGTCAAATTATAAACCCGGGTCAAAGTGTTTAAAGTTATGAGAAACCAAACATGGGAGAAGATGAGTTTACATATCAAACCCATCACTAAACCCCCCTAAACCCATGAAGCAAACATGCCCTAAAGTTATGACAGACAAGTTTATTTTAGGTTAACCAACTCCTTATAGAGGAATCTTCACATCATACTCAAATGTCCTCTAACTGGAATTAGCATTTCAATGGGAAATGTGTCTTCCATCTAGGATCAAAACTAGTTTAATGAAGTACAACATAATGAAAAAAATACAAATGATAATGCAACTGATAAATAAAAGAAGGCCCCTTTAGACCTCTCTAACTTAAAAAATAATCTGAGAATCTTGGTCCAATCTAATACTATGGGCAAAAAAAGAAGACTTTATTTTAAGTTTGCCAACTCGTTATAGAGGAATAAGCATTTTAATGGGGCTTATGTGTGTGTGTATAAAACTGAGCATGTGATTACCTACAATTGCCAATTGGTCAATGCTTATCACGCACACTTAAAAATGCTACTAATTTGGTTTAATAATTAGTGGGTGTTTGCAAGCACTAGTATGTGCTTAAAAGCACTTCTTTTTTAAAATATAATCACTTTTGGAGTGTTTGGCAACACAACTAAGTGATTAAATTAAGTAGTTTAAAGTGATTTTGTTGAAGCACTCCTCCACCTACTTTTAATAGCTTCTATGTGCTTCTCATCATTGTAATAACCAAATTTACATTTTTGCCCTCACAATTTAAATAATATTTTTTGTTTACCCATTACTTATTCAAATGTAATAAGGGTATTTTTGTAAAATTATAAAGAAGCTATTTGTTTTGCAAACATCACAACATATACAAAATTGATTTAAAGTGCTTAATTTTAAAACACTATCCACTTTCAAATTTATTTCAAAAATCAATTTTAATCACTTTGAATCAATCACTATTGTTTGCAAACACACCCTTAATATACTGTACACTAGGTCTGCCTCGCTGATAGGAATTAATAAAATAAAAATATCCAATCATCTTATGCTAAAAGTATCACGCCAAACATATTTGTCCCATAGGCAAGCCGTACACAATAGATTTTCTGGATTACTAAAGGTCCCAGGTTTCTAACAAAATATTATATATGTAAGACCTGTTCACACCGAAACCATTGAATAAAATTTAACAAAATGTACTTCTTATCCTTCATTTTATAAGGATGAGAGAGCCAAACAGATGGAGATTATAAAGTTTATTTTCCCAGAAAAAAATAAGTTAGGAGTAATACGAAATGGCCATAGAGTGATTAAGGCCCAATTGGTTCGTATTTTCAAAGGCATCTTCAACTTGTTAATACTGGAAACTTCGGAAACACATTCACTAATACTCACTTTCATCATAAAAGATAAACTTATTTTATTTTTTAAATGTTTTCATAGCATGCTTGTATATCATGTGTTTTGATGCTCTTATGATATTCAAACAAATACTAATATTTTTCACATTGAAAGGACTAGAGAATGCATTTTCCGTTCCAAATAAAAAATTTAGGCAAAATTATTTTGCCCTGAATATGTCTAAAATATGGGAAATGAGATTGAAGTGAAGCCATGAAACCAGACCAAAAGGATGCAAGTTTCAGGCTAATGATCCAAAGTTGATACAAGATAGCATAAATAATGGGTAAAGGACAGCTGAACTAATAGCATTATTTTTGCACTTTATTACTTCAATGTTTTAACATTTGCCACCTAGATAGCTTCTCACACTAAAAGTCTAAAACCTCACTTATAAAAAAAGTATCCACACATGTGCGAGTATATATAACACACATATACATTTGTGCGTCAATCTCTTACAATTACTCACAAATCACAATAACCAAATTGTTAAATATATGAAATATAACAGAAATGTTAAGATAACTAATTTCATGAGTTATTCATTAATCTTTGTTCTTTATTTTACTTCATCAATGCTATCAAAAAATCTTATGACAATATAATAGTAATACTATAAAAGTATATATAACTAAACTTTGGCGTTTTGTGTCAAATGACTCAAATTTTATACTCTGTATAACTGATGTGTTGGAGGAATTATTTCTCAATTTTTAAATCTGGGAGTAGGGTTGTCCTAGTATACTTGAAGGTTCTCTTATAATATGGTGTTCAACAGTTCAACTACTTTTCATCATGAAACTTGACTACTCAATTAAGTAAAAAAACAAATATGCTTGATGTTTAAAAAAAAAAATCTCTACGCTAATAAAACCATTATTAGCAATGTTAGTTTGATCATTTTACAGTCCAGCATGAGTGTTACATTAGGAAAAAAAAGAAAGAAAAAAAAAAAGAGGTGGGGAAGTATATATTTTATAAGTCATAGGTTATACCTGAAAAGAATGTACTATTCATTTGTGAAATTTGAGGATTATAAAGTCATTGGTCTTGTTTCTGCTATATGAAGAATAAAGTCACTTCATTTTAGTCAATAACAAATCAAAACTTAAGACACTAACCACAGATATAAGTACTGGTGTCTCTGTTTCAAAAAAAAAAAGAAGTACTGGTGTCTCCATTATAGATGTTATAAATAATAATTTTCTTGCTATTATCATCAATTATTTCGGGTAAAAACAGACAGGTGATTGATATTATTGTTGACTATGATTGAAATGATTGAATTATGTGAATTATGATTTAAAGATAAAGTGTCAGGAGAAGGAGTTATTGTATTGAAAATTGTGATAGTAGGTTTATAAGTGTTGTAGGGGCAGTTTTTCAAAACCAAATTTTAAATTCGAAAGCAAAACTGGTATTGTATCTTAAAATCCAAAACTAGGTTTTTAAAACTCAAAGTAAACACAAGTGTGTTTGTTTTATGCCCCCACTCCAAATTTTTATTTCAAATCCAAATTCTCGTTTGTCAAACTGGATTTTGGCATAGGATTTTTAAATCCTATAAAATTCTACACAGTAACAATATTACTTTTTTTCAAACACAATTTTCAATACACTATCAATCTTATGTTTCCCATTATTTAATTATTATTATTATTATTATTATCTACTCAACACTCTCCTCCTTTTTACTTTACACACTCTCTTACCTACTTTACACATAATTTTCAACACACAGTCAATCTTATATATTAAAAATTCCACCCTATCAAAATCTACACTTCCAAACATATACAAAATCCAAATATACCTTTTTACTATTCATCAAATCCATTTACTGGATTTCAAATCCGTAAACAAACACCCCCTTAACATCAAGCTGTGAAAATTGCTCTACTAGGGTTAACTTCTCTACGCTTCTACCCACATCCATATATCATATACTCTAACCACCAAGCACATTATTTCAATGTAGCTTCAGCCAATACTTCTACAAAAGAAGTAAGTACCTATACATAAAAATATACACACACACACACATATATATATATATATGTGTGAGTGTGTAATTACTAGATATACAAACGATAAAAATAAATATATATAGATGTTAAATATTATATTAATATATATGAATAGATATTAAAAATATATATGTATAGGTATACGAATGAATGTTATATATTTAAATAATAACTAATACATTTATACATATGATATCAAACGAATAACTAATATTAATATATATATATATTACAAACAAAATAATAATTACTCATCCAATAATTAAACCACTAACCAGCAATAATAAAATAATACATCTTCTACTAGCACAATCATCCAATAATAAAAGAACTTGATTGAATTTTAAAAAAGAACAACTCTCAACAATACTTTTAATGACTTATTTTTTTTATTTAAGAAAATAGAGTATGAAAAGTATTTTAATTAATATGTAAATTTGCACTTTGAATGTTATTTTTAATAAATATCTACATTACAAATATGAAGGATGCAAGTTATAATATGATTACACCTTCCCTGATAACATATTGCTGTCATATGTGTTTTTAGCAAGGAATGAAAGGCATTCCACAAAAAAATCTAAGGAACGGGTGATTCCTCACTTCTTGGATTTGAGGCTACTGTAGCAAAATATCAAAGTTGTCAACCAAACACTTCTTTTTAAATCATTTCTCATTCTCGTGTTGTAAACCCCTCTACCAAGCAGCCCCAAAATCTATTATCCAAAAGTAAGGAATCAACCATCCATTCCTCAATGTTATGTGTTGTATGCCTTTGATTCCTCAATATTTTCTTCCCTTTTTTTACTCAAAATTCATTATTTTTCATAGTAGGAAAAAAATACTGCTACTTGTCTTTACATAAGGTAAAGTAATATTTCTCTCTTAAAAATGTTTATTAAAAAAAAATGATTATATTCCTAAAGAAGTTGGATAAACCATGCAAAATCAATGACTATGATAGTTATTCCCATTATCAACCAAACAACACATTTATACGGAGCATACTCATTATCATTCCCCACTACTACAATGAGCATTCATATTTTCATTCCTTGTCAATTGTCATAAACCTAGCCGTCCCTAAAATATTCTGAACTTTAATCATCTCATCAAGTCAAGAATTAGTTAATGTAGTGAAGGTATTTAACACACATTAACTTGTCTAAGACATATAGCATATTCATAATTCATAATGATCCAGTACTTCCCAGAAAAAAAAAAGTTTATGCTCACAATTACAGCCAATTTTCCAAACTACCCGGATTCACATTTACTAGATCTAGACCATATACATTACTAAACACGGCTTGATTTATGAAACGACTTTATCTGACAAAAGCCAAACAGAAAACTAGTAAAAATTTAAAGCATAACAACACAATTCGTACCTTTTTAGGCCTGCCCACTGGCTTGCCTGAAATCTTCCTGGGCTGGACAGTGGTTACGTTCCTTGGCTTCTTCGCCAGACCACCGGCCTTTGGCGGTCTTCCCCGACGTTTCCCCCCTACAGGAACAGGCACAGCCGGTAGCCCACCACCAACAGGCGCCGCCCCTTCAGCAACATTAATAGCCTTAGGCGGCCTGCCACGTGGCCTCCCTGAACCCTTTGCTGCCGGAGGAGAGGTGACCACAGGATTCCTCCTTGGCCTCCCCCTCTGTTTCACAACACTACCGGCACTCAGTGGTGGACGACCAACTCCTCTCTTAGCCTTAGGAGGACGCCCACGGCCTCTGGACGGAGTGCCTGCAGGCGCAACGGCAATGTGGGTTGGAGCAACCGCCGGTTCAGCGTTCATGTTAATTGGAGGAGCGAAAACGGGGACGGCAGCTTGACCGGCGTCGGGCTTGGGTTTGGGAGGGCGACCGGGCCGTCTCTTGGACCCGGAAGGAGCGGGGTCAGGTGAAACAGCGTTAACAGTGCCGTTGACGGCAGCGGAAGCAGATCTAGTTGGCAGGGCGTAAGATTTCTTCACCATTTGAAGCAGGCCGTTGGCCTTCATCAGTCTCAGTTGGTCAGTCAACAAGGTCGAGTCTGTCGGTGGATAGTGAGTCTCTACGTACTTAGCTATGGCCCTACTGCTCGAGCCGTCTCGCTCGTTCAACGCCGTTATCGCTGTCGTTATCATCTGCAAAAAACACCGAGAAATTCAAAATTAATTTGAAAAATGGGGGGAAGAAGAGGAATGAGGGAGAGAAAGGGGGTTCCTACCTCAGCGTAAGTAGGAAGGTTGATAGGGCCAGAATTAGCTGGTACGGGGTTGACGACGACCGGAGCGGGAGCGGGGGAGGCGGGAGGGTAAAGAGCCGCCGTTGGTTGGGCGGAGAGCGGTGGTGGATCCAAAGCTGGGTCCATAGCACTCAATTTGAAATATCTGGATAGAGAGTAAATTATAGAGAGAGAAAGAAAGAGAGAGAGAGAGCGCGTATGTATGTGTGTGTGAAGATATAGATGAAAGGGGGAGGGGGTGTGTGACTGTGTGAGGTTAAAAGTAGCACTACCGTTGGAGCGGCTGTGTTATGTGTAGTAAGGTCGCAGCATTAAAGCTAAAATATTGTTTGCTCTCGATCTGTTTTTTTCTGGGTTTTTTTATTCAACAAATATTACATTTTTAGTCATTCTTGTAATTGTTGTGTACAATTTAAATTTGATTTCATTCTAATATAAAAATTAAATTTTTAATATTAGAATAATTAAAAAAATTAGTAATTAATTGTTTTCTCTCAACTAATACTACAACAATATAATAATGTAATAATATAACAGATCTAATCATTACCCAATCATCTAATCATTTTTGTATCATCATACAATTATATAATAATACATTTTCATTTGATCTCACTCATTGATTTGACATAAAGTTAAATCATCTTATATTCAAAAACTCAAAAGAAACACATATAGTACTATTCATCATGATTTTAAAACCAAAAATTTCAAAAACTAATTTTAAAATCATCCAAAACCAAAAGTAAATAAATTTTCTACAAAAAGTTCAAATTGTTGGTTCAAATTAGGTTCAAATTAATTAGTTTATTAATATTTTTTATCTTTCTGAAAAGGTGTTTATTTTTAGTTTCTCGACAATAATTGTCAGACGTTATTAATAGTATACCGAACTGTCACCTAAATTTGAACTTTTTTGTGTAAAACATTAACTATATAACAGGGAGTAAAATTTTGTGTCAGACGTTATTAATAGTATAACGGAGTATCAAATAAATTTAAATTTTTCTGTATGAAACGTTAAGTATATAACGGAGTATCAAAAAAATTAAACTAGTGCACCATAAGCGTGTTATATATAAAATAAAGTTAATATTTGATTTTAATGCAAAATTAATGTGAGATTAGAAAATGAATTGTACAATTAATGAGAGATCTAAGGCATATTATCAAGCTAATGTTAAAATAAATCAAAGTATTTTGTATACTTAGGCCATGTTTGTTTTAATATTATGTAGGATGAGAGAAATTCGAATGGAAAAATGTTGGGTGGAAAAATATCGATAAATAGTGATTATGTATGTTTCTTTTGGGATGTAGATAGGATAAAATGTAATTTTATGTCACAGCAATTATGTAAAAGTGTGTGATGTTGTATTATAAAATGTAATTTTATGTCAAATCAATTGTATAAGAATGAGTGATCTTATATTATTATAATAGTAGAATGTATAGTTATATTTTTAGGGGTAAATGTAATTGGATGGTGAAATCTCAAACTAGAACAAGACGAAAGACGTAACGTCCCACGTCCGGACATGTGAGTCCCAAAACAAACATGCCCTTAATTTCGTTATTTGGATCACCCCTCGAATTATGATTTTTTAAGTATATAATTTCATAAAAAATAATGAGACAAAATATAAATTAGTGCAGTTACAACGAGATGTCTCATTTCATTTGTCGGGAAGAGCTCCTCCAAAGTCGACCCGATTGTAGAAGGACATTGCCCTTGTTGCACTAGGTAGTCATGTGTCCAACAATCTCACAATGTTTGCAATATTTTGAACGTCTCTTTATAATACACTTCCACAATCACAACTGATCACCATGTTTTTAGTACTGCTCCAAAAGCAGTTGCTTCATATCCATCTCAATCAAGATTCTATCGTATTGTGCCATCATTTTCGTCGATGTTTGATTGTCCGTCTTAACAGACGCGTCAACCGTTGAGGCCGCTACAAAAATAACAACGGTATGTTAAAGTTCAAACGAAAGTCCAACCAAGCGTACCCATATCTAAGCAATTGAAGTCTGAACTTGGTTCAGATTGAAATCAGGGGTCAAATTTTGCAGACAGACTGAGCCCAGGGCCAACTACCAAATTTGTCTCTCAATACTCCGACTTGCGTGGTGATGGGTCTATTGAGATCGGTCGTCCGGGATTGGGTGGAGGCCTGTGGCTAGCCATGGTCGGATGGGCGAGCCGAGGTTAGCACGAGGGTATGGTAGAAACCCAATCGCGAACTTTGGAACGCGAATGACTTGCATGTAGGTTGAGGGCGGGCACTACTGCGGCCGAATAGGGGCTGGGCGGTGAGGCCTGATTCGGGTGGAATTTACACAATTTAGATGCATATTTGAAGCTCATTTGATGTTGATTTCATTGAATTATTGGTCGATTATCATTGTTTTGGTCAAAATGAGAGAAAGGTAGTGTTTTGTCGATTTTGTAGGAAAAACAATGTATTTTGGAAGCAAAACACCAACCATAATTCACTGGATCAAGAAGAGAAGCTGACCATTGGATTCGTCTCGAAAAACGGAGTGGAATGAAAAAAAGAATCGAGTCAATCGGAGGTTGGAAGCTCGAGATACAACGGAACGAAAAATGACACGGCCATGTGGGATTCTACTCGGGCAAGGCCAAGTTTCAAGCAAGTTCGTATTTCGCCCGGGTGAAACCCACCCGGCCGGGTGGTTTCAACCCGGGCAGAGCTTAAACATTACATTGGTTCGTATCTTGGCCGGGTGGCATGCCCGGGTGGGAGCCACCCGGCCGGGTCACATCCATTTCGGGGGTTTTTGGCAATTTTCTCCAATTTCGAAGGGCTAAAGTGCAAAAACTCATTTTTGGAATCCTTGCAACATATAAAAGGAGCCCTATTTCAGTTTTTGAAGACACAACACCTTGGAGAGGAATTCACACACAATCACACATAGTCATAGGTGTTTTTCATATTTTTGCAATTTCATTTCATAGATAGCTTAGATTCTTGTTTAGTTTGAGAATTCAAGTGAAGATTTCCATTGGGCTTTGTAAGTAATTGAAGTTTGTAGCTACATTTCAAGTTTTAAAGTGATATCTCTTTAATTATCATTTCAATTTCCCAATTCTCTTATTTCTTATCTTCAATTTCTTAATTGCTATGGGTTTTGTGATTTCTTGCATTCTAGCCATGGATTTCTATCTTAGAACCATGGGCTAAGTCTTAATTGCCTAGGGTGTTGAAGTTTTGGTGGTTAAGTGGTGTAATTATGGATTAATTGCATGATTAGCTTAAGAATTGGGTGTATATGCTTCTAGTGTGGTAATTTGCATGATTCAATTGGTTAATTCACCCTATTAGCTAGCATTCTTAGTTGTGTCGATTTCAACGACCGTATTGGGTTGCATGATTAGGAATGTGTGTATGAGCTTGAATTAATCGATTAGAATTAACATAGTAATTAGCTACACCGACCGGGGGTTAGTTGCTTAGATAGACGACACTAGACACTAGTCGATTAGAGGTCGTCTATTAGATTAGTGAAAGGGCGTCTCATAAACATTAGTAACTGCGTTGAACGTGTTTATGAGGCACTATCCTAAGATCTTATGACATTGATTAGACGATATAATTGCTAGTCAATGCACGTGTTCACCTAGGCCTCACAAGGGATTGGTCGACACACACGAGTGATGGCCTTTAGCTCTACCCAATGCATTAGGTTTGATTTGTGTATTTTGGCTCAATAATTCACCACACGACCTACAAAATGGATACACCCGAGGCAATACTCTCTCACCTTGCACTTTCGAAAGGAAGTTAGATATCTTGTTATTACTTTTGTTCGTTTCTTCTTGTTTAGTACTTGTTTTTAAAGTCCCGAAAATCCAAACAAACAAGCTTAGTTACTACAATGACATGATAACTTGCAACTTTAGGGATTCATTGACACTTAATTAAATCCTTGGAACGAAAATATACTTGGGAAATTTATCAAAAAATACGAACAAGTCAAGGCCCACGATGGCTCGCATGTTGGGTGGAGAAGACATAGTTAGGTCAAGTAATTTACACCTTCATTGTGTAAATCACACCCAATGAAGAATTTTTCAGGCGTGTGTGAGACATATGACCATTTGTAAAAAATAAATACTACTAATATTGTTAGGATAAATAAGTAATACAATTTGTATGATTCAATTTATATTTTTAATATCTACAAAATAATTTCTAGATTTTTTTTTAAAGTAGTGATATGAGGCTTTGAAAAAAATGATTTTGCAAGTTGTTTGGTGTGTTTAAAAATAAACGAAAAAAATGTTATAACCTTATGGAGATTATTTATATGCTTGGTAAGTTAAATTCATAAAGGGTCTCTCAAAAAATTATACTAGTGGTAATAAACATCACTGACTCACTGGAGAATTAATTAATGCTCCTGAGATCTTCAATTTTAAAAATAAAAATAAAAAATGTTGGATCAGGCTGGATAAAAGGTGATACATTAACCCTTGACTGTTGAAAGAAAATAATTGAGACGATTTAAATATAGTGTTATTATTGCATGCAAGACAGGCTCAATAATTGAATCACATCTAATGATGTCACTTTCTTCATCACTTGCTATTGACATCAATTAAATTATTTTATCCTAGTTTTATTTAATTATACTAATAACTTTAGGTGTACAATTTTCTATATGAGAATAGTCGCACCAAAAAACTACAGTATTTTACACTAAACTAACTCTTTTTAGTAAATAAGCTTATTTACAATGAGTAACCCGTTTGAACTCAATACACGTGAATTTTATCCTATTTTCTACTCATTTATAATTTGATCTAAAAGAAAATTGTTTATAAAATCCATTTAGTTTTCTCCAAATATATTAAATTTACAGATTATTTCCAACCACTTAATTATATAAAACGTACATCTAAAAAAAATGTATACATATGCTATTTAAATTTTATATAAGTTTTTATACTTGTTTTAGGATGAAAGAATAGGCTGAAATAATTAGTTACATTAATGGAAAAAAAATCATTGGTGGGTACATGTATATATATATTTTTGGGAATGAGTAGTTATGTTAATAGTATTAATAATAATATAATATCACTATTCATCCCAAAAACATAAATCAAAATATGTAGAATTTTTATAAATTTGTTTACTTGGTAAACATAGGTGAGTGGTGACCGATGCAATGTTCAAACTCACTACATTTTTTTAGGCATCGCAATGTCAAATGTTAAATCAAAATAATATTGTCCGATGAAAGCAATTACTACTAACCAATTAATACTATACAAAAATTAGTCATCTTATGCAACTAGTATATAAAAATATTTACCACTCTTCCAATTCAATATAATAATAATAATAAATAAATAAACCAAGGGTGATTGATAATGATCGACCCTAATTATGGGTAAATTGCACAAAATCCGCTCATAATTTGAAAATGTTGTGAGATTTTTTTTCATGATTTAAAAATTGCTCGAAAACTCATTATAGTTTATTAAATTAAACGAATTCTTCCATTTTTTAAAATCGAGTTAATTATTTCATCTATTTTCTTTATTTTACGTTATGGAGTAGTTTTTATAATAGAATAATATGTAAAATGTTAACTCATTTAAAACAAAAATGACTTAAATTTTATGCAATTTTTAAATAACTAGAGATATTTTCACAACATTTCTAAACCAGAGTTGAATCAATTTTTTTTTTTGAACAGGCAAGAGTTGAATCAATTAACCACATAAAACATGTAATAATTGGTAACGCCTAGTTTATACTACTTCATTAAATTAAAAAAAATTAAAAAAATGCAATGCGGTTTTATTTATATAATTGGAAGAGTAGCGCCCCAAAGAGACTGCTCGTCGAAAAGTCCAAAGTTCCATATTTCTCTCTCCTCCTCTGAAAACCACACGCAACGCAGTGAGAGAGAGAAGGATTGAGGAGAGGGAGTGGAATAGAATCGAGAATCGAATCGAAAGAATAGGCGAAAGAGGAGGACAAAGTGGCTTTATACTATAGTTAGTGTTAGTTAATGGGGGGTGGGACGTTCGTGGATGGTGTTCGTCGCTGGTTTCAACGTCGCCCAACTTCTTCTGCTACTAATACTAATTTAGCATCTTCCAATATTGGTAGTGACATCAATGACCACCAAAATTCCAATGCACTTTTGAAGCAAGATCATCAAACCGTTATTGAAGACGATTTTGATATTTCTGGACTCAAGTTAATCAAAGTTCCTAAACGCGTTTATTTCCCTATCTCATCTTCCTCCATGGATTCCCACAAAAAGGTTTCGTATCTATTGCTTATTTTGCTTTCTCGTTCGTTTCCGTTTTCGGATTTGCATTGTGTAGATCTGTTTCTGTTTTCTAGAATGCGATTTTGATTGATTCTCGTCTCTCAGGATCGAGTTTTCCTGCTTAATATTTTGATCCAAAGAAATCCACGATTCATAATTTATTTCGATTTTTGTGTGAATCAATTTGGGTCGGATTCCCGAGGTCACGTTTAATGTGTCGTAGACTTCATTATTTCCGATTGCCAATTTTTTTGGATGTTCTATTTCTTTTTCATGAACGGTTGTCACCAGGAAAAAACTTTTAATGTGAATGATGAGAGTTTGCCCTTTTAGCTAGTGAAATGGGTAGTTAAGTGTGAAAGGACTTATGGATACAAAGATCATCGTCAAAGCAAATGAAGAATTCAGACCTTGTTTGTTCTATTTTCTGTCCTTCAATAAAAAAAGGGAGGGTGGGGCGGGGGACAATATCTAGCAATAATTTCATGTATATGTTCGAGGAATGAGTGCCGTAAAAGTTCTAATTAATTTTCCCTTATTGACAGCTGGAAACAGAGTTTTTCACAGAGTATGGTGAGGCAACTAGGTATCAGGTTCAGGAAGTTGTAGGCAAAGGTAGTTATGGTGTTGTAGGTTCTGCAATTGATACCCATACTGGAGAAAGAGTTGCAATAAAGAAGATCAATGATGTCTTTGAGCATGTTTCTGATGCCACAAGAATCCTCAGAGAAATCAAGCTTCTAAGGCTTCTTCGCCATCCTGATATTGTTGAAATAAAGCACATAATGCTTCCCCCTTCTAGGAGAGAATTTCGAGACATCTATGTTGTTTTTGAGTTGATGGAATCTGATCTTCACCAAGTAATTAAGGCAAATGATGACCTAACACCTGAGCATTATCAATTTTTCCTATACCAGCTCTTGCGTGGCTTGAAATATATTCACACAGGTCTTCATCTTCTTTTTATGCACAAGAAACTTATCCTCACTTGAGAGGAAACTCAATAGTATTTTGACATTTTTTTCTTTCTTTTCAGCAAATGTATTCCACCGGGATTTAAAGCCAAAGAATATACTTGCTAATGCTGACTGTAAGTTAAAGATTTGTGATTTTGGTCTGGCCCGCGTGTCATTTAACGATGCCCCGTCAGCAATATTTTGGACTGTAAGTCTCACTTTTGTGGAGTTTTGTTTTTTTCTTGCAATCCCTCTTTTGACTCTCAGTATTCCACTTCCTAACATTTTGACTCTGTTTATATTTTCTGTAGGATTATGTTGCAACTCGGTGGTATCGTGCTCCTGAGTTATGTGGTTCCTTTTTCTCCAAAGTAAGCATTTCTTTCTGCTAATGTTCAATTCTCTGTACAAATATAATCTTTCTAAAACGTTGTATGACACTTTTGCTCTACTAGGACTTGCATGCCTTCTTTTGCTTTGTTAATGCTAATTGCCTTGCCTTCTGTAGTTTGTAGTCTCTCTTTTCCTAATTGAAGGGATGAAGAATATATATTACTCAGTATTAGTTTCATAGTTTGGTCCATGTGACTGGGAATTAGGAGTAGATAGTATTATTTAATTTCTTGTTCTAGCTGATCAACTTCTTCTCAGCTGTCAACTCGTCATGTCCCCTGAATATCCAACTTTGCTATGACTCAGTAATACGTGTTAAACTTCAACCTCATCTTGTTTGTGCATCAATTGCCAGAAATTTTACTGTTATTATTGTTTTTGAGTTAATTGCATAAAAAATCACGTCCTTTTCACATTTTGCCAATTACAACATTTGTTTTTTAAATTTTAAATTCATTACACAGATTTTTTAAATTTCACAAGTACATCCTATGTCTATTTTCCATCAACTTATACTGAAGTGGCCATCTGATTTTTAAAATTTTTTTTGTTATTGTTTCATTGTAATCACAACCTTTTAATTTTATTTTAAATTTCATACACAGCCTCGTCGCAAGACTTTCTAGAAAATAGTCATGTGATAGAATTGAAACAATTTGAAAGGTTGTGTATCAAATTGAAAATTTAAAAACATGTATTGCAATTGAAAAAAAAAAAAACGTGATAAGGTCGTGATTTATTTTGCAATTAACCTTTTTTTAACTTCCCTTTTTTCATTTTGGAACTTGGAAGTAATTGCTATGTAAATATATGATATTTCTGGGTGGCATAGTCCTGTGACTCCTGTCGCTCCTCGTAAAGTTTATTTGATTATCTTCATTGCAGTATACTCCTGCTATTGACATTTGGAGCATTGGATGCATATTTGCGGAAATGCTTAGCGGAAAGCCACTGTTCCCTGGGAAAAATGTGGTGCACCAGTTAGATTTAATGACAGATTTGCTTGGCACTCCTCCTCCTGAATCTATTGCAAGGGTATGTTATTAACCTCATTTACAAACTCATGGAATTCGATTCTCAACCATTTTCTAAAAAATGCTATTTAGGTTGTCTATTTGTTTATATCATAGTGATTAAAGAAAGGGTTAAATGCAAAATAAATCACGATCTTTTCTCGTTTTTTTCAATTAAAACATATGCTTTTAATATTTGCAATTTGATATTCGACCTTTCAGATTGTTGCAATTCTATCACATTACTATTTTCCAGCAAGTTCTGCTGACATGACAGTGTATTAAATTGCAAAAAAAAAGGGGGGGGGGGGTCTGTGATTAAATTGAAGCAGTAACAAAAGGTCATGAATTTATAATTATTTGCATTATTTTCAAGATTTTCCGACTGTTATGTAAGCATAAGTTGCCGGAAAATGCTCATATAATATAATTGCAAAATTTAAAAAGTCCTTGTGTCGAATTGCAAATTTTAAAAACATATGTTGTAATGTAAAAAACATGAAAGCCGTGATATTTTTTTTTTAATGTAATTACCCCTTTAAGAAAAGTCTTATGTTAGTTTTCTTGTTCTTTTTTGTTTCTTAATTTTTTTCTGGACCAACAGTGAATGATTTGAGTGCTTGATATTCCCTGTGGAATCATCTTTGTAACATATCTTTTTTCCAATTACAATGGCAGATCAGAAATGAAAAGGCTAGAAGATACCTCAGCAGTATGCGGAAGAAACAACCCGTGCCATTTTCACAAAAATTTCCCGATGCTGATCCTTTAGCACTTCGCTTACTTGAAAGGCTCCTTTCATTTGATCCTAAAGATAGACTAACTGCTGAAGAAGTAATTTATACGGTCCTTAGGTTATTTATGTTATTTAATTATGATGTCTGTTAAGTGTTAAGTATAATCCCGAACGGTAATGCTTCAGGCTCTGCGTGAACCCTATTTTAATGGCTTAGCAAGTTCGGATCGTGAACCATCAACTGTGCCCATATCGAAGCTTGAGTTTGAATTTGAGCGGAGAAAACTGGCTAAAGATGATGTTAGAGAGCTGATTTACCGAGAGGTAAACCTTCAATCACAACATTTGCTTCCCATTAATTGAATTATCATCCCTTTTTATTTCTTTTTTATTCTGGGTACTTGTATTTTGAGCAAGCAGATTCTGGAGTATCATCCTCAGATGCTTCAGGAACATCTCCAGGGTGGGGATCAGACTAGTGGCTTTATGTACCCAAGGTTAGGCCTGTTGAATATTAAAGATTAATTATTTTACACTTTAACATGTACAAGTATTTTATGCAGGTGGTGGGTTCCATAAGAAACCCACTATCTGGTGTCTTATCAAAACCATATCTATATATATATCTTTGTCCCTTAACTATAGTCTATTTTGATTTTAGTCACCATAGCTTTTGCATTTTGATTTTAGTCCTGTAATTTTGTGTTTTCAACCTTTTCGTCCCTTGACCGGCTGTTGCAGGTAACCAGCGGTAAATGTGAATGTGGCACCTTTATTTTATTTTCAATTTCCACATCAGCAGTTACTGGCTGAGTTACCTGCAACAGCCAGTCAAGGGACGAAACAGCTGAAAACATAAGGACTAAAATCAAAATAGGCTAGGGGACAAAAAAATTAATAAACCCTTTTCTTATCACATAATGCATTCAGGTTGAATATTAACATCTGACAGTTGGCAAGTCCCTAAAACCTTATTCTTGTTACTTGCCCAATGTGGAAAAAACACCTTTGAGGACACATCCATATAATCTGGTAGCCATTATTTAGTTTTTTCTTCTGATTTTCAAATTTTGTTTACTATATTCATTTGCAAATCAATATTTTCCCCTTCTTTTGTGCATTTAGGGTATGAACTTGATTTGGGATTTCGAAATCTAAACCTGGTTCTACTTTGATATTTTAGAATCTGGTTTTCAAAAACCCAATACATCCATCCCTACAAATACCATTTATTCTACAACACACACTCTCCATTGACTCATGAATGCAAATATGGTTTTTTTATTCCCACTCTTATTTTATATATCACTTTTCACACCTTTTATTCTCTCTTTTGCAATTTTCAATAAAACACACTAATAATATAATACAATTACAATCAACATTAACAATAATATAATTCATCACACTCTTACACATAGATTTGACATAAAGTTAAACCCTACCCTATTTAAATCTCAAACGAACTCACACCATTACTATTTATCAAGATTTTGTAATCCACTAGATTTGAAATCCAGATTTCAGAGTCATCTAAATCCCAACTCAAACATACCCATAAGTTTTAGTTGATAACAAAAGCCATTTCTTTGGCTAGGGGATGCATTGCTACTATTGCTGGGATCTTTAGCGTATAGTAACATTATTATTGGTTTCTGACACTGACTTTTTCATTTTGTATTATTTAAGTGGCGTTGATCGGTTCAGGCGACAGTTTGCCCATCTGGAAGATGGTTATGGTAAAGGTGAAAGAAGCACACCTTTACAAAGGCAGCATGCTTCGTTACCTAGGTATGTAACTGATGCATATTCTGAGCTTTCTTAACGTGTTTGCAAGTGGTTAATGCTGATTCCTTCCATTATTGCTAGCTTGCACGTTAGTAGTAAAATAACTTGATATTGATGAATTGATGGATCTCTCTATTAGATATACACTTTTGGTTCTACAATTGCAAATATCAACACGATAAATTTGACCATTTGAGGGGCATAAATTCAGAATTTTTTAAAGACTGTTGGTTGCTTGACATTTTCTTGGTGTGGCGAACATTATTAGTTTGTAATGTTTATGTGTTGTTGTTTATAATCTTATTTTCTTTGTGACTTGAAATCTTAGCAAGAGCCGTTTGGTGCTCGAAGAAAATAAATGATTTCTAGCTCTTTCATTGACCAAGAAGGCAAATTATTAGTTAAAAAAAACCATCTTACCTAAATTATTATTTGTGCATTCAGCAAAATTTCAATTCTCCTGTGCAAATTTGCACCGTGCAAATCACCTTAAAATAGGAAAGGTAAATACTAGCAGGGCAACCCATTTCTAATTGGATCCGAATAAATTGAGTTAAGATGGGGTGTGGGTTGAGTGGATCTTTTGTTTGACAGAGATTTGCAAGGATCTTAGATCCATGCAAGTTTGCAAAAGAGTTTATGTTCAAATTTTAGGCATTGCTTTTGACGTTTTCACTTCTGCTGCATCTCTGTCTATAACCTCTTCTGGCTTTACAACGCCACCTTTTAATTTCCAGACAATTATATACACGGTTCTATATTATAAAGAACAAAACAGTACTATGCTAAAAGAACATGTTTTTATCTTTAAACAAAAGAATGTGTTTCTATCATCTTCCTTTGCAATTAATTCTGAATCTTCTCTCCTCTACGTGTCTCAATACAATCTCTGTATTTTAATTTTCTAAATTTCTTATAATTTTGCAATTTTACTTTTAATTTAAAATTTTATTTTCCCCTGATAACTTTTTTCAAAATCACTTCCCCCTCAACCCATCTTCCTATTCCGCCTATCTAAATCAATCGACATCCTTCTATAATTATTCAATTAATTAATTAAAATAAATAAATAATTATTTATTAATTTTAATCTAAAAAAATTCTTTACTCCCGCGTAATACACGAGTTTTGTACTAGTAATAGCATAGAGCTTGATTCTTTTTCTTATGCTGTAAAAGAATCATTTAACATCATTAGTTACATTGTACTCCTTCAGAGAACATATGCAAATGCTGCTGGACTTTAAATTTAGTTATATCAATTACATTATCTTTTGTTGCACCCTAATCGACCCTTCATTTTCAAGTTTGTTATCTGACCCTTAAATTTGGATTCAGAGAGCGGGTCCCTCTACCGAAAGATGAAGATGGTGAAGGTAATGATTTTGAAAAGAGAACTTCAGCTTCAGTTGCAACAACTCTTGAGAGCCCACCAGAGGATCACACTGCAAATGGGAATGGATCGAGCAAGGGTGGTACCTACAGTGCTCGTAGCTTGTTAAAGAGTGCAAGCATCAGTGCTTCCAAGTGTGTAGTTGTTAAACAGAAAAAAGATACTGAGGTAATTCACTTTTTACATTCTCGTTTCTTCTTTTTGCTCGACAACGACTGCTGTGCTTAAGATAAGGTGGCAACTTAGAAAGTCATCAAGTTAGCATCACAGGATTTTGCCTAGGTTGTTTTGCATGGGCAATTTTTATTTTTATAAAATTATTTAAAACAACAAAATCTATTATTTAAGTATATGTTAAAAGATTTTAGAAAATTATGTTGGGGTGCTGTTACATTTTATTTTATTTTTTAGCTTTTAAGATGTAAATTGCTTAATTTAAGATCTTATAAGGGTGTTTCTAGACTATAGAAACTCTTTTAAAACCAGTTATTTCAAAAGTTATGAGAAGTTTTTAAGTGATTCTACACAACTTAAGCTGCTGAAGATTTTTTTTACCACACCTTTTGAGAACTTACAAGTTCTCAAACCTCTTATAAGCTACATCCTCTTAAAAACGAGAGTGATGCCTTCATATATGAAACCAATCAATCTAGTAAAAGTTGTTTCTTTATTTTGTTTTGTTTTACAGGAAGAACAAATCGAAGAGCACAATGAAGATATTGATGGGTTGTCGGAGCAAATTGCTGCCCTCCGTGCTTGATCACTATTCAGACTTGCCTTGATGTAAACGACGTTGGTATGCGTTGTTTCGTTTCCCTACAGCAGCAGTTATATATTTATTTACTACTAGTATTTAGCGATTAGGAAGGAGATGGAATTGCTTTCCATCATTTGGATGAGATGATGGGCGTAACCCATCACTTAATTATTATTTTTGTGTTATTATTGGTATTACTGTTGTTAATTCAGTTGTACACAAATGTGACGAGTATGGTTCCCTTTGTCTATTATGAAACAATCTCTTTAATTGTCTAGTATGCATGTGTTCGAGTGCTTTATTCTAACTTTGTGAGATATTTGGTTAACTCAGTTTTTTTTTTCATTTTTATTTATAGTTAGAGCTAGTGATGTTATACTGGCTACTCCAATGGCTCATGAACTATGAATTAAGCTAAACTGCTAAATGAATCATTAATAGGTTATGTGGTAAAAAGTTAAAATAACAATTATTATTTGATGAATTTTAAATTTACTGTATGAAGCTAAAATGTATATCATCAATACCCTACTATTCAATATTGTTATTGATATTTGAATAAAATGTTGTCTTCGAATAAATTTAAAATATGTACACCAAAAAAAAGCTATTATTGTAATTATCATATATTTATATTAAAGTTTAATTATAAATAGGGTCCGACTATTTACACCTCCATTTCGGTTCAGAACACTCCCCCAATTGATGCACCCCCCTAAAATTTGTTAGAATAGATGCACCCCCTCTGAAATTGTTTTAATTACCCTTTTCACATTTTTATCTATATAGGAGTACAACTTTACTTACCACACCCTCCCTTAAACCCTAATTCTCTCTTAATTTTTCCTTGCCGCCGCCGCCTCCCACCGCCCCTTATCGCCGCCGTTGCCGACCCCTTCCTCCCTGTCTCTTCACGGCCGCGGCCGCGACGGCATTCCCCTCCCTCCCCTCGGCCGCGGTCGCCTCCTTCTCCCCCAATCGCGGCCGCGACGGCCTTTCCCTCCCTCCCCTCGGCCGCGGTCGCCTCCTTCTCCCTCAAGCGCGGCCGCGACGACCTTCCCCTCCCTCCCCTCGGCCGCGGTCCCCTCCTTCTCCCTCAGGCGCGGCCGAGACAGCCTTCCCCCCTCCCCTCGGCCGCGACGGCATCCCCTCTGGTAATTTCAGTTGCCGGCCACCCCCACCCCAGGTAAGTGTATCGCCGCCGCCTATTAAATTTCAGTCGGCGTAATTTTGAAACCTAGGGTTTTCTGCAATTTGCAGCAGATACTTTTTTTTTTGACAGCGTAATGTCGACTATGTAACCTCTCATCGACAACATGTCGTCGACTAGAGGTTACATGGTCGACATTATGTTATCGAAATTTTTAAGTTTTTTTTTTTAAAAAAGTTCGACCTTCTTAGGTCGACCATATTCACTCTCGTCGACAACTGGGTGTCGACGAGAGTTTATATGGTCGATCTAAGAAGATCGAATTTTTAAAGTTTTTTTTCCGACAAATCAGTGTCGACCATAGTGAATATGGTCGACACTGGTTTGTCGAAAGTTTAAAAAAAAAGTTGAAATTTTTTAAGTTCTTGAATTTTTTTTGTTTGGGGAGAAATTTTGGTGTTTGGTGTTTGGTGATGGTGGCGGCGGGATAAAACTTAGATTTAGTGTTTAAAGGTGAAGGAGGGTGCAGTTAGTAATAGGGGTGCATTTAGTAGTGTAATATAAATGGTATTTTTTATTATTTACATCATTATTTTATTATTAAATTCATAGGGGTAGTGTTCTAAACTGAAATGGAGGTGTAAATAGTCCCACCCTTATAAATATTAAAGGAGGTAGTGGGCTGCCGTTGCCCATTTGAATTTAGTTCTATATTTTTTTTTTTTGATGGAAGTTAAATACCCATCCCTTTATTTCCCTCCCCATGACTCGAACCCAGGACCTAAGGCCTAGGTAGTGGTGCTCTAACCACTTGAGTTATCCCACTTTGTCTTTGAATTTAGTTCTATAGGTCTTCGGACTAAACAATTGTGCTAAAATGACTTGTGTTTAAACTTAAATTTGGGTTAGTCTTGGGTGAGACCGTCTCATAGAATGAGATCCGTCTCTATGAGATCCGTGAGACGGTCCTCATATATAAAAAGTGATAGTGTTTGAGTAAAAAGTGACAGTCACTTTTATTAAAAATATTATCACTTTTCACTTAAACATTATCACTTATTTTTACAAACCAAAATCTAGAAAAATATATGGGTTATCCTATCCAAAATTTTGAAATATGGGTTAAAAAGAATCCGTCTCACGGATCTCATTTTGTGAGACGGTCTCACACAAATTTTTGCCCTTAAATTTTTGCCCTTAAATTTTGTTTGTTTATGAATAAAATACACAAAATAAAGAATAAAATAAATAAAGTAGAGAGAAAGTAAAATAAATATGGTGAAGTATATTTTTTAAAATATTTTCTTCGTGAGCAAGATTATCGACTCCATCCACGAACTTCTCATATATACAGCCAAACAATGCCTAACATTTCACACAACTCACTGAACTCAGCATCATCAAATGAATCCCTATATATATTTATTATTTGATTTCTTATAAACTGTTTTGTGTTCATAATAAAAATAATAAATTTGGAGAAAAAAAAATTCATACTTATTTTGGACATTTAATTTATGTACGTAGATTTAACTTAGGTTGTGTTTGGATAGAGATATTTGGTTTGAGGAGGTATTTCAATCTAAGTATTTGAAATCCATTCATAATCCAAACATATAGAATGGATTTTGGCTGTGGATTTAAAATCCAACCAAACGCAGCATTATAGTTTTGTCAAGAGCCCCATCATGCATGTATTATGCTGCTTCTATATTTATCACAAGCACGTGTTCATTTACCGAAAGTATTCATGATAGTTATATTGAATGGTAAATGACGTCTTGTGATCGTCTGCATTGCGTTGATTATATAGTTTACTTTCTTTTATTTAAACAAAAAATATTTTATAAGTTAAGAAATGTAAGGACAAATTATCGAGAAGTTCATTCACAATAATTGAAGGTTTGATTCAATAATAAGAATTTGAGAAAATCACATATGCCCTAAAAAAGGATAAACTATCAAGTCTATCATTAACTTTCTTATTTACAAGACGAAACACGTCATCAATAATTTATTTATCTAATTTTGTTTTCCTTTAGCGTGTGCTATAAGGGTCGATTTGTAATTTTTAGAAAATCGAATCTCTCCCCCTATATCATGTAACGGTTTTTTGGCCCATGAGTTCACATATTTCATTTTGAGTATTTAATGTTATATTTCACTATTGGTATAATTTAATAAAAAAAAATCAGCGCTTCATAATAATGGGACAACACGCTTTATAATATTCAATAAAGTGGAATACAAAAAGTAGTACAAGAGAGTCAAACTAGCTTTTTGGTCGTGAAACTTCATGATTTGCGGAAATTTCATAATTTGTAAAAATATAATCTGTTTTTCACCGTATCTTTACCGGAGTTCGAAATCTCAAACAATTTATTTCACAAGATTATACTAAGAAGATAAAAACAAATCCATAAAATTTAACACAAACGGATCCATCGACGAAGCCCAATTCTGATGGCCGTGGTAAAATAAGGGGTTTTCCTCCGATTTCTAAAGTTAATTTAGCTTTCATTATAAAAAGAAAAAAATGTAAAATATTCTATTTAGGGTCACTTGAGTGTCAAATTCCAGTGCACGTCTTTTTCTTAATAGAGAGAGCAGCATCATTTCTCTACTTGTAAGTTTTACAAGACTTTTGGGTCAAGAATTGCACTCCATTAATGACACAACATCATTGGATTTTTAAATAATAATAATATTAATAGATGAAACACATCAGACTATCAATAATAAAAATCATCGAATTATAATTTTTATTTGATAGCGAAGTCCATGATCATCATCAGCAATAATAACGCCAAATTAAAAGTTGGAATGTTTATTTTTCTTCCAACTCCAAGAATTTCTTGGAGAAAAAAACCTTGTACAAGATCGTAAAAAGAAAATAATAGTCATATTTATTTTTTCTTTATAAAAAAAATATTACTTTAAATTTTTTAAATATTTTTCTTCTCACGGCTCCACGTAATTAGTCAAACTTATGGGAGGAATCCAATTTTACACTCCACTACACGAAATAAAGTCATGTTGATTTTGCTTCAAGTTTGAACACACATATGAGTAATAAGTCAAAAACTACAATCATTTTATTGACAACAAATTCAAAGCAAACAAAGTTAAGAATTTATTTATTCAATTCCAACAACCATTTCCCCATTCCTATGATTCAATCCAATCCAATCCAATCTCAATGTCTTTTCCTATAATCATCATCATCATCCAATTGATCTTCATCACTAATTTAGTAGATGGATCTTGCAAACATCAAACTTGCAATCAATTAAAAATAAAACCCCCCTTTTGGATCCCAATTCCACAACAATCAGCCTGTGGACTCCCTGAATTCATAATCACCTGCCACAACAACAAGCCATTAATCCAAATTCATGGTGACAATTTCATCATCAGAGACATCTTTTACACAAACTCTTCCTTCTTACTGACGAGGTACCAGACACCTGACACGATCAGGTGTCCAACACCTCGTCGTAACTTCAGTGTGGATGGGACGCCCTTCAGCTACGGCCCATCCACAACAGATCTCTACTTCCTCTACAACTGCACAACTCCTTACAACAAAACGACGTACACCCTGGATTGTGACAGCAACGCCACTCACCACTCTTTCGCGGTTTTCCATGTGGAGCTTCTTCGACACTGGAACTACTCGATTACTTCTTGTGCAGCTGTGGTTACTGCGCCCGTACTGGAAAATCCTATCGATCAGCTGCTGAAGATGAACTTCAGCGTTGTTTTGGACGACGGATTTGTTCTACAATGGAACGGAAATCATACGAGTGAGTGGTGCGCGCGCCATTTGCTTCATTTAAAAAATTGCAAATAAATTCACGACCTTTTGACAGTTTAATTGCAAAACTAGTTTTACAACAATTTCTATATTGTAAATATACTAGCAATTTCTTTTGTGTACTAATGATTGATTTTATTACAGGCTACAGATTAAACTTGGGACTAAAGATTGGCATAGGTACTACTAGCCTCATATATACCCTGTTGAATTTCATTTTTTTTTTTCTTGAAATTTGAGAATCAAATAGCTACAAATTAAACATGAGTTTCTTTCTAGGTATAGGAGCAGCTGCATTAAGTTGCATCACAATGTGCATAATTTTCTACATCTATCATCACCGATACAAAAGACATCATGCCGCTGCATCTTCTTCAAAATCTCAGTTATATCCTCATCTGGAAAAGGAACTAGAGAAAGCCGGAATCCACATCTTCGATTACCAAGGCCTCGAACGAGCCACGCATCATTTCGACCCCAAAATGGAGCTTGGAGACGGCGGCTATGGTGCTGTATACAAAGGTAATGAAAGAATTTTATCTCGTCTAAAAGTTTGTGAAGATTTTGAACTCAGCTAAAAGCAATTTGAGTTTTGGGTACAAAATATACTTTATAAATAAATGGGGCACAATATATATTTTGCATTAGATACTAATGATTTTTTTTCCAATTGGGGTACAGTTTAAAAGTGAGAATTGTACGAAATCAATTCATTTATATTAATTTTCCTTACAGGTAAACTCGAAGATGGACGAATCGTGGCCGTTAAAAGATTGTACCAACACCACTTGAGAAGAGTGGAGCAGTTCTTGAATGAAATCGAAATACTCACCCGGTTAAGACATCAAAATCTAGTCTCCCTCTACGGTTGCACTTCCTGCAGTTCGTCGGAGCTTCTACTCGTCTACGAATACGTGCCAAACGGCACCCTGGCCGATCACCTGCATGGCCCACAATCCATCTCCGGGCCCATCCCCTGGCCCACGCGTCTCAGCATTGCCATAGAAACGGCGTCTGCTTTGGCCTATCTTCATGCCTCATCTGTCATCCATAGAGACATCAAGAGTAGCAACATTCTTTTGGACAACAACTTTGTTGTCAAGGTTGCTGATTTTGGGCTGTCCCGATTCCTCCCAGCCGACGTTACGCATGTCTCTACGGGCCCACAGGGCACCTTGGGGTACGTTGACCCCGAGTACAATGAGTACTATCAGCTTACTGATAAGAGCGACGTTTACAGCTTTGGGGTGGTGTTGATTGAGCTTATATCGTCTAAACTAGCTGTGGATATCGCAAGGCAACGGAGTGAGATCAATCTTGCAACGATGGCTGTTAACAAGATTCGGAATCGTGCGTTGCATGATTTGGTGGATCCGGATCTTGGGTTCGGGTCGGATTATAGGGTGAGAGGGATGGTGAGTGATGTGGCAGAGTTGGCATTTCAGTGCCTGCAGAATGGGAGGGAGATGAGGCCAAGTATGCAGGAAGTTTTGGATGTTCTTGAGGAAATACGGAGAACATATTACAGCACAAATGGGAATGGGATGGATATTCCTGCAGATTTAACTGATAAAGTGTAACATATAAAAGCAGATTATAAAACTATTTATTCACCTAAATGGATTTTTATTGCCTAATAGTGTTTCCTTCCATGTACAGAGTAATGCAGATAGGGTACAGAATCAGATAATGAGCAAATATTTTGGACTTTTTGATGCTGGTAATGGTGTGGTTTAAATTGGGCCTAGATTACATTAGCAAAATCCAATGTGATTTTGTGAAAGTGATCTCGAACACTAGATTACATTCATGTGATCATAACGATCTTTTATAAGATGGCATTCTTATATTTTTCGGAAACTGAAACTGGAACCGATTCAGAATTCTAGTTTCAGTTCTATTTTCAAACAGCAGGTTCTGCCAATTTCATTTTAATTTCCAAACTGCTCTGTATAAGATTTTGGTTCGATTTTGTAACCGAAACCACAAGTTTGCCACCAGTTTCCGTTTTTTTTGGCATCTCTACTGCTAGCGGACTATCTTTGAGTCCATTGTCTATCAAGTTTTTTCCCATTCTACATATATTGGTGAAAAATATTTCCGAAACAAACTATTAGGCTACAAATCAACTCAGATGTATCTTTTAATTTAAAACATAAAACTAAAACAGAGGTGTAGATTCCTCTCCCTCCCACACTTAATCATTCCCCAAGAAACTTGCGTTTTTTGGTAGTATTCATGTAAGGCCTGATAACCCATTCAGTTTGAGCTTCATCTTGATCCACTGTTCCCAATTTTATCTGCACAAGACAGTTGCAATACCAAAGAGAGTCAGAAGAAATTGCATACATTATTGAAGTTCTCAGGGAAAAAAAATAAATCAAAGGCAACTTCAATAGTCTCATGAAGTCCATTTCATTAGAGAGTAATTATGTTGACTCATTTTTATGGGAATGAGTCAAATGAGTTGTGTTCAATTTAAATTGGGACAAATATAACCTTGATTGTAGACGTGCATGGCACATGTGGCCAGAAAATACCACAAAAATAGACTTTATAGGTTGCAAATGGATTAAAAAATATATTGGGTAGGTTGCAAACGGTAAAAGAATATATTGTACACGTTGCAACTTGAAAAAAGGGCTATAATGCAGGTTGCAAATTGATATTAACCCTACTATGTAGCATGCAAATGAATTAGTCAAGTATCTCAAATTATTCTATTATACCTGGTAAAGCCGCAATTCGAAGCGAGGACCAACCTCTTTCAGTTCAATTGATTTAGGTCCTCCACGTTTCTCATAGACATGATGCCTGCATACTCAACTAAGTTAGAACCCCTTAAGAGAAAGAAAACCTAGCATGACATGTACAGAAAAACATGTTTCCAAGCTTATGTATCCACTGTATTTGTTTGGCTTGAACAATTGTAAGCAACTCCCTTTATGAATAAGATTCGTATTTCCAGCTTACTGTTTCAAGAGTTTTATGACATGTTTGGAAAGAAAACCTAGTGATGTTCATGAATAAAACCTCAACACTGTTGATGTTCATCTCATTATAATAAAATTGCACTGCAGGGTTGCAATTTAAAAGGTCCAAACTACGTAGTGAGAACTTTACAATCAGAAAGATATAATGGCCATATCGACCAACACACCCAAAGAATTTATAGATACCAGATACTAAAGATAGAATTATTAAAGGGATAGAAATAGACCATAACCTTAATATTTTATCTATGTATATACAGCGAAAATAGAATTTTTTTGACAGTTTGATATTTGCTAATCAGTTCATTCAGATCAAGAAAGCAAAAAGGACAATCTGAGTACATTGGGAGGTTTGACTTTGAGTAGTTTGACGTGATATTCCTGATAAGATAGGCCAGAAGAACATTTTTACCAACCTTGAGAGTTGAGACTGAAATATTGAACAAATGATCATGTGTATAACTGAGAGAGTAGACGAATGGAGTTAAAAATATATTGGAACTGTTGGTCTGCTATGTAAGAGTACTGGAGTACTACTATACATAAGCTATGAACAAAAACATGAGACGGACTCAGATTAATTTACTTATTTGGTAGAGATGGCATCATACAGTTAGAATTTCACATAAGTGGGTTAAGATAAAAGTGCAGGAAAAAATAATGAACCGTTGAAAAGAAGAAAGGATGAAAAAACTGAAGAGACTGAATGATGTTAAAAATTAGCACGATCCACTCATCCCAAAAACACACCCATTATAAAATAAATGAATGAACAAATAATAATGTAAATGAGCTCAAATCTCACTACTATAATCGATTTCAAAAGCTAATATAAAAGATACCAACCTGAATGATATATAATCCGACTGATTCGCAAAAGTGAGAATGCGTTTCGTATCTGGTTTGGGTACTGGAAAAAGATACTTTATAATGTTTGCAGTCCTTGCACCAAGCTGCCAAAGATATAACAATTCCATGATAGTCAGAACCAATATAAAAGGCAAAACAAAATTTTTAAAGTTTGCTGCCCTTTGACAAAGCATCCCAACATTTTATATATACATTATACACACACACACGCATATATATAACCATAATAATTACGAACTGAAATGTCGAAGCAAAAAAATTCCACCATGCAACCTCAGGTATATACAGCAAGAATCCTTGGTAAAGTTACAAGAAACATCTGGGAGAATAGTCCACTTTGTAAGACAAATTTGAAGGCATTTCTTCTCTAATAATCTATTGGATGTAATGTGTATTGCTTTTCTTGTGTTTGTGTTTGTGTTTGTGTGTGTGTGTGTGAGAAGGGGTGGGGAGAAGAATGATTCATGCAGATATATCCAAATAGAGACAGTGCAACAAACAAGAAAAATTCATAAAGCATTCAGTAAATGTTTCTAACATTAGTAACTCATAAATCTAGACAGTTCAAATGAATATCTCGTTTGCTAGTTCATAAAATAATTGTCTTTCAACAAGAACACCGCTCATAAATCTAGATGCTTCAAATGAATATATATATATATATGAAATAAACAAAATCACTAATTTCCAAAACCACAAAGGCCAAATCCAATGCAATCCCATAACCATAAATCTGGAAGGTTTTAGTGAAAAGGCAATTAATTAATACGGAGTATGTGTTTTAGTGAGAAAATAGTGATTCAGTTGTTTGAATTGAAGATAAATTTATGGCCATGGGGCACTGATAGAAATTTTTACTATAAGGGTTTGTAAGTATTCTCTTGAAATTAAACGAAACTTATAATGTTTTTTGCAGTAGCTGTAAGTATTCTCTTGAAATTACAACGGCAACACTGTAACAGAAGATTTGTTCTTTGTTTCATGAATTGGTAAACATAAAATATTTGTAATGAATATCATTTGACTTAGATGACTATACGACTCATTGATGAATGTACAATAGCAGAAAACCTATTTCTCATGAAAAAATAGTTGGAAATTAAAACCAGAGATCAATGAATGTACAGAGCAGTGTCAGTGAAGTTTACCTTAGTAGAAAAGTTGTCAAGAATCAAGTGTGGGTAAGCCTCAGGCATCGTTCCCATAGCATTTTTGTCCTTGATGTCATGTCTCGTAACCTACATAGATTCATAATTCAGAATAGCACAAAAACAAGATTATGAAGCCTTACATGCCAGAAAGCAAGTCTACTCACCACATTGAGCAATCCAAAGTATGCAGTGGGACCAAAAGGTAGATGGCTTATGATTAAACCATCTGGCACACCACGATGTTCATGAACTAAAATAACATCTGTAAAATCATGCGCCCGACAGGTTTCAATTATTTCTGATATAACCTGTGACATAATTAGCACATGGCATTAACATATGTGTAAAAAATGATAAAAGTGGTATCATAGTTTATCCAATAACATAGAGTACACAGATAAAGATTTAACTTATACAAATTTCAGTACTTGGTCAATCCAATAACAAAAATTACTACTATATTATCATATTTATCCTCTAGTTGAAGTCTAATACAATAATGATAATGACACTGATCTAAAACAAGAGTCGAATAAGAAGGAAATTGAAGCGGGAAAAAAAGTACGGCAAAATGTGCAGTTTACCAACCTGACCACCACGATTCATTCGCTGTGCATTTGGGAACACGATTTTCAATTCCTACAGAAAAAAATGTACAAAAACATTAAGTGCACCACTAACCCATACTTAAATACAAATGCAAAATTAAAAAATTGACAACCTTCACAAACTGTGTGAGTGGGGCACTTGGATTGCGCGAAGTTGTAAGCAAAATCTTAGGATCCCTATCGGCCGCATTTGCATATTCATCATCAATGGTTGAATGCGGAACTACAGTCAAGCAATTCTTAGGTTAACTTCATATTTTAACTCAAAAATCACACTCGTAGACTCATTATTCAATTACTCCATTCAATAAATATCTCAATCATCTATTTTACTTCAAGCAGTAAAAAGTCTCAAAAGAACATAACGAAAATCAAATATTACCAGCAGTATTTTCATCTTCGAGGTCAATCTCTTGGCGAAGGGCAGCCTCTTCGTTCCGGAGCTCCGTAGGAATTGGCTTTCCCTCTGTTCAAAAATAGCATAAACATTAGGAAAAATATTTGATTACATAAGGATGTATGCGATTAAACACCGAGTAATAACCTTCTAATGCTTGGCGAATTTTGCGCTTCTTCTCGTAGAGCAATCGCTCTTTGCCCTCCAAGCTTTTCCGGTAGAGATACTCTCTCCTTAGCCTCACGTTCCTTCGCAGCATCTTTTCTTCTCCCTTTGCAACAGAAACCCTTGCAGACGGCGGGTAAGGGACCTAAGGGTTTAAAGCTCCACGGTACTATCTTGGGTCGGGTTGCATTTGTATTTGGAGGTTTTTTTAATTTTATTTTTGAGTCGCCTGTTTCCGTAAGTCTTTTAATCTCAATTGATCGGTCTATTTAATGGATATGCACATTTGTATTTAAATATAATTTTATGGAATAATTAATTACGAGTAATTTTTTATTGTTTTTATTTTTTTCATTTTGAAATTTGAAAAATTAAATTATAAAATTTAAAAGATAACGAGTGTTGTGGGTTTTTTTTTTTTTAATGTACTAAAATATGGCTAAAAAGCATTTACGAGGCTTTTGGGTTATGACTATTTATTAAAAATGTCAGTCCAAGTCTCAAAGAAAAGGAGGGTTTTGATCCAGTTTTGGGTAAAAAAAAATTAAATACTGGATCAAACCTTTTTTTATAAAATTTAGCCCGACTTTTTTCCAAAAACTTATACTTTCTTCGTCCAAACTTAATAGATTTAAAAAAAAAAATTTGATTTGTTCAAAATTAATATGCATATTTTCATAAATATAAATATTTATTCTATCAACACACTAATACATCTTTTTTTTTACACACCTACTTTGTATATAAACCATCAATATTTTTAAAATTTTGTAATAAAAGAATCGTACCTATTATTATTATTTTTGATCAGGCAAAAGAACCATTTTATAAATATTAAATTGAATAGTACAAATGGTTACTCAAGAAGTGTAAGGAATGCCACTTTAAGAAATCAGAATTTTTTTTTTTTTACAGGAAAAAGTAATTCATTAAATTTTAGTAGACAAAGGCCCTGCATCATTTTGAAATGCTCTGTTACATCGAGTTGGCGTTTCTTCCATCCAGATTTGCTCATATGGAGCCTCTGATCCTAAATGAGCTAGTTCGTGTGCTACAGTGCTAAAAGCCCAGAGTTACTCTTGGGTCTAGGACCCAATCAGAGCATTGGCACAGTTCCTGTTGCTGCCGTCGCCCACTTCATACTCTCACTTATCATCATTCTCTCGTGCAAAATTTCCTTGCTTTTAAAGATGTGCTCGTTCCACCATTTCCAAATTAGTCATACAATTTCGTTCCGTACCATACCATAACATTCGCTTTGAATCGTACTTGTTAACTTTGGACGAGGTGAAATACTATACAATACGGAGTATTTCATATATGAAATATAACTCGTCAATCAAACTCTTGTCGACATGAGTCAAATTAATTTAAATAAAATAAATTTCTCCGCTCTTAGGTAAAAAAACGTGAAAAATCAAATTTGAAGATCGAACATTTAATAAAGTTTAGAGTTTGTTTCTTATTGTGATATAAGAAACAAATAATCAATGACTTCCACTTTTACATATTTGTAGATCACAAAAACTCTCTCCAACAACAAAAAATTAATGAAATGACAAAACCTAACTAATCCACCAAAACCAAGTATACTAGACCATGCAATTGATTATCAAATCTAATCTAAAAAGTGAAGAGAATGGATTATTTGAATCTTGTTGATCATATATACATCATAAAATTAATGTTTTGTAAGAACTAATAATATATATAGTAACTGTTAAGTATTAGTTCTTCCAAAGCAATTATAGTATTAGTGGTGTATGGCAAACAAGGTTCACATAATATTTTACCATCTAAAAAACCTCAACACGCCGGTAGATCATTTGGAGGCGGGTTCAGGCGCTGAAATGACTCTTTCCCATCTTCCACAATAAACCCTAAAGCCAAACCCCATGACGTATGGTCCTCAAGGTGGCAATGTATGAACCATACGCCCGGATTATCAGCAACAAACCGGATTGCTGCCCACCCGCCCATCGGAACCGCTACCGTGTTTCTCTCTGGCGGGTCCACCAGATTATAACCCATCGGATCCTTTGTAGCATCAAAGTTACCGAATCCTCTTCCTACTATGAAGAAATTGTGGCCATGAAGATGAATAGGATGGTTTTCAGGGTTCAAAAATGTTGTGTCTTGTAGTACTATTTCAAGTACGGTTCCGTACGATACTTTGAGCATCTTTGTGCCGAAGTTTGTGTTCATATTTTTTGTAATGGGGTCGACGCCGGTGTAGTTGAAAATTTCAGGTGGGTTTTCAGGGAAATCCAAGAAAAGAGTATTGTTAAGTTTGCGATAATGGACATCAAGAACGGAAGTAGAAGGTCGTATGAAAGATTGGTTATTCATGGAGGCGTAAAATCTCTTGTTTTGAACCCCTTTGCATGTTTGATTAAGAGGGCAATCTTGAAGGTTCAGGCTAATCGTTGAAACTACGCGTTTATCGAACGTTTTAGGCACGTTGCATGGGTAAGTTTGTGATCCGAGGCTTTTGAGGTTGTTGGAGAATTGGGTGGCGAACGGGGTGTCAGTAAGAAACGGTAGGTTTTGTGGCAAAGTGTAGGGTGGGTTTAGGGGTTTGAAATTTTGGTATTTCAAGAATCCGATTGTTGTGGAATTATCGAATGGGAAAATTGAGCTGAGGTAAGGCCTCGCGGCCATGACAAAATAGTCGTTGGAGGATTGGTTAGTGGTGAGTAGAACGTTGGTTGTTTGTCCAGGGGTGATCATTATAGCCGGTGTTTGGAAGGGTTTTGTGTACACACCGTCGATCTCAACGACGGTTAAACTGTGGTTTGCCACCGCGAAAAAGAGTTCGGCGTTTAACGCGGCGTTGATGATTCTTAGCAAGTAGGTTTTACCGGGCTCAACTATTTGGATCAAAGTGTCTGCACATGTTACATATACACATGTACTCATTAGAAATTAATTTGAGAGATTAAGAAACATATATATATATATATATGACTCCCTGGGGAATTTGCACACATTTTAATAAATGTGTAAGAAAAAGTGTAATGAGTGATGTTTTGAGGAGGGGTAGTTTTGTATACTTTTATAAATAAAGTAAAATGTGAAAAAGTAATGACATATGGGTAATTAAATATGTGTATATTATGAGGGTGGGTTATGACAATATTTCCTTTTATGGAGTGTGCAAATTGGTATGGGACATCTATATATGAAAAGTGTGCAAATTCCTATGGAACATAAGGAAATTATACTTTTTTTTTTGAAACATATTAATAGTATACTTGATGTACGTACCTTTTGTAGAACAAGGGTACAAAGGACCTGGTAAACCATTGATGGTATACGCATCTGAAGGCATAGGTCCACCGCCATATAACATCATTTCTTTTTCCACCATTTCAACATCTCCATTCCACCATTCTCCTACATTTAGATAGGTCGAGTACTGGATTAAACTTTTTGCTTATTAATTATTTCATTTAAAAAAAAATTATGTTGACTAAAAAATCAAGCAAAAAAAATATTTTTATTAAAAAAAAACATTAAATGCATGTGTGTGGTGTGTAATAGTGAAAAAGTATTAACTAATAAAAAATGTACCAAAGATGAGAGGAATTTGGAGGGTTTGGAGTGGAAGTGGGAGGGAGAAGGGAAATGGCGTGGTTGGGTGAATGATAAAAACGCCATATACAGAAGCACGTTGCCAAGCGAAATGAGCATGCCACCAAAGGGTGCCTCTCTGCCCCTCAACACTAAAGTTGTAAGTGTAGGTTTTGCCACCTCCAATGGGGCATTGTGTTATGTATGCGGGTCCATCTGCCCACCCTGTTCTCATCTGTCGAACTCCATGCCTGCAATAAATTAAATATTGCCATTTTATTTTAATTTTCTCATGATCTTTTTTTTTGTATATATAGAATTAATATAACAATATATAAATTTACAAAGACAAATTAAAGAATACAAGTATATATAATGTACACCTTATAGTTTCATAATTAACATTGTGTTTGAAATATTGCATGGTTAGAGTTTTTTTTTCCCCTCCAATCTCTTCCCATAACTTGAATCTATAGTCTTACGTTTTAGGTAGCGATCCTCTTGTGCTATCCCACTTCGTCTTGCAGGGTTAGAAGTTCACACTGAAAGATTCATTGATAGTTTTGGATTGAGACAATCATGAAACAAATATTAAAAAAAAAAAAAAAAAGTGAGATATAACTAATAATTAATTAAATTATGGAATCTACTTTTGGCTGGGTGAGTTCAACAAAGGCACAGGACAAATCCTAGATATTATTAAGGTTTTATTTAATGACTTTGAAATATGAACCTCATGGGCACTCTTATATAGTTATATACTTATATATACGTATAATAACCCATTACAATATTATAATTCTATATGAATAAAAATAATAATATGGTTGTTGGTAATTAATTGATGTTTTAAACTATTTAATAATTATTGACAATCGTACCTGGGCGACTAGCCATGCATGTATATATATTAATTTAGAGAATTTGTTATTCGTGTTAATAAATAGGTTCATATTTATATATATAAGTACGTACGTAATTTTTTAAAAATATATATATTAATTCCTACCATATATATGTGCATTGTGGGACCAATAAACATGATTATGGTTCTGAAACGATCGACATCCCCCTAAATACAAAAAGCCAATAAACTATCTCACCAAATATTTTATCGATTGTAATACAAGTTACGGAGTATTTCCTTTAGTAACACTCAGGGTGTTTGGTTTGGGATTGATCCATTAGGATTTGGATGCGTCATCTCCATCTCATCTCTGTCAATTTCCTTCTATTCAAATACTCATCTCAATACTCATTTATTTTTATAATACATCTATATATCTACTTTTATACAATCATATCACCATTTTTTTATACAGAGTATTAATTACCCATTCCCTCTTCTACTTTTTCTTACATACCATTTATTCTATCTCCTACTTTTTTTTCTTACACTAAGACTATCTTCATCGCTGGGGGCGTGAGCTGAGGGCGTCACGCCTCCAAGTAACTAAAAGACAAAAAAAAAAAAAAAAAATTATTTAATTAGTTTGGATGCCCGGACCGTCTGACACCCTTGAGGGCATGTCTCAACACCCTCCCAAAATAGGACACTTGTCGATGTTTAATTGAAAGTTTATATTTTATTTGAATAAATTTTATAATTCCAATTTTATATTATTGTTAATAAAAATTATGTATATATATTATATCAAAATTCATAATTTTTTTTATCTATAAAAAGAGACCAATATTGATATATTTTTATTACAATTTAATATTTTCTATATTATCTTCTAATTTATTTTTTAAAATTTTATAATATCATTTTTTATCAATTCATTCAAATTATTCACTTTCAATATTATCCTAATTTTCAATCTTTTTTGAACACGGACTATTATTCAAACTCTCAAGATTTTTCAAACTATCATGCACCCAAATCATTTATTTGTAGTTTTATTTATTTATTATATTGTATTTCAAATCTCAAGCCTTGTAATTTAATTTTATTATTGAGATTGTAGTTTATTTTAATTATATAGTAAAATATTTTTTATTATAATTTATAAATTATTAATCCTAAATATTTTAATAGATTTCTTATATCTTTTAAATATAATAAAAATTGATTATAGATAATATATAATTAAAAAATAATTTATTTGAAGGTTGGGGTGGGTTGTTAATAAAGTATGAAAAAGGAAAAATAGAAGGGTGTGTATGTGGAGGAGAGATAAATTATTTATTTAATAGAAGGTTGGGGTGTGGAAGGGCATGGATAAAGATAGTCTAATTACTTCACTAACTAACAATAATAAAATAATACAACATTACTATTGATTTGATATGACAAAGTGGGATATCTCAAGTGATTAGAGCACCACTATCTAGGTCTTAGGTCCTGGGTTCGAGTCATGGGGAGGGGAAAAAAAGGGATGGGTACTATTTAACTTCCATTTCAGTCATGGGGAGGGAAAAAAAATGGATGGGTACTATTTAACTTCCATTTCTATTTCTATTGATTTGATATAAAGTTCTCCATCCACATCTATTGATTACTTTCATCCATACATTCCCATTCCCATTCCCATTCCCATTCCCATTCCCATTCCATCAACCACCCTCCCTAACCAAACAAAGTCTCATTGTTTTCAAGTGTGGTTTTCAAGTGTGCATAATAACAGTCAAAAGAGAGAGAAGGTAGACTTATGAATAACATGATGATACCACATGCATGCCACAAATTACACTACCAAACAAAAGGGTCATATATTGGTGTAGACGGCAGATCTATTTAGTAACAATTAATACCTCTCAAAAAAAAAAAAAATAGTAACAATTAATATAAAACAAAAAATCCATGCCCTAAATGTTCTTATTAATTAATGATCAAATACTAAATGAAATATAAATTGTAACCTACTATATCGCTCATTCAATTCATAGGTAATTAATTTAGGAGAAATTTAATCAAAAGTAGTAGAAATTAAAATACATGAATTAGTTAGAAAGAAACATTCAAAGAAAAAAAAAGAAGAAAGAAAGAGTACTGACCAGTGAATTGTGGTGTTTCTTGCAACCTTATTAGTGACCTTTACTTGGACATTGTCACCTTCATTTACATTGATGGTTGGCCCTGGATACTCCCCATTCACTGTCAGCATTGTCTTTGTATGGCAAAGTCGTGTTATACTCTTCCATTCTACCTGCAATTCATTTTAATATGCATAAACTAAATCACAAAACACACGGACTAAATCACATTTGGCCCCAATTTTTTTTTGTTTTTGAAATCGTACAATTTCAGTCCCAATTTCTCCAAAAATACAAAACGAGATGCAGTTTTGGTGGTTTGGGGCGGAGTGGACTTTCTGGGGACTAAGGGCAAAATTTTGGGACCAATTAAGTATGATTTAAACTCGAAAACACACACACAAAGATAGCTCACATTGAACTGAAACTTCTTTATGTTGGATGTAGAAGAAGAAGAAGAGAGAAGTTGCATTGCAAGTAACCAAGTTGTAAGCAAAAGGTGGTGAGATAAGCCCTCCATTTTTAATACTATATATTTAGCTTGTACATGACATTCCCTTATTTATATATAATAGGGAGTGGAGTGGTGTAATTCTCGACTAAACTACTTATATATATACACACACATTGTAAATTAAATCATTGTAATATTTCTTTTGGTGCATCTTTTATCATTCGGACTATTTATATTAATTTAATTAATCCATATATAACTAGGCCATACCGTGAGAGAAAAATATTATCATGATATGTCGAATTTTCAATAGCTATATGAATTTGGATGTTTCAATAAAGGTTTGCAATAAGCCATAGAGGCCCTCAAAGAATGAGGTGTGCATATACAACAATGATAAAATTGTTTATTGTAGCATAAAGTAACTTTTCTATTTTGGTCGTTGGTGTGTGATAAAATTCAAGCAAAATGATTGCTATATGTAAGGAAGAAGAAATGGATGAATATTGTATCTAAATATCTATGTTTTGAATGGATGGCATGCTGTCTGAAAATGAAATGGGAAATATAATTTTACGACATCAATTATGAGTATGTGCTTGGGCTCTCAATTGCACACGTCACCGTTCTAATTCGGTCCAAATACTATGACGATTTTTTTAGCTTTTTTATTCTAGGGGGTGTATTGGTTGTGGATTCTGTAGGATTTTTTTGGACTTTCAAAGTTTGGGGGTATTCAATTCGGATTTTAAAAAGTCTTTAAAAATTCTGAGTTAAAAAGTCTTTAAAAATCTTTAGGTATTCAATAGTCTGGATTTTATTGGATTCTCCTAAAAAAATATAAATAAATTGCACTATCCAAAATCTCTTCTAAAAACAAGAGATTTCAACGGATTCTCTCAAAAAACTCCGAAGACTAAAGATCAGAAGTATGAATGACAATATTGACCCCACCCGCGGGTACCCACCCCACCCGCAAGCTTTGTGTCAGGTCAGATTCGTCCCGTATTGAGTATGAGTCGGGTTTGGGTCTTATGCCCGACCCGCGGGTATTCGTCCCGCCCCGAATTAATATATAAATTATATATATATATATATATTTATTGGTAAAATAAATTATATATATATATATATTTTTTATTATTTATCACTGTCAAATCTATGAAAATTCATATAAATCAATAAAATAAAAAAAGTCAATCAAACTCTACATGAACTCTATTTAAAGTTCAAAAAAATCAAATAGAATCTCAATTGAATACACCGAAAACACTGAAATTTCTAGCATTCCTTTTTCTATTTTTTACGAAAGTTTTTTTTTTTTTTGAAGCATTTTTTTACGAAAGGTTAAAATAATGAAATGTAACAACAGAATTATTCATTAATTAAGGAAAGTGGATATATTTTGTAGTCTCAATTGTCAGGAGGCGACCTGACATGTGTTGTCAGTGTTGAGACAGACTTCTAAGTTATCTGGGCCTCATAAGATATGAGGTTCATTGAGAAAGCCCAATAAGTGAAGGACCCATCTTGGGCTAAAGACTCAAAAAAAAAAAACTCCAAAAAAAAAAAAAAAAAAAAAAAACAACCTGACATATTTTCGACAAAATTGCTCGAAAATAAACACTATCGTCGACAAATTGAAATTGATGTCGACGATAATGTTTATTTCCGAACACTTTTTGTCTAAAAAATTTAAAAAAAAAACAAAAAAAAAAAACATGTGTCATATAGGGTTCAAGCAAGCGGCGACTGAGCGATGGAGGAGGGGCGTCCTCTTCTTCCCTTCAACCAGTCGCCCCCATCGCCGCCTGCCGCTGTCACCTTGGGTAGGGATCAAGCAGGGCAGCGGGGAGGAGGAGGTGGTGGCATCGTTGGATGAGGGAGGGCCGCCGCCGCTGTCGAATGTTGCAGAAAAAAGACAAAAGAAAAAGGAAAAATGTGTCGTCAAGGTCGGGCAGCGGGCAATGGAAGGAGGAGGGGACAGCGGCAGGCGGCGATAGAGGCGACCGGTTGAAGGGAAGAAGAGGTAGGGGTGGGAGGAAGAATGAAGAAGAGGAAAAAATTACTACTCCGATATTAAGTACATTTATCATGGACAATTTGAAGAGAAAATGACATATTAAGTATTTTGTGGGAAATACATCTAACACAAGCCACCTTAGGTGGTTACGCGTATAGGAGAATATATTTAACAAAATTGGAGGGGTTTATAACCCAAACCATTTAGTAGTCTAGTGAAGCAAACTTTAGTCAATAAGTAAATAATACTTCAATACTTGTTTTTTTGTATGCGTTATATTCGATAATAATAATCTAAACAATATCACAAAAACTCGCAAATCCTTCATAGTTAAATAGACCTTTCAAAAAAAAAGTGTGCATACACAATTAGAAAAAATTGCTTTTACATATGTGTTACTATAGAAACAAGTCCTTTCAAAAAAAAAAAAAAAAAAACTATAGAAACAAGTATGTTTTAATGTAAGGACTATTAACACATATTTATTATTAACATGTGTAAGGTATTTAAAAATTCTGTTACTATATAAACATAAGTGATATTGTAAGAAGAATGTATGCTAGTGTATGAACAAAACGTTATAGAATATAAATAAAATACACAAATTAAAGAGATGAAGAAAAAATATAGAAAATACAATAAAATAATAGTAAACAAAGATTTGAAGAAATTACTGTAAAAAACAATTAAAAGTCAAGAGAATGGATGATTGCGACAAAGAATTGAGAATATAGTGTTTTTGTTCTAACAATAATGCATACTTATCTTTAGAGTAACACTATTTATCATTATAATAATCATAGATCAATAATCATTTTTTTAAGAACAATTCATCTTAAGAAGGGTCCTCGAATTTTTGTCATTTTCACCTACAACATTTTACAAGAGACTCAAACAAATAGTGTATCTATCATCAGGACCAAATTTTACAATAGTGTATCTATCATCAGGACCAAATTTGAGTCCTCCTTATTAATTGTAGATCAACAAATTAATTTACTGCCTAGTGTTTTTTTGAAGATGTTAACTTCGTGTTATACTCTTCCACTCAACCTGTAATTCATTTAATATACATAAATTAAATAACAAAACACAGGTGCTAAATCACATCTCGTCCCAAATAAACAATTTAGTCCCCTTTAAAAAAATATATATACAATTTCTTTGAAAAAATGTGAAACGATGCTGTTTTGATGACGTTTGGTGGTTTTCGGTGGAGTTGACTACGTGGCGTCAAAATAAATTTTACATTTGTGGGCATAAATGCAAAATATATGTGGATTCCAAGTAGTCAACTCTGTCGAAAACCACCAACACGTTTTAGTCACGTGTGTCAAAACAACACCGTTTTTTTTTTTTTCAACGAATTTAGGCTCGAAATTGTACAATTAAAAAAAAAAAAACACACACACACACACCCAGTTATATGTATATGTATGTGTGTGAAAAAAGTAGAGAGCTTACATTGAACTGAAACTTCTTTATGTTGGATGAAGAAGAGGAAAGCAGTTCCATTGCAAGTAACCAAATTGTAAGCAAAAGGTGGTGAGATAAGCCCTCCATTTTTAATTATCATATATATCTAGCTTGTACATGACATCCCCTATTTATAGGGAGTGGACTCACATTTTATCTTACGGTCTCACTAAATGCATTTTACACTTCATTTAATCACAAAAATACGCTTTCTTTATTTGAATCACAAAAATACGCTGATCAAAGTACAAAATGAGTAAAAATTATTTAATAATGCCATATATATATAAAACTAGGCCATACCGTCGTCAGGGAAAAATACAGTATATATTATCATGAGGAATTTCCAATAGCTATATATAGGAATGAAAAGCTTTGGATCAAGATTTTTGGATGTTTCAATAAAATGTTTGCAATAAGCCATGGATAACCGCAAAGAACGAGTCAGGTGTGCAGATACAGCAGTGATAAGATTCTCGCATAAAGTAGCGCGCTAAGTTGATTGGTGTGAGATACACAATCTAACCAATATGATTGTTGTATACTTTTTTTTTTTACTTTCGTATGCTTAAACTTTGATGATATTTTATGTAAAGTTGTATGGAGTGATTTAAGTATGAATTTTAAATTTACAATCTAAATTCACAACACTTGTTTGAATTAAAAAGTAAATAAATAGATTTCAAATACTTAACATCTTATTTTAATAAAATTGTGAAAATTTTAAATTCTCACTAAAATCATGTAATTTGAAATCGATTTATTTTTAAATTCTTTAATTTAAAATATTTACTCAAATCAAATCCTCTCATTCAAACACAATATAGAGTTGTTCGTGAAAAATGAAAGAAAAGTAAATAGGTTCAAAGAAAAAGTGTAAGAAAAGAAAAAAAAAGGTGGAAAGTGAAAAAATAATGTGTGAATTGATTTAATGTTTAAAATGACAAATTGTAAATTTTAAAGAGAAACAGAAAAGTATAAGGAAATAATCAATAAAATTGATTAATTTTATTTAATCATGTTTGGGATGCATTATGCCATGTCATGAGAAATATAAATGTCAATTAGAATCTATTGGGAGTGTATATATTAGTGATACTTTTACGTATTCTATATTTTTTACATTATCATTAAATTAATAAATAGGAGAGGAAGTGTGGTTAAAAATCCGGAGGTGTAGATAACCGTTCCCAATATACGAGTATATTTTAGGTAGACATCCGGCAAAACCGGCGGTTTGGTAAACCGTCGGTTACGGTTCAAAAACCGAATCGTAACCGGAAAATGGCGGTTCGGTTTCGGTTGCTAGTTTTGGTAAACCGAAACCGCCGGTTTTCCGATTTTTTTATATTTTTTATTTTTTTTAATACACAATTCTTCTATTTTTTATATATAAATTTAAGTTATATAATTTTTATTAAATTATAGTAATGTAGTTTCTAAAAAAAGAGTTGAAACGAACAAAAAACGAGCGAAAACGAGCAAAAAACGGAGAGAGAAAGAAAAAAAAAAAAAAAAACCGCCTAACCGGCGGTTAGAAAACCGTAACCGTAATCGGCGGTTTGCCGGTTCGGTTTCGGTTACAAAAAACATAAAACCGAAACCGCCAGTTTCTTCCGGTTGAACATGTCTAATTTTAGGACATTAATTCTGAATAGTCGACAAAGTGGGATAGCTCAAGTGGTTAAAACACCACTATCTAGGTCTTAGATCCTGGGTTCGAGTCATGGGGAGGGGAAAAAATTCTGGATAGTCGGTAAGATCAAGACACTATGTGCTCGGGCTCTCAGTTGTACATTACACTAATTCTAGATTTTTTTATACACCAACTAATATATGTTAAAATAAAAGTTAAAAAAATTGAAAATCGCTAGTTGTGCAATTTTAAACTCTCTAAACGGTCCAATTTGTTATACTTAAAAGTCTTAGTAATATTAGTAGTAGTCATAATGAAACTAGACACAATTAAAATTCATCAATTTGCACAAAAAAAAGATAATAATCATAGTAATCTCTTCAGATAAAGAAGAAAAAAGAAAAGAATAATGCATGTGTTGTTGAAATTTGAAATTTAAATAATCTCTAAAAAAAACGTGAATGATATGATTCTCTATTATTCGAATTTTACTTTTTTTATTTCTATTAATAATAATCTCTAAAAAAAAGGGCCACCTAAATGACTTTTAATTTCATTTTCGTGTAAGCATGTAAATTTACAAGAAGTCTGGTCGACAATCTAACCCCATATTTGGATGAATGGCTAAAACAACTACATTATGGGGATGTTTACAAATTATACTCACAGTTTAAAAGCACTTCTCAGAAGTTAAAGTTATGAGTGACTAGCTTTAAAAAAAAGTGATTATGCCCCGCAAATTGAATTTGCAAACGACCCTTAAGTTTTTTTTGGTATCAATTGTGAACACACCAAACAAAAAAGGGTCTGACTATATGCACCTCCATTTCGGAGAGATACTCCCCCTTTTAATTTATTAATTAAATAATAATATAAAATACCTAAAATACCCTTTAATTAAAATACTACTATTAAATGGACCCCTACTTCTATTTGCACCCCTACTTAACATTTAAGCTCTGCAACAACTGCCACCACTTTGTGCCACTGCCGGCACCACCACCACCACCACCACTTTGTGCCACTGCCGGCACCACCACCATAATTTAAAAATATCTCCGAATTTTTTTTTTTTCGACAAACCAGTGTCGACCGTATACACTCTCGTCGACAACAATTTATCGACGAGATTATATATGGTCGACCTTCAAAGATCGAAAAAAATTATTATTTTTTTCAAAAAAAGAAATCGACACTGTATTGTCGACGGTATAAATTTCCGTCGACAACGATTTATCGACGAAAATGTATATGATCGACATTCAAAGGTCGAAAAAAAAATCGATCATAAATGGTTGATCATATGCACTCTCGTCGACAAATTGTTCTTGACGAGAGTGTATATGATCGACCATTTATGGTCGAATTAAAAAAAAAAAAAAGGAAAAACAAATTACTGAACAAAAAAAAAATAGAAAAAAGAAAAAAAAATTACCTGTGGATGGGGACGGTGGCGGAGGCCGCGGCAGATGGGGGCGATGGCGGATGTGGGCGGTGGAGGAGGCCGCGGCGGCGGAGGAGGGGGGCGCGATGGTTGAAGAGAAAACGAAAAAAAAACACAGACAAAAAAAAAAAAAAAAAGGGGCAATGGGCCGCGGCGGCTGGGGCGAGGGCTACGGCCGGCGTCGGATGGACGGGGGAGAGGGAGCCCGGCCGCGACGGAGAGGGAGCCCGGCCGCGACGGAGAGGGAGGAGGGGTGGCCGCGACGAGGAGAGGGAGGAGGAAAAATACAGAAAAAAAAAAAAAAGGGGAGAGGGCCGCAGCGGCTTTGGCGGGGGAGGGGTCACGGCGGCGGCGGACGGGGGGAGGGGGTGGCGCGACGGGGAGGGGTCACGGAGGCGGCGGCGGACGGGGGAGGGGGTGGCGCGACGGGGAGGGGGAGGAAAATCACAGAAAAGAAAAGAAAAGGGGGAAAGAGGCAGGGGCGAAGACGGATGTCGCTAGTGGGGCGACGGCGGCGGCGGTGGCGACGGCGAGGTTGGGGAGGAAATGAGAGATGAAGATGAAGATGAATATGAAGGTATGAATTAGGGTTTTGATGTGTTAATTAGGTTTAGGGGGTGTGGGTAGTAATAGGAATTTATAGAGTAAAGGGCATTATTGACAATTAAGGGAGGGTGTGTCCAATTTTAGGGGTAGTGTATAAATCGGGGGAGTGCATCTCTCCGAAATGGAGGTGCATATAGTCAAACCCAACAAAAAACCAGGTTTCTAACTTTCTATGTATCTAGTGGGCTTCGATATGACTTTAGTTGAGAAAGCCCAATAAGGGGTCCGACTATTTACAACTCCATTTGCGTTGAGAACACTCCCCCCTATGGATTTAATAATAAAATAATGAAGTAAAAAACCAAAAATACCCTTTAAGTCATATTAAACTACTAAATGCACCCCCACCTTTAAACCTAAGTTTTATCCATCCTCCGCCGCCACCGCCGCCACCACCACCACCACCACCAAACACCAAACACCAAAATTTCTCCCCAAACAACAAAATTTCTCCCCAAACAAAAAAAAATTCAACATAAAAAATTTAACTTTTTTTTTAAGATTTCGACAAACCAGTGTCGACCATATTCACTCCCGTCGACACTGGTTTGTCGACAAGATTGTATATGCTCGACATTTGTTGATCGAAAAAAAAAAAAAAAAAATTTTAAAAACTCGTCGACAACTTTAGGTCGACCAAAAATACACTCGTCGACACCCTGTTGTCGACGGAGTGTATTTGGATCGACCTAAAGTGGTCGAAAGGTAAGAAAAAGAAGGGAAAAAAAAAAACAAAAAAAAAACAAACCTGGATTTGGATTTGGCGATGGACTGCTCGGCGAGGGAGGGAGGGGACTGGCTCGGCGAGGGAGGGAGGAGGAGGGGGGAGGGAGGGGACGGCCGCGGCGGCCGCGCGCGGCCGCGATCTGTTGTTTGTTTTTTTTTTTTTTTACAGGCTGGGGGTGGGGGCGACGGTTGCGGCGAGGGAGGAAGGGGGTGGCGTCGCCGGCGGTGGTGGTGAGGGGTGGGGGAGAAGATGAAAGAAGAAATGGAGGAGGAAGAAGAAATGAAGGAGGAAGAAGATGGAGGATTTGGAGGAGAAAGTAGGGTTTAGGGGGGGTGTGAGTAGTAATTGGAATTATATAAGAGAAGGGCATTTATGACAATTTGAGGGGGGTGCATCAGATTTTAGTGAGGGGTGCGTCCAGAGGGGGAGTGTTCTCAACGCAAATGGAGGTGTAAATAGTCGGACCCCCCAATAAGTGAACCCCTCTTGGGCTAAAGCATGGTCCATCAACCCGCTGAGTTGGAATTTAAGAAGGGGTTGAGGTATATACCCCTCCAACTTTGTTAGATACACTCCCCTTTCCATTTTATTAATTAAATGTGTATGTAAAATACCATATTTACCTTTTAGTAAAATTTATAAAATGTTATAGATACATACACTCCTTACTTAAAACACTAAACCTAATTTTATACAAAATCCTAACCCTAATTTTACTTTCCGACAGCCTCCACCTCCACTACGGCCACAACCTCTGGCGTCACCCATTCAAAATAAATTCAGAAAATTAAAAAAAAAATAGTTTTTTTCGACCAACCAGTTGGACGACCGTAGAATATATCGTCGACTAATTATAGTCGACAAAAAATCCCTCGTCGACAACATTGTATCGATAAAATTAAAAAAATTAATTTTGGACAAGAAATGTCGACCAAAAACATTATGGTCGACAAATTGTTGTCGACCATAATTTTTTTGGGAGGGTTGGGGGAAGAAATGAGGAAATTAGGGTTTTTATGAGGGATGTGCTTTTATCATACCAATTTTTAAGATAAAGGGGTATAATAGACAATTTAGGGAGAGTGCATCTATCTTATATATACTTTAATGGGAGTATATGTATCGGGAGAGTGTATCTAACAAAGCTGGAGGGGTATGTACCCCAACCCTTTAAGAAGAGCAGAAACACGATAGTCCAGTGAAGCATCATTTGTGGTTAAATAGATCTTCTAAAAAAAATAAATCGTGCATGGACCATTAGAAAAACTCGCTCTTAAGTTTACGTTTATAGGAACAAGTATGTGTTACTGTAGTCTGTACCAACATGTATAAAGTCCCATAATTAGACTCACCCAATCAATAGTGTGTATTACCAGTTTGAAGATGTTAACTTCGTGTTTTCATTCTAATCTATGCTTAAATGTAAATTAAATTAACACTTTCCACCTAATTATAATTTAATTTACCAACTTTAAACGAGGTTGTAAATTACTTTTGTGAAGTGTCCATTTTGTGGCAACTGAATTTTGCATTCAAAGTGATGGACATGTCACGAGACATTGTTCCTTATTGATGTTGCAGCATGTATGGTGATTGTGATAGGAATTACAAATAATAATCCAATTTATGGCAACTCAATTGCCCATGTGAATGTCACCTCCCTATACCCTATCTTACAAATATCTTGTCATTCAACATTAGTTTTTCTCTATTTCATATACAACTTGTGTTTCCACTTTAATTTTCATATCACAATCAATTCTTGCAAGTTGCAATTCAAACATCAATATGGAGTAATTATTTACGACAAAAATTGTGAAAAAATCGCATACATGAGATGATGTAATGTCAGATGAGTTGTGTGATAGATATTAAATTTATTCTATCACTTACCTACTAATTCATTTTTTGACTAGTTGATAAGTTTTAAGTTTTAACATGTTTTTTGAAACAATTTCACATAAGTGTGTGTTTTCTCTCTTCAAAAATTAATCATACACCTTGTGTCTACATACAATCTGTGAAAAAATAAATTACCAAAAACATAGCTTCAAAATTACAGTAAGGGCCCTTGACTATAAAAAAAAAATATCACAAATATTTCAACATGTGAGATGGTTTTATATAAAAAAATAAATCTTCATCTTAGTGTTTGAGTATTTAATTAAAAAAATGTAGCCTTATTAGCTATTGGGATGTTTAAGGGGGGATATTTAAAATTGACAAATTAATAGGACTAAAAAATTGTTTGGGGAGGTGATGTTTCGTAGTATGTTTTATTATAGCATTATGTGGGAGGTGATGTTTCGTTTGTTTTATTATAGAGCATCATTAATTGAGTACAAATGGACACCACAGAAATTAAATTTATCTCAATACCTAAAATACGAATTATGTGGAAAACAATTCACCAATATAAATGATATATGTCATTTTCATCCTGAAAAGTAGATATTATATTATTGTGTGAGAGATGAGATATTGTAGAATTGTAAAATGGAATCCATTGATGGAAAGCTTGAAAGCTTGATTGAGTTTACAAAATGAAGAAGAAAGAATCTGTTAACTTCCAGCAGGAAGATACAGTAGTATATATATACTAATCACCTCTAAACTAACAAACTAAACTGCTATTAACAAACTAACCAACTAACACTAATATCACACCTAATTAATGAGTGTATTTCCAGATATGGAAAGTGTATCTACTAACCCTTTATACCCCCCTCAAAATGGGAGTGTATATCCAACATGCCCATTTTGGATTTGTGCACCATGAATGGAGTTGGTGAAAGAGGCTTTGTTAGGATATCTGCAAGGTTATCTTCAGTAGGGATATGGATGAGAGTAAGAAGCCCTTCTTGAATCTTTTCTCTTGTGAAATGGTTGTCCAAAGCTATGTGTTAGGTTCTTTGGTGGAGGCAAGGATTGTGAGCAATGGAGAATGCACTCTTACTATCTGTGTACATGTTGGAAGGAGTAGAATGTTGAACCTTCAAATCTGCAAGGATGTAGTGTATCCATTGGAGCTCACAAGTAGTGGAAGCTAAGGCTCTATACTCAGCCTCAGCACAAGATCTGCTAACAGTGGTCTGCTTCTTTGATTTCCAAGATATCAGGGAGTGTCCAAGATATATGCTGTACCCTGTAATGCTTATTCTTGTGTGCACACATCTAGCCCAATCAAAATCTGAAAAGGCATGAAGTTTAAAAGTGTTATCAACAGGATAAAAAAGGCCAGTTCTAGGGTTGCTCTTTAGATATCTTGGAACCCTATGAACTGCTATTAAGTGGGAATCAGTGGGACTTTGCATGAATTGACTCAAGGTCTGAACAGCATAAGAGATATCAGGCCTTGTAACAGTTAAGTATAAAAGTTTTCCCACTAATTTCCTGTATTGTTCAGGCTGTGCAAGAAGAGGAGAGTGAGTATCAAAAGTAATTTTGGAATCCATTGGGGTGGAGCAAGGTTTGCTTCCCAAGTATCCAGAATCATGAAGTAAATCAAGAGTATACTTTCTTTGACAAAGAGTTAGGTCTTTACTATTTCTGCCAATCTCAATGCCCAAGATATACTTTAAAGGACCAAGATCCTTAATAGTGAACCTGCTGTGTAAGTGTGCCTTGATGGACTGAATTATAAGAAGATTAGTCCCAGATATAATGAGGTCATCAACATAACAAAGTATAGAAGTGAAATCAGTACCATTGTGTCTAGTAAACAAAGAGGTGTCAGCTTTGGACTGTATAAAACCAAGAGATAGCAAAGAAGTGGTTAATTTAGAAAACCACTGTTTGGAGGCTTGTTTTAAACCATAGAGACTTTTGTTTAATCTACAGACTTTGTTATTAGGAGAAGGAATGAGACCAGGAGGGGGGACCATATAAATCTCCTCATCAAGATCACCATGTAAGAATGCATTATTAACATCTAATTGATGAATATGCCAATTTTTAGAAATAGCAACAGCCAATGGAATTCTTACAGAAGTGATTTTAGCAACAGGGGAGAAGGTGTCAAAGTAGTCTATGCCCTCTTGTTGTGTATACCCTTTGACAACTAACCTAGCTTTGTACCTCTCTATACTGCCACCAGATTTATACTTAATCTTGTAAATCCATCTACAGCCTATACAATGTTTGTCATTAGGAAGATTAACTAGAGATCATGTGTTATTTCTATTTAGAGCATCTAATTCCTGATTCATAGCAGAAACCCAATTGATGTCTAAAGCAGCTTGCTTATAAGTTTTGGGTTCTTGAATTTGGGATATAGAGGCAATAAACTTTTTATAAGAAGGTGTAAGCCTATTAGTAGACAAAAAAAATTGTATAGGATATTGTTTTCCAGCAGATGAAGAAAGAAGTTTAGCATGATCAAGAGAGGCAGGTAAAGAAGTCTCATAAACTTGTAAGTAAACAGGTTGAAATTTAATTTTAGTGGGTGAACTTGAATTTAATTTTAGTGGGTGGTGTGGCCAGATGGTTCACGGACGGTTACTTGTAACATGAATATAGATATAAAGACATAGCAGGATGTGACATTTTTCTAAAAAGGAACACTAATAATTAAGTACGTATATCAATACGTCCCTGTCAAAAATAAAAAAGTATATCCATACGTCACCACGCAATCTTCCTTAAATATAAGGGTACTAAACCCTGCAAGTAATCGTCCGTGAACCATCTGGCCACACCACCCAATAAAATTAAATTCAAGTTCACCATTTTAGAAATTAGTTAAAAAATGCATGAAAATAAATATGTCATTTTCATCCGGAAAAGTAGATATTATATTATTGTGTGAGAGATGAGATATGGTATAATGTTTGATGGACTAATTCAGTTTAATTTTTTTAATTTCTAATTAATTTATGAATTTTAATCAGCTTTGTAAGAGACTGTCAATCTCAATTGATTCACCAACTATAATTCATTTCAATTTACAAATTCAAGAGGTTGAAATTATTGGCCTTATCTGTAGTGAGATTCATGAATGGCTAGGCCAACCAAATATTGGAGTATTACTATTAATTAACAGTCAGTTCAGTGTAAAGTCGTAATCGACTCTATTATTTCCCTTTTCAATTATGTCTTCTTCCTCTACAACAAGTTTACCCAATTCTACTCCAACCACTCAATCTTAAATACCACATCCGGAAATTTTATTTAAATTATCAGTGCATTCTTTCTATTATTTTATCACTACTCCATCTTTACATTTTTTTCAATCTAAATAAATTTTTTTTTTTTTTTTTTGGTAAACTATTATATTTCATATTTAATTACTCCATATTTTCCGACCTTTTAATCACACCACCTCTAATATATCTACATATTCTATTATTTTTTTAATCTACATGCTCAACAATGATTTATCAAGCTGTTGATTGCAGACTTGCAGTCTTGAATTTTAAAAACAACTTCAAGTTGTTTCATGAAGTTGGAGTTGTTTCATGAAGATTATGATCTACAAATTTTATCGCGTTGATTTTACTGTTCGAACAACCTATTTGACCCTGATCGAGTTCAAAGACGTGACAACGTCTGTTGACTGGCTGCCTTGAAATACTACTTTTGGTGTCCGGATATTTTACCATATGATATTTGATACAACACACTTTTAGATATATATGTTGATGATAATGAGAAAAGAAAATCAATTGTAGGAAAAGTGCATTGGAAGTCAGGCATCAGAAAGGAAATACAGTTCAAAGTGAGGGACGAAAACGAAATTTAATGCAAGTTTGATATGATTAAATCAACTCTTGTTTTAATTTGCACCTACTCTCCTGCATATGCCACACTTCCTCCTAATAAATTATTTTGGAATAATACTCAAACCCAGTACTATTAATCTATGTAATTAACTATAAGTTTGACCATATGACATTGATAACTCCTAGAAACAAATATATCCAAATAATCATTACTGTATTTCCTAACACTGCATAGTAAAGTTACAAGAAAAGATGATGCGAGTGAACTCGATCGGATTCACTTTGAAATCCATTTTTTTTAGTGTAATATGGTTAAAAAAAAAAATGCACCGTGAATATTATAGAGTACAACAGTGACATTTTAGATGCATAATAATGATACTTAAAAAAATAATCACTTAAACTGAATTCACATAAAAAAATTACAAATGCAAAGTAAGGTAAAAAATCTAACCATAAAGTTCAGATCGACAATTAAGAGAACTCACATAATCACAAGAAGCTCTAGCAAATTTGTGTATTAAGAGTATAAAATAGACATCCATTTTAACAAAAAAAATTATGCAAAACACGTAAAGTTGAAGATTGAACTTAAATAAGCAATCTTTTGTATAAAAAAATAAATATGTACACAACATTCAAAAGGAAACATATGGATGCAAAACTTAGGAATATCAATATGGCGAGTCTAACTTATTTTTTGTTTTGCATTGAAACAATATATATTTGTAAAAACAAATACTCTCTAAATCAACTAAAAAGTATTGCAAAACTTAGGAATATCAATATGGCGAGTCTAACTTATTTCATTTTATAATAATAATGTTATTATTATTTTTACGTTACAATAAATCTCCACTACTGCAACACCTTTATTTTTTCTATTTTTAAAAAAAATCTCCGTTTAAAATAGTATAAACATATTTTGTATATGTCATTCTTTGAATGGAGATTGAAATGGAGTTACCGGAGGATATGAAGTTCGAGGGTTTAATTATGAAACAACCAAACGAACGCCACATTCATTAATATTATTATTATTATTATTATTATTATACCTTCTCTCTCTCTCTCTCTGTACTCTCCTCCACTCTCTCCCCACCATAACCAAACTCTCACACTTCACTTCCCCCAAAAAACATTCTGAAAGCCATGTCCCTAGGCATCATATTCTTCTCCACTTTCCTCTTTTCCACATTCGCCCTCCCCATTTTACCCGACCCTGACCCGGCCACAGTCCAAACCCAAACCCTCAACCGCCCCCCACCCGCCACAATCCCCGCCTTCCCGGAGCAATCCGCCGCATCCGGCTGCCCGCTCGACCTCACCGAAGACCTCTTCAACGGCATTAAATCCGCCTGTGGCTCCAAACCCCACCACCGCCCCGATCCCAATTCCTACTCCGGCCAGCTCCACCGCAGCCGATGCTGTCCCGTTCTGGCCGCCTGGCTCTACTCCGCCTACTCCAAAACCGGATTAAGCCCCACCGCCAGGTCCCCGCCGCAAACGGCGTCGTTCGACATGCCGGTTCTCCCCGATGATTCGGAGACGTGCGTGGACACATTGGAGAAGGCGTTGGGTAACAGAGGCATTGAGTTGCGTAGGCCCAACGAAACGTGCGACGTCGTTTACTGTTACTGTGGGATCAGGTTGCATCCGTTCACCTGCCCCGAGGCGTTTTCGGTTAACGCGCGTGGGATGTTGGTGGGAGGAAAAGCGGTGAAAAAGCTGGAGAGAGATTGCTTTAATGGCGGATATGCTGGTGGTGGGCTTGGAGGTTGCTCCAAGTGCCTTACCACCCTTAATCTGGTAACTACTTAATCTTAATTAACCACATTTATGAATACATTAAAAACAAATAGAAGGATGCATATTAATTGAGGGATAAATTGCAAAACAAGACTCGTCTCAGCCACTAATTGCACTCTTTTCGACTGTTTTAAACTTTTAAATTGTTGCAAAAATAGACTTGGGCAAATTTGATAGCAAATCAGGGGTATCTCCGTCAATTCATATATCCCCTGTTTTGCCCTCGAATTTATCCGAGATTTTTTTGCAATAATTTAAAAGTTCAAAATTCTGTACTTGTCCAGTAAAAGTGGTCTTAGAAGTGTGAATTCCTCATTATTTAAGAAAATTAATTACGGAGTACCATTTTTTTTTAATTTCTTGCCATGTCTATACTCTTAAAATTTTAATATTTAGTTAAAAAAATGATAGAAGAAATAGGTAAAACATTTAATTAATTTATGAAAAATAGGAGAATTTGCCTTCTGTACAATTTCAAAACCACTTTAGGCTCAATGTTTTTAAGCCACGGATGTGTCCAGCAATTATCCCCCTATATAAGTAAAGTAATAACCAAAAAATGAGAGATAAAAATGTGTGAAAGTATGCTTGTTTTTTTAGCTTTTGCACCTTAGCGGGGAGCCAGTCACATGCTAGTCATTTTCCATAAAGTGCCCACCTTTTTTGGCTTTATCTGTTTCCTACAATCATATCATCATTCTGGCGTAAATAATCATGTTTAGGAGTATTTGATAATGAAAGTGATTGTAAAATCTTGTTACGGAAATATTTTTAAATCCATTGCTGAACATCACCAACTATTGACAGTTTTTCTATGGCTTAGATAGCACTGTCCTACAATGCTTTAATGTAATTGAGCCACAGTGCGTGTAGGGTAGCATATAAAACTAAGTAATGTGACTCTGCAGTATTATTGAGACTGTACAATTAAGTAAAATCCAAAATCGTGAGTCCACACTTCCAGTTCTGCCTCTTCAATATAAATGTAAATTTCTGAATTAAAAAATGATTTGTGCCACTATAGATTTTATAAGAATGTGTGCCACTGCCAGGGCATGTTTCCTCATCAATTAAGGGTTTTGACTGAATAAGCTCGGAGGTTAATTATCTCAGTTTAGTGTCTCCAAAATTTCTTAGTTGTTTTGTTCTAATCTAGGAATAAAAGATGGTTGTTGGTTGAGGAATAATGGAGAATTAATGGTTAATCAAAATGAAGTAATGATTATCTTATTTCAGTCTCATTACTTCATGCTACCTCCATTCCACTTTAACCGTTGCTTTTAGGGGGTGTTTACTTTGGGCTTTGGGTGGTTTTAAAAATCGGATTTTTGAAATCCTTGTATTATTATATCATTGTTTGCTGAAATTAGTTGATTGTGTAATGATTAAATATATTATATTATTATTATATTATTATATTATTATAGTATTATTATATTATTGTTGAGAAAGAATATAATGATTGGAGTAATATTATATAGATATAACTTTATTTCAAATCAATATGTTTGATAAGGGTGGTTTTGAGTGGATTTTGAAAATCGATTTTTAAATCCCGAAGTAAAACGGGTTTTGGATCTTGAAATCCAAAATCTGGTTTTTAAAACCAAAAGTAAACATCCCTTAGAGAAAAATATTGTTCCAGAAATATCTGTCGCCTTTGATTTTTGAAGAGATATTAAATATTTTGTTCCAACTTTACCCCTTAATTTTTGTGATAAGTAGGATAAATGATTCATTAATAACTTGTGTGAGGGAATATTAGTCAGTACATACAAATAATCATTAGTAGTATGATGTAGGTGAATTAAACACTACAATTACCCCTACACATACTTCCATTCCCATTGAGGAATTTTGAACCCTGAATCACTTCTTAGGTATAATTTCTAGTTTAGGCCTCTTGTGAGACAATCAAATTCACAGTTGTTTATTTTGCTTAATGTTTGCCAAGTACAGTGCAGATTCTTAGAAAACATTTTATCTTTACTAATTTTATGTGTGAATTTGTTGTGCAGCTGAATGGGGATAAAGCTGGAAGTAGCAACAAAACGGAGAGGACGAGTAAAATGCACGATCAGGACTGCGAGCTGATGGGCTTAACTTGGCTTTTAAACAAGGATCGATCTAGTTACATTCACACCGTGTCTGCTGTCTTAAGAGCCCTCATCATGAACACCAATGATGCTCCCGATCCCACCTTCTGCAGTCTCAACACCGATGGAATGCCGCTTGCCGTTGATTCTTCCCAAATCAGCAGTCAATCTTCCTCAACCATAACCCTTCATCACTGCTTTCTACCACTTTCTTTCTTGTATATGATCATTTTTGTCTTGCTCAGTCCTTATTAGATGCTAGCTAGTTTCTTTTTGTGATGCAAGTTTATTCTTTGTTTAGTGTGGGACAAAATTTGGTAATTTAGCTTGTATTTCGGTTGCCCTGTAAGTAAATACATGCATCATTTAATCCAACTTTGTGATTATTTCTTGGTTACTTACTTAGATCTTCTAATTTTGTGTTCAAACTACTTGATCAACAGTCTTGCTCTTGCACTCGGCACTCCACAAAAGACAAGAGTTGTAGAATATTACTTCAAGTATAAACAGAAAGAATCATTTCAAGTGGTTGCTATAGGTCCATATTGTTTTTGTTTTTTTTATCATTATTGTTGTCATTATAAAATTCATCTAAATTAACAACTGGATTGAGTTTCTTAAGTATATATTGACCAAAACTTGGTGCACCTTACACGAGTATAGAATTATGTTATATTTTGATAATTCAGGCATACTATTATTATTAAAAATATGATTATAATATTAAGTATGAATAGAGGAAATATTAAAATTGAGACTTATATTAGTATGTTAATTTGAAATTGACTTGATTGAATAATGAAAAGGTGGTAGTGGCAGCAGTGCACGATTCCAAAATCCAAATTACATGGCAGCTCGCTCTTGGTCTTGGCCTTGGGAGCCGATATCTCACATAAACAACTACTCCACAATATCTCACTTCTCAATTCCATATTTCCATAATTCCATTCCCTTTCCACTCTTGCTTTTCATCTCATCGCAATTCACAAACATATCCATCTCAAAACAAAATTGATTCACGAAAAGGAAGATAGCAACAACACAAGGAATGGCGCAGCTATCGGAAACATATGCGTGCGTGCCCTCGACGGAACGGGGCCGGGGAATTCTAATTTCAGGCGACCCCAAATCCAATTCAATCCTCTATTGTAACGGCCGATCCATCATCATTCGTTATCTGGACCGCCCATTGGAGGTGAAGGTCTACGGTGAGCACATGTATCCGGCGACGGTTGCGCGCTACTCCCCCAACGGAGAGTGGATCGCTTCCGCAGACGTATCGGGTACGGTTCGGATCTGGGGGACACACAATGATTTCGTCCTCAAGAAAGAGTTCCGGGTTCTCTCGGGTCGGATCGACGATCTTCAGTGGTCTCCTGATAGCCAGCGCATTGTGGCCTGCGGCGAAGGCAAGGGAACGTCCTTCGTTCGCGCATTTGTGTGAGCCTCTCTTTCAATACATGCCTATACAATGTTTTGTTTTAATAAATTTAAGATTGTTTGTAAGGGTTCTAACAATGCAATAGAGCAAACACAATGAACTAGTATTTCTATCTTTCTACCTGCTTAAATTTACATATATCTAATGAAGGGTGGGTATCACAATGACGCTGGTGCTGTTTAATGCTAATTCTGTAGGTCCTGGAAATGATTCGTTATCTTGGTTGAGTGGTTTGGGTGATGAGGAATGGGAATGGGAATTAAAATAGTGTATTATGAAGAAAAACATACCTCCAAAGTGAGGAATGAACCATTCCTCTCCTAAATGGGTGGAATGAGTTTCGTTCCAGGCTATAATCATTCCAATTCCAATATCATTCCTCTCTTAAATACCAATCACTTAAACTTTTCGGTGCTTACTCAGGCTAAAGTAATTCATGATGAGCTATGTGTTGGAAATATCATACATGTGTTGTCCCAAATCATAAAATTGGGTTGGCTAGTGTTAATCGGCTTGAATGTGTATGCTTTAATGTGGGCGACTGTGCAGTACGATTTACGAAGTTTCCTGAATTTCTACACTATGGCTTCAGTAGTTAAAATATATCCATACTCTGGCTCGTTCATTTCATTCCAAAGTATACCTGTAATTGATCAAATCTGTACGTCACCAAAGCTTAATATTAGGTTGGGAACATAGGTTGTTCCTTTTTATAATATGTGTCAAATGCAGCATCACTGAGTTGATGGTAAAAAGGCAATAAAGGTAATCAATATCGTTTAACTTTAAAAACCACTGCTGGTAGCATATTCTTCCTATATATTACTGGACACTTGTCTCTTTAATGTTTTGTCTGGTTCAAGAAATTATACACTTACCTTATTATTTTTTTAGAAACAAGTTTCTTGATGCTTTGGTCACTTGAAAAATGATATTGTCTTGCGGTTCCACCCACGACACCCGTCTTTCTTTGTTCTGCAATTAGCCGATTCCAAATCAGCGATATGTGAAAATTGTCTTGAATAATCCTAATAGTGTTGCATCTGACGCAGCTCTATAAAATAATTTTCAGCATTGTTACATTGCATGAACTTTTCACTTGGATTCCGAGTATCTTTAACAATTTTGGATCCTCTGAGACAAAAGATGTGATGAGATTGTCCTATTTCTATTCGCAGCAAATATCATAGCATTTTGAGCATTATATAGTTATGATGGTCATAATGAAACTCATGACCTTGTATGTATGTTTGTTATCCTATAATCACTTAATCAAGACTGTATTATCAGAAAAGGGCTTGACTGATAGGTCACAATGAAATGGCATTTTATTTTATGGGCAAAAAGTTTAATGGGAACTACATACTTTAAGCAACTTGTGTTTGATTACACTTTAAGCAACTTGTGTACTAACTTGTCTCTAGACTTTCAGTGAAAGCTCAAATTCAGTAAAATATAACCATCATGGAGGTGGGGGGGACCTGATCTTGAAAAACTCTGACGCCTGGGTAGCCTTAGCAAATCTATGATTTCCTATACTTCTCGTTAGTCATGCCAACTGTCTTCAAGCACTATGCACAACAGACTTCTCTTCTTAAAACTGTCCCAACTACCTTTTGTTTTACATATATTAGTATTATTATCTGAATGAATCAAGGCATTGTTATTAGTTCCATATGCACGGTGCATAAATCTTTCATCTGATTTTATTTGCAGGTGGGACTCAGGAAGCAATGTTGGAGAATTTGATGGACACTCAAGAAGGGTTTTAAGTTGTGCATTTAAGCCAACAAGACCATTCCGAATTGTAACATGTGGCGAGGACTTTTTGATCAACTTTTATGAAGGACCTCCCTTTAAGTTCAAGCACTCACACAGGTTTAACATAGCTTCTGTTTACTGAATTACAGCTTGAAGCCCTTATGTTCGTTATCCACGTAAACATGATATTATTGAAAATTATATGATTTTCTATCCCAGTGAAAAGCTGTCCCATTCCTATTCTCCTGATGGACATATTATGTTTACATTTGTAAATTCCTATTCTGCCTTCACAAAATACGGCAACACAGGTCACATGTGACGTTTCTTTTCTTCTCATGACATCAAGTGTTGGGAGAACTATATACGGCTTTTATGGAAACTAAAACGTTGATCTTGTGTTTAGTAACATAATTTTTCTTAGTTTTTTGTTAATCCATCTATTTAATCATTATGCTCTTTTAAGGGATTCGTTTATTTGTTAGTGGAGAGAATTGAGGCTCCTTTCTTTGATTATTATTTACTCCATATGAATTACGAATTACCTGCACCTTTAATACATAAATATAAGCGTAAAACACACCAATATGATTTTTAAACTATGAATCATTGTTAACTACTATTAAATCTGATAGTTTTGACTCTTTTGGGTAAAAATGAAAACCACATCTCCATTGATATTTAAATAGATTTCTTTAAATTAAGATTCATGTGATAAATTTGGGCTTTTTTGAATAAGAATGCACAAATATATCTTTAATTAAGTGTATATATAATAATATTGTATGTATCTAAACTTAGTACTAACAGATATACTTGTTCATTTGCATTCCAAAATTCATATGGTTAAATGGTTAAAAAGTTAGAAACACTTCAGTTCTTCTGGACTATTTATTATTTCAGCCTTTTAAAATTTAAACTAATCCAGCTACTTAAAATTTAAACATACTGTAGTATTTAAGAATATTTATTCTTATTTTTGAAGTAAGGATGAGTCTAGGGTGCAAGATGTTAAAATAAATATTCAAAAGCTAATGATGCAAGGGCTATTTGGTTGAATGGGTTGAAAGAGTTATAGTTAATTTATCAGGGGGCGTTGTATTTGGCTCTATCTACAACTAGTATAATTCCATTAAAAAATAGTTTTGTATTGTTACGTTGCTGAAAGATGCCATCGTGTGTTACTTTGGCCTGCAGGGACCATTCCAATTTTGTGAACTGTGTTCGCTTTTCTCCTGATGGGAATATATTTATTACTGTAAGCTCTGACAAAAAGGGTCTATTATATGATGCCAAGACTGGAGACAAAATTGGGGAGCTTTCTTCTGAGGATGGTCACAATGGTAGCATATATGCAGCTAGTTGGAGTCCTGATAGTAAACAGGTAATGTTAGCATAGTTAATGGGAATATCAACTTGTTGGAAGTCTTTAATTATTGATTACGCTGTACAACTTGTTCTGTCTTAGAAATTGAAGTACTATTTGTTACGGAGTAGCATTCTTCTGAAGTATTTTTTCTTTTGTACTTGCATTCCCTTATTCTTCACGTTTGAAACTTTTACAGGAACTTGCTTTAATTCTTAAAGATTGAAAATGGAGTTTGTATGTTATAGATTATTAGGGAACCACCAAGCGAAAATTTGTATTACTTCAAACTGCTTCTCTACTCAGAGAAATACTATATCTAAAGTGACTTCTTTAAAAACCAATATGCACGCTGTGATACAAAGATTTAGTGGTTGTACTGTTCCAGACTCTGTCTTCAGTTAAATGAACTGTAGAAAAATATACTGTTATTGTATGAGTAATTGCTCGACTTTCTAGATTGCTAAAGTGAGCACAGTTAGTGAGACTAATTGAAACTTAGTACGTTACTAAAAATTTCTGCATTTCCCTGCTGTGATTTGCTATAGTATATACAGAAAAAGCTAAATGGTATAAGGCCATAATTATAATAAGCATCACAGCTTGAATCAAATCCTATAGACTAAATTATGTTGTCACTGCATCACTCTGCAATCAATGACCAACATTGGCTGCTATTACATGATTTGCCAGCACTTTTTTCTGGTCATCATTTTGTGAACAGAAAATTCAATGAAATTATGTTGTCACTGCATCACTATGCAATCAATGACCAACATTGGTTATTTCTGTTACATCATTGCAAAATCATATTATAATCTTGTTGCTCAGTGTGATGATTGATAAAAATCAGCTTAATGCCTTTCATTAAACAACTGTTGACATCCAATTTTCTACAACATACATCATCTTTTTTTGCACACCCCCTCCCAACAGAAAAGGAAAAAAAAAAAAAAAAGAATAATCTAACTATCATTTCTACTTTTTGAACTCAAATTTCAGGTTCTAACTGTGTCTGCTGACAAGTCTGCCAAAGTATGGGAGATATCCGATGATAAAAATGGAAAGGTGGTAAAAACTTGGGTGTGCCCTGGTTCTGGTGGAGTAGAAGACATGTTAGTTGGCTGTCTTTGGCAGAATGATCACATTATCACTGTTTCTCTTGGTGGCACTTTATATTTGTACTCTGCAAGTGATCTTGATAAAGCTCCACTTGAATTATCTGGACACATGAAAAATATTAATTCACTAGCAGTGCTGGATAGTGAACCAAAAGTTATATTGTCCACCAGTTATGATGGCTTAATAATTAAGTGGATTCAAGGTGTCGGATACTCTGGAAAACTAGAAAGGAAGACAATAACTCAAATTAAAAGTTTTGCAGCTGTTAAAGAAGAAATAGTGTCATCAGGATTTGACAACAAGGTTTGCGTATAATCTAATAATCTGCTTAAATCTTCCTTCCCCTACTTGTCTTGTATACACTTTTTTTTTTCGTGGTTGTCAACTTAGTAGCTTCTTTTGACCCTTTTGATGCATTCCAAGTACTTAATGATGTCTTGCATCATGAAGATAGATTGAGCTTTTCCTGAAAGATTGTGTGAAGTTCACTTTGTCCATTGGGAACTCATTATTAGAAGAGAAACTATCCTCTTGTCAATAAATGATCCTCTTCAGATAGAAAATAAAAGAGCTGCTGTTTCAGCTATTTTTTTAACTATGGAGCTTGAATATGTTGTTGGAAGTATTATACCTCGTCTAGCAAAATCTAGTTTATTAGGTTAATATCGTTTTTGGTCCCTAAAGTTTACCTTTTTATTGTTTCCTCCTCTTTCACTCACTATCAAACTTGGTTCTGGAAGTACACTTTTACTCTCACATTTGGCCCCACCTTTAGTTGACCGTCCGTTGATAGATTTTAAATGATTTTTTGGTCCCTAAAGGTCATTATTTTGAAGTTTTGTACTTAAATGATTTTAAAAATAATTTTTCAATATTACATATAACACCCTTAAATAGTTGATTACGTCAGTCAACTAACGGTGGGACCAAATGTGAGAGTGAAAGTGTATTTTCAGGACCAAAACTGGAAAAAGGGATACTTTAGGGACCAAAAATGATATTATCCCTAGTTTAATTACAGAAACTTCTGCTTGTGGTCTTAATGCTCTCTCTCTCTGTAAAAGGTTTGGAGATTTTCTCTACTGGGAGACCAATGTGGAGATGCAGAGAGTGTTGATATTGGAAATCAACCAAAGGACTTGAGTCTTGCCCTTCTCTCACCTGAGTTTGCATTGGTAGCAATTGATACGGGTGTTACAATCCTTCGTGGAATTAACGTTGTGTCCACTATTGACCTAGGATTCACTGTGACAGCATGTGTGATTGCCCCTAGTGGAAACGAGGCTATTGTGGGTGGTCAGGATGGAAAATTGCATATATATTCCGTAACAGGTGATACTTTGCATGAGGAGGCAGTACTTGAAAAACATCGAGGTCCTATCACTGTCATTCGCTATTCTCCAGATCTATCAATGTTTGCATCTGCAGATACTAATCGAGAAGCTGTTGTCTGGGATTGTGCTTCCCGAGAGGTACTTTATAACTTTTATACTCTTGCACTTCTTCAACTCGTGAAACTCTTAGGGTGTGTTTGTTTATGGATTTGAAATCCACTAGGTGGATTTGATGAATAGTAAAATGTGTAATTGTAATTTGTATATGTTTGGGAGTGTAGATTTTGAAGGATTTGATAGGGTAGGATTTTGAATATATAGGTGATAGATGATTGATAGTGTATTGGAAATTGTGTTTGAAAAAAGTAAAACAGGCGTATTATAGGTATTGTAGGGTAGAATTTTATAGGACTTGAAATCCTATACCAAAATCCGGTTTGACAAACTAGGGGGTGGGGGCCATAAACAAGCACACCCTTATCATGCAAGTTCTTGTTGAAGTAATTGTCAGTATATATGTGCAACTGCGTTGATCTTATTAAGAGTGTTTTACGTGCAAGTGGTTCAAGTTTATATCAAAAAAGGATTTTGGAATAGTTATCCACTTTATAGTTTTTCATATATTTGTTTTTCCATGCATCATTCTTCTAGTGCAAGTGAAAGTGAAAGTGGATTATATCTCCTTTATGGATAATCTTATGGTAAGATTTGCTTGCATGTGTATAGGCGAAATGAAGACGCATTCATCCTTGTTGCTCAACCTTCGAGAAAATATCAATTTTAGTCCTGTAACTTAGGCTGAATCCAACTTTGGTCCCGTAACTTAGGCTGAGTCCAACTTTGGTCCTGTAACTCTGCACTTTCTCAATTTTAGTCCTGTAACTTTGTATTTTCTCAATTTTAGTCCTGTAACTTTGTATTTTCTCAATTTTTGGTCTCAATGGTATCAGTTTTAATGCAAAGTTACAGGACTAACATTGAAAAGTGCAAAGTTACAAGACTAAAATTTGACTCTACCTAAATTATAGGACTAAAACTGATACTTTCAGGACTAAAACTGATACAATCAGGACTAAAGTTGAACTCGGCCTAAGTTACAGGACTAGGCTCTGGATATTTCTTAGAATTCTTTCAGAAATAATCAGTTGAATAATCATTACAAATGTGTTTTAGGATGTAGAGATGAATAAGAAAAGAATCAAATTATGCAGTAGTTGGACGACTACTTATTTCTCATCACTTGGATCATCTATGTCTTCCTCATTTGTCTTGAACATGAAAATATCCTGTAAGCTCCCAATCTGATATTATACGAGTTGGAGTTTAGTGTTGTGACATCTGATTACTAGTCTCTAGTTTTTGACAACCAAATGTCTGTCATATTTTTAAGGGCTATTTGCCAAAAGAAAAAAGGTCACATCATTTTCATGTTATTTCCAATTCTATCACGAATTTTTTTATTTTTGCAATTATATCACATGACTATTTTCTGGTAACTTATTGTTGACGTGACAGTCGGAACTCCTTGAAAATATTGCAAACAAATTCATGACCTTTTGTTTTGTTTCAATTCAATCATAACTTTTTTTTTTCAATTTCATACATTGTCATGTCAGTGGGAATTGTCGGAAAATAGTCTAGTGTACCTACTCATGAAGCATATGAGTTTTCCTCCCACAACCAACGTGGGGTATAAAATAGCTCCCATGTACGTGAACCTAGTGATAGCAATGGTAACCATTCGGTTGTTAATATTATAATTAGGTTTAATTCTGCTAAAATGACCACCTTTTTGCAAATTGCAATAATCTAAAATTCTGAGTATTGGCAAATAAGATCTCAATTTAAAAAAGTTTGCAATTCGAACTTCTGGGCAGATTTACTTTTTGCCCGTTTTGGTAGTGTTCAGGCTGAACGTCATTTGAGTTGTAATTAGGGTGAACAACATTGTCTGTGGATTTAATTGTTGTCAAGTGGGATGACACGCCAGAAACGGGCAAGAGCCAATTTGCCCAGAAATACGAATTGCATTTTTATTTTATTTTTTAAATTGAGGTTTTATTTCCCCAAACTCAAAAGTTTAGATTAGATTGCAATTTCAAAAAATGTGGTGAATTAGCAGCAAATAAGCTTTTATATTATTATTGTAGTTGTAAATTTGCTTCTTAATCTTGTTCATACTTATATCATCATCATTTCATTTTATTTTAGCTTCTTATTCACTTGGCATAAATATATATTCCAGGTAAAGCTCAAAAACATGCTGTACCATACAGCCCGAATAAACTGCTTAGCTTGGTCTCCTAATAACAGCATGATAGCCACTGGGTCGCTTGACACATGTGTTATTGTATACGAGGTAGACAAGCCTGCATCAGATCGAACAACTATCAAAGGAGCCCACTTGGGTGGGGTCTACGGATTGGGTTTCACAGATGATCACACGATCTTTAGTTCTGGTGAGGATGCTTGCGTTCGTGTATGGAAGGTAGCACCACAGTAATGTTTAAAGACTTGCTCATTTTTTGGAAGGAAAAATGACTAGTTTTGCCTTTGAGAGATTCTAAACAGAGTGCCCTATCTCGCTGCTCGTTTTTGGTAGTTTGCTGATCCAGAGGCTTGTTTCTAATGTGTATCGATTATGATACTGTGACCAATAAAGTATTCGCATCTCTTTTCGTTTCCAACGGTCATGGGTAGGTTCAGGTTGAGCATCTTGGATTTGTTTGAAGATCAGAAACATCAATTTGGCAATGGTTTGTTTTATTTATTTTTTCTTTTTGCCAGACTTTGTTGGTCTTTTTTTTTTTTTTTTCCCACAGAATTTTTGTATTTTGCTGCTGTTTATTTATTGTTGTAATTAGTTTTTGCAACGATGGTTTGGGTTTGTAATTGATTTCCTATAGCTTCATTGAGTATTTAATGAAATATTTAAGATTTTTAATCCAATTCAGATTTTGTTGATAAGATTTGATTTGATTAAATATATATGATTTTTATTATTATACATTATTTAGGGATTTTTATCATGTTTTGTTATAATTACTTCAAGTTTGGATTTATGATTATTAAATTTTTATATGATTATTTAGCTCGATTCGTAAATTCACATGAGCAAACTTGTGCTGTACAAAAAGATAAATCAGAATAAATATTATATAATTATTTAGTATTAGTCTCTAAGTTTTGATTTCACTATTCACGTGAGCAAACTTTATAACGCAGCCTGCTAATATTATCATGTTCCCCTGAACAGTGATTTAATTAAAAGAATTGGATTGGTATGATATATCTAAATTATATGTGTTTTTACTATAACCTTTTTATTAACTTGAGATTTGTACAGTTTTTTCCATTTGATTGCTACTACTGCTATACTAAATTGATCAATTGCAATCCAAAATTATATTTTTCGGTCACAACTCACAAGTGTGTTGCGCATGCACGCCTGAAGCCAATGTTATATTTGATCAATCACATTAATTAATTCTCTTTTATAATTGAGAGAATTTAATCCATCAAATTTATTAGGCAATCAACAAACTAATGAATATACATCTTTCACAACAAAATAAATTGCTAAAGTTGCTTCGAATTATTACATTTTCACAAAACTCATGCACCAGTTGATAAATATAATCAATCAATTTTTTTATGGTGCAATAAGATAAAATTGTACAAATACTAAATTGAAAAGGAAAAAAAAAAAAACTATATAATATAGTACAGATTGCCACACATAGCTGATCTAATAATGCACTAACATTTCACATGAATGGTGAGTAATTATCACACACACTTAATTTGGGTTATTCAAATACCAAAGTCCAAAGATGCATGGAAGCGATAGATGCATTCGACAAGAATTAGAGTCAGTGTTGTAGATAAAATCAGTTAGCTCAATCAACGTTTCCCCATTTTTGCCATACTCTTTTTTACTATTTATAGGGAGAGGGGCACACCTCTGCACAAATAATTTCACAAACACCCATAACGTAAATCAGAGAAGATATATATGTCTAATATTTTGTTATGCTGTTTTTTTTTTCTCTATTTAAATTTAATTTTTCTACTTATTTTAATTAATACACTTTTCTTCAAATAAATAATAATAATTTTATGTTCATATATACTAACATATTTTTCAATATTTTACATGAGATTGATATGAGTAGATTACTTAAAATATTTTTACATGAGATTGATATGAGTAGATTACTTATACGGAGTACAAGATATTGTTAACACAAACGATTTGTATGCTTACTTTATAAAAATAATAAGATAAAAGTTTAATCAATTATATATAGAGCAGTAAAACTACGTACACAAGAGATTTATAGTAGTTCGAAAACTCAATTTCTATATGTCCACTCTTCTCAAACTAGATAAGGTAATTCCAATATCTTAGTAAATTTTATTAGAGTGCTAGAAAACATTTTTTTAGACTTTTCTCCTTTCATAAGATTCGACAACATGAAATTTAGATTAATTACAATCTTGTTACAATAGCAATTGTTCAGATGAGTACAACTCAACTTACAAAGAACTTCTCAAACTTCTTAATTTTCAAACACTCGAAAATAGATTTTGGATAAGAATCCCAACTACTGAGAATTTCTTTACAATGTTTTAGGAAGCTAAGGTTAAGAATTCTCTCTGTCCTAAAAAAAAAGGTTAAAAATTCTCTAAATTGTAGGGGTATACAATATATGTTTGGATACATACTAAAACCACTCATGTAGAATCATAGAAAATTTTAATGAATTTGAGAATTCTTGCTATGTATAAGTTTAGAGTTGTTAAAAAATATTTGAGAATATTTGCTTGCTTGATCACTTAGTACTTAGTAGAACCTGCATGTGTAACCTTGCAATGAATGTTTGGTATGTATTTAGTGTATTTACAATGTGAATTTTACTGGAAGTAAATTCAAATTAATAGTACTATATATTTGACATGCAATATTCCTTGAATTTAGCTTAGAGTAGGTATAACATTGCATACTTGTGGAAGTCCTCTCTTGTATGATTGTGACGTTGCACAGTTGTAAAATCATAAGTATGTGTATTGTAAAGGTGGGGTGTATGATTTTTTTTTTTTTTTTTTTTATATGTAAAATGTTATGGAACGTCCCTATTGGAAAAATATGTATGAGACGAAGGAGTATATTCCAAATTCCAAATGAAGGTACAAATCTTTAGGACTGAATTTGTTTTGAAACTCATCCGAATAAACTTAAAATTTTATGATCCACGTTTCATTCGAGTTCGACATTTTATAATTTGACGTTCACATTTACTAGTATTAAATGTACCTAGCTATATATACACTTATTTTCACACATCACGTCATTACTTTTCCATCGCTCAATACAATATAATAATACAACATTTATCGATAACTATTAAAACATTGATACATAAAACAAAATTTTAAAATAAACACATATTTTAATTCCGAAATTTTAAATGAGAATGAGTTTGACAAAGCAAACATAACCTAGAGCATAGTAGTCAGTCTATAAATAGATAGGTAGTGTGGTCAATATTCACTACTACTACAATAATTAAACTATGAAGATGAGGCTGCTCTTCTTCTTCTTGTTGTTCTTGCTAAAATGCTTTGCAACCGCCGTGGAATTGGACATGGGAGGGCTGAGCAGAAGCAGCTTTCCGAAAGGTTTCACCTTCGGGACGGCGGCTTCCGCCTATCAAGTGGAGGGCATGGCCCTCAAGGACGGCCGAGGCCCTAGCATTTGGGATACTTTCATCAAAGCACCAGGTCAGTCACTATATACACTATGTATTGTGTAAAAAAAAATGATTGAAAATTTTATAATTGTGAGAAACTTTATTTTTTTTAAAGTGTATAAACTAATGTATATAACACTGACTAGAAATTGATTAGAAATTTGATTTAATATTTATTGTAGAGTGATGCTAGGTAATTGAATCACACTTAAGCTACTATTACAAATACTAGTATTATACATGTAAATACTGTATATTCATTTGTTAATTAAGATGCCTATACTGTATGTTTTGACGGTGGAATTTTTTTGGAAACAGGGCGTGAACCAAACAATGCCTCGGGGGATGTGTCGGTGGACCAGTACCACAAATACAAGGTCGGTCACTCACTTTGATTCTTTGTCCTCTTATTCTTACAATTATTACGTGTGGCATCCTAGGTATTAGTGTATTCATGATTATTTTATATGGACCAACGGATATATATGAAACGAATTTGTGAGAAATTTTTATAATTAAATATTCAAATTTAAGTAAAAAAAACTTTTTAAATCTAATTTTGTGATAATTCAAAGACGTTTACATATTCAAATTCAATTAAGAAAAAAACACTTCAGGAAATTAAATTTGAAATTTAAGGTTGAAAATGCAAAAGTTTTATTTTTTTAAGAAAATGGAGATTTTCTATTTTTGACAATTTATTACTCCCCGTTGTTTCGTACTATTATATGTTTTGAATTGTTTTTTCACTTATATTTACTCCACCCAAAAGATATACGTTCAACTTGATAATCAAATTCAAGATACATGTCTAAATATGTTAGATATAATTTATATTCAACAAATAAAAATATATTCGATACTCGATTGTGTGTATACTAAATAATCGAAAGACACTATCATTTGTGATTCATTTAGAGTAAATTGAGACATCCAAATCTAACCCGATATCTCAATATATAATGTGGTGACAAAGTGGGATAGCTCGAATGGTTAGAGCATCACTACCTAGGCCTTAGATCCTGGGTTGAGTCAATATATAATGTGGTCTATACTCTAATTAATTAAAGATGTCTTATTCTTTATTTCAGACCTTTAATTTTTCAAGTATCCAAACAAAAACCAAAACCTCATCTCGTGGACCTTGCCAAAGCAATGAAAGCACGTGAAGTTGTGGACCCAAAAAAGAAATTAATGTAAATGGACCAAATACACAATTGACTGTTTCTTTTTGTAAATACATGTAGTACCAAAATATTATTTTAAGATTTGGCTCACCGTACAACCTATTTAGACCATCTCCAACGCCGGTGGCAAATTTGCCACTAAAACTCCTAATTTGAGTCAAACAGTAAAATCATCTTCAATCATTAACTCAAATTTTAACTCAATGGGAATATTCTCTTAGAATATTCTTAATTTTATCTTTTTTATATCCTATTTTATCAAAATATTGAAATTCGTAGTATTTATATTTAATTTGTATTTCCTTTGTTTAGTTATATTTATGCTCGTTGTGTTAAATTTAGCATGCTTGTTGTGTTTTCGTTAATTTTCTATTGCATTTTGTAATTTAAATTCGTAGTATGTATGTTTTATTTTGTATTGTAATTTAAATTCGTAGTATTTATGTTTTATTTCGTATTGTATTTTTGTAATTTAAATTATTAATCCTGTCTTAAAATTAAATTGTATACTTTTAATTTTAAAATCTTAATAATTATTAATTAAAATTAAAATAATAAACTAAAATTAAAATAATAAAAACATTTGCCACGTGAATAGTGCTGTGGCAAATTTGCCACACACTATTCATCAATGGCAATCAGCCTTTCAATTTGCCTCTCCATTGGAGATGGCCTTATAACTATCAATAACAAAAATAATACTTTTAAATAAAATGGCTAATACTGATAAAAGTAATATATTTCAACGAAACAATTAATATTGTTTAAAAAAACACAAAAAAAAATATATATAAACCAGTTACACGGAGACTAATTTATGCAAGAATTGGGCCCATCTTTTTAACGAATTTAAACGTTCTTGATCTAGGATAATTTTTAATTAGTATTTTTAAACTTACAACTTTGCACAGGAGGACATTGATGTCATGGCAAACCTAAACTTTGATGCCTACAGATTTTCCATTTCTTGGTCCAGGATATTCCCAAGTAATGCACAAATTACTAAGTTATTTTCAATTCCTGAAAATTATTCAGACTTTCATATCACATTTTTTTAACATATATATGCATGCAGATGGAACTGGAAAGGTGAATAGGAAGGGAGTTGCTTACTATAATAGATTGATCAACTACATGCTCAAGAAAGGTAATACTACTATATATAAGTCTTGATTTGACAAAATGTTGTTGAGTATATGAAAAAATGGACTAATATTTAGCAAAGTATGACTATACTAAACATTACTACTGAGTTCACTATAAAACTTTTGTGAACCAATTTTTGCATGCAGGTATCACCCCATATCCTAATCTGAATCACTACGATCTCCCTCAAGCGCTTGAGGATAGGTACAACGGGTGGCTGGGGCATGAAGTCGTGTAAGTATCATACTTTACGTACGCTTTTGGTAGAGACAAGTAAGAGTGTGAAGTAACTTGTAATGGTTGATATTTGGTGCAGGAAAGATTTTGCAGATTATGCTGAATTCTGTTTTAAGACATTTGGGGACAGAGTAAAGAACTGGCAAACGTTTAATGAGCCTAGAGTCGTAGCTGCACTTGGCTACGATAATGGGTTCTTTGCACCCGGGAGGTGCTCTAAAGCATTTGGCAATTGCACAGAAGGGGACTCTTCTACTGAGCCTTATATCGTTGCTCATAATCTCATTTTATGCCATGCGGCTGCTGCTCAGAGGTATCGCCAAAAATACCAGGTAAAGAAACAAACATTTCTTTCTTGAACTTGGAAATTTTGTCACATTTTAAGCTATAAATCAAATTTTATGAGTTATGAATGTGTTGGACTTAATATTACAGGAAAAACAGAAAGGGAGGATTGGAATTCTATTGGATTTTGTTTGGTATGAGCCACTTACAAGATCAAAAGCAGATAACTTTGCAGCTCAAAGGGCAAGAGACTTTCACATAGGATGGTATGCAACTCTATATATGTCTAATGGTGGAATTTCATAGAGTTTATGGAGTACTAATATAATTGATATAATTGAAGAGAAAAAATGAGTGGCAATTAATCCAAAAATGAAATGAGAAAGCTTTTGGTAGGACGTACAAATTGCACTTTTTCAAAGTTGATGCGTCTTGAAACATGTTTTATATGTAGGTTTATGCATCCTTTGGTGTATGGAGAGTATCCAAAAACGATGCAGAATATAGTAGGAAAAAGACTACCAAAGTTCAGTAAAGAAGAGGTGAAGATGGTGAAGGGATCCTTCGATTTCGTGGGCATAAATCAGTACACTGCATACTATATATACGATCCACACCCGTCGTCTAAACCCAAGGCCTTGGGCTACCAGCAAGATTGGAATGCAGGATTTGCTTGTAACTAAATTTCTACTCTACTCTCCTATTATATACAACAATGAATTCACGAATGTTTTTTAAATTTTACAGATGCACGTCATGGGGTGCCAATCGGGCCAAGGGTGAGTTCACGTGTTTTTTCTTTATACAAACTATCATTGTTATGCAAACGAAGTTAAAACGTTTTTTTTTTTGTGCAGGCACACTCCTACTGGCTTTACATTGTTCCATGGGGTCTATACAAAGCTGTAAACTACATCAAAGAACACTATGGAAATCCTACCATGATTTTAGCTGAGAATGGTAATTAATCATATGCTATCTATATATATGTTATTCGTGTAGATGATGTAATAGAAGATGTTCCGTATGAATTATATTGTTAATGTGCAGGGATGGATCAACCGGGGGAGTTGACACTTCCAAAAGTTTTGAACGACACTTTAAGAATCAATTACTACAAAAGCTACTTAGGTGAGCTAAAGAAGACGATAAAGGAAGGCGCAAACGTGACAGGGTACTTCCAATGGACATTCGTCGACAACTTTGAATGGAGGTTAGGGTATACGTCGAGGTTTGGGATTGTGTACGTTGATTTCAAAACGCTCAAGAGGTACCCTAAGATGTCTGCTTATTGGTTCAAAAAGCTTCAACGGAGACAAAACTAGCTACTATTAATGTTTATATATGTGTGTGTTTTTGTACTAGGTTGACTAAGTTTTTAAGTAATTTGTTGGTTTCAACTTGTGGGAAAGGGAATGTAATGAAGCTCTTCATCTTGACTCTGCAAAACTAAAGTTGTGGTATTTGCAGAGTATGTACTCTATTTTACAAATAAAAGTAGTTGTGTGTTGCTTTTATAAATTACTCTTATGTTGATTATGGGGAGTAACTAATCTACCAAACACCTTCTAATTTATTTACCAACAAAAAAAATTCCGCCTGAATATTGTGCTTGTTTATTTTTGTGTGATATATATGACAAAAATAAATTATACTCATGAATGAAAATAACAAATGGATGACAAATCTTACAATTAATATAGGAAATATAAGTATTGTTTGAATTTATTATTATCATTGATTGTTGAAATTATTATTACTAATATGGTAGAATTATTGTTATTATTATGTCCTTTTATTATATATGTTATTGTTTATTTATTTATTTAGGAAATTATTATTATTGATTGTAGAAGAATTAATATAATTTTTTTTTTAATTTTAATTGTATATATATTAATGTTTATTTTATTATTACTGACCTTTTAATTTATTGTTAATTTTTTAATTACTATTAATATAATATATTTTATTTATTTAATTATTAATAAAATATACAATTGAATTAATTAAAAAATATTTAAAATATTAAATTTGTTTAATTTTTGAAAATTTTAATAATATTATTATTGACTGTTATAATTATCATTAATAATACTTTTTATTATTAAATATTTTTATGATTATTATTTATAATAATTGTAAAATTTATTACTGTTATTGTTGTCGAGAGTGAAAAATAATCACTAATATAAAAATAAATAAGTAATGATATTTTTATAAAAAATAAAAATCATCAAAGCACTAGAATACATAAAAATGGAAACATGAACATAAGATATGCAAGAAATCATCGTTCCTTTGAGAATGGTTCTTCTAAATTGTACTCCGTTGGTCCCTGAATAAGTTTCCCATTTATTTTTGTTGTTTTGATTAAGGAAACGGATAGAATAATAGATGTAGTATAAATAATGTGATTGAGAGAGATAAAATAATACGATGGAATGAAAAACAGGAAAATGGGAGTAGGAGTGAGGGAGTATATTTATTTTTATATTTTGATGAAAAACCTTTTTTTTTTATTATGTTTTTATGGGAAAATTTGATTTGATTTTTTTTTTTCAATTTAAAAATTCTTATACTAAGAATCTTATAAATATTTATATATATAAGTTCAATAAATATTCATTGGGTCTACTTTTGTAAATTTTAGGTATTTATAATTCTAAAGTAACAAAGTAGTTAGATTTTAAGAATCTCAAATTCCAATTTTGTTGAATTACTTACTTTCGAGTTCCGATCACACGACTTACCGCCAAATTCCGCTTTTGTTCCCTGTTATCAAAACCCTAACACCCCTCCGTATCCCCCCAAACGCTTCACTTCTCCGACATGTCTCCCTCCAGTGATCAAAATTCCGATTCCGATTCAGATGATGGGTTCGGCGACGATATGGAAGCGATAAGAAGGGCTTTATTGGCCGGAAAATCTCCCACCGACCACCAGCTTCGGCTGACCTCCACATCCTCCGCCGTCACCAATGACGATGATTCGTTGGAGTCGGAATCTGATGGAGAGGGTGAGGGAGACCTTCAAATGGTTCAGTACATTCAGAAACGCTTCGCGGCTCCAATTAATATGGAGGACGAGCCTCTGAAGCCGAAGCCTTTGTATACGCTGCCGCCTGATTGTTCTGATAGTGATGATTGTTTGGATGATTATGAAACCCTCCGAGCTATTCAGCGTCGTTTTGCTGCCTATAATGATGGTATACGATGTCCTCTATTTCCGTTAATTGAATCATGGGTTAATTAATATATTTATGTTAATCCGCTTGATAGAATGAAATTGTGAATTGGATTTGAGTATTTATTTTTATGTTAGAATCTATGGTCCAAGGATCCCTGCAAAATTGTGGCTGGTGTATGTAGAATGTTATAATTTGAATATGAAAGTTATTCAGTCTCTCAAAATTCAAGGCTTATTGGCATCTGTCTTTTCATGACTGATCTACACATTGTTTGTTAATTCAAGAAATTCTTTCCTTTATCTTGTAACATTTTCATTTTCCATAACTGTATCCAGGTAGCTTGAAAGACAATGTGGAGGAGTCTATGCATATATCTGTGCAGGTGGGTGCTACTATCATAGACTCGGAAAAGGAAACTTCCAATAACTTTGTTGAGAGAACTAATGCTCGAGAAGGGTTTCTCAATTGTGTAGATAATAATGAGCCTGAAACAGAATCAGAAGCTTGTGATGATGCTGGTGGAAGACACCCTTGTGATTCAGTCAAATGGGATAGACCTGGTGATGATAGCATGGCTGGATTGCCGCTCAAAACCTCACACTTCCCTGAGTCAGCTTTGGCATTTGTTGATGCTATCAAGAAGAACAGATCATGTCAGAAACTTATAAGAAGTAAGATGATGCAAATGGAAGCCAGGATTGAGGAACTCAATAAGCTAGTTGGACGTGTCAAAATCCTAAAAGACTTTCAGGTTGCTTGCAAGAAAAGGACCGGGCGAGCTTTGCAACAGAAAAAAGACGCTCGTGTTCAGTTGATTTCAATACCAAAGCCAAGAGCCAACATGAAGGTGTGCTTCATATTATTTTCACTTAGTGTTGTTGAGTGTCTTCATAATCTTCTATTAAGGAATTAGTGCTATTATGTTTTCTTTGATTTTATTTGTTCATTGGGTTGGGTATGGGGTTTTCCTTGGGCAGCGTGCTGTGGCTTAGTCAGTTAGTTGGTTATCAAACAGTGACAGTTTCTGTTTTACTATCAGTTGCTGATTCTGACCATCAGCTCCTGGCATTATGAAGTGGATAGGTGTTAACAGCTGATTATACAACGACTTAGCTAATATATAATTTTATTTTCATGTTCATAACCTTTTCTTTTAATATTGCTATTTACAAATTTAGATGCTCAAATCATAATTTTGACTTCTGCAGTTCAATGAGAAGAAGGGGCCTCCTGAGAATTTGCATGTTGCTAATTATAGGGAGGCAATGACAACATTTGCTGTCCCTGTTATTAGGGAGAAGTGGTCGAACGAAGAGAAAGAAAATCTCGTAAAGGGTGTTAAACAACAGTTTCAGAGAATGTTGCTCCAGCGATCCATTGATCTACTCAGGTATGAATTATGATCTTCTCTTCAACTGTTGGATATTTTCATGCAAAACATTGTTATGTTTATTTATCTGTCATGCCTTCACCAATTGTTGTTGTATGCTTTAATTAATGACCTAATTCACAAGCTCTAGTTGATTATTACTAATATATCTTTATCTTCAAAGCATACCATTGAGGATATTAATTAATCTTATTGCCATTAAGGTTCGTCCACTTCCAAAAGGTAGTTACTACCCAACTCTAATTTCATTGCAATCAAATTTCTGATTTCCCTGTGGCGGCTGAAGGATGAGAATGGGGTGACTAGGTCTGGTTATGAGGGTATGGTGAAGGAGCGTTGTTCTTTAATGGACATAAGACTCGTGTTTCAAAATTGTGTAGGGGCTTTTCAACTTGACGCCACTGCTAATCGATTTGATGTGAATTATTTTTCAATTAATGGCAAACTGATATGTTCATATAAATTTAATAAATGAAATAACACATCTTTTGCTAGCTTTAGGTTGTGTTTGGATGGAGGGATTTAGGTATGGAATAAAAATCCATAATCTAAATCCACTCCACTTGTTTGGATTAAAAAGTAAATGAATGGATTTCAAATACTTAGCATCTTTTTTTAGTTAAAATTGAGAGGATTTTAAATTCTCACTAAAACCATGTCATTTGAAATCCATCTATTTTTAAATCATTTCATTTGAAATACCTCCTCAAATCAAATCCCCTCATCCAAACACATCTTTAGAGTTTTTAAATAGAATACATAGGCATTCCGTTGCGTGTGTGAATGGACTATTATGAATGCTATGAACACTTTTTCTTTAAAAATAAAAAGTGATTGACTAGAAACTAGGAAGTATGCAGGAATCGTGTTTTAAACACAAATAACATTGCACATAGGTGCAAATAACCACTCTCGGTTTGCCATTTAGAAGAATGTTCGGTGGCATATTTTAGTTGGTAATAAACGAATGGACATCTTTAAGATTTTATTTATAATATTAAACTTGAGATTAGGTAATTTTCAATCAATATTTTTTAGTTATATCATTATACTTTAGTGAATGGTCTGTTTGTCTGATTTAGTGGGTGGGTCTGATTACTTGCATCAATTGCGTTGAGTTTGCAATCTCCGCAATATACATCTAAGTTGCAATCTGTGTTCTTATACTTGTGGCTCACATATCACTAATTTAGTTTTCAAACAGAAAAAGACACTGATATTGGAGTATATGTTTGACTACATTTGCTTATGTTTAGGTAAGACTTGATTCTAAAAATTTGAAGCATCAAGCAATTAGAGTTGTTATGCCATCTTTTAAATTGTGATACATATCACTAATTTAGTGATCAAACAGAAGAAGGCACTAATATTTAATATATATATTTTACATTTGCTTATGTTGAGGTAAGACTTGATTCTAAAACTTTGAAGCAATTAGAGTTGTTATGCTATCTTTTAAATTTTGATACGTGTGAGTCTTCTGGAAAGAGTGCAGACTTCCTTTTTCTTGTTGGTTATTCACATAAACTCGTCTGACTTCTATGCTCTACGAAAGGGCTGGAAGGTTACTCGTCTTTTACTTTGCATATGGCATGAAATAAAATAACCGATTTTGATACAATCATTATGTCAGAAGGATAAATGCTGAAAAAGAAGGATATATAAAATTCCAGGCCTTAAGCTATCCTAATGTGACTTTTATACTCTATTATAGTCAGCACTCCAACACAAGAAAGACCTGAAACATAGAAGCTAGGGGACCGTTATCTTTAAGTTTCCAATTATCTAGTTGAGCTCATACATACCGATACCTAACTATAATCTACTCCCTCCGTCCCTAATTAGATTGTCCCTTTTCCATTTTGTCCCTTATTAGATTGTCCTTTCCTAAAATGGCAAAAAAGTAACTTAATTATTTCCAACTATCTCCTTCAAATATCTCAAAGTTACACCAATTGCCATTACTTTCTCACACAAAAACTTTTTTTTTGTCTTATTCTCCTCAATTTACTAATACACCCTCAACAAAAAGTTAATTTACCTTTTATAATACTAATAAACAACTCTCACATTAAATCCCTTGTCAAAGTCAAAGGAGCAATCTAATAAGGGACGGAGGGAGTAGTTGATACTGTCCCAGTTAAATCTTAGCTTCCAATTATCTTTTGGGAAAACTCACAAATGATGATAATAGGTTTAAGTTTTATAAATAATTTCTGAATGTGCAGTTTAGTTTGATTTCCAATTATACTTCCCACGGGTGAAACATGTCAAGGACAATGCACTCCGTATTTCTCCTTTTTAATAAAATTTACTTAACTTATATGACATGCATAACCCTCATAAGAAGGGATGTTGATATGCCTTGAATCACACACTTCGCTGAGTTAGTCGGGGGTCTCGCTGACCGGGGGGGCGGAGACGCCCCCGGCCCAACGGTATGCAGTATTGGGCTTTAAGCCCAAATTCGGTGTTTTATCTCCGTGCTATATATATGGTCTTTGAGATCTGTAATCTGTAACCCTAATTAGTAATAAAATCCGTTCTCCTCTCTGCCCGTGGACGTAGCCAAGTCATTGGTGAACCACGTAAATCACTTGTCTTCTTTACGTTTCTTGTTCATGCTCTATAATCCTATTCTGTCACAACAAGGGACTCATAGAATCCACTACAAATCATCTGTTACTTGTTGATAAATCTAATATTAAGGTTATCAGAGTTCTATTTAAAAAAAAAAAAGAAGTCTAGTCCCGGGAAAAAAACTATAAAACCTAATGTATACAAGTTTAAACAATATTGAAGTGTTGTTGACATAAAAAAAAAAGATTAATAGTATGCACATGGATTCAGCGCAAACATCATGCACAAGTAATCTTGAAAAATCAAAGTGAAAATATCTAATCAGATAAGACTGTATCTCTAACTTTAAGCAACGAAAAAAAGTTAGGAAAACAATATTAAGTGGTTAACTCATAACATTTCCTCTCCTAAAAGTGAACTAAAAGAGTAAATCCCTAACATGAACTGAATGAGAAGAAAAGTATCGTTCATTTTTTTTCTTGTTGAAACTTATTTTTTGTATTTGCACTGGTGATAAGTTAGCCTTGATTTATATTGTCCTTTTAATCTATGTTTATTTTATATTCACAGTCACTGTTCAATATCTTGGTGTCTTAGGTTTGTGAAATGGCTACCTAAAGGCCTTATCCCTTTCATACAGGATTTAGATGATAGTTTCAGTATTTGCCTATTGATATATAGCTGATAGTAGAAAATTTTGACATCACAACATTTATTGCAGTTTGCTATAATAGGGAAAGAGCAAGGAAAACTGAGACAACTAAAAACTGTTCTGGGACAAAGAGAAGGTTGCAATTGAAACTATTGTGGAGTATGAGATTATTCTGATGAAACAAATTTACGTTTTGTCATTTTGGATTTCTCTGGGCTCTGATTTCCTTTTCCTGTTTTTTCATTCATTCATTGTTTCTTCTTTTTTTATTGAAAAACTAAGTATAGTTGCACTTGATCTTGTGGATATATTGAATTACAGTCTTATTCAGTGTGTTGTTTATATGCAGTGAGGAAGATGGATCTCAAGACTCTGGTAATGTTGACAGTATCATTGTATCAATAAAAGACATCGACATAACGCCTGAGAAATTGAGATTATTCTTGCCTAAGGTCAACTGGGAGCAGTTGGCTGCTATGTATGTTCCTGGACATTCTGGAGCAGAATGTCAAGCAAGGTTAGTTGTGTATTTATTTGAATTGATGGCCCTATGTCAAGCAAGGTTAGTTGGGTAGTTATTTGAATTGATGACCCTACTGCAATCATAGAAGCTAAGCAAACAATATATTGTTTAATCAGTCAGGGTGGATAAAAGAAAATTCTGGAAATAGATTTTTGTATGCATCAGAAAACCATTTTTTGGAAATTGAAAATTAATTATCCACGTATCAAAGCTGAAACTAGTTTTATGTTTTTTTTCTTTTTTTGCTTGGATTCATGTGTGACAATAGTGGTGGGTAAGTTTTGTTTTAAGATATCAGCATGCATCGGCAAAAGAAGCTCAAAGACATATTGTGTAAACTCAGTTACTATAGCTGTTTGTGACAAAGTGGGATAGCTCAAGTGGTTAGAGCACCACTACCTAGGCCTTAGGTCCTGGGTTCGAGTCATGGGGAGGGGAAAAAGGGATGGGTATTTAACTTGTAACAAAAAAAAAGTTACTATAGCTGTTTGCTAATTGTATAGAGAGCTGTAGACTGTTTGATCATTAAAGCATTTTTTTATAGTGAGCATTGTGTGTTCTATCTTTGATGTACTTGGGTACTCGTTCTTGCAGGTTTTTAAACTACGAAGACCCCTTAATCAATCACAATCCATGGACAACCGTAGAGGACAAGAATCTTTTGCATATTATTCAACAGAAGGGAATAAGTGACTGGATAGATATAGCTGCATCACTGGGAACAAACAGAACCCCCTTTCAGTGCTTAGCACGCTACCAGAGGAGCCTTAATGCTTCAATTCTCAAAAGAGAGTGGACCAAGGATGAGGATAATCAACTTCGGGGTGCAGTCGAGATTTATGGTGAGAGTAACTGGCAAGTCGTTGCCTCTGTGATGGAAGGAAGAACAGGTACCCAATGCTCTAATAGGTCAGTTAATTTCTCAACTGTGAAGCTTCTGTGGACTGACTGCATGTGTATTACTACTGCATGCCTTTTCTTATAGGTGTTATTTCCTTTTTTAATTGACATATTGGTCATTTGTCTTATTGATACCTTTATGGCTTTATATGATCCAATAATGTATAAACTATATAATTGCCACACTATTTGTTTTGACATGCATGTTAATGATATAAACATAAAACCTCCATAACATTGAATTTTATTGTCGATTAATAACTTATATTGACTGTTCTTATGTATTAACCTCACCCGTTAATTACAGTATCTCAGTGCAACCCGTTCTCCATAATACTATTTCTATGTCTGAAAATTCTAGCTTGTATTGGGTTTGGTTGTTCACAAACCATTCATACCATAATGTCAGTACACTTACCCGCTATCGTACTGATTGAATAAGAATAAGGCCAAGAAAAAAAGTGCTTGTCCCTCCTTGAAAGTGAAATAAGCGAGACACCATCGTTCACATGATCAAAGTAGAGAACCACTCTTTTATTATCTTTTCAGAAGCTTTCATTTAGACATGCCAAAAAAAAATGTTAGCAGTAACTAATGATGAAAATTATTAATTATCGTATAATATCTTGGATATATCGCGAATATTTCACATATTTCTAGGTTGTGATATGGATATGAAGGTAAAGTGTTTTTTTCTTTCCTAAATGTCGTGGGTATATCGCAATATATCGATATCTACATCAGTTCAACCATAGTACAAAATTGGATGAAAATTGGGAAATATAGCGGATATATATTGTGAAATTGGTAAAAGTGTTCCTGTAATATTTGAACTTCATAGGTCTTCATTTTGGTATTAGTTATATTATATAAAATGATTTTAATTATTTGTAATAATGTCAGACAATATTGTTTGCTATAAACATATTATTTTGTTGAAGTTTTAAGTGAAATATATGTATAGGTTTTCAAGCCTATTTGAATTTTCAGTTCACTCAATTGAAGGCTTTCATTTTAACATTCTATATATTGCGATCAGATAATGCAAGCACTAACAATATGGTTGTTCACCAAGCATATTTTTCTAATTATAATATTGATATAACTGAACTTAAATATGTATGCTTCATTCCATTTTTTCAAGCCATGAATGAGTTGTCACTAGTATTGAATTATTGATTCAAATGTTTTCTGAGTTTTTCAACTTCATGACAACATCACAGATGGTTAAAGACGCTTCATCCAGCCAGGAAACGTGTTGGAAAATGGACTGCAGATGAAGACAAACGCTTAATAGTTTCTGTAACACTTTTTGGGCCAAAAACGTGGAAAAAGATAGCTGGATGGGTACCTGGTCGTACACAGGTGCAATGCAGGGAGAGGTATTTCATTCGATAAATATCTTAATTATAGTATTCATCTCTACCGTATAAACAAAAGGTGCAAGTAAACTATATTTATGGGCATTGGGTGATTCAGGTGGGTCAATTGCTTAGATCCTTCGTTGAATATGGCTGAATGGACTGAAGAAGAAGATTTGAAGTTGGAACAGGCCATTGAGGAGCATGGTTATTGCTGGTCCAAGGTTGCTGCATCTATTCCCCACCGTACTGATAATCAGTGTTGGAGGTATGATAATCTCATATTCTCATGGCCAAAAGTTGAATGCGGTATTATTATGGGTTAATTGCATAAAAAATCATGACCTTATCACATTTGTTCAATTACAGCATATGTTTTTAGAATTTGTGATTCGGTACACGGACTTTTTAAATTTTGCAATTATATTATATGACCATTTTCTGACAATTTATGCCGGCGTGTCAGCCGGAAAATCTTTGAAAAATTTGCAAATACTCCCTTGGTCTCAAAAAGATAGTCCACTTTCATTTTTTACACGGACCAATAAAACATCATTGATTATGCTTCAAGTTCGTGATTTTACCTTTAAAGTTCTAATTTCTAAATATACCTCTATTTATTGAATGACAAAATGAAAAAGTTGTATACCAATATATATTAAATCAGGGTATTTTAGACAAAGTATACCTTTCTATAAATTAAGTGGACTATAATTTGAGACAAACAAAAGAGAAAAATTAGATTTTTTTTAAGACGAGGGAGTAAATTCACGACCTTTTGTCATTTTCAATTTCATACACTGCCAAATCAATAGGACTTGCCGGAAAGAAGTCATGTGATAGATTTAAATTAAAAGGTCGTGTATCGAATCGCAAATATTAAAAAGTATGCTGTAATTGTAAAAAACGTGAAAAGATTGTGCTTTATTTTGCAATTAGCCCTATTATTTTCTATTCCGTTTTTCCAAATTTTGTGCATGTGGGGATGCAAGTGATTTGTCTTCTTTTGACTCACAACTTCATATGCTGATTATTAGGAGATGGAAGGCATTATTTCCGACTCAAGTACCTCTGCTGCAGTCTGCTAGAAAGGTACAAAAGGTTGCATTGATATCAAACTTTGTTGATAGGGAGTCGGAAAGACCTGCCCTTGGACCTAAGGACTTTCGAGTGCCAGAAACACATCGTATAACTGAATCTGAAAGTGCCTGTCCTCCTACGATAAGAAAGACGAGATCATCATCAAGGTATTATATTTGAGCAATTGTTCTTAGTCATACTTTACTAGATTTTTATTCTGAAACTCTCATTGGTAATGTTCAGGCGGAGGCCGAGGAAGGTATGTGAATATAATGAAGAAGATGCTGACATCAGGTAAAGCACTGTCTATAGAGTGAGTCTTGTGTGAAGCTCCATTTTGATATTTGGATCATAATTTTCTAATTTTCTTTTAAATATGAACTTGTTGGGGCCCACAAGTTCATGAGTCGTATATTATACTAGTAAATGATATACGTCTCATATATATTTTTGCCTTGTCCATAAGTCTCACTTTGCTTCCTGTTTATGACAACCATGTTATAATTTGTTCCCGTCGCTCATCCTATGTATATTTTCTCCTTACTGCAGCGAGACTTCTTCAAAAGAAGTTCTGCGGTTGACAAATGGCAATCGTAAGAAAAAATCTCGTCCAAAAGTGAAGAAATCAGGGTACGTTTCATTAGCCCACCATCGTAAACATCTCACTTTCTATTTCCTTCCCATTTGGGAGTGAGTGTAAATGAGCCGACTCGACTCTAACTCACTTTCAATGAACTTCTCGCATAACATTTGTTTGAGGTTTTAAATTTATTTATAAGTAGAGTATATTTGTAAATAATTATTATATTATGGGTAAAATAGTAAAATTAGATGAGCTCAATTAGTTTCATGAGCCTCTGCCTGACTATCCTATTATTACTGAACTTGAGCTCGACTTAATTAAATTCAAGTTTTTTTCCGAGTCGAATATGAGTAGCTCATGAGCCGGCCCGACTCACTTACACCTCTATGAATCCCATTGGCTGATTGTTTCTTCCATTGCAGCAGCAGCAGCTTATTATCAGAATTTTCGGATGTTACCAATACTTGCACCATTATGGCAATTGAGACAAACACCAAGGAATGCGGACATTCTGATTCAATGGCATATCCAGATTTGGAACCCGAGTTTGGTAGAAAGGCTCGTAAGCTGCAGCCAAGGAGACGTGGTAAGACAATCGAGCAAGTGCCTGAACTAGATACACTAGATGTAACTGCTCCTAAAATTAAAGCAAAGAAAAGGAAGAGGGAAACTCAAGAAACTCGTTCAAGCAGTGATTGTGTATCTGGGGGTTCAGAAAAACATGGTGGGTCCCAGTCTCGGAAGAAGAATAAATGTTCCGGTGTGGGGTTGAGCAGTGTATCTAATCATGTGAGAGATGAGAGTTGTTTGAATCAGACGGTGATGGAAGACGATATGACTTTGGGGCATTTTTACAGCGAATTGAAGCGGAGAAGAAGGGAAGCTCAAGCCTCCCAACACCATCTAACCGATTAAGTAAGTGTAAGGTGGTTCCTATTTTGAACATTCTTTTTTTGTGTCTCAAATCCCAGAAATTGGTGGTAGGTTTACTGCAGTGATTTGCTCATCTCTTATTCTTTTAATATCATTTTGTTCTATTACCGAGTGTACCAACTGCCAAGTGAACGAGACACATTTGTTAAGAAAAATTGAAATGCGCTTACGGTTAGTTTATCTAATTTATTGTTTTCTTTTACATATATAAAATATAGAACCATGAGTTTTTTATTTAGTTTTTTTATGAAAATAAATTCACCATCTAGTTCTATATTAAAATTGTATACTTAAAATATATTTATTTAAGCATATTATTTATTTATTTATAATACCCAAAACAATTTTATCATCCAACTCAATTTATTTAGATCCTGTATAAAGTGAGCTCGGACTTAATTATTTGATATATTGTTGGTTCGTGATTTTTTTCAAGTGTAGTCGAGCATGTACGAACTTAATAATGTAAATCTCATTTTATATTATTTATCAATTATTTTCTGATAAAAAAATGATTATTTATCAATTAACTATATTTTTTAAATATTTCTAGAAATCATATATTTTTAAGAAAATAAGTGTAGTTACATTTTTTTTATCTTTATTGTAAATATTATGTGAGAAAAATATTAGTTTTAAACTTAAATATTTATAATAATTTATATGAGTAAGTTCACGAGTTTACTAATGGGTCTATTTACGTCTTTACGAGCTAACCAAAGATAAAATTGAGTGTAATTTTATTTGTTTATGTTAATAAATTTTATTATTTGAGAAAAAAATAAAAAAATATTGTTCAACGTAAGATGTAATGACTCTTTAATCAAATACTGTTAAATTGGTTCTTTAATCTCTACGAAAGTTGTCCATTTATTTTTGCACGTTAATCAAAATATTGTTTTGAGAGGGAGGTTAGGGCAGATCCGTGTGTCCAATAGATTGAGGAACATCAACAGCTGGATGAAGCTGCATGATAATTTCAGAAGTTTGGTGATTTGAAGGAGTGGAAGTTTAGAGTTTATTGACAAGAATGAATATTGTGGATGAAATTGAAGATTGGAGGTGGTGGTGGTATATTAATTCAATTTCAATAGTTTAATGAGATGATCGAGTTGGTTGTTCATATTGGTTAAATCTTGAGCATAATTTGGTCCCAATGCCAATGGAATGGAACATCAAAATTTTCTTGTTTAATATTTACTGCTCATCTTCTTTTTCCTCTTTTTTAATATCTTACGATTACTACATCTTGTACTCTTTTTTTTTTACTGATGAAAAAAAAGAATACACGTATTAAACTCAAATATAACTAGATAGGTCTTTGGAGTTTGGTTATTAATTGCCTAAAATTTTGATAAAAACTTCACTGTGTTATGCAGTTTGAGTATATTTTAGTAAAAGAAATTAAGTATTCCTATCAGTGACGGAGCCAGAAATTTTAGATTGGGGGGCCCAATTTACATTACTATAAAGACAAAATAATATTATATTTAATTCATTATAAATTTTGATTGTTCCGACTCATAATAGGTGAAACGGTGTTAAAATTATTAGACAAATGTATAACTTAAAATATATTCCCTCCATCCCGTAATGACTTGAATACGTTGATAAGTTTAGGGAGGTGTATTTTTGGTGATTTAGTGAGGTATAAAAGAAATTTAATGAGGTGTTAAAAAAAATTAGTGAAATGTAGGGAAGAATGTAGATTAAAATGAGTGACAATTTTAAAAATAAAATGATGTAGTGAGAATATTAATTTTGTAGATTATTTACATATTATGAGTGTACAAATAATTTTGAAACGTCTCAAATAAAAAAAAAAGTATACAAATAATTATAAAACAGAAGAAATATACATAATAAAAAAAAAATGGGTGGGGGGCCCACTGCCCCCGCTGGGCCCTATGTGGCTCCGTCCTTGATTCCTATTTACTTTTGAACACATGAATTAAGAAAAAATAATAAATATATAATATGAGTGATGTGATTGAGAAAAAAAAAGTAAGATATAAAGTGGAGCGTAAGAATAAAAAATTAAAAGATATTTTTTTTAAAAAGGGTATGAAAAACTTATAGGTGGAATCAAAATGTCAAAATAAGAAGTTTATAGGCGGACAGAAGGAGTATTAGCGACACACAAATAGGAATGTAAATGAGTCGAGTCGAGCTGAGCTGAGCTGAGTAGTGTTGAACTCGACTCGATTGCTATACTAGAATGAAACTCAACTCGAACTCAGTGTGAGTCTAAAGTTTTTAAGCTCATCTCGATTACTTGTATAATTTTATAAACTTAAATAATTAAGGGTTGGTCTGCTATGAACTCGAGTGCATGTTGTGCACCCTAGTCCATGTTGCACTTTTCAGTTTTACTGACTTACACTTTTTGGTAAATGGTGTTGCACTTTTCAATTATTAAACTGTATAATAATATTTTTAGTTATAATGACTTACACTTTTTAGTAATATTGTGTTGTACTTTTCAGTTTAATAACTTACACTTTTCTTAGACTAGAGTGCACAACATGCACTCGAGTGCATACTAGACTTTACCAATAATTAATGATAAAATAAATTTAAAACATATTTTTTCTAATATAATTAATGATAAAATAAATTTGATCTCAACTAGCCTCAACTTGATTAACTATATATAAATAATGCAGTATAACTTAAAAATTACTACAAGCTCAATTAATTAGACTCGTGAACCTTTCAAATCGAGTATTTATGAACTCGAACTCGATAGCTCGAAACTAAACTCAAATAAATAAATTAAATTTGCGTTGATTTAAAAAAAAATAAAAAAATCAAGTCGAGTATTAGTTGACTCGATTCACTTAAATTCCGTTTCACAAAGTACCACCATCACTAGCATTAGCAATTCCAGTGTCTAAAGTCCTACAGTCCACACTGTTACTAGCTTTGGCCCATTAAACTCCAAAACCCTAATTTTCCCAATCCCCCTATCCTATATATACTCTCCTCGTCAGGGGCTAGGGTTCCGCATTTCCGCCTCCCTCAAACACTCTCTGCATTCTCTCACTCTAATCCGCCATGGCGCAAGAGCAGCTCATCCTCCGCGGCACCATGCGTGCCCACACCGACTGGGTCACCGCCATCGCCACCCCAATCGACAATTCCGACATGATCGTCACCGCCTCCCGCGACAAATCCATCATTGTCTGGTCTCTCACCAAGGAAGACAAAACCTACGGTGTCGCTCGTCGCCGTCTCACCGGCCACTCTCACTTCGTTGAGGACGTCGTCCTTTCCTCCGACGGCCAATTCGCCCTCTCCGGCAGCTGGGACGGCGAACTCCGCCTCTGGGACCTCCAGGCTGGCACCACCGCTCGCCGCTTCGTCGGCCACACCAAGGACGTCCTCTCCGTCGCCTTCTCAATTGATAACCGTCAGATCGTGTCTGCCTCGCGCGATAAGACGATTAAGCTCTGGAACACTCTCGGAGAGTGCAAGTACACGATTCAGGACCAGGACGGCCATTCCGACTGGGTCTCCTGTGTGAGATTTTCCCCCAACAATTTGCAGCCCACCATTGTGTCTGCGTCGTGGGATAAGACCGTGAAGATTTGGAATTTGTCCAATTGTAAGCTGCGGTCGACCTTGGCCGGTCACAGTGGGTATGTGAACACGGTGGCTGTTTCTCCTGACGGTTCATTGTGCGCCAGTGGTGGGAAAGATGGAGTGATTTTGCTTTGGGATTTGGCGGAAGGAAAGAGGTTGTACTCTTTGGATGCGGGTTCAATTATCCATTCCCTTTGCTTTAGCCCTAATAGATACTGGCTCTGTGCCGCCACTGAGTCTAGTATTAAGATTTGGGATTTGGAGAGCAAGAGTGTGGTTGTGGATCTCAAGGTTGATTTGAAGGCAGAGAGTGGTGATGGTGCTGAATCGGCCGCCCAAACCGCTGCTTCCAAGACCAAGGTATTATCTTTTTTTCCTTTTTATTTCTTTATTTCCTGGTTTTGTGGATTATTGTTTTTAATTACAAATGCATGCTTATATATTCATGTATTAGGGATGAATATTTGTCTTTGGTTCATTCGTATTCCATTGTTATGATCATATTTGGTTTGGGTTGCTATCTGCTGGTATAAACCTGTTTATCAAGTTAATGTGGCCCATGTAACTGATTGAGTTATATATCAAGCTCTCTCTCCATATGATTCAAAACTATTCATAACTACATTAGGGATTTTTTAGATTTGGTGATATTTGTAGTTTCGGTCAACATTCGTTGTTCTTCTGATTATAATACTTTTAAGGTGCAAGATTTCAAAAATGTCCAAATTTTAAGAACTTGAGAGTTATATTAAGAAACTGTTTTTTTTGTTCTCTTCTTTGTAGCAGATGGTACACTGGCGTGCTTGTTTACTTCATCTCGTTATATGTTATGTATATGCTTTATGCACATCACTTGAATGTTGATATTGCTATTGGAATAATGGTTGTATTGAATATTGACAATGTTGTGATGCTGTTGTTGTGGTGTAGGTTATTTATTGCACCAGTCTTAACTGGAGTGCCGATGGAAGCACCCTTTTCAGTGGTTATACAGATGGAGTTGTTCGAGTTTGGGGTGTTGGACGTTACTAGTAGCGCACCTTATGTATTCATTGAGTTTAATTTAATGTTAGATTCATGTTGAAAAAGATGTAAGGGCATTTTGAGTCTGTTTTTATATTTCAATTTTGGCTACTTTTTTTTATCAACTACTTTTCATGATTCTACTGCTGTTGATCCACCATTTTTTTCCGGCTTATTTTGTTGCCAGTTCTTCATACTAAGATTTGAAGGCTGTGGACCTTGCTACTAGTTAATTGCTACACTTTTTTGTTTTGCTAAAAAATGATGCACTTATAACATAGTCTCCAGTCTGACTGGCTGTGATTTTAAATTTTAAATAGGAAAAGTTGTATATACACACCAGTTTCCGTTGGTACTTTTGAAGTCCTCTCTTTTGCCTAGCCCTCATTTTACATGTACAGTTTCATTTGGGTGTAATATGCTAGAGATGAGGGAATCAGCAGTACGGTACAAGGTAAGTATAAGAAAATAAATTACTATAAATTAGATTTGGATTTGAAGTACAGATAAAAATGATTATTAATCTATTTTCAACTGTTTGCTCGATGAAATTAAGAATGTAACATCACAGTACATGTTCTCATTTTTTTTCACTTCATAATATTCTCAAATCATATCAAATTTATTTTCATCTTATAATCACTCGAAGAAGGTGCATCATTCAAGATAGTGAGGGTGCATCCACTCGTCTTATGAATGATTACTTCACTGAAAATTTAATATATAAAAGTAATATATTTCGAAGATGTTTTCAAATGGGTAAAGACTTATTTTTTCGTATTGTTGAAACATTGGAATCACATGATCCTCGAGGGTTGATTTTTTTTTTTTGAAAATATTCTGGAGGGTTGATGTTGTGGGAAGAAAATGTTTCTCACCACTACATAAATGCAAGGTGGCAATTCATCAATTGGCTTGTGAAGGTCCAGTCAACAATTATGATCAATATCTACAGGTTGTCGAAATAACGACCATCAAATGCTTGTTTAAATTTTTTCATAACGTAAAAAACTTGTATCAAATGCATTAGCATGGTTTTTCGTGATGTTGTGGCCGTGGGGCTTTGATGGTATGTATTGCAAGTAGAAAATATGTCCGGTCACTTGGAAAGATCAATATATTCGAGGTGATTATAGAGTCCCAACAATTATGCTTGAAGTGGCGCGTCTCAAAACTTGTGAATATGACATACTTATTTTGGAGTTGCGGGATCAAATAATAATATCAATGTGCTTAATCAATCTCCTTTTATTCAACGAGGTTGTTTAAGGGCGTACATCAAATATGGATTTTATCATAAATTGTCAAAATTATAGACAATAATATTACCTAAGAAAATTAAGTTAAAGGAAATGCAAAAACCTATAAGGTAGGAATAATAGGATGTTGAACGGGTGTTTCTCGTTGGACAATGATAAGGGCTCATATCATTTTTGGTATAAGAATAATTTGAAAGAAATCATGATTGCTTTGCTTGCATTATTTTACATAACATCAACAATTCATCTATAATCTAAGGATCAGTTGAAGCATTCAATCGCTACCTCCAAGCGTAAATCAACAATTTAAATTGGACTTGATTGAACATGTATGGCCGTATGAGCACGATATATAAAGAGATTATCAAAATTATTTAAATTTATGAAATATTTAGTCGTTGTTTTCAATTGTTAATTTAGTTTATGTATACAATTGTTGTATTTTTCATGTTGTACTTCTTATTTTATTTCTAATAAATTTTTAATAATATTTTGTTAAAAAATATATTAATATTAATTTATTTTCTAAAATTAAATATTAACCATAACATTTAAAAGGGGCATTTCCATTCTAGTGTCTTTTAGACCTTGAAAACCCCATTAAGTGCTACAAAATAAAAAAATCTCTTATAGGTGATATTTGGGAGTCAAGATTACATTCTTGCCCTTATAGAGGAGGAAAGTAAGAAAGATGTCATCTAATATCTTCTTCCCACTCCCTCTCTCTCCACAACTCATCGTCTCCCAAAAAAAAAGAAAACATTACCTTCTCCCCTCCATTTTCGAACGCCGGCCGCCTCCAACTCTCCGGTGTAGACGGCCCACCACCATCGCCATGGCCAAGCTGTTCACCGTCGACGCCCCCACCATGGCCGTCGGCCTTAAACTCCATGGCCGCCCCCCACCTATGCCGCCGCCGCCCAAGCCGTCCACCTGTACCACCGTCGAACACCGCCGCCCACATGTAAGACGAAATGAGTGTGTGTCGTTTTGTTCTCGTTTTTTAGTTGTTGTGATCTGTTCTCGATTTTTCCTCCGACGTCGATTCAATTTTGTTACATACCTGTTCTCGTTTTTTCAGATCTGTTACTTTCGACGCGTTGTCTCCTTTTTCTTCTGTGATTTTCAACGTTGTTTGGTTACCACAAAGGATGTTCGAATCTAAATAATTCCGACGAAGACGCCATGGCCGCCGATCTGCAACACTCCGACGAAGACGAAGATGAAGGGAGCCTTGATCTGTGCGTGGCGAAGGCGAAGGCGAAGAAAGTTCGTGGTGGGGGCCGGTCGGCGACGGAGGACTAAGGTGGGAGCTGGTCGACGACGACATTCGTGGAGTGGGCACGTGGGGTGGAGGGCTAGGGTTAGGGTTTTGGCAATTGGGCCTGGGCTAGGTTTCCCACCCCTAATGTGCACCCACTTTTTCAATCAAAACACCCACTTTTTCTAACCCCTAATGTGCACCTACACTTTCTAATGTTTGAAGAATCGTCGTGGTGGTGGTGAAGAATGAGTTCTTGGTAATACATTTTTTTGAATTTTGAAACTGTGTTGTAAGACTCCATTTTTGTTAAGTTGAAAAAAGATAAGGGATGAAATATTGAAGGAAAATTCTTAAAAGACGATGAAGAAGATTGTTCATCTTTTTTTTTCGATTTTACTGATTTGTCCGGTTTGTGCTCTAGTTTCTAGATTTTTGTATTTTTCTTTTTTCATGGGACTCGAAAATGGATGGTTTTTGGTTCTGATTGTGTAATAATTTTGAAGAAGACGTTTTTTTACTGGAACTGTTGTTGGTGCAAATATTTTCTCCTTTGATTCAAATTATTTCTTCTGTCAAATGCAAATATTTTCTTCCTTGTTGCAAATATTTTCTTCCTTGACGTATACATTTTATTTGGTAGTGGTCAAGTCCCTAAATGCAGAAAAATACAGAAATTAATATAAAACTAACAAAATCACAAAAAATACAAAAACAAAATTTGCATCAATGAGAAAATTAATATAAAACCCAAAAATAAATTTGACAAGTACCTAAATTCACAAAAATACAAAAATTAATATAAAACCTAAAAAATCACAAAAAATACGAAAATAAAATTTGCATCTATGAGAAAATAATTTGCATCAACGATCAAAAATTTTACCCAAAAAATAAATTTGCATCAGCGAAAAATAAATTTGAATCATCGAACGAGCTTTTTGCATCAACACAACAAAACTTCACAACAACATAAAAATTCTTTTTTGTAAAAAAAAAAAAACAGACCAGCAGGACAAGATCTTTATCTTCTTCGACACAAAAAAAATTAAAACTCAAAATCTCCATTACAAAAACTTTGCAGGACGAAGATCTTCATCTTCCTCAACACAAAAATATTAAAACTCAAAGCCTATATCTTCTTCAGCACAAAAAATTTAAAACTCAATACCACCATCACAAAAATCTGCACCCTCTTAACCTTCAAAAGACTATACAAAAAAAGCAATTCAAGTGTTTCAAGGGGTGTATTGATTACAAGAGTGGGTGCGCATTAGGGGTGGAAAACCCTAGCCCACTAGCAGTCCCAAGTGGGGGGTGGGAAACCCTAGCCGCCGCCTAAGAAAATTCCGGCAACGGCGATGGAGGTTCGTCGGCCATGGCGAAGGGCACCATCTTCTTCAAGGAGATCGCGAAGGTGCCTTCGTCTTCTTCCAGTCTCCGGCAAAGGGCGCCGACTTCGTCTCCTTCAAGGAGCCACCACGAACCGACCCTTCGTCTTCACCACGAATCAAATAAAATAATAAAAAAAATTGTTGCAGAACAAAATCTAAAAATTTATAAACAAAAGTCAAAGATTCAAACAAATCATTGTTTCGCCCCCAAAGAATTTCGACGAAATAAAAACCAAAATGATGCTACCTTTTGCTGGGAGGCTCGTCGGCGAAACAAAATTCTCAGATCTATTACAAATCTGATCCTTGCTAAGAAAATTCCGGCAGCGGCGATTGAGGTTCGTCGGCCATGGCGAAGGGCACCATCTTCTTCAAGGAGATCGCGACGGGTGCCTTCGTCTTCTTCCAGTCTCCGGCAAAATGGCGGCGACTTCGTCTCCTTCAAGGAGCCACCACGACGAAGGGAAAATCGATGGGGGAGGCTCGTCGGCGATGGCTCCTGCAAGCTCTTCCACAATGGCGGCAACAGGAGAGCCTCGTCTTCAAGGGCGGAGATGGGCGGCGGCCATGGAGGTTCAAGGGCGGCGGCCATGGTGGGGGTCTTCACCGGTGCTAGGCTAGGGCGGGCCGCTTCGACTTCCTCGTGGCGGTGCTCCGTTACAGATGCCTAACTTGATGATAAATCAAAATCTAATCAGATTCTTTGAAGGGGATTTAGGAGAAGAGGGAATGTGTAAGGAGAGAGAAAATTTAATCTTGATGATTGGACCCGTCTGCAATTGTGTAAGGAGGGTGGGAATGTGTAAGGAGAGGGAAAATTTAAGTAAGGGTAATTTGGGTCTTTCACATTATTTTTGCACCTAAAATAAACTTTTCAAAAAAGTAGCACCTACATAGAGTTGGATGGTGGAAATTGCACCTAAGCAGCAATAAACTCCATTTTAAAATTAAATATCAACATTAACATTTATTTTTTAATATACTTACCCTAGAAAGACACTTATAGTAGTAAGATAAGATTTGAGATAGTATAAAATATAAATTATTTTTAAAATAATATATAGAATATTAAAAAAATAATATAAATTTTGTGTCCATGGTATAGAAATAGAATTTCCAAAGTCTCGTAATCCCAAAATAGACAACCTCGAGGGCTCGACCTAAAATTTATCGAGTTCACAATTCCATCATTATTAAAAAAAAAAAAAAAGTGAACTTTAAATTTAAAGATAAAACGAAGGAAAAAGACTTACCAAGAATCCAAGATTCTAAAAGAACATTTTGAAGTTGAGTAACTTGGATTCTAGTATACCATTAGCTGCCTGCGAGTTTTCTGTAGCGAGAAGAAACCCCTGCCATTTCTGGGAAGGGAACCAAATACTCGAAGAAACCCCTGCCATTTCTGCAATTAACTAACGAGTTTGGATGTGGTTCGTCGATTTCTTTCCCTAATTTTTTGTATATGGACTCTGCAAGCTAATGGTTGAATTTTTAACTGTTAGATTATCCTCAGATGTGCGTAAGGGACTAATTAACTGTTTATAGTGTCTTAAATTACCGCTTGTATGTTGATTTTCCCGACTGGGGAAGTTCTGTTTTGATCTTCAAAAGTTCCCTTTCCAGGGTTTTATTATTTACTGTATGTTTATATTTAAGGGTTAGATTATCCTCAATTGTGCAGATATGCGATTTTCATGTAATTAAATTGTATCCAGTGTCTAAAATTCCCTTTTCCTTTAATGGATTTTTACTGTGTGTATGTTCCCGAGTGATGTTTTGTGGCAAAAGTTAAGTATTTGTTCCTCAAGAGCCTTCTCTTAAAGTTACTGTTTGTTTCTGAGCTCTTGAGTATGGTGAAATTTAACTTTATGTAAAATCAATGTGTTGTAGGAGGAAATGAAGTTGTATTATTACTATTATTGTTGAGTGTTATTGAAATGATTGAATGCTTGATTATATTGGAAAGTGTGGCAGTATGTTTATAATTGCAATGGTGGTTTTTCTAAAACTAGTTTTCAATATTCCGAAGTAGAACCAATTTTAAATTTCAGAACTTCTATTTTTTAAAAGTTAAAACCCAAAACAAACATCACCTTATTGTTCTATATTTTTAGTGCACACATTTGATATTAAACTGTTATGATGATAGGCAGTTTTGGAAAAGACATAAGAGAAAAGTGTATGTTACACTTGGAGTTTTCGGAACTGGGTATCTACTCTACAAGCTCTACGATGCTCGGAGGTGTAGTCTTAATGATCTCGAGAAACAACTCGCATATGAGAGGGAAAATGAGGAACTTGTTAAGGCCCAGTTAAGATTAATTGACCCTCATAGGGTGTGTTTGCAATCTCATTTGGTAGAATTTGCAAATACACCCATAATCTTTTTTTTATGCTACTAATGAAAGTCAATTCTCATGTGTTGTTATTTATTTCTTTGTTGGTTGATAGGATTCAAGCACATTTTGAGAGCGTTCAGAGAATAGCTGATTCAACAACGCTTCCTCATGTGATGCATTTGTTAGAAATTAAATTAGCTGAGAACTTAGACCTCACACCCTTGACGGAGAGATTGAATCAAGGGAAGGGCCAACCGACTTCTTTAACTATGACAGAGAAACTTGAATTGTGGGACCAACTCAAAATTCTGAGTACGGATCAGCTATGTTCTTATTTTACACTTGGATTAATTGCTGTTGAAATCACTACCTTTTTGCAAATTGCAATCTAATTTAAACTTTTGAGTTTTGGCAATTAAAACCTCAATTTAAAAACTCTTTGCAATTCGAACTTCTTGGCAGGATTGACTCTTGCCTGTTCATGACGTGTCAAACAATTAACCATGTCAGCATCCTTGTACGTACTGCAGAGTAGGTGATGACATGGTTAATTGTTTAACACGTAAAAAACGGGCAAGTGTTAATCTGCCCGGAAGTTCGAATTGTAATTTTTTTAAATTGAGAAGAGTTGGTGATTTTTGCAGCAATTAAGCCTTTACATTTTAGTATAGATTTGTTCTTGTGCTACTTCATCATTGCTTTAATATTTTCTTTCTACATTGGCTGTTATTGATCCAGGTTTCACAAAAATGGTATCATCACTATGGGCAATCACTTTGCTGAGCCTCTATATTAGGGTTCAAGTCAACATATTAGGGAGACATCTATATCTCGACACAGCACGAGGTCTTGGGAGTTCTCAACTGCTTGTAAGAGCTATTCTATTTTTGGTGAAATACTTTGAGACTGCTTATTTTCCCATAGGTGTGTTTGTGCCTTGAGTATTTGTAATCTTGCCAAATGTCGTTGACATTTTCTCTGTGAGACGTGTCTTCGAAGATGAGTTATCATTGAGGCACTTTGTATTATTATATTGTTGTTGGGTGTGATTGTAATGATTGGATTATGTGGGTTATGATTGTTTATTTATTAAAGTGTAAGGAGAGAGAATTGATTGTTTTGGAAAGTGTGATAGTAGGTTTATAGGTGTTGTGGTAGTTCTTAAAAACTGGATTTCAAAATCCCGAAGTAGAACCAGATTTAGATTTGCTAATCTTAAAACCAGTTTCTAAAACCTAAAACAAACATTGCCCAACTGGTATAGGATAAGGTTTTCTAGAGTTAACTAGGAAGTAGTCTCTTATTTGTTTACATGACAAGATTACCGTTTCATTCACTTTCCAAGGCTTTCGTCATCTACCTTCCTCGAGTAGTATATGCTTATTGATCCGCTGCCATCATTTTATATTATATAGAATTGTGAATACTGTTAGTTTTTATGGTTCACAGTTCCTATTGCCTGTTATCTGTTGTCTACTTTAAATTTACTTTCTAATTGGCCTAGATAATGTGTTCTGACAACTCTAATCTTGGGATTTTGAACCATTTCACTAGTTTAAACTTTACAGCTTCAATTTGATTATAATGTGTGCCAATAGTTTTGTGTGATAATTAATAACTGGATCATCTTTATAATAGTGAGTGTATCTTGTGCTTTTTCACAGTTTAACTAGAGCTAATCAGAATTAGCAGATACCAGTGTGCTCGATTTAGAAATTAATACTCTCCCTGTTCTTTATTAAGTGTCTTTTTAGCTAATAACAAACAAATTAAGGAACTCCCATTTTAGACAATTTTACCCCCAATCAATTTTATCTTTCTAATCTTCCCTTCCTTACATATTAATATAGTAGGAAAGATATGAGAGCTAAATAAGAAAAAAAACTTAATTGAAAAAGTCTTAGAGATATATGCATGGGGGGAGTAAATTGGGAAGAAATGGGGTGAAAATGCCTAAAAGGACAAAAAGTAGGAACAAAAGTTTGAGCCTTAAAGGATACTTAATAAAGAACAGAAGGAGTATAATTATCTAATGATAATCGCAGTGGAATGCATGCTAAAGAGTTTGTAATAGTATCTATCCTCAACCCTTATCTATTTATATATTATCTGAAGAATGTTTCATCTATCTGACCCAGGATGAAGCTGAAATAATTGACAAGAATGACGAACAGCAGTTTTTGGCGTGCGCCGACTACCTTTCTAATTTTGGCCTGCTTACTTTGATATCTGAAGCAGAGACAGCGACATCAGAAGTCCTTAAGGGGTATGCCTTTAAGATTTATTCATGTCAGATGCTATGAAATTAATTTTAAGGGAGTACCTTTTCATTTTCCCCACTGCTATGTTTTTAGATAGGCTTAATTGCAGCAGCTAAAATCACTTTTTTTTTTTTTAAGCAAATTGCAATGTAATCTAAACTTTGGAGTTATGACAAATAAAACCTCAGTTAAAAAAAAAAATTGCAATTTGAACTTACGGGCAGATTGACTCCGGCCCATTTCTGACTTGTCATCCTACTTGGCAAAAATTAAAATCCCAAATGGCATTGCTCAGCGCCTCTGCCTATAAACTACCCAAACCGGCGAAGAGTTAATCTGCCCGGAAGTTCGAAATGTTTTTTTTAATTGGGGCTTTGTTTGCCAAAACTCAAAAGTTTTAGATTAGATTGCAATTTGCGAAAAATTGGTGATTTTAGCTGCAATTAAGTGGGTGTTTGTGAACACTAGTAAATGCTTAAAATCACTTTTTTTTTTCAAATAGAATCACTTTTGGAGTGTTTGCAAACACAATCAAGTGCTTAAGTTAATTTGTTAAAAGTGATTTTGGTGAAGCACCACTTCACCTACTTTTAATAGCTTCTATGTGCTTCTCATCATTATAATAATCAATTTTACAATTTTGCTCTCACAATTTAAATAATATTTCATCTTTACCCATTACTTATTCAAATGAAATAAGGGTGTCTTTTGTAAATTTATAAAAACAAGTGATTTGTTTTGTAAACACCACAACATATACACAATTGATTAAAAGTGCTTAATTTTAAAACACTATCAACTTTCAATTTTATTGAAAAAATCAATTTTAATCAATCACTATGATTTGCAAACACACCCTAAGCATTTTAGATATTTGCTGCTTCACTGTGTATATGATCCTTTTCACATATTAATTGATGATATTCTTTTTATTTAACTTTGTCTACATTTGACATACAACAAGCAAATTCAAAACTCAATGTTAGAAAATGCGCCTCCATAACTTTGATACATGATTGTGTCAAAATCAAAATCTTGAAATTAAATTGTTATTTTTCCTGTATCCTTCACACAGATTTCAGGTTTTCATATTATATACCTGTTTTTTGTGCATCTTGTTCTACCCCTATAATTGATAGTTCATAGTTTGTTTATCATCATTAGTTTTTCTTTTTATGCATGTTACCACTACAGAACAAGGTTGCAACTCTATCCATATCAAATGCAGTATATGATTCTAAAATAACCAGTTAGTTGAAAAAATAAATATCACCAAACTGTAAATATCAGCCCTTTCTTTATCTACCGTTCGCCAGTTTATCTAAGTTAATTTAGCAGATAATTGAACCCTAGATCTTTTGATGTTCCATTTCTTGACATTAAATCTATGAGATTTCTGCAGTTTCTAGCCTCTCCAATTAAGTTCCTACGTTATGGGGGTATTTGCGAGCTCTTGAAAAGAGCTTAAGATCACCTTTTTTTTTCCCAATACAAGTGATTTGTGTTGCTGTTAACTAATCAATCTCAAGTTGATTATGAGAAGCAGCCATAGACCAATTTAAAACTGCTTAAATTTTATGAATTTTAGTGATTTTTTTTTGCAAATACTTCAATATTTGAAATTTTGACCTTTATTTTCAAACACTACACACTCGAGTCTATTGGGCTATTTTCAAGAGGCGCGCCTCGGGTCCTAGAAGACCCCTTGTGCCTCTTGCCTTTAACAATTATTGCCTCTGATTTTGATGTCAAAAGGCCTCTAGTCTTTCTGCCTTTACCCTTACTGACCTTATTATCCTTTCCATAGAGGCAGTTTTATTCCATTTATAAGATTTGTGAACTAATTGAAATGATAGGTATATTACAGCCAAGTACACAGGTTCAAGACCACCTTACCTATTAGTTTATGATGTGCAGAAAACAACTGAAGGATTTCTTCAATAGTCCAGTAGTTCATGATACAATTACACACATATTGGAGACTTTGATGATCAGTCACTGGGTGAGTTACTTAATGCCCGAAGATAGTGGAGCTTACAAATTTGTCGGGCCCTCCAGCAGTGGTGGCTTAGATCTCTCGCATGCTACAAAATTTGAATTACTTATGGCAGAAACACGTGCAGTATTATCAAGGTATCATTTTCTGCATTCATGACTCTTTTTTGAACTACGTTGCTCTCAAGTATGCTGTTTTTAATCTTGCTTTTAAAGTTAAATTAGCCTGCGTTAGTCTAGTGATTTCCAGACAATCCTTAGGTTTTTTTAAAAACAATTAATTTAAGCAATAAAAAATTAACTCCCAATAAATTTTACTCCAGTCAACTATTCCATTTAAATTAAATTTCAACCAACATATAATATTAACATCCATTATTTGACCAATAAAATTATTATATGTCACTTTACTATAGCAATCTATCTTTCTTTTAGGTCTTGAATCAATAGGAAAAAAAAACTCTAAATTGATAGTTTTACCATCTTTAGGTTCTAAATTGGTAAATCTCTTTTTTCTTTTTAAATTGCTTGTTAATTTGATTGCCTTGGACAGTGCTGAGTTTGCCAATATTGTTGAAATTTCATTAAGAGCAATGGTGGACCAAGTGTTGGAAGATCTAAGCATCAATTGTGGAGAAAACAATCTGATATCTGGGATGCCACTTGCTCGGCTCGTGCCAAGAATCGCCCATATGGCTCAGCTGCTGCTTACACAATCCTATAGAAGTAGTTACATCCAAATGATTCGAAACATACCCCAAGTCGAACAATTCTTCACCCTTCTATACTCGGCCACCCCCACCTCGTAGAATAGAATCATTATTTCAGTTTCTTGACTATCTGCAAGAATCCAAGAGAATAAGGGAGATGAAGAGCATTTCTTGTTGTTTTGTAATGTTTTCGTCGATTGTTTGGATTCTCAGAACTTCAACCAAATGCTGGCTACTACAAAGACAATTAAATGAAGCATTGATGAGGGCATTTTTGTCCCTAATTGCTGCTGGTTAAATGTACAATTTTACACAAATTTTTAATACCAGAATTTACACGAGGTATTTGCATGTTAATGATAACTGATTGAAGAGAATGACATATTCTATTAAATCCATCTAAATTTCATATAATAACAAGAATGTAAGAAATCATGAATTTGTTATGATTGTTTAGACCAGTGAGCATGCACAATTTCCACACACAGAGGCGAATCTTTGGACTGCAAAAATAGCCACACATAGGTGACTGTTGGAAAAGCTTGAAACTGTTTGACACAAGTTTTTTTTTTTTTTTTTTGTCCTTTTCATTTACTTCCCTTAATTTTTGTAGAAAAATAATAGTAATTGTAATACAGTACTTCTCTTGTATCTTCTTCCATTTTACGTTTATACACAATTAAAAGATATATGTGGGAATCTAATCACATCAATTCAAGGGCCAGAAATGAATATTATGATAATCAAATAAAAAAAGGTAATGTAGAATATTGGGAGGAATGAGTAGTAATTCTTGATGTAGAAAGTAGAAAAGGATTGAAGGTGGTAAAATCCATCATATAATATGACCTCCTTTCCCTATACTATACTATACATAGGCTGGGGCTAAAAGAGACGAATGACAATTAAATTGAAAGCGATTGGACCTGAAAGTAAAGTGACCATTCTTTTGGAATCCTATATACCTAAGCCTAGCCTACACGTACAATGTTGAAAAAATGTGGCCTCAAAAATTGACCTAATTATTTACTTGTGTTTGCATTGATTTAAATCACATTGGCTTCATCTCATTTTCACTTGCAAGTTACAACTATTTCTTGATTCTTACTGCGCGTTGGTGATAATTTTGGAGAAAGTTTTAGGTCAATAATAGTTACAAGTGTGTACTTTAATTCGACTACAACAAGGATAATATAACACGATCAGTGTGAATTAAATTTTCCTAGCATAAACAAGAGGTTTTGAACATTCATTAAAGCCCTGTCTCGTAGGGCATTGTTCGAATTAGGGGTGTGCACTGGTTCAAAATCAGACCGGAATCTACCCTAAAGGGTGGACCAAAGACTGGACCGGAATTAATCTGGATTTTTCGGTCCGGGTTTGGACCGGTTCGGACCGATTTTTAATTTTTTCAAGTTTTTATTTTTTTAAGTTTTTTGAAGCGTGAACAAGAATGATGAATTTGTGTATGAAAATTAGTGTTGGTTCTTCATTTGAGATCAATTTCCGTCATTGTGAATTTTATTTACAATATTATTAATGGTATTTTGACACTAAAAGTAAATTGATTATTTATGTTCAATTATATACTTGAAAAAATGTAATAGATCTCAACACTTTTACTTCACATCCTCGTCAATTATTTGATTCTAAGCATATTGTGTTTTCATTATTTTTTAGACTCTTAATGAAAGAAATATTTACAAAGTTTTCAATCCTAATTTTATTTAGTTTATAGGTGTAATAATTAAGGTTGTATTATTAGAAACTATAAAGAATATAAATAAAAATATATTTAAAAAAACAAAAATTCTGGTCCGATAATTCGGATCGATAAATTCCGGTCTTAACCTGGACCGGAAAACCCGAAACCTTATAATTCAATGGACCGAAGATCGGATCGAAAACTAATCGGTCGATCCGGTCCGATTTCGATCTTTTTCTCAATTCGATTTTTTTTTTGCACACTCCTAGTCCGAATATACAAAAATCAATATTGATCAAATTTTTTTTATTTTTGTCATAACATTTATGTTAAGACTATTTAAAAATAAAATAAAAATTATCTCACCGATTAGGGTTGTCTTTGTTAAGATGTATTCTACTTAGTTGCTTATGAAAGCTCGGCTCAATAGGAGTACTTGATGTGAGGCTAAGTTTACATCGAGTTTTGAGTGATTTTTTAATATTAAAAATTTTAATTTTATGTAATAGTGAATAATGTTGTATATTGTTTATTCCCTCCGTCCTGAAATTACTTGCATATTTTAATCGGCACGTTGTTTAAGAAAAGTGGATTTAGTGGTTGATGATGTAAGATAAAGGAGGAGTATTTTAGGTAATTTGATGATGTGTAAAGTTGATTTGATGATGTGTAAAGTGAAATGTATGGAAAAAAAGAGTGGCAAATTTGAAAAAAAAAAATGATGTTGTGAGATTATTAATTTTGTGGGGTATTTCCATATTAAGAGTATGCAAGTAATTTTGGGACGTCTTAATAAGAAAAGTGTGAAGTATTATTCATGAGTGAATAATGTTTATATTGTTTATATTATTATTCATGAGTTTAATTAAAATGATTGAATTATGCATGAGTATAACTAAAATGTGTTACGAGATTTTTTTTTTAAATCAAATTTTAAATTCGAGGTAAAATTTTAAAATTCAAAATCAGTTTTTCTTTTTTAAAAAAAAACATAGCCTAACCCAATTACTAGAACTCAATTATCCTTTCAAAAAAACTAGAACTCATTATTGTTTCTCGAATTTGTTTTCTAGCATTGTTCTCTTCTCTTGTTCGTTACTTCTTCTTTTCTTAGAAAGATATGATTATATTAAGAATTGAATAAGCTAGAGGAACAACAGTATTCAAGAAAAGCTAGACAGCAGTTTCGAAACAAAACTCCCAATACAATGAAGAGGGGTTCAATTTAATTTAGGATTTAGAAATCAATCCGATCATTAATGAGGAATAGCTAACCGATTTGTTTAAGCCAAAATGTAAATTAATTTAATTTACTCCTATTGGCTATTACATTAATATATGTACATTCGAATAAATAAACTTAATATAATTACACCCCCCCATAACATGGCAACATTGATATACAGAATTGACCTTTTTTTTTAATTAAAAAACATTATACGAATCATGATATACTTAAGAAAAGGCAAATATTAATTTTTAATGGAGTATATAATTTAAAATTATGGGCCACAAATATTTGGGTGTTTATCTAAATGACTCCGTTTAATTTTAATTAACGTCCGAGAGGAAAAAATGCGTTCCAAAATATCTTTCACTAATTAATTTTCCAAAAAATATTAAATGTCTTTTGTCAACTTTATCATTTCCTTAATTTTCTTATAGATATGCATTATAAGAGGATTAAAGTAGTATTAATTGGAGTAGTAATTATTTTATAGAAATATTAAATGTCAATATAATAATACTCCCTCTGTACACCAAAAGTATGCTCACTTTTTTTTATATGTATTTTTAAAAAAATCATATTTTAATTATAAATAATATATTTATGATAATGAGCAAATAATATATTTGGTAAATACTCAATCTTGTTAGTAAAATAAAAAAAATATTCAAAAGTGAATTATTTAAATGAAATAAGCATGTTTTTTGTGAACTCAAAAAAAGAAATGAGCACACTTTTGGTTTGGTGTACGGGGTAATTTTTTTATTTTTTTTTGAAAGCTTTAAGTAACTTTCTTAATAAGTTTGAAAAGTCAAAAGTGAGAATTAATTATATATTGCTATTTTTAATATGTGATGTAAAATTAGGTCAGAAATTTTGAAAAAAAACCGGTAGGAAATTGCAGTAGGACGAGACAAAGACGTGTTGGCAAGAAAAGAAGCCTAGAAAGAGGGATGACGGAAATTGTTTATCTAAACTAAGTAACAAATAATATCTCCGCATTCTATTTTTTACAAACGCAGCATTAGTGTAAATGCTAGATAATTAAGTATAAATTTGTACTCCATTAACATTAAAATATGGAAATAACAATGGTTTTTTCACTTTTGTTTTTGTAAGGAGTGGGGCCCTGGATGGAGTGTAATAATTGATAAATACTGTGCACATTCAAGGTTGTGTCGGATTTGCATTTGCAACAGCAACAACGCCCCCACCACGCAATTAATTAATCACCATAATTAATAAATTTCAAATACGTTGGGTTTACTTAAAAGAACTTGTCAAATCAGGTAATAAAAAATTAAAAATGTTGTCAGTTTAATAAAATTGAAATCTGAATATTGTACATTTGGGATGGATGTTGTAGGAGTACAAAATTTGCTAAATTAAAGCAAAATCTAACAACAAATCTAAAGGAGGTTTTCTAGAAAAAAAATAAAAAGAAATTAAAGCAATATTCCGGCCCTTAATTCCCAGCTTGCAGCAGCAAATCTCTTTAGAAAAATCTTGTGTTGAATCCCTGAAAAACATGAAGCCAAAAGAGAAACTGGAATGTGGTTATAGTAAAAGCTTCATATAACTCTTACATTTGACTTTATTCAGAAACCAAATATAGCAAACTAAATCTAAACAAAAGATCCCAAGATTTAGAGGAATTTTCCATGCACACCCGATTAAAGGGGCCGGGGTATAATCACATAAAAATCCAATCTTGCAAATCAGAATCTAATGAGAAACAAACAAAACAAAATAGTAAGAAGATTAAAAGTGTAGAGCTCCCTTCAATCCAAAAAAGGTTCAGACACGGGTAAATGAAGCTCCTCATTTATGGAAGCCGAAACCCGACCCGAATACAATTTTACCGGGTAGGGCTGTGGGATCCATAAACCAGCAGCTTATTCTTCCCTGCAAGATCCTCTATTGGACTTCAAGGAGCTCCACTCTCATACCCAATCACCATAATTATTATTATTATTATTACAAAAACCCTAATAATAAGAAAGAAAAGAGACTGATCTGGTTAAGATATTGTTCCAGATCTGAATATAAGAAGAGCTTCTGTTCATGTTACAGAAGGGAAGGCCCATATTCTAAAAGAGGATATTGAGAATGAGAAAGAGAAGAGAAACCCTAATGAGAGGTAGAGAAGAAGGGTAAAGAGAGGGTGTATATAAAGGAATGATGAGATAAGAAATGGTGGGTGGGGTGGGGTGGGATGGGATAGGGGTGGGGGTGGGTGGGGAGTGGGTGGATTTCTTATTTTACTGCACTGAAAAGTCCCTTGGAGTGAATTGATTAGATTCCTTCAAAATCACATGCGTTTGTCATCAAAACGATGCCCACGAGATGCAACAGCTACCTGTATACAGCTTAATTTCAATTACTTGGATTTCTCTATGTCATCTTCTGTATTATACGTATTTCAACTGCTGAATATATTTGTAAAAAATATTTGTCACTCGTAAAATTATTTATTTTAATATTTTTTTATCTCTTTCTTTTCTTTTTTATCTCTATTTTAATATACATATTTCCTTTTCTCGTCAGTTCCAGTAATGAAACCTATCAATTCTCTTTTTATAAACAACTCTCTTACATTTTTTTATATTTTCCTTTTTATTGAGTATGTCATATTTTTTAACTTTTGTGTTCAAAATTTATGGATAATTTTTATTGAGACAGAGAAAGTAAAAAAATGTACAAACATTAAATGAATAATTTAATGGGGATCAAAAAGTATAAATTTCTTTAATTATTTATTCATTATCTACATATCATGTAATTATAGTGCAGTATAAAATAGAAAGTAAAACAATAAAATTGAGAAAAAGTGATGCACATACCACCACCACCCAAGAGTTAAAACACTGGCGCTCTTTTAACGTTAGGTTTGACTGGAAATTACAGACAGGATGGGAGGGGGTTTTTGGGGACGCACAAGAAAATATCATTAAATACTCTGTCCAACACTATGGAATTGGAAAAGTGCATTTGATGCCATTTTCCATTTTGAATTATTAGTTGATAAATATGGAATCATACATGATTTCCCAAAGGTAAATTAGTTACTACACCTGCCTAAACCCTTACATACACATATACCTCACTTGTTACCTTGACACCGATGTATATTGATTTTGTTGGAATATGGGCTCAAATTTATTAATTTCGTCTATATTAAATATTTACTTTTAAATTATCATCTTCTTTAAGAGGGAATGTATCTCTTTTTTTTAAAAAAAAGTTTGCATATATTACCATGTGAGTTTTCTTTATTTTAAGAGAAGTCTTGTAATGTGAAACCGTCTCATGCATATATGGAATGAGACATATGTGATACCCTTCTATATTTTTTTAAATTAAAGTATTGGGACGGGTGTCTATATATATCGATGCTCAACAAGAAGTGTAACTGTGTAAGAAAACCAAACAACTACAAAAACTTAGGAAATAGAGAAGAATTCGCACATATACTTACGATCAAAAAGAATTTAGTTGCATATCGAAATAATGAAATTATATATGTTGATCCCTTGAAGAGAAGTGATTCGCGTGTTATACAACACTAAAATAAACAATCGCAAGTGTACGGCGTCTATCGTAGCGTGATAAGCACGAGGTCGATCCCACAGGGAGGTATAGCGTAAAAATGTAGTTTGTTAACGTAGTTCTAAATAGACGCGATCGATAAATTGAATGGTGGTGAATTATCCTAAATGTGCCTACCAAGTTGTCACAAATAAGCAATAAAGAGTAATGTAAAGAAATCGATCGATTATCATGCAAATCAAGAAACGAAAGTAAAACGAATGAAAACTCAAGGAGAGAAGGTGGGTTCTAAGGCAATTGTAACACTTAGATATCCGTTTATGAATTTTAACTCGTTTAAATGGCCATTAAGGTTGTCTTTATATAGGGTGATCACACAAGAAGAATTAATTAATCTCTCGATCTAATTAACCCAAAGGAAAACACAATATAAGTTCGTATCTCTACCTCACAAATATTGTATCACCTAAACTAGCCCAAAAGATCATTCAATTCCCTCTCCGATAATTAATCCTCTCTCGAGCTCATAATAATACCGGATTGCATGCTTGCATACGATTAATGGAATAAATCTCTCGATCTTACCCCAATTAACAATGAATTAAGCAAATCATCATGGTCAATAACAACATGCTTTGCAATGGAGAATTAAGCACACAAATAAGAGACAAACACCAATTAAAGCAAGAAATTAATCATAAACTTCAATCAAAATATTTACAATGCCTTAGAACCACAAATGTTTTTTAGCCAACAACTAGCATAATGAAATCACAAAATCCAAATTAAATAACTAAATAAAAAGGAAAAGAAAGAGAATGTTTAGTCTAGAATGTGGTAGGAAATGGAATTCCCAAGCTATTGCATCCTCTCTTGCTTGATTTGATGAAGAATTGAGAGAGATATGATCAAATCACCTTGAATTGTGTGTTACTATGTGTGGGAAATGAAGAATTGAGGGAGAGTGTCTTGGGTTTCAAGAAAGAGGGTTTATATAGTGTTGGGGGTAGGATTTGGATGCCAAAATTGCACTTAGGTCCTTGGAAATTGGACAAAATATGCAAAGAGCACCGAGAACAGGGGTGACTCGGCCGAGTTGGGGTGTTAGAATTGGGAAAAAAGCCTTCTTCAGGACTCGACCGAGTTGGTAACTTGGCCGAATTGCAATTGTTCCAGTGCCCAAGTTCGCCCAGCAGCTCGGCCGAGTGGCAAAATTATTCCAGCTTCTGGTCCTCGGTCGGACTCGACCGAGTTGGGTAACTCGGCCGAGTTGCACTCTGAACTTGTTTCGTGCATAACTTTTGCTTCCGACCTCCAATCGACTTGATTCTTTTGGCTATTCCACTCCGATTTTCGAGACGAACCCAACGGTGCGCTCCTATTCCTGATCCAGTAAAGTGTGGTTGGTGTTTTGCTCCAAATTCCATCGTATTTCCTACAAAATCGACAAAACACAACCTTTCCCTCATTTTGGCTCAAATCATCATAATCAATGCATAAATCAATGAAATCTCATTAAAAACATGCTTCACATGTGGCTCTAAAATGCGTAAATTCCACTCGAATCAAGAAGCTGCTATCTTTAAGAACTTCAGTCAAACACACTTAGATTATGATGGAGATCAATTAGCAGCAATTAAGGCATGATTGGAAATTGATGGCTTGATTTGATTCGTATTTTAATTATAATTGTTATTTCCTATTTCAGTACTATAAGCCCACGATAGTGTTGGGCCTTAGATTAGGGTTTCTTGAGGTTTGTCCTACTATTAATAGAGAGTGTTCTTCATTGTAAAGGGAGGTGATTTGATTAATAAAAAAAAAACGAGAGTTTATCTCAAAACTCAGATACGTTGATGGAGATCAATTAGCAGCAATTAAGGCATGATTGGAAATTGATGGCTTGATTTGATTCGTATTTTAATTATAATTGTTATTTCCTATTTCAGTACTATAAGCCCACGATAGTGTTGGGCCTTAGATTAGGGTTTCTTGAGGTTTGTCCTACTATTAATAGAGAGTGTTCTTCATTGTAAAGAGAGGTGATTTGATTAATAAAAAAAATGAGAGTTTATCTTAGGATCTCTTTTACGGTATTCTGTGTGAATCAACGTATCTGAGTTTTGCCACTTTTCCGGGTATTCGTAGAATCAATGGATTGTGTGTTGTTCTTCTGTGTTCTTCATATTTATCTTCTTTATTTATACGCTTCCTGCGCTACATCAGTTGGTTATCAGAGATCAGGTACGATTCTTGATGATGGTTCCAATTTTTTATGAATATTCTGATGAAAATTGTGGTTATGATGGACCACCAATTTTTTATGAATATTCTGATGACATTTGTGATTATGATGTACCACCCATTTTCAAGGAGTTTGCCAATATTCTGATTGATGATGTTGACGTTGAGGATATTGGCTCCCCAAATTTTTACGAGGAAAATGAAAATATTTTTGTAATTGAGGATGTTCATTCCAATATCATTGACTCATCAATGAGGGTTGAAAAAAATTATTTCGTGTTATTTACTTCTGGTGATGGAAACCACACTGCTCGTGAGATGGAATGTCTAATTGTTATTATTTTGTGGCCGAAAGAGTACAAAGATGTTCCAGCTTGTCTTCGTACATTTACAGTGAGAGTGAAGCTAGTAGCGATTCGAGGACGAATCGTTTTCAACCGGGTGAGAATGATGGAGATCAATTAGCAACAATTAAGGCATGATTGGAAATTGATGGCTTGATTTGATTCATATTTTAATTATAATTATTACTCCCTCCGTCCCTGAAAAGTTTTCATTTGATGGAACTAAGATTAAGGAAAAAGTGTAATAATTAGAGTCTTGAAGGTAATTTTATAAATTTTTATATATAAAGTAAATAAAGTAGTTTGATTGAGTGTATGATGGACTCCAAAAGATATTGTATGAAGGGTAAATACGTGTATATCGTGAGAGTGACTATGCAAACTTTTCAGGGACGGAGGTAGTATTTCCTATTTCAGTACTATAAGCCCACGATAGTGTTGGGCCTTAAATTAGGGTTTTTTGAGGTTTGTCCTACTATTAATAGAGAGTGTTCTTCATTGTAAAGGGAGGTGATTTGATTAATAAAAAAAAACGAGAGTTTATCTCAGGATCTCTTTTACGGTATTCTGTGTGAATCAACGTATCTGAGTTTTGCCACTTTTCCGGGTATTCGTAGAATCAACGAATTGTGTGTTGTTCTTCTGTGTTCTTCATATTTATCTTATTTATTTATACGCTTCCCGCTACATCAGATTTTGTAACGGAAAAAAAAAAAAAAAAACACTTTTAAATAATAATGCTTAAAAGAGGAAAATTAAAAAAAATAAAAATTAATAAGGATACTTCATTCACTAGTAAGTAGACATGGGCGGTTTTTAACCGCCGAACCGGAAAAACCGCCGGTTACGGTTCAAAAATCGAACCGTAACCGGAAAATGGCGGTTCGGTTTCGGTTGCTAGTTTTGGCAAATCGAAACCGCCGGTTTTCCAGTTTTTTTTTTTTTAATACACAAGTCTTTTATTTTTTATGTATAAATTTAAGTTATATAATTTTTATTAAATTCTAGTAATGTAGTTTCTAAAAAAAGAGTTGAAACGAACAAAAAACGAGCGAAAACGAGCAAAAAACGGAGAGAGAAAAAAAAAAAAAAACCGCCTAACCGCCGGTTTTTAACCGAACCGGCGGTTAGAAAACCGCAACCGTAACCGGCGGCTTGCCGGTTCGGTTTCGGTTACCAAAAATGCAAAACCGAAACCGCCGGTTTTTAACCGTAACCGTTGGTTTCGGCCGGTTGAACATGTCTACTAGTAAGTGCACAGAATTGAGTAAGTTTTCATGTTGGTCTAATGCTGAGCCAAAACCAATTTATATTTTCATTGCTTTATATCAGTGTTGCAGAAATCGGTTCTAGGCGCCGACTAGTCGGCGCCTAGTCGCTAGGCGGGAGGCTTCCGAGGGGATTTCATGCAAATCGGCCAACAAAGTCGGTTGGGCCACTAGCCGCCGCCTAGGCGGCTGTTCCCGACTAATCGCGTATTTTTTAATTTTTTTTTTTTAATTTTAAATTCCAAAACGACGTCGTTTTATACTCAGTAAATAAAATAAAAAACAAAAATTACCATTACATTTTAATTTACCCTACAACAAATTGTGAAACATTAAAAAAAAATGAAGAGATTACTACCGACAATCAACCAAATGCCTAACTTAATTAGTTTAGTTAATTGAATATTTTGACCATTTCATGTGAAACATTGAAACATGATTTTTTTTTGATGTGAATTTGGGATGTTAATTTGAAACATGTGGAAATTTGTTGTTTTATCTTTATTATGAACTGTTTTTTTAGTATTAATTATTCTGTGTTTTTTAGTTTTGTATTTATTATGAACTTTTTTTTAGTATTAACTATTAATAATTCTTTGTTTTAAATTTTTTTTAAATTTACAAAAAAAAGAAAAAAAAATCGGATTTCCTAGTCGACGCCTAGGCGGACAGAAAACGCCCGATCAACAATTTCCGATTTCTACAACCTTGCTTTATATATAAACGAATTCAAATCCTCAATCAGTGATTTGCAATTTAAATCAAATATGTGAGAAACGTCCAATTCACAGTTTAATTAGTATCCTCAATGTAAAGTACTTATATATGGAATAATAAAATAACAAAGTGTATCAATCTAACTCTCAAATTATTAACCTTAGAATAACAAGCTCTGATAAATATTCGAATCCTCTCGTAAAGTTTAATTAATAGAAACAACTTATTTAACTTATTCTGTTTAATCAAACAACATATATATAGAATAAACTCTCAAATTTTAATTTAATTACTAACGCATTAAATTAACAAGACGATAAAAATATTCTCCTTATTAATTTGAATTCACATATACAAATAATTAATCTAGATTCCTATTACGCCAACATCATACATCTCGTTTTTCGTATATAGTAGTAGAACATGCAATCATATATAACATGAATTACAAATTGCAGTTTTCCAGCAATAGATATAATGATAAGCAACTTGAAGGTACTTTCTACAATTGTATACCATCAATCCAAAATCACGTGACCAAGTAAATGAAAAATAGAAGAGAGAAAGACTTTTTTTTTTTACTAAATTATCAAATTGAAATAAATGAGAAGTACAGTTTAAGAACCATGAAGAACTCCAGCATAAGTTTGCGAAAAATAGAATATAAATTACTAATTTAAGGAAAAACTGGGTATATATATAAACTGCACTGAGACTACTGATTTAGTTTTAGCCAGCATACTAATTATTTCCAAGATTCCTAGCATCTCGTTACTCCAAAATAACTTAAATAATTAAATAAACAATAAAATTCAATTGCATCCAAAACTTCATTAAAAAGTAGGAAAAATAACAAAGAGTATAAAATAGTGCATATATAGAATAATACTGTATTTAACAAATAAGAAGTTGCCAAATTTTCTACTATAAGTATAAAAATTCATTTTCTACATGGGGAAAATGAGCCCGGATCCCACGCCCAACTACCTACTTGTCCAAATATAAATACTAGTGTCATTAAGGAATCAGATAGAACCTAGAATTAAAATAGGACTCATTGTTCCTTTAATTTCATTCGTCTGACGCTCTATCCTAAAAACAATCCTAATTAGCAAAATTCGGGGAATTAGTCATTAAACTTGGATGATTTAAAATTATTTTGGAAACAGCATGAAACTCAAACCTAATTTGAAAATACTACATGCGTATATATTAGATCACACGTATCAATTTAAATAACCCATCTATTTAAATGGTACCAGTTTATTTCAATTCGACACATTATTCCAACCACATTCTATAGTTTCTCGTTGGGCAATTCTCAGCATTTAATAATATTAAGCGAGCTTGTCAATCAATTGAAAATATCAAAATAAAAAATAATAATTTTTTTTTTTTATATAAATTGGAAATATAACATGAATTTAATGATTAATTTGATTATTATTGTACTTCAATATTTTATCTTTCATAGTTAGGTTTTGATGTAATTCAGGTAAAAAGGATCCAACAATAAGACCCAGGTAGTGCTAGGCCCAGGGAATTGGTTGATTTTAGCTAAGGCCCATTGTCAAGCCCATAAGACAACCTACACACTTTTATGTAATTTTCGGTAATGAAATAAGATGCCACGTGTAGTTTGAATATCAATAGATTTTAGCAGAGAAACAGTTACGTGGAATATTTCACTTGAAATATTAGTATATTTAAGAAAAGATAGATCTTTCTAAAAAGTAAATGCAAATATGTGTTATTTTAAGTGCAAATAACACACAAATTGACTTTTCACATGAAATATTAATATATTTAATTTAAGGAAGGATAAAAATTCGAAATTTTAGGATAAGTAACACACAATTTGACTTTTGAGTAATACATATTTGTCCTTAAAGTAACACATGTATTGATTGAAAATTGTGTATTACTTTATAGAGAAAGATGTGTTACTATATAAATAAAACGTCATTATTGAGAGAGAATGAAATACCCACATTAAAAAGACGAAGAACAATAATTTAAAACACGAAAAAAACAACCAAGTTGAATAGTTTATCGATCCCTACAATTACAAAAACATAATTATCAACAATAAATGTGTGTGTAGTATTACATTATTACTATTGATTTTTTCTTATTAATTCATTAAAAAAAAAAAGATTTCTCCGCTATTATTTCGTGATTACCAGATCGAAAATCTGAACGAATTGATAGCATATCGAAAATCTAAATAGGAATTGACATCGAACAAATTTTCTGATTTTATTTTTTTTAATGGGGTCTGCACTGCAATTTTCTGATAGAAGAGAAGAAGAAATTGCGTTATGTACCGGATATCGGGTAGGAATAGAGGAATAAATCAAATTTTAAGGCAGTGTTGAAACAAAATTTTGTATATAAGTTTTTGTTTTAACAATTGATTGTGATATAAATTTTAATGAGTTTATTCAAAATATAGCAACTAACTCACCTCTTTTTAACTTGCGGGTGGATACTTAAATTACCCTTTTACCCCTCAAAACTCCTTCCTTCCCCAGCCGTACTGCTCTGCGATTTTGCTGTCATATCACCTCCTATACCACACCTACTTCCTTTCAGCCCCGGCCTCAAATACACTTACGTCCCAATCTTTCCCCACAAACACAAAGCTACCTCACACCCAACACAGCCTTCTTCCTCCCCATCTTTCAAAACCCCATGGCTTTCACTCCATTGCCCACTGTAATTTCTAAGTGGATTCCGGTGCCGCAAAAGCTGCGGAGGTCGACGACGCGCAATTTTGTAGCTTCACGAGCGAGGCGTCCTTTCACCTTCTTTTAGGGTTCCGTCGCATCTCCGTCACTCCCAGAATGGTGGCGAGCATAGACTGATGGTCTCTATAACAACGAAGAGAGGGCGGCCTTGAATACAGATCTGTGGCTGCTACCGGTTGTTCCCGTCGTGCGCCACTGCCCGGATTCAAGTCGTTGGCCGCCGCCGCCGTTACAGAAGAGAAGATGCGGACGCTCTATCTGGAGTTTCTTCTTCGAGGGCCCTTTTGCAAACCGAATCCAAGGTAATTTCTGAAGCCCCTTTACTGTTTTTTAGTATGGCAAATAGCTCAACTCCTAATTTAGAACTTTAACAATTTGTATAGTATTGCTATTCTTTTGTACAACAGTGCTGATCCAAGTTTTGATCTTTTTTGCATTTATTCTGGTTTTTGTCTTCTGGGTTTCTCGAGATTTGTTCAATTTTTTGAGTATTGATCTGTTTCGGCTGAAATTACCCCTTTAATTTTGTGTTGCTCTGTTTTATGTATCTTGTCTAAATATTCATTATTGGATTCGAAAAACTTTTCTAAGATGCATCAAAGATTCAAGTTTGATGGCTGCTGTAACTATTCTTGTCTAAATCTTCATCTTTTAGTGGTATCTTGTTAGATCTTGGTTAATCTTGCAACATTTGTTTCACAGGTTTTATGGTTTTTATTTGCTTACATAATCAACCTTTTACATGGATTACATTCTATCTTTTAGGCCCTACCCTCTTGAAATTATATAGAAGAGAAGATGGAATAAGCTACTTGGCCCTGTGTTCTTAACACAATTTGCACTTTACTTATGTTTTATTAGTATAATGAAGAGATGGAATAAGCTACTTGGCTACTTGATTGACAAGATCTGATGTTTGGACTGTAGGAGCTTCATTTGATTGTCATTTGTCTGTTGGGAAAAGTAAGGGTAAAATGGGCACATTCCACATAAATGCGTATCTAGTTGCTAAAATGGGCTAAGGAGGTTCTTAGTTGCTATATTTTGAAAAAATCATGACCCCATAGCATGTTGCCCTATAATTAATACACCCCATCCACCCAAGGGACCATAATTGAGATACAAACTAAATTCATCTTCATCCACAAATTCTAAAATGAAGATATCTAAACTTCAAAATACACTTTTTCATACTCTATTTTAAAATGTTTGGAAGTTTTGGAAGTTTTGAGGTGTCTCAGTTTTGACTTTTTGTTATGCTGAAGATTTAGGAAGTTCTGAAAATTAAATAATAAATATACGTCGAGGGTCCCAGTATCTATGTTATTGAATCAGATGAGCGTTGAACTTTCCATTGATCAATCAAAATGGACGTTAATGTCGTTCCATAAACTAGGATTCAACGAGACTGATATCTTAGACGTACGCTCTCGGTTTGAGCATTACTACATTTGTCTCCAGATTGGAAGGGAAGTTTTGGATGCTGCTGCTCGAGTCATTCGACCTGGAATTACTACCGATGAAATTGATGCTGTGGTTCATGATGCAACAATTGCTGCTGGTATGATTCTTATTCCTCACACTTCTAAATCTCGAGAAGAATTGTTGTATCATGTGATAGATATGATGTTCTTGTGATCGGTGCTCATTTTGCTGCTAGTAGTCATAATACTCGTTTTCTGTTGTTAAATTTTGTAAGTTCAAAGAATTTGGCTTGGATCCTTGATCTTTTGTGATAGTTAATGTGGCCCATGCTCTCTTTATTAGCCATTACCTGTTTGAGTTCTGTTGTGATCTTGGGCGAAAAAAGGAACTTCGAGCAGGTAATGGCTATTTTAGGTTTCAACTAGAATGTCTTCGTTTAGCGGAAGAGTAATACCAACTGTGTTTTAACTTCTTTTGGGAACTACAGTTAAATGACTATAAAAAATAGTTTAATTTACTCCCGTTTCCCATTCCATTGTTTTAATGCTAACCTCTTACTCATGGAAAGTGTGTGAACTACTTGATACTTGATCATATAAAAACATGGGAATATCAAGACATGAAGCTAACAGAAGCTAGTGTAAATAGACATTGACAGGAATATAATTATTCATGACCTGTTTTTTATTAGATTTAAAAATACAGCTTTGTTCTATGCTTTGCTTGCAATATATCTTCAAATAATAAGCAAGTGTGAATATTTGCGTCCCAAGCATTGCTATTGGAAATTTTACATGTGTGCTTTGTTTCTTCTGCTTTTAAAATTTGATTTTATTAAATCAGATATAAAATGTTTCTTCTGCTTTTAAAATTTTACAACAGAAAATATCATTTAACTCAGATTTTAAGAGATTTTAAGATTGATGAAATGACTGCTAGAGGACTAGAGGTATCATTCTAGATATACTTTTGTCATCCAGTATTTCATTGATCCTTCATTTTTTTTACATTTGGTTATGATCCTTCATTTTTTTTAACTCATCCAGTATTTCATTGGTGAATCTGAAAATGAATTGGGGTCCAGAATTGGTGTTCGTATTTTCGATAAATCCACAAATGAATGGTAAGTTTTGATGGTTTGTTGATTTGGTGTAGCCCTCCTTAAGTTATTTTCAGCTAACTGAGAGTTCATTACCTCTGTAGGGTGATCCCCATTGTGTTGGGAACGAAACCAAAGCCATCAGGGGGCCACTCCGCTATTGTTTTAGATCAAGATCGCATTCTTGTGATTAAGGGGAACACAACTTCTGATGTTAGCTTTTGGTTTCTGGAGGTTTGTACTTGAGTTCTTGATTAAACATATATTCTCTCGTGTGTTCTATTATTAGTTGGTACCATTAGTTAGTTCCCTTTTTCGGTTCCATAGAAAGCTTGAAAGTGAGTGTTGTCAGGTTTTATTGATTGAAAGTGGAATTACTTTTGGCAGGTTTTGATGCATCCCCGGGATAAATTTTCAAGGCATTTGGTGTATAGAGGAAATAAGAGGCAATAAAGTGGCATTTTTCATTCAATTTTGGAAGACAATTGCCTTTTTTTTTGATCGGGCAAAACCATTCCATTCATGATATGAATATCAGTACAGATGGTGAAAAGAGATGCATGAGAAATGCCTCTTTTAAAGATACAATATAAGAACAAATAGAATTAGAATTAGAACTAACAATAGTGTTTAATGTTGGAGGCCCAGTGCTTGAATTGGGTATGAAACCCAGTCAGCATAAGCAATGTTTGTGCAGCTGCTCTCCATTGTTGTCACCCAACTCCACATTCGTGTTTTGAACTCAGTCATCATACTCTCGAATCGTATCTCTTTGTTGTTGAAGATATGCTCGTTTCTCCATTTCCATATTATCCATACCAAGCCATTCTATAAACAGACTGCTATGCTCTTGCCCCTCTTTCCTTTGAACATTTGGCTATGACTCAAGAGGTTGCTCAGCGGATCAGACAACATAACAGTCGACACACCAAGCCATTTGTAGCATTCCATCCATAAATTGTACACAAAAGGGCACTCAAAGAAGCAGTGCTTGATTGTTTCCTCTTGGTTCCCACAGAATACACAAGCCATATCCACGCTATTTGCAAGTGCCTGTTTTTGTCGAAGATTTGCCTTGGTTGCTTTGGTGGGTTTATGAGTAAATAAATACATAGAATTTCGGCTGGAATTATAGACATTCAATATCCTCTCAAATTATAGCCTAAGTTGGAATGGCTTATAGACATTCAATATCCTCTCAAATTAATGAAAATTATGTATATCTAAAATCATATTTAGGCTGAATCGAAAGTTGAACTGTTCATGCGAAAGTTGAACTGTTCAAATTTATATAGACTGATGTTTACTATTGTTTATTTATTGATGGTTTTTTTTTTTTTTATGTCCATATTGATTGATACTAATAATACAATACATTCAATAGTAACCCGAGAATTTGAAGTCCTTGATATTTTGCATCGTTAGATCTAAATATAGTCATTCAACTAATTGAATTCTTAATATAGTCATTTCAACTAATTGAAGACGTATTATCATCCTTTTAAGTTGTTGATGAAACTTGATAATGCATCACGTTGTTGAAGACGTATTAGACCTAAACATGCATATAAAGAGGAGTTCAGAATTGTTACCATTGAAGATCGAATCTTGATCCCTACTATAAATCTTTTGATCTGTCTCCCAAACTCGTTCGAACACTGAGTGGACGGCGTGCTATCCAACGTGGAGAAGGCGTCCTCAGTTTCGTCTCCCTAAAACCCTAGCCATTTTTGCTATTTCGTGTGCATTAGGATTTCAAACTAACTAAAATCATTTTTATATACTCTCCATAAGTTTCATGGGCCAAATCAGGGATCCATTAGAAGGTATAAGGTTTGGGCTTCCTACAGGCCCAAATACTCTTATGTTCAGCCCAGAAAATATAATTCTCGTGCGAATCTTTCCACATATACTATATGTCTCATATTTTTGCAACATTTTGATTGAAATGATTAACATCCACGCTAAACTAAATAGATTTAAATCATTTAAATCATTCTCCACAACATCTTAGTTAAGGGGGAGTAGTCATTTATGCAAATCACAACATATAATAGTTTATCACGATTCTATCCATCACAGGTAAATTATTCTTCTCACTCAAATTCATCACATCGACGAGTCTCATTCAAGTATCAGATTAATATCAATCAATTAGCCAAGACAATGCATGCTACCTCATATATCGCATTTTTCAACATAATAGTCAGAAAATGACAGTTGATGCAAATATTATCACAATCACTTTTTATCAGACTACACACATGTTCTCATTATAGACTTATGTTTCTTATACAAACTAATTTTTCTGAAGTACTTATCACTAGATCATCAACAAAAACGTCTTTCAAGCAATATTTCAATTTCAATTTACATAAAGAGTGCAGAGATACCTCCCTTATGTTATCAAATAATCGAAAAGACTTGCGAGATTCCAGGTATATGTTCATCAAACCCTCGAAAAGACTTGTGAAACTTAAGAGTATATAAAAAGGACGTTCATAACAGTCAGAATAGAAGATCATGTCTTATCTGTGATCCATTCAGTACGCCACAACGCACAAGTATGAACTAATGACCAAGACAAGCCACTAACAAGTTTATACTACAACTTAAACCAATAGTTGTGTCCAAAACTATCTCAGTTGTAAGATTAACAGACATACAAGTAATCACAAAGAATGCAATAATGTGAAAAAATCATTTATTTTAGATAATAAGGAAATCGAATATACATCCACAAAAGCCCACTAAAAGTTTGTTTTATAGTGTACACCAACAATCTCCCACTTTTATTAAAGCTAAATTTTAATTAGTTAGGGGTAAACCCTGAAGCCTAAAATAAGTACTCTTTTGGGCCATCATAGATACATATTGGTATGCTGCTACGGATAATTTAACCTCATGTGGTCACATTGAAAATAATACACAATTAAACATCACTTAAAATGTTGAACATAATGGTTGTACATATCATTCAAAATTTGTTAATCTTATTAAATTGAAAGAAACATTAACATAACAAAATTATCTTATAAAATTCACAGAAACCAAAACCAACTAATACTGTATAATCGTAAGCCTTCAACTACACTATACTTTGTTACATAACTTTGCTTTGATACAAAGAATAAGTTTATATACACAATTTTGCTTTGATGCATAACTCACAAATCACAAAAATATAACTTCGCTTTAATAAATAAAAGAAAAACAAACTCACAAATCACATTCTCAAGAAAATATAAAAAGTTTATAGGAAATCACACAAACTTTCGGTTGAACAGTTCAACTTTCGATTGAACAGTTCAACTTCCGATTGAACTGTTCAACTTTCACCTTTGCATTATTGGGCAAACAACTGCCAGATTATAGGTGTTCTTTTTACAAATAAAATTGTCATAATAGGGTCTCAAAATGTGGTGATTTAGATGACAATAAACAAATTTCCCATCTCCAACATGTTAAAGTACACGATGACCAGATCAATACGAGGAGAATGACAGAATAATGAAGATACAAGCAAAATACACACAAATTAATGTCCTACATACTCTTTAGGAAGCAAAATACAACCCATGGAGACCATATTAACAGCATGGAGACTATACAGTTACTTAAAGAAGAAGGTTCAAAAACAAATAGATACAAAAAAGATACAATACCACAATTACACCAAAAGACAATCATTATGAACTCGTCCTATCCCAAAAGACAATCACTTATGAACTCGCCTCACTTGAATACGGTGTAGTAGTCCCTGCAGAAACGGGGTCAATATTCTTCGGTTTTGAAGCACTGACAAGATAGTTAGTGAATACATTTTTTACTCCTGAATCACGACTTTGAGGCTTGTTTCCATTCACAATGTGGGAGGGTGACCTATCCCCTGTCGATGGGCTTACTAGAGCAGCAGGAAAGAAGTTGGGCGAAGTGTATGCCATCTCATCTTGTATGGAGTACCCCACTTCCTCAATGCCCAACTGACTCATTTCCTACAATTACAAAGTTCAAAAATAGCATCAAGGTTTTACTAAGACATGAAGGCAATGTACTTTAGCTTCCCATTTGTTGTAAGCATTATAAGAATAGGTATGCAAAATCATATTTTCTGGTTATCAAGACACCATCTATAAGAAGAAGGAATCTAGTAATCAAATTATCAAACTCAACATATCTTATTAGGCATGCATGTCTCATCACCAACAAAGGGAGACTACAGGAGCCTAAAAGACTTGAGAATTCATTATCAGATCATCAGAATAAACTTAAAAGGTCATAATGCAGTACATTAATAATAAAAGATGATGATACTGGATAGCAAACAAACGATGCATCTATTACAAGCACAAGCAGGTAGGAGGATCAGTTTGATACATAGTTGTAGGATTAACACAACATCAAGTTTAACATGTGAAGAGAGACCTCAAAATAATATCAATCAAACTTCTATCATTCATCCACCCCTATAAGCATGCAGATTGCAGGCCAACCTTTTGAAGGAAACTGCCAAACTGGTCCTATGTGTTGGGATTTTAAGAAGCAGTATCATCATTTTTCTGCCCGACTACATATGTTTACACCTCTTTCAGCGGCCTATAAAGCTTGTTCAATACTGAGTTTCATAATCTTTCTCAAAACATAAACCTTAGATGCTTGGGCAACTACAATTGAAATGAGATGTCAAGAATATATATTTATATATATATATTTTTTAACTTTCTGTTAAGTAACCCCTCTGTAGATGAATCATCTATAGACACTAATCTTGAATATCAAGTAAAAAGCACAAGAAATAATTGATAAAGATTCAACTAACATCTCACCAAGTAATATGAAATAAGCGACGATATCAAAGATTCAACTGATCTACAAAAGAGACTGAATTACTTAGTTAAACTGACCCAACACAAGAACGATGCCAACTCTTAAACACATAAATACAGGACAGCAAGAAACTGGAAAGTTAATGGAGTAATAAAGTTAAGTACCTATTTAGCTGAATTCAAGGAGTACACTTTATGCCTGGTAAACATTGCCTACTTCATTTACAATATGCCAACATTCCTCTTTGCAATATCTAAGAATTAGCTTAAACCTTGGAGTATTTTCGAGTGTGGAATAAAAAGGAAAAAAATAGAGCATTCATATGCATACACAAATCGAAGTTGAAGGCCGTGTGATGAACACTGACTCAAACTCAGACAACTATAATTCTCTGTACAGATACACCCAAGGAGGCTTTCTATTAGATCAATACACTTTATTATCTGCATACATGGATTACTATTGCAGATAGATAAATGCAAAAAAGATCAAAACTTCGATCAACCCTGTTGTACAAAAGAATAGCAATACTATACAAATTGTTAAAGTTCTAAATTAGGAGTTGAGTTATTTGCAATACTAAAAAACAGTAAAGGGGCTTCAGAAATTGGATCAACACTGTTGTACAAAAGAATAGCAATACTATACAAAAGGACCCTTGAAATAAAGCATAAAAACAGGGCAAGATAAGACAATTTTGTCAAGAAAATGTTAAAATGTTATTCAATCTATATTGAGTTAGAGATAACATTGACTTGATGTAAGATTTTGCTCATCAAAGTCATCTTTGACCAAATGTTCAGATATGCTCAACACACACATATATATGTATATATATCAAGAATGTTTTTAATTGACTTACTGCCTGTCCATTGGTAAGAAGAGGGATCGGTTGCTGAGATTCACGCCTTGAAGATGCAGATAGCTCAACATCATCACCGAATTCGAACTTATTCCATAATACGCGATCCTCTCCGCTACCCCCAACACCTACCAATTTACAAAAGAATTGCTTGATTCAGTATTTTCCAAAAAAAAAAAAAAAAACTCCCACTGTAAATCATGGAGTACAAGACGGCGATGCGACTAGGGTTCCGCCCTAGAGGCGTAGGCACTCGGTGGCGATGTGCGATACCGTTATTTTTTGAAGCAGTGGTGGAGGCCTTCTTCAAGATCGAAGATGCAGATCGTCGGAGTGGCGGGTGGGAGAACCTCCGGCGAGCGAGTCTTCGCCTCCGACGCAGTGCGGCGGCTTCGTCCGAAGCAGATCGGCGACGTCGGCCATGGAGGCGGCTTCGTCTTCTTCAAGGGGGCTCTGCAAAATTGATTCTTCAGATCGGGACGTCGGCAACTGAACCTACAAACCCCCACGTCGTCTTCTCCGGCCAATTTATTACAGTTACATAGTCATACTACCCCACACACCCAAAATTAAAAAAACCAAAACTAATTACAAACCAGAAAATTACTCAGCCAAAACTTCATACAAAAATACATATATTTCAGCCCTACAATGGACCATATGCAAATTTGGTGAAAAATCGCCAAGGATACAACGACGCTCCTCCCATTTCCGGTGACGATTCTTGTGAGAAGAGAGAGATGGTTTTTTTTTTATGTGACTTTACGGTTTTGCAGAGTAGAGGAAGAGAGATGGAGAGAGAAGGGTAAAGTAAACCTACAGCTCATAGACTAATAGCTACTCCCTCCGTCCCATAGAAACTTGCACACTTGGGTGGGCACACAATTTAAGAAATGTGTAAGAAAAGGTGTAATGATTGATGTTTTGAGGGGTAGTTTTGTAAAAAATTATGAATAAAGTAAAGTAAAAAGTAGATTGAGTGTGGAAAAGTAATGGCATATGAGTAAATAAGAGTATATTTTGAGGGTGGGGGTTATGAAGATATTTCCTTTTATGAAGTGTGCAAATTGGTATGGGACATCCATTTATAGAAAGTGTGCAAATTCCTACGGGACGGAAGGAGTATAATTTTTGTCTGTTGGGAAAAGTAAGAGTAAAATGGGCACATTCCACATAAATGCGTATCTAGTTGTTAAAATGGGCTAAGGAGGTTCTTAGTTGCTATATTTTGAAAAAATCATGACCCCATAGCATGTTGCCCAATTTTAATTATATAAAATCAAATGATATTAAAATTTAATAAAACTTGCTACTACTACTTTTTTTCGTGGATCAAATGCAGTCGACATGTAGATATCGTGGAGGAATAATGGAGGCTATTGTATAAAAACAAGAGCCAAACTACAAAATATATTCTTTAATTACAATAAAAATGCATAATTTTTATTTGCCTTAAAAAAAAACTGTAAAATAGTTTTTTTTTTTATTGCATTTATCATTTATATTTTATATTTTATTAATGTTGAGTGAATTTTTGCTTCTGCTCACTTAGATACTTTGGGCTTTACTTGGGGAGGAGATTTATTTATTGTTTTCAGTTTAAATATTTTCATTGGGGTGGCCCTCAATTTTATTTAATTTTTTCACTATTATTAATACTCCGTATGTAAGGTAGAAACCCTATAAATTAATAATATTGAACCATCAAAATTTATTAACTAAAAGAATTGTTATATTAATTTATACATTAATTAATATTTTATTAATTTATAGTAATAAAATACTTAATTTATAAACACCACTTCAAACTTTTCCCTATAATTAATTATTGTTTATCAAATGAAGGGTCTAATTTGAAAGAATCATTCAATCTTGCACATTATTATGTTTTTTGTGTTCATTGTATTACTTTATGCACATTAAAAAACATTTTCTATATAAATATATAAGATTGCTAACACAAATAAATCATACACACAACATAACAATGACCACGAGATTCAAATAGAATTATGTAAGCATAACAAAGATAATCCAAGTCTCACCCAAAAGTAGCAATCAGGTTGAATAATTTGTTGTTGAGTTATGAGAAAACGACACTAGAAGTTCTTACAACGATAAGAAAAATTAGAGACGACATTCAAGGTGAAATTAATTTTAACAAAAAATAAAAGTCAACGACTCATTTTTTAAAAAACTTTCATAAATGTATATAAATAATTATTAATTTATATTTTATATGTACCTATATAAATTAAAAAAAAATAAATTATCTTATAATTTTAGCGATTTTATTAATTTAGCACCCTATACTATCCTATAATCGTATTATGGGGCCTGCCTTCAATTAGGAGTAAAACATACAAAGCCCATCAGGGATTAGGATTTAGGCAGCAGCCGCAGAGCATTAACCAATTATTTAAGAGGAGACAATTAGACAAAAATCGATTAATTGAAGACTAGCGGCGGCGCAGAACAATACCAGATTGATCTCAGCCTCCACCCGTCCAACGCAAGCAGGTAAGTAATTACTGATTTTTTTCTACTTAATTTTTCTTAAAGTGCTAGTTTTTTTATATTAATTACGAGTATTATTTATTTTTTATTTTCAATTTCAGATCATGAAAAATTTAGAGTTTTAGATTTTGAGCAAAATTTCATAGTAGTTCTCCACTTCGTAGAATATTAATTTAAGGTACAAATTATTTAAATTATGAACTAGTAATGTTGTTGTAATAGTTATATATTAAATTGTGTTATATGCTCTATTTTTGCCAATGAAAAAAATAAAAACAATTGATTCTTTTTTTCAAAAAAAGAACGTCCAAGACTCAACATCTCAATCAAATTTGCTAATTGAAAACGACACTCCAAATTCCGAAATTCGACCTACAAAATCACTCAAGATCGAAATTAGTGCAAATTTTGATATTCAATCACCTCATCGAAATGTTGAGAAAGCATGTGCAGGTCTCATTAACCATCAATCGCATATCATACACAGTTTTGAAAAGTTCACATCTCAAGAAGTTGCAGAGAATAGACTTCGTTTGAAAACTTCAATTGAGGCGACTAGATGGCTTGCATTTCAAGGATGTTATTTTAGAGGTTATGATGAGTCTATTACCTCAACTAATCGTGGAATTTTTTCAGATTTGTTGAGTTTGGCAGGCTCTTTCAATGAAAAAGTATCACAAATTTTTGATAAAGCTCCACAAAATGCTTCGTACACATCGCCAAAAATGCAAAAACAAATTTTGCATGTTTTGGCAACTAAAGTCAAGAATGCCATTCGAGAAGAAATTGATGATGCAAAATTTTGTATCATAGTTGATGAAGCACGAGATAAATCTAAAAAAGAGCAAATGTCAATTGTACTGAGATTTGTTGATAAGAGTGGTTATGTGCAAGAGCGTTTCCTTGGACTTGTTCATGTTAAAGACACTGCTGCATCAACATTGAAAGACGGTATTTTTTCTATCCTATCTCATCATTGTCTTGATGTTCAAAATATTCGGGGACAAGGTTATGATGGGGCAAGTAACATGCGAGGTGAATGGAATGGATTACAAGCTTTAATTATGGGTGAATGTCGTTATGCTTATTATGTTCATTGTTATGCACATTGCTTACAATTGACATTAGTTGCTGCATCAAAAGAAGTTATTTATGTCCATCAATTTTTTACTAAGATGAACTCCATTATTAACATTGTTAGTGCCTCGTGTAAGTGCAATGATCAATTAAAAGCTGCTCATGCATCAAATATTGCTCATTTGCTTGAAATAGATGAGCTTTACAGTGGGAAATGGCTTAATCATATTGGTTCATTGCAAAGAGCTGATGATAAACATTGGAGTTCTCATTTGAAATTCATAAGTAGTCTGATGAATATGTATAGTGAAACATGTGAAGTTTTACTAAACATTATTGAGGACGGAACCACTTCTGCTCAACGTGGAGATGCGGATGCAGCTTATGAGGATTTAACTTCTTTTGAATTTGTCTTCATTTTGCATCTCATGAGAAAGGTATTAGAGATTTCGAACATGCTTTGTCAGGCTTTGCAACCCCAGTCTCAAGACATTTTAAGTGCAATGCATCTTGTTTCCTCTACTAAGTCTCTCCTTCAAGATTTAAGAAATGATGGATGGGATGAGTTAGTTGCGGATGTGAAATTATTTTGTCAAAGGGTGAATCTTCTTGTGCCTGATTTTAATGCTCAATATGTTGCAAGAAGAGGAAGGGCTCTACATCAACAAGATGGAATTACCATTGGACGTCATTGTAAAATTGACATTTTTTATGTGGTGATAGATTCTCAATTGCAAGAGTTGAACAACAAATTCAATGACAACACAGTGGAGTTGGTCACTCTTAGCATGTCTTTAGATCCAAGGAAAATGCGTTTATCATTCAAAGTTGATGACATTTGCAAGCTGGTAGAAAAGTTTTATCCAGAAGATTTTGATCAATATGAGATGCTACAACTGAAACAAGAGTTTATGCATTTTGATTATGTGCGACAATTTCCTGAGTTTGAAAATTTGACTGCGATTTCTGATTTATGTCAATGGTTAGTGAAATCTAGGAAGTCAAGCATCTACCCAATGTTGTTTAGAGTCGTCACTCTTGTTCTCACCCTTCCAGTTTTCACAGCTACAACAGAGCGAGGCTCATTTTCTGCTATGAACTTAGTCAAGACTACACTTCGAAATGAGATGGAAGATGAATTTCTTTCAGATTGTCTGTTAGTGTATATTGAGAAGCAAATTGCAAAAATATTCAGTATAGATTCAATTGTAGATGATTTTCGTGATATGTAAAAGCGTTTCCCGAGATTTGTTGATAAGAGTGGTTATGTGCAAGAGATATTTAACGATAAATATTGAGATTCAAACATCTACCAAACATATTGACGTACTTTGAGATATTTAACGATAAATATATATTGTTATAGATATATAAAATATCTAAGTGACAGTTGGTTGTGTGGTGACAAAATGCTATCCAAGTTCCTCCTGTATTCTAGGGGTGAGCGTGAGCAACTTAAAAATGGCTTCTTCTATATCCCCCTGCTTTACTGTTTTTCATTCTCGTTCCTCCTCTTCATCTTCTCTTTACAAACCCTTTAATCCTAAACATTCTTTGATTTCTCCTCTTAAAACAACACCTCCCAAATTCTCCTGCCGACACACAAGAGCTACACTTGATGACGAGGCCCAAATCTCCACCTCCCCGCCGTCCATTGTTGTTGAAGAACAAAAGCAACTCAGTGAGGTATCAATAAATTGCAATTAATTATAATGTGCTTTCAATCGTAGTTTGGAAAATTCTCGACACCCAGCAGGTTTGAACAATGGCAGAATTCATTTTGGTTTTGGGAATCAGAGAATAAGGGAGAAATGACAAGTTTGCAAAATTTTGAATAGAAAATGGGCCTTGATTATTTAATTTTAATTGCCTATATTAATTTTCAACGTGATTTTTACGCTTGGTTTATACTTTATATGGATTCGAGGTATAAATCGCTTAAATTTCAAGCAATCGATTGATAAAATTCATGAAATACAAGTGTTGTGAAGTGTGAGTGAACTCTTATGAACGAATCAAATGCACTATATATCCAAACAAGAGTTTTACATGGAATTTCGATGTTTGGTTCGTTAAGAGCTGAATAAATTTGTTTGCCTGAAATTGATAATTTAGCGAATTCTGATGCAGCTAGAACTAGAATAATTTCCAGAGATCTTCTGAATACACATAGTGTAGACAAGGTGTTTGATGAAATGTGTACATTTTTCCCCCCCTGTCTGCATACTTAACTGATTTTTTTTTTTCACTATTGCCACATAGAGAAGGGGTTAAAGGGGAATGGATGTGGTCATTTTATTTGGATTGATATGGAGATACCAGATCATTGATAATCTTTTCAGCATCAAATTTGTACTTGAATCCCAAAATCTCCAACTTTCTTGAACTCCACTTGTTTCTCTCTGTTACTTCAATGAACCTGATCAAAACCAAATTCTTAACACCGTTTGTTTCTTTATTTTACGAAAGGGCATATTTGTTCGATTTTATTATTTGGAGGGCATATTTATATTTGTTCCATTTAAAAGTTGGAGGACATATTTGTACGAAAAAATAGTTCAGGGTCCGATTTGTACCCACGACAATAGTTCGGGTCCAATATGTACCTTTTCCCTAATAATATAATGTAGCAGTAACATTTTATGGAAGTAGAAAACCACCAAGCTGTTACAATGCATTGAGACAAAGCTGTTATGTCAAAGTACAATTTCATTGTAGAGTGTAGACAATAAATTGATCAAGTAAAATGCTCTTCATATTTCTGTAACACATTGTTTGATTCACGGAATAACACCATTAACCTGTTAATAACACAAGATGATCAGTTATCAATGAATTTGGAAGTGAAATGCTGGGTCTAACTCTGGTTTTATGTATGAATGTTATTCGTGTTTAGGAAGTTGAGGAGTGTGTAAGACTGCTCAAGAATGCAGCCAAGACAAGAAAAACTCCACAAGAGGATATTCTGCAAGCTTTTTCTGTGATTGAGAAGGCAAAGCTTGATCCCTCTGATTTTCTTCAAACTCTTGGAGGAACAAACTCACCTGGTAGAACTTGGATGCTCGTTTTCACAGCTGAGGTTAGTGTTTAATTTTATGTGCTCTTGTGCTGTGTTTGCTTTAGTTTTGTAAGTTCAACTTTTTCTTTCATTTTGTTTGTTTTTTCTTTTCTTTTTCTTGGTGCTGAATTTATGCTAATTGACAGAAAAAGTTAGGACGTGGTAAATACTTCCCAATTACAGCTGTTCAGAGGTTTGACGCAGCTGTAAGCTTCTTGCCTCTTAGCTTATCTATTTTTTGTTGTCAATGAGATCTGTTTTATAGATGAATCACTTTCCTGGGCCTACATCGGATCAGCATTATTACTTATGTTTGTTTTGTTGCTGAAATTTTGTTCTAGTCAGCATTAGATGCAACTCATTTTTGTATTTCTGATTTCACCTCAACAGAAACAAGTTGCAGACTAAAATGGGTAGCAAATATTCTGTTTTGAAGATATATTGGCTCCAAATATACTCAAATTTTATATATATTCATTTGACTGTTCTTTGTTATCTCCTGATGTCCCATATTCTATTAAGTTTTTAAGTTTGCAGAGAATGAAGGAAAATTGAATTTTTTGTTGATATTTTAAAAAAATCTTTCCCTTCTCAATAAAATAACTTTGAATAGTGTTAATGCATTCCCATTCTTGCCTACTCCAATCAACATATTTGTTTGCTTCAGGTGATGATATGTTTTTACATGTTCCTTTTAGGGAAAGAGGATTGAGAATGGGGTCTATCTTGGGCGTCTTGGGTGTTTGACCTTTGAAGGCAGGTTTTCATGGAAAAATAGAATACTATCATTCATATTTGAGCAAATCCGGATAAAGATTGGCCCGTTTAACCCATTTGAGATTAATTTTAAAGGAGAAGATAACAGGGAGCCGAGCAATAAAGATCCATTTTTCATTTGGTTCTATATTGATGAGGAAATTGCAGTTGCCCGTGGCAAAAGTGGGGGAACTGCATTCTGGGTGCGATGTCAACGAGTTGCCTACTGATTCAGCATTATACTTGTATAGAAATCACCTACTAATGTACATTTACATTTTATTGTGGCTACATTTTCTTCCTCCACGTTTTCTTCAAATAAATACGATAACGATTCTGATGTGGCTGGACAAGTGTGCTCAATTTATATGTTCTATAATGTATGTCTTCTATAGTATCGTCATTGTTAGATTCATAATACTCATCTATGCAGGGATGACACTAGTCAAATATCACCAGACTCATGGTCGATTCAAACTTATATAGCAGAGTTCGAGTTTGACTCCGTTTTAAATATTGAATTCATGAGTAGCTTGAGTTAGGATCGCCAAAAGCTCACTCACGGGTTTAATGAGCTTAGCTAGCAAAACGACTGTTAATTTGTTAGCATGCATGTTTAACGAATTTGGTTTTAGCTGGACTAAAAAAAACTCTTGCCATGTTAAATGAACTTAGCACAAGCTTGGCTAGTAAAAACATCTTTATAGAGTTAAATAAGGGGTTATAGCTTGAGCTTGGCTCGTGAATATTGATCAATTTATATCATTTAAAAGTGTGTTTGATTTGCACGGTGCAATTCGTGCTTAATAGTTTTAAAGGCTGATACTACATTGATTGAATGACTCAACTAAGTTTTATTGCCTTGCAAAAAGTCAAGAACAAAAACCATATTACAATAGTTAGTTCAGAAATTAGAGTTTATCGAATCTGAACAAAAATATAAGTATGGTAAATAAACCATCTCACAATCAGAACAAATCAGCGAAATATAAATTGTATCATATTTACTTTGGTGCATGAAAATTCAATTGATCGAATGGATTTGCAGCAGTTGAATTGTGCAATTGTTTTGTTAGTGGTGAAACATGACATCAATTTTGAGTTTTAATTGAAACGTAATACTAATTTTATTTGAAATGTATAAATTATATAATTAAACAATATTAGCTTATTATAAAATAATCAAAAGTAATAAAATAAGATACTAATTTTGATCCTAAATTCGTGTACGTGAAATCTTGGCTAATATGCATGTATTATTCGTGATCCTAGAAAAATGCCTGCACTAGAAAATACACTATTTATTTACTAAATTAATTATATTTGAGAGCGATATAAACAGAAAAGAGAGCTTATTTATATGAAACAACGGAGTATCAAAATACACAACATAACAAGAGAGAAAAATGCGTTCACAAACAAGTGAAGATTGTAATAGCTAAAATACAAAATTCCAAGAACTTTACACGCATGTAGTTGGATTTTAAATAAATAAAATTAGAATTTAAAAGATTTTTAATACAATAACATCTGATAAATTCTCGCGTGGGCCGTATCATTAATCACAATATCACATCACACATGATGAGATGGAGCTTTAAACTCGAGTGTATCAAATAAAAGATCGGGTAGAAAATCACTTCGAAATAATAATTCAAATGAATGAGGTGATCATTCTTATTTTGTCATTCTCTTGAGTCTTGCCCACCATGCAATCAATACATGACTCAAACGTGATATTGACTTTAATTAAAACGTAATATCAACATATCAATTTTAACTGAAATAGGTAAATTAATACAATTGAATACAATCACATTTAAATAAAGGGTTGATCTGCTATGGACTCGAGTGCATGTTATGTACCCTAGTCCATGTTGCACTTTTCAGTTTTACTGACTTACACTTTTTGGTAAATGGTGTTGCACTTTTCAATTATTAAACTGTATAATAATATTTTTAGTAATAATTGAAAAGTGCAACACCATTTACCAAAAAGTGTAAGTCAGTAAAATTGAAAAGTGCAACATGGACTAAGGTGCATAACATGCACTCGAGTGCATACTAGACTTTACCTTAAATAAAACATGACAACTGTTATTCAAGCTGAGTACTCGAAGCTCGAAATTAGCTTGAGTATTTTTCGAGTCAAACTCGATTTGACTCGTTTACATTAACGAGCGAAAAAACGAGCTTCACTTGACTCAACTTGCAAACGAGTCGAACCAAGTCTAACGGGTCTAATGTAATTAAAAAAAAATCTTATATATCAAGTCTAGCAAATCGAACTCGAGCTGATTCACTGATAAATTGAACTTTTAACTAATTCAAATTTGAATAAATTAAATATTTAATGACTTGTTTATTAATATGAGTCGAGTTTGAGCCTTACCGAGGGGAGCTAAGTTGAGTTCTCAGCCGCTTATTTCTTTTAATATTTGTAGATGAAATTAATTTTACTAATTTTGATTAAAACAGTGATATTAGTTTTAAGTAAGACGTGGAGTGTGTGATATAGTTTGGCCTTTGTTATTAAGAAGTTATTATTACTGGGACAAGCCTACAAACAGAAAACCTTCCAATATCTAAAAAAACAAAAGGTGGGGCCCGTCGTCACACTCATATTGCTGCATACGTCCCCAGTTTTATGAATTTTCATTTCATAAATCAATCCAGCCTGTGTTTAACAGAAGATTAAATTAGGAAAATGGAGAAAATCGTGGTGGTGGTGGAGGAGGTGGAAGTTTCTAGAACCGCCCTGAAATGGGCGCTCCACAACATTCTTCGTTGCGGTGATGTGATTACTCTTCTCCATGTCTATCCGACGCGCTCCAAAAACAAGAAAAAACTCCGGCGTCTTCGCCTCAAGGGCTTCCAATTAGCTCTTTCCTTCAGAGATATCTGCAACAACGATTTCCTCAACGTACGCCTCCAATCGCTCTTTCTATTTTCATTTCAATTATACTCTATGAAATTGATTAATTAATGATGATAGCCGTCCATCAATCAATAGACGAAAACCGAGATTGTTGTTACGGAAGGCGACGACGACGGACGGAGGATTGCCGCCGTCGTCAGAGAGGTCGGCGCCTCCACTCTTGTGTTAGGGCTTCATGATCGGAGTTTTCTCTACCGGTAATTAATTATTCATTATTTTGTTTCAATTTATGTACTCCTATAATTATTCTTGTTGGTTTTACCGGTGAAATAATTAATCAATCAGTAAATTCTCATCTAATTATTGGGGATTGATTGAAATTGGGTGAGAAATAACAACGCGTTTGGTTGATGTTTGATGAGTGTTAATGTTGCATCATTATTATGACATTGTACGGTGGTTGGTCAACACCCCGGAAGAATAGGCTAAATTAAAGAGGAATTTAATAAAAACACATAGAGGGTTTTGTGCAATTTCCAAACCACTGAGAGGTTTTCGTGCCACTAATCCTATTATAAAGATTGCATATGTTTTCCTGTTTGTCCTTTACTCTTTGTGTGGTTATTCCTTTGTATATATTCCCTTTCTGTGCATAATTAAATAATTTAGAATTATTATAGTGCTTGCTGAGGCAATAGAAAACATCTTTTCCATTAACAAGTGCTCATATTGCATATGCAATTTGGACGTGTTCTCTTTTTCTTTATGATATTTGTATTTGAGTTAACTAGTAATTATTTAGTTGAATTGTTATATTGGGATTATTGACTGAATCAAATGACTAATATTACTTTCAGTATATGATAGTAATCAAAAGTAGACTGAATCAAATGACTAATATTACCATGAGTTTGATGCGAGATAAGTCTTTAAGGTATCTATTTAGGAACCATCTTAGTCTGAACTCTTTGTTGGCCACACAGATTGTGACTTTGGTGCTAAAACGGCGTCTAAGCCAAAATGAAAGACCGGGCAATCAACAGTCATTATACGATGAATAAAATCATGTAGAACTAAATCAGACTTGATGATTTTATTCCTTTTAGACCCCGTTCATATTAATCTAAGTTTCATTTCCTTTTATTAGCTAATGCTGTTTAGTTTCCGTAGGTTGATCACTCCCCAAAACAACAGCACGGGGAATTTGAACTGTAAGGTTCTTGCCATCAAAGAACCGACAAGTCTGGTATCGACGACTATTTCAGTACAAGGGTGTTCGACTGATGTGGACTTCTCACAAATTGAAATGTCTGTACTTAGGTGAGACCACTAATCATATTTTGATGACCTTATGCAACGAATTTGTGTGTTCTAATAACTTGTGTGCACGTTTCTGTAATTTCTATAAGTGGGGATTAACTCCAATAGTCAGAGCTGAATTTCTTATTAGTTATTGGATTTCTTACTCTATGCCTTGCTAATTTTGTCTAGAGGATTAATTAAAGTCATATTGTTATGATTAGTGTTTGTGTGTGTTATAATTAAACGGTGCAATTTTGATTAAATTTTATGTGGAGGATTAATTAAAGTCATCATCATATTGCAGCGTACCTGAAGTTCCTCCTCAAAAAATCCCATACCAAATTTGTCCGGACCCTAATGCTATAATTTGGAGATCAAGACCAAGTGCAAAATAAATGAGGAAGAACCGAAGAAGCTGACTGCAAAAGCATTTTTAGTTTCAGATCAGAGAAGAATTCGCTTATTTTTCTTTTTTGTTTGATAAATATTGTACACCTCCTTCAGAATGAATTTGGGAGTATATAGACACTAAAATTCGAATGAATCGTCTCACGGCGAGAAAAAATATTAATTTTCAAATAACAAACAATATTTTAACAGTATTCCAATATTATTTACTTGAAAATTAATACTTTTATTGTCGTTGCATGAAACATATCATTTCAGAAGGTCTTAAACAAAACATGTTTATGTATTGATCGAGATTCACATGTCGCAACTAAATGAAATTATTACATAAGTATTTCTTTTACTTGAAAAATAATTTTAAGGGTCAAAGTTAGGGCCATTATATTTATTCCTCATTTGATAGGCATGTTCAAGATATTTATGTTAGATTGAATATATCTTAACTAGTTTAGAATGAATTACAAATGATGTGTCCGAATGTGTTTTAGATAATTTTTTTATTTTAAATCTATCTTATATTTAATTAACAATTCATTTTGGATTAATCTATTATATCAAACTTTGCATTATTATAAACCATTTTGGATTAATCTATTATATCAAACTTTGCATTATTATAAACCAATTATCAGATAAAAGGCTCAAGTCCAATTAATAGGCTCCATTAGTACTTTTTTACTCTCTATTTTCATTTGATCGTGTTCGTGTGTACTTCCGGCACAAAATAAAAGATAAATTATTTTCACATGGAATGTCAGAGTCTTCGATAATAAGGGTCCTCCACTCTATCAAATTGCAATCAATTATTGGCCAGCAACGTAAAAAGATAATTGAGGCACATTCATAAGTCACCAATTTATCTCCTATTACATCTCCAGAAGCATAACAATGACATTTAATAAAACAGTAGTTAGCTTCAAAAAAAAAAAAAAAAAAAAAAAAAACAAAAAAAAAAAAAACAGTAGTTATAGAGGTGTACATCGACCGGTTTGATAAATGAATCGAACCGAATTCTAGAAATCAAACACGAATCAAATTTTTTGATTTCGTTTCGGTAAAAAGCCCAAAATCGAAATGCCCAAATATTTTTTTTAAAAAAAATCTAAAAGAAAGTTGCTTCAAAAAATTTTAAAAATTGCAAAAAATAAAACTACACTAACGGGGTGTAATGTGGTGTTTGATTATAGATGAGATTGAAAAAAAGTTGATTAGAATAATCCATCAATAGTAATTATGTTTGGATAGAGATGAGAAGTAATGATGGATGTAGTTTTATGTCAAATTAAAAGTGATATTGAAGTATTTTATTAGTGTGTAAAAATTAAGACTTTTGTATCCATTAAGTGTATACTTTTTTTTTATATACTTCTATATTTTTAAAAAAATTATATTTTAATTATAATGAAGATATGTGGAGTATAATTGATAGATTATCAATTTTATTAATAAAGTAGAAAATATATCAAAAAAATTAACTATTAAAATGTACGGAGTATTATAGATGTGAATTAGTATTTGAATAGTAGAGATTGAATTGAAAATGATCACCCTAAATTCAGATTGATTAATCCCAAACCAAACACTACCCCCAACTTACACAATTCCTGTATTGCCCTTGTATTAATGCATTCGATTCAGCAACCAAATTTTCCATCCATTCATTCAATTATTTAATTTACTAATATATTATAGATTAATCAATTTATGCAGCAATTGTAAGAAAGAAATCCTGGCAATTTTTATCATATACGCAATCATATGTTAAAGTCTGAATTCATTCGTACTACATTCAATTTCAACCAAAACTCTATCAAAGTTTCCACATTCAGGTGAATTATTCTCCACCTGGCGTTGAGCTGTATTTCTCCTTTAATTGATGTTAAATGTGTATTTATTTGAGGGTTTTGGATTCGAATTTTAGGTCGCGGGGAAGCATAAAGAAGTGGGTTATGGCGCCGCCACCGGTTTTGGCTCTAGCGCTGCCGTCGGAGACGGGTCGGGTTTTAAGTATTCAGTCTCTCACTGTTCAGGTATCTGCTTAAGGATGATTTCAAAACATTTTTTGTTCTTCTTTCAAAAAAAAAAAAAACAAACAAACCATTTTTTGTTCTAGGTTATCTTGTTTTATTGGGATGCTGATTGAATCTCTTTATTGACTGTTGGAAATTACTACTCCAATAGAGAGATATATAATTGTGTATTATATGGCTTGATCTGCAATAACCGCTTTGCTTTTCAGCTTTTCTAGTGTCTTTAAGTTTTGCATTCTTAATTTTCGTGGGTGTTGCTTAAACTAGTTGGAATCTTCAGTAGATTGCAATGCATGTTCACTTGCCTCATGTAATTGATGATTTTTTTGTTGTCGTTGCGAAGCTTGTGTTGTTTGTCAATTGTCATTCATAATGATTGGGAAGACGAACAATTCAAATACCTATAAGTTTATGTGATTATTTGATTTCAGTATTCTTCTTAGTTGATGAAAAGCAAATGATGAGCTCCATGGTAGGCTGATCTTTACCAGTTTCCCTATTTTGTTACCATTTTAATTGATCCTTTTTTGTTTATGCTGGTTTACCACCTAAGTGCTAGACATAGCTTCTTATTTTGGCCATTACTAAATTCTGATTTACTGTAGGGATATGTGGGCAACAAATCAGCTGTTTTTCCTCTGCAATTACTTGGATATGATGTGGATCCCATAAATTCAGTACAGTTTTCAAACCACACAGGCAAGCTGCTTTATCACTTGATTCAGTCTGAAAACACGGTGTGAGGTCATCTGTGAATCTCCACATGTTCAGCATGTTAATTAAGAGAACATTTGCTCTTTTTATAGCATAAATGCACCATAACTTGTGCAGGGTACCCCACTTTCAAAGGGCAGGTCTTGAATGGAGACCAACTTTGGGATTTGATTGAGGGCCTTGAAACTAATAATTTGTTGTACTACACACATCTACTTACAGGTATCCATCTAGTTTAATGCTCATCTTCGACAGTTATAAACATCTTATTAGTTCTGAAGATTATTTGGTTTCCAACTACACAATGAATCTGTTGATTAACATCAGCCTTGTGATTTACCAGGAAAAGTAATATTGATATTGTCAATATATTTTCATGTTATCATTTTGTAGTTAATTACTCGTGCTTATTTAATATTTACATTTCTTTTTTAAGCTTAACTTGCTTGATGTGTCTTATGTTATCTATGGTAACGATCAACCCCACATTGTAGGCTATATTGGTTCAGTCTCCTTCTTGAATACTGTTCTAAGAGTTGTAGATAAGCTTAGATCTATCAACCCCGGACTTAAATATGGTAAGTACACTTATCACAGCTAATAAAATGTTGTTCATTCATACCTTTAACTGATTTTTTTGGTTCCTAGTTCCTTTTTAAATGAGAATATCTTCTTGGTAATTTCTGGAGAAGTACAATTTAGTGTACATGTGTCACAACACCGTTTGTTAAGTCTTCTGACAGGGATTTTCTGTCATCAGACTTTAAACCATTTATGTCAACCAATTTTTAGATGGATGATATCTTATAATATGGGGTGATAATATTATCCTATTCTATTGCTATTGTAAAACTGAACCTTTTTTGTCAGTTTGCGATCCAGTGTTAGGAGATGAAGGAAAACTCTATGTTCCCCAGGGAATGGTATCTGTGTATCGAGAAAAGGTATTTATCTATCTGAATGTGAATTTCTATTTAGTCAAAATCTGAGTTATTAATTTAATTTGTTTGGTTAGGTACTAGTTCAAGTGCTGATTTAGTTGCTATCTGAGGGTATATATTAAATTTGTTTGACTTGGAAAATAATTGAAGTTACTACAGTCATAGATAAAAAAAACTATTAACTGGAGTACATTATTGTTTGGAAACTTAATTCTGTTAAAAAACCAGCGCGTTAAAAACATTACCTTGCTTTTAGAGAGATTTTGCATTAGGAGTCCTGATTTTATTTACTTTAGCCAGAAAAATATCATACTTGTGTCTTTATGCAAGCAGTGGATGCTTTCGTGTTCCATTACGGCAACTGTTTGTTATACTCTTATCTTATTCAAATTGGGATGTACTTGTGCTTGAGTTAGTTTTTTTTTTTTTAAAATATCATTAGTACATTACTCTTTTATAATTTTGTCCATGAAAGTACATCTATCAGTAATTATATATATTTTATTTTTACTACCTTACTCATTATAGGTAATACTCAAACCCATTTAATGTATAATGACGGTTGAAAAAATTCTATCTCATCTGAAAGTTTGAACTTATAGAGAGGTGTTGAATTAATTCATTTACATTAATTCCCTAATACTTTTCCTCACTCGTGGGCTGATTTTTTACTCTATCCTTTGGGGCCGAGGCCCATATAGAGAACAATTTAATATGGGTGGAGTTGCTTTCAGCGGGATTTGAGCCAAAGGCTCTGATACCATGAAAGAATTTCATCTCATCTAAAAATCTAAATTTGTAGAAAGGTGCTGAATTAATCATTTATATTAGTTCCCTAATAACAATAAAATAAATTAAGAAAAGTTTGATTACCAGAGTACATAAATACACTTCCTTATCAGACGTATTATGATGGCAAAGTTTGTAACTTCTCCTTCCGAATAGGTTGTACCTGTTGCTTCTATGTTGACCCCGAATCAATTTGAGGCTGAACTATTGACAGATATCAGGTATTTAACCACTGAACTGGCATTTTTAGTTGTCACTTTTAATGATAGAGTCGTAACTTTATTATATTATCATATGTATGTCACCTGATAATTTGGGAAACAACTGATCAGCCACATTTTGTTTTTTCATGCGTGTGTGTGTTTTTATTTATTTATTTCCCCCCTGCCCTATACATTGGTTTTCATTGGCCCCATGGTGTTATCTTTTCAGGATTGCAACTGAGCAAGATGGCAGGCAGGCTTGCAATATTCTTCATGATGCTGGACCATCAAAGGTTTATCTCATTTAATTCTAAAAGAAAATAAAGAATTCCAAATTGCTATTTTCTCTTCTCTGAAGACAAAAAAAGCTAATATAAATTGAATATTATTTCTTTAAATTATTAACTGTCTCATTAATTAGTGTGGTTTCAAAGTTTTACACATTTCATGTGTAATAACAATTTGATGCTTGGATCACACCATGTTATTAAGCTTATATTTCATCTACGGTCTTTTAGATTTACATCTTATTTTTCAGGTTGTCATAACAAGCATAAATATAGATGGGAGTCTTCTTCTAATCGGTAGCCATCAGAAAGAGAAGGTAATGGGAACACCAGCACTTTCAAGGTGGCTGCTATATTTCCATTCTTAATGGGTGTACTATAGAAGGAGTAATTTTTTGTGCTCACTGATTCTCTTCTGTATTTTGATTTCCTAGTTGTTAGCTGGTCGGCATCTTAATGAATGTTCCATTTTGAAATGTTTGTACAATGTTTGGTTATTACAAATATTCACATTCTTAATTGAATAACTTTGAATATGATAGGGTAAACCACCTGTGCAGTTCCGGATTTCTATGCCCAAAATTCCTGCATATTTCACGGTATACCTTGTTTTAACTTTGTTGCTCTCTCTCCTACCCCAAAGGAAACAAAAAAACTGTCAAAAAGTGTTAAATAATGTACAAAATATAACATGAGGTTTCGTAGAGTGGTTCAGTTTTATTATTCAACATTAAATAACTATTTAAAAATTTATGCTAGGTTTTCATTCCACATTTTATGTGTGCAGGGAACTGGAGATCTTACGACCGCACTTTTACTTGGATGGAGCAATGTAATGATTAGGAAAACCTTAATTTTGATCATTGCATCTTGCACATGTTTAAGTATCCTTTCTTATTCATTTTTCTTGTTTATTCAGAAATATCCCGACAACCTTGAGAAAGCAGCTGAATTGTCTGTATCAAGCGTTCAGGTATATCTGTTGTTTTTATTCTGTCATTGTACATTCTATAATGTATTTCCAGATTCGTGGGTTGGTGATTCAGTTACTTGGAGATACTGATTGGAAAACCTAGACATTAAAATCTTGATTATGAACTAGTTTGTTGCTCATTAATCTTGGTAAACAAATTGTGAGATAATCTATAATTTCTAAATCTGCTGATTGCATTGTTTTCATACATTGCATCTTGTGTTTGTTGCAGGCGCTTCTGGTTAGGACAATAAACGACTATACAAAGGCTGGGCATGATTGCCAATCGAGCAGTTTAGAGATTCGTCTGATTCAAAGTCAAGACGATATCCGGAACCCTGAAATCAAATACAAGGCTGAGTTATACAACTAAATTCTTATGCTGCATCGTCGATCTAGTCCATAATACAATTGCTATAGGTTCTGTCAAGAGTTAATCTGTTCATTCTGTTTCCTTTTCTACATATGACAGTTTAATTAACTGATAGTAGACAAGGTAAAGAGTTAATCGGTTCCCCTTTTTCCTATTTTTTATACTATGATAAACATCTTACTTGATTATAAAATATCAATAAATAAGTTTGAGGTGTTGTGACTTGTGATGAATGATCATTTTTCTAAGCTTTCAAAGGAGTACACCAATTTTAAAAAGGCAAATTTAAGCAAAGACAAGTCTTGCCAAGTAAACGCAAAGACTTTTCCATGGAAAAACATTTCCTCCATTTTTTATTTTTTTTTCAAATTTAAATACCTCCATCTTTCCACAAATAATCATCACACTGATTTATAAATTTGTCATTAATTATAACCAGCTCTATGGCCCAACTCTCACCAGTTTTGGGTTTCTTGATCATCTTGAAAGATTCCTTCAAACTTATTTTAAAAAATTTCAACTTGATAGCACCAATCGCCCTACTTTCACTACTCATATCCTCCACCCTTGTCCTCTTATTCACCTACATCTACCAAAGCCTAGACAATTCCATCAACAAAATCATTCTATCTGCTCATTCAGTTTCATCAATTTTCCCAATCATACCCTACCTAACACTCATCTTCTTATGCAGAATTATTTTCATCATCGCTTTCCTCAAAATCTACCAAATATGTGGAATCGCAACTACCCTAGCATCCGCCACGTCATACACAAGTACACAACATCATCTTTTTTATTCCAGAATCAAAGCAGTGAGCATGAGATCAAAGCTATTCGGCTTCGGTGGATCAAAGAATCGAACATTAACGACTGTTTCGATGTTATCTTTCTTCACGGCATTCTTTTCTCCCAATCTCATCACCATTTCTATCGCAGGTGTTGTCGGGATTTCAGTGTCCGTTTTCCAGCTGAACACTTCGGAATTCACCCATGTTGTGTCGGTTGTAGAAGAGAAATACGAGGGATCGGAGGCACTAGAGAGAGCAGAGGAGCTGCTTATTGAAGGATCAGGACACAGACAGGTGCATGGTTTCATCATCAATTTGTTCCTCAACTTGGTCCTCTTGATCATATTTCTGGGATTTTGGTTGCGCTTAGGTGCTGAATTATGGTCCCTGAATTTAACGGAATTTGCCCTGTTTTTAGTCAACTTTATGTTCCTTAAAAAAATGTATGGGTGTGTAGCTTATACGGTGTTGTACTTTCGGTGTAACAAGCACTGCCATGGCGAGTGATTGCAAGTGCATGGCGTTGGAGAATTTCAATTCGTGTGTATTTTTAAAAACTCTATGTATATCAATTATCAAGAGTACTCTCCCCTCCCCTCCCCTCCCCTCCCCTCCCCTTCTGAATAATGTAAAATTGAAATATTAATGTTCTGAATTAAGTTTTTAATGTTTTGTTTATAAATTGTTTTATAGGCTCTTTAATCTTGCAATTCAATTCCTTGAATTATGTTGTCTAAAGTTTTTACTGAAATGTTCGGTTTGATTCTGAATTATGTTGTCCAAAGTTTTTACAGAAAGCGTCTTAATATTCAATCACCTGTCAGCTGCTCATGTAGTTTCATTCTAAGACCACCATCATCGGTGCCCTCCACCAAAATGTCATAGCAAACGGACAAATTTTATAATATTAAAATAATAAAAAGCATTTGACAATTGCGTGACCTGAGTTGGATGGCCAACCTAAGGTATCAATTTAATAATATTAATTAATATGACAAGTGTCAAAATTTCATTGGTTGTTTGTAATTTTTTATGTGATATAATTAGATCGGTAGATATTGAAGATAATATGTATTAAAAAATATATATATATATATATATATATATATATCAAAATTCGTAATTTTTTTTCTCTCTATAAATAGAGTCCAATATCGAGTTATTTTAAAACACAAACTAAAATTCTCTCTTTTATCATCTAATATTTCTAGCTATTATGGATCCAAATTATCCCAATTTTTTTTCAAACTCTCAAGATTATCCAAAATTTCCAAACTCTCAAGATTATCCAAATTTCGTATTTTCAAATCTTGTAATTTTAATTTTGTTATTGAGTTCATTATTTATTTTAAGTGTGTGATAAAAAAATTCATATTATAATTATAAATTTAGAATATCAAGTAATTTTTATATACCAATTTACACATTAAAATATAGTAAAAATTAATAATATAATATGTATTAAAAAATTATTATTATTTTTGGGTTGGATTGGGTTGGGTTAGTGTCACTGATAAAGTATAATAAGATTAAATTTAAGTTGGATTGTAAATTTTATATGTGGATGAAAGAGAAAGAAATTAATATAATATTTAAGGGTTGGGTTGGGGAGTGTCATGGATGAAGATGGTCTAATTCCGGGTTGAAAAAGTCATGAAACATTAATTGCATAACAAATTATTGTGTAATGTATTTTTTTTCCATCATTTTTAAAGCTTGGTATAGAATTAAAGAACGTTATTAATTTAAATTTACCATTGTGAACAAAAGAGAGAAAAGAAGAAAGATGGTGAATGATATATTTTCCAATTAAAAGGATAAACTTTAGAAATATTAATTATTGTGATAATTGCTTAAATTAAATTTATGGGTATAATTTACTTAATTTAATAGAATTTCATGAATTATTTATACTAAATTGATTAATTACTTGAAAAATTGAAATGAGAAATGTAGTATGATTTACTATTTTTATGTGTAAATTGAGGATTTTTTTGAAGAAAAGCATCTACTTTCTCGGTTTCATAAAAAAAATACTCCCTTAGTTCAATTTTATTATGCTCATTTATCTGAGCACGAGTTTTAATGAATATTAATTAGTGTATGTATAAAATAGATAAGTTGGGGTATGATGGAATGTTGTGGGATCCATTTATAAGTAATGTGATTGTTTATGAATAAAATTAGTGGCAATTTGAGTAAATAAGTGATGGTTGGAGGGTGAAAATATAATAGTGTGAATAATATTATTTCCATAAAGGGAATGAGCATAATAAAATTTGACAACCAAAAAGTAAAGTGAAAATAATGAAATTGACGGAGGGTGTAATATTTTTTATTTTTTTAGTTAGTCCACAAAGGTTTTCATACTAAAAATGAAAATAATTCTTATAATCCTCACCCTCAATAGTCACTATATTTACTCATCACAACAATACTTTTAGGTGCTGTTTGGTTAGGCATGGGGATGGAGATTGGAAAAATATGGATGGGGTAATCCATGAATAGTAATTGAAGAAAAACTGTGTTTGGATTGAGATTGAAAAATATGGGTGGATGGAGAACTTTATGTCAAATCAAGTAGGAGTGAGAATAAATGTGTGGAAGAAAGTAGGAGAGAGAATAAATGTGGAGAAGAAAAGTAGGAGAGAGAATAAATGTGTGGAAGAAAAGTAGGAGAGAGAATGAGTGATTAAAAGAAAAAAAGAGTGATGTGATTGTATAAAAATAGGTATGTAGATGTATTGTAGGGATGAATGGGTATTTGGATGGAGAGGGATGGGATGGGATGGGGGATGACCTATCCAAATCCGGATGGGCCAATCCCAAACCAAACACATCCTTAGGATTCACGATACATTGACTGTTTATCGCCTCCATTTTTGCGTAAAGTTCATCCACCAATCAGGACGACAAATTATGGATGGCATCCTGATTGCTCACGAAGCAATTGATGAAGCTAAGAAGAAACGCAAAAAGAGAGTGATGTTCAAAGTGGATTTTGCAAAGGCTTATGACTCGGTCGACTAGAATTACCTCGACGGAATGATGGAGAGTATGAACTTTACGCAAAAATGGAGGCGATGGATGAAAGAATGCATTTCAACGGCGAGCGCCGCTGTACTTGTAAATGGGAGCTCGTCGGGTGAGTTCAAGTTAGAGCGGGGGCTGCGACAAGGAGACCCTTTGTCGCCTTTTTTATTTCTGATCGCTGCCGAGGGTTTGAAATCATTGGTAAGCAAGGCGGTGGAGATAGGAGAATTGGAACCAGTCAGCATGGGGAGAAATAAGGTCCAAGTTTCGATTCTACAATATGCAGACGATACAATGTTCTTAAGCAATGGAAGAAGGGAGGACATAAAAACAATAAAATCCATACTTAAATTGTTTGAACTTACCTCTGGCCTTGGGGTGAACTACAGTAAATGTAGCTTGCTGGGCGTGCATACGACCGATGAGGAGCTTGAAGAAATGGCGACGCACTTGGGTTGCTCTATAGGCAGGCTTCCGCTGAGCTTCTTGGGTATGAATGTTGGTATCAATCACCAACGGGTAGCAGCTTGGCACGGCCTCATCAAAAAAATCAAACGAAAGCTGGACGGATGGAAAGACAAGCAGATTTCACTAGGAGGGAGAGCTACGTTGGTTCAAGCAGTACTCTCCGCAATCCCAACATACTACCTCTCGTTCTTTAAAATTCCGAAAACAGTGCTCAATGAGGTTACAAAATTGCAAAGGAATTTCCTGTGGGGTGGGGGAAATGGGTCAGTAAAAAAGATTCTGTGGGTGAGCTGGGAAGAGGTGTGCAAAGATAGAAATAAAGGTGGATTAGGCATACGAGATCTGAATTTATTTAACTCAGCCCTACTCGGAAAATGGATATGGCGGTTTAAAACGGAGAAAGACAATCTGTGGGTGAAAGTAATAGAGTCGAGGTATGGAGAACTAAGAGAAGAGGAGAATGCAGTTCAAGGAAGAAGAGGCCGTCGTACAGGGGGGTCCAGTTGGTGGAAAGAGAATAATAAAACTTACAAGGAGATGGGGGGCATAGAAGCGAAATATATAATACGAAGAGTGATCGGAAACGGAGTGAATACAAGGTTCTGGGATGACAAATGGACCGAAGATGGAGAGCAACTGAAAAAGAAATTTTCGGACCTTTATTCAATAAGTGGTCAGAAGAAGGACAACATAAATTGCATGGGAATGTGGGAGCAGAATAATTGGAGATGGGAGTGGCTTTGGGTGAGACAATTGAATACTAATGAACAAAGAATGCTAAATGATCCTCCTTTTGTGTGTTAACAGGTGCAGAATGTCGAGGAACATGGAGGACATTTGGGAGTGGGAGCTGGCGCCGAAGGGACGCTATTCCACCAGCACAGCTTATGCAAAACTGGCGGATGAAAGAAAGATCGATAGTGTTGCTGAAGAAGAAAAAAAAGAGTTCAAAACCTTGTGGAAAAGCTATGCGCCGCGAAGAATTAAATTGATAGGATGGAAAGCTTTAAAAGGCAGACTCGCGACTACGGATAATTTGAGGAAGAGAGGGCTGCAACTTTCGGACGAGGAGACGAGATGCAAGCTCTGCGAGTCCGGGTTGAAGAGCAATAATCATATTTTAACCGAATGCGAATCTGCAGCGACAGTGTGGAACGAATGCTACCAGTGGCTGAAAATTCAGATGGTGGCGCATAATGATATTCGGATTCACTCGCTGCAGCACTACGAAGCCTTAGGTCTCGGCAAGGTGAGAAGGAGATTTGCATCTAGCATTTGGGTGTGCGTCGTACGGGAGCTGTGGAATTACAGAAACAAGAAGAGGTTTGAACAAGAACACCAAACATTAAAAAAGGTCATGGAGAATATTAAACTCAAGTTATGGGCATGGGTGGGAGGGGAAAAATTGCTAACTCCACATTCTTCTATCTCTGCTTGGTGTAATGATCCGTTTTTGTGCTTAGTTGAGTAAAGTGATGTTTGGATAGGAGATGGCATTTGATTAGATGCAAAAAATGTAAAATAGATATGTACATTCATGGGTTGAGTATCCCGAATACTCGAGTGGAAATATTATACATTTACCGTTAAAAAAAAAAAAAAAGAGTCTGGATATATACACCTCCAATATTGGTAATTTTTTAAGCACTGTTTCTGGCATTGAACATTCTTTAGTTTAATGTATTTCCAGAGAGTACACTAGTTAACACAAGAATTTATTAATGTTTCATGATTTTTTCAACCCGGATTATGAGGCCAGCATTTATTTTTCCAGGAAATTAGACTAATGACATGGGTTCAATTTACTAATATGATGCTCAACATTCCATTTATTTTCCAAGGTAGACTGAGAGCTTCCAGCAAGAAACCGAGCACTGCGTCTAGATCCTAAACAATTAAGGTTAGTCTTTGTTTGTTCAAGTCAAATTCCATAAAAAAAAATAAAAAAAAAAAATTATAAAATAGCTTTATTGATTTATAAATATTTACTCAACTAATTAATTTCTTTATTTGATTAATTTGATCATATATAATAATTTTGACTGCTATTGATATTTTGTACCATATAAATGAAATAATAAATACATACATCTTTCAATAAAGTTCACTATTTTAGACATATTCATAAAATAATATGTCTAATAGTGTTTAAATTTGAGGTAAATATTTATAAAAAGCAAAAAACGTACTATATCTCCCTCCACTTTTAATTAAGTGTCATTCTAACAAGTTTCAACAAATTAAGATATATAATCACGGACCATTTTACCCTTCATTAATGATAACTAATTTTAATATTAAATTTAGGGTAACACTTGCATACACTCGTATGCACCGTACTCCCTAATTTTAATTTTTTATTTATATTTTATTTGCACCTGTTAATTTAATGAGTTCACCCCCAAATTATATTTTTACTACAGTTGTCTGCACCCACTCATTTTATGAGTTCACCCCCAAATTATTTTTTTACAACAGTATCTACACCCGCTCATTTTATGAGTTCACCCCCAAATTATTTTTTTACTACAGTTATTTGCACATGCTCATTTTATGAGTTCACCCCAAATCATATTTATACTACAGTTATCTACACCTGCTCATTTTATGAGTTCACCTCCAAATCATTTCTTTTTTACAACGGTTATCTACACCCGCTCATTTTATGAGTTTACACCCAAATTATTGTTTTACCACAATTCTCTGCACCCACTCATTTTATGAGTTCACCCCAAATTTTTTTTTTAAATAATTACATTTAAAATATTATATTATCTTTTTATTAATTTACACAAAATATAATAATAAAATCAACCCTAATTTATACATTTACAATCTTGCAGTCGAGTCATTGCCGAGTTACCGTCGATTCACCATTAAATCACCCATATTTTTAGAAAAAAAATCGAAAAAACATAATTAAAAAAATTTATCGAAATTAGGCACAAATCTCAATTTTTTTTTCTTCTCATTTTTCAGTTTTTATTCCACACTTTTTATTTCTTCATTTTTTTTCCTGTTTTTTTTTTTCATTAGTATTTTTTTTATTTTAATACAAAATAATATTATATGTATTATTTTATTATAGTCAATAATACCATAAACAACAATAATCAGTAATATCATTAACAATAATTAGTAATATCTTTACAATAACAAATAATTACACACATCTAATTACAGTAAAATTTTATACAATAACAAATAATTCCACACATCTAATTATATTCAATAATACAAAAAACAATTATCAGTAATACCATGAACAATAATTAGTAATACCATGAACATTGATCAGTAATATCTTACACAATAACAATTAATTCCACAAATCTAATTATATTCAATAATACAAAACATAATTATCAGTAATACCATAAACAATAATATGTAATACCATAAACAACACTAATAATCAGTAATGTCTTACACAATAATAAATAATTCCACATAATCAGTAATACCACAAACAATAACCAATAATACCACAATTAATAATCAATAATACCGTAATCAATAATCATTAATATTAATTCAATAGTGAATTAATAGTAATACCACAATCAATAACTAGTAATATCAGTACCACTAACAATAATACCATAAAAAAGTGGAGGGAGTACAGATCGAGGTGTACTGAAAAAATAGGGGGTGCACATTACCAAGCCCAATTGAACGGAACCTTAGCCCAATGGGAAGGCACCCTAGGTCAGCAGTCGACGCCAGAGATTTCATCGGCAAGGTCATCGGCTCCGAGAGCCGGCCGATCAGAGATCCATCAGCAACAAACTCACAGTCCTCCGTCGGGCCGCCATCAGCCGGAGGAATAGGCTGTGCAGGAGCAGGGTGAAGAAGACGAAGCAATGTAGCTTCGATTTGGACAGAGATGAACGACGAGAGCGAGGCAGCGTCGATCCGAGTGTTGTAGGCGGGCGCCATTGATGTCGGAGAAGATCCTGGATCGCGAACACAAGGGAGATTGATGGAAGCAGTCGCGTCGGTGGTCGAAATGAGTAGAGGTTTTCGGCCGAGATGGAAGATGATGTCAATTGTCATGGAAGTGAAGAATCGTCATTGCGATTCGAGGAGGGGTCTGGGGCTTCAATGGCCGGGACGGAAGCGCCACCGTCGAGGGGGTGGTCGGGCATGGTGGTGGCAGGGTCACCCGCCGAACCTCATGGATTTCCGACAGGTCCTTTACTCATCAAATTAAAATTGAAATTCAAGTGCACCACCGATCGACTATAATAAAATCATACCTATAATATTATTTTGTATTAAAATTTAAAAAATAGACATAAAAAAAAAGGAGAAGAAAGGCATCAAAATAAAATAAAAAAAGTAAAAGTAAAAAAATGAATAAATAAAAAAATTGAAAAATAAACTGAAAATGAGAAGAAATAAAGGGAAAGAGAAGGAGGAAGAAAAATTAAAAAGAAAAAAAAATCGAGATTTGTGGCTAATTTCGATAGTTTTTTATTAATTATATTTTTACGATTATTTTTTTAAATATGGGTGAGTTGGTGGTGAATCGACGGTAACTCGGCTGCATATTGTAAATATATAAATTAGAGTTTATTTTATTATATTTTGTGTAAATTAATAAAATGATAATATAGTTTTTTAAATGTAATTATTTAAAAAAAAACAATTTGGGGTGAACTCATAAAATGAGCGGGTGCAGATAATCGTGGTAAAACAATAATTTGGGGGTGAACTCATAAAATGAGCGAGTGCAGATAACCGTAATAAAAAATGAGTTTGGGGTGAACTCATTAAATGAGCGAGTGCAAATAATAATAGTAAAAAATAATTTGGGGGCGAACTCATTAAATGAACGGGTAAAGATAACCGTAATAAAAAATGAGTTTGAGGTGAACTCATTAAATGAGCGAGTGCAAATAATAATAGTAAAAAATAATTTGGGGGTGAACTCATTAAATGAATGGGTGTAGATAAAATTAAAATTAATTGATGAATTAGAATTAAAATTTAAAATTAAAATTGAAGTATGCACTGTACATGCGAGTGCATACAAGTATTTGCCCTAAATTTATGTTTAGTAATGAATGTGGCCAATATTGTAGGTGATATTCATGTATACAATAATTAAGGTTTATTCATGATTTATGTTATAGTACTACATTCAAAAGGGAAAAAGCTTAAGGAGGGTGTATTCAATTGAAATTCTATTGGATTTTTGTGGACTTTAAAAAGTACGTGGATTTGTAAAATCCACAGAGTCCATGCAGAGTTTGACTGACTTTTTTTATTGATTTATATGGATTTTCATAGATTTGACAGGATTGTGGAATATATTTTGTTTATTGATTTAGATAGATTTTCATAAACTCCGATATTCATGCAAAGAGTTAAAAGTTAATTTTAATTTTTTTTAAAATTAATATTATACTCCCTCCGTCCGCCTATAAGCTTCCCATTTTACCATTTTGGTCCGTCCGCCTATAAGCTTCTCATACCTTTATATCTTACTTTTTCTCTCTATCTCTCTCCTCTCTCAATCACATCACTTGTACTATATCTATTATTTAATCACTTTTCTTAATCTCCGTGCCAAAAAGTAACGTAACACTTATAGGCGGACGGAGGGAGTATATATTATATAAAATATTTTACCAATAAAAAAAAAAAATATATATATATAATTTATTTTATCAATAATATCTATATAAAAATTATTTTACCAATAAAATATTATATATATATATATATATATAAAGTTTATATATTAATTTGGGGCGGGGCGGGCATAAGATCCAAACTCGACTCATATTCAATACGGGGCGAATCTGACCTGACACAAAGTTCGCGGGTACACCTGACACAAAGCTCGCGGGTGGGGTGGGTACCCGCGGGTCGGGTCAATATTGTCATTCCTACTTTTGATCTTTAGTCTTTAGAGTTCTCTGAGAGAATCCGTTGAAATCTCTTGTTTTTAGAAGAGATTTTGGATAGTGCAATTTATTTATATTTTTATAGGAGAATCCAACAAAATCCATAGAGTATTAAAATCCATAGACTGTTGAATACCTAAAGATTTTTAAAGACTTTTTAAAATTCGAATTGAATACCTCAGAATTTTTAAAGACTTTTTAAAATCTGAATTGAATACCTCCAAACTTTGAAAGTCCAAAAAAATCCTACAGAATTCACAATCAATACACCCCCTAAATCAAGGTAAAGAAAATGGAGAGAGTATAATGTATAAGGATAAAATTGTCAAAATTTAAGAAAAAAAGTGTAGAATGACACTTGTTTTAAAAATATTAAAAAAAATAAAGTGACACTTAATTAAAAACGGAGGGAGTATATATAATCAAATTAATAAAATAAAGAATTTTATTTGAGGTAAATATTTATAAATCCCAAGTAAAAGATTATGTAGAATATATATGATCAAATTAATATATTTTTTTGTTTGAGATAAATATTTATAAATAAAAAAAAGAAGGGAAATTCTTAAATGCATAGTGTGCACCGTTCATGTTTTGGTGCACACTGTTTTTACTCGGATCCGCTTTCGACCCGCCCGATCTGCGCACAAAAAGTTCAAATCTCTCCCACCTATTTATTCAGCAACAATAAAAAATTTAAGAGAAAAGGAGGATGAGAGTTCGAAGAAGGCACTAGAGAGAAACGTAAAGATGAGAGATCAAGATGGCAGTGGCTGAAGGGTTTTTTCTCGGCCGACAATGGCGACACCCATATCTCCGGCGACCTCCCTCCCTCCCTCCCATGAACGGAAGAAGAACGGTGAGGGTTGTGGCGTCTTTCACAGCCCATCGCGACCTCCATCTTCATCGAGGTTTTTCCGATCTGTTACAGATCTGAGCCTTTGTCGGCCGTAGCTTCCAATCGACGGCGCGTGAAGCCTCTGCCGCCTCCAAAACGGAAAGATGAGAGATGAAGATAGCGTTGGCTGAAGGATTTTTGCTCGGCTGACAACGACGACACCCATCTCTCCGGCGACTTCCCTCCTATGAACGAAAGACAAACTGTGAGGGTTGCGGCGTCTTTCACGGCCTCCATCTTCATCGAGGTTTGCCCGATCTGTTACGGATCTGAGTCTTCGGTGGTAGCTTCCGATCGGTGGCGGTGTGGTTATATTTTGATAATATTACTGTAGATAGAATAATGGAGAAGGAGCTCTTTGAAATTTTTGAATCTGTGAAGAAGGCTTGAAAAATGACAGGGGAAAAGTTTTTGAGTCAGTAAAGAAAACTATGACCAGGGGAAAAGGAACGGTTGTTGTGTTTTAAAACAACTTAAGATATTTTGTTATTGAAAAAAGAAAATAATATATTTAATAGAGAAGATTTGATTGATGAATAAATTGATTAGGTTCCTTTCTTGTACAACAAGTTCTTTCCTTGTATATAGATTCTTTTCTTGTACAACAAGTTCTTTCCTTGTATATAGATTCTTTTCTTGTACAACAAGTTGTAATTCACCTATATTAATGAGAATATCATACACCGTAAATTACACGGTGATTATTATCATTCTGTCATGGTATCAGCAAATTAAGTGCTGAAAACCCTAGCCTAATTTTTTTTCTTTCCCATCCGTTTCTTCCTTCTCCTTCACAATGTCGGATATTGTTCCAGCAACACCTAAGGATCCCGATCACATTCTCCTTGCCACTCTGATTCACATGGTTACGATCCGCCTCTCTTCATCAAACTACCTTCTTTGGAAGAGTCAAGTTCTTCCAATGCTTCGATGTGATAATCTCGCAACCTTTGTCGACGGTTCTGGTCCCGAGCCCGAACCTCTGATTAAGTCGTCCGAAGACAAGGACGAACCCAACCCAGCCTATCTTCTCTGGCGCAAACGCCACGATCGTGTCCTTTGCCTGCTTCTATCCTCTCTCACGGAAGAAGCTATGTCTGAAGTCGTTGGCCTCTCTAAGGCTCGTGATGTTTGGCTTGCCCTAGAGGCCGCATTCAATCCCTCCTCCCCATCCCACGCTCAACAACTCCGGGATGAACTACAATTCCTCCGTCGTGGTTCGCTTTCCGTCGTCGAGTTCAATAGGAAGTTTACTAATCTCTGTCACCAGCTTGCTGCAATCGGCCACTCAGTTTCTGATGCGGACAAGGCTCGATGGTTCCTTCGCGGACTTGGCCCGCAATTTCGAGCGTTCACTGAGGTTCGCCTAGCCATCGCCCCCTTACCCTCCTTTCGTGATCTGTTGTCTCAGGCCAGAGATCATGAGTTACGCGAGAAAGCTATGGAAGCTTCTAACGCTCAGCCGCCTACTGCTGCCTTTTACGCTAATCGCTCAGGTCATCGCTCGTCGTCTTCCGGTAATCGTACTTCGAATCAGGTCCGCGACGGTGGTCGTGGTCAGGGTGGTCGCGATGGTGGCCATACCTCCAACAGTGGTGGCCGTCCCCAAGGTGGCGGTACTAAGCGTGTGCCTCGCTGCCAAATCTGTCGCGATGCTCATTACGCCACTAATTGCCCGAACAGGTTCTCTCGGGATTATAATTTTCATGATTCCCAGTCCAGATCTGCAAACATTGCCCAGGCGTTTCAAACTCAGTGTACCGTCAATCCCTCATCTGTATCAGATTGGTATGTTGACACTGGTGCCTCGGCTCATATGACGTCCTCCTCCACTGCTCTGGATTCCTTTGAACCCTATTCTGGTAATGGTTCAGTCATCGTCGGTAATGGTGACTCTCTTCCCATTTCGCATATTGGTTCTCGTGTTATTAATACCTTGCCCTTGTTAGATGTTTTAGTAGTACCTCATATTACTAAAAAATTATTATCTATTAGCAAGTTAACCAATGATTTGCCTGTTGATGTTATGTTCTCTAACAACTCTTTTGTGGTTCAGACTCGGTTGTCAAAGAAAATCCTCGCTCGAGGGACATGTAAGGATGGCCTTTACATTCTAGAGCAGGGCACATCTGCCCTGGTTGCTGCTTTAAATTCTAGTCTATTGAAGTCTTCTTTTGAGTTGTGGCACTCCCGTTTGGGACATGCTTCTATTTCTGTTATTCAGTTGTTAAAAACTTTAGGCCATTTGAGTGTTACTTCTGTTTTGCCTAAGCCGTCACCTTGTACTTCTTGCCAATTGGCTAAGAGTAAAAGGTTACCGTTTGATTTAAACGATAAACGTGCTTTACATGTTTTAGATCTTATACACTGTGATTTATGGGGTCCTTCTCCTGTTTTGTCTGTCGATGGTTTCAGATATTATGCTTTATTTGTGGATGATTTTTCTCGTTTCTCGTGGATTTATCCCTTACGCGCAAAGTCTGAGTTTTTTGATGCTCTCAAACAATTTAATACTTTCGTTTCCACTCAATTTAACTCATCCATTAAAAATTTTCAGAGTGATGGTGGTACTGAATTTACCAACCATCGTGTCCGTGATTTTTTTAATTCATTTGGTATCTTACATAGATTTTCTTGTCCTTACACTCCTCAACAAAATGGTCGAGCTGAGAGAAAACATCGTCACATAACTGAAACTGGTTTATCACTTTTGTTTCACTCTCATACCCCTCTTCCTTTTTGGGTTGATGCCTTCTCTACCGCTGTCTACATTATTAATAGGCTTCCATCTCCTGTTCTTAACAATAAGTCACCATATGAGCTTTTATTCCACTCTCCTCCTTCATATAGCAATTTTAAAGTTTTTGGTTGTCGTGTGTTTCCGTATCTCCGTGATTATGCTCCTCATAAGTTGGCTCCTCGTAGTCATCCTTGGACTTTTCTTGGCTATAGCAGTATTCACAAGGGTTTTCGGTGCTACGATCCTGTTTCTTCGCGCACTTACATTACTCGTCATGCTCAATTCGATGAGACTCTATTTCCTTTCTCTTCTAATACTTTGTCTACATCTCATACTGACTTGGACTTTTCTTATTTTTTGGATCCTCAGGTTTCTCGATCGACAATCTCGGGTCCTGCCTCTTCACGATCTGTTCCGCACGATCCTCCTTCATCGTCACATGCGTGTTCTTCTCCTACTGAGGTTTGCACGCTCTGCCCTGTTGATTCATCTCATGAGCCAACGCCAATGCTCCATCCCGTTGTTCCCGACCCGATTCAGGTTCCAGTGCCTGATCCTGCCATACCCGCACCCACCGACCCTGCTGGTCATGGCTCTCCTTCCACGGTTCCCGTTCCTCCGGCTAGTCCTCCACCCGCTCCATCCGTTTCACTTCATCCCATGCAAACCCGTGCCAAATCCGGTATCTTTAAACCCAAATATTCGGTTGATATTGCTACCACTAAGCTGCTACATTCCCTGTCTGTCTCCACAGAACCTCGAGGGTTCAAATCTGCCTTAAAGCTTCCACATTGGCATTCTGCCATGCGTGACGAAATGGAGGCTTTACATTCTAATCAGACATGGGATCTTGTCCCTCGTCCGCCTTCTGTCAACATTGTTGGTTCTAAATGGGTTTTTCGTACTAAAGCTCGCTTAGTTGCTCAAGGGTTCTCTCAAATTCCAGGTTTTGACTTCTCGCACACCTTTAGTCCTGTTGTTCGTGCTGCCACTGTTCGTGTCATACTGTCTTTGGCTGTGCAGCGCTCTTGGTCTTTGCATCAACTAGATGTGAAAAACGCATTTCTGCATGGCGTACTTCCTAAACCTGTATTTATGTCACAACCTCCTGGTTTTACTGATCCTCGTTTTCCTAATCATGTTTGCAGGTTGAAGAAGTCTCTTTATGGCCTCCGCCAGGCTCCACGTGCTTGGTTTGATAGATTTAGTGTTTTTTTATTCTCCTTAGGATTCACTCGTTCTCGTTCTGACACCTCTTTATTTTTCTTTCATAGTTCCTCTTGTACCATTTTTTTATTACTCTACGTTGATGATATTATTGTTACAGGAAGCAACTCTGCTGCTTTACAAAAGTTCATTGTTCGTGTCAACAAAGAGTTCGCTGTCACTGATCTTGGTCGTCTCAATTACTTCCTTGGTCTTGAGATTACTCATCATCCTTCTGGCCTTTTCCTTGGCCAAGCAAAGTATGCGTATGATATTCTCACACGAGCTGAAATGCTCGATTGCAAGCCGGTCTCTACTCCACTGGTTGCAGGTGACTCTCTGGTCAGTTCAGGTGAATCGTTCAAGGATCCTACACTTTATCGATCCTTGGTGGGTGCTCTACAATATCTCACCATCACTCGCCCGGATCTGTCCTATGCCGTTAATCACGTTAGCCAATTTCTTCATTCACCCACAACGGATCACTTCTTGGCTGTTAAACGGATCCTTCGATACGTTAAAGGGACTATTCATCATGGGCTATCCTTCTCGCCCTCTTCAGACTACAACATTGTTGGCTACTCTGACGCCGACTGGGCCCGCTGTGTGGACACACGTCGTTCCACCTATGGTTACTCCATCTTTCTAGGCGGCAATCTGGTTTCTTGGAGTGCAAAGAAACAACCTACAGTTGCTCGCTCCAGTTGTGAGTCTGAATATCGTGCACTAGCAAACACTGCTCAAGAAATGGTTTGGCTTTCCCATTTACTTAAGGAGCTTCGTGCACTTCCTTCTTCTCGTTCGCTACTCTTATGTGACAACAAGAGTGCCCTATTTTTGAGTCAGAATCCAATTGCTCACAAGCGTGCTAAACACATTGACATAGACTGTCACTTCATTCGCGAACTTGTAGCAAATGGACATTTGGAGACACGCTTTGTTCCCTCTCATCTCCAAATTGCGGACATTTTTACAAAGAGTTTACCCCGGCCAAATTTTGAACTGCTTCGATCCAAGCTTCGTGTCGATGCGATTCCGACTCTTCGCTTGAGGGGGGGTAATAGAGAAGATTTGATTGATGAATAAATTGATTAGGTTCCTTTCTTGTACAACAAGTTCTTTCCTTGTATATAGATTCTTTTCTTGTACAACAAGTTCTTTCCTTGTATATAGATTCTTTTCTTGTACAACAAGTTGTAATTCACCTATATTAATGAGAATATCATACACCGTAAATTACACGGTGATTATTATCATTCTGTCAATATTATTATTAAAAAATGGTAATTTTGTTACTGAAAAGTGTTGTTGAAATTGTTGAAAAGTGGTAATTATTTTTATTTAAAAGTGGAAATTTTATTAGTGAAAAGTGGTAATTTTGTTACTGAAAAGTGGTAACTATTATTACTGAAAAGTGGTAATTTTGTTATTGAAAAGTGGAAATTTTGTTATTGAAAAAAAGAAAAAAAAAAAAGAAAATATTATTATTGAAAATAAAAAAATAGAAAAAAAAATGAACTATTATTATTGAAAAGTGATAATTTTGTTACTGAAAAGTGTTATTGAAATTGTTGAAAATTGGTAATTTTGTTAATGAAAAGTGATAACTATTTTTAGGTGAAAAGTTAATAAAAAGAAAAAAAAAACAGTAAAAAAAAAAAATACTACTTTCATTGACTCGAACCCTCGAACCCATACCTATGACCTTATATTTATGTAAAGCATCCGTGACCACTTGGAGAATGGTTACTCTATTGCATAGTTTTACTTTTATTAATACATAAAGAGTCTTCTTGTGCATAGAATAGTAGTCAGTAGATGAAACAGGTCACGCTTTCAATAAAAACTCTAGTCAGCACAATTCAAGATCAAAGAGCTAGGTAGCCCATAAAACAAGGCAATTTATAAACAAAAGATGCAAATTAACCATTAAATATTTTTTCACTTTTACATTCTTCGGAGATACAAATGAAAAGCTAATTACGAAAATAAGATGATGATTTAGTTTTTAGGGAATATCGGAAGCAGCAGGCAATATAGAGTAGTCAAATTCTCCTCCACCTCCACCACCCATTACACCACCGAAAGTACAAGACCGTGTAAGCTACAAACCAACACATCTTTACAAGGTACATAATTAATGTTGACAAAAAACATAACAAATACCGTGAAACTGACGGACCAGAATTTAGTACCTAGGCGCAACCGAAATCCCAGGTATATAATCAAGAGGAGCAAGTTGATCATATAGAAAACTACCACCAAAACAATCAACACTGGTAATTCCGTTGGTTGTACACCATTAAATCCACCGAATTGGTTTGAGCTTCTGCCGCTGACTGCACTTTTGATTCTGGAATAAACATCTTGATCGTATGACGTGGTGGAGACTAGGATCGTTGCGATTCCAGAAATGAGGGAGATTTTTATCTAACCCGGCCAGGATCAAAATAATTTCGATTAAGAAGATGAGTGATGCATGTGTAGGCTATCATTGGGATAAGTGATAAATTTAAATAAAGGATTTTGTTGATGGCATTATTTAGGATTTGGAAGATGTAGCTGAATAAGAAGACAAGGATGGAGGATAGGAGGAGTGAAACAAGGGTGATTGGTGCTATATATCAACTTTACATTTTTGAAAATTATAAGTTTGAAGGAATCTTTCAATATGATCAAGAATTCCAAAATTGTAGACAGTACTTCGGCCATGGCAGCTATGCGATGATCGATGAGTTAGAGATGGATGGAGGTATATATTTAAATTTGAATTTTTTTTTTTTTTTTGGAAATGTTCTTCCATGGAAGAGTCTTTGTGCTTACTTAGCAAGCTAGACGTGTTTTTTTATTTTATTAGTAAATACTGCATGAGTATATAGGAGTAATTTTTCTTCCTTCAAATTAATTAATCACCTAATCTAATTATACCTTTGAATTTTATTTAACCTTCGTTTGGGAAGAAGTAAGGACTTGCGTCCTCCCCCGTCCCAAAAAGATCATATACAATTTGTCGATGAGAGTGTATATGATCGACTTAAGAAGGTCGAATATATATATATTTTTTTTTAAAAAAAACTTAAAAAAATTAACAATGTAATGTCGACCATATAAACTCTCGTCGACAACATGTTATCGATTAGAGGTTATATGGTCGACATTACATTGTCGAAAATTATAAAAAAAAAAATGTTCCTGCAGAATTGCAGGAAAACCTAAAAATAAAATTGCTGCTGACCGCACCTTTACCCGGCGGCGGCCGATACACTTACTTGGGGTGAGGGGTGGCCGACATCTTCGACCAGGAGGCGGGGCGGCGAGGTCGATTGGGAGAGGGAGGGGGCGGCTGCCGGCGAGGGGTGGTGTGCGGCGGCGACAAGGTGGAATTTGAAAATGAGGAGAGAATTAGGATTTGGAGGAGGGTGTGGTTAGTAAAGGTGTACTATATAGATAAAAGGGAAAAAAGGGTATTTAGGACAATTTTAGGGAGTACGGGCGGTACGGTACGCATCAATTGGGGATGTGTTCTAAATCGAAATGGAGGTTTAAATAGTCAGGCACATTAATTTTTTGAGGAGCAGCTCATGAGATGCATTTCACCCATTTCCTTATTTTTCGAGTTTCAGCAATTAAAGAGTCTAGATATATATTAGGAATATTAGGAATATATATCACCGCTGCTTAGGGCTGTTATTCGAGCCGAGTCGAGCCGAGTATTTGAGGTTCGAGCTCGACTCGAGCTCTTATCGAGTTCAAAATTGAGCTCGGCTCGACTCGTTAACGAGTCTATCGAGCTTAACGAGCCTATCGAGTCGAGCCGAGCCTAACGAGCCTAATGGAATTTCTTATAAAAAATTAGTTATCGAGCCTAACATGTCGAGTTCGAGCCGGCTCGTTAATAAATTGAGCATCTAACGAGCTCGAGCTCGGCTCGTTTAGCTAAACGAGTCGAGCCTTAACGAGCCGAGCCGAGTCTCGTTAAGGTTCGGTTCGAATAACAGCACTACCGCTGCTTACCCTAGAACAGGCAAACTCTTTGGCCCACACTTTTGCTAGAAAAGTTTGTAGATTCGATTCTTTATTTAGTTGGGTAGACCCACCAAACGTTGTGGTCGGACTTTTCACTCATAATTGCACTTATAATAACGGAAGTTAATCTTTCCCGAGTTCGGAAAAAAAAAATATTGTTTCTGGCATTGAACATTCGTTCTTTTAGTTTAATGTATTTCCAGAGAGTACATTAGTTAACACAAGAATTTATTATGCAATTATAATGTTTCATGACTTTTTCAACCCCGAATTATAAGCCCGGCCGCATTAATTTAGTTTTTCCAGAAAATTAGATCTTTAACATTAGTGAACACGCTTTCAATATATAAAAACTTTAGTCAACACACAATTGCAAGATTAAAAACAATTTACAAACAACAAAAGATGCAAACATTACATAATTTTTAAAATACACATGAAAAATAAGATTTAGTTTTAGGGAATATCGGAAGCTGCAGGCAATTTAGAGTAGTCAAATTCCCCAATACCTCCACCATTACACCGGAAGTACAAGACCGTGTAAGCTACACACCCATACATCTTTGCAAGGTACATAAAGTTGAAAAAAAACAAGGCCAATTCCGTTAAATTCAGGGACCATAATTTAGTACCTAAGTGCAACCAAAATCCGAGTAATATAACCAAGAAGATCAAGTTGAGTAACAAGTTTATCATGAAACCATGCAGCTGTCTGTGTCCTGATCCTTCAATAAGCAGCTCCTCTGCTCTCTCTAGTGCCTCCGATCTCTCGTATTTCTCTTCCACAACCGACACAACATGGGACAGTAACATGGGAACCAAATCGTACATCTGGAAAACGGAGACTGAAATCCCGACAACAACCGCGATGGTAATGGTGATCGGATTGGGATAAAAGAATGCCATATAGAAAACTACCACCAAAACAATCGACAACAGTATTTGCGTTGCTCGATTAATCTTTGATCCACCGAAGCCGAATTGGCTCGAGCTTCTGCTGACTGCAGTTTTGATTCTGGAACAAAGATCTTGATCAGATGATAATGTGTATGATGTGGCGGAGACTAGGATCGTTGCGATTCCAGAAATGCGGGAGATTTTGAAGGAAGCCATGATGAAAATAAATTCGACTAAGAAGATGAGTGATGTGTAGGCTATGATCATAGGGAGTGATGAATCTGAATGAGGTGATAGAATGATATTTTTGATGTAATTATTTAGAGTTTGGTAGATGTAGCTGAATAAGAGGATAAGGATGGATGGTAGGAGGAGTGAAAGTAGGGTGATTGGTGCAATGAACTTTAAATTTTTGAAAATAAGTTTGAAGGAATCTTTCAAGATGATCAAGAATCCCGAAATTGGAGACACTTCCGCCATGGCAAATTCAGAGGTTAATTGCGATGATGAGCTATGGAGGTACGTATTTATATAAATTTGAAAAAAAAAAAAATGATCGGAAATGTTCTTCCATGGAAAAGTCTTTGCGTGTTTACTTAGCAAGGCGTGTTTTTAATTTGTTTATTGTACATAAAACTACTTTTTCTTCCTTCAAATTAATTAATCACCTAATCTAATTAATTATACGTTCCTTTGAATTTGATTTAGCCTTCGTTTGCGAAGGACTTGTTTTGTTAAAATATTATTTGTTAATTATATATGTAATACTTCCTCCACCCCAACCTTTTTTACTACTCCCTCCATCCATGAAAAGTAGGGACAGGGGGATGGGGCACAAGTTTTAAAAAAATGGTAGATAAAGTAGATAAAGTAAGGGTATTATAGGGTATTGTGGGGTCCATTGTGAATAAAGTGATTGTTTAGAAATAAAGTTGATGGCAAATTGAGTAATTAAGTGATAGTTGAAGGGTGATAGTTTCCATAAAGTGCATGGGACTACATTTGGTGGACAAAGAATATGTGTCAAATGGGACTACTTTTCGTGGACGGAGGGAGTATTTTTTATTTAATGATCCATACTTAAAATATCAAAATACATTTTAACTATCTCCCTAAAATATTACTCCCTCCGTCCATCAAAAGTGTACTCACTTCTTTTTTTAGGTCCACAAAAAATACGTTTATTCTATTTAAATAGTTCACTTTGGAATATTTTTTTTACTTTAATAACAATATTGAGTATCTACCAAATATATTATTTACTCATTATCTCAAATATATTCTTTATAAATAAAATATGATTTTTTTAAAAACATGTATAAAAAAAAGTGAGCATACTTTTGGTGGACAGAGAGAGTACAATATTATACTCCCCCGTTTCAGCACCTTTTTGCATGGTTTGACCATCACGAAATTCAAAAAAATGAAATATAGTGATGTGTAAGGTCAAATAAAAGAGGGTATTATTGGTAATTCATTGACTAAAGTGTGTGGAGATTTGACTAAAATTATAAATTGAGTTAAGTTATGGGTCGAAATAGAGTGACATTTTTGAAATTAGATGAATGTAGGTAAAATTATGTGAGTTTTTGAAGTGTGTAAATAGTGTTGAAACGTCCCATTAAAAAAAGTGTATAAATAATCACGGGACGAAGGGAGTATAAAATGTCATTACTATATTAAAAAAAGAAGAAGTTTATTATAAAATTTGGGTAACTATGTGAATTTGTGTTGGTGAAAGATTTATTTTTGTGGCACCCACATGAAGAGAGCTAAGCGCCTGAACTCCTAAGATTACAACCTTAGCTTCGGCTCCTAGTACCGAACCAGGGGGCCTGATCTTCAGGGGCGGAACTACGTTGATAGTGGGGTTGCCCTGGCCCCCCCTGATTTTTTTATTTTTTGTACTATTATATTTTTATATTGCGCATCTGATATAATAGCAATGGGCCGCATTCGTAAATCCTATACATTCTGTTTAAATTGTAAGCCATTTTAGGAATTATTAGATCCAGTTAGTAATAATTATTCCATGTTTGACGGGGTAAGTGATTTTCATTTATTTATTTTAAAATACTGTACTAATTTTTTTATATTAATCATTGTCAATGTAAATTTTTGGGTTTGAGGATTTGAGTTTCACTTAGTAGAATATTAATTTAATGTACAAATTATTTAACATTTAAACTAGTAAAGTTATTGTAATATTTCTATATTAAAATATTTTATGTTCTGTTTTGTAGATGAAAAAATTAAAAATAATTCATTCATTTTAAAAAAAATCTAAGTTAAATTTGCTAATTGAAAACGACTCTCCAAGTTTTAAAATTTGGCCTACAAATCACCTAGAATCGAAATTAGTGAAAATTTAGATTATGTAAATATGTAATTTTATAAACATTTGTGAATAAAATAAATAAAATAGTTTAGATTAAAAAATTATGAGACGCACGAATAACACAAGTGTACAAACAATTGTAAGATTGAAAAAGTACTAAATATTAAATTGACCACTACTTGATTTTTGGCCCCCTCCTTATCTAATCCTGGGTCCGCCCCTGCTGATCTTCATATTACCAGCTGCAATCACGTGGTTGTTGATGTCCAGCAATCCATACCCCCATCGAGTAATGTCGTTTCCCGTCATCAAAACAAGCATCAATTATCAGTTTGCTCCTTGAAAACTCGAAAAAATATGCAAATGTTCCGTCGCTGTGCAGCCCACCGATCCTTTCATTGCTGCAGCGGCGGGTTGAAAATCCGTGAGAAACCCATCCATCCATGACGTAGAGAACGTAGCTTGGCCTCTTCCCCTCGCTCGCCTGAATGTTGGGCCGTGCTTAATGGAGCACATTTCCTTCCAAATTGCCCAAAGACGTAGACAAAATGTTGCGAAAAAAGAGAGCGCATGCGATTCATTTGCTTCAGGCTACCCACAAAGGAAACAACTTGGGTCTATTGGGACGTGTCTTCTAGCCAGATTCGTCTCCGTTTGCAATATCCCCCAAATTATCTTCCAAATAAAATATTCAAACTTTTGAAGGTAGATCAAGCCTCCAAATAATTCTCCATCGTCGCATTCCCCCATTGTATGAAGAAGAACTAGCCTGAATTTGTTCATTTTCTCTTTCTATCACTGACACATATTTTTCAATACTCGTCTTTCAAGTGTAAGAGGGTCATCGTAGTAAAAGTCAGTGTCCGGTTAAATTATCAACCACATGACTAGTTAGCTAGTATAACCTTAGTGTTGTGTGCGTCACGTAATTATAGTGATAAAACATGGGGTGAACGATGAAATTAAATGCAAAATTTAACTAATGAATGCTAACTATGAAAAGCAAAGTAAAATAATGATCAAGATCAAATAGTGAGAAGAATAGTGTTCGAGTGTTCTTCATTATGTGGAAATTGAATTAAGCTCAACTTTAACGTTCAATTTGTTGGTCGGTGTTTGCTAAGAGCGATCACTAAGACATATAATCAAATAATCACTTAAGATCGAGAGGAAGGATAGAGTCGTTCTTACCCGGGTAATCACACAATTAAAAGATTATGCCTAAGCTATACTAATTTAATCTCTAATTATATTTTTCCACTTGAATACTAGAAATCAAACTCCTATATTCTCATCGCTAATCACTCAAACTCTCATTCAAATAATTAGTGTAAAGTAATGGGGTTCTAATGAAATTACCAACTCTCGTTGCGATAACTCAATATTAACTCAATCTACTCGATCCCAACCCTCGATTATACGATCTATCACGATTAATCAACTCTCGTTGCACTAATCATGTTTCAACATACAACCTAATAGTTGAATTCAAATAAATGATCATGAAAAACCCATTAATCTAATCTAAACACCTTTCAATTGAATTAAACAATCAAAATCAAACCAAATCACAATTTTCATCATAAATCCTAACACCTAAACACGAACGAACCTAGCTAATAACTAAATTAACAAATGAAAGTATTGGACTTGGAGGTAAGGCCGGATATTGACTTTAAAAAAAGGCCCTGGCTATATACCCCTCCAACCTTGTTAGATATACTCCCCTAACTAATTTATTAATTTAATATTCACATAAATTTCCCATTTTACCCTTTTAATAAAATACACATGTTAGATACACTCCCCAAATTTTTAAACCCTTCCACAAAGACACAGCCGCCGTCCCGTCACCGCTGTCGGACAATACCACTAAAACAATTTCAAAAAAAACTCAACAGGATCAACATTATTTCAAAATTAAAAAAAAAAAACTCACAAATTCTAAAAAAAAAAAAAAACACTCAGAAACTTTCGACAAACCAGGGTCGACAATGTACACTCTCGTCGACAACAATTTGTGGAAGAAAGTGTATATGGTCGACCCTTAATTTTTTTTTCCGAAACTTTCGACACATTAGGGTCGACGATATACGCTCTCATCAACAAATTGTTGTCGACGAGAGGGTATATCATCGACCCTGGTGCGTCGAATTTAAAAAAAAAATCAACTAAGTAAAGAGAGAGGGGGCTTGGGACCTTGGGTACAGAAATTGGGGGTGGGAGAATAACAAAAAAAGAAGAAAAAAAAAACTCTGTCGTGGAGTGAGTGAGGAAGGCCGGCGACGGTGGTCGTGGGTGGGGGAAGGCAGGGCGGCGACGGCGTCGCGAGGAAGAAGGGCGTCGCCGCCGCGAAGGTTGCAGAAAAGGAGGGGCTGCGCGGGCGACTTCGAACTTCAAACGGCGGTTGCGGGGGGCTTCAGGCAGCGGCCGCGGACGGCGGCGGGTTGATGGAGGAAAGATGAAGAATGAAAAATGAAGAAGAAGTAGGAGATGGATGAAAAAATTGGGCATGTTTGTTTTGGGACTCACACGTCCGGACGTGGGACGTAACGTCCCCCGTCTTGTTCTAGTTCGAGATTTCACATCCGGATTTCAACATCCAATAACATCCACCCCTAAAAATATCTACATATTCTACTATTATAATAATACAACATCATCCACTCTTACTAATTGATTTGACATAAAGTTATATAAAATAATACAACATCACACACTCTTACACAATTGATTAGACATAAAGTTACATCTCATCCTACTCAACATCCCAAAACAAACATACACAATCACTATTTATCAGAATTTCTCCATCCATGATTTCCCCGTCCCCATCTCCCCCATCCTACATAATCCCAAAACAAACATGCCCGGATGTTTGTAGATTTACATTTAACATGAATGAAATTAAAAGAAAGGGGCATATTAGACATTGTAAAGGAGAGTACATCTAACATCGTGTTATTTTAGGGGGTATGAAAATCTGGGGTGTATATCTAACAAGGTTGAAGGGGTATATAGCCAAGGCCTTAAAAAAAATCTCATGAGCGTGGGCCTTTTTTTTCAGCAGCACACTCAATGGGCTTAATGGACTTGGTGGCCTAAATCAATTATCAATGGTGGGCTGCCATGCCAATTAATTCAAGGGTTGTGGTATATACCCCTCCAGCTTTGTTCAATACACTCCCCCGATACACGTACCCCCTTAAAATACCCTTAAAATATGCTTAAGATAGATACACTCCCCCTAAATTACCTATTATACTCCTTTCTCTTAAAATTCTATAAGATAAATACACCCCCCTAAAACTCTAATTTTAAAATTAAATTCTCAACCCTTTTCTTCTTCCTCATTTAAAACCCTAATTCCTCACTCCTTCTCCAAACATAATTCCAGCCCTTCCTCCCCAGCCGCCCCTACCGTACGCCGGCGTCCGTCCGCCACCACATGCAGCGCTCTCCGCCCGCTCGCAACCACACCCCCAGCGCCCGCCGCCACTCGCCCAGCGTCTGCCGCCGTCCTCCATCTTCTGCAACAAGAGCGGCGTCCTCCTCCGTCTTCCGTTTTTTTTTTTTTTAATTCGGCAACAAGAGCGGTGGCGCCGCCCCCTCCTCCAGCGACACCGCCTCCGCCTCTTCTCTAGCCTTCCGCCGCCGGGAATACCACCCAAGCCAGCCAACCGCCGTTCTCCAAGTCGCCGACGAAGAAAGAAGAAACAGGTTTGGTTTTTTTTATTTTTTTTTTTATTATTTTTTTCGACCATTATGGGTCGCCCAAAAAGACTTTCGTCGACAATAGGTTGTCAATGAAAGTGTTTTTGGGCGACCCATAATGGCCGAAACTTTTATTTTTTAAAAAAAAAATTCTTTCGAAACACCATAGTCGATCGGAGAATCTTTGGTCGACAAACCAGAGTCGATCGGAGTATCTTTGGTCGACAAACCAGGGTCGATCGGAGTATCTTTGGTCGACAAACCAGGGTCGATCGGAGTATCTTTGGTCGACAGACCAGTGCCGATATTCTGGTTTGTTAATTTTTAAGTTTGTTTTTTAATTTCTAAATTTTTTATTTGAGGTGGTGATGGTGGCTGCCGGAGGTGTAGCGGGGCGTGAGGGGTGGCGGCAGTGAGAGGGGCGACGAGGGGTGACGGCAGTTAGAGGGGCGGCAACGGCGGCTGGAGGGGTAGGGTATTAGAATTAGGGTTAGGGTTAGTGTTTTAAATTAGGGTTAGTGTTTTAAATTAGGGTTAGTTTTAGAATTAGGTTAGTATTAGTTTAAATTTTGGTAGAGTGTATGTATCCTTTGTATTTTATTATAAGGGTAAAATAGGTATTTTGTATGAATATTTAATTAATAAAAGTGGAGGGGGAGTGTATTAAACAAAGCTGGAGGGGTATATACCCAACCCTTAATTCAATAGGGGCCGCTGCTAATTAAATGAGCTGCAGAGTTGGGCTGGAATATTGGGCTCCTCAAAAAGAATTTCTTCTTAAGCCCAATCATTTTCTTTTCTTCTCGATTTATTCCTTCGATTGACTTCACAATATAATTGAGGCGTATTTTGCTCCAAAAATCTTTATTTTTCTATAAAAATAGCAAACCACGCCCTTCCTCCAAATCAAGTGGAATTAGTCAAATTAATGTAAATATGACAAGAAATCCAATAAAATCAGGAATTTCGAGCAATTTTCACACTAATCAACCCCCAAAATTAAAGTGTTGCTCGTCCCCGAGCAACGAAAGAAAAATAGAACAAGTGTGAAGAAAGAATTCACTCAAGACAAGATATCATAACACTTTTTATTAAAACTATGTGCTCAAAATTTACTGCACACTTTTAACGAAGATGGGAGTACTATTTATTATTGAAGTTAAACGAGAGAAAAAATTGAAGGAGAGATCAAGATCGAGGTGGAGTGAGTCAAAAGAAAAAAAAAAATTGGGCACCGTTATACACACACATGGTTATTGAGGACACCCACCGGTTAAACACACACACCGTGAAATGATGACACCCACGTGAAAAATCTCAAAGTACCCCGTTCTCAATAAACTTGAACACCCACATCATTTTTTCTCAAAACCCTAAAAAAATGAATCTCCCCTTCCCTCCCCAAGTGGTTGCCGGCGTCCCCTTCTACCCCAGTTGCACCGACGTTGTCGCCGGCTTCCCCTCCCCCCAAGCGGCCACCGACCTCCCCTCGTCGCCACTGTAAAAGAAAAAGTAGTATCTGTCGTCTCTAGCCGCTGCTTTCCTCGCCGCTCGCCACCGTCGCTCACACGCGTTCAACCATCGTCTGTCGTTCGCACCCCCTCCCTGTCGCACCGCGTCCCCTCCTCCCACTCCCTCGTCGCGAACGCCCTCCCTTTCAATCTGTTTGCGGTCGTTCTCACCACCTCCCTATCAATTTTGGGGGGAAATCCGGTAAGTTTAGTGTTTAGGTTTAGGAAAAATAGGATTATAGTTTATACAAATTTCTAAAAAAAAAAATAGGGTTTGTATAGATTCAAAAAAATGTATTAGAATTTTTTTTTTTTTTTGTGTTTGTCCGAAATTTTTTGTCGAATTAGGTTACTTAGTCCGAATTTTTTTCCCAAAATACTGTGTCCGATTTTTTTTTTTCGAACATTTAATTTGTTTTCAGTTTTTTTTTCGAACATTTAATCTCTGTTCAACTTTTTTTTTTCTGGACATTTAGGGGGGTGTATTCAATTGAGATTGAATTGGATTTTAAAAAGTATGTGGATTTATAAAATCCATACATGTAGAGTTTGACTGAATTTTTTATTGATTTATATAGATTTTGATAGATTTGAGAGAATTGTGAAATATTTTTTTTTTAATTGATTTACATATATTTTCATAAATTTCGGCTCGCTGAAACTATTAATGTGAAGAGTTTTTTTTTAAAATTAATATTATATATATATATATATATATATAAAGTTTATATATTAATTCGGGAATATTCGCGAATCTTAGGGGTGTAAGTGAGTCGAGCCTACTCGCGAGCTACTCGTGCTCGACTCGAAGAAAGATCGAAATCGACTCGAAGTTAATCGAGTCGAGTTTCGAGCTACTCAAGTAGCTACCGAGTTCGAGTTCGAGCTTATAAATACTCGGCTCGAAAGGCTCGCGAGCCTAATCGAGCTTAAACAATATTTACTATTTTGCCATTAATATATAATTTATATTTATATACGAGTAATCGAGTCGAGCCGAGTCGAGCTCGAGTTAATTTTAGAAAAAAAATATGTTTTAAAATTATGTAGGTGATCGAGTCGAGTCGATCTCGAGTTTATCGAGTTTCTTATCGAGTCGAGCTCGATCTTTAAATTTTAGGCTCGACCCAGTCGAGTCGAGTTTCGAGCTTCAAGTATAACAATCGAGTCGAGTTTCGAGCTCAGCACTACTCGGCTCGACTCGACTCGTTTACGCCCCTAGCGAATCTGATCCGACCCATTCTCGATACAGGGCGGATCCGACCTGACCCAAAATTCGTGGGGCGGGGCGGGTGCTCGCGGGTCGGGTCAATATTGTCATCCTTACTTCTGACCTTTCGTCGTTAGAGTTCTGTGAGAGATAATTCGTTGAAATCTCTGATTTTTAGAAGAGATTTTGGATAGTGAAATTTATTTATATATTTTTAAAGAGAATCCAACAACAAAATCAATAAAGAATTAAAATTCATAAACTCTTGAATACCTAAAGATTTTTAAAAACTTTTTAAAATTCGTATTGAATAACTCAGATTTTTTAAAGACTTTTAAAAAATCATAATTGAATACCCCTCAAAAAAATACTACAGAATCCACAACCAATACACCCCCCTTAATCTGTTTTCATTTTTTTTTCAAAATTTTGTTTATATTTCTTAATTTAGTTTATCAAAATTATTTCCAATATTTTGTAGAAAAATATGTAATTAAGTTGTGTTTGTAACAGTTTGTTAAATAATTTTTGCTTAAATTTTGTGTTTTTCATTGGAGGATAGTGGTTGTTTTGATGGTGATAGTTGAGAACTTGAGATGATTTTGACATGAAATAAAATGAGTAGGTGTACTCATCTTCATTTAAAAAAAAAATATTCACACGAAGAGTATATGTAACATTTCACATGCTCTGGATGAAAAAAAATGTTCTATGGGTGGCCTCAATAGATTTGTGTGTGCGTATAACCGTGTCCAAAAAAATGGGCAGACTGAAATGAATTTTTGAGGAGCAGCCCATGAGATGCATTTGACCCTTTTTTTTTTTTATTGAGTTAATTTCAACAATTAAAGAGTCTGGATATCAGGATATGTACACCTCCAATATTAGGAAATTTTTAAAGCATTGTTTCTGGCATTGAATTTACTTATATAAGCAATTAATGTTTCATGACTTTTTCAACCCAAATTATAAGCCCAGCATTTACTTTTTCAGGAAATAGGAGAGACTTTAAGAACACGCTTTCAATAAAATGAAGGGTTGCATCTTTTTCATGTAACTTTTTTTATGAGTTGTTCTCCTGGGCGTAGTGTCCACGTGCACACGCACATGTCAAACTAATATATATTGTTTAAATCGAAAAATTGAATTAAAGTAACTGCTGTCCAAGTGGTTACAGCATCCTAAACTATTTATAAGGTCACAAGTTAAAATATTTACCACTTTTCAATAATAAAAATTACATTTTTCAATTAAAACATCTACCACTTTTCAATAACAAAATCTTCCACTTTTCTTTTCAATAATAATAATTACATTTTTCAGTAACGAAATCTACCACTTTTCAATAATAAGAATTACACTTTTCAGTTAAAATATTTACCACTTTTCAATAATAAAAATTAAAACATCTCACACTTTTCAATAATAAGAATTACACTTTTCACCACTTTTCAGTTAAAATATTTAACCCTTTTCAATAATAAAAATTACATTTTTCAATTAAAACATCTACCACTTTTCAATAATAAGAATTACACTTTTCAATAACAAAATCTTCCACTTTTCTTTTCAATAATAAATATTATACTTTTCACTTAAAATATCTACCACTTTTCAATAATAAAAATTACATTTTCAATTAAAATATCTACGATATCTACCAGTTTTCAATTAAAATATCCACCATTTTTATAATGAGAATTTCAATAATGAGAATTACATATGAACCAGAAATTAATTCAAAGAAAGAAGATGCAGTTACGGAGAAGAAGAAAAAAGTGAAATTTTTTTTTTTTTTTTTTTTACAGGATGTGGAAGAGAGAAAAAAGGAGAATAAGAAGAGAGAGAGGGAGAAAAGAAAGCTGTAAAAAAACGATTATAGGGAGAGAGAAAGAAAGGAGAAGAAAAGAAGAGGAGTTTGTTGCAGAGTGTGCATTTAAGACTTTCTCTTTTTTATATACAAGTAATATTATATTTTATTTAAACTAATACTATACACTATTTGAACTAATATTATACTGTATTTACATAATTCATGAGTAACATTCACCAATTTATAAAATTAAATCGAGTGGTATTAGTTACATGTACACAATTGAAGGAATTGCAATATTATACGAAGTAAAACAATTTATAAACAAAAGAAACATATTATTAAATATTTCACTTTTACATTCTTCATAATTTTACAAATACACATTACGAAAATAAGATGATGATTTAGTTTTAGGGAATATCGGAAGCAGCAGACAATTTAGAGTAGTCAAATTCCCCAATACCTCCACCATTACACCGGAAGTACAAAACCGTGTAAGCTACGCACCCATAGATCTTTGCAAGGGACATAAAATTGACAAAAAACAAGGCCAATTCCGTTAAATTCAAGGACCATAATTTAGAACCTAAGCGCAACCAAAATCCGAGTAATATAACCAAGAAGATCAAGTTGAGTAACAAGTTTATCATGAAACCATGCAGCTGTCTGCGTCCCCCTTCAATAAGCAGCAGCTCTTTTGCTCTCTCTAGTGCCTTCGATCCCTCGTATTTCTCTTCCACAACCGACACAATATGTGACAGTACCATAGGAACCGAAATGTACATCTGGAAAACGGACACTGAAACCCCCACAACAACCGCGATGGTAATGGAGATCGGATTGGGGTAAAAGAATGCCATGTGGAAAACTACCACCAAAATAATCGTCACCAGTATTCCCGTTGCTGTTCGATTCTTTGATACACCGAATTGGTTTGACCTAATTCTGCTGTTGACTGTTTTGATTCTGGAATAAAGATCTTGGTATGATGTGTATGACGTGGCGGAGACTAGGATAGTTGCGATTCCGGAAATGAGGGAGATTTTGACGAAAGCTATGATGAAAATAATTTCGATTAAGAAGGTGAGTATTATGTAGGCTATGATCATTGGGAAAAATGATGAATCTGAATCATCAGCAGGTGATAGAATGATTTTGTTGATGTAATTATTTAGAGTTTGGTAGATGTAGCTGAATAAGAGGATTAGGATGGATGGTAGGAGGAGTGAAAGTAGGGTGATTGGTGCAATGAACTTTAAATTTTTGAAAATAAGTTTGAAGGCATCTTTCAAGATGATCAAGAAACCCAAAATTGGAGACACTTCCGCCATGGCAAATTCAGAGGTTAATTGCGATGATGAGCTAGCTAGAGATCGATCGAGGTATTTATATAAATTTGAAAAAAAAAAAAATGGAAAAGTCTTTGCGTTTACTTAGCAAGACGTGTTTTTGTTTATTATATACGACTAATTTTTCTTCCTAGCCTTCAAATTAATTAATCACCTAATCTAATTATACCCTTGAATTTTATTTAACCTTCGTTTGGGAAGAACGACTTGCGTGGGTTTCTTATGTTATGTTATATCATATTTAAAATAATTATTCATTCACAATATTAATTAAACGTCATTACTAAATTTACACTAAAAAATAATTTTATTAACCATGAAATCTGGGTAACTTTTTCTGCCATGGAATTATGAAATTGCGTGGTTAGCAATTTGAGTACCCAACTTGGTCCTTTGCAGCCAACCAATAATGGAAGTGGGGTCCAATTTGCAGCTCATTCCACACGGAAGATAGAGTTAATTGAGTGTGCAGCTACTTGGGTCCACTTTTAATGCACTCTCTCAGTCTCAATTAGGCATGTTTATTTATAGGTTGAGATAAAATAGATTTAAATATGGTGGGATATCTAAACATTGACTTCATAAATTTAAGGGGAGATCCATGAAATCTAGTTTATAAAAATCGAATCAAATTATAAATTCGAATTAAAGTGTTTAAAGTTATGAGAAACTAAACATGAAAGAAGATGAATTTACATATTAAACCCATAAACCCATGAAACAAATATGCCCTTACTTTATTAATTTAATAATCATGTGAAAACCCCAAAATATCCTTTAAGTAATATTACACTATTAAATGCATCCCCACTACTAACTACACATTTCATTCAATCTTTAAATCCTAAACCTAATTTCTGTCGCCCACGCCACCTCCACCATTTTCGGTTACTAACTGATCGAATTAACACCTTTTACCCTTTTTGGGGAGGAGACCCATCGAGTGGACAATTTAAATGGGTGGAGTGCTTTCAACAGGAATCGAACCTAGATCGTTTTGCCCGGTTTGCTCTGATACCATAAAAGAATTATGTCTCATCTAAAAGTCCGAACTTGTAGAGAGGTGGAGAATTAATTCTTGTATATTAATTCCTAACACTAACCAAAAAAAATTCATAAATTTCAGAAAAAAATTAGAAAAATTTCAAAACAAAATTTTTAAAATTTCGACAAATCAGTGTCGACCATATACACTCTCGTCGACAACAATTTATCGATGATAGTGTATATGGTTGACCTAAAATTATCAAAAAAAGTTTTAAAAAAAATTCGGCAATTTAATGTCGACCATATACACTCTCTCGTCAACAGTCGAAAAAAAAAGTTTATGTAGAAAACCCTAATAAAAAAAGCGGTCGACATCTTTACCAAGCGGCGGCGGTCAAATGCACAAACCTCGATGGGGTGGCCGACATCTTGGACCAGACGGCAGCGGTGAGATCGGTCGATCGGGAGTGGCGACAACAGATTGAACAAAAAAAAATTGTAGAAAATCGAGGCAGAGGGCAACGGGTAGGGTGGGGAGGCTGTCGTGAGGAAAGAAACCAGAAAAAAAGGTGGAGAAAAGAAAAAGGGAAAAAGGAAAGGGAGAGGGAGGCTGGCGGTCGTGGGTGGCGGTTGTGAGACGTAGGAGAAGAAATGAGAGATGAGTTATGGTATTTAGGGTTTGGAGGGGATGTGGTTAATAGAGGTATTTTATAGACAAAATGGTATTTATGACAATTTGAGGGGTACATCCATTCTAAACAAAAAATTTGGGATGCATCAATTGGGGGTGTTCTCAACTGAAATGGAGGTGTAAATAGTAACACCCCTCCAAATATGCTGCAAATAATTGCTTTTGGGCCGCTGAATAATTCAACAAATAGGCTACAAATTAACTCATTAATGGGCTCCTAATTTAGGTTGCAATTGGGCCTCGAATACTTAGGGCCAGGCTATATACCCCCCAAACTTGTTAAATATATATACCCCTTCTACATTTATTAATTACCTATATATGCATACCATAGTGCATATTATAGGGCATATATGTTCTTATATGAATAAACTGCTTCATACAGTGGGGCTACATGCAATAAAAGAAGTGTCGTAAATTGCAAATAGCAATGCAAGTGTATGCAGAAGGGAAATGCACGAATGAGCAAGGAAGATTGATATGCAGAAGGGAAATGCAAGAATGAGCAAGGAAGATTATATAATCGATAATAGGTAATTTGGGAGAGTACATCTAACATAATTCATTTTGTGGGGAAGTGCATTAATTGGGGGAGTATATTTAACATGTATGAAGGGGTATGTAGCCTGGCCCAATACCTATGCAATGAGTTGTCTGTTGGGCCTTGCATTAGGCCGAAAAGGATGGGCATGGGCAGCTATTTCTTAAAGGGCGCGGTTAAAGGTACCCAAGGATCCTATGAAGACACTCACCAAACTTTTTTTTCTTCCAAGAGAGCTTGCAAAATGTCTCATATACCCCTTGTGTAAATTTTTTAAAAAAAAACGAAAGATGAGTACACCCACCATACCCAAAAATCTTCCCCACCACCAACACTGCCCCCAAAAATCTTCCCCCACCACCACCATAACATCCAAATTCCAAAAGTACGAAGATGAGTACACCCACCCGTCTCATTTTGCCAGAATCATCCCACCATCACCATAATCTTCAAAAAAACAATCTTTAACAAACACAAAATTAAAAAATAAGAGATGTTCGCGATTTTTTTTCGGACAAATCAACATTGTCCGAAAAAAAAGAGTTGTTCGCGATTTTTTTTCGGACATATCAACATTGTCCGAAAAAAAAGAGTTGTTCGAAAATTTTAACCAAACAAAGTGAATATGTTCGAAAGTTTTTCCAAAACAAAGTCACTGTGTTCGAAAAAAATTCCAAAACAATTTTCATTTGTCCGAAAAAAAAAATCGGACACAATGTTCGTGAAAAAAAATCGAATAAAATAACCGGATTCGAAAAAAAATTCCAAACAAATTCATAAACCAAAAAAAATCAAAACCCTAATTTTTTGTTTAGATCTGTAACAAAAATTTTAAAATCCTACTTACCTTCGTTTGACGGCGGCGACGTCATAGGGGGGGTGGGCGACGACTTTCTTGGAGGGAGGAGGTGGGGGGCGACGACCGCTTGAAGGAGGAGGGGGTGCAGCCGCCGCGAACAGCAGCGAAGGGGACGGGTGTGGCCGCGAACGGCCGCGATGCGGAGGGGGTGCAGTCGCGAACGGTGGCCGCGTCGCTTCCTCACGGCATCGACGACCTCCTTTTTCTTTACGGCGTCGATCGACCTCCTTCTTCAAGGCGTCCGTGTCACTTCTTCACGGTGGGCGGCGGCTTCGCCTTTGAGGGTTGTAGGTTTTTTTTTTTATATGTGACGGCGACGAGAGGAGCCGCCAGCGCCGAGGGGAGGGAAGGGAAGACGGCGACGAGAGGAGGGGGATGACGGCGCCGTGGGAGGGAAAGGGAGGAGGCTAGGTGGGTGTACTGATTTTTTTGGAGTGAAAGGTATATAATTAGGGTTTTATGTAGGTTAAGGGTATATTGGGGATTTTCACGTGGGTGTCCTCACCCGTTTTGTGTGTGTTCTCATCGCGTGGGTGTCCTCATAGGATCCTTGGGTGCCTTTAGCGGCGCCCTTTCTTAAATTAATTGGATATATTACCTCCTTGAACTCATTTCTTTCTTTGTTGACATTACTAAAAAGGCGTGGGGTTTATACTAGGGCTGGCAAATCGTGCTATCGTGTCGTGTTTCGTGTCGACACGATAGTGACACGACACGATAAGGCCAAACACGAACACGACACGATAAGAATCTGTGTCGACACGACACGATAACGACACGATAATTTTTGTGTCGACGTGACACGACACGATAACGACACGTAACACGATAACAACACGATAATGACACGATAAGAAAATAAATCAATTTAAAATTGTATTAAATATATAAAAATATTATATTTATATAAATATTTATCAGGTAAATAACAGGTTAACGGGTTGTTAACAGGTTAATGGGTTACCTGTTAATTTTATCGTGCTTAACGGGTTGACACGAACCCGACACGAAATTTTCGTGTCGTTATCAGGTCAACCCGATAACGACACGAACCCGATAAGACCAAACACTAACCCGCAATTTTCGTGTCGGATTCGTATCGTGCTATCGTGTCGTGTCCAAAATTGCCACCCCTAGTTTATACCCCTCTAAGAATGTCTAATGCACCCCCTCGATACACGTACCCCTTAAAATACACTCAAGATAGATGTACTCCCCCCAAATTACCTATTATACCTTTTCTCTTAAAATTATGTATCATAAATACACACTCCCTAAAAAACCTAATTTTCATTCTTCTTCCTCACCCTTTTCTTCTTCCTCATTTAAAAACCCTAAAACCATTTTTCTTCTCCAACCATCATCCTAGCCGCCCGCCACCTCACGCCGCGCTGCTCTAGCCACACCATCTTCTTTCTCTTTTTACCAGCTGCGGCGGTGGCGCCTCCGCCGCCATGAACCCCACCCAACCCGGCGACTGTCCCTCCAGCGCTCGCCGTCGCTTCAGCCGCTCCATCTTCTTTTTTATTCTACAACAGCAGCGGCGGCGGCACAACCACCTCCCCCAGCGACGCCGCCTTCGCCTCTTCTCTCAACTTCCGCTGCCATGAACCCCACCCAAGCCAGCCAGCCGTCGTTTCTCCAAGTCGCTTACGAAGAAACAGGTTTGATTTTTTTTTTCAACCATTATGGGTCGTCCAAAAACACTCTCGTCGACGAGAGTGTTTTTGGGCGATCCATAATGGCCGAAAATTTTAATTTTTAATTTTCTTTCGAAACACCATAGTCGACCTGAGTATTTATGGTCGACAAACCAAAGTCGATCAGAGTATCTTTGGTCGACAAACCAGTGTCGACCGAAGTATTTTTGGTCGACTCTGATTTGTTAAAAATACTAAGATTTTTTTTTAATTTCTAAATATTATTTAAGGGGCGGCGCGCGGCTGACGGAGGGTGTTAGAATTAGGTTAGGGTTAATGTGGCTGCCTCTTAAATTAGGGTTAGTGTAAGAATTAGATTAGGGTTAGTTTAAATTTTGGAGAAGTGTATGTATGTTTTTGTATTTTATTATAAAGACAAAATAGATATTTTATATGAATATTTAATTAATAAATGTGGAGGAAGAGTGAATTAAACATACTTGGAGGTATATACCCCACACCTACTAAAAATTAGATAGGTGTTGTTCCTTCTAAATACAAAAAACACTACCTTATAAGAAAATATGAAGATTACAAGAAAATTAAGCTAAAAACTAGAAATAAAATAATACTACAATTTTGAGTTTATTTCTTCTTAGGTGCTATATTCACCTCCTCCACTCTACTTGGGTTCCAACTTTTTAAAAAGTTGACATTAGGTGCCAAATCACACCTAAAAAACCCAAATTGCCCTTTCTTCATTCCTCATTTTTCTCTCCATTTTTATTAAAAACTTCACCCACCCCATTATCTTAGACACGCCTCATCTTCTCTTTCCTCTCTCCTCTCTTATTCTCTCTCCTCTCTTATTCAAAATCTCAGCCCCCATGAATTAAATCAGTTGCACACAATTGGGGAAACGCAAGCCTTGCCTCAGCGGAGGAGCAAACGGAGAACGAAGCGCGGGTCGTCGAGGGCGGCGGCGGAGGGTGAAATTCCGGCGAGGTTGTCGATGTTTAAGAAACTGATTCCGTGCACGGTGGACGGGAAAGTGAAGGAGAGCTTCGCGATCGTGAAGAAATCGGAGGATCCGTACGAGGACTTCAAGAGCTCGATGATGGACGGATCTGATAGGCAAAGAAGACGGCCGCCCATCTTTCTGAGTTCCGATGAGACGGCAGAGCAAAGAAGACAACCACCGCCCGACTTCTGAGTTCCGGGGAGGACGGCGGCAGCAGCCAACGTGGGGGTGGGGGCTAGGGTTTTGGCACTTGGGCCTGCTAGTGGGCTAGGGTTTCCATCTTAATGTGCACCCACTTTTTCAATCAAAACACCCCTCATTTTTTGTCATATGTTGTTGTCTATTTTTTACATTTTCGATTTCTGGGTTGTATTTTTGTATTTTTATGGAACTCAAAATGTATGATTTCTAGCTCTTTTGAAGAAATATTTTTCTCTTTTTTCAGAATGTGGAAAGTGCAAGGTTAATTTTTAAAAAAAAAAATTGTTGAAGAAGATGAAGATCTTCCTGCAGATCTTTTTTTTAACTAAAAGGAATTGTTGTATAAATTAATGAAATGAAATTGATTGTGTTGGTGCAAGTAGATTGTTAGTCGGTGCAAGTAGATTGTTCGTTGGTGCAAGTAGATGTTTGTTAATGCAAATAGTTTGTTCGTTGATGCAAATTTATTTTTCTTTGATGTAAATAATCTCTTCTTTGATGCAAATAATTTCTTCTTTAATGCAAATTATTTTTTGTCATTGATGCAAAATTTATTTTTTCGTTTTGGGGATTTTTTTTGTATTGTTTGTAAATTTAATTTCGTAATTTTTTTAAAAAAAATTGAGTTTAATGCCCATAACTAGAGAAGTTAATTACTCTAATTTCAGACTAAAGGGACCTCGACTAAACGAGTCATGGTGGGGCGGCCTTCGCCGGAGAGTTGGAGGCGGCGGCCATGGTTTTACCTCTTTTCTTCCTTCTTCTTTTCTCTAAAACGGAGATAGACTGAGTTTATTGTCCTTTGAAAATGGAGGGGAGAAGGTAATGGTTTTTTTTTTTTTGGAAATGATGTTGGGTGGAGAGAGAGGAAGTGGGAAGAAGAGAGATACAGGTGAGAGAAGAAGAGAAATGAGATGTGGTTTAGAGTGTTTTAGGAGAGAGATGTGGAAAAAGTTGACAAGACTATAAAAAAATATGAGATGACATCTTTCTTACTTTTCCTTCTCTATAAGGGTAAGGATGTAATCTTATCATCTAAAATGGCACCTAAATGAGAGGTTTTAAAAAGTAGGATTGAATGGAAATGGCCAAGTCCAAATAGCACTAAAATAGAATGGCCCCTACAATTTTTACCCGAATCACTTTTACACATCCTCCTCATTTTTTTACTCATCCCTTCGTCCCAGTTTAAATTCAAATATTTGTCAAAAATAGATGTTTCAAATTAGATTAACTATTTTTTTATTTGACAATAAAACACTTTTTCACTTTAAACTACATCCTTCAAACACTTCAAAATTACATCACATGCCAATACTTTATTACTCATAATATTTTATTATTTACTTTATTATTAACAATATTTTATTATTTACTTTATTACTCAAAAAACTTTTATACCATTTACTTTATCTTCTTCAATACTACGGCGTAATAAACAACTCACACATTAATGTTAAATGGCACAAAGGGAGTAACTACAGAGTATTATATATGTGGATCAGTTGTCCCCGTTATTGGGTTGAGGCCGCCTTTCGATTTTTGGGAGAATGTTTCAACTAGGGGTGGTTCAGTACGGTATACTGAACCATATCGTACTATACTGATATCATACTGAGAATTTCGATATTGAAAATATTGATAACGTTATCACACTTAAAATTCGGTATGAAAATTCTCATATCGAATGTCGTACCGAAAATTTGATATGTCGTACCAAAAATTTGATATGTCGTACCATACTGAATTTTCGTTACATACCGAATCATACCGAAATATCGGTATGCCGAATCATACCGAAATATCGATATGCCGAATCACACCAATGTCGGTATATCGAATCATATCGAAATATTGATATATCATTTCATACCGAATCATACATAAGTTTTTTTGTTATTTGTTTATGTTTTTTTATTTAATTAATTAATAATGTAATATTATAAATTATAATATAAAAATATTATTTTATTAATGTTTCGGTATTTGCGGTATACCGAACTTATTAAAATTTTCGGTATACCGAACTTATTAAAATTTTTGGTATTGATATTTTCAGTATACCGAATTTATCAAAATTTTCGATATATACCGAAATACCGTGGTATGACCATTTTTCATACCGTTACCTTACCGAAAATTTTAATACAATATTATACCGGACCGTAATTTCTATATTTTTTCATACAATAAGTCCGGTATACCCCACCCCTATACCCATATCTTTCAACTAATGATGTCGGTATACCCCACCCCTATACCCATATCTTTCAACTAATGATGTCGGTACTAACGCTGCTAGTGCTAGAAGAGGAGGAGCAAGAGGGCCATCGTCAATATTATCATCGATTATACTTTATTAATTGTATATGAATAATTTTGTTACTTTTATAAAAGCCGTACTCTAACTTTTCTTTATAGTAATTTATAATATAATTAATAGTTGATTATATAATTTGTTTGATATGGGTATTAATCAAATATTAATTATATGAAATAGATAAAGAAATCGAGTTATATATTTGAATGGAAGAAAACTAGAATTTATAAAGTAAAGATTACAATTTCAATTTTAAAAAAACTAGGGGTACTATAATTTAATTAGATATATAAAATTAGAATTTTTAAATCATGCATATATATATATATATATATATATATTTAAATTGGAAGAAAATTAGAATTTATAAACTAAAAAAATACAATTAAATTTTTTAAAAGAATACAATATAATTTAATTAGATATATGAAATATATTTTATATATAAAATTAGAATTTATTAAAAAATAAAAATTAAAGTTAATCAAATTAGATATATGGAATTAATTAATTAAATAATTAACGTGTTATATATATACATATATATTATTTATGATGTACGTAAAATAAATACAAGAAGCTCCTTGCTCAAGTAGTAAACCACACTGCCCAAAAAACAAAGTCCTAATTTTATCACTCCTTTTTGTTTTTGTTTTTTCACAGTAATTTTATCACTCCTTTTTTTTTTTGACAGTAATTTTATCACTCCATATATAAAACTGTCCTAAAAATAATTATTATTGCCAGTATGCAAAACCCAGCTGCTCACGCTCCTAATCCAGCCATATATATATATAACAAATTTTGATTAATTGGTTAATTCTGGTCACATTATAAGCAAGATTAAATTAAATATCTGTCCTCGCTACAAAAAGTCCAAAGTCGTTGTTATATCTAGTCAAAGAAGTCAATCTTTGACAAGTCAATCCTAGTCACCAGCTTACGTGGCGAGGATCAGTCAACAAAGTCGTGCGACGACTAGTCAACAAGACCAAGAAAATGTAATAGAATAGATGTATTTAATATATTTAAGTGCTCGCTCAAAGATGTTGGCGAACACATGTTTTAGTTAGCTGCTCGCCCAAATGTGTGGCGAGCACGTGTCTATCTTAGCTAGGAAAGTCTAAGTATTGAAGCCTTGGGAGACAGCATGGAGCGTGGCGACCACACTCCTCGACATGGTCCTCCGGCGACCACCGTGGCTCAGCTCCTCGGCATCTCGGCGAGGACGAGCACCAAAGGCGGTTTAGCATTAAATGCGCCATCAAATCACCTTTTCGGGTAGAAGATAGGTCCAATGAGGGCGTGCCACGTGTAAAGGGCGGGCAGCCCCTAGAAACCACTATATAATGCCTAAAAGAGGCTCATTTGTAAACAGGTTCACCATTCCCACAAATCACTCCCAACCCAAAGCAATAAACACTCCCAAGCTTCTAAAGCTTTAGCTTCTCCAAGAAGCTATATCTTGTGTTCTTGTTTGTTCTTCATTAGATCATCAAGATCATCATAAATACATCCTAAACACGTAATAAACCCCGATCATAATACATGTTTGTCTCGTGCTAATAAACAGTCCACATCCGAGTCAACCCGACGAAAGCACGTACAACATTTGGCGCTAGAAGGAGGGGTCCTTTTACGTGTTCATCACTCTTAGTTTCGACCGATCATCGAGCGATCGGTTTGCAAAATCCGTTTTCAGGTTTTTAATCGGTAGTTCCACCTTTTAAAGCTTTGTTTACGTATTTCCGTGTTCTTCGTGTTCTTGAATATTTGCAATATTCGAGACATATTTTGGAGTTTGATCTCCGTGTAACTTGTTTTTAAGCTTTAGTTGTTGTTACTTTGCTTATAAGTAGTTGTAATAGCACGTTCTTCTGCGTAAGAACTTTAATCTTTCGTTTTTAAGCGTCGAAAGCTTAAGAACAGTCATATCTTTGTAATAATCTCCAGGAGACACTCTTTAAACGATGTCTCATCACACTCCTCATGACGGATTTGTTGCTCCCGGAGGGAACGAGCACCCTCCGGCGCCGGCGGTGAATCCGTTTGCAAACTTGAATATGGGGGACATTCTGAATGATCCCCAGCATCTGAAAGATCTTTGTGACTATCTCACGGAGAAGAAGAGGCAGAATGAGGAGCTGGAAAAGGCCAAAGATCAGGCCTTCGACCGAGCTCGCAAAGCCAAGGGGAACGAAGAAGACAACCGTTCCTATCACTCTAACTCTGTTCACCCCCAAGACAGAGGAAAAAACAAAGTCGACGAGCACTCCCACAATAGCCACACGAGAGACTCGCGACACAGAAATTCGGTTTTCAACCGGATGGATGACAAAGATAGAAGGGCTCCTCGCTGAGTGCCCTTCAATGTGGATGGCCGACCAAGCAGAGCCGACCACCACCGAGATCACGCTGATAAGAGAGATCAGGGTGACAGAGTCTCAGCTCTTGATCGAGTGGGACCAGGGAAGGGTTCGCGAGCTCCGGCGAAGAGTTATCGCAGCCATCATTCTGACAGGCACTCTCCCAGGCGATCACGTCATGATGATCGCCCAGCCGCATTCCAAGGGAGTCGACGCGACGAGGACGTCGTCCCCAAGCCACAGACCGCCGAGGAGGGGCAAATCGCCCAGTTCCTCGCAACTCAAAAATTGATGAAGCAGGAGATGGACGCTCTGCGAGCAGAGGTGGTCGCCTCGAAGCAAGGGACCACACCACCAATCACTCTGCCCGCACCTCCACTAAGTGTTGCAATCCTTACCGCCCCCATTCAAAGAAAGATTCAAATGCCCTCCATGGCGGCATACGATGGTGCATCCGACCCCAGAGTACACTTGTCCAAGTACTCCAACTACATGGCCTCAATCGGGGCAACAGACGCCACCCAATGCAGAAACTTCTCCCTAACTTTGGGAGACCGGGCTCATCGATGGTACACAACTTTGAGTCCCGGATCGGTCACCTCATTCCTTGAGCCGGGACAACTCTTTCTGACCTACTACGGGTCTATTGCTGCTCGCCCAGCCTCAAAGCAACGTTTGGCAAACGTTCGCCAATCTATAAATGAGTCAGGCAAGGACTTCATCGAGCGCTTCGATAGGCTGGTGATCGATGGGGAGGCCGTGAACGATGAGACGAAGCTGATTTCAGCCGTTTCCGGTCTAAGGATAGGTACCAAGCTTTGGGAATCTATCCATCTTACTTTTCCCAGTTCTTATGCGGACTTCCGCACGAGGGCTGGGAACTTCATCCAAATGGAGGTAATCATGGACGCCGCCAAGGCTAACGAGCAGCCTGAGGCGTCTAAGAGGGTCTGGCCCAAAAAGAATGCAAACACTGGGGAGTCGTCCCAGCCCAAGAAGGCGACCACTCAAGCTGGCAGTGCTCGCCCAGCGAACTTCAGGCCTTTCGAGGAGTCTCCTGAGATCATCCAGTTCAGAGAATCTCTCTCTCTTGATCCCAGGGGCATTTTTAATGCAGTCAGGGGAAAGAATCTGCTCCCCCAGGCAAAGCCAATGCATACAAGTGATGAAAACCTAGATGGTAGCAAATTCTGCGACTACCACAACTCCATCGGCCACCACACCAATGGGTGCCGAGACTTGGTGAGAAACCTTTTCAAGCTGTACAATGAGGGCAAGCTCGCCCAGTTCATCAAGCCTCTCGGAAATGGCGACAACAGGGGGAAAAAACGTCGCGACGACAGCGACGACCTGCGCCAACAACTGAATCGTCCCAAGCTGACTCCTCCCATGCCACAAAATCCTGGCAACGACATTGATAACGTGGGAGCCTGTCTGGTTATAGAAGGCCCTTTGGGAGGAACCCAATTTGGGAAAGAGCTATCTGTTCGCCGGGCTCACAGCGAGCAGCGAGCACTGAACAATGTCCATCAGGTGTGCGACGCTCCGACTGCCGAGAAGCCTCTATCTCACCAAATCCTTTTCTCGGACGACGACCTGAACGGCGTGGTGCACCCAAACAATGATGCTTTGGTCATCACAGGCAAGATTATGGGAACAAACGTCCATCGCCTGATGGTCGACACCGGGGCATACACCAACATCCTTTTCAAACATACTTTGGATGCTCTCGGTGGATATCCGGAATACGTTGAGCCTTGCGATGATATAATCGTAGGTTTTGGGGATACGCACAGCCATCCCATTGGGAAAATCAGACTATCCCTGGAGCTGGTATCATCAAAAGAGCCAGCAATACATCACACTCGACAGCTCGACTTTATGATCGTAGATATGCCATCGTCCTACAATGCTTTCCTCGGCCGTCCTTTCTTCAACGAGTTCAAGGCGGCCGTTTCTACTTTTTATTACTGTGTAAAGTTTCCGACCCCGGCGGGAGTTATAACCGTCAAGGGCGATCAGACGCGGGCGAGGGAGTGTCTTGTCCGTTTTGCAAAGCGTCATTCTAAGGAAAGTACTATGATTGGCCAGTATATTGAGTGTCAAACACAGAATCAACAAATGAATTACTTGGAGGGTCTTCCTAGCAAGTACAGAAAGATTGAAGTTGGGGAGTGCAGTCGTAGTTCCGACGACCACCAACTGGAGGCGAATGAGCACGCCTCCATGGAAGTGGACGACCACACCCCAATGGAGATCGACGAGCAGACAGTCTCGGGCGACCAGCTCCCCGCCGACCAGGTTCCAGAAAACTTTCCAGATCTGGAGCCTAGGTTAGGCTTTGAGCCAGAGTTCGGAATCGAGGATCCTCGTTGGAAGGAGCCTAAAGAACGGGCAACTTCAGCGGAGGACCTTGAAACCATCCATTTAAACGAAGCTCGTCCAGAACTCGAGGTATTCATCGGTTCGAATTTACCAAAACATTTGCGATCAGACATGGTCGCATTTTTGAAAGAAAACATCGGTGCATTCGCCTGGTCGCACGAGGATATGGTGGGCATTCCCACGGATCATGCTTGCCAAAGATTGAATATTGATCCAGCGAGGAGACCTATCACCCAAAAACGAAGGAAATTTGGGCCTGATAAATATGCGGCTTTGGCGGTCGAAGTCAAGAAATTGATCGACAATAAATTAATCGAGAAAACTGGAACTGATCCCGAGTGGTTGGCCAATCCAGTGCTCGTAAAAAAGACGACCGGGTCGTGGAGATTGTGTATATGTATAGACTTCACAGATCTAAACGATGCCTGTCCAAAAGATCACTTTCCGATGCCCCACATTGATCACCTAGTAGACAACACAGCGGGGCACGAGATGTTAACTTTCATGGATGCTTTCGCGGGCTACCATCAGATCGCGATGCATCCTGACGACCAGCGACATACGGCCTTCATGACGGCCACCGATATGTATAGCTAGAAGAGAATGCCTTTCGGTTTGAAAAACGCGGGGGCAACATACCAAAGACTGGTAAATAAGATGTTTGAGAAACACATCGGCGAGATGGTGGAGGTCTATATCGACGACATCGTTGTCAAAAGCTTACGGAAAGAGGATCACCTACACCACCTCGCCATGACGTTCGATATACTGAAAGAATACAACATGAAGTTAAATCCGAAAAAATGCAGTTTTGGTGTTAGCTCAGGAAAATTTCTGGGGCACTTGGTTAGCCAGCGGGGCATCGAGGCGAATCCGAGTAAAATTCAAGCAGTCATTAACATGCAAAGCCCAAGGAACGTGAAAGAAGTACAGAGGTTAACAGGATGCCTTGCATCGCTGAACAGATTTATTGCACGAACGGGCGATCGTTGCAAACCTTTTTTCGATGCTCTGAAAAAAGGGAAGTTCGAATGGACCGATGAGTGTGAGAAAGCTTTCGAGAAGTTAAAAGAATATCTATCGGATCCGAAGATCCTATCTAAGCCAGTCCCCGGCGAAATTTTATATCTATACTTGGCGGCCACTGACTGTGCGATCAGTTCAGTGCTCGTCCGAGCTGAGGGGAGCACACATCTGCCTATCTACTACGTAAGTCAAACATTTAGAGATGCGGAGTTGAGATACACTCCAATGGAAAAATTGGCATACGCACTGGTCATGAGTGTCAGAAAATTAAGGCAGTACCTGTTCGACCACGAGGTGGTCGTCCTCACAACCTTTCCACTCCGACGAGCACTGCATCGTCCGGATACCACTGGAAGACTTTTGAAATGGTCGGTGGAAATAGGGCAATTTGGGCTCACCTATGCACCTAGAACGACAATCAAGGGACAAGTGCTGGCAGAATTCATAGTAGAGCTCACTTTCCCGGAAAAAGTGGACGAGGGAATCGAACTTCCTTGGACACTGTTCGTCGATGGCTCGTCGACGAGCACCAAAGCAGGGGTAGGAATCGTCCTCACCAGCCCAACCCGACAGACGTTTGCTTCGGCGATCGAGTTCGAGTATCGGACGACCAACAACGAAGCAGAGTACGAGGCTCTGGTTGCAGGAATCAAGATGGCTATGGCCGTGGGTGCCAAAAAACTGAAATTTTTTTCTGACTCTCAGCTGGTTGTATGTCAAATAACGGGCGACTACGAGGCTCGCGGCGATCAAATGATAAAGTATCAAGAGCTAGTGAAAGGATTACTCGAGCAATTTGATCAATTCCACATCGAGCAAATCCCTAGGGAGGACAATACGCAAGCAGATGCGTTAGCTCGACTGGCCACTTCAGAGGGGGAGGCAATATTTTCAGAAGCGACCATCACTAAAATTTCTTCCCCATCGGTGAACAGAGGTCATATTTTGCAGGTTGAAGCGACTAGCGACGAGGACTGGAGATCGTCGATCATCAAGTACATCAAGACCGGCGAGCTCCCGGGGGACAAAGTGAAAGCGACCAGATTGCAGCTCAGGTCCGCAAGGTACACTGTTATTGGCGACCAGTTGTACAAACGGGGTTTTTCAATGCCTTTATTGAAATGCCTCGGGGAAGACGAAGCGAAGATCGTCACGTACGAAATCCACGATGGATCATGTGGAAATCATACAGGGGGGCAAGCGCTCGCGTTAAAAATCATGAGGTAAGGCTACTTTTGGCCAACACTGAAGAAGGATGCAATTCATTACGCCCAGGCGTGCAAGAGATGTCAAGCTTTTGCACCAGCTATTCACTCACCTCCAGACGAGCTAATCTCCGTCTACAGTTCTTGGCCCTTCGCGAAGTGGGGCATCGACATCATTGGACCTTTCCCGCCTGGCGTCGGGGGGGTAACTTTCGTAGTCGTAGCAGTTGATTACTTCACCAAGTGGACCGAAGCGAAGGCATTGAAGACCATCACAATGGCCCAGATGACAAGTTTCATATGGAAAAACATAATTTGCAGGTTCGGCCTACCACGAGCAATAGTGATGGACAACGGACTTCAATTCAGAAGTCAAGACATGCTGGATTTCTGCTCAGAGTGGAACATCAAGAAATTTTTTTCAACACCCTATCATCCACAATCGAATGGTTAAGTAGAGGCAATCAACAAAATCATCAAGCACACCTTGAAAGCTAAGCTAGATGGATTGAAGGGCAAATGGGCGGACGAGCTGCACATGGTTCTGTGGGCATATCGGACGACCACGAGGAATTCTACTGGTGAAACTCCGTTCGCGCGCGTTCGGAACCGAAGCTGTCATACCAGCAGAGGGGCAGGTCCCAACTTTTCGAGTAGCAAATTATGACGAGCAGTTGAATAACGATGCACAGCTCTCCGACTTGGACTTCCTAGAAGAGCGAAGGCTAACAGCGGACGAGAAGAACGTGGTCTACAAGCAAAGGTCAGAACGCTACTACAACACCAAAGTACGTGCTCGCCAATTCTCTATCGGCCAGCTCGTACTTCGATGGGCGACGGAGCAGTCCATTGGCATACTTGGCCCGACTTGGGAGGGTCCGTACCGAATAACGCGCACACTCCTGAACGGATCGTACGAGCTAGAAGATCGGGAGGGCAAGCCGAGCAAGTACCCATGGAACGCGGTCAAGCTGAAGAAGTATTACCAGTAAGTTTTTAATTTTTTCATATTTGTATAGTTTGTATCTAGCCATCATTTCAATACAAGTACAAGTTTTAAATTTCCATCAAGTGTTAGATAAGTTTGAATTTTTAGACAAGGCTCTGCGTAGCCTTCTAGGAAACAAAAGACGAGCACTCTTTCTTAACGATGCTCGCAAGGTAGTGGCGACGACGACCACTACCTATCAAACAAAAAAGAGTTCAAACCGACGAATGGTTAACTCTAAAAGACGAGCACTCTTTCTTAACGATGCTCGCAAAACAAAGACGAGCACTCTTTCTTAACGATCCTCGCAAGGTAGTGGCGACGACGATCACTACCTACCAAACAAAAAAGAGTTCAACCGACGAATGGTTAACTCTAAAAGACGAGCACTCTTTCTTAAAGATGCTCGAAAAGACAAAGACGAGCACTCTTTCTTAAAGATGCTCGCAAGGCAAAGACGAGCACTCTCCCGCAAAGATGCTCGCAATAAAAGGAGTTTCAAAAAGATAAGTACTTATTAAAAAATGCTTGCAGAAATTAATCATAACATAAATCGAAAAGCAAACACATCATAAGCAAAAAGTTCCATTCATTGGAAAGCCTTGAAGGCTGAAATTACAAAAGAGGCCCTAAGTGGCCGAACAGTCCTAAGAAAAACAAAAATAAAATACAAGTAAACTAAGCTACCGGAGCGTTCTCCTCGGCAGGAGCATCCTGCTCACCGGCAACTTCCTCCTCGTTCACAACCTCCTCGGCAGGAGCTTCCTGTTCGCCTTGTTGAGGTGGGGAGCCTTGTGGAGGGTTCGAGAAGAGTACCGGAACACCCAAAAGACGAGGGAACAGGAGTCCCAATTCCATCAAAGGAAGCAGAGGGAGTTCTGTTTCCGGCTGAGGATTCTCCTTCATAAGGAGGTCGTCCAAAAATCCGCCGAGCGGAGTCACATCCACTTCCGGATGAACTTCCAATAATCGATGAATGAGCCTGTGGGCAGTAAGCGCTACCGATAACATGGCCACGCCCCCAGCGAGCTCATTGGTCTCATCTCGCTCATTGGTCAGGTCGACCAGCTCTTGCCGAAGAGTAGCCAGCTCTTCCTCATCAGTTTCAGATTTATGCTGAAGAGTGTTTACCTCGACGCATTTCATTTTCAGCTCGTCCTCGGCAGCCTGGAGGCGAGCACGGAGACGTTCGATCTCTTGAAGATCTTCTTGATCCTTCTTTCGAACCATCTCAAGTTGGGCCTCAGAATCGGCCAACTTTGCCTCGAGGTCGACCACCTTCCTCTCAACAATGGCTTTAGCCTTAGCCATTTGGGTGAGTCTCGCGCTCCTCTCCTCGCTGACCTTGCGGCTCCTGGCGATCTGGACCGCAAGCCTCTCGAGGGTGTATGTGGCACGGGTCATATCGATGGCGGCCAGGCGCGCGTTCTCCAGAGAGCTCTGGTTGTTCACCTCGTCGAGCAGCGTGGTCGTCAGCGACCGGGGTACATTCTTCATAACCCTTTGGACGAGCGGGTTCAGAGGTTCTTGAGTGGCCGCATCCCGCGACCGGTAGAAGCCGAGGAGGTTGTCGTTGTAAGGTTCAACGATCGAGTTCTCGGCAACCCTAAAGAATAAAGAGAAGTTAGAAAAAAAAAGTACTTGAAAATATTCTAAAGCTCTATTGATAATAAGCTCATCTGGCAACCCTTGCGGCATCCCAGCCGAGAAGTGTGTTGTCTCCCTGAGCTCTCTCCCCGGCCGACGAGCTCGTTGCAGTCTCTCGCGACCGAGTGCTTCGGGGAGGAGGGGATACGACCTGAGTAGGGGGAGGCGAGTCACCCCTCGGCGGAGGAGATCTCCTCGGCGAGATCCTCTGTTCGGCGACAGGTGGGCGAGAAGACCCCCCCTGGTCGTTCTAGCAACTCTCTTAGGAGGAGCCCCCGAGGTCTCCGCCCCCTTCCTTTTCTTGCCGGTACCGTCAACTACCTTGCGCTCGCGCAACATTCTCGCTTGTTGCATCATCCTGCTCGACAGTATGCGATCAACTTCGACGGATGGAGGAAGGTAAGTGACAACCCTTTCAGGAACCACTACTAAGAAAGAAAAGCGAATAGTTAATATTTACGAAGAACAATTTTACAAGATTTGAGCAATTTCATAACTTAGAAACATGTTGATACCTGGAGGGAACTCTCGAGTGAAGTGGTGAGGAGGTACTCTGAGACCTGCTCGCTCACGCATACACTCCCTGTTCAAGAAGCGACAGGACCTCTCCAGGTAGCGACGATTGAGAACGCAGCAAATGTGGTATTGGAAGAGGGGTGTAAGACGGTGTTCGGCAGTCTTCTTGCGAGCAGCTTCACCTACAAAAACGAGGAGTTAGTCAGTATAGAAAGAGCGAGCAGAAATAAAAATAACTTACCACGAATTATTTGATACTCAGTGTCAAGGGGAATGCGATCAGAGGAGCCATCCGGCTTCACAGGACTTTTCCAGTCCCCGGCTACCCACCACCAGTTGGTTTTCCAGTCTCTAATCTTGTTGGGAACCCCTTCAACCAACTTGAAATTATCACGGCCCCTCACGTAATAATATCCATGGCCCACTTTCTCTCCGGCCTCGGCCGCCTAAAGGAGATAGTTAATCTCTTTAGGACTGAGCCATGTGTTGCGACATCCATTCTCGACCGCCACCAGGCTGAACAGTGTAAGAATGCCGATCAGGTTCGACCAACCGTTCGGCAAAATTTGAGAAGGGGCCACCTTCAAGAAATGTAGAAAGTTTGAGATACTGGGGTGCAGGGGGAACCTCAGCCCTGCCTCCATCATACCAATGTTGACGGCGACCATCCCCTCTGGCGGCTGGTCGGCCCTCTCATCCGGGCGAGGAATAAAAAAGCAAACATCGGTCGGCAGCTGATACTTTTTTCGAGAATTCTCTAGCTGGGCCAAGGAGACATTGCTCGCATATTTGCTCGCCTCGTATATCGTTCGGGAAGCTGCTCGATGCGGGCGAGGAGCCTCTCGAGGAGGGTATTCACAGAAATATTTATACTAGGCCTCCCTCGAGACCTCGTCGCCATCCAAATTCTCCCTACCACTCAAAATGTCCTTTATGCTCTCTGCATACTGAACAACCTCCTCGAAGTCCTCGCGGAGACTCCTCGTCAAGGTCTCCTCGACTTGGGCAGTTTCTATCTGTTCGCCAACCCCTCGATTCAAATCCGGATCACGCAGATCTGAGTCAGTCTCCTCGACATCCCCCTCCTCGGCATCGTTGCCGGCATCATCCCTGTCGGATTCATCGAGCTCGTCGACGTCGACGACCACTGCCTTTCCTAGGTTTCGGACTCCAACATTTATGGGTTCAGGGGAATGGATCCTAGAGTCCGAGGAGGATGCCCTCTCCATCAAAGCCAAGGCCAAACGGTCTCCGCCGCCGGAATTTTCAGAACCACCCACCAACGGCGGCGGACCACCATCGGAACCACCACCAAAGCCACCAAACTCCATTTTTTCTTAAAGAAATAGGGGAGAAAGAAGTTTTAAAGAAAGAAATGAGAGTTATTTACCTTTGTATCGATCGAAAACCACCACAAAACTCGCCGGAAAAGCTTGAGAGAGAAGCTTGGAAGGAAGCTTGAGGAAATTCGAAAATGGCAAAAGTAAAAAGTGTTTCAAAGAAGGTGAAAGTTATATTTATAGGCGAAATCGACCAGGGACCTATTAGCAAAAAACGGGGTCAAAAACGCAAATTCCCCAAAAAATTGGGGTCATTTCCGAAAATGAGTTCGGAAAGTGGCCCCCACGCGCGACCTTTGAGGTCGGCACGCGCCCCACGCGCTAAATTCAAATTCCTTGCGCCGCCCACGCGCCTGACACATGTCAGGTCCGTCATTATTAAAAGTTGCTTCGATAATCGTGCTCGGCGCTGGAGACGAGGCGGCCGCCTCCATCACACGTCATCAAGATCTCAGATTTGATTGTGTTGTCGAGGACAATTATCACCATCTAAGAAGACGACCATACTGCTCGCCTTACCATTCTACGAATACGAAGAAAGGCGACCAGGGGGCAAATGTTATATCTAGTCAAAGAAGTCAATCTTTGACAAGTCAATCCTAGTCACCAGCTTACGTGGCGAGGACCAGTCAACAAAGTCGTGCGACGACTAGTCAACAAGACCAAGAAAATGTAATAGAATAGATGTATTTAATATATTTAAGTGCTCGCTCAAAGATGTTGGCGAGCACATGTTTTAGTTAGCTGCTCGCCCAAATGTGTGGCGAGCACGTGTCTATCTTAGCTAGGAAAGTCTAAGTATTGAAGCCTTGGGAGACAGCATGGAGCGTGGCGACCACACTCCTCGACATGGTCCTCCGGCGACCACCGTGGCTCAGCTCCTCGGCATCTCGGCGAGGACGAGCACCAAAGGCGGTTTAGCATTAAATGCGCCATCAAATCACCTTTTCGGGTAGAAGATAGGTCCAATGAGGGCGTGCCACGTGTAAAGGGCGGGCAGCCCCTAGAAACCACTATATAATGCCTAAAAGAGGCTCATTTGTAAACAGGTTCACCATTCCCACAAATCACTCCCAACCCAAAGCAATAAACACTCCCAAGCTTCTAAAGCTTTAGCTTCTCCAAGAAGCTATATCTTGTGTTCTTGTTTGTTCTTCATTAGATCATCAAGATCATCATAAATACATCCTAAACACGTAATAAACCCCGATCATAATACATGTTTGTCTCGTGCTAATAAACAGTCCACATCCGAGTCAACCCGACGAAAGCACGTACAACAGTCGTGATAATTTTTCAACCTGGAAGAATTTCTTCCACCAAGGATTAATGAACTAACTAGCTAGTTTGCTAGTTCATCCATTCGATCAATTTATATATGACGTAAGAAACTTCTGGATAAATTTAGTTTAGGCACATTATTTCAAAAACCCTATGAGATGTCGTACTTAGTCATTAATTATTACTCCAGTACGTTAGAATTTGACACCATATATTGTCAACCAGTGTCAAACTCAAACTCGACTCGATTAGAAAGTTTGTAATTCATCAATTCCAACTTGATGTAGATAGAACAATTTTTTTTGAACTGGAACTCAATAGAAAATTCAAAATACTTGAGCTTGACTTGATTCGATAACTTACATAACATTAATTAATTAATTTGTTTATTAATAATTAAAGTATATTGGTAAATTAATATATGTGAACTTGATTAACATCTATTGGGATTGTGAGCCTGATCGAGTCTATTATTATTGAGCTTGAATTCAATTAAATTCAAGTTAATGTCGAACATTTAATTTTTTGAGTCGAACACAAACAAGAGGTTGAATGATACATATGTCAATTAATTTTTAATGACTTTGAATCCCTTGCAACTCGATCTTTTCCTTCCCCTAGGTAGGTTATATTAATAATATATATTTGACTTAATTAAAATTTTACTGTTGCAGCTAGAATGAAATTAACTAAGTAGTCGTATACATGAGTATTTGGCGTATACGCAATTAATACTAATATTCTTGAAATTAAGTACGTACGTATATAAACCAAGAATTGAAGGCCTATATAAGGGCCAATATTGGTTCCAAATAGTTAGCATGCAGCGTAAGTAAAAAAATTAATTAGTACGAGTAATTTATTTGAATATTGGATCAAAATATTATAATGGTGATGCAGGGGGAGCGAGTTATCTTTATGGTAGTTATGGTTTCGTCCTTGATTTCGACGGCGTACGCGGTGGCTGGAACCGCCACTTTCTACGGGCCGCCTTTAGTTCGTAAGTCGATTAATTGTAATTACAACATGATCTTAATTAATTTATTATTATATTAACGTTGCATGTGACAATTAATTAGAGATTAATTTGTAATGTAAATTAATACTGATTTGTTTGAATTAATTGGTGGTGGCAGCATCGTCATGCTTTGGATTCCAGGATCAGGGCAGCGTAGCTAGTAGCAGCAGCAAACAGGAATTTGTTTAACAATAAAGCAACGTGTGGTAGAACGCTAAGAATAAGGTGCACCGGCGGGACAAATCAAGTGCCAAACCCTTGTCGTAGTTTCAACGAAATCAGGGTACGGATTGTGGATCTTTGCCCCGGATGCGACAATACTCAAATAGATCTGTCTCCCGCTGCTTTCAACCAGATTGGTAATCCTGATGCTGGCAAAATACGCATTGAATACAATCTGTGACTGTAAGCAAAACTACATCATGCATGTTTTTAATTACCACATATTTTTCAATGTTCATATTGCTTATAATAAAATTTGTTGACGAAAAGTACCGATCATCTCATTTTGGTGGTTTTGCAGAGTCTAAGTGCGTCATGCATGGGATTAATTAAGCTTTACAACTATTAATATATAATATCTCTACAGTTGACTGTCGACGTGGTGTTGAATAAGATCGAGGAGCTCGATCACCTTAATTAAATTCTAGATTTCTGGCGGATGAATATGATCATTTTATTTAATTATTTAAAAGAAATCTGGACACCTTTTGTATTATGCCGATCTTCTTTGTTATAAAATAAATGACCAGTCACTTTAATTAATTGGTAAAATGTTCCACTTCATTAATGAATATATGGAATTGATAAATTACGTACTCCATTTGTTTTTATTAAGTCTTTTGATATTTATTTATTTAAAAGAAGGGTTTTTTTGAAGCTGTGACTAGGCAATTTTTTAAATAAAACATTAAGTGATCCGGTCTATCTTACAATCAGTTGCAAACACCGCTTTATGCTACCCGACAGAGGTCTACGATCCGTCCTATTGAAGCTCAGTTCGATTTGTTTAATAAAAAAATCGAACTCAAACTTTTTGTGAAGTCTATATAGGTAAATAGACCGAGTTCAAACTTTTTTGTAGACCTTTTAAGCCCAACGGACTAGCCTATTTAACTTTATTTATATATAAATATATAATAGGTAGAAATATAATAAATACTCCGTATATAATATATGTGATAATTAAAGTAAGGACACTACAAGAAAAAGGGGGAATAGCGACGAAAATTTTGCGACAAATCTAAATTTCATTGCTAAAATCAATTTTTAGCAACGAAATAGAAATTTTCGTCGCTAAATTCCTATATTTAATATTTGCAACAAAATTTATATATTTCATTGCTATATTAGCAACAAATTGCTTCATTTCGTTGTTAATAATCAAAATAGCAATGAAAATTATATTTCGTGGCTAATATTTTGCAACTAAATAGAAATTTTAGTCGCTAAATTCTTAGATTTAATATTTGCAAAAAAAATTATATATTTCATCGCTATATTAGCAACAAATTGCTTTATTTTGTTGTTAATAATCAAAACGACAATGAAAATTATATTTCGTCGCTAATATTTTGCGATGAAATAGAAATTTTTGTGGCTAATTTCTTGAAATTAATTTTTACAACAAAATTTATATACTTCATCGCTATGTTAGCAACAATTTTCTTAATTTTGTTGTTAATAATCAGAACATCAATGAAAATTATATTTCGTTGCCAATATTTTACGATGAAATAGAAATTTTCGTGGCTAATTTCTTGAAATTAATTTTTGCAACAAAATTTATATATTTCATCGCTATATTAGCAACAAATTGCTTCATTTTGTTGTTAATAATCAAAATATCAATGAAAATTATATTTTGTTGCTAATATATTTTGCGATGAAATAAAAAATTTCATGGCTAATTTCTTGAAATTAATTCTTGCAACAAAATTTATATATTTTATCGCTATATTAGCAACAAATTGCTTTTGTTGTTAATAATCAGAACAACAATGAAAATTATATTTCGTCACTAATATTTTGCGATGAAATGGAAATTTTCGTGACTAATTTATTGAAATTAATTTTTGCGATGAAATTAAAATATTTCATCGCTATACTAGCAACGAATTGCTTCATTTTGTTGTTAATAATCAGAACAACAATGAAAATTATATTTTGTCACTAATATTTTAGCGACAAAATTAAAATTTGTATGACTAATTTTGTGGATTTAATATTTGCGAGAAAATTAAAATATTTCATCACCTTATTAGCAAAATAATATTTTATTTTATTGTTAATAATCAGAACAATAATGAAAATTATATTTCGTCTCTAATATTTTAGTGATTAAATAGAAATTTGCATGTTTAATTCTAATGAATTAAAAATGGTTGTCGTTTAAACATAATAAAGGAAAAAAGTTTGAGTGCATGCATAGTGTAAAACAATAGAGACGATTCCAACACCGTGATGTTTGAAATAATAGGATCAATATAATTTCATTTACACTCATTAATTGACATATTAAGTTTTTTGTTTGATTTATTTTGGGGTATAATTTCTTGATTTCATTATGTATAATTTATTTTATGTTTTTCTGTTTTCTTGATTTCATTAATTATTTGTTGTTATTTCTACTAAGCATGAGAGAAGAGTACTACTTCAACTATGCATATTAAATCTAGAAAATCGATTTAAATGTTTAATAATTCTCTAAAATTTTGTATCTTATATAAATCAGTTTGAATGTTTATAAAAATATTTATAAATATGAAGATGCAAATGAAGATGGACATGAAGATGAGAGAATGAATATTAGATGTAATATTTATTATTTTTTTGAATTGTTAAAGTAACATTGATTTTTTACAATTGAAATTGTTTTAAAAATTACAAAATATATATATATATATATATATAATTGTTACAAGTTAAAAATTAATCAATTAATATATGTGAAATAAATTAATTAAATGAGTAAAATTAACTAAATTAGTAACAATTGAATATATATAATTAATATTAAAAACTGAACAAAAGAGTTGTCTGCCCGAGTGGTGGGCGCCCATAGCTGGGCGCCCATCCACCCGGGATCAATTCCCATAAAGAACAAATAAATATTCATTTAAATAAAATGTGGAGGGATTTGCGGGTTGGGTGTGGGTGCGGGTCAGTTAGGTTGGGTTGGGTGCGGGTCAGTTGGATCGGGTTGGGTGCGGGTCGGTTTGGTCGAGTGCGAAAGTGGGTTTAGAGAACAATTCGTAAATCGAATATCCCTGGCCAAATAATAGCGACAAAAATATGGGTTTCATCGCTAACATTTGCAACGAAATTAAAATATTTATCGCAAAAAATTAGTCACAAAATAAGGAGCTACTATTTTAGACACGAAAAAAATTTGTCGCTAATTCTAATATTTTCGTCATTAATGTGAGTTAGTGACTTGATTCGTATTTTTGCACTTTTTAAACAACTATACGATCCCCACAAACGTATGGGTTCGATAGTAGTATGATAAGTATACCAAGTAGATATTCGTTCCAAGGACCTAGAGAGAGCGTGGAGCCCCAAAACTATAAGTTAAAATGGTGTTATAGAAGCTAAATGGGAGGATAAAGCTAATATCAATTAAGAAAATAAACAACTAATGCAAACAACTAAACTAACTCTCAATAATGAAAGTGCAAGGTGGGAAAGTATTGCCTCGGGTGTATCCGTTTTGTGAGCAATTAAGTGAACTAGTGAACTAATTACATGATTTTACTAAGAATTCGGGTTAAGCTAAAGGCTATCACATGTGTGTGTAAACCCCCTCGAAAGGCATAGGTCAACATCGTGCATTGATTAGCAATTATAGGATCTAACCAAATACCATAAGCTCCGAAGATAGTGTTGCATAAGCACTTTCAACACGGTTACTAATGCTTATGAAACGCCCTCTCACCAAACTCCTAGACGACCTCTATTTGTTTAATGTCTAAAATTGTCGGTCTAGCCATTAACCTCCTCTCGGTTAGCTAATTACTAATTAACTTCTATTCAATTGACCAAAGCTCACACTCACACTCCCAATCATGCTACCCAACTCTCGTTGCAATAAACATAATCGAACATGCTCGCTAATAGGTTTGATCAACCAAATGAATCAATCAAAGTACAACTCTAGAAACATAAACACCCAAATTCTAAGCTAATCATGCAATTAATCCACAATTACACTAAATTATCATCAAAACATCAACACCCAAGGCAATTGGGGATTAGCCCATGTCTAAATTAATAACTAGAATAAAACTCATTGAAATTAAACTATAAAACATTAAAAATTGAAATTACCAAAACAATATTGAAATAAAGGAAATATATCACCTCTATGTCTTCAAATTCTTCAATCTCATAATAACATGAAACACTAAACTAAAATCTATCTAAGAAAATAAATAACAAGCTAAACTAATCTACTGAGTGAAAGTGTTTGGAGGAGAGGAGGAGAGATTTCTCCCCGAATGGAAGAACCCCTGTTTTCGCCAATGCCTATCCCAGTCGCTGTGTGTGTCCCTCCCTTCACTCCGCTGGCCGAAGTCCCCCAAATTGATGAAAATGTTTTTTTGATGAAATTTAGTATTCCCTCTATTTTTTTGCTGTCCCCAATTAATGACATGGGCCTCCTTCAATTTCCAGCATTGTGGGCCCATTGTAATATTAAAAATGAGTTTGCTTGCTTGACAAATGGCCTTGCAATTCTTGGGCCCAATTAATTAAATGGGCCATCAATTAAATTGTTGACTCAAATAATTTTCACTTTCATTATTTCCTTGTTTCAACTCCAATTTATCCCTTCAATTGACTCCAAAATATAATTGAGGCGTGTTTGCTCTAAAAATGCTCTTTTTCCTATAAAAATAACAAACAACACCCTTTTTCCAAATCAAGAGCAATGAGTCAAATTAGTGTAAATAATGCACAAAATCCTATAAAATTATGCAAATTAAATACATGAATTTCAAGCAATTTTCACACTAATCAGTTAGCGATGAAATAATTTTGTCGCAAGATTTGTTGCTATACACCCGTCGCTAACGTGTTTGCGACAAATGTTTGATTTTCGTCGTAAACATTTTGCGATGAAACTCATATTTTCGTCGCTAATATTTTGCGATGAAACTCAAATTTTCATCGCTAATATTTGCGACAAAATTAATTTTTTTGTCACAAACACGTTAGCGACGGGTGTATAGCAACAAATTCTGCGACAAAATTATTTAATCGCTAACTCACGTTAGCGACGAAAATATTAGAATTAGCTAGCGACAATTTTTTTCGCAGCTAAATTGCAGTTTTCTTGTAGTGGGAAGTTTAGTAATACTAATTACTCCGTTATTATATTTACCTTTGTAATAGTTGAAAAAAAAATTGAATATTCTTTTTGAAACATTTATTATTATTTTATTTTAAGATTTAAAAAGTTAATTTTATGATTTAACGATAATAAAGTGTTGAATGATTTTTTTTATTTAAAAATGCACTAATATAGAACTAAAAGGGTCTTGGATTTTTTTATTTAAAAATGCACTAATAGAACTAAAAAAAAATCTTTAAAAGGGTCAGTAATGCAATTTTATTATAGTTTCCAGAAGAGAAGAATGACGTCGCTTATATAATTAATCTTATTATATATGCCATACCTGTTATGAACGTTATTTTATTATATATGTCATACCTGTTCAGTAACAGATCAACGATGATGTAAAGACACCCAAAGACTGAAAATTTTATTGGACCAACATTATTAAATGTTAAACTTACATTTAAAAAAAAAAAATCAGAAATGTGTTGTCAATTTTGTCACGTTAGCGATTTATATGATCACGTCCAAGCAGGCACTAAATTCGACAGCAAGTCGCTGTCTATCTAATTCATATCAAATTTTGAATATTTTTTCTCATCAGTACTGATAATAACTATCTCCTTACAAATTCTTCCACTTGATTTCAACTGAATTAAACCTCTGTAGGATTTACCCAATCAATGTGTAGGATTTTGATCGAGAGTAGTCAACAAAATAAATAATTTAAATTAAATTATTATCTTTTGTCGAAGATAAAATAGCCAAATGTCTTTTTTTCTCAATAAATAAATGTCTTTTATTATTTCAATTGTGCAATAGGTCGACTACATGCTCTATGAGTTATCGATGCAAAACACTCTAGGCAAAACTTATGTGACATGTTCAATTGAGAATTTGTTGGTATGAATATTTTTTCAAACCGCGAAATTAATTCGGTCGTCATGCACATTGACTAAACAAAAGTTTGGCATAGTTTAATTCCTTATACACATGCATGCATGCCAAATTCTGGTAATGTTTGACGAATTTTGATGGGTCAAAGTTTATTAATTTAATGTACTCATTTTCATACTAAATCCATCAATTAAATATAACTAGTGAATTAATTTTGATTTTTAGATAGATCACATAATCATGCACGGTCCAACAAAAATCTTACAAACATGAAATTATTACGAGACGTTTCTATACTAATTAAGTTTGCTTAGAAAGTACTGTTTCTATTAACGCTATATATATAATGAGAGTACCCAAAGAATTTGCATTAGTATCTACATAATGGTTTACTCGGAGAATTACTTCTAAATTTTATTAGTGGAACACCAAACAAGAATTTCAGAATTAAACAAGATTTACGTACATTAAGGAAACGCACATGCATAGACGTACTTTAAACCAATAGGTGCGGCCCCGAACGCCTATATATATGTCTGTCAAGGAACGATCATATATAATTATCGAAATGATCATATAAAGTTTTTATTTCAACGAAATTAACAAATTAAATTATCATAATGGGAATTGAGAGAGTTATCATCTCAGTGATCATGGTTTGTAGCCTAATTTCCATGGCTTCGGCTATTGCCGGAACCTCCACTTACTACACCCCACCCTATGTTCGTAAGTATATTCAAGAATTACTATTATCTTTTGTTTCTTTGGAATGTGAGACAGAATTGGTATATAAATATCAAGATCCGTACGTATTCAATTTTAATTATATAGTCATGCATGTGTTTAGTTAAATTTTCAATTTTGGTGTCAGTTTTGTTCGTTTTTGTGTGTTATATTTTAGTTATAGGTGTGTGATTTTTTCAATTTGGTCCTTGATCTCTAATTGATCATATTTTATTTTATTTTTTAAAAAATGATGATTTTTTTATTCTGGTAAAATTCATGAATTAATTTTACGTTTGGTTTGATTATTTTGGTGCAGCATCTTCTTGCTATGGATTCGTTAACCAGGGTACGATGATAGCTGCAGCGAACGCGAACTTGTTCAGCAATAGAGCAGCGTGCGGCCGATTTTACAGGGTGCGGTGCACAGGGAGCATGAACGCCGGGCCAGCGTGCCGCAGCGGAGTTGTTCGGGTGAAGATTGTGGATCTTTGCCCTGGATGCGGACCCGGTCAGATTGATCTCTCCCGCGAAGCTTTTTCCGTTATTGCTAATCCTGATGCTGGCAGAATTCGCATAGATTATGTCCGGTAATAATTTTATTACATTAATTTAATTACATGAATATATACAATATGCTAGTATGGTCAGTTTTCGTCTATTCGACTGTGTGGATAATTCATTATGTGGAAAAGTATGGATACGGAAATTACATGCATGAATATATCTTTTTAATTTTATATAGTAATCATAATTTTGTTTGGGTGTTTGTTTTTTGTTTTTTTGACATATGACAAATTAATTGTCAGGCAAGTTGTGAATTTAATTGGGGAGATATATTGAAATATATAATAATTAATTAAAAACATCAATTGAATCTTAAAAAAAAAAATCATTGAAAATAAGTAAATCTTAATTGTTGACATTTTTTTTTTTTTTTTTTCCTATTTTCACAGCTGACGATAACTTATTTCTTTATCTTGCAAATTGCAGGGACTAAGCGACTTATGGTATCGAAAATCTCCTAGCTATTTAAGAAGAATAAGCATCTTTGGATCTAAAATATCTATCAATATTATTGTTGTGTTATCATTAAATAAATTCTAAATTTCTTGGTATACGAAGGATACACACTCCTTTGGTTGCAGAGAAATTTAAAGACATTTGTATTATTTTCTTCAGTTCAAATAAAATAATTATTAGGTAATTCGTTGTAATGTCTATCTCAATATTTATACCTAATATATAAGTCACAATTATATTAATTCTTAAATATACAATGTGATACTTTGAATTTTAAATTATCTTTACTAAAACATGTTTGGCAAATTCTCCTTAGTCACGTGAAATATCTTTTATATGTCAAAAACTTATATACAATATTTTATAATAGGCTTATGGTGCAATTTGATCAATTATTATATTCTTATCCGGTAGTCAATTCCTACTTCTTCTCTTCTTCTGCACAATTTTCTTCTCTTCGGCCTCTTCCCTTCTGCGCTTCTGGCTGCTTCCATTTAAAGAAAAAAAAAATCATAAATTATGTTCTATTCAGATTTCTGATCGTGATGCGTTGCTTCCATTTAAAAAAAAATCAGAAAATCTATTATGTTCCGAATTTCTAATCTGCTAATCACGAAACAAGAGGAGAAATTATTATTTTTATTTTTTTGAATGAATTAATAAGAAAAAATCAACAATAGTACTACACACATATTTATTCTAATTAATTTTTGATAGTTATGTCTTTGTAATTGTAAGGATCAATAAACTATTCAACATAGTTGTGTTTTTCGTGTTTTTAATTATTGTTCTTCGTCTTTTTTAATGTGGGTATCACATTCACTCTCAATAATGACGTTTTATTTATACATTAACACATTTTCTCAATAAAGTAATACACTTGTGTTTATATAGTAACACATTTTTTTGTGTTACTTTAAGGACAAATATGTGTTACTCAAAAGTCAATTGTGTGTTACTTGTCTTTACAGTAACACATATTTGCCCGTACAATAACATATAATTGTATTTATAGTAACACGGATTAAGAACAATTTTTTCTATTTTATCATTACTTAAATTAATTGTATTAATATTTCCTGTGAAAATATTCAATTTATGTATTATTTGTACTTATAGTAACACATATTTGTACTTACAGTAACATATAATTACCTTTATAGTAACACAGACTTGAAACCCGTTATCTTGTTAGCCTCCCGCGCGCGATTTTTTTGGAAATATTTGTTTGACCGGTCAAACCCGCTACAGATCCGCAAATTTTTTACTCTTCCTTAAATATACTAATATTTCACGTGAAATATTGCAAATAAGTGTGTCTCCTTTTATATTTATAATCACATAAACTTGGCATGGTCTCATATACACTCGAGTTAAAGTGCAACACAATTTTTTTTATTAAAAAATGTAAGTCACTATAATTAAAAAGTGTAAGTCAATATAACTGAAAAGTCCAACACAATATTTAATAAAAAACGTAAGTTATTATAACTGAAAAGTACAACACAATATTACTGAACAGTGCAAGTACATATAACTAAAATGTGCAATATAACATTAACAAAAAAATGTAAGTTATTACAATTTAAAAGTGCAACAGAAAAAGAAAAAAAAATCAACGGTCAAAATTTGACTAGTCAACTTAAGTTCTTATATAGACTTGAGTCTACACAAAACTAACTCCATAAACTTATACAGAGTATGAAATATGAATAATTAAGGTAAATTTGAGACATAAATTCGTGGATCAAGCGCGGGTCAAACTTGACTCAAATATATTTGTTCGTTTTCAAATATTGTTTTATTACATGATCAAAAATATTATATTACATGATCAAACTATTGTTACTATAAGGTCAAAAGTGTACTACCGCAAGTTTAAAAATATTCTGAAAACTTAATTTTTTTTGGCAAAATATTTTCAAAATTATTTTTCTACATGTAGTAGAACATTTTTGGTCTTGTAGTGATAATATTTTCGTCTTATATATAGTAACAATATATTGATCATGTTGTAAATCACCTACTTGCGACCCACAAATTTTTTGGGCGACCAGAATCCAAACTTATGACCAGTGACGGAGCCAGAAAATCTCGAGTGGGGGGTCCGATTAACATTACTTTAAAAATAAAATAATATGTATTAATTATACTTATCAAAATTTCTAATAATAAAATTGTCAGTACATTTCATTAAATTAAAGTGAACAAACTAACTTTCATTGTGTTTTGTAAAAAAATTTAATAGTTCCAATTTAAAATGAAGCAAAACAATTTAATAGTTTATTAGTTGAACACTAAATGTCTCTAAAATAATACATTACTGTGTTACAGTATTCTATAAGTCATACAATATAATACTTTTAAATATAAATCACTACTACACATTTAGACAATAATTTCAAATACACCATCAATTAATTATCTCTATTAAAAAAATATTAAAAAATTGGAGTACTATGAAATAAATTTAAGAAGAAAATACATGAAAAGAAAAAAAAAAGTTATTCTTTTCAAATTTTTTATACAAGCATTTATTTTTTATTCCGTCTAAATTTAATATTAATATGTATATCTTAAAATGAAAATAATATTTTTATTTATATATTTATATATATATTAAAAATAATTATTAAAAAACAATACATATAATTATTAAAAAATATATATATAATAAAATGAAAAATGGGTGGGGGGCCACTGGGCCCCTCTGGGCCCAGTGTGGCTCCGCCCTTGCTTATGACCCACAAATTTTTTTAAATTATTTTAATTAAAGATATTTCATGTATACAATATTTCATTGGCTCATTTATAATATAAAAAAATGGAGCACCCTGATTAAATTAATTGGTAATTTTAATGTGAACTCAATTGAAAACTCAAAACACTTTCAATTGAAAACTCAAAACACTTGAGCTCGACCCGATTCGATAACATATAGTATAACATTTGTTATTTGATTTTATTTTATCGGGTTTCGAACTCGATTAAATTTAAGTTAATTGTAGGACTGTTTTTGAGCTGAACACAGATATAGCTCATGAACGGTTGAGAGGGCCACTTACACCATTATTAATATTTAGTATGCATAAACATCAAAATCAGATCCATCAATTAATAATTAAATTAGAAAGATATATTTTGTTTTATGTTGACATGCAGATGAAAAAGGAAATATATTTTTTAAAAGTGAAGTAGTCATGCATGAGTCATTCCATAGGTTAACATTTATTAATTTGTAATCCGATATGACTCATTGCAATTCGGCCGTGTAAACTGCAGTTTTCGTTCCTATGGAACGTACAATTTGTAAATGGTGTTTGTTCCATAGGAAACAAATTTTATTATTTTACTATTCTAATTTATTGATATGTGTCATATTAAAAAATAATTAACATTTCATAGCAATGAGATGTAGAGAAACAATGAATTGTGAAATTATAATTTCATTGAATGAATGTAAACAATACATGAGGGGAGTATTTATAGATACAAAACATATCTACTATATATCTCTAATTTAAGGAAATAAAGATTTACAAGATATATAAAATATATTATACAAGATATATTTAATATCTCTTAATATATTTATATATGCCTAATACGCCCCCTCAAGATGGAGTACCATAGGAGAGTCCAATCTTGATCATCAGCATTTGAAGACGAGAACGAGCAAGAGGCTTTGTGAGAGCATCGGCTAGTTGGTCTTCGGAAGACACATGTGAAACACGTAGCTGGGTTGTTTTGATCAAATCCCGAACAAAGTGATAGTCAATGGCAATGTGTTTCATTCGAGAGTGAAAAACCGGGTTGGAGCAAAGATACGTCGCACCAATATTGTCGCAGTCAATGGCAGGGAGAGTTTTGATGGTAAAACATAGTTCTTGAAAGAGATATTTTAACCATTGTACCTTAGAGGCAGCTGATGCAATGGCCCGATATTCTGCTTCAGTGGAGGAGCGAGCAACCGACTTTTGTTTCTTGGAAGACCAGGAGATGGGATTTGGTCCAAGAAAGACAATATATGCACTTGTTGACGTACGATCATCAGTATTTCCGGCCCAATCAGCATCCGTAAAGCAGTGAAGTGAGTCAGATGGGTTGGGGCGGAGGGTAATTCCAACATCTCTAGTTCCATTAAGATATCGAAGGAGGCGTTTTACAGTGCCCCAATGAGTTGTGGTGGGAGCATGCATGAATTGAGACAATTTATGCACAGCAAAAGCAATATCAGGTCTAGTAAGTTGGAGGTATTGGAGACTTCCAAGAACTTGACGATATTTGGTGATATCAGTGGGCGGTGTTCCATCAGAAAGAGATAAACGAGTAGAGGTGGAGAGAGGGGTTTGGACAGGTTTGGAAGTGAGCATATTATATTTGGTGAGTAGGTCAATGATATACTTACGTTGGGAGAGAAAGTAAGTTTTCTTAGTACGGAGCACTTCCACACCTAGGAAATAGGAAAGTGAGCCTAAGTCTTTGACAGGGAACTTTGTACTAAGGTCTGAGACCACTTTTGTGAGGAACGAGGTGTTGTTTCCTGTAAGGATTAGATCATCAACATACACGAGAAAATAAGCAGTTATACCGGATTTGTTGTATACAAAAAGAGACTCATCAGATTTGGTGTGAATGAAACCAATACTCTCCAAGAAGGTTCGAAGAGCAAAATACCAAGTTCGAGGTGCCTGTTTTAGGCCATAGATGGATTTATGTAACTTGCACACATATGTAGGGAAGGTTTTGTCAACAAACCCGGGTGGTTGAGCCATAAATACAGATTCGGCTAAGGCACCGTGAAGGAAAGCATTATTCACATCGAACTGACGAAGTGGCCAATCTTTGGTGACTGCAATACTCAGGACTGCTCGAACGGTTGCTGGTTTGACCACAGGACTAAATGTTTCAGAAAAGTCAACCCCAGGGCGTTGGTGAAAGCCTTTGGCGACAAGTCGAGTTTTGTACTTGTCTAAGGAATCGTCTGGTTTCCGTTTGATGCGGAAGACCCACTTCGAACCAATAATGTTTGCAGAATCATCAGGTGGTACTAAATCCCAAGTACCGTTTTTTAGAAGGGCATTAAATTCAGATGACATGGCCTCCCTCCATCGTACATCTTTTAATGCCTGAGAGACGCAACTAGGTTCAGTGTCAGAAGATAAAGTAGAAGATAGACCATACCTCGAATTTGGTTTGAAGATACTGTTTTAGGCTCGAGTGACCATTCGAGTTCGTTGTTGTATAGGTGGGAATGGCAGTGAGTGAGCATCTGGAGACTCGAGATCTAGGGTTTGTATAGTGGAATTAGGATTTGGAGTTGATGGGGGTGTACTTAGTAATCTGGGGGGTGCAACAGGACTGGGCGTTGGGCTGGTGGGTGTATTAAGAGGAACAGGGGGTGCAGGTAATGGGGGTGGTGGCGGGGCTGGATTCTCGTCGAGAGATGGTATATTTTGGGGAGGGGGTGTATTCGTAAGGTTTGTGGGTGGGATAGGATTGGGGGAAGGGGCCAGGGGTGTATTGGTGGGTGCAGGGGGTGGATAAATTAAAACAGTGGGTGTGTCTGGCAGATTGGGGGGTGTATCTGTTAAGGTAGGGGGTGTATCAGGAGCAGTTTTAGGAGTGGCTAAAGGAAAGACATTTTCAACAAATTGAACATGACGAGAGGTATATATTTTGTTAGTTTTTAAATCAAGACAAAGATAAGCAGCTTGGGTAGGAGAGTATCCAATGAAGACACATGGAGTGGATCTAGGGTCTAATTTATGGGAAGTGTAGGGGCGGAGCCAAGGATAACATAAGCAACCAAAACTCTAAGTTTAGCTAGGTTGGGAGTTTGTTTTAGAAGGAATTGATATGAGGACAACATGTTAAGATTGGGTTTTGGTAGACGGTTTATAATATAGGTAGCAGCACAAACTGCATAAGGCCAATATGTAAGGGGCATAGAAGCATGATGTAAAAGGGCTAAGGCAGTATCAACAACATGTCTGTGACGACGTTCAGACATGCCATTGTGTTCAGGGGTGTGGGGAGGAGTTGTGAGATGAGATATACCATGAGTTTGAAGGAGGGATCGTAGGGCAATGAATTCGCCCCCGTTGTCAGTATAAAGGGTTTTGATTTTGGTGTTGTAGAAGTTTTCTACGATGCTTTTAAAGGATGTAAAGGTGGGGAGGACATCAGATTTGCGTTTTAGAGGGTAAATCCATATATATTTGCTAAAGTGATCAACAAAAATGACATAGTATTTGAAGCCTTCAGTTGACAGGACAGGGGACGACCAAACATCAGAAAAAAGAACCTCAAGGGGGGAACTAGATATAATGCTTGAATCGTAAAAAGGAAGTTTATGACTTTTAATACAGTTGCAAGAATCACAATAATGCAGTTTTGAGTTCGTGATAGGTAAGCTATACTTGGATAAGGTATGGGAAAGGATTTTGGAGGACGGATGACCTAGACGAGCATGCCAGATGGGTGATGGTTGTTTTTCCGAGATGGAGGTTGTGGGGTTAAGAGATGCTCGAGTCGGCCATACGTAGAGATTATCCACGCGACTCCCCGTGAGGAGAATGGTCCCCGTTTTGCCATCCCGCACCTGAAAATAAGTAGATCCAAAAATAATGTTAACATCATTATCTCGACACAAGGTTGAAACAAAGATAAGGTTTTTAGCCATTTGTGGGACAACAAGGACGTTTGAGAATGTTAGCATATTAACATGAGGAAACGACAAGGAACCAATATGTGAAATTTGCAAACCGTTACCACCACCGATAATAACATCATCCGAACCGGAATATGGAGAGGAAACATATAAATTATGGGGGTGAGTTGTGATATGATGAGAGGCCCCGGAGTCCAAGATCCAGGGGTGAGAGGGGATCTGTGAAATAGCAGAGTGGACGGATGTGGTGTATGTACCAGCAGGGTGGGTGTGTATACTGGGTGAGGTGTATGTAGTAGTGGAGTGGGTGCGTAAATGTGGGGGGGTGTATTTACCAGAGTTTGGGGTGTATGCTGCAGTGGAGTAGTGGGTCTGGCCCATCTGGACAGTAATGGAGTATGCAGTGTCGGAGGTTGTGCAAAGATGCTGGGGGTGTATTTATCAGAGTTGAGGGTGTATGCAGCAGGGGAGTAGTGGCAGCAAATATTTAAGGAAGATTTGGGTAGTTATGAGTGCAGTAGGTTGATATGTTGTGGTGGGTATTCAAGGGGAATAAGGCACAGCTTGAGGAAGAAGGTAAACCTTCTTTAAAAGAAGCACGCACGTGGGCTTGGGAAAGGAAGAACAAGGGTGTTCTTGAAATATATGGATGAAGTTAATTGGAGAGAGGGTATTGGGAGATAGTTGTTGCAGGCGTGAGTTTTGGAAGAAGAAAATTATACTTCTTGGACAAGTTATGCCGTGAAGAAGACAGATTGTCTTGGGTGGGAGGGTGGTAGCCGGGAGTTTTGAACGACGTTGGACGTCGGACAACGACTACAAGGGAGGGTGTCGGATCTAGGCGTTAGCTGTACGACTCGTTGATACCATGTAGAGAAACAATGAATTGTGAAATTATAATTTCATTGAATGAATGTAAACAATACATGAGGGGAGTATTTATAGATACAAAACATATCTACTATATATCTCTAATTTAAGGAAATAAAGATTTACAAGATATATAAAATATATTATACAAGATATATATAATATCTCTTAATATATTTATATATGCCTAATATGAAACTCATGAGAGCAACGTGTGTTAAAAATTTAGCAAGGTGAAAAGTTGAACATTAAAAATGTGATCAAATTATAATTTGTACCATTCAGAATTGTAGTTTTCGTTACATAAGAATGTAAAGATCGATCGTAAATGGTCTTCGCTCCATGAGAAAGCGTGAAATTCGTAAATGGCCATTTTTTTTCCTATAATTATAGTCCTTACGACTTTTCAACTGATTTCCATGAAATTATTCGATGAGAAAATTCAAAGCATAATTCGAGATGTTACTTATGGGATACGGAATTTGTGTTATGAATTATCAAATTGATGGACTCAAAGGGTGGAGTAGACACGCGCAAAATCGAACCGCCAAACCGGCCAAACCGTCGGTTTTTAACCGCCGGTTACGGTTTGAAAATCGAACCGTAACCGAAAAATGGCGGTTCGGTTACGGTTCGGTATTTTGACAAACCGCAAACCGGCGGTTTGGCCGGTTTTGGCGGTTAACCGGCGGTTTGCCGATTTTTTATTAAAAAAAAAAAAATTATTTTTTTTAATACACAATTCTTATATTTTTAATGTATAAATTTAAGTTATATAATTTTTATTCAATTCTAGTAATGTATTTTCTAAAAAATGAGTTAAAATGAATAAAATACGAACGAAAACGGAGTGAAAACGAGCGAAAACGGAGATAATATTTAAAAAAAAAAAAAAAAAAAAAAAAAAACAAACCGCCAAACCGGCGGTTTTCAAACCGAACCGTCGGTTTGAAAACCGTAACCGTAACCGGCGGTTCGGTTACGGTTACCGAAAAACCAAAACCGTAACCGCCGGTTTCTAACCGAAACCGACGGTTTGGAACCGTTGCCCATGTCTAGGGTGGAGTACTTTGACCGAAAATTTAATAATTGTGGTATGTATAGGCCAAAAAATGTTGACAAATTCAAACACACGCTCTAGACACTGTGGAATAGGGATGTGATAATGTTGGATAAATTAACTCACCTCTCCCTTATGATTAGTAATCCCACATATGCATAATAAATACTCCCTCCGTCTACGAAAAGTAGTCCCATTTGACACATATTCTTTGTCCACCAAATGTAGTTCCATACACTTTATGGAAACTATTACCCTTCAACTATCACTTAATTACTCAATTTGCCATCAACTTTATTCCTAAACAATCACTTTATTCACAATGGACCCCACAATACCCTATAATACCCTTACTTTATCTACTTTATCTACCATTTTCTTAAAACTTGTGCCCCATCCCCATGTCCCTACTTTTCATGGATGGAGGGAGTAGTAAAAAAAATTCGGACCTTGCATTAATCTCGGGCCACAATCAATCAAACTAAACGTAGCTTAATCCATTGAATCATGAAACTAGCCCTTGGAGTATACCTTCGACTAGGCAGAGTGAATTGTGTATGAACAATGTACTACAACAATCAAACATGTACAAATTCGAGGTGCTGTACGTGAGATAGAAAATTGACGAGATCAACGGCAATTATGAAGAGATTATTATATAATCGCCAAGAAGCCACTGAAATTTGGCCGGAAAGTAGATGCAAAATTACTAGCTGAATTTTATTAGATATTTAACGGATTTTGGCCAAAAGTGCATAAAATTGTTTGTTTCCATCCAAAAATAACAGGTGATTGAGCTAGGCCAAAAATGCATAAAAATCTTTAAATTATGGAGTAGTATTAAAAGTGACATGGGACGAAAAACAATATATATTAATTAATTTGACTTGTATAATTAAATTTTTACTGTTGCAGAAGGAAACTACGTCGTAGTACGTCGTATACAATATTTGGCGGGCGTATACGCAATTAATAATATTCTTGAAATTAAGTATACGTACGTATATAAACAAAATTAAAACGCCTATATAAGGGCGCACTACAAGAAAACAGTGGAATTCCAACGAGAAAATTCCAACGGATTTTGGCATTTTTTCCGTTGGAATCACTGATTCCAACGGTTATTCCATCGAAATTACGACAATTGGAAAAGTGGGTGTTGGAATTGCAAATTTCCAATGAAAATTCCAACGGAAAAAAATTCCGACGGTACATTCCAACGGATTGTGAACGTTGGAATTATCACCTATTGAATTTTTTTTCCAACATAAATTCCATTGAAGAATCCAACGGATAATTTTCCGTTGGAATTCGTTCCAACGGATTTCGACCTTTGGAATTTTAGTTGTTGGAAATTATAAATTTGAATTCCTACAGTAATTCCAATAACAAAAAAATCCGTAGGAATTTTTATTCCAACAGACATGTAACGCTGGAATATCTATTGGAATTTTTCCATCACTTATTTCTTCGTCAATTCCAATGATAATTTTCCGTTGGAATTTTTCCAACAAATATTAGCCACTGGAACTTAAATTGTTGGAAATTTATTCAGGTCAATTCCAATGTCAATTCCAACGACATTAATCTAACTGTTGGATTAAAAATTCCAATGAAAATATACCGTTGGAATATACAATTGTGGAAATATGTCCAATGTAAATTCCAACAACTTTTTTTAGTTGGAATTTATTTAAAAAATATTTTATTTTTATTGCTACATTAAAAAATTATATTAAAATCAATTAAAATTACGCAATATACCATTTGAATTAAACTATATAATCAATTTAAAAATATATATAATAATTTAAAAATTAAATACAATCTAAAATAATTAATGTCATAACAAAAATAATAAATTGTAAACATCGTAGTCATAAACTAAGAGGTGATCATCCTTCCAATTCACATCACCGACAAAAATAAACTAAAACTAATATAATAACATAAATATTAACTCCTTGTAATCATCATCATCATAATCATCACCATCAATACCAAAGGCATGATCACCCTCTTCATTCTCATTCTCATTCTCATCATTATCCGTGTTCTCAGCATCACGAGAAGACACGCCGGAAGAAGATGCATCATGGGCAGTGTTGAATGATGTGTTGTTCATCATCTTCTGAACTTCTGAACTGGTCGGATTGGTGGTACTAATCTTACCCCTCTTATTACATCTTGAACTTGAAGATTTAAATAAAGCTGCTTCTGATCCAAAACCATAAGTTTATCATCATCTCATCTTCAGCTACACCTTCGGACAACTTGCTAGCCTTTAAATTCTTATACTTATTCTGCATGTAGTTTTCAACAAGTACAATATATTAGGTTTTGTAAATGTAAAATACAAAAGGAAATATATATACATTATACATATAATAATATCTAGTTCCAAAAAATTAACTCTTATTTTAAAAATACTTACGTAAAATCCTTCGGCTCTATAATTTTTCCATTTATTATCCTTTTCATCGTAGTTGACCTTCAAAAAAAGCTCAGGAACGATAGCATCTCTCCCAAGCTTCATTCCCTAAATTAAATCCACAATTGATAATTATGAATAAATTAAAATATATATATACAAACATTACTTAATTAAAATAACTATGCTTACCCGTCGTCTTAAATGTTCCGAAATCGAAATAGCACCGACTCGATGCAAGCATCCATCATTATTAGCCGATATGTCCTCTACCATGTTCACTTGTACGTGTCATCTGTGAACATTAAACATGAAATTTCAATATAAGGTAAATAACAATTTTATAATTAAAATTAAAAAAAATTCTTTCTCAAACTATTAATTTAGTTACAAGAACTACTTAAAATTTCGTAGTTTTATGATAGTATTGAATTCTCTAAATTCTATATTGTTACTGACATGAATTAATATATTAAAATGAATCCATATTTTCAGAAGCAAACTCTCTCCCCCTCTATATATATACTCACGGTCTCACACACGCATGTATTTATATTATACACACACAGAGCCTACTCACACATATAATTTTTTTTTTTTAATTACGAGCGCACACACATATATATATTACTCACAATAAACACACATAGGTATATATATATATACACTCACACAACACGAACAATAACATACTCATATATATACACACAGTACACACATACTTATATTACACACAAAACAGATACATATAGCTATATAGTATTCACACAGATATATATACACACTCAAACACACTCGTGTATATATATATATATATCACTCTCAGTCTCTCACACACACATATATTTATATTATACACACAGCACGTACACATATATATTAATTACTCACAGCGGAAGACTATTTTTCATATATATATATATATATACTCACACAACACAGTAACACACCCATATATATATATAGCACATATATATATATATATATTACTCACACAATAGACAACAGGTATATATATGTATAATCACAGACAGCACGCACAACATAGGCATATATACTATCACGCGCGCATACAAACAAAAATTGCAGTTTCTCCTAAAATTAAAATAATAATAGTAATAATCAATAATTACATCCATGGTTAAGAAAAATGAAAAAGGAGAAAAGAAAACTCAGAAAAATGAAAAAGGAGAAAAGAAAACTCACCTTCCACGCGAATTAGGTATCCGTCAACAAATTTAAAAAATAACACGGAGGCACCGATAGAGTAGGAGGGTTTGAGAGATATATGAAGAAAATTAAGAAACCGAAAGAAACCCAAGATTAGTATGAGGGACAATTAATGGAGTAAAGGATTTGGATATATGAATGGAGTAAGAGGCACGACATAGGGTAAGAGTATATTTTAGAGGAGATTGAATTTAATCAAATCTTTGAAATATTTCGAATTAAAATTTTGAGAATCCCGCCCCCAGCTTGCGCGCGCTCAATTTAATTTTTTAGAACTTTTAAGATTTATTAATAGTTAACAAAAATATAAATTTTATTTTGGAAAGACAATTAGGATCCCTCAAATTTAGAAAATTCTATCAATATAATTTTTATTTTGAAAAACATATTAGGGGTTGGTCATATATTTTTCAGATTTTAGTATATTTTTTTATATTTTGTGTATTTTTAATTAATATATTGTTTTTTAGGATTTATTAATATAAGTTTTATATTTTTCAAATTTATTTAGTTTTTATTTAAAAAATAAAAAAATTTATTGTTGTTTTAAAAAAATATACAATAAAAAATCTTGACATTAATTAATTAGAAAGAAAACCCTAAATTTTGGGGAAAAAAATGAATTAGGTGTGCACAACAAATAAGATGGGTCGTCGAAAAACATCAGACTGCGTTGGATATAGCAGAGAGCAAAAAATGTCAAATGAATGATGTGAATGAGGAGAACTGAAAAATTGTAAACTATAGACTAAAAAATAGAAATGATAGACAAACAATATTAACTTTAATCACTCTTGTATGCACTCAATATTGCATGATACAATTGATGCAATTGACCTACGATTTTAATTTGATTTTAATGTGTGTATTAAAATTTCAATTAATTGAATAGTCACTTAAAATCCAACTGTATATATGTATTCAATTGCATACAAGAATTTGTCAATGCGACAACAACACCTTGCAGCACAAGCGACAACGGTGTTCAATTAAAATTGAGTGACGTAGAATTTGAATCTCAAGATACTCTCAAATAAGCAAGAATAAATAAAGAAGTAAATCAATTTTATACTAAAAATACAAAACACTTGTATAAAATATTGCACATATCAAGATCAATGCAATACAACCATTTCTTTTGTGGCCGCTTCTGTTTCTTGACGTTGCTTACAATCAATTTTTTCGTGTTAGATTCTACTAAGTTCTCAGTTGTTGTCTCAATCTAGTTGATAAAAGTTTTATAAATCTTTTGATATTCTAGATATTGTACTAATTTTGTTTATAAAGTACTCCATTTGTTCAAATTTATTATGCTCTCTTCAGACACGGATTTTAATATATATCCATAGTAATTTATTCATAAAGTAGATATAAAGTGATGGTTTATGAATAAGTGAATTATAAAATGGGTAAATAAGTGATGATTGAGGTGGAGTACACTTTTCAATAAAGTAACACATAGTTAAATTAATTTTATTTTTTTGGTGTTTTCTATTATGTTCTTTAAGTCTTTAAATTTATATTTTTTTATTAATTTTAATTATATAGTTACACAATTTTTTTCTGAAGTAAATTATGTAATACTCCCTCCGTCCCGTGATTTCTTTCACATGTGAAGTGACACACAAAATAAGAAAAGTGAATTTAGTGGGGATTTTGAGGGGTAATTTTGTAAACTTTTATGTATAAAGTAAATAAATTAATTGACTTTTGTATATGTGTAAAATTGAGGATATTTTGAGGGTGAATTTTATAAAGGGTTTTTCAGTTTAAGGGTATGAGTTATTGTGGGACGTCCGAAAAGGAAAGTGTGAAAGTAATTGCGTATGAGTTATTGTGGGACGTCCGAAAGGGAAAGTGTGAAAGTAATTGGGACAGAGTGAAGAGGGAGTAATTAATTAATTATAAAGTTTATTTATGTAATCTAATGTGAAAATACAGTAACTTGGAAATAAAATCTTTTTAATTTAAGTTGGGATTGATATGACCGAATATTTTTAGTATGACCGAATACCATAAATTGGTTTAATTAGAGGCCTTTACAAATTTAAAGATATTTTACAATATATTTTTCCCTAACTAATATATATATATAAAAAGGCGGCAGTTTCCACCAATTCTCCTATATTACCGCCAATTCCCAATATTTATCTCAATAATCTGCTCCCTCCTATTCTCCTATATATATTACCGCCATTCCCAACTATGTTATACTCTGCTTCTTCTCTGTTATATATATAAAGGCTCCCTCCTCTACTCCTCACACTCTTGTCTCGTGAGCCGTGACTTGATCCAGGCATTCACACACTTTCGACGAGCCTCGCCCTCTGACCACCGGCAGTTGCAGCGACTCACCAGTTACTGCCGCAGCGTCCGCCCCTCCTCTCATCTTGCTTATTTAACGGTTTGATAGTATACTCAATTAATTCCCTTTTTTGATGACTTCTGTGTTTGATAAGGATTGCATATATGCCGTAAAAATATATTTGAATATAGGATTAGCCCATTTAATTATATGTACACCTTCTATATATTTTTCTTTTAAGGCTTTGATTGGGAATGATTATTATTATTAGATCGATGGTCGTAATTTATCTTTACAATATTCATTGTTACTTTTATTACATTTGTATAAGTAATTGGACGAATTTTACACTAGTTTGTTATGTAATCACAATGTTCTCTTTGATTAAGGATCTACACATATTTTGTCGCCTTTGATAAAATATAGGTTCAGTGGTAACACTCCAGTGTTATATATTAGATTAAAATTTATTTTTTGTATGTAATTAATTATCACAATCACACTTTAGTAATTTTAATTTTATAGATGAGTTGGAAGATTTATAATTTTTTTTTTTTTGAACAACGGAAGATCTATAATATGATTAGTGGTTAGAACATTCAATATGTTTTACACTGTTGTGGGGGAGTTTTTTTGTTGCCTCTATGTTTTAAAGCTTATGTGTTGTATGGAATGAGCACTTATGTACTCGTGTTTTTGGGAATAAATTATTTTTTTCTGATATAAAAAAAAAAAAAGATTGTTTTGGACAACACACGCTTCCATTTGTTAAGGTGAAATATTATGAGACAAGTCTAAAATTACATTATTTACCACTTCTTCATCATATTATTTTTGATATTGTTGTATCAATCGAAGAATTTATTATATAATTAATGTTATTGAGTTGTTTGATTTCTTCAACTGCTCCAATTATCACTAATATCTACAGTAAGATCTTCTTGTCCCTTGTGAGATAAAAAAAAAAATTAACTCTAAAAAAAATTAACTCTAAAAATACTTTTATTGATTGGACAAGAATAATTCCCAAACTATTTGGACAGATAATGGAGATACCAGAGCATCGTCGTTGGATGTACAATAAAAAAGATTCACAACAAAATCGAATGTCAAAGGAGTTCATATTGGGGGTGGAGGAATTTATTTCAGCTGCACAACAACTTGATGTCTTTAAACAAGAAGGAAAATTTAGATGTCCATGCTCCAAATGTAAGTGCTTGCGGTTTCATAAGTCGGATTCGGTGAGACAACATTTGTATCAAAAGGATTTTCAACCAAATTATTATTATTGGCATAATCGCGGAGAAACTCCACCACTCGTATTCGATAGTTCTTATGATATTGAAGCTGCAAATTTGAATCCATACGAGAGAATGGTTATTGATGCCGAAGGGCCTAGTTTTTATACTAATCCTCCACCAGAAGAACCTAATCAAAGTTATACACACTTTTACAATTTATTATGTGCTGCACAGTCTCCGTTATGGGATGGATGTGAAGATCATTCAGATGAGTTTAAAGTCTGATGACCACATTTCAGTTGCGTGCATCAATGAAATTATTACATTGATAAAAGAGGTGTTACCAGCTGCGAATATAAGAAAATAGATTGTTGTCCACGTGGTTGTATGTTGTATTTTGGAGACGATGTACATGGGACAACATGTAGATTTTGTGGAGAGGCTCGTTTTAAGGAAAATATGTCAATGAGGAATAGAAAGAAAGAAATTCCAAAGAAGCAGATGTGGTACTTACCTATTATCCCTCGGCTACAAAGAATGTTTGCCTCTAATGCAACGGCTAAGCATATGACATGGCATCATGAAAATCGACGCGAGGTAGGTAAGTTGTCACACCCATCTGATGGGGAGGCGTGGAAGCACTTCAATCAAAAACACCATGTATTTACTTCGGAACCAAGAAATGTGAGATTAGGACTGTGTTTAGATGGATTTAGCCCATTTAATATGAACTCCAAGGTGTATTCGTGCTGGCCTGTGATCTTGACCCCATATAATCTTCATCCTAGTATGTGTATGAAAAGGGAATACATGTTCTTAACAATAATTATCCCAGATCCAAGTAATCCTAAAAGTAAAATTGATGTCTATCTACAATCTGGTTGGTCGACAGCTGGTAGATTGGGTTGCCCTATTTGCATGGAAGGTTCTAAAGCTTTTTATTTGGAAAATGGGGGGAAGATATGCCACTTTGATTTAGGCGGTACTCTGGAATTGAATTACTTGCGAAGATAAGTGAATTTCCTAAGATAACTGATGTGGGTGATAACTATACATCACCTGGATATGGGGTTTAGGTATCACTAGACCAAGCGCAGCATCTTTTGGGACTTGCCATACTGGTATGATTTGTTGAATCCACACAACATAGATGTTATGCACACTGAAAGTAATATATTTCAAAATGTGTTCAACATAGTTATGGATGTTACAGAAAAAATAAAAGATAACGTTAAGGCTAGGAAGGATCTTCCTTTATATTGTACTCGACGGGCTTTAGAGTTGGAAAAAACAAGTAATGGAAAGACAGTGAAGCTAAAAGCCCATTACAAATAAATATAAATCAAAAGAGAGGAATATGTGAGTGGGTACAGGGTTTGAAGTTTCCCGATGGATATGCATCTAACTTATCAAGATGTGTTGACTTGAGATCTTTCACACATCTAACTTATCAAGATGTGTTGACTTGAGATCTTTCACATTACAACATATGAAATCTCATGATTGTCATGTCTTCATGGAGAGATTGATTCCAATTGCATTCAGTTGTTTACCAACTCCAATCTGGCAATCATTGACCGAGTTGAGTTATTTTTTTCGAGATTTATGTTGTCCTGTGTTAGAAAAAAATAGACTTGAAGCGATGGACAGGAACATTCCTATCATCTTATGTAAGTTAGAGAAGATCTTCCCTCCAGGTTTTTTTGACGTAATGAAACATTTACCCATACACTTGGTTTATGAAGCTATACTTGGTGGTCCTGTGCAATTTCGATGGATGTATCCATTTGAAAGATATTATTCTTGCATTAGAATCATTTTACTTCACTATTATTTAAAACATCAATACACATATTCATGCCCATTATTTTCTTTTAGATTCTTACATGGTCTTAAGAAGAAAGTTAAGAATAAAGCTCGTGTGGAGGGGTCTATTTGTGAGGCATATGTGCTTGAAGAAACATCTACATTTTGTTCATACTATTTTGAGTCTCACGTTCATACTATTTCGTTATCTCACTGATGATGAAATGGCAGAAGTTTCTTTATACGTACATAATGTTGATAAAGTGGATGATCGTATTGAAGATGAAGAAACATCACAAGGAAGTGAAGATTTTGAATCTGAGAATGAAGTTCCTTCTCATTATTATGAACATAGTGATTGATCGATAAGATGATTCTTTATGACTTTTTTTTTTTCAGTTTTTTCTTTTGGATTTTGAATGAATAATCTTGAAATATGCTATTCTTTTCTTTTTTCCACTTTTTGACTTATATGTAGAAATTTGATGGTGTTAGTAAAAATTGGAACAAAATAATGAAATAATGTTTTTTTTTTTAATTTCTTCAAATTTTGATTAAATTGGCATAAGGAAAAATAAATGTCGTAAATATTTGGTTATCAAAAATCTGCTACTTAATATTTGGTAAACACTCTAAGAAATGAGCTACAACAATGTAATACGTGTGTGTATATATATATTTACAAATTCTTAAAAATATCAATTATTAATGATGTACTCAATTTAATTGTAAAGATAAAGGTATCCATCACTTAATTATATCACTTAAATAAATCTTACAACGAGAGAATTTTTATCACAAAATTATGAGAATCATTCAACTGTCCAATATAGTTGAAAATTCTAATGGAATAATTAATTAAAAAATCCAACAATTTCTGTCTGTTGGAATTTTTTTTGGAATTATATAAAAATTATGAGTTGATTTAGGAAACCATTTCAACCAGTGAGTGTCAATGGAATTTTTGTTGGAATAATTAAAGAAAAATCCAACAATAAAACAAGACTTTGGAAATTCCGTTGGAATTAGATATAAAATGCAATTTTATTTAGGAAAATCATTCCAACGATCTAGCACCAATGGAATTTCAATTGGAATAATTAAAACAAATTCCAACGATATTCATGTCGTTGGAAATTGTGTTGGAATTAGATATAAATATATAATTTGATTTAGGATAATCATTCCAACTGTCTAGTGTCGTTAGAATGTTTGTTGGATATATTTTTTTTAAAATTCCAAGGCATTTTCCAACGGTAAATTCCAATGGCTACCACAAGGTGTTGGAACCTTCGTTGGATTTTTCCAACGGTGACTTTTGTTGTTGGAAAAACTGTTGGAATTTTGAAAATTCCAACGGTTTATTTTTCCGATGAAATTTTTCCGCTGGAATATCACTGTTTTCTTGTAGTGGCGGGGCATTGCTTCCAAATAGTTATACCAAGTAAACAAATTAACCAAGTTTTATTTGAATATATCGATCAATATTATATAATGGTGATGGGGGATCGAGTTATGTTTGTGGTGTTTATGGCTTCGTCCTTGATTTCAACGGCGTACGCGGTGGCTGGAACCGCCACTTTCTACGGCCCCCCCTTAGTTCGTAAGTCGATTAAATTTACAACATCTTAATTTATTATTGTATGCATGAGACGTACGTTGTGACAATTAATTAAGTGATTAATTAGTATTGGTAGTGTAATTGATTTGTTTGAATTGGTGGTGGCACGCATGCAGCATCGTCATGCTATGGATTCCAGGACCAGGGCAGTGTAGTAGCAGCAGCGAATCCGGCTTTATTTAACAATAGAGCAACGTGTGGACGAACGCTGAGTATAAGGTGCACGGGTGGGACGAATCAAGTGCCAAACCCTTGTCGTAGTTTCAACGAAATTAGGGTACGGATTGTGGATCTTTGCCCCGGATGCGACAGTACTCAGATTGATCTCTCTCCCGATGCTTTCAACCAGATTGGTAATCCTGATGCTGGCAGAATCCGCATTGAATACAATCTGTAAGCTGCAACCCTCCATCTCACCAAAACTATGTTTGACTTGTTGTTATTCATCACACTGAGTACATGTTTTACGTACAATTTTAATTTCAATGTTTATTTATTAATATAATTCTTATATTAATTATTTGTTGACGAAAACTGATCATCTTCTCATGATTTTGGTTTTGCAGAGTCTAAGTACTTGACTGACGCCGTGGTGTTGAATAAGAGGAGCTCGATCACCTTAAATAATTCTAGATTTCTAGCGGATGATTTTATTATTTAAAAGAAGTCTGGAGACCATTGTATTATATCGATCTTCCTTTGTTATAAAATAAATTCAGTCACTTTATCTTTGCTAAAAATAATCATGTTCGGCATATATGAATTAATTTATGGAATTGAAGCGATAATATTATGTACTCAACATTTTTATTAACCTATGAACGCGGTGCGAAACATTTTCTTACATTATTTGCATACACATAATTAAATATTATTAGGGGGTGTTTGATATATAACACTTCTAAGAAAACTGCCTAACGTCTTTTATTTCTCCATGGGCCAAAAATCTTAGATGAATTTTATAATACGGAGTATTGATAAATACTCCATGCTAATATATATATACGTACTGTACCAAGAAAAAAAATAGCCATATTCTTCTTTGTTTTGTTAATTCTAAAATATAATTATTTTTTCCTTTTGAAAACGTGTAAAGAAATTTGGATGTATAGTATGTAATTCTGTGGTGGTCATATGATACAGATTTTGTATTACACAATAATGTAATAGACCAACATTACATTTGAAAAGAAATTTCAGAATTAATGTTGTCAATTTTGTCACGTTAATGATTTATATGATCACGTCCAAGCAGACACTAAATTCCACATGCGCGCAAGTCGCTGTCTATCTAATTCATATCAAATATATATGCATATAGTATCAATGACTTATAAGCACTTGGATTTTTTCCGCACATGTGCCTACTTTTATTTCCAATTGACTTGACTAAGAAAATTATAAGGTTGCACGCAAAAATTGAATAATCAATAAGCTGATCAGAAACTACCGCGAAGGTACTAATTAAAATCTTGATTTCTCGTATATATGTGACGAAATAATTATGTAGTGAAGAGTACTTAATCCTACTTTACTATATTTAATTATATCATTATATCCATTTGATTTTTTTATTAATTTAAAATGTATTCTAATTAGTTCAAAAAATATGGAATGAACAATTTAATAGGAGTGAAATTGTGTTAGCAGAATTCAAACTCGATGGGGTGGACATAAGCCAAAAGTTCTGATCATGAAAATAATTATATATCATTGAAAGAAGAATCATCTCATCTAGCATATGGATTTTCGCTTGGTTTTATTAGTATGAGTCATTTATAAGTGTAATTGAGTTAGGTCTTGTTTGGTTCACTAGATAGGATAGATACATATAGGATTTAGTGGGATTGTATTGTTCACAATTTAAAAGACTAATTTAAAATTTATGTTTGGATTGATGGATTGGAATTTTAAATTTATAAGATAACTTGTACTCAACTTGTTTGGATTGTGGGATAAAATTGAATTGTTATGTCGAAAGTCAAAAATGCCCTTAACATTATTTTTTATATTTTATTTTCACAAAACAAGTTCTTCTCTCATGATTTATATTTTCATTTATTTCCATTAATTATTATTTTATAACTATTTATTTGGGAAAAATATTATACATTTAATTTTGTAAAATTGTATAGGTAATCGAACTCGAGTTAAACTCGAGCTTAAAATTTTTTAGGCTCAATTGAGTTTGATTCAAGTTTTCAGTATATCAATTGAGTTAAATTCGAGTTCAACATTACTCGACTCAACTTGACTCATTTACACCCCTATTTATACAACATAATTAACAAAAATTATAGATGATATTAAATCAAATTTTAGGTGAATTTTAGGGTTTTCATGTTATATTGGCAGATTTGTAGTTTCTCATATATACAAGGTGTTTTAGTAATTTTATTATAATATATGAGGACAACCTAGTATTTCACGTACATAATTTCATTTGGGACAAATGAAAGACAAATTAACTCACCCCTTTGGCCAGACTCTTTATCATGCAAATACATGATTATTTTACAAAAGTAACTCGGACCCATTTTTTTCTCGGGCCCATAACTAACAAACCAAACTAGCTACTAAATCTGATTAAACAATCAAACCAGCCTAGTCTACTAAACCAAACCCACCCTTATAGACTTATAAGTTCGGGTTATTTAGTTGATCAAATACAAATTGCATAGATATGATACAAAATATGAGTTGAGGTAGAATTCAAATAGCTAGATTTTAATTTTCTATCGAATTTGAAAAAAAGAGGAGCACATTGAACAACATCTTGGAATTATATAATTTTGGTCTAGTTAATTTTACCGGATGAAAGGCTTCATGCATATCAATATTCTATATATATAAAAGAATAAATAACTAATTCACCTAGGTGATTGATATGTTAATCTCATGAGAGTCATCAATATTCACCACATATATGGCTATACATATGAGTTAAGTAAAGGACACAACACAAAATTGAGAATAGGAGGATCGAGTTTGCAAAAGCACACCAATTAAATTAGAGAAGGTAGTGAACTCCATTAATTATTTATTTATTCTTGACAGCTGCAATAATATTCATATATATTTCTAAAAATCACATTTGTAATCTTCAGGAAGATGCCGCTCATTTATTCAGATTCATCAACCCTCTCAATCGGCACATGATTTCAAATTAAAGCCTGAAAAACAAAAAAATGCAACAAATAATTAAGAATTGAATTACACATATATATCAACAAATTATATAAATTGATCATGGGTGATCATATGCATATTAATTATATACTTACTGATCAAATTTAATTTTAATTTTGCCAGCATCAGGGTTAGCGATTAGGGCAAATGCTTCTTGAGAGAGGTCAATGGTGCCATGACAACCAGGTGGACAATAATCAACTATTTTAACCACCACGCTTCGCCCCGTGCAAGGGTGGGCAACCCCTTGGTTCGTCCCTCCGGTGCATGTAACTTTGTATCTTCGACCACACGCCCCTCTGTTGTCCCAAATCGCGTCGCTAGCTGCAGCGATCATCACTCCCTCGTGCGTGTTTCCATCGCATGATGATGCTTTATAATTTTATCGAGTTCATCATCAGCATAAACTATTTAAGTCATGTTATAGTATACAAGTAATTTATGCTGATATTATTTATCAAGCTAATTTTGATGTGTATATTGCAGATAATTTTACTTTAATGTAATTAACATAGTAAGAATTATGATTATATTATTGTAAATACTTACGAATATAAGGAGGTGTATAGAAAGTAGCGGTTCCATGGTCAGCGTATGCAACTGAAGTTGCAAGGAGTATCACAACTACCAACGATATCATCACAACTCGCATGGTATTAGTATTACACATTTTCTCCTTTCCTTTTCTGAAAGATTAAAATGTCTATTTTTAGTAAGTGTAAACTCTGTGTGCCAAAACATGAAAAATGCTGTCCCTATTTATAGATAAAAATCAAGAGCTAATTATTGTCCGCGTCAAATAATTAACGTTTCTCTTAGCTTTTTCTGCGGATATAATAAGAAAATGATTTTTGTCAACATTGGAGTTTCAGAGTCTTGTCCAAATAATAAGACAATACAAATCTATGTCCCAATTCTAACAGAAAAATGGATTACCAATTAGCACCTTAAAAGTAGGGCGGACCTTAAAAAAAAAAAAAAAAAAGGTGAAACTAAAAAATCAATTTTTAAAATTAGAGTAAAAAATATATAAAAGGAAAATTAATTATTTCGCAAAATCTGGAAGAAAAAAATTAGTATTTTAAATAATATTCACAATTTATTTTCAAAATTTTAAAATATTATTTAGTATTTTAACTAATTTTTATAAATTTTTTTAATTAATAAATATAAATAAATCTCTAATTGATAGATATAAAAAAAAAAAATCAAATCGTGCATTGACCGGTTTTGTGACATGTTAATACTTAATACCAATAATATGACAATTTTTAAAATTTAGACCTACTTAAAAAATTTAGATCGAAATTAGTCTACAAATTTTTTGAACTCTTAAAAAACATGTAAGTAATTGTATATAATCAGGAAGCAAGAAATGACAAAATTGGCCAGACTTCTGTTTCACTCGGAATCTTCTATTCCTTGTTCTGTTTTTTTAGTACTTTCCTTCTTGCTGCTAGACAAAATGGAGAATTCATTTTTCGGTAATTTTCAGAATTGTTTTATAAAAACTTTTAGATTATGTATTTTAACATTGTGAATTAAATTATGATTTTCAAACATTGTTTAGCATAATTAATTAAACTATGAATTCAAAATCAGACACATAACCTTATAAATTATGTATCAAATTAATGGATCGGAAGGAAATTAAATTTCAGATCATGGTTTTGAAACACTTGTTAAAAGGTGATTTAATTTGTGCCAAATTAATTTTCATAGATAAATTGACGAAAAGTATTATATAATCAAAACTATTAACTTGCAGATATTAATTTTGTTCAACATGCAAACAAATATTCTTCTTTAATTAATTTGATTATATTCTAATATGTTATTTTATTTTTTTGTTCCTGCTATGATTCATTAGGATATGAGTCAAAAAATTTAATAAAAAAGCAAATACATTGCGCACCGGTCGTATCCTTTAATTCAAGTGCATTTTTAAAATAATATTAATTGATTAGTAGCAATTTTTTGTTACTATTCAAATATTACTGTATTAATCTACACAGTACGTACACACTGACTACACAGTGCAAGTGCTTCTCTAATCAAAATTGCACCGTACACGTGCACAGCTGAAGTTTTTCTTGAGAAATATATGGCGCCAATCAATGGTTTGTCCGTTAGAGACAGAAAGTGAACGCAACCGAACATTAATCTAGTCACCTTGATTGCTCCCTTAATTTTATTTATTAATATTGGATTTAAATTTAAATATCCATTTATATAAAACACAAATTCAATTTTAAGATTTTTTTATTTAAAAACTATAGGTTTTTCTTAGGTCTTCTCTAGGCCAATTATTTAGCGTATAAAGTATTTTAGATCTAAATTTAATGTGCAATAGTAATGAATTTGGAATTTTAAAAAGACATTCTTGAAAATGTGCTGTATATCATAAGGATGGTATCCATAAAATCACGCATTTTTGCCTTCTTTTGTTAGGAAGCAATGCAGCATTACAAACAGATGCAACAATTAAAATTCTGGACTATCTGGAAATCTGTGCAGCGATCAATTCAAAAAATATGTCACATTACAGTTTAAAATAGATAAATGCTTTTCGATGAATAAGCTCAGTTTTAACTACTAATAAAGTAGTAAGAATAATGGACGAATTACATCCAGTCAGCTTTGATTGGTCCCTATTGTCTGTAAATGAATTTTATTATCAAAGTTTTAATCCACATCTCCATCACAAAAAATTGATCATAGCAACCCACAGATTTTGTTTCATACACCTCTTCTTCAATTATATATTACTGAATTTATTACACATCAAATTTTTTTGGTGCATTCTCATTTAATCTGGGCAAAGATCTTAAATTCATGCGCACATCATGTTACGGTTAATGTTAGTGTTACATATCATTTACTTGTGATTATTTATATAAAATAATATTGTTCAATTACATTAATTTATATGTTTCAATTAAAATCAGTGTTAGATTTCAATATAAAATGATGTCATGCTCTACCCATAATTAGCAAAGGAAATAGGCAATGATAGAACATTAATCCATGACAAAGGAAGTGGGTAAATAGTCCGTATATATATACTTGCCTAACTAAACCATGCATGTTCTGTTATTGGAGGGATTTGCTTTGCTTATATGTGAAAATGATATTGATCTTAACTGCAAGTCTGCAACCAAAAATGTAAACCTCCCCCAGTTTAATGTCAACTTTGTTTGATTTAAATCATTAATCAATAAATAGTTCTTTTTATGTTATGTAATGCAATAAAATTTGGACCTGTGGGCTGTGACCTAAGTGTTGAGCTATAAGCTCTGGCTCAAGGCATCTATGCTTTCGCCTTTCGTTCTAATCAGTGTATTGACATCAAATATTGTTATCTATTAAAATAAGTATTGATTTAAATCGAAATCAAATTCAATTAATTAAACTAATCAAATCAATCCTAAATTAAACAATGTTCTCAGATCTGGAATATAAATAAAGGAACAATATAAAAACATATTTTTAGACGATTTATTTATAAATTAGTAGTACGTTTTTAGATTCATAAATTACAAATATCTACTTAATGTTCTCTAATTTAGAGATAGCGGCTAATTCCAATGCATTATTTCCACGGTAATTTTTGGTATCAATTAAATATATATTTAATACTTTTAAATTTAAAAACATAATTAATTTCATTCATATATTTTCCTGATGATTTAACTTGGGCCTTAAACTCATCTATATTGGGCTTGGCTCTATCTTAACAATATGGGCGCGGCTAAAGGCACCCGGATTTCCTATGAGTACACCCACCAAACATTTTTTTAATTTGTCAGAACATGTGAAATGTCCCATATACCCCTAGGGTAAAATTTATGAAAAAACCAAGATGAGTACACCCACCCATTCTATTTCACCACCACCACCACCACAACTCCTCCACCACCACCACCACCACCACCCAACAAAAAAAATTCCAAAATTGCAACAAAAATTAACACAAAACACCAACTTTTCGAAAAAATTTCTAAAACAAACATGTTCGAAATTTTTACCAAAACAAACTCAATATATTCGAAAAAATTTCCAAAACAACTCAAATTTGTTCGAAAAAAAAGATCAAACATCTTGTTCGAAATTTTTTCCAAAACAAACTCAAGTTGTTCGAAATTATTTCCAAAACAAACACAATATGTTCGAAAAAAAAATCGAACATGTTGTTCGAAAATTTTTCCAAAACAAACTCAAGTTGTTCGAATTTTTTTTCAAAACAAACGCACTATGTTCGAAAATAATTCTCAAACTTAAAAAAAAATCCTAATTTTTTTTTCCAGAAAACCCTAATTTTTCAAACCTAAACTTACCTGTTTGCGGCGGCGGCGAGGGGAGAGCACTACGGCCGCGGCGAAGGGGAGGATGGGGTGGGCGGCGGCCGCGTCTGTGGGGAGAAGGGAGGGCGGCCGCGGCGAAGGGGAGGAGGGGGTGGGCGGCGGCCGCGGCGAAGGGGAGAATGGAGGGCGGCGGCCGCGGCGAAGGGGAGGAGGGAGGGCGGCGGCCGCGAACGAGGTTGCTGGGGAGGGCGGCGTTCGCGGAGTGGGTGCCGCCGTGCCGGCGAAGCTGCGCAAGAATTGTGGGTGTCTCAATTGTTGAGAAAGAGAGAGGATGAGAAAGGGAGAGGAAGAGGAAGGTTTTATTTCAATAGAGGGTAATTTTGGGTTTTCCAGGTGGGTGTCCTCATCCGTTTTGTGTGTGTTCTCATCCCCTGGGTGTACTCATAGGAAACCCGGGTGCCTTTAGTCGCGCCCTAACAATATTAGGCTTTTTGTTGGGCTTTATTCGAATATTTTGGACCGTATAAGAGACTGAGTTATTTAACTCAAGGGCGTGGCTAAAGGCACCCAAGGATCCTATGAGGACACCCACATAAACTTTTTTTTATCACTAGTAGTATGCGAAATGTCTTTTGTACCCCTTCTGCATATTTTTAAAATAAAGGACGGATGAGTACACCCACCCATTTCATTTCAAGCAAACTAAATTCAAGAGACTTAAACGGTAGCCAATATCCTTCCCACCACCCACACCACCCAAAAATCTTCCCCACCACCACCACCGTCCTAAAAAATCTTCCCCCACGGCCACTAACGTTCAAATTTTAAAAAAAAACAACAAAAAACAAAAACAGAAGTAAGACGTTCGAAAAATTTTACAAAACAAAGGTAAAATGTTCGAAAATTTTTACAAAACAAAGGTAATATGTTCGAAATTTTTTACAAAACAAAGGTAAGATGTTCGAAAAATTTTACAGAACAAAGGCAAGATGTTCGAAATTTTCAATTTGTTCGAAAAAAAAATCATGAACAATTTTCATTTGTGCGAAAAAAAATCATGAACAACTTTCATTTGTGCGAAAAAAAAAATCGAACAACTTGTTCGAAATTTTTTTTCGTACAAATGAAAGTTGTTCGAAAATTTTTCCTTAACAAACCCAAATTGTTCGAATCTTTTTCCTGAACATATGCAAATTGTTCCAAAAAAAAAACAATGAACAAACTCAAATTAAAAACCCTAATTTCCAAAAATCTGTTATCATTCCTAACACCTAAACTTACCGGCAGCGTGCGTCGCGGCTGGGCCGACGGGACAGAACGTGGAGGGGGAGTGAGGAGGTGGACGTGGCTCAACAGGGAGGGGCGCGAACGGACGCCACTTGAGTTGGGAGTCGGCTTGGAGAGACATCGGCGGCGAGGGTTTCAGACGCACAGGAGACAAAAAAAAAAATACAGGGGAGGGGAGGCGACGGCCGCCGATGGCTTGGAGAGACGGTGACGGCCGACGATGGCTTGGAGAGAAGGCGACGGCCGACGATGGCTTGGAGAGACGGCGGCGGCGAGGCCTGAGGGAAGCGGCGGCGAGGGTTGCAGACACCCACTGGAGATTTTTCTTTTTTTTTACAGGGGTGGGGAGGCGGCGGCCGTGCGTGGGACGGCGATGGGAGGGTGCGGTCGTGCGCGAGACGGGGAGTGGAAGGGGCGGCCGCGGAACGGAGGGGTGGGCACCGGCGGAGGAGTTGGGAGTGGGAAGAGGTGGGGAGGGGAGGCGTTGCTGCGCCGCGGAGGCTGCCGGCGACGAGATGTGGGAGGGAAGGTGAGGAGGCGAAAATGGGGTGGGTGTACCAAATGTGTTGATAGATTAGGGTTTTAATAGTTTTAATGGAAAAAGGGTATTTTTAAGTTTTTCACGTGGGTGTCCTCATCCGTTTTGTGGGTGTGCTCATTGTGTGGGTGTCCTCATAGGATCCTTGGGTGCCTTTAGCCGCGCCCTTCACTCAACCATTCAAAAGTTAGTGGGCTGTTGTTAGAAAAAGTTTTTAGAAAGCAATATGAAATCAATACAGTATTGGGTTGGGTTATATACCCCTCCAGCTTTGTTAGATACACTACCCCTCCAACTTTTATTAATTAAATATTCATGTAAAATACCACATTTACCCTTTTATAAAATATTAAAGATACATACACCCCCTTTTCAAAATCATAATTTAATTGAATTAACCCTAATTTTAGGGCAGAAAGCCACCGCCGCCACTTTAGCCGCCGCCGTCAACACCTCCACTCCGGCAGTCGGCCGTCGTCAACACCACCATCACCATCAAATTTAGAAATTAAAAAAAAAAAACTTATATTCGACAAACCAGTGTCGACCAAAAGCCCTCTCGTCAACACTGGTTTGTCGATCAAAAACCTCCCCGTCGACACTGATTTTTCGACCAAACACATCCCCGTCGACACTGGTTCGTCGAAAGAATTTAAAAAATAAAAAATAAAAATATTCGACAATAAAGGATCGACCATAAACATTCTCGGTCGGTCGATGAGAATGTTTATGGTCGGTCGACCTGCCGAAAAAAAAAAAAAAAAAACCAAACAAACCTGGACGGAATGGAAGCGGAAGCGGCGGCCGGCGACGGAAGTGGAGGAAGGCGGCGGGAGCGTGGCTGGTTGGGGGAAGAGTCGGCGGTCGCTCGACAAAAGAGGCGGCGGCGCCGCTTGTTACAAAGACGAAAAAAAAAAAGGGAGTGCGATGGGGAGGGAGGGGAAGATCGGGCGGCGCGAGGGGGAGGGAGGGGAAGTGCGACGGCGAGAGGGGGAAGGAGGGGGAGTAAGACGGCGACGGCGAGGGAGTGCGAGCGGGAGCGGCGGCAATGGAGGAGTGAGGCGTGAAGAAGAAGAAGAATGTGAGGAGAGTGATTTGGGGAAAAAATGAAGGAAAATAGGGTTTTATGGGGGGTGTGCATTTATCACACTGAATTTAAGGATAAAGGGTATAATAGATAATTTGGGGGGAGTGCATCTATCGCATCGCAGATGTGTTTTGAGGGAAGTAGTTATATCGGGGGAGTGTATCTAACAAAGCTGGAGGGGTATATACCCCATCCCTACAGCATTATAAAAGTGGATTCAAGGCTTAACCAATTACGGAAATGATATAGAGCCCACCAATTGTGCCCACCAGTTTTGCCCACCGCCTATGTGGCATTACCACGTCAATAAATTCTTATTTATATTTAATTTAAACTTAATCTAATATCAATATTTTATTTTTTTATCCATATCAATATTTTAAAAAATCTTTTTTTATATTTAATTTAATATTATCTCTATCAAATTACGCTAACTAACGCCATAAATCTTTTCTCAAATCTTTCCATCACCATTATTTTTTTCTCAAATCTTATATGTGGCGTGAGTTTAATGTAATATTAATATATTATCAAATCTTAATTGAATCTTAGGGTTTACGGTTTTAGGGTTTAGGATTTTATGGCGTGAGTTTAATGTAATATTAATATATTTTTTTCTCAAATCTTATATGTGGCGTGAGTTTAATGTAATATTAATATATTATCAAAAATTAATGGTGATGGAAAGATTTGAGAAAAGATTTATGGCGTTAGTTACGCATAAAATAAAATATTGATATAAGATTTGAGAAAAAATTAATGGTGATGGAAAGATTTGAGAAAAGATTTATGGCGTTAGTTAGCATAATTTGATAGAGATAATATTAAATTAAATATAAAAAAAGATTTTTTAAAATATTGATATGGATAAAAAAATAAAATATTGATATTAGATTAAGTTTAAATTAAATATAAATAAGAATTTATTGACGTGGTAATGCCACATAGGCGGTGGGCAAAACTGGTGGGCACAATTGGTGGGCTCTATATCATTTCCGTAACCAATTAATCACATTTATTTTTATCATGTGATCTATGAGTTTCTCGAACTTGGGGCTTGGGCTAATGTATAAGAATTAGGAATTAATATATAAAAATTAATTCTCCACCTTTCTATAAGTTTGAACTTTTAAATGAGACGAAATTCTTTTATGAGAGTAAGAGATGATAATATTGTAATAATAACGAAAAGAGTTATGGGATGAGACGTGATCTCACCTAGCTATTCGGTTTAGAACGTAAGCTGAAGATGCATTCGGTTATTGAACTTTTGATCGTTTAAGGCAACATGAATTATTGCTCTTATTAGTTTTTTCAATACTTATTTTTATTATTATTGATGGAATGATGAAATGAGCTTACTTGAAGTGGGGACAAAGTTAGAAGATGAGGTATTGCCACATGATCATACATAACAGCAAACAGCGGCTCTTACCTGCCCCGTCACATTGATTAAATAACATCAATTAGTAGGTACTATAGTATCACATGTATAATATTTTGTAGTATTTTATTATCTAGATTAAATACAGGAAAAATAATTTATATGCATAATGTATCTTATTTTAAACTTATGAAATTTAAAAAGTGGATAAAAAAATCGAGCTAAATAGTTTCCCCATATTAGTGTCCCAGCAAATACGACTGCCTATGTCACCACGGTTATTTAGAGACGTACCCTACTTTAGTTTTAATACATGGAGTATGATATACATAGTGTTGGAAACTGCTTACGCCGTGTAAACTGCAATATCAAAAATATCAGAATAACAGATAACACAAAGAATACCTCAAATGAGTCGAGTCAAGGAAATCCCTTTTCCCGCAGAACAGAATACGCCCAGGATAGTGCTCGACTGTTACGGCGTTCTGTTCCCAAAGGTAAAACGACTTTCACTTCCTACACAGTAGCACCACTGTATAAGAAGTATCGGCGAACGTACTTAGATACGAACTGAACACTCTTCGGATATGAATCCGTCACAAGAAAGAACAGTGTAAGGCTTTCGGGAGCTCAGTACACTGTGTAGGGACGAGAGGAGAGTAGAAGGTTGAGGGGCGAATTTCAGCGTAGGATGTATGAGGGAAGAGTCTGATATTTATAGGCAGAAGAAACCCTTGGAGGGAGAGGAAAAAACGCGTGGGCCAGGCCCGATTCTTGGGAATATATTGCGAAAATATCGCAGCGGTTGAGATAATATCTCGTACGTGGATAAGTCTTGAAGACCAAGTTTGAGACTTCCAGATGATTCTGGAACATTCTTGAAGTAATTCGAGTGGGCCGAGCCCATTCCTGAGTTGGGCTTTTCGGAGTTTTTGGGACTGCAAAAAGGTAGGCGGGCCCCAAAGACCACCAAAGACCAATTGCCAAATCCGAAGCCGAAGCCGGCCGGGCGGGCGCGCGCGCGCGTGTGGCTCTTAGAGGAGTGTACCTCTTTTAGATAGTTGAACTACCATGTTACTTCAATACCTTTATACATCATAAATGTTTTGTAGGTTTCCTATGTAGGACAATTTCCCACATTCTCAAACTTCCAAGTTGAAACCCTTCAACTTCAACAATTAATTTCTCACTCACCTTAACTCGGTTTTGAGATATTAAATATACCACGTTCATCTACTCCGCGAGTAGATCGACTATGTCACGTTCAATTATTTCTTAATTAACGTTTAGTCCGTCTAATTAATTAAACTAGATAAGGGTGTCAAAACCCAATTAATTCCCATTAATTCCAACAATCCCCCACATGAGTGAAAATCGTATCTATACAACATCAGACTCAGTGTTCAGTTCGAGTGAGATCTCCGTGCGTCCGGATAAGTGGTTTTTTGGCCTTGAACTTTCCGTAGCCAAACACTATCGGATATACCGACGGCTTAGTGGACGCGATGCCTTGAACTATTCCTCCATAGTGTATACCTAGACAACAGTGTCAGCACACTTTGATCTCGTCTTCGTAACGTTCTCACGTTTTTGTCCGTTTTGGCCGTGGACGTCCTTTGTACTTTCATAAATGTTTGGTCGAAGCGGCCCTCACTTCTCATTTATATAGGTAACTTCCTTTCGAGTATCCCGTTATACTCTAGGAATTATTAAGAGTCCAAGACTCAGCCTTTACCACATCTTACGGGTCGTTAACACTTGAGATAGTGTTGTCCGGAATAGTCATATTTTTCAAGTGTTTTCTCACTAACCTCCACAGCTTCGTTTTCCCATTGAACCAAGTTCTTGGGATCTCCAGTCATCATGGTTGGGTTACCACTGCCTTTGGTTTTTATTGTGGGTTTTAGACCCATTCCTTCTACCAGCTTGTACAATTGATCTCGATTTATGCTCTTCGTGAGCGGATCCGCTATATTGTCCTTCGTATTGACATAGTCAATGGACATTACTCCAGTGGAGATCAATTCTCTAACGGAGTTGTGTCGACGACGTATGTGTCTCGACTTTCCGTTGTACATGACATTCGAAGCTCTCCCAATGGCAGCTTGACTGTCACAGTGTACCGTCACCGCAGGTACCGGCTTCTTCCAACAAGGAATGTCTTCCAGAAAATTACGCAACCATTCAGCCTCTGCAGCGGCTAGGTCTAACGCTATAAATTCTGATTTCATTGTGGAACGAGCAATGCATGTTTGTTTCTTGGACCTCCACGACACTGCTCCTCCTCCAATAGTGAATACATATCCACTAGTGGATAGCGAGTCTTTCGTGTCTGATATCCAATTTGCATCACTGTATCCTTCGACTACAGCTGGATGTCTTGTGTAGTGAAGCCCATAATCAAGGGTGTACTTCAAGTATCTTAATACCCTTTTCAACGCTTTCCAGTGCTCATGACTTGGATTGTTCGTGTATTGACTCAACTTGTTTACCGAACATGCAAGATCAGGGCGTGTACAGTTCGTTATGTACATCACACTTCCAATGATCCTTGCGTATTCCAGTTGGGCCACTGGTTCTCCTCTATTCTTTTTCAAGTGAACATTGAGTTCCAAAGGTGTCTTAGCAGGTGGATCGTCAAAGGCCTTAAATTGCTTTAGTACCTTCTCCACATAGTGAGATTGTGTCAAGGAAATTCCATTGGACGTTCTCTCTATCTTGATTCCAAGAATCACATCTGCTAGTCCCATGTCTTTCATGTCAAAGTTTCTACTTAACATGTTCTTCGTATTAACTATGATATCGTGATTGTTACTCATGATTAACATGTCATCGACATATAAGCACACAATAACATATCCAGTGGGTGTATCCTTCACATACACACATTTATCGCATTCGTTAATTCGAAACCCATTTGACAGCATTGTACTGTCAAATTTCAAGTGCCACTGTTTTGGAGCTTGCTTAAGTCCATACAGTGATCTAACGAGTTTACACACCTTTTTCTCGTTTCCAGGAGCAACATATCCTTCAGGTTGCTCCATGTATATTTCTGCATCCATCTCACCATTAAGAAACGCCGTCTTAACGTCCATTTGGTGTATTTCGAGATTGTGCAACGCAGCAATGGCGACTAACACCTGAATGGAGGTGATCCTTGTCACTGGTGAGTATGTATCGAAGAAATCATACCCTTCTTTTTGTTTAAACCCCTTTGCAACAAGACGAGCTTTGTACTTATCAACAGATCCATCTGCTTTGTACTTTCTTCTAAGGATCCACTTGCATCCTAAGGGCTTGCAACCTTTAGGGAGGTCAACCAACTCCCATGTGTGGTTTAAGAGAATAGACTCGTATTCACTTTTTATGGCTTCTTTCCAGAGGTGTGCATCTGGTCTTGCCATTGCTTCTTTGATAGTTTTGGGTTCTTCTTCCTCCAAAACATAAGTAATGAAGTCTGAACCAAAGTCTTTATCAATTCTAGCTCTCTTACTGCGTCTCGGTTCTTCACTCTCTTGAGTGGAAGGACTAACAATGTCGTCTGTTGCTTCGAGAGTTCGTTTGCTAGAACAGCCTTCCTCTTTTTCCTTAAGAGGAAAGACGTTCTCAAAGAACACTGCGTTCCTTGATTCAATCGTAGTGCCTTCTGTCATATCCGGTACTTCAGATTTGTGAATCAGAAATCGATAGGCACTACTGTTTGAAGCATATCCTATAAAGATACAATCGACGGTTTTAGGGCCGATCTTAACTTGTTTAGGAAGCGGTACTTCAACCTTAGCCAAACACCCCCACATTTTGAGGTAGTTGTATGAAGGTTTTCGTTCCATATTTCATAAGGAGTTTGATCCTTAATCTTATGAGGAATCTTATTCAGAATGTGGTTAGCCGACAAAATCGCTTCCCCCCACAAGTTCTGAGGTAGACCAGAGCTGATTAACATTGCGTTCATCATCTCCTTTAGTGTTCGGTTTTTCCTCTCCGCAACACCATTAGACTGAGGTGAGTAAGGGGCTGTCGTTTGATGTATGATCCCAGATTCAATACATAATTGTTCAAACGGAGCTACGTACTCTCCACCTCTATCACTACGAATTGATTTGATTCGAGTGTCTAATTGATTCTCTACTTCTGTTTTGTAACGTTTAAAAGCTTCGATAGCTTCTTCTTTACTCTTTAAAAGGTAAACGTAGCAGAATCGTGTACAATCGTCTATGAAAGTAATAAAATACTTTTTCCCTCCTCTAGTTTGTACAAACTTCAAATCACATACATCCGTGTGAATTAAGTCTAGAGGAGCAGCGGTGTTCCTTTCAACAGTTTTAAACGGTAGTTTGGTCATTTTTGCTTCCGTGCATATTTCACATCGTTTGGATGTATCAACGTTATCAATTTTAAGTAAATCGAGATTTACTAATCGCTTTAAGGATTTTAGATTCACATGTCCTAATCTAGAATGCCATAAAGAGGAACACTCAACGATATAAGCAGAAGTGGAAGCAATTTCATTAATAACTTGTTTGCCGTTGAGGCTTACAACCATTGTGCTTAATTTAAATAAACCATTCTCGAGATAACCCTTCCCGAGAAAGTGACCAAACATACTTAGAACTATCTTATCAGCTTCAAAGACTAGTCTAAATTTATTGCTAACTAGAAGAGATCCCGAAATCAGATTCTTCCGGATGTCTGGGACATGCAGCACGTTCTTCAATGTTAGCTCTTTTCCGGATGTCAGTTTAAGCACGACTGACCCAATTCCAGCCACTTCAGATGAGGCTTGATTGCCCATGAACAACTTTCTCCCATCCGATGGAGAGTAGTCTGAGAATGCAGATCTCTCCGAGCAGACGTGGCAAGTGGCACCAGTGTCCACAAACCACTCTTTCTTGTTGTCCACCATGTTGACCTCCGTCACCACTGCGGACATGTCCAAATCTGTAAGGTTCACAGAATCTTGTACTTTCTGTTTGCCCTTTCCCTTATCGTCACGACGAGGTTGACGACACTCACTGGACCTATGGTTCGGTTTCCCACAGTTATAGCAATTTCCAGTGAATTTCTGCTTTGCGGCTGGACCCTTCCCCTTCACAATCTTCGTTGTGTTGGCAGCAGATTCGTTTGGACGTTTCCTTTTCCTTGACGGACCCTCTTGTTCCATCAAGTTAGCTTTGGCTTCAATATGGAGGGCAGGTCCCTTGCCTTCTCTCTTCCGATTGTCCTCCTCAATTCTGAGACGAATAATCAGATCCTCCAAGCTCATCAGCTTTCGTTTGTGCTTTAGATATGATTTGAAATCCTTCCACGATGAAGGCAGTTTCTCGACCACGGTCCCTACTTGAAATGCATCAGGTAACACCATATCTTCAGCAGCAATCTTATGGAAGATAATCTGCAATTTCTGGACTTGATCCACTACAGACTTGTTATCGTCCATCTTGAAATCGTACAGCTGTGAGACGAAGAATTTCTTCAATCCGGCACCTTCAGTTCTGTATTTCTTCTCCAAGGATTCCCACAGTTCCTTGGCAGTTTTTATGTCACAGTAGACACTATAGAGTGTATCGGAAAGTCCTCCAATAATGTGATTTCTGCACAGATAATCACCACTCAACCACTGATCGTAGAAGATCCTCTCTTGTTGGCTTGCACTTGCCTCAGGTTGTGTAGGTTTCGTTTCGGTTAGAAACCTATTCATTCCAAGCATGGTTAGGTAAAATTGCATCTTACTTTGCCATCGCTTGAATTCAGTCCCGGAGAATTTTTCCGGCTTTTCTCCTTGTACGACCATTGGCCTCGGCCCGGGTGCGGAGAAGGTAAACATCGGATCCCTAGTGGGGTTCTGGAAAGCAGGAAACGGTTCAAGCGGATTGCTTCTGTTCCTAGCTCTTTCCGCATGACCACTCGGTTTTCCTTGTGATTTCATGTCGGAGTTGTGCGACTCTGAACGATCAGAAGACGCTCCGTTATTAGCATCGTTGCCAATATTTTCAGTACCATGTACTGCATCCGTATTAACGGGATCGACATCCATGTTATCATTCATCTTTGATACTGCAGTGAATTATTTAAATTAATTAAGTCCGAAAAATTAATTTAGTTCGAAAATATTAATTATATATTTTGTTCTGCGATTGTTGGAAACTGCTTACGCCGTGTAAACTGCAATATCAAAAATATCAGAATAACAGATAACACAAAGAATACCTCAAATGAGTCGAGTCAAGGGAATCTCTTTTCCCGCAGAACAGAATACGCCCAGGATAGTGCTCGACTGTTACGGCGTTCCGTTCCCAAAGGTAAAACGACTTTCACTTCCTACACAGTAGCACCACTGTATAAGAAGTATCGGCGAACGTACTTAGATACGAACTGAACACTCTTCGGATATGAATCCGTCACAAGAAAGAACAGTGTAAGGCTTTCGGGAGCTCAGTACACTGTGTAGGGACGAGAGGAGAGTAGAAGGTTGAGGGGCGAATTTCAGCGTAGGATGTATGAGGGAAGAGTCTAACAAGAGTTCATCAAATGTACATTAATTGTCAAGTAGCAACTACAAAGTATCTTTGTCAGCAAATTAAAGGTACGTATTTTGTAATTTACTCAACAACAAAAAAGCAATATCCAAAACCAATTATTTTCTAATTCATCGTGACATAGAAAATAAACGCATATTCTCCAATTTTTCATCGTTAATGTATAATTTAATTGAAACATGAGATATTGGTGGTCCACTGAAACCCATTGCCTATTATATTCGAAAATATGTTGTATTGTTTAATTCCAAGGTAGGGCAATATATCACATGGTGAAGAGACAAATATAAATGTACTTGAATAGACCAGAAAAATACATTACTAATCATACGCATCAATCATTTGAGGTGAACTTCAATTCTAGCTTCCGATTTAAGTAAGACGTACAGTTATGAATAACAATATATGACATAATTAATTTGCTTCATTAATATTATTCAAGTTATATAATATTAATCCTTATCACATGCATGTCTTGTTGCTATTGGTTTGATTTATTTCTCAACGCAAAATACACGTAACTCGATATTTCATCAACTGCCATTGCAAATCTTGCTTTCACGTCTTAATTTTAATGCATGTTAGTTTCCCCCTTGAGAGAAAAAAAAACTTTATTTATTTTCACCAACCAAATGGTTTTTTTTTTTTTTTTTTAACTTATATACACAAGCATCAAATATCACAAATTCCATTACTTGGACACCATTTCTTGTTAAACTTAGGCAAGCAGAAATCGATCGGACAACATATTCTTAACACTTGTTATAAATATTTAAAATAATAAAACTGGAGATGGTTAGTGATTGTCAGTTTATGTCACTCGAATGGAGTTGGATTCCCCATACAGGGAGCTAGGGAGGGTCCAACTCACAATACACATTATATGTATTAACGACACTTATATAAAATATTTCAAATATAAAATATATTTAAGTTAATTTTTAAAATTAGTAGGTTGCAAGCAAGATATCTAGGCCGTCCAACTTTTTTGTGGGTCGCAAGCGAGCTAGATCAATGTTTTTATATTTTTGGAGGAGTTCTCTAATCATTGAAATCTCTTGTTTTTAGAAGAGATTTTGGATAGTGAAATTTATTTATATTTTTGGAAGAGATCATCGTGGATGATGATTTATTTTCACTGCCGGCTGGGGCAACCTTTCGATCTAGGCCTGACTGAACATTTATGAGAAAAGCCCTAGAAAAAAAAGTACCAGATCGTTTCGAAAGGCGCTTGCTTTGGTTAGTTTCCTTCAGCAGCTCGCGAACTTCTGTCAGAGGTGATTAGTCTCCTTACGTGGCGGCAGGGTCGTCATGAGTAATAAGCGTCGACCGTTGAATACCTAAAGATTTTTAAAGACTTTTTAAAATACATATTGAATACCTCAAAAATTTTAAAGACTTTTGAAAATTCGAATTGAATACCTCCAAACTTTAAAAGTCCAAAAAAATCCTACATAATCTACAACCAATACACCCCCCTAAACCTTATAATTTTGATCATGTAATCAGACAATACTTGAAAACGATTTTTTTTTTTTCAGTTAAATATAATCCACATTGACCACATGAAAATATTTGTTCCAATTTTTTTTTGTTAACTACATTTCATTTTTGTATTTTTCCTAATCTTGAAGATTCACGGAGATCTTTCCTTTATACAATAGAATATTGGGGCACTATGTTACCTTGAAAAGAAGAAAATGAATTATCCAAATAACTTGCTCACATGTAGCACATCAAGTTTCAAAGCTGTTTCACTGAGAATTTTGAGAAATATTAGTAATGAAAGAATTATAAGAAAGCCGGATCGGAAATAATACGTACGTACCATACCATTGAAAAAAAATCATCTAATCTAAAAGTTTGAACTTGTGTAAAATTAATTTCATTTATATTAATTCTTTAACAATCAGTATTTATAAATGAGTATCACTTATAAAAATTCGAATTCATATGAACTCTTTTTTTTTTTTCCGGTTGATATTGTTTAAAAAATATTTAATTTATAAACAATGACACGTCATATACACACTACAAAAAAAGGTCGTTTTAGAGACGGATTTTCCGTCAGCCGCCGAGGTTACCGACGGAAATGCCGACGGAAAGTCGGCCGTCCCCTTTCTCGGCGTCCGCTTTTTTTGCCGACGGATTTTTGAATTCCGTCGGAAATGCCGACGGAAATGTCCGTCGGTATTCCGGACAACCCGTTTAACAAACCGGGTCAACATTCCGTCGGTAATTCCGTCGGAAAGAATGAATTAAAATAATTATAAAAGAAATTAGAATGAATTAAAATAATTATAAAAGAAATTAATTTTTGAATAAATTGATTTCGAAATTCACATATGGACGGAACATCCGTCGGCATTTGACCGACGGAATATCCGTCGGCAATTTACCGACGGAATATCCGTCAGTAAAACAAAATATTAATAAAAAAAATATTGGTGGCCGGGGAGGCCCCGACCAGAATTTCATTTTCCGACCAGAATTACATTTTCCGAGAGGTTGGAAATGTGAAGAAATTTCGTAAAAAATGTCATTATGTAAAAATTAAAATATTATGTAATGAAACAATAATATTACATGAAATATTATGTTGGGAATGTGAAGAAATTGGCATTGTTTTTATTACATTCAAAAAGTATTCTTCAATTCATCCACCTGCACCAGTAGTACAATCACATTCCTTGAAAAATACACAAATATAAGATTCATAAAAACTAATGTATGCAGTTTGTAAGATGGTTTATACACCTCAAACTTCTAGAATTTATTTAAAATATCAAAACTCCTTGAAAAATTATGAAATTGAAACTGTAAGAGCTCCTTGAAGTTTTTAAAGTGTATAAAATACTAACTTTGAGCATTTTTATAAAATACTAAAACATGTTAGAAAATTATGAATTTTAAAAAGTTGGTACATCTTGAAGTATAGAACACATAAAAATTTTGTATCATACAATTTGGGTGCCAGAAAATATTGTTTTGGTTCATTTTCGAAAATAACAGTAGCTAGCTTTTAATTTCAGCTTGAGCAGTTTTGGAAAAGGATTTTATAAAATTATTTATAATAATCAATAAATCATGAAATAAATATAAGTGGTTCATAACTTGATGTAGTATTTTAATATAAATTTTATAAAAATTGATTTGGAGCCTATTCTTGCCAGAAAATTCTTCAAGTAAACAACCAAAAAATTAAAAAAAAAAAATCGATCTTGAAGTTCAAAATTTTTCAATCTAAACTCAAAATCACTTACGTCGGAGTCGGAGTCAGCCCACTTATTAAAACGCCGGAGAAGCAAGAATGGGCGGCGGCCATGCTTCACGGTTAGAGTGCCGAGGGTGGCGGGAATAGGGCCGAGGGTTGTCGCCGATTCTGAGAATTTTGGGGTGGTGGAGGGAGGCGAGGTGGGGGGGAATGCGGCCGAAGAGTTGGTTGGAGAAGAGGAGTTGGTTGGAGAAGAGGAGGGAGGCGAGGTGGGGGGAATCGAATGGGGAGGAAAGTTTGTGAAAGAAAACCCTAGGTTGAGGTTTTATATATGGGCATATTTACAAATACCGACGGATATTCCGTCGGTATTTATCAAATGGTGAATGTCGACGGACATATATAAATGCCGACGGATAATCCGTCGGTATTTTTCAAAAAGTAAACACTGACGGAAATTAATTCCGTCAGCATTTTGGCGATTTTTTTTATTTTTTTTTTAAATAATTCAATTTTTTCTATATACTAGACCTACTAAATTACCAAAATATTTTTTAAAAAAATCACAAAATTCATTTCTTCCACATATATTAATATATATATTGGTTGTGACTTATATTTATAGTAAATAATTAATAATTTGTACCTAAATGATAAATAATTAATTAACTTTTATAAAATAAGAAATAAATACATTACATTAATTGAATTAATTTTCATCTTCATCGTCTTCATCCTCCTCTTCGTCCTTATCCTCCTCCTCATCATCATCATCTTCCTCATCCTCCTCCTCATCTTCATCTTCTGCATTCTCCTCTTCATCCTCATCTTCATTCTCCTCTTCATCCTCTTCTTCATCCCCCTCCTCTTCACCTTCAATTTCGATTAATTGGGGATTTGCAGCCGTCAAGGGTACAGAAAGATTGAAATCTCCCGTAAAGACTTCAGTTGGAGTCTCTATTTGTTCTGTTTGAAATGGAGATTCATCTTCAGTATTTTTGTCCTTTTTAGGGACTTCTACCATTGACCTTGCCTTTACTTTGCAAACAGCGTGCCATTCATAACCACGTGGAGCTCCCGGATATGTGCAGTAGTATACTTGAGATACTTGATGGGCAAATACAAATGGATCATCCCCAACATACGTCCTTTTCGAACTAACATCAACGAGCTTGTACTCTGGGTGAATTCTTGTTCCTAGATGGCCTGAATCAAACCAATGACACTTGATCAACACTACAGACTTTGCTGGATATCCTGGATATTCTACTTCGACGACTTCCCGTAACACCCCAAAGTAATCACTTGCATCTGCATTGTAATTCGCACTGCTAACGCAGACGCCACTGTTGGTAGTTGCCTTTGTCGATGCATACCCAGACGTATGAAATCTGTAGCCCTTCACAATATAACCGTTGTAAGTCTTTACACGACGTAGTGGTCCCTTGCTGAGATCTCGTAAGAATCGACTGTCTAGAGCGTTATCCTGTCCCTATACGGCTCAATTCAAAATTAATTAATATAAATATGCTTCTTGTTGATAGATTCCATCAGTTGTTCTACCTCGTTACTAGTGCCAACATGATCGAAATTTGCTTCTTGTTGATAGATTTCATCAGTGTAATAGTAAAACACTTCATCAAATCTATAAGGCCAACGTGTTTCGCCATGACTAGTCCAATTATAATAATTATCAACGAAACCATTCTTCACAATATGTACTAGGACCTCATCAATCTCTTTATATTGCTTATTCTGACATTTCTTAGCATTACACGGACACCTAATGCAATTTCCACTCATGTAATGTGGCTGGCTTTTTGCATATTCAACAAATAACACGAGTTCATTATAAAATTCCACATTCACATTTCCTCTAATCATTCTAGGAGTACAATACATCCAACGACGGTCAGGCAAATCCATCTGCTAAACATTTAAGTGGAGCAACACATTACTAAACTAAACTTATAATAAATTCAAACAAAACTTATGATATATATATAAAACATGTAATTACATTATATTGAATTTTATATATAGAGTAAATTAAAAATGGTAGAAAATGTACCGTAATTTGATGTTTCTGAATACCCGAGCATGAGCATAAAAAATTAGGCAGTAGAAAGTTTTAGTGTAAATTTGCAATACGAAAGTGAAGTGGAAAAAAATTAGTTTTAGGGTAATATTTCCCGACGGAAATGCCGACGGACTTATCTTTCCGTCGGCATTTCACCCGCCCAGATTTCCGTCGGTCAAGATAAATGCCGACGGATTATCCGTCGGCACTTATCAAATGGTGAATTCCGACGGAAAGTTAATTCCGTCGGCATTTCACCCGCCCAAATGTCGTCAGTAAACATAAATGCCGACGGAATATCCGTCGGCATTTATCAAATTCCGAATTCCGACGGAAAATATATTCCGTCGGCATTTGGCGTGATTTTTTTTTTTGTTAAATATATGTTTGCATCTACCACCTTCAAGTGGTTTGGTTGCATCTACCACCTTCAAGTGGTTTGGTTAAATATATGTATAATGCACTCTATATGAGGCTATTTTAATTTGTACTAAAATTCACTTCCACCTTCAAGTGGTTTAAATCTATATCTAGAATGCACTCTAAATGAGATTATTTTGTACTCAATGAAACAAATGAATGCACCCTATTTTCATCTATACACCAATAAACTACACAAATAAACTGCAATATATAGTTCAACATATATTTCAACATAAACATAAATATATACATAAAGATAAATAAGTTAAACAGAAAATTAAATAAGTTCAACAGAAAAATAAATTAGTTCAACACAAAATTAAATTGTTCAAATTGTTCAACCAGGATAGTTGCCAGGATAGTTGCCAGTGCCCGGAAAGTTAAAAAATTGTTCCACATCCTCATTCAAGTTGACGTCGCCACCGTCGGCCTGACCTGCATCTTGACCTGCAGCTTGATCTGGAGCTGGACCTGGAGCTGGAGCTGGCGGTGGTTGCCCCATCGTCTGTTGATAGATGGCCTCGATCTGCTCAGCAGACATCCCCAACGTCCGACCCGCATTGGTACTCCAGAGGCGGAAGTAGTTCTCGAACGTTGCCATGACGTTCGGATCCGGGACGGCAGTGGAGGATACGGACGGCTGCGATGCACTCCGGGCCGACCGACCACTTGGTGTCCTCACGGCGTTGCTCATCCCACCAAGGCCAAGGACCCTTCCCTTGGAGGTCGGGGCAACGTCAAGGTAACACTGGTCCACGTCAACAGCCGGAGGGGTACCGCTGCTTCCGGATTCAGCAGTAGTCGTGGCGGCTTGCGTCTCGGCCTCTTCAATCCTCTGTCGGACGCTCAACTACATAATTAAAAAATTAAAATTAATTTAATTATCTATATATATATATAATGTAATTAATACATAAATTTAATTAAACTTACGTGGAGGTCAGTAGTGCGCCCGTAGGTGGACGTCTGTGTATCGACATTAAACGGATGAAGAAGACTCATCCGATCCAAGTGGGTGTGTGGACGTCCAGTCTCCCGCTCCTATTACGTATCAAATAAACATATACAAATTAATTTAGATAACTAATATAAAATAATTAACTATAATTATTTAATTTTTAAAAATTAATGAAAACTTACGATAGCAAGTGATTGCTCGAGGACGGACCGAGCTCCCCCCCGATGCACTGCCATCCCGCCTCCAACGTCGGTTCTGCGGTTGGCCCGAGCTTTGTCACACTTCTCTTGGTAAGCCGGGTCCGACCACTTCTCAACCAACGACTCCCACAGGTCAACACCATCCTCTACCCCCAGAACAAAATTTACGTCTTTATCACGCCAGGCCGTTCTCCAGTCGTACATCATGTTCGTGTACCGACTAGAACAAACACCGTACCACTTCTCGTAAATATCGGCGTCCGAGTAGATCGCCGTATCCCAACGGGCCTTTTTCTATACAAATATTCAACATATTTATCAAATAATATGAATAATTAGTTATTTAATAAACTTTAATTATTGTAATTATATACTTGGAACTCCTGGAAGTATTCATCCTTTTTAGGTTATGGCACCGTCAACCAAGTGATAGCACCCTTAGAAATCTTGCACTTCTTAAAGGATTGTGTGCACATCCTGGACACCTCATTACCGGGCACCAACCTGTAAAATTATTAACAAATTTATAAACTAACACATTATAAATAAATAAATAAATAAATAAAGTTAATCGTTATTGAATACTGTTAAACATTAGAATTATTGACTTACGCTCCTGAAACGATTTCAATGGGTTTCCTTTTGTCTCGAACAGGATGCTGACGAGAAGAGGATGATGAACCAACCGACATCGTAGTCGGCGGCGACGGCGACACTGCCACAGGAGGAGGAGGAGGAGCCATCTCAGGTACTGATTCATCCCGAGACCTCCTTGAACGACGTGAAAAAAATGACGACATACGTGAACCAGAACCCTGATTCGGTACTTGTTCACTCATCTGTTTCAATCAATAAAAAATACATAATTTTACTAATTATCAATTTAATGAACATATTGCTAATTTAAAATATTTACTAATATAGCATATTCCTAATTTAATCAATTCCTAATTTAATCAACATATTCCTAATTTAAATCAAAACAATATATATATAACTTAATTACAACGCGATACCACCGTCGAACCATCTAATTAACTAATAATTTAAACAATTGATTGAAACATGCATCACCTACATTAAAAATATTTCTAAATTAACATATTTCTAAATTAACAAATCTAAACATAATTAAAATAATACTTTTCTAATTAGAGTTTTCTAATTATCAATTTAATGAACATATTCCTAATTTAATTTTTTTACTAATATAGCATATTCCTAATTTAATTAATCAACATATTCCTAATTTAATCAACAATAACCTAATTTAATTATTATTTTTCTAATTATTATTTTTCTACCTAACTTAATCAATAATAAAAAATTGAACATATATATTCCTAAATTAACAAACCTAAAACTAATTAAAATAATAATTTTCTAATTGGGTCAATAATTATCAATTTAATGAACATATTCCTAATTTAATATTTTTACTAATATAGCGTATTCCTAATTTAATCAACATATTCCTAATTACAACGTGATCCAACGGTCGAACCACTATATCAAAACTAATTTAAACAATTGATTGAAACATGCACTACCTACATTAAAAATATTCTATATCAAAATTACACCATTAAATTAAACTAGTAATTAACTATATAACAATTAATTAATGTATACATATAACAATTAATTAATTAATTAACCTTAAAAAAACTACTCTATCAAAATTATTCTTAATCAACAAATTAAATTAACTAACATACGTACTAACATGATCATAATATTTTAACAACTAACTAAATCAATATAACATGCAAATCAACATTAAATTATTCATATTTACATATATCCATGCATAAACATATATAAGTATTAAAACTAAGTAATAGAACTAATTAAGAAAACGTACCGTATCAATGTAATCGGAGAAATTTGCTTCAATAGCCTCGTCCTCGTCTTCGTCTTCCCCACCGAATCCTCACTCACGCACGCCCCTTTTTTTTTTCTAAAACGAATTCTCATCTGAAGGCCCTTATATATATAAAAAAAATATATATATATTACCGACGGATATTCCGTCGGCATTTCCCTCGGTAACCGCCGACTTTAATGCCAACGGTTACCTTATTGGAAAACGAGGCGGTGCGAAATCAACGTGTCATTTACCGACGGATAATCCGTCGGCATTTCCGTCAGCATACATATTTCAAAAAATCCGTCAGCATTTTCCCTCGGTAAATGCTGACGGAACGGAAATCCGTCAGCATTGATTTTGACTTTTCAATCCGTCGACATTCCGTCAGCATATCCGTCGGAAATGCCGACGGAGTATAATCCGTCGGCATTTGTCCGTCCCTATAACGCGCGTTTTTTGTAGTGACACAATAGTGATATTTTTATATATTTAACCATTAAAAAAAATTATGGTTCATAAAAGTTTTTTTTCCATTATAAATCACGTTTAAATTTATTTAGAGAACAAAGACAATGTCGTTCTCTCCAAAATTTTGACTTAATAAGAGGTCAATATATATTAGTCACAAATTAAAGATTCAATTTTTTGTAAGATTTTGTCATTAATTTTTTAATTGAATTTGATTCAATTGTCATTAATTTTGCAATGTAAAATTATGTTTGTCGTGCTAGACGATGTGTACATAATTACCCTTAAAATCACATCATCTTAACTTTTGTACCCATCGCACTCAATAACCAAAACTACACCTGACTAAACAAAATCATGGATCTAACTATGCTTCCAATTTTATCAACAAAAAAAAAACTATGCTTCCAAAAAAACTCATGGATCTATTGTTAATTTTAATTTTTTTAGCAAAAATAGTTTATAACGGTAAACAAAGTAATAGAAATTGAAGGCACAGTTGGTGCTCAATCAACAAACCAATTAGTGAAGATAAAGGCACCCGTGATTCCCCTTTCACAGTTTCATTTTTTGTTTTCATTCTCAACCTCTGTCCTTCACACTCACGTGTGTCGTTTCGTTCTGCTTTCTAAAATTAGGAATAAGTTCTTTATAGATCCAAATATTGAACTTAATTCCCATCAAAATTAAATAATTGAATATCATATGTAGTTTTGTGTGAAACGATTTTATAGATGAGACAGATTTTTCTTTAGTATTTTAGTTACTATATTATAGTTAAACTGTTAGATAGTAATAATATAGTAAATGAACGTCTCGTCACATGTATGATATTATGTCACAAGTTGCAAGTTGTTACTTAATCAAAAAATTCTTACCTTAAACTCCAATACATTCACCATTGATGTTGATCGACACCCACCATTAAGATGGTTTTATGGTTGAAGCTCAAGAATTGACCTGACACATTCTTCTCTCACCATCAAAATGGTTTTATTGTTAGATGCTCCTTCTAATTCTAAAAGGGCCTGTGGGTTTCAAGAATTCTTCAAAGAAAAAACAATGTTCCATTTCATGCTAGTTGCAATACTTTTTGTATCTCAATTCCATGTATTCGTTATGTGCAACAAAGTGTGCACCAATCAGGTGACGTCACACACACTGAGATACGAGCTTCTTTCATCCAAGAACGAGACATGGAAGCAAGAAATGATGTCACATTACTATCACGTGACACCCACCGATGATTCCACGTGGTACAGTTTGTTTCCGAGGAAGATGTTAAGGGAAGAAGATGAACACGAGTGGGCCATGATGTATAGAAAGATCAAGAACTCTGATCATGGGGTTAAAGGCTTGTTGAAGGAAATTTCGTTGAACGATGTGAGGCTTGATCCAAATTCAATCCACGGTGAAGCTCAGCAGACCAATTTAGAGTACTTATTGATGTTGGATGTTGATAGATTGGTATGGAGTTTCCGAAAAACTGCAGGTTTGGACACTCCCGGTGACCCTTACGGCGGTTGGGAGAGTCCAAACATGGAGCTTCGTGGTCACTTTGTCGGTACGTTGTTATAGTGGAACATGAAAAATGACACAGAGTAGTTATTGATAGTTTTTGATGAATTGTTGTTTATATGTATATATTGAAGGGCATTACTTGAGTGCCTCAGCACAAATGTGGGCAAGCACTCACAATGAAAGCCTGAAAGCTAAAATGAGTGCTGTAGTCTCTATTTTATCATCCTGTCAGGAAAAAATGGGAACAGGCTATCTTTCAGCTTTCCCATCAGAGTTTTTCGACCGTTTTGAAGCCGTAACGCCCGTTTGGGCGCCTTATTACACGATTCACAAGGTATGTATAATGCTTTATGTGTAATTCTTCTAGAAGGGGTAAAATGATGGTTTATTTCAAACTTGAATAGATATTAGCAGGGCTTGTGGATCAGTATACTCTGTGTGGTGATGATCGAGCTTTGAACATGACGAATTGGATGGTCGATTACTTCTACGATCGCGTGCAAAGCGTGATCGCAAAGCACACGATCGAAAGGCATTGGGCGTCGTTGAATGAAGAAAGTGGAGGCATGAATGATGTCCTTTACAAATTATACTCTATAACGGTGTGTTTCATTGATTAATCATTTGTTTTAACTTTCCAATACTTTTATTGTGAGACAATAATACTTATTGGTAAAAATGTTTGTTGCAGGGTAATCAGAAGCACTTGACATTAGCCCATCTATTTGATAAACCATGCTTTCTTGGATTGCTAGCTGTTAAGGTATCACATATAATACTAACAAATTTGAATTATAATTCTCATTTGATCTTTTTTTGTTTTGTTTATAATTAAATAATTACGCATTGTGACAGGCTGATGACATATCTGGTTTTCATTCCAACACTCACATTCCGATCATTGTTGGAGCTCAAATGCGGTATGAAGTTACAGGCGACCCAGTGTACAAGGTATTAATCATGTCTTGTGTTAAATTAGAGGAATGAGGGTGAAATTGTGTTTGATTTTGTTTATGAAACTTGGATTGTCAGGAAATAGGAACAAACTTCATGGATATAATCAACTCTTCTCACAGTTACGCCACTGGAGGAACATCAGTCGGCGAGTTTTGGTAATTTGACATTTGATTTGTTTTGTTTTTTTTAATACTAGTATTTAATTAGTTATATGTATGTAAATACTACAGGAGCGACCCAAAGCGTCTAGCCGAAACACTACAGACTGAGAATGAAGAATCTTGCACAACTTATAACATGCTCAAGGTATTTATCTTAATTAATTATTTTGATTCTCTACTGACAGTAATTTAAACTTTAAAGAGATGGAGTAGGTTTTGTCAAGTAGCTTCTTTTGTTCACGGGATTCATATATTATTACTACAGGTTTCGCGGCACTTGTTTAGATGGACAAAGGATATGGCATATGCAGATTATTACGAACGAGCTTTGACTAATGGTGTGCTCAGCATCCAAAGAGGAAAACAGCCTGGAGTGATGATTTACATGCTTCCTCTACTCCGCGGTGGGTCCAAGGCCATAAGTTACCATGGATGGGGGACCCAGTTTGATTCTTTTTGGTGCTGCTATGGCACTGGTATGTATGACTATCACCCCATATATAATAATATTTCCAATAACTTCTTTTAAGCATACCGACAAAAACTTGTATGACCTTTTAGTGATTTTGATGGGAATAACACATAAAATCAACAATTTTTCATATGTCTCGTATAAGGTCATCTTATGTAAATTTCCATTGTTTTTTTGTGGTGGTAATAGGAATTGAATCATTCTCAAAATTGGGAGATTCAATTTACTTTGAAGAGGGAGGAAACAATCATCCTGCTCTATACATCATTCAATACATAAGTAGCTCACTCAACTGGAGGTCAGCAGGGAATATAAACCTGATGCAACAAGTGGAACAAGTTGTTTCAGGGGACCCACGTCTTCGAGTTGCCATCACATTTCCCTCTAATCAGGTATACATACTCACCATACATTTCTCTATTAATTACATTTATGATGAGAGAATTTATTAATTTTTGTTTTGTAGCAGACAACTGCAGGTGGAACCACATCTACTTTGAATTTAAGAATTCCAGTATGGACACATGCCGATGGTGCAAAAGCAACTCTAAATGACCGTCAATTACCCCTCCCAAATCCGGGTACATAAACATTACAGATTACAAAACTAATACTACCCAGTTCCTGAAAAGTTTGCATAGTCACTTTCACCATATACACTCTTTATACAATTTTTTTTTTTTGAGTTCATCATAAACTCAATTAAACTACTTTATTTACTTTATATATAAAAGTTTACAAAATTACCTCAAATATTTTAATTATTACACTTTTTTCTTAAACTCTGTTTCAACAAGTGCAGCCCTTGTCAAATTATTAAAAAAAGGAAAACTACTACTAATTTAATCTGTTGATGCAGGCAATTTTGTATCAGTCACCAAATCGTGGACCCCTGCCGACAAAATTACTCTTGATCTTCCAATAAGTATAAGAACAGAGAGGATTAAAGGTATTACTAATTATATCTTACCACTAAATTTTAATTCACCAATGCTAACATAATTTTAATTAATTATTAGATGATCGGGCAGAATACGCTTCCCTGCAAGCGATATTCTACGGGCCTTACCTCCTGGCCGGGCTTTCCGACGGTGATTGGGACATCAACGCAAACTCCGATTGGATAACTCCAATTCCATTTCATGACTACAATTCTCACTTAATTTCTCTATCCCAACAATCTAAATACGCGCTCACAAGCTCCAACTACTCAATCAAAATGGAAAAGCTTCCTCAACTCGGAACCAACTCTGCCGCAGCCTCATCGTTCCGACTAATCTTGAAAGAGCCCGGAAACTTCTCGGAGCCCGAGGACGCAATTGGCAAGTTAGTGATGATGGAGCCATTCCATTTACCAGGAATGGTCATTCAACACTACGATGAAGGAAAGAATCTTGGCCTGGCTTCGGAGGGTAGTGGCGTCATTTTCCGCGTGGTGTCCGGATTGGACGGACAAGATTCAACAGTGTCGTTGGAATCAGGGGATAACAGGGGTTGCTTTATTTACAGCAGCGGCGCCGCCGTGAAGCTCGGCTGCAGTTCAAATGAAGAAGGGTTTGAAGAAGCTGCAAGCTTCAAAGTGCAGAAAGGGTTGAGTGAGTATCATCCGATCAGCTTTGTTGCAAAAGGGGTTCGTAGAAATTTCCTCCTGTCTCCGTTGCTCAGCCTCAGAGATGAATCTTATACTGTTTACTTTAATATGCATTCATAGATTATTAGATAATTGGAGTACATTACATGATATTCATATCTCAAACACAATGCTTCACTCAAATGGAATTACACCCTATCTTTAACGTTATTACTAATACTATATTATTATATCATACATATATGGCACTACTTGTGAAGGATTCAAGGGTTTGTATTTTCCCCAATACATAGGTTGAATATTGATTAAATATTCTTATAAATTCAGCCATCAAAAATATATATTAAGTTGAAATTCCCAAAAATATTCAGAGACTCCCATATGTAACAGCTTACCACTACAAGTTAGAAATATTTCAATAATTTTCGGATATTCTATCTGGGCCTTAACCTCTTCATCACACTTGTCTTTGTACTTGTTGGGCTTTTAGATATATTTTTGGGCTTCCATGTACACTCTTTTAGCATTGAGCGCGGCTAAAGGCACCCGGATTTCCTATGAGTACACCCACCGGATTTTTTTTTTAAAAGAAGGGGTACGCGAAATGACATTTGTACCCTTATTGCAATTTTTATAAAAAATGGACGGATGAGTGCACCCATCCATTACATTTCACATCGATTCATCGTTCTCACCCAAAATCACCATCGAAAATCATAAAAACTCAAATTTTCAACAACAAACATAAAATCTTATGTTCGAAAATTTTACCCAAAAATTGTTGAGATGTCCGAAATTTTTTAACGAACTAACTCAATATGTTCGAAAAAAATTTCAAAACAAATTAAATTTGTCCGAAAAAAAAATCGAACAATTTGTTCGAAATTTTTTCCAAAACAAAGTAAATATGTTCGAAAAACAAAGATTGTTCGAAAAAAAGTTCAAAACAAAATCAAAATGTTCGAAAATTTTACATGAACAAACATATGTTTGTTCGAAAATTTCTACCAAACAAACAGAAATTGTTCGAAAGAAATTCCCGAACAACATACAAAACCCTAAATTTAACCCTAATTTTGAGAAACCTAATTTTCAACTTACCTTAAGCGGCGCGGCGGCGGCGAGAGGCACGAATTGAGGGAGGCCGGCCGCGAACGACTACGAGGGGGGAGGAACTCGCGGCCGCAACGGCCGCGAAGGGGAGGGGCGGTGGCGGACGATGAGAGGGCGGCGTGATTTTTTTTTAAATCGTCTTCACGCGTCGCCGGCGACGCAGGTGTGAGGGGAGGGAAAGGCAGCGACACCGGCGACGCAGGTGATGGGCAGCCGGGCGGTGAAGCGGAGGGGAGGGATGCGCAGTGGGCGGCGCGGGCCGCCACGACGAGTCGGAGAGATGGGCGGCACTGCTGCATCGCGGTGACGGAGGGAAGAGGGTGCGCACGCCGCGACGAGGTGGAGAGTTGGGTGGCACCGCGCCGACGTAAGGTGGGTGGCCGCGCCGTGTTGACGGAGCAAAGTGGAAGGAATGGAGGTGGGTGTTCCTGAAATTGAGAAATGAGGGAGGGAATGAATTATGTGGTTTTAGGGTTTTAATGAATAAGAGGGTAATTTTGGATTTTCCAGGTGGGTGTCCTCATCCGTTTTGTGTGTGTTCTCATCTCCTGGGTGTACTCATAGAAAATCCGGGTGCCTTTAGCCGCGCCCTTTAGCATTCTGGTTAGTGGGCTGCTGGCCCATTTTGTACTTGACCATATGGTATTTTCCACTTGCCTAAAATTGGTGAAATCAAGTTTTTCTATAATTATTTACACTTTGGTATTAGGTTAGTTCATCCGTTTTAAAAAGTTTATTGCATTTTATTTTAAATTTTATTTAAAAAAAGATTTGTCATTTTTTTTATTTTTACCATGAATTTTTCTAAATTATCCATATGTAATCCCTACAGCATCACTTTTAAATTGAAAATATATTAATAATTTATTTTTTCACTTTTTTTCAAAAGGTAAGAATGTGATAGAGAGAAAGGAGTGAAAAAAAAAAGACAAGGAAAAGAAAAAAATTAATGAAAAGTAATGTATCAAAAAATATATTTTTAAATTTTATACAAAATGACAAATATGCGATAAACTTTTTGAAACGATAGTAAATACAATATTGACCTAGTAAGTTCATGTACATCCAATATGAGACAATAATAAAATGAATAAAAGATAAAAAAACATTTTCTTTTAAAGCAAAAGATAAAAAAAAAAAAAAAAAAAAGATATGGTATAGAAATGGGAAGAAACATACAATAGTTACGTCACACTTATAACAGCAGGCAGCGGGTGCGGGTCTTAAGTCTTAACCGCCCCGTGACCGGTCCCGCCAATTCAACGCACCCACCACCATATTCCCACACGCAAACTATTATTATTAATTTTTTGTATTTTTATTTATTTATTGCAACACCCTCTACCTGTGTGACCACATTCACACTGTTTCCCTTCATTTCGGCAATCTCCCATTCTCTTACTATTTTTTTATTAAAATTTCAAATTAGGATGCCACGCGATATTCAATTATTAACCAAAGCTTCTAATCCATGAAATTTAGTTTATAAAAATCGCTTCAAATTATAAATTCGGATCAAAGTGCTTAAAGTTATGAAAAATCAAAAACATGAAAGAAAATGGATTTATCTATCAAACTCATAACTAAACCTCCTAAATCTATGTCTTACTTGTCTATGCCTTGTGTGAAATAAAGCTCGAATTTCCGGATTGAGAAATGAATTGTGCGCCAACTTGAGATAGTGGTCCAAATGCGTGTAGGATGATTATTATTTTAAAATCCATCCAACAGTTGCACATGAGCAAGAGATGGAAAGAAATAAATGTGGATTAGACCTGAAAAATACATGACATGAAAATATGAAATATAAGCCTCAATCAATTCACAACAACTAAGGGTGGTTGCCCTGATTTAAGGAAGAAAATCATGAATAATATTATTGACTCCATTCGTCGATTAACAAATTTTACCTTATCACTTAAAATATGTCAATTGGTTTGGTTTCTTTAAACTTGAAATTTCATCTTCAATATGTTGCTCTCACGTATAATTAACTCTAATTTAATGTTACATTGTTACTCTCCTCCTTAATTGAACCTTTATTTCGCCTACCAACTGTTATTAAACATGCCCAAGCATCAAATGTTCACAACTACCACACCTTGGACAACATTTCTAGGATTTTTTTTATATAAAACATGGAAATATATTATGAGTCACTCTATTTTCATCTTGTCTAAATATGTGACCCGAATTTCTTTTGGACTAGCTCCAAAATTCACGAAGCAAAAACGATATTTTGTCAGACAAAGTATTGTGTGCAATTTTCATTAATACTATTACTGTTTATAAGAATTAATATTATTACTCTAAAATAATCTAAACATTGGTGGCAAAATATAAAATAATCGAATACATTGGTGTACATTCTTGGCGCAATTGACCAGATTTCAACCTAATTCAGTATGTACATATGTTTGTAATTTTAGGGGTTCACAAGTTCTACAATTTTCGACTAATAATACTACTTCTTCCATCTATGAAAAGCTTGCATTTTTTGGTACGGAGTTTTAGAAAAAAAAAATTCCTCCGTTCCGGTGAAAGCTATTCAACTTTCTTTTTTTGTCCGTCCCAATGAAAACTACCCATTCCTTTTTTAGTAACTATTCTCCCCCACATTTCATTATACTTCTTTTCTCTCTCAATCACATTACCTCTACTTATTATATTAGTATTTCTTAACTTCCGTGTCCAGAGCTCATGGGGAGCTTTCCCAAAACGGAGGGAGTGATTATTTGAGTTTTGGAGACAATCTTATAAACTTTTATATATAAATTAAATAAAATAGTTGAATTAAGTGTACGGTGGATCCAAAAGTAATGACGTGAAGGGTAAATATGTTTATATTGTGAGATGAGTATGAAAACTTTTCAAAAATGATGGAGAGAGTAAAATTTTTCACGATTGTTAGTGGGTTCTTCCATCAAGAATTTTGGACATAGAAAACTTGTTAGAGGGTTTAACCGTTTAAACACAAGAATGGTGGGGACACTATATATATATTTTTTAAAAGGGTGAATTTAAAAAAATAAAATCTGCAAATGAAATCCAAATAAATGCTCAAAACTAACTAGTACAGGCTGATAATGCAGGAACTTAAATGCTCACATGTAGCACATCAAGTCTGGAAGCTGGAAATATTGATAAAAATTAGTTCTAACGGGATTAATTCAAATAATTTTTAAACATTTAATATATGCTCAATTAGTAGCAGAAAGCAAGTTCATTCGTAGCTGTCTTTGAAATTATTATTTAGTAAACTCAAACATGACAGTAAGTCCACGAAAATAAACACCAGGAAATTAAACAGTGATAACACATTACTGAAGATTTTATAAAAATAATTTTTGCAATTTGATACAAATTTTGTAGTGCAAAAACTGTGTCATCTAGTTGAGACTAATTTCTCTTTGAAGAATGAAAAATATCAAACATAATAATAATCTAAACATTGGTGGCAAAGGATGAATGCACAACTTTGTTTGGCTTTCTCAAAAACCAAAGAAGAGTCCTCCTTGCAAATGATGGAGGATTTGCCTGAGAATCCAAACTATTACAGCTCTGATTTTCTTCATCCACACCAATTTCACTCCCTCCATTCTCCCACCTTCTCATATCGATTTCCGACGCCGTCCTCCTCGTATTCTTCCCCTTCACCTCATCGGCACCCACCGCGTTCCGATGAGTCGGGAAACGAAACGAAAAGGCCCGTCTCGACGACTCCATCGAAGCAGCAGCATCTTTCTTCCCCCTTAACCAAATTTTTGACACAGAAAAACTCTCCCTTTTACTTCTCCCAATAGACTTTGAGCCTAAACTTCCATCACTACAAATCTTAAATGCATCAAAGCCATTGAATTCCCTCCTTGAATCACACCCACATTCAGACATTGCTTGTCTATGCCCTGGTGTCAAAGGAAGTAGAGGGGTTTTCTTGGTTCTTGATTGTTTCTTGATAATAGGGGTAATAATGGGAACTAACAAAGATGAATTGTCACTCATTACATAAGCAAATGAACCCATTGAAAAACATCTCCTTGCATCAGCATTAGTCTCACTACTGCCTTCACCTACCTCATCAACATTCTTGAATTTCCCCAATTTTACAGACACAACTTTCTCCACTTTCTTCTTACTACTACTTTCATCATCTTTAGGCTGAATTTCACCAGATTTCTCTACACTAATTGCAGCATCACTCAGATTAGAATTCACCCTCCCAATCTCCCTAGAACTCTCACTACTCCCAGATTCAAGAACAAGAACTATAGGAGAACAATGGGTATTTGGTGAAAAGTCTTGAAGCAAACTAGCTCTACAAATAGGGCAAGTTGAGTGAGACAAAAGCCAAGTATCAATACAATCCATGTGAAAAGCATGGCTACATTTAGGCAAAAGCCTGAGCTTATCTTCAGCCTCAAATTCACACAAACACACAGCACAATCAAAGGGATCTTTAACACCTATAATGGCTTTGTAGTTGAAAACAGGGAGAGTGTCAATGAAAGATTGGTCAACACCAGCATCATGTAAAGTGAAAAGCTGCTGCAACTGGCCTTGAAGGGCAGTTACATTGTCCATTTCATCAGGATCCCTATTAGGAGGCCTCAGCAAGAATCTAACTAAAAGGTGGAGTAAGCCAGAAATAAAGAAGATAATTGCAAGGATTATGATGATTAGCAGCATACTAGGGCTTACCTTGTTGTTCAAATTGAAGCCTGGAGATTGAACAGGAGGAGGAGGAGAGAGAAAGAGGAAGTATGGCTGTTGAGAAGGAGAGAGAAAGGCGCTTCCTTTCCTTTCAAGAAAAACCCAACCCATGTTTTAATCTTGGGATTTTTTTGCAAAGATTGGAGCTTTATGTTAATGGGGCTTGGTACAAGTGTCCCATTTGACTTGAATGAAAATGGAAGTGAGATAAAATGCAGGCAGCCAGATAAAAACAGGGGTTTCTGAGTTTATTTTTTAACTGGAAAGAGGAAGGTCAAATTTACAGAGAGGAAGAAAATTTAAAAAGAGAAATAAATGTGATTCAGAGACGGTGAAGATTTGAATTTTTTGGCAATAAATCTCACCAGCCGAACCCCATTATTATTGGATCTATTAGCCCAAAAAAGAATTGAACTAGCCTTAATGGTTTCCTGAATTAAGGGTTGACTTAAAAGTGCCCAATTTCATTAACCCCAAGGCGCATTTAAGTCTCCTTAATTAAAAAAATGTAATCTTGAGACAGCCCATTTTCACTGTTGTCAATTGTTTAATCTCATTGTTCATGGTGGATAGTTAATTGTTTTCCCATCTGATCACATTCTTAAGTTTCAGTGCTTCTATTCTATTCTTTTTTCTCATCTGATTATTGAAAACCCCTTTTAGTGGAAAAAAGACAAAATTACTTATGCTGAAAGTCAAAGCTAGGAAAAGGTTAAAACTTTGGGGGAGAGAGAAATTTTCTTGAAGATTTTAGGGGTCAATGTGTGAGATAGCGATGTGATATCATATGGACCCAAATTTTCACTTTCTCTGCCCTTTGTTAATGGACTCTTTCTTTTGTACTTAACTTTTTGTGCCGCCTAACTATTGGAACTAAAACCCACATACAAGCATGATCTTCTCTTCATGTCTCCTTCACTACTGTTGAATTTTCCATTTATAATTATGACCTTTGTTTAGTCTATTATTTTAATATTTTTGTTATAGTTTAGTGTACAAAGTAATAATGTTTCATTTTTCTTATTTTAGTTTTTTTTATCGATTCACAAGGTTATTACACGAGACCTATAACCCCAAATTGAATAAATGTAAGGTAGCTGAGAAAATAGCGGCTACCTAATTAATAATTAATAGTAGGTGGTTAATTATTTTTTAGAAATACTATTGTTCAATTTTATAATTTTTACTTTTTTTTTATTTCAATTTTATAATTTTCCTTTTCCACTAAAAAAAATATTACCCTAACCCATATTTTACTTGTACTTATTTCTCTCGGTTGATCTTTCACTTTTTATATAAACAATCAATTTTTCTTAAAACATGTAGTATTCAATTTAAATGAGAATTATAAAATTGGACCGAGAAGTAAGTAATAGTTTAGAAATTAAATTAAAATTATATATACTACTGTTAATTTAATTTCTCCAAAAAGAAAAAAAAAAGTAGTGATAAAATTCACCAAAATTTAAGAAGGCCAGCTTCCAGATTTCAGAATAAATGTAATGAAAATTGATTGTCTCAATATTTGAGCAGGCAACATTACTCACTGCTAAAGGTTGATGAATGCAATCGATGAGCATAGCACATTTATTGTAGTACAATGTACGTGGGGTTTAATCTTTGCTGGCAGTGTTTAATTGTTTTGCTGTCTTCTTTTACGAATTTTGAATAATAAAAAATAAAAGAGTACTCCTAGTAATAATTTTATTACTATTTTGGTACTCCATTTTAATTTGGTTTGCAAAATCTGATCATTTGGTTTCTCGATTGAGATGATTGAGATGGGACGAGCACTATACATTCATTAAGAAACAGAAACGACTATATATCAAATTATAGCGTCCTTGAATCTGATCACGATGATTTAACTTTGTTGTGAATTGAATTTGTTTGATTCAAACAATACTGTATATTAAATGGATATGAAATCTACTACCAATCAAGAATTGTTACGGCGGAGCCCGGATTAAAAAATAGACAGAGTTGGCAATGGGACGGGTAAAAACACGGACACATATGAAATCGATCCACACGGAACGGGTAAATATTCGATCAAATGGGTTACGGGGCGGGTAAATATTCTATCAACGAATACCCGTCGGATATGGAACATGTAATGAAATTGTATATTAAAAATTATATATATATATAATATTAATATAATAAATATATATATATTTAAAAAGACTTTTTAATTTCTAATTATAGTATTCATTTGGTTTTAGTTAACAAAATTCCGGTACATTTTATATGCTTATATCATAAAATGCAGATTTAGTTGAATGTTGATATGCCGTTCTTATGATGAAGTTTTAAAATTTGACCCGAATGAGACAAATTAGTACAGCTTAGTTCATTCATCCACAATTTGGTAATTGTTACATTTTCTTTATTGTTAAAAAAAAACATTTTAAATAACAGATTTTAATGTGTTATTTTATTTAAATAATAAATTTAAAAAAAAAGTGATGGCGGGGTGGGACGAGTTTACCCGTCGGGTTCGCGGGGCAGGACGGGACGGGTTTCAGCGGGTATTGAGACGCGGTGAGGCGGGACAAGAAAAAAAATACGTGTAACTTACTCACTCCAACCAGAAAAAAAATAGTGCTTCAACTTAAAAGAGTGATTTTAAATTTTGTTTTTAAATATATATAAGAAAAAAATATAATGGCTGGGTGGACTACAACCTACCCTAGCCATATCTATGATCCGCTTTTGTTGACACCGAATGTGAAAAGTGAAAAGAGTCAGAGAACAAGGATGTTTACGATCGGGTTTGATAAAAGTTTATGGAGAAGTTGGATTTCAGACTTTGAAAAATGAAGTTGAGAGTCTTTCTTGTTCATCAAAGTTTGCATGAAGCCTTGGAGGCTCAGTCTACTACGACTAAAGAATCTAGCTCTGCTCGAGCTAAAAGGGACAAAATCAACATCTTTCAAACACAAGTGTAATAGGGAGTGAACTCATTCAGTTGTTACAGAACAGTTGAGTGTGTAAACACGAGAGTTGTGATGGTTTTTGCACATTGAATGTATACTGACTCATTGTGATAATGTATTTTGGCTGCAATCTCTTGTTTGTTGATTGGAAATGAGGAGATCAGTTTTGTTTGAACCATTTATATCGCCGTGTTGTTAGATTGCATATTTCTAGATTGTTCGATAGATTTCATATTTATATCCTAATTTTACTTTTTAAAGAAATTTAATAAGAATTATATATGTGACTGTGAGGTTTGAAATAAAAAAATTATTGTGGAACATGTCTACTAACGAATTCACAATTGTCAAATATATAAAAATGAAATAATTAAAAAAATGAACAAAAAATCGATAAAAATGATAATGTGATAATTGTAATGGTTAATGCGAAATCGAAATACTCCATAATTTGAATGAATGCATTTTTTAGGGGTTCTTCAATTCTAAATATTGTCATTATCAAAACTTTATATTATTGAACAACTTCGTAATCAACAATTGGCCTTTGTTTTTATTGTACTTGCAACTATTTTTGGGAATCTTACTATATATTCTCAATATTTGTTCAAAGACTAGAAAACAAGCTTAGGAATTCTAAGTATGATTTAAAATAGAATAAATGTATAAAGAAATAAAAAGTAAATTTATTGGGATTGCATCATTTTTGTATATATTACACTAAATCAAGGATGGAGACTTCCATTCACCCTGAGCATTGTGCCTTTTCTTTGTCCCCAAACTCGTGTTTTCAGCCTAGCTACTTGTTATTTACATTTGGATCATCAAACTCACCTGAATTTGGGGCTTTCATTTCAACAAAAATGAACTAAAGGACAACAACAAGATCCTCTACAAACTTAAATTTTTTTATTCTTTCATATCAAAAGTCAAATGCAAAATTATGCAAAAATTGTTTTACATATGAGGCCATTATTGAGAGACACCGGTATTACTATTTAATCCGACCCAAATAATATGTAAACTGATTGAATTCGATTTGATTTGGTATGTCGGGTCAAATGGTTTACTTTTTATATTTATGTACATGTGAGATCTTAAAATTGTGCATGATCGTTTGAAGAAAAAATACATTATATTTGGAAAAGTATAAAAATACGAAGATATTTATATTTATTTTAATTTAACAAATAAATATATGAATTCATTTTAATATAAAATAGGAGTACTAGATAACCCTTTTTTTTTTTTAAGAATACCAGATAACTTTTGAAAAACGTTAACATTTTTTTTTTATATAGTGGAGTAATTTATTGGCAAAAATATGGCTTTTAAAACACCATAAAAACTTCAGTAAAACACCATAAAAACTCGTCATCATTACTTGGCAGATCTTATCTAACTAGTTGACCTTGGCAGAAAATATTTATTGGACATGTCATCTTATAATTATTCATCTTTGTTTTATACTCCATCCCAGAAAAAAATAGAAGACTAATTAATAATTTCTTCAAACTACTTTTTCTTAATTGCACAAAATGTTTATTCTATTTATTTACTAATGTAATTTATCCAATCACATTTAAGTTTTTTGAGTATTATTATAATAATTTGATTTAACAAATAACATTGACTTTAATTTGTGGCTAGTAGTTGAGCAAAGGAATTTGAATGGGCCCAATATAAGCTTGCGATATTAGGCTTTTCAGTATATTTACTGAATTTCTAAAATGAGTTTATATTTTCTACGAATTCAAATACTTTCACAAATCAAATTAAATAGTATGATATTCGTTTCGATTTGATTTGTTCATAACCTACATCCGAGTCACATTAAGTACAACACTAATGTTTTTTCTTTTTTTTTGGAAATTTGCAGTTTTCATATTTAAATATGCACACAATGTAAGCTTTGTCATGATGTAAATCAAACGAGGAGGTAAACTGCCAAACTGTAATATTTGTCTGTTGTAATCACCAATTTGGACAACCATCATGATGAGCTATCATTCATTTTGGACAGTAAAATTTATATGATTGTTTTCATATAAATTTTTTTGTGTCATATTTTCATTGTCTAACTTCCAAGAAAAAAATTATATATGAAATTTTATCAATTCAAAATTTGAAATTTAGTAAAATTATCAATGTGAAACCTAAAAAGATACGATTTAGAATTCACACAATTTATTATTATGTTTGATATCTTATGGAGTAATTCTTAGTTATTTAACAATTTTTTTATAAATTACTATTTCAAAAAAATGTAAATAAATAAAAACAAAAGATATAAATAATAAGATGTCAAATATGATTATGATATTTTAGAGTTTTAAATTAATCATTTCAATATTTCACGCTCCCGATTGATAGTTTGCTATTTTTAGGTAATGTTTCATATTCCTTTTTATATTTATTTATTTTAAAATGGGCGTTGACTATTTCTAATTAGTTTAGATTAATTAAGATTTAAAAAGGTAACTGCTAGTCTAGTACTACTACAGTAAGAAACCTCGCCATGGTCGAAAATTTCACTCCTATTTCCACTCGGAAAAAAATATGCTTGTATTTATATTTGAGTACACACGTGAAAGGCTGGGAAAAGCACTTTAATCTTTTCCCATTTTTAATGCAATTATTAGTATAATATAATCCCCAATTCTAGTTTGAATCAAAAAGTAAGTATATAATTTTTTTTTTAAAAATGTGAATGGTAGAGAGATGATTTTGTAAATTTTTATGAATATAATAAAATAAATAATTGAATGAATGTTAAAATAATATTCCCTCCGTTTTTTAATAAGTGTCACTTTGACTTTTTAAATAATTTTAAAATAAGTGTCATTCTAGGTTTTTTTCTTTAATTTTGACTACTTTACCCTTATTCATTTACCATATATATTGTTCATAAATAAATTCCATAAATATTGTTTATACCATAATTAATTTAGTTTGTGAATACTAGCTACATTCTTGACCACATTCTTTATAAAACAAAATTTCTATATTAAAATTAGTTATAATTAATGAAGGGTAATATAGACCACAATTTATAATCTTAATTTGTTGAAAAAAACTAAAGTGACACTTATTAAAAAGTGGAGGGAGTAATATTTTATGTAAATGTAAATATTATGAGTGTTGAATTTATGAAAGATTTTTTTTTTGGGATGAAGGTAGTAGCATGGGCCTATGAGGAAACAAAATTTAAAAAAGAAGAGCTATTATTACTGTAAAAAAAATTGAATATTGAAAATGGGCCTAAAATAACAAAATGGACCCAAATATTCTACAGTAGTTAATTAAGGGCGCGGCTAAAGGCAGCCGGATTTCCTATGAGTACATCCACCAAACATTTTTTTAATCCTTCAGAACATGTGAAATGACTCATATACCCCTAGGGTAAAATTTATGAAAAAAACGAAAGATGAGTACACCCACCCATTCTATTTCACATAATTATCTCCTCCACAACCAAAACAAACAACATTCTTAAAAAAAACTTCAAATTGAAACAAAATAAATCCAAAACAACTACTGTTCCAAAAAATTCCAAAACAAACATGTTCGAATTTTTTTTCCAAAACAAACTCAATATGTTCGAATTTTTTTTCAAAATAAACTCAATATGTTCGAAAAAAATTCCAAAACAACTCAAATTTGTCCGAAAAAAAAGATCGAACATCTTGTTCAAAATTTTTTCCAAAATAAACTCAAGTTGTTCGAAAAAAATTCCAAAACAACTCAAATTTGTCCAAAAAAAAAGATCGAACATCTTGTTCGAAATTTTTTCCAAAACAAACTCAAGTTGTTCGAAATTGTTTCCAAAACTAACACAATCTGTTCGAAAATAATTCCCGAACTACTAAAAACCCTAATTCTCCTAAAATTTCTAAACCCTAATTTCTGTAAAAATTGTAAAAAAAAAAAAAACTTACCTTTCGGCTGCTGGGTGCGATGAAGGGGGGGGGGGTTGTGGCCGCGAAGGGGAGGGGGAAGGGTTGCGGCCGCGAACGACCGCAAAGTGGAGAGGGAGGGGTGGCGTGCGCGAGGCAAGGCGGTGGCGAACGGGCGGCGGCACTGTGTGAGCGGCCGCGTGGAAGGAGGCGGTGGTCGTGGCGTGGGCAGCGCCGACGTCTTCAAGAGAGTGGAGAAAGGCGGAGGAAATGAGTGTGGGTGTACTATGTTAATTTTGAGAATGGGGAGATGATTTAGAGTTTTAATAGGACGAAGGGTATTTTTGTATTTTTCACGTGGGTGTCTTCATCCATTTGGTGGGTGTCCTCATAGGATCCTTGGGTGCCTTTAGTCGCGCCCGTTAATAAATTATGCATACAAGTGTTTACAGAGGAAAGCCCATTTAACTTTATCTTAAAAAGTTGGTTTTATGGGAAATAATATACTCCTACGTAACATATTAACAATTACGTAGTACTACTTTAGCTCAATGCCAACACAATCTTTAGGGGGATTTTTTTTTAATTTCGTATATTTAAAAGTCGAATATACAAATTAAAATTAATTTATTATCCAGGTTATACTTAAATTGAACTTATAATTCAAAGAATAAATAAATAATTTAAAAAAAATATTTAACAAACACAAAAAATATTATACGATTAAAATATTCGAATTTTATCTTCAAACAATAATTAAACATTTTAAATCTTATTCAATGAAAATGGGCCTTCATTAAAACACAATTGAGTATACACAAAAACTTATTTTGAAATATTTCATAAATAAAATATAGTAAATTAATTAAGGAAAATTGAAACAAAAAATTATGGGTCACGAATTGTTAGAATTTACTTTAATTGGATATAATTCAAGTATAAGGGGTACTCATCTTTTACAAAAAGCTTAGTTTAAACTTTACAGGTTTACATACCACCAGTTTCTGTTTCATTCCCTCATGTTACGACTCTAAACATTGTAAATTCTTACATTCGTTAATGGTCTTGGGATCAAGTTTTAAGTTTCTTTTAATTTCCAAAGACTCTTCGGACTTGTTTGTCTTTCAAGTCAAGTTTGAGATCAATTTTACCTTTTTCTAGATTTTTGGACAAATTGTCAAACACTTATCGTTATTGGAGACCGTTGGAGTGGAGTGAGATTGTTGGAGTAGTCAACGACATCAAAATTTTGAGGACTTCTTGAAAAAGTGTTGAAAATCTCGCTCAACTATAGTGATCTCACTCGATCATCTGAGTAAACTCAAAAGATAAGTAAAGTTCAGTATAAAACGTACCGTTCAATCATTTGAGCCATATACTCGACTTCTTAGACTTCTCAATTGATTTTTCAAGGTGTGGTGACACTTTTGAGCCGCTCGATGCCCATTTCCTGACTCAGCCACTAGAGTTACACCTATTTCTTACGTTTTCCTTTGTATATTGCTCGTTTTTTTGTTTATTTTTCGAATGTAAAATTTATATGACCTCTCAAATTTATTTATTTATCCACAATTAAACTTAACCGTGGTTCAAAACATCAATGATCATGCATGAAACCACTTAAAATCAATCAATTTAAACATACAATTTTATGAAATCCTCACACGAATCAATATCCTTAGGTCGAAACATTGAAAGCAACATAACACATAAATATTGAATATTCTATGTGTTTTTCAAATATTCCAAGAATAAAATCATTTGAGCCCTTTATTCATCCAACTCATGAAACAATGTTATGTTGGTGGCTTGTTAAGTTTGGTCTTAGCATGACCCGTCAAAAAATAAAGTTTGGTCTTAGCATGTGGTTTCCGTACATAAAAGTTACTTTATAAATGGAACTTTAAATATCAATAAATATTTTAAATTCCTCAAAAATATTTCCTTTATTTTTTTTGCATTTTTTAAGTTGCAGCACTTTAACCCTTTTCACTTTTAGGGATATTCAAGAAATATTAGAATAATTCGTTAGTAAGACCAATTATTCATTACAATATATAAACTTAATTATAGTAGTATCAATCAATTTGAAGGCGTGTCCCTTCATGCACCCAGTGCATTATATCAGTATAATATTCACTCTTATTTTAACAATATCTATACGTATTAAAATAATATTGGTGATTAGAGTAGTAACTAGTCGATATTGGTGTAGGAGTCATCTACCAAAAATCAAAATACTCTCCAAAATATGGTTTAACTTGCAAATAGTAATTTGAAACCCTTTAAAAAATACGGCACATGAACAAATTAGACATAATATTTGCCCTAATAATTAGAACGAGGTCCGGAAATATTATCATCTAATTCTAATCTTCTTCTTTTTTTTAAATACCTTATCATTGTTATACACATTGATATGAAATAGATTGATGATGATTATTAGACGCACAAGATCAGTCGAGAAAAAGGAAAAATAGAAATTGCAACTAGAATATTAATCTTTTGATCATATGTTTATTGAAAATAACAGTTTGTATGAAACGATCTTATACATGAAATACGATTGAAGTTCTATCCCATGAGACAATCCCTCACAAGTCACAGCATTTTGGAGAGATAATTCATGCATTTAAGTCGAGAAATATCCTATGCTGTAAATACATTCACAAATACTTCAGCATGAAATACGATTGAAATAATTATACATGAAATACTTTAGTATGAAACGATCTTATACATTAAATACGATTGAAATAATTATAATTTCTAGCTAATTAATCTAAAAGTTATTTTAGCGTTCGTTTCCTAATTATTTCAGAAATTTCCTATGCTGTAAATACATTCACAAATACTTCATCAGTTTATATTATTTGTTGTTTTTTTATCATAAATTTTGTTTCAAAATATTTATGATTTTAACTATTTTTGAACGTTTTTCAATAAATTACCCTTATACTGTATATCCTTACAATTTTTTATTTTTATTTTAATTGAAAATTATATTTTATGCATCTCACGTTACTCTCTCTTTCGTGATAATTAAATGGAGGTAAGTTGACATTTGTCTTTTTTTTTTTCTTACTAATTGAAGGGTAAACTTTAATATGTATGGATTAACTCTTGTGTTTGGTATCTAGAGTATACAACTTCATACACGTGGACAATAACACTGGGCATATACATCTTTGTGTATTTTTAATTAGTGAATACTCCATTTTTTAATAAGTGAGTTTTTTTTTTTTTTACTATTTTATCCTTATTCATTTACCATATATGTTGTTCATAAATAAATTCCATAAATATTGTTTATACTAAAATTAATTTGATTTATAAATATTAGCTACATTTTTTATCAAACAAAATTTATATATTAAAATTAGCTATAACTAATGAATGATAATATGGATTGCATTTTATAATCTTAATTTGTTGAAAAATGTGGAGGTGACACTTGTTAAAAAAACGAAGGGAAACTAGTATATTGAATGTGTATAAACTACTCAATTTTTTTGACGGACTTCTCAATTTAATTAAATAGGTGAAGAACAAAATGGCATAATAAAATGTTGTCGGGAAATTAGCACAAAAGAATTGACAAGATAGGAGTGAGGAGAATAATAACAAATCAACTACCAAATTTGACTGGAAATAATATATAAAATGGGAATATTACAAGTGCCCAATCATGAAGCGCACATTTCCATTTCCATTTCCATAGCAGTCCTGTTATTTTGGTGTTGCCGCTAAACTCGCTGTCCTCCTTCCCCTTTTTTGTCCTAAACAAATCCCACCCTAATTAACTCCCAATTTTGTGTTTTAATTTAGCCGAATATTCAGCATTACACCTCATTCCCAAAACATAATCTGTAAAGAATAGTGTAGAGAGAGAGGAAGAGACTTTTTTTGAGGGATAATTGTCTCTTTAAAAAAATAAAAGAGCGTTCGTGTGATAATTTTGATTGTCGTTTTGGGATCTCCAAGAAAATTTGGAATCTGGGCCCTGATTTTCTTGATTTTCCGGCAAATTCATTGATGGTTGGATTTTGAAAGCTTTCTTGATTTTCCCGGGAATTTGTTTGAGAAGGGCATTGTAGAATCTTGATTATTAGCGGAGGCAGAGAGATGGGTTTTGATTGAATTTTTCTTATTTCTATAATTTTTTCGGTTTGACAAAGTCTTTTAGCTGATACAGATATCTGTCTTTATCAAAATTAATTTGTTTTGTTTGGAACACATATATTAATGATCACAAGTGGTGAGTTTCAACTACTTATATAATGGTGGAGTTTTTCTTTGTCCAAAACTTTAGCCATGGGGCTACTGGTCAAACCCCAGCTGAGATTCTGACAGTTCTTTTATGGAGGTAAGAAGAAGCGGCCAAAATTGGTTCCAAATTAGGTACAAAACATAGGAAATGCGCGTGAAGAATTGGTACATAATTTGATCAATTGATGGAATCTTGATTTGGGGGGCATTCTGTCTCTTGGATTGTGTAAGTTTGATGACAATGAGGTTTTTGAGTCTTGTGGGGAATTCATTTGGATGCTCTGCATCAGGAGAGCGTTTGGTCTCTGCAGCAAGAGATGGGGATCTTATAGAAGCCAAGGCTTTATTGGAATATAATCCTCGCCTTGCTCGATATTCGACTTTTGGCGTACGCAATTCGCCTTTGCACTACTCTGCTGCTCAGGGTCATCATGAGGTATATGTTACACAATTGATGCATATGTAATTGAACTTTGATCATTCATCATATGGTGAGGCACTTACTTGAATTATATATGTGTGATTCTTTTCTGTCTTTAGATTGTATCCCTATTGCTAGAGTCTGGTGTTGATATTAATCTCAGGAACTATCGCGGGCAGGTAACACTTTGCGCGTTATTTTTTGATCAGGATATATCGTTTATAGTGATTTATGTTGAGTTAAAATGATGATTGATGGATACAATGGCAGACGGCCTTGATGCAAGCTTGTCAATACGGGCATTGGGAGGTTGTTCAGACACTAATATTGTTTAAAGCCAATGTATGACAGAGTACGATGTGTTGTTATGGATTCATGTCTCGTATATATGTAAAACAGTTTTACCATACAACTGATTCACAACTGTCACTTTTTAGTATAGCAACTAATACTTTTGGATTAAACAACTATTACTGACAAATTAATACGTTTGAATGAAACAATAAATTAAAAATACAAATCAGTTGCACGGTGAAACTGGTCTATATAAGACTTTGTCTGTATATATATGTTTGTAATTGTGTTGTTTTTTAGATTCACAGAGCGGATTGTCTCAATGGAGGAACTGCTCTCCACTTAGCTGCGTTAAATGGCCATTCCCGATGCATTCGTCTCCTCCTTGCTGATTATCTACCCAGCATTCCTAATTTTTGCAGTATTTTAAGGAAAAAGTCGAAAAATGATGGACCTGTTTCAGAGTTCGATGAATGGTACTTTTATGTGACCTTTTCTTCTGATTTAAGTAATCGTTGTATGCAGTTAGAGATTAGTTCTCATTTCCTCTTGTCTCTGATAGTGCACTCGGTGAAGTAATAAGTCGAGCAGCTGATGGAGGTGTTACTGCCATTCATATGGCTGCACTGAACGGGCATACTGAAACAGTTCATCTCCTTCTGGATTTAGGAGCTTCAGTATCTGACATAACCGTGGAAGATGGAACTACAATTGATTTGATAGGTAATGATGGTGTTTTAATTCTCTGTTTCCAAGAAGTTGTTCTTTTTTGTTTGATCTTTGAATACATGGCACTTTAAAAACTTAAGTTTGTAATTTGATCATTCCAAATTGAGAAAGTTAATATGGTGTGCGTCGTCTTAAATTTGTGTATACGTGGTCGTAGGTGCTGGAAGCACACCACTCCATTATGCTGCATGTGGTGGTAATGCACAGTGTTGTCAGGTTAGTTTATTTGGTGACTAAATAAAATGCTATTGTCTGCAGATATTTTGTTAATATATGTGATTTCTATATGGCAATTATTCAGCTTTTGATTGCCAAAGGTGCCAGTCTTACCACAGAGAATGCAAACGGGTAATTTGATATTTATTTCATCTTCTTGTGTATTTATAATCTGCGACATTTCTTCCTCTAATTTATCGGTCTGCAGGTGGACTCCGTTGATGGTTGCTCGTTCGTGGCATAGAGATTGGCTTGACGAGATTCTAAGCGAACAACCAGGAGGCCGACAAAGACTTAATCCTTCACCCTACTTATGTCTTCCACTCATGAGCATTGTTGAAATTGCCAGGTCAGCAGAAACAGCACCAACACTGTCTAGTTATACAATCAATAATTAATTTACAGCACTGTCAAGTTATAAGATGTTTAGTAGCCTATAAGTTCAGCCAAACGGGCTCTAAATGTAATTTTTCTTTGTGACGTTTCAGAGAATGTGGATGGAGAAGCAACGATTCGCCCTCTACTTGTTTAGATCCATGTGTAGTTTGCTTAGAAAGAAAGTGCACAGTTGCTGCTCAAGGTAAGTATATATACTTGGTCCAACTTCCCGACCATTTGTTTGATACATTAATCGTGATTTACGTTTACTTTTCAGTTAATGTAGTGAATGCATGCATTAATCTGCCATTCTTAAAGATTTTGCAATTTCTACTTGGACATGTGAATGGATAAAGAAGCATTCTTGAAACTATTACTATTATTAAGTCATTAAATTTTAGTTTTGACACATTGCTATAAATTTCAATTGTGTGGATTGAGCTGTTTTGGGTCAATTCGGCACAAATAGTCCGTATTACGGTCCTAAAAAAAAAATCCCCTGGATCATTTGTAATTGAAATGGACTTTCCAAGATTAATGAAGTTTCTGGGTGTCATGCAGGTTGTTTCCACGAATTCTGCACGCAATGCGCGCTGTACCTATGTTCAACAAACACCACATCGACGGTGGCTCACGGCCCGCCCGGTTCAATCGCGTGTCCCTTATGCCGGCATGGCATAATTTCTTTTGTAAAGCTAGCAGGCACAAAACCATTAATCAAAGAGATAGCAAGAATGAGTATATCGTTGCCCTTTTGCACGTGTTCAACCGAATCATTGGAGACACCATTTTGCAAGCCGGATTTTCATTGCACGCGTTTCTCGTCCCCTATAGGTTCGTCTTTTCGGTCCCTGAGCTGCAAAAAGTTCCCTTCGGTGAACCTTGGCCAAAGCCTCTGCATGGGAGGTTCGGAAACTAGCCCGTGTTTGGTTCGATGTTCAAGATCGTCGAGTTTAAGGCGATCGAATTCGCAGAATGAGGGTAGGAGATGGTTGTGTTCTTTCAATCAATCTATGGGAGCTGGAACTAGCTAGCTATTTGCTAACCATTTATATTTCTCCCAAGGAGAATATTTGAAAAACAGTTTGCATTTTATTGTCTCAAAAATTGTTTTGGGTATATAATTAATGTGTCCACGTTATACAAATTGTAATTAAAAAGAAGATAATTAAATTCCTCCTTGGCCGGATGAAACTTATATATCGTCATTTTTTGTGGGCTTGAGTGTCGAAATTTGTGATTGAATTTGGTTGAATTTATATTGGCTTACAATTAAAAAAAAAAAAAAAAAAAAAAATGATGAGGTGCTAAGTAAAAGGTGGGTGTTTTCAATGCACATATAACTCTTGGAACCAAACTCAACGTATTTGTTATGTTCGTGGAAAAATGTTTACATATCTAATCTAATGCAGCGCTATATAACATTAAATAACAAAAGTTAATACAATAATCAATTTATTAAAAAAAAAAGGTAGGTAATTGTAAATATAAGAGAATATTCTTTGTTTTAATGAAATTGAACTAGCTAGTGGCCCCCACAATTACTTTTTTCAGTGTTTAATTTCCACCTAAACTGTAATTCTTTACTAACTAGATATATACCCCTTTTTTCATAGTAATTTCTTTTGGATCGTACATTGAGTATGTGTTTTTAACTTTTTATTTGGATGAATTTAATAGAAGCTAGTAATATAATTGTCGAAATTGTTAAGGCTAGAAGAATAATTTATTAACTAATGATTAAATAATATAATGCATGTATCTACACGCACAAGAATCTCTTCTTCTTTTTTATTTTTTTTCTTTTCTCTTGTGAATTTTGTGATTATTGTCTGGCATGTTCTATATGTATAGTTTGCGAGTCGTTATTAATCTCCAAATATAAATACGTAAATGGAGTATATGATTATTAAAAGAAGCTTATTTTTATATTCTCTTAATTGCTTTTATATATTCCTTCTGAATAAATATATAAAGACTACTAATAATATGATTAAATTTATAAATACATACACTAATTATCTTCTTGAACTTAATTCCAATTAAACATTTCATTAAATCTAATAATATCCAGCACAATATAGCGTGTGAACTATTTGAGTGCGAAACAATAAATTAACACCATAAAATGTACGAATTAGCTCCTTCAAAACAAAGGATCATATTAAAGACAGAACATAAGATACATTGCTCAATCTAAACATTACATTTCCAAGCTCAGAAGGAATAGACGAAAATGAAGGAGATGGGAGGTTTGAACGAGATAAACGAAGCATAAATAAAATAAAAGTCTTGCAAGGTCAAGAAAAAAAACTAAAAAACATAAAAGTAAAAAAAGTAAAATTCAAAGCTCAGTGAGGATAGCGCCGGTGCGATTTAACAGAATTTTGTTGTTAAATCCGTTGTGAACAAGTTAAGAAGCCCTTGAAGTCGTTTATTTCCGGGTGGCTTGTCGAGAAAACATGGGTGGTTGCAAAATGGTTGTTCCATGAGGAATATGGTGATGATGAAGAGAGAGAAAGATGAATAGACGAGTGATAGCAATGGGGATATACTACTGTGAAATGATAGAATTTGGAATGTGTTGATGGATGTAGTAGGTTTATATAGACAAGAAAAGAAAGAAACCCTAAAGACTATTTATTATACCCTCTACCATAAAAGAAAACAAAGGAGTAAATGCAAAACCAATTTTTTTTTATACATATATTAAAACCCCTCATGAATACATATGTGTAAAAAAATTATGAAAGAATTCATACTATAAATCAATACTCCACTTTTAAAAATATGTACAAATTGACACAAGTTTTTACTAATAATATCTTTCAAAGAAAGATATGTCGAATCTTCAAATATGAATTACGTACCTATCTCAAAATTAATAATATTAAGAGAGGGAAAATGCTTCATGCACCATGATATTACTCATGAGTACTTTTACAAATAATTACTCCGTATTATACTCATTGAAAATATATATGTAGCACTAAAATTACTTTTTCAAGTGATTATTACTTTTGTTTGGAGTAGAAATTATGAAAAAAAGGGGTATTAATATTATGGTAAATTATTAATATTACTTTTACAAATAATTATTACTAAAATTTGGAGTAGAAATTAGAGTGATTAATTTGTGAGTAATGGGCGTATTAATGGAGTATTATTATACTAGTAATAGAAGAAAAAAGAAAAGTAGTCTCCACCACCTCTGAAATCGAAAATTTCGATTCTCCCAATGAGTATGTGAGTGTGAGAAAAAAATGTGAAAGAAAAGAAGAAAATGGCAGTGTGAGTAATGTGATTGAACAAAGGAAGTCTCTCATCTGTCCCTCACACCTCAAACTCAATCTGTCTTACACATACATACATATCTTTTACCTTCTGATCTACGTTATATGCTAAACACTGTTACCATAGCATGGGGAGTCTAACTTTTTATTTATTTATATTTTTTATTTTTCAAGTTAATAAAAGTTTGAACACTACTGGGCAGCAATAAATGTATTCTCCTATATGGGACAAGTAAGAAGAATGGTAGTAGTATTCACCTAAAATTTGTTCTACAGACTAGAGTGAGAGTGTGATTTCGTGTTTCTTTTCACTGTAGGAATTAATTGATTAAATACGCTTTCTCATTTAATACCCTCCCAATTTTCTCTACTACTCATTACTTTTCTTTTCTTTTCTTTTCTACTTTTTACACTCTATACAAGTCAACACCTCACCTACTATTCCCTCCCCAAAAAAAAAAAAAAATTCTTTAATTAAACTCATTTTTATTAGACTATTCTCGTCAGTAAACTTCCTCCAACTCAACCCTTCAATATTATATTAATTTCTCTCTCATCCACATATACAATTTACAATTCATCCCAAATTTAACTTTATCATGCTTTATCAGTGACACTAACTCAACCCAATCCAAAAATAATTATTATTTTTTAAATACATATTATATTATTAATTTTTACTATATTTTATTGTGTAAATTGATATATAAAAATTAAGATCCGGAAAAAAATTGAGAGTGTTGTGCGTTTGAAAATTCCTCAGAATTTGAAAGAGAAAAATTAAAATAAGATCCAAAATTTGGATAATCTTGAGAGTTTGAAAAATTTGGAGAGTTTGAAAAAAAAATGGAATAATTTGGATCCATAATAGCTAGAAATATTAGAAGATAAAAGAGAGAGTTTTAGTTTGTGTTTCAAAATAGCTCGATATTGGACTCTATTTATAGAGAGAGAGAAAATTACGAATTTTGATATATATATATATATATACTGTATATTTTTAATACATATTATCTTCAATATCTACGAATCTAATTATATCACACAAAAAATTACAAACAACCAATAGAATTTTGACACTTGTCATATTAATCAATAATATTAAATTGGTGACCTTAGGTTGGTCATCCAACCAATGTCATGAAAATGTCGAAGACTTGGTATTATTTTAATATTAAAATTTTTGTATTTGCTGTGAAATTTTGTGCAAACTTTAAATCGTTTTATTCTATCAAACTACATTTTCAAGTGAAGATATATTTATTTCATCTTTGAAAATTTTATTAATTATGTAGCACTTGTATGTAGTTTGTTATTTAGTGAATGAATCATTGAACAACGTGATTTAAGCCGGAATTATGGTGGCCGATGGTTGAGCCACTAAGACATGGACCACCTTGTATGAATTTTGTTTTGTCCATGGACCACCTTTTATTTCGTTGCACATCTAATAGACTTTGACCATTTGACTCAATCAATACATAGTACTAAAACCGTTGCAATTTGCTATCAATTGTTGGCTGTTGCTAGATATCCCTCATTAATTAATATTTGTATTTTTTGTATAGCTAGTAGTATTGGTTTAATCAGACAATTAATATCTACATTTGGACTACAATCGTCGAATTTAAATTCTTTAAATATGTAGTATGATTTTGATTTCCCTTCTTATAGATTTTTTACCAAAATTAATTCGAAGAAGCATTCATCCAGCTTGTTAATGGATTCATCATTTCTTAATAAAATGACGAGTACAACTTTCGAGATATATTTTGTTTAAATCACACAAGTATTAATGTAAATATTATGAATTCATTGAATGGTCTATTTTGTCTATATAATGCATAAAACCTATATTTTCAAATGAAAATTAGATTAATTCAAAACTTGAATTCTCTCTTTAATGAAGATTGATATTATACGGTCAAAACTTGAATTCAAAACTTGGGATAATTGGTGCCAAAAATATATGGTTAATTTAAATTGTAAATTGAACGAGGCATTTCACACATAAAAGTCTCTATCATATATATATATTGACATCACTATCATTTTTATATTTATGCATGTGTACTTTGGGTGATCTTGCACTAGTCCTCTGACTTTTATGTAAAAAAAATCAAATCTTTATTAATAATATTGATTCTCACACAAGTCTTTAATTATATATCTACGGAGTTTGCGTACATATAAATGTCATGTCATGATGATTTATGAATATGATTGTAAGTCAGCTAGCAGAATAGAAATTTGAAGTTTGGAACTTATAAATAAATCTAATCATCGATCGATCGGGTGGTTGGATCATGTCCCAACTCTTAACATGTATGACACAAACGTCATTCATCTATCAATAACATGTTAATTATGAATTAATTAAGATTAGTGTCACGTTTTCATTAATGTGTACACTCGCACGATGCAACTGTTACACATATGTGACTAACTTAAAATCATATTGATCTTGTATTATAATTTTTGGGTATATTATTTTATACCAATTTTTTAATATTATTTTCAAATTTATATAATTGAAATTATTTATAAACACAATTTTTTTTATTTAAAAGAAGATATTTAAAAAGAAGAATTCATATGGATATGAATTCACCAAAAACATAATCAAATACTTGGCCTAGCCGTTAATGGCATACTGTATAAATTAGAACAAAAGGATTTAATAATCAGATTCACTCAGGATATAAGGCAATTATAAAAGTTTAACAAGTATAATACTTTGTACTATCAAATAAATGAACATATGTATACTAGAATTTTGCTTGTGGCATCAAACACGTACAATCTAAATATATATTCAATTAAATATTTATGTGGTATAAAACAATTAAACATATATTTTCTGTCAAATTTCGAAATACCAAAATACCAGTTTTCTCAATACTTTGGTACATATTTAAATTCTTATACCGATATTATATATTATTGAGGACAATAAAAAGGTTTTGGATATCATTATTTATACCGGTATCATTATTTATCACCAGTACTACATGTGCAGTATATAAAAAATTTAAATTTTGTCGACCCCTGGGATTCGTAATTCATTCTTGAGTAGGAAATAAAAGAAATGATATGATTCAGCTGCTGCTGCAGTTGGTTGAATTGACCAATTAGCCACAATTCTTTCGTTTTTACTCACTTGTGTTACTACGATTGACTGCAATATATATTTTACCTGTGGTGGTGCCGTAAAGGGATCTCTCTGGTGGGTCTGACAATCGAAATGAAGACAACAGTTTGTAATAGAAAGCCATGATGACCTGTTCGATCTATTTAATAGAAATACAGTAAAGTCACAATTGGTATATATTGAAATTAATGGTAACAGTGACAATGCGTCGCGTGTGATCATTACCCCACTGCACCTTGCTGCAGAAATTTCAATTTCAACCCCAGCCCCACAAATGTATTAAAGTTTCATTTTGTACTAATTCCCTCTCTCTATTTGCCTCCTTTTTTGCACACCCATCAATTTCAATATTTTACTCCCCCACTCTTTTACTTGACTATTCGGACACTGTTTTAATGTAAAAGTTACTCCCTCCATGCCCAAGATTACTTGCACAGTTTGATCGGCACGTTGTTTAAGAAAAGTGAATTTAATAGTTGGTGATGTAAGATAAAAGAGGGGTATTTTAGGTGATTTGGTGAGGTGTAAAGTGGAAATGTATGTAAAAATGTGGTGCCAATTTTGAAAATAAAATGATGTTGAGAGGTTATTAATTTTGTGGGGTATTTCCATATTAAGAGTGTGCAAGTAATTTTGGGACGTCCAAATAAGGAAAGTGTGCAAGTAATCACGGGACGGAGGTAGTAGTATTTAATATTTCCTCCGTTCAATTTTATAATATTCATTTTGATTGAATACGAATTTTAAGAAAAATTAATTGTTTATGTAAAAAGTGAAAGTTTATTTGGAAGATGAAGTAAAATAAAATAATGATTGAGAGTAATATTTCCTTTTTAGGAAAGAAAAATTATAAAATTGAACAAAAAAAAAAGTAAGAATTCTACTCTTTTTTTTTTTGGATATTACTCCTTATGTTTTAAAATTATGATTTCATTTCATTTTTTTCACATGCATTAATAAAAAAATAATTTGTGTGTATAAGACTCTCAATTTTATAAGCTTCCAAAAAAATCCTTAAATCTTAGAATTGGAAAATTCTCTTTTCTATCTCAAATTACAATAATTTAAATATTCATTAAATATGAGTAATTTTAATATTATACACACCCTCAAATATATTTTGGGATCAAACATAAGGATTGTATGTATTTAAGGTAAGATATGAGTGTTTTCTGTATATTTTATCAAGCAAAAACGATTTTATGTTTTTTACCCTGAGGTTATGGAATAGGAGTACTATTTAGGATTTTTATGTTTTTTATCCTCAAATTTAACAGAGATTGAGAAGGAAGGAATAAAATGAGCGAGCTTATCGAATTACAGAAGCGGTTTTTTTTTTCCTTGCATATTTTGCTGAATTTTTTTAAGTTTACTTTCTAGTTTTATTCTGTATACGTATTTTATTTTATACTGTATTTGCGATATTATGTAATTTTATTTTTAATTAATGGAGTTTAAAAATGTTAGGTTAGCCTAATAATCGGTGCACCATCACGTCGTACAGAACCCACAGTCCTGTTAAAAAGAAAAGGGAGATCTTCTATGATTTGGAGTGTAATACTAATAATTAATAGTACTAAAACACAATATTTATAGCTTTGCAAATAAAGCTGAGGCTACGAAGCATAAGAAATCTATATATGTAAATGTTGCGGTTATTACCCCCTCAGTTGTAAATTGTACTTCTTCTGTTCAAATGAAGATTATTGGAGTATTTTTTTTAATTAAATTGTTTTTTTTTTTATATTTCATTATATTTTTATGTTTCTCAATTATACCATCTCTAATATATCTACTTATTTTATTATATTTTTAAATCTCCGTATCAAAGTTCATGTGTAGCTTTTATTAGGATGGAGTAATAAGTTTTTGATTTATTTTTGTCATTTAATTTACTTTATTTTTTTCATCACATTACGTATACTACTACATCTATTATTTAATCATATTTCATATCAAGAATATTGATTATATTAATATGATTTTATTATGTTCCTTAAACCGGAACTCATGGAGTATTACTTACTTCTTAATTCCTTAGTCAAATTTGTAGCACACAAACTAAAAAAATCATGTAATGAGTAGAGTGTTGTGATAATTTTGTAAACTCTTATGAATGGATTAATAAAAATGATTGGATTGATGGTAAAAGTAATGATATTTTATATAAATATTTAAATATTATTAAAATGAAGTTTATATCGAAAAAAAAAGTACAAATAATTGTAAACAGAGAATTATTAATTAATAAAGAAAATGAATAATTTAATTAATTTACTCACTGGGGTAAAAAGCGAGGCTGCTTTTCCCAAAGAAAATGGTTTTGTGAAGTAAAGTTGTGCATGGGGAAAGCAATTATTCCAGCTGCAGCAGAGTGTAAGTGCATGGTATTAAACAATTTCTATTAATTTCATGTATTTGTACTCTCAAATACTCTAATTATAAATAAAAAGGAATTAGGACAGGACCCATCCTTTTCAGTTTTTCAGACATGTAAAGCAAGTATTAATCTACTGCATTTGAACGTTGACCGTGAAATAGAACATATCACACAATTAGTTTTTTTTTTGTAAAAAATAAATACAATTTGTTAGTGTGTACTCCTTGTTTATGCATTAACACACATACCCTTTATTAATTAATGAAGGTGTTGTTTGGTTAGGGATGGTGGTGGATGGGATGGGAATGGAGATTGGAAAAATATGGATGGGGGTAATCCATTAATAGTAATTAAATAAAAATTGTGTTTGAATTAAGATTGAAAAATAGGTGTGGATGGAGAACTTTATGTCAAATCAAGTAGGAGAGAAAAATAATGTGTGGAAGAAAGTAGGAGAGAGAATAAATGTGTGGAAGAAAAGTAGGAGAGAGAATAAATGTGTGGAAGAAAAGTAGGAGAGAGAATGAGTGATTAAAAGAAAAAAAGAGTGATTTGATTGTATAAAAATACTCCCTCCGTCCGCCTATAAGTTTCACGTAACTTTTTGGCACAAAGATTAAGAAAAGTGATTAAATAATAGATATAGTACAAGTGATGTGATTGAGAGAGGAGAGAGATAGAGAGAAAAAGTAAGATATAAAGTGAAGTGTAAGAAAAAGTACTTACCAAAAAAAGTATGAGAAGCTTATAGGCGGACGGACCAAAATGGTAAAATGTGAAGCTTATAGGCGGACGGAGGAAGTAGGTATATAGATGTATTATATGAGTGGATGGGTATTTGGATGGAGAGGGATGGAATGGGGGATGGCCCATCCAAATTCGGATGGGCCAATCCCAAACCAAACACACCCGAATAGATTAGGTCAGGCACAAATTCAGAAATCCATCCTAAGGAAGACAAAAGAAAAAAAAATACTACTATATAATATCATATATTCTTATTAAAAAATATTTTCAAAAGGGACTAACATTTACTCCGCTCCCTACTTTTATACTAAGTAGATGGACACGCATATTAAAAAAGTGTAATAATGAATGAAAATTTGAAAGACAATTTTTGTAAAATTTTATACATTGCTTAAATAAATGAATTGACTTTTGTGTATGTGTGAAAAAAAATAATAATGACATTTATTTAAATTGAGGATATTGTGAAGATAGAGTTTTATAAATGAGTTTATATTTTAAGGGTATGAAAGTTGTGAAACGTTCCAAAAAAAAATGTGAAAGTAATTGACACGGGGGGAGTATAAGTCAAAGGAAGGTAAAATAATACTCCCTCCATTCCGGAATTACTTGCATAGTTTGACCGGCACAATTTTTAAGAAAAATGAATTTAGTGGTTGGTTTTTTTTTTTTGTTACAAGTTAAATACCCATCCCTTTTCCCCTCCCCATGACTCGAACCCAGGATCTAAGGCCTAGGTAGTGGTGCTCTAACCACTTGAGCTATCCCACTTTGTCGAATTTAGTGGTTGGTGATGTAAGGTAAAGGCGGGGTATTTTAGATGGGTTATTCTTACGGTAGTCAAATTTTACAAAGTGACTACATAGTCACTTTGTCGAATCGCGCCACGTGGCGTCGTATACGTCGTAACGACCTGCTACCTATTATACAGATTTAAGTTAATTAAATCATTTTTAAAATTGTATTTTGTTATTTACTATATTACCCTTCTTTAATTTAAATTACATTAAATAAAATATACCTATTAAATAAAATTACTATCCTACCCTTTTTAATATAAATTTTATTATTTTAAAAATGAAATAAACCTAAAAAACAATTAAATTTATTAAATAAAGCTAAAATTTCAATTGATGAAGAAAACGGGAGTTAGGGTTCTTTCTTCTCCCCCAATCGCAAATTTGTGCTCCCCCTCCCCGCCCCCCCCCCCCAAATCAACTCCGATCAAGTCTCGGTGGCTACTGCTCTCCTCTCCGGCAACGATTGAGAACTTCTCTAAATTTCACAGTTTTGTTTATCTGAATTTCTCCCTTTAATGAGAACCAGATTTGTTTGTTGTCTGAATTTCTCCGATTTTCCAGAATGATTGCCTTTTGATTATGAATTTCATATGTTGATTCGAAATTAATGCTCAAAAATGATTTCCCGACTCAATTGCGTCTTCTTATGCCCTGTTTTTATCGATAAAAAAAATCAACCACACGGTCCTCCATTTCTGACATTGTCAAGAATGCAGTTTTTTTAAAGTTTCGAACCAACCTTATCTAATTTGAAGTCTTTTATTGTGAGAAAAAAATTATTTACGTCCCGTAACTTTTACCTTTTTTGAAAAACGTCCCAAAATAGTTAAAATTTTAATTTACGTCCCATAACTTTTTCAATTGCTTAATTTACGTCCAATTTTCACTGAAAATTCCCAAATTTATGTAAATGAGACGTAAATTGAGCAAATAAAGAAGTTATGGGACGTAAATTAAATTTTTAATTAAAATGGGACGTTATGCGAAAAAGATAAAAATATTCAACAAATGTGTACAATTCACAAAAAAATTAAAGTAGTTTATGTTATACAATCAAATAAAAAAATAATTCATAAATTAATTAATTATTATAAAAATCAATTAACTTACTTAATTTATTAAAAATTACTATTAACTTAAAAAAAATTATAATTACAATATTATTATAAAATAAATTATTAATATTAATTAAAATACTAAATAATATTTTAAAATATATGAAAATAAATTTAGAATAATATTTAAATAAGTAAATAATTTTTCATAATATAAAAAAAATATAATATGAAAAAAAAACTAAGATTTATTCCTAAAGTCAATTAATTACTAGAAAAACCAATTAACTTACCTAATTAATTATTTAAAAACTCAATTAACCTAATTTAAAAAATCAACTAACGTACACAAATAAATATAAATTTTATCTTTAAAATAATAAAAATCTCAAATAATTTTTTTATTAAAATTGTCAAAAACTCTTATTAAAACTTAACAATAATCTTAATATTTTAAATAAATACAAAAATCCAAAAATATTTAAAATCCCCAAATAAAAAAAAATACACAAATATATATATATCCAAAATTTTCACCCCTTACCCACGGTAATTGAAAGATGATGATGAACAATATATTTTTTAACAATTTGTTAATTTTATTGTTTTTCATTTCATTATATAATTTTTAATTTGATATTAGTTCGTACAAAAATATGTGGACCCACTTTGTGTAGTACTTAGATAAATTTTTATATTTATTTGATTACTTTAAAATAAATAAATAATTTTATAATACTTGTATTGTAATTATAATTTTTTTCTAATTAGGTAAGTTAATAATTTTTATAATAATGAATTAGGTAAGTAAATTGATTTTTATTATAATTAATTAATTTTTGAATAAATGAATTATTTTTTATATTAAAATAAGTTAATTTATGAATAATTAATTTATGAATAAATAATTATTTTTTTATTTGATTGTATAACATAAACTAAATTAATTTTATAGTATATTGTACACATTTGTTGAATATTTTTATTTTTTTCGTATAACGTCCCATAACTTCATTATTTGCTCAATTTACATCTCATTTACATAAATTTTGGGATTTTTAGTGAAAATTGGACGTAAATTAAGCAATTGAAAAAGTTATGGGACGTAAATTAAAATTTTAACTATTTTGGGACGTTTTTTAAAAAGGTAAAACTTATGAGACGTAAATAATTTTTTTCTCTTTTATTGTTAAATCTGCAACTCATTTCGAACCAACCTAGCTTATCCAATGTGAAAGCTGATGTAGAAGATGCACTATTTGATTACTTGCATTGTACTAGGGGATTTAGCTTTCTTGGCACTAGGGAGGTGTGTTGCAGACGCAACAACACCGTAGGTGGTGGCGCTAGGCATGTGGAGAGTGCCACTTATCTTCTTCTTCTTCTTTTTTTTTTTTTTTTTTTTTCAGAAGTTGGAAATTTGAAAGATGAGAGTGACAAGAATCCGATGAAAAAGAAAGAACAGTAGATTTGTGATTTTTTTTTTTGAATTAATACTTTTAAATTAAAAAGATGTATATTAATCATTAATGTTATAATAATTATTAAATTTAAATAAAAATAATATAATATTTTAAAGAATAAAAATGTAATTTTACAATAATATATTTTAATTAATTTAATTTATTAGAAAATGTACAAATTTATGATACATTACGACACATACGATGAATACATACCGTAAAATATACAAAAGGTAACAGATCATCTAATTTAAGCCTTTAGATTAGATTTGGGGTACCGCTACTAACACCCCAAAACATGTTATACACACCCCGTCATTTTAAAAATAAAAATAGATAATTATAAAATGACTAATTAACCCTTATACAAATTAAATATAATTTTTAAAAAAAAATCTTAAAATGTAATTAAAATTTGAAAAGTATTTTAAAAGATTAATAAAATCTTAAAAAATAATTAATTTAAATAAATCAAATATTTTTTAAAAAATAATCTGAAAAAATTAAATATTTTTTAAAAAGAAAAAAATAAATTGTTCAAATAAAAAAATTAAAAAATCAATTAAAAATAAATAAATTAGTAAATTTTTTAATAAATCGTAAAAAATTTAAAATCACCTAAATCTTAAGAATTAATTATAAATATTAAAAATATAATTGATTTAATTATTTTTTAAAATTTAGTTGAAATTTTTAAATTTTATTTAGCTTTATTTTATTTTAAAGATTTAATTTTTTAAATTTAATATTAAGTTGATTTTTCTTTATTATTTTATTTTAAAATTTTTTAAAAATAATCGCTAATCCTTAATTATTTTATTTTCCAGATTTTTTAATTATTTTTTTTATTTTTTTAATTCATTGTTCCATTTTTAAATGATTTTTAAAATTTCGCTGATTTTTTTAAATAATTTCAACGTTTACAAGTAATTTTATTGTATTGTTGTTTTTTTCTTGTTATTTAAATTTTATAAGTTTTTAAAGATTTAGTTAATTTTTATTAGTTAGGAGAGTTGAAGGGTAAATAAGAAATAATTGGGGTGTGTATAGTAATAAAAATTGAATTTTAAATTTTAATGGGGTGTGTATAACATTTTATGGGGTGTTATTAGCCCCACCCTTAGATTTTTAATGGCTTAAATTAACTGATTATGGTAGTCATTACGACACCCTGACTACATGTAGGAGGTCACATTTTAGATAATTTGATGATGTGTAAAGTAGATATGATGAGGTGTAAAGTAAAATATATGTAAAAAGAGAGTGACAATTTTCATATGATGAGGTGTAAAGTAAAATGTATGTAAAAAGAGAGTGACAATTTTGAAAATTAAATGATGTTGGGAGGGTATTAATTTTGTGGGGTATTTCCATATTAAAAGTGTGCAAGTAATTTTGAAGATAAAATTTATAAAAAAGGCCATTTAGGCACCTAGCTTCTTAAATAAAGACAACTTTTATAATCTTTTTTAAAAAAGACAAAAACGCATGTTAATAACCCATTATACCCTTATATTTAAATATGGAAATTAATTTATTAATTTAATAATTAAATAACAAGTCTTCATCTTCCTTATTTGTCGCGCATAGATTTTTGGTTAATTTATTAATTTAATAATTAAAGAACGGGTTTCTTGGCCGGAAAACTCAAATCTTCAAGCTTTTTGGTTAATCCATGATGAATCAAACATAATTCCGCTGCATCTACAAACGATTGGCCATAAATTTCAGATTGGTGAAGCAACAATCCTCGATTTCCTCTTGAAATCGAGGGATCTTTTTCTTCTTTTAGTTTCTGTTTCAGTTTTGGGTGACCCCTCACGCCCAAAAACTGATTTCCGATGATTCTCAAAGTTTCTGCTGCTTAGAGGCTTGTTCCTCTCTTTCAACGACGACCATGGCTATAAGGTCTCGTCTCCTTTGCTCTTCCATAATTGTTTCCTCGATCTGTTCTTTCGACTGCACATGATTAAGAGACTTTCCACGCGATCGTTTCTTTATATTCCTAGGGGATTCAAACTTCACCGATTTCTTCATTATGGATGACGGACGCGAAGCCGCCGGAGATACAGTAGAAACTTTTAATTCTAAGGGTCAGATGAAGAGTTTTGTCAAGGGTATGATTATTAATTCCACACGTACACACATAATTTGCAAAGAATTTAGGATTTTTTTGAGATGATTTTAATTTAGGTTCAATTTTGCTCTGTTTTCGTGAAATTGTGATGATTTACGTGCGTGTTGCTGAAATGTAGTTCATGATTATTTGTTATTGGTTTGGTCAAGGGATAATGCAGATCTTATTTTGCATATGTATACGTATTTCTGCATAATCACATTCTAATATGAAGACACCGTACTATTTTTTCTGCATTATTCATTTTATTATGCAGTTTTAGATTTCATTGTTCTGCATTATTCATTTTATTATGCAGTTTTAGATTTCATTGTTCTGCATTATTTATTTTATTATGCAGATTTAGATTTTATATTAATTTTCCAACCATGGTCTAGGGAGCAAAATGTTCTTCTCACTTCTCACTTGGTCTTCTTCCGTACTTCACGGTTTCCTTTCTTCACAAATTGAAAAACCCCAAAATTCTGCACAAAATTTACAAAGTTTGACCGGAGTTGTTGATAGAGTTTAATTTTAGGAAGTTTTAATTAATTGCGTAATTCGGGGGCTTTAATGAGCTGATAGAACTTTAGTACCAAACCTGTTTTTTTTCTCATTTAATTTTAGGAAGATTTTTCTTAATTGCGTAAGTAATAAATATTAATGATCCCCTATTATTAGTTTTACAGATTGTTTAATGTTTTTCTACCCATAATTATACTCTCAATTAGAGTTAGCTTTTGATAATTAAATAAAGTATACATATACATATACATATTGCAACATACTGTAATTAATAATTAAATTATTGGATGAAAAAGAATGATCCATCAAACCAATATTCTGTGACAAGTAAAACGAAATCGTACGTGAAGAACATGTCCGATTCCCCCCAAAAAATTCTACTTTTCAACTATTGAATTGAGATGTGACAATACATAGTCAAATTCTACTTTTCAACAATTTGAATTGAGATTATTATGCTCGAATCTAAGATAACGTATAAAAAAATGATTAGAAACTGAGTACGCTTCAGTGCATATGAAATTATGTTCAATGCCTTTTTTTTTTTTTTTTCTTTTTAATTGGTGTTTTAATTAAAAATAATTGATATCTAATTTAACATATTTCCTATCTGTCATACCTTCCATTTTCTATCTAATTTAACTTATTTCCTATCTAGAATAAGTTCCATTTAGTGCACAATCTCAGGAGTCAGGTCCATATGTATTTACTTCCGTGATTGAGTTTTACCCAACTAAGAGCATTAGTTAATCCATCAAGAGATGCAAGATCATGAGTGTATTTGAAATATACCTAATTAAGATAAATTTAGACAAAAATTTATAAGTAAAATCTGACAAGCGATTTTGTTTTTAAACATACTCCATCTTAATTAGATATATTTTATGTGTATAATATTTTATCCAAGTGTTCTCTTAAAATATACTATGTGCTACTATTTTTACAATAACACAATTTTGTCTTTATAGTAATATATTTTGATAGTACAAAACTCGATAACAAAATAAAAGTATTTCATTTAAATTTAAACTGTGTTGACTCGAGTTTGACCAAATTTTAATCCACAAATTTGACTTAAGTAGCTATATTACTATATTTCACATACGGGGTTTTAGAGAGAAGGGAGAGCTTCTCTCTCTAGAGAGTTGTCTCTCCCTTTCTTCACCGGCCTCCGTCGACGTTCCGTCGCAGATCCGTCGTTCACGTTATTGTCATCGTTTTTGTCTCTGTTGCTGCTCTGTCTTTGTTGTCGCTAGGGGTGTGCAAAGTATGGTTCAGACCGACCAAACCAAACCAGACCATTAAATATGGTTCGGTTTTTTATTTACGATTCGATTTACGGTTTTTAGAATTGATTTTTTTTAGTATGGTTTGGTTTACGGTTTTCACTAATGAAAAACCGCAAAAAATCGAACCAAACCGAACTTATTTTATATATATATAAAATATATATATTATATAATATTATCTAAATAAATATTATAAATATTATATAATCTCTAAACTAGTAAACTCAATACATTTTTCAAGCCGGCAAGTCCAATTGCCCAAAGCCAGAAACCCTACTCATTCTTTCTATTTAGTATTTAGAGCCTCTACATGCATGACGCTCTCAGCCTCTCACATTCTCACTCAATCTGATCAATCTGAAATCTTGAAGAAGATAAAAGTTTGTTGTTTCTTTTTGTAGTTATTTAGTTATTTTTTAACAACTAGTTTGTGAACATTGTAATAGCATTTCGTCTATTCGAATTATATTTTGGATTATTGAAATTTCATTTTGTCTATTCTATTGATATTGTGTTTTACATTTTTATTAATTATTGTGTATAAGGAAAAAAATGAGCAAAACTACGGTTTGGTCAAAACCGACCGAACCACCCGAAATATTATGGTTTCAAACCGAACGGTTTTTATAAATACGGTTTGGTTTATGGTTTTGAAAAAAAAGAACGGTTTATAGTTTGGTTTACGATTTACAGACGGTTTGGTTAACCAAACCGAACCATGCACACCTCTAGTTGTCGCTTCAGATCTGTTGGTTTTCCGCTTCTCTCCGATCTCTTCTGTTATTTTAGTTTTCGCTAGTTTTGAGTTATAGATCTACAAATTTGAGTTGTAGATCTGCAGATTTGAGTTGTAGATCTGTAGATCTGGTGTAGTTTTTTTCAGTTCTTGTTAGAGATCAACGTAGAATTTGTCCGTAACGGAGCCACGGTGACCGTTCGGGTATTTCTTCGTTGATCATATTTTATTGCTTTCTTAGGTAGTTTTGGTGTTTGCTTAGTTTTTGTTTTTGTTTCTGTTGGTTGTCTTTGTTGCGCGGGTTTTGTTGTGGTTGTGAGACTTTTTTAATGGTTGGGCTCCTTGAGATAGTCTCGAGAGCCCTGGTGCTCTGGTACTTTTGAATCAGGTACTCGTGGAACTTTGTCTGTTTATTCTGTTTTCTATTCTTGATATGAGAACACCTTAGTGTGGGGTTGTCTCATTTAAAGATTGGAGACCTGGACACCTGTTAAGGCACAAGGAAGCTCGTCTTTCCTCTTCACGCGATTGGAGTGGACGGCGATATCCATTTGGTTTGAAGATCAAGATTGTAGGCTCGTGATTTGTAACTCTATTTTATGATCTTGTAAACCCTCCATAAAAAAAAAAATACTATATTTCATTTATGAAATATTGTAATTTTTATTTTCTAAAATTAAGAAAAAGTATTTATTGAAAAAAAAATAGCAACTAAAAAAAAAATATACAATTAGGGTGGGTGAATCGTGACCAAAAAAAATAAAAATGTTTTTAGATAATGTGTCATCAAGTAAGGGAGTGAGTGATCAAGTAGGGGATGGAGGAAATACTTTTTATCTCTATTTTTCTTTCTCTCAATCAACACACTTTTCAAACATCTTAAAATTACACAGATCCTTCGAGACCTTCAAAAGCAACATGAGAGTCTGGCCACTGACAAAAGTTAAAGGAATGGAGTCGGTTAAAAATTTGGAGTGGAACGCTGAACTGAGAAAATGCTTGGGAGTGTAAAAGAGGCGATACACTTACCATGGAAGCTCAGGAGACATATCTATGCCTGAAAAACAGTGACAAAAAATTTCGATTGTATTACAAATTAATCTCCTTTTCTGTAACGGGTTGAGTACCCCTTGTACTCAATAAGTTAATGAAAATATTTTTACCGATAAAAAAAAAAAAAATCTTAAAATTGCTTCACATTCAATTATTTTATTTTATTACTCAAAATACTTTCATACATTTACTCTAAAATCCAGTAAATGTTGAATAAAAAATTAAGACCGATGAAATGTATTCCATCAGTCTTGCTATTACTTCCACACTTTTTTTTTGACGATCCACAATAACTTTTACACCTTAAAATGGAAGATCCTCTATAAACTCCACTCTCACAAGTCACAATATTCTCAATTTTACACAAATGACATTAATTTTTCTCCACACATACACAAAACTCATTTATATACTTTGGGCCTGTTTTGTTTGTTAGATTAGGTGGATTTGATTGTTTTATACCAATTAGTAAGTGGTTTGGTTTGTTAGATTACAGCCCGAGAAAGACTGTCGGTCCGGGTTCAATTTCCCATTTTGTCCTGCATTCACGTGATTACTTGTCGTGGGGGTGGGCGTGAGATTATTAATATGCAAAATGTTTTCAATTAAATTACCAATGCATAAAGTCTATTTTGTCCTTCAATTGTTTACAAATCTGACGAGAATATCCATATTTACAAAATGCCACATATATATCCTCAAAAACCCATATTTCATTCTCATCGTCCTCTACTTCAATTTCTCTCGCTTACTATCACAAATCTTCTGTTGGTGAATTTAGTGAGGTGTGAAGTTAAATAAATGAGAAGTATTTTGGTTAATTTAGTGCGGTTTAAATGTGATCTAGTGAGGTGTACGGAAGAATGTGGATCCAAAATAAGTGACAATTTTAAAAATAAACTAATGTAGTGATTTAGTGAGGTGTAAGAAAGAATGTGGACCAAAATGAGTGACAATTTTAAAAATAAAATAATGTAGTAAAAATATTAATTTTGTAGATTATTTACATATTATAAGTGTGCAAAAAACTTTGAGACGTCTCAATAAAAAAATGTACGAATAATCACGAGACGGAAGATATATATATATATAAAATAAAAAATCAGTGGGGAGCCCATTGCCCTCCGGACCCTCTGTCTCTGGGTTCAAGGCACGAAATATAGTGAAAATAAAATTAATTATAAAGGGTAGTTTTGACATTTAACACTCAAAATCAAATCTATCCCATAATCCAAACCACTTCAGTATAAGTTATCATAGGAATTTAAAATTTCAATCCATCAATCTAAATATGTAAATTAATTTAAAATTTAAAATTGTGAACAGTACAATCCCAATAAATCCTATCATAATATATCTATCCCTTCTAATAAACCAAACGAGCCCTATATATATAAAAGTTTACAAAATCACTCCTAAAATTTCCTCTAAATTATTCTTATTTTGTATGTTACTCCACAGGTGAAAAAAATAATGGGACGTAGATAATGGGACATGACATGAGAAAACTAGGGCCTTACTTAGAAAGAAATTAGCATTAGCATGTGATGTGATGATAAAATATTGACATCATATCTGGCAATAATTATTTGTTCCAAATTTCCGCCTTAACCTTAACAATTTTTTGGCTACATGCTAACTAACATGTTAGGGCCAATGATTATGATGATGAAGAATATACATAATTGACCAATCCAAATAATATTTGATTAAATCGGTGGTATTACCCAAGTTGAGTGGTGGAGGTGAACACCAACAGAAATGGCTATCCATATTTCAACGCCGCCATTCCCTCCGCACGTTTCCCTCGGCCTCCCATCCAACCATATCTATGCCGCCACTCTCCCTTCCTTCCGCCGCCGTCACCGCTCTCTCCGCCTCTATTCCCAACACCTAACAACACCTCAAATAGAGTTTCCATCGCGAACAACTATAATTGATAAGTCGTTATTGTCTGTGTCTGAGACGTGCTTAGAGAGCGAGCTCCGGGCGGCCACGCATCTCCGGGTCCGGACATTCTACGACTTCAAAGAGCACACATTTGGAATCGAAGTGAGTCTTATGCTTCTAACACTTTTCCTCTGTTTTGTAGGTTTTGATTAAAGTTTATGTGCGTTTCTGATTTTAGTTAATTCAGTTCATATTAGTTGCTGTGATTGTTATTTCCACTCTATTGCTCCAAGAATTTTGTAGATTTGGGAAAAAATGGTTAATGATTTGGAGAATTTTGTTCACACGCTTGTCGATCTGTATTATTTGTGAATTGATTGTTGCTATCCATGATGCCTGTGTTAATATTCAAATTCAATCTAAATCAAGAAAGATATTGGGGGGAGATGTTGTGCATTTGATGATCATTTCATAACTAGACTTCCTATGATTTGCCTTAGTGTGGAATATAAAATTCACATTCTTAGGATTTAATGATGCAAAAGCTGATGTTATTTCCTACTTGTCAAGTTCCATTAGGATCATAAAAGGTTCTTGGCTGAACGTGAATTTGAAGCTTTAAAAGAGCGCGTAGCAGGAAAGAGAGAGGGATTCAGAAGGGTTGCGTGCATCAATGCTACTTTGCCAATTTCATTGGTGTTAAATATCTCTGCTGACTTGTGTGCTTCTTGTAAAGTAAGAACATATATATTATTACTTGATGCATCTTTATTTCTTATTCTTTCAGTTATTTCAATATGTTCACAGTTTAATTCCTTGCTACTGTTTACAGTTTTCACAAAACGGAGAAGACCGAGTTGTTGTTGGGACACTAGATTTAAATCAATGCATGAGCCTTCCAGATGAAATGACTGGAAAGAAGCCTGAGGTATTGCATTTTTATAAAATAATCTCAAATATATTGTTATGTAATTTGGAATATCATAACATTAGCCAAATTTAAAGATTATGATATGGGCCACTATTCCTGCTTCTAAATTTGATAATTTCATTTTGTTTACTGAAGCCAGATGATCAGCTAGAAGGTTCTTACCTGACTTTTTTATTCCACTTTTAACAGGGAATTGGAGCTGACTTTGCTAGGGCATACATTAGCAATGTATGTGTTGCCGAAGAATTGCACCGAAATGGTTTAGGTTATGAACTCCTTGCAGAGTCTAAGAGGGTTGCTGAAAACTGGGGTAAGGACATCAGCATGCTGATCTATCATACATATTATTACACATATATCTCTGTGTTTGTGCATGTTCTTGTGTTTTTCCATCATTTGTCATCAATTACCAATAGAGAAAATATGAAATTTCAACTTGCTTAGACATGAAATTTCAACTTTCTTGATATGAGTTGTCAGAATAAGCTAAATTTCTGATGAAAAATATGTTTTTTTTGCTGTCAGAGTCTAAAGAAGATTTTTGTAGTTACGAGTTTTTAATGATTTTTTCAGGAATAAGTGACTTGTATGTACACGTTGCTGTGAATAATGAGGCAGCTAAGAATCTATACATAAAAACTGGTTTCACTTTAGAGAGTGATGAACCTGCCTGGAAAGCCAGGTTTATGGATCGTCCCCGAAGGCTTCTGTTGTGGGCAGGTCTTCCCATCACATATGAATTATAATGTCTGAAAACATAATGACACACATTTTTTTCCTTTATATTTAAAAATATATGTACATTTGTCTTTTTTTTGTTTTGTGTGTGTGTAAATTACACTCTTGTATCATGACTACAACACCAAATATACCCTTATTTCATGTTATTTCAACAATGTTTCCATTAAACTAGATCAATTGAATTCTCATGGTTCTCTTCATTCTATTGTTCATCTATGAGAAATATCTAGTCAAGCTAACAACTTTAGGTCCCTGTTTTCTGTTGGATCGACGAGTAACGAAATACAATAGGAAAATGAAGTTTGCTTGTAAACACATGTGGGAGAAAGAGTTATTAATGGAAGTTGATGTATATTGAGTTGAAAATTGCTGTAAATTGGTAATATTGTTTTTGTTTTTTTTGAAGAAAGTAGTGAGTCTTTGTTTTCTTTGATACAATTCTTGATGAAAAATTTGTGTTCTTTTAGTGTTGAAGGAAAACATGAAGAAATGCTGTATACTTATAACTATGAGAGATATGCAGTTCTTTTTATTTGTTTTATCATTTGAATCACATACATTTTCTTTATCTTTCTGAAAAAGATGTGAGAAAACAGTGATGAATTCCAGACACCAACTTTGTGCTTCACTTATAATATAACACAATAACACATGTTCCAAATAACTAAGATTACATTCATTACTGTTCTCAACAACAAAAAAAAAAAGATTACATTCATAACATTATAGATAACACATGTTCCAAATTACTAAGATTACATTCATAACATTATTTAAGTTTAATACCTATCATACAAATCATCAATATTCAATTGCTCACAACTCTTAAGAAGAAAATGACAATAAAATTCGGCAGATAGAAATGTTGAGACATTCAACTTTTGTAGAGTTGTAGGTCATACTTTGTGAAAGTAGGAGAGAGCATAAGCATGTGATTTATTGTCATTGACCATGTCTTGTAGCGCTCGTACTCACTCATCATGTCCAGCCTCATCATCCCCTTGTCTGTTGCTAATACAATGAGGTATCCTGTTTCAGTTTCCCCTGCTTCTGAATCTTTGTATAGCTCAGCATGCCAGTCTAGGACAATACCTTAACATAGAGAGAAATTTAAGAATTAGATTTTGGAGTATGAACTGTAGAAATTTAGGGCTTTGATTTGGAAAAAGAATTTACTTTCTTTTTGCCTTGAGAGAGCATTTAGCATGCTGTGTTTCTTCATTTTGAGAACCACCTGTGTGATTCAAGAACAAGATTTTAGTTTAGACTGCAAGAAATTTATAATTGCTACAAAATTTAGATCTACACAGGATTAAAATGGATTGAACGAGACCGGACAATGGACTAAAATTAGAGCTTCATTGTTTTTTCAGATGATCATTTTTATTCTTTTTCATTAACACATGAAGCTTTTGGCAAATCGTATTTGGATAATGTCAATACCTTTCCTTCATTGTTTAAGATCACTGCCACTGATCTCAGTAGATACCTTCCTGTTCAATATTAGGAGATAGAGAGAAAAGATAACTTGTTAATTATTAGTCGTCATAAATCAGTTCACAGGCTACATTAGCAACTGGAAAACAAGGTTGCACAATGAAGATGAATTTGGCACTTTGGCCAAATTTTATAACATCTCATATATACGAGTATTTTTTATTTTGTACTTTTTTCTCCCCTCAGCAAACTGATGATTGAATTCATACCATCTGATGTCTCTATATTGAGCTCTGCACCTTTGGCTAGAATTGCTCTGCATTTCTCAAAGTTGAAAACGAGTTCATTATTATCCTCAAGGGGCAGCACTGGCGAGCTCCCATTCAGTCTGCTTTTACATTCTGTTCTGGCTTTTAGAGTATCAGCTCCTCTTATTGCTGCAATAAAATTAGCATAATTAAATCCACAAAAACACGAGGTATAAAGATGATCTTCTCACAAACACAAGATTTCCCATAATATCTTGTTGTTCTTGATGATCTTACATGTTGTAGCTGCAGCCATAAGTGTAGTTATCTCACTGGCCGTTGTTCCTCTGATTGCTGATCCAATCACGCCACTCAACTGCTCTTTCTTTGCTCCCATTGCCTCAGCCACCTTTGCACATTGTGCAGCTACTAAGGCAGCTGCAGAGGCGATGGCAGAGTCCCGGGTCCCGTCTTTCCCATCACTTTCTGCTGCTATTGCTGCTAGCGCAGCTGCAACACCTGCTACAGATATAGCTGCATGGACTTCTGCTTTCTGTAACCTCTGATCTTCTTTACGTCTCTGCTTTATTTCTTTGAGCCATTTTTTAATCGAGGCGTGCTTGAATGGTGTAAACTTCCATGTCATCTGCATTTTTAAATGGTATTAGTTGCTTTACTAAGGCTATTAGTGGGTCAGAATTAGTTAGTGTGAATTAGATTTAGAGGTTACCCATTTTCTTTTGAAGTAGCTGTTATAGTTCACTTCTGGGTGCATTGCTTGTTGCATCCATATCCATGACTGTAAATTAAGGATTTTATCATTAAATAATCATGATTCAATAATGTTGCTATTTGTGCTAGTTACCTTAACATCATTAGATTTCCAAGGTGGCACGAACTTGTCTCCGCTGTCGAAACTAGGGTTCTTGTTCCTCCTCTGCAAGTCAACATTCGTATATCATATTTTCGTCACATAAAACTACATCATTTGTGTGCATAAGAGAGCAAACTTACAATCGAGGGTGACTTAGCATCATTCTCGAATATCTTCATCGAGTTATCTTGAAGAACAAGTGCTCGTTCCTGTGTCTCGGGTTGCAAAGCTTGGACCGCAAAGTTGCACCAAGAGTGGGATAGAAAATCCATCGTCTCTGGATGTGCTTGAGAGAGAGTTGGCCTGTAATCGGGATCCATCACTGCTAATGCCATGGAGTTTGGAAGCTGCTCTATGGGTTCAGTTATTAAGTTCCTTAATATACAGCATATGATTCAATTATACTGCCAGCATATTGGTCCTTTAGCATCTATAAAGATGTTGATTTGGAGCTGTATGTTTAGGAAAAGAAATGGGAAATAGGGGAACAAGAGAAGCCTACCTAAATCATTACAATTGGTTGGGTTACCCCATCTTAATCCATTACTTTACATTATATTAGCATTCCAAGCATGTGTGATTTGAGAATCAAGAAAAGTTATTGCAAACTAATCAGAATGACAAGTGGGTGGATTTGGAATAAATTCGGCCTGTAACAAAGAAAAAAAAAACTACTTATTAGCTTTGAGTACTAGTTTAAGGAAATGTTCATTTGAAATCGAGCTCGTTTGTAAAGTGCTCATAATATTAGTGTTGTAAATATTGATCAAGATGGGTTATTGATTAATGAGGTAAAGAACTTTATGATTTTGAAATGAATCAATCTCAAATAATGTTTTTTAAGTCTTTCCTATTTTACTTGATTAAATTTTAACCATGGTTTTTATAACTGGACCGGTAGGTTCAATTAGGAATTCCGCCCAGAATCAGTCCAATACCACTTAAAAAACTGTATAACAGTTGACCAATCAAAATTGGTCAAAACCGGACAAAAATGAAAAAAACCAGTCCCAATTGTGTGTTTTTTTTTCTTCTTCTACACTACAGTTTTATACTTTGACTTGAGTTATTTTGAGTTTTAAATTTTTTTGTTGTTACTTTATAACTTTATTGTGTTTATTTTAATATGAATCTTATAAGTGTATATATATATTTTTAATGTAATATAGAGAATATTGAAAATATAAATAAATATCATTTTAACAGTTGGTCCAATCGATCCAAGCGATTGGATCATTGACCGATGTCCAATCCAGTTTGATCACAAGTCCGTGTGGATGAAATTATTAACCTACTTTTTATCGCTTCTTTATGTAATCTCACCGTGGGGATAATGCAGTGAGATGTTAAAGTTGGAAAATATTATAAAGGTAGCAACTTTGGTTGTATGATATATTAAATTAATTGTTATGATGGAAGTTAAGAGGCCCCATTATTTAGATAAGTAGATTTTGTTTGGAGAAGAGGCAGAGCAGCCATGGCCATGGGGCGAAAACAACACATGGTAGCCACTCATGAGGCATGAAATTAACTTAAAATAGAAATAGAAAGATAAAAGATAAGAAAGGGGATTTAGGGCCCTTCTTTTTTGTGTCGTCAAATTGATACCATAAACTCTAGCTAAGCTACACGTTTCTGGAGACATAGTATAAGTGGCAGGGCCATGTCTCTACTTGTATTCACGTTCAGACATTAGAAGATATAGATTGGAATTGGATTGTCATGAATTTAAAGATTTAGTAGGGAAAGTACTATATATGTTAATACATACAATACGAGACAAAATAACTTATAGATCAACTAGTCTCAAGACAAAATAGGCTAACCTCATAAAACCTCCTGCATGGGTTTAATGAATCCTCATTTCCTCTCATCATACATCTTTTTTTTTTAATCTTTGCTTGAGTCCCATTTTAACCCTTTTAACTTTTTTACTATAACTCTAGGTTGATTTTAAGCCATTCACCCAATTTTAGTGCTTCTTGGCTGATTTTCCGTCATTTTTGATGAGTTTAAAATTATGTCATATACCAAACTTTTCATCTCGTCCAATGTGTTCTATTGTTACCTCAATTTCTTATTTTAGTCACTACAACTTCAGAAATTTGATTTCGGGTGGACGAATCATTGTTCATCCAAAATTATTCATGAATTTGGTCAGAACTCTCAAATTGATTTGAAAAAAATTGAACTTTAAAACAAAATGGAACAAAATTGATATTTAAAGAACTAAATTAAATTGATACAAGTAACATATTTCAAGATCAAAATTGAAGTCAACTTAACTCTGTTATTGGTATTCCGTTCACATAAATTATACTACTCATTTTATTTACCGACCGCATAGCTTTTGTATATTGATTTGGAACTAGCTAGGAAACACCCCATGTACATGCAATATATCACAGAGAAAAGCAAACTTTCTTGGCCCCCATTAATGGAGAAGATAGAATGTGTATCATTGTAGTCGGATTATAATATCTAAAACAATGTTAAGGATGATTACCATCTTGATAAACGGTGTAAATTAAGATTATCTTTTTGAATGTAATGATGTTGGACAAATGAGCAAACTACTTTTTATCACTAGGCATATTGTTATTTTTATCATAAATTAGCTTTAAGAATGATTGATTTGAGGGCATCTTTTTTGACATAAGATAATTGAAATGCTCGTTAAGATCATGTGATCATAAGACATTACTAAGCTTTTCTAATGTATATTTTAGTATATATTGTTCACCCCACTTATCTCTAAGTGACTCGAACTCATGCCCACTAAGAAAAATGTTTTTTTAAGGTATTATTCAGAGAGTGGTGTTCAAACTACTCGAATTATTTTGAGACATTCTATTTCTCTCCCAGAGAGTAATTTAATAGAATAGTTCTAGTTCGTACGCATTCTGCAAAATCGTAGAAGTGGCTCCATGCAATTTCCCAACTTCATTCATAGCCTATTGTTTTTAGTCTACATAAACTAAAATGAGAAGAGTCATCCATCTGTTGTAATGGTTTTGACTACCCCTCTTACTCAATTCACTGTAATAAAATTGTTTAGATTAAAAAAACGAATTGTCTGTTTGAACATAATGATTTAGTATTATATGGGGCTTGAAAAGGGAAGCAGTTTAAATCGTTTTAATATTTGCAAATGCAATGAATAGAGATGCTTAATCAAAAGTAATTAGGTACTTAAATGAGTAATTTATTGCTCTAGAGAGGCGTAAAGGGTGTGTTAGTACGACAAAATTCTCGGTGGTAATCATTTTATTGCAATGGCAATTTCAAGCTATCATTACTATGAAGTTTCCAAGCTACTTCACATTTATTTTTAAACAAATTATATATGGGTTGGTCTGCTATGGACTCGAGTGCATGTTGTGCACCCTAGTCCATGTTGCACTTTTCAGTTACTGACTCACACTTTTTAGTAAATGGTGTTGCACTTTTCAATTATTAAACTGTATAAGTAATAATTGAAAAGTGCAACACCATTTACCAAAAAGTGTAAGTCAGTAAACTGAAAAATGCACATGGACTAGGGTGCACAGCATGCACTCGGGTGCATACTAGACTTTACCATTATATATTCCCAATTCATTTAAGAATTAATTCTTTCAACAACTGATCGCCCGTGCCCATGTGAAACCTCTAATAATTGGATTAAAATTTTTAAATAGAAGAACTTCGATTGGTACATAATTTATTCTTGAGAAAATGTGTCATCCAGTGACAGAGATTGCAAAAAAGACACTAAAACTCTGATTTTTGTGATTCATATACCCATAAATATGAAATCGGACACTACAATCATGATTGAAGAACATTTTCTTCACTTAGTTCATATTCTAGAGAATAATAAAGATTCATACTGCATCAAGGAGAGCATTCCCACCCCTTTGATCGAGTGTTCTTCAAAATTATATTAAGTCCTAATGTCGGAGAGAGTAGTTGTACGCATGATCGTTTTTCAGCAACTGTACAAGATCATTTTTGTAATAGTTGATATATGTTTATTTTGGACGCATCAATTGATGCTGTCCGTGGGAAACATTGATCTAAGTCGTGAGTTTGTGAATATTATATATATATAGGGGAAATTCACACACAATTATGAACTTATGTACGAAATTATGCAGGGCCTATATAAAATGGACCTTTAGTTAAACACTTAACAATAATGCGCTCGAAATGATGAAAAATGTCTAAACCACACTGAGAAACTACCTTCCTTCTTGGAGATGAATATAACTGATCTACAAATGCGATATTTCAAGTAAATTACCATATGAACAAATACACTGGAAACATAACATGTAAATTGGGAAGAAGGAAGGAAGGCAGGCAGGCAGGCAGGCAGAGTACATATTTGTATATTATCCTAGACTGCTCTTCTACTTTAATTGTTTCTCGTGTATTATTCGGTAGTAATTCTGAGATTACTATGAAAAGTAGGAGCTACATAATGAGATTTGGAAACACTTTACAAATTTACTGCAAACTATTGGTCTATTACTGTTGTGTTGTCTATCAATTATTGCAAACTATTATATTGGGTATCTTTTGAGTTTCTACTTTGAATTTTGAATATGATTTTAAAATTTTCAGAATTTTTATTTATTTATGCTCTAAAAATGGAAGTCTAAAGACAAAAAAAAAAAAAAAAAAAAAAAAAAAAGGGGAAACATTGATGCTATGGTTTTCATATTTTTTTATACCCACACCCTATTGGGGCACAGGCCACAACTGTTGGGCCTTCACTAATTGTTGGTCCAAAATAAATCGCACCCATTAATAGGCCCAATATATACAGGCGGGCCGATATATGGCATAATTAAATATGGGTTTGACTTTTACACCTCCATTTCTAATGGATAGACACCCCGATTGATGCACCCAAAATCGGTCTAAGATAGATGCACCCCCTAAAGATCATAAATGCCACCAAAACCTAATTTCCCCTACATCTTCATTCTCTCATCCCCCACCCCACACCAGCCGTCGCGCCCCCTCCCCCATCCACCCGTCGCCGCGGCCTAGCCACTGCCCTGAGCCGTCGCGGTCCGTCTCTCTCCCCAATTTTTTATGTGTATTTTCCCCCCTTCCCCCGCCCGGTGGCCTTCCTCTTCCTCGATTCCTGCGCAGCCCCCTCCATTTTTTGAATTGATTTTTTCTTCAAAAAAAAAAAAAAAAGTTGTTCATCCATTTTTTGCGTCAATTTCGCGCGACCTCCTTCTCCCGCTCCCGATCGACCTCGTCGCCGCCTCCTTGTCCAAGATGTCGGCCACCCCACCCCAGGTTTGTGCATCCGGCCGCTGCTGCCTAGTAAAGTTGTCGGTCGTCGCGTTTTTTTTTTTGTTAGAATTTTCTACAAATTTTTCTACAGAAACCTTTTTTTTTTTTTTTTAATATTTTCGACAGTGTTAGAATTTGTCGACGAAAGTGTATATGGTCGACAATAAATGGTCGATTTTTTTTTTCCAATCAATCAGTGTCGACCATATACACTTTCGTTGACAAATCGTTGTCAAAGGGAGTGTATATAGTCGACACTGATTTATCAAAAATTTAAAAGAAAATGTGATTTTTTTAAGTATTCTTTGAAATTTCTAATTTTTTTGGATTTGGTGGTCACCAAAAATAGTGTCGACGGTTATCGGAAGTGGTGGTTTAGAAGAAAGGTGAAAAGAATGACAATAAGAGAGTGCGTTCAGTACGGATGATGCATTTAGTATAATACATTTTACTGAAAAATATTTTTAATTTTTTATATAATTATTATATTAATAAATTGGAAGGGTAAGTGCATCCATCTTAGGTGGAGGTGTAAATAGTCAACCCCATAAAATATATTTTGGCATAAAGCAATCCTTAGGCTCATTTTAGCTCTTAAAGCATCCCACAAGGCGTTTTATATTTCGAAATAGTAAATACTTTCTAGCATACGAAATAATATTTCATAACAATTGAAATATTAAGTTTTAATAATTTTGTAAAAAACAATTCATAAATGTAATACCCTTTGGAGGGATTCGGTATACCATACTGAAATTTTAATATTGAAAAAATTGGTTCCAACACCGCACCAAATATTTTGATATACCATAATTTCAGTATACCAATTTTTTCGATATGAAATTCAATAAACCGTACCATATTGAACTTTCAGTACATAGCAATCCATAACAAAAATATTGAACCACATGTTTGATGCTTTTGAATTCATTGTATTAATTCCACTTCCTACTCGCAGTTCATTCTAAAATACCAATATATGGATTCATACAGAAAATATTAGATCATATATAGTTTAATATATATATAAATACCAAAAGTAATTCTAATTTAAAAAAAATAATACTATTGTATAAAATTATATTATAAAAAATTTATTTTATTAAGGTTTCGGTATATAATGGTATACCATTTCATACCAAATATCAAAATTATTTCGGTATTTCGGTGTATATTGAAATACCATGGTATGACAATTTTTCATATTGTTATTATACAAAAAATTTAATAATTGTGACATTTTGACGATATGTAAAGCTTGATATATTGTAATTTGATAATTTTTGCTCACCCATAAATACATCTATTGCTAAACAATATTATATAAAAAAAAAAAAAAAGAGTTCATAACCCGCCCAATTAATTTAATCAGCATAATAGTTCCTCATATACAAAAGACTGGAAACAATATTATAAAAGGGATCCATGAATGACTCTATTTTCTTTAAGTAAATTTTGGAGGGATAAAAAAAGGAAATGAAAATAAAGAATAGTAGAAGTAGAACCCACAGGAATTAATTTTCTTACAATATTGTACATATTCTTTCGTAAAAAATTCACATAGATAAAATTAACTTTGCATGTGCCATACAACTCGATTCTAGTTTAAGTGGATATACTTATATACAGTAGGTCTAGTGTACGTAAGTGTGTAACCTAACATTACAGGACAGAAAATCTAGGATTCTTCAAATTTGAGAAACATATGCACTCAAGTTGATGTTTACATGAATAAGGGCGTGTTTGGATTTAAAAATGGAAATTCCTTCAAATATAACAAAAAAAAAAAAATCACAAACTCTGAATCCAATATTTGAAATCCCCTCGTCTGTTACAATTATGATTTTGAAAAATTCAATTATCCGTATTTCATTCAAATAAATGAAGTGAATTTGGACTTTAAATTTAAAATTGAGGCTCTGTCCAAACGCGGCCTAAGAGAATTTATGTAATTTTTGGAAGAAAACGACGTCGAACTAAAACTAGGTAGGAGCTATTACTATCATATCATCGTTATCATTTGTCATTTCAGTAGTAGAAAGAGGATACAAATAGTCAAACTTTCAAGAATTTAGACCATTTAAAAAAAATCACAATTCACAAGAGTTAATTTGTTAATAATAACTCTTAGCAAGTTATTTGCAGATCGAAATTCCTTTTTGTTCTGTTCACTTCGTTTAACGTGTTGTCAATGAAATAACGCATAGACTTGCTAGAGCTGCTAAATAAAAAAGCTTGGCTCTAAAAAAAAAAAAAAAAAAATAGATGGAGACTTTAATGATATAGTACGTAGTAATTATAAATATAACATGAATGCTCGCTTTTGATGGCTTTTTCTGTACATGGCCTCCGGCCTTCATGATATCAACTACTACTTTAATTAATTAATATATAAATTAAAATCCAAACAAAATTAAGATATTATTATTTTTTAATTAAGGTGCAGGGTCCAAGCTATGAGTAGCCGCAGTAAGGCGTCGCATTACATCCACTTGAACTCGAAGAGACGCAATATAATCTAGGGTTTCTTTAATCAGAGAAACTTCATTCATTTGTTCACCTCCAGGTACAAGCTTCTTAAGCACGCGGGTTCTGTTCTTCACCAACTTCCTGGCGATTGTGCACCGAGGTACAACTCTTCGTCTTGCCAGGTGGCATCTCTTTATTATCCTGTTGCTGCATGCGATTAAAGCAGCTCTCTGCTTTTCGACGACGACTTTGTAGCCCAGGATTTGTTGGACGATGTGGGCGTTGTTTCCGTCTCTTGAAACGACGTCGGATATCAGAGCTCGGCTCCACTGAGTTGGCCCGTTTCTAGCAGAAGCAGAAGCAATTGCCACGTCAGCCGTCAATTTGATGGTCTTTTTTCGGTCGGAAATGCTCATATTTTTATTCAGCTTTCTGCATACGCCAACACCCTTTATCCATTTCTTCAGGAATTCCTGTTTCACCAATGCTGCTGCTGAACTCTTCATTCTGCTGATAAATAAATCCATAAAATAAATAGTTAGAAATAGGTGGTAATTATAATCTGTGTATGTATGAATAATACTATATAGAATTACCAAAAGGAATATATCTTCGTCTGTGCAAATTTGAATGAAATGGTAGATAAGGAATTAAGGCAGTAAATTAATAGGTTTGATTGTTCAGAGGGGTGGAGGGTAGCAAGAGAATGTGAAAGTGTTTATTGGGATCCAACGAACACAGAAAACAAGAGATGAGTGAGTGAGTGAGTGTGTGTGAATAAATTAAAGCCAATTTATGTGGAGAAACAAGGGTTTGGTGGTGGGCCCACAAGAGAAAGACACATCACATGCGTGCACATGCTACTTCGTGGCCCGCAGGTCAACCCTCATTAACCACAATCTTGACATTTTCTATTTTTTTTTTTTTTAAAAAAGGATTATTATAACATGCATCCATCAATAGAGAATGAAAGTGGGCCCATCGAGTGGACAAATTTAAATGGGTGGAGTGCTTTCAATAGGAATCGAACCCAGGTCGTTTTGCCCGGTTAGCTCTGATACCATGAAAGAATTCCGTCTCATCTAAAAGTCCGAACTTGTAGTGAGATTGAGAATTAATTCTTGTATATTAATTCCTAACAGAGAAGAAATATATGTGCAAAATCACGCCGTATTAAATTAGATTAGATGTGGAATTTTCTATGTCCACAAATGCAAAACAGTCCAAAGAAAACACCTCACACTAAGGTATTTTTGTATCAAAAAAATAAGAGATAAAATTAGACAAAAGATTCACCAAGAACCGGTAAAAACAGATAAAAACAAGTCACATAGAGGGAGAAAAACTGCACCAGACGTGAAAAGTCTCCCCAAAGAGAAGGTGCAGAAAGACATAAAATAAGTATAAACACCAAAAGAGCCCTACAACAACTAAAAAATTAAAAGTGTTAAAACAGACTAAAATAAGAAGTCTAACAACAAATTAAAAATCTAAAAAAATTAAAACATAAAATAGGGGTCAAGAGATCGATCTACAAATCGACCATCGTAAAAATTATCCTATCTTTTGAAAAGATTGAACCGTTGACCCGAACTGCAATACAAAAAAAAAATCTAGCTACAAAAATGATAACGGTGATGGACGCACTACAAAAAACGCATCGATTAGAGACCGATTTTGAGACTGTAAAGGCGGTCTCAACACAGGTTAGAGACTGATTTGGGACCGATTTATGGAGGTCCTTATTTCATCGGTACCTAATATTGAGAGACCGAATTTATGGCCCAGTCTCAAATTAGGGACCGATTGTCGATCGGTCTCTAAATGAGAGACCGACAATTCGGTCTTAAAACGGTCCCTAAACGTGAGTCGGTCCGACCTATTTTCGGGCCTAAAACAGTCTCACATCGGTCACAGATTAAGGACCGATTTTCGGTCGGTCTCTAAATGAGAGACCGACAATTCGATCTTAAAACGGTCCATAAACGTGAGTTGGCCCGACCTATTTTCGGGCCTAAAACAGTCTCACATCGGTCTCAGATCTTACCCAGCAACTGCCCCGAAACCCGACCCGCTGACCCACACCCACCCTCTTTATTTACACCCACCTTCACACCCGCATCGCCAACCCGACCCACACCCACCTTCGAGACCCGACCTGACCCGCCAACCCACACCCGACTTCGAGACCCGACCCGCATCGCCAACCCACACCCACTTTATTTAATTTGCCATTTTATTTTGGCCTTTGTGGGAATTGATCCCTGGTGGATGGGTGCCCAGAAATGGGCACCCACCACTTTGACAAGTAATTGTCTTGTGTAACTTTTAAAAATAATTATATATATATATATGTAATTAATTTCTTTATTATATATGTTTTAAATAATAAATTTTCAAAATCAACGTTACTTTAAAGAAGTTCAAAATAATTAAATCATTTCCACATATATTAACTAATAAAAATCATTGAATTAATTGTAAAAAATCAATGTTACTTTAAAAAATCAATGTTACTTTTAAATATTTTATTTTGACACTTCTTCAAAGTATATGGACACTTGATTTTATCGTTAAACATATATTGTGGCCTCGTCTTCGCAAAATTAATAAATTTGCGAACTTGATTGTAAAATTCACTGTTCGTACTTCCATTAACGAATCGAGGAGTATAATACATCCACCGACGATCTGGTAGTTCCATCTATACGTACTCAAAATCAAAATGATTACATAATTGACATATGTATATAAGATAAATATTGCTATATTATTATATTCAAAGAATAAATATTGTTGCATTATTGTACTAAAATTAATAATGTTAATAATAATATTTAATTTGGTAGATATGTGAGAAGAATGTGGTGGAGCCCATCGTTAATCCAAAATTTAAAGCTAAAAAATTTGATAGCAAACAGGGTATGCTCTATGAGAAATTAATTCAAGATCTTTAATTTGTTTGACTTTCAAGTAGATCAACTTTGAATCGTATACCATATAAAGTAAAATTTTAAGAATTCAGTTATTTCATAAAAACTTAATTTGTCAGTATTAACTACTTAAGTCAAAAATATTAATTGTGGAATTCTAAATTGATTATTATGAATAAATTGTACTTATACTCGGTCTTATAATATGTGTATAGATAAAATTATACAAAAAATTTTGAGTGAAATATTTTAACAGTTTTAATTTAATATTAGACAATTAATTCACTCTAAAACCTAATTTACATGTATTCATACTTTCAACAAGTTTAATTGGACATATAATAGTACACATACGATTATGATATCTTTCAAAATAATTAATTCTAATTAGTATTTGATTTGATATCATAACAACGTCAGTGGTCTATCTTATTTACTACTATTATACATATCTATTAATTATATGAAAATAAAATTATCAACGAACACTTAATTAATTAATATGAGAAAACATTAATTTAAATAAAGAGGGAATGAGAAATCTTACGGTTGAATTCGAAACGAGATCTTGATACACGTGTTATACAACACTAAAATAAACAACCGCAAGTGTACGGTGTCTATCGTAGCGTGATAAGCACGAGGTCGATCCCACAGGGAGGTTAAAGCGTAAAAGGGTAGTTTGCTAGTCGAATTCTAAGTAGACGTGATCGATAATTTGATTTTGATGGTTTACTCTAAAATTACCTACCAAGTGTCACGAATAAGCAACAAAGAGCAAATATAAAATCGATCAAATGGCATACAAATCACAAAACGAAAGTAAAAATGGATGTAACTCAATAAAGAGAAGGTTGGTCCTAAAGCACATGCAATACTAGTGAATCCATCTATGATTAACTATCTACTCAAGTGTTGTTCATGCTTTGTCTATAAGATTGATCACGTAATAATGAATTAAAAGTTCTTTCGATCCAAGTAATTCAAAGGAGATATCACACAACCTAATATCTCTACCTAAATTGCACAATAAAACCCAATCACACTCCTAAGATCATCACACATCTTCCTAATCATTGATCATCTTTCAATCTCACAATAAAATTAGGTCAAATGCTTGCAATCAATCAACCAAACTAGATTTCTCAACCTAATTCAATTAACTATGATTAACACATCATCATTGTACACATAATGACATGCTTTGCAATATAAACCAAGCATCCAAATAGAATTAAGCCACACAAACACCAAATAAGCAAAACATTAATTCATAGATATCATCAAAAGTATTTACAAGGCTTTAGAACCAAAAGTGTTTAGCTAACTACTAGCATAATCAAATTACAAATCCAAAACGAAATAACTAAATAAAAAGGGAAAGAAAGAGAAAGCTTAGTCTATAATGTGGTAGAGAATGGAATTTGGGAGCTATTGCATCCTTTCTTCCTTGATTTGGTGAAGAATTGAGAGAGAAATGGCCAAAACACCTCCAAGTATGTGTAACTATGTGTGGAATTTAGGAATTGTGGGTGAAGTTCTTGGGTTTCAAGAATGAGGTCTTATATAGTGTTGGGGTAGGGTTTGGATGGCAAAATTGCAAGTTAGTCCTTCAAAAATGGCCAAAATGTGGAGTTGGCACCGAAAATGGGGGTAGCACGGCCGTGCACGGAGCACGGCCGTGCAAAATAAGCATATGGGCGTACAGGTGCTCGGCCGAGCAGGCGGCTCGGCCGTGCTGGGCGATGATGGTGGATCGGGGGTGCTCGGCCGTGGCTCGGCCTCGGCCGTGGCGTGCAAAACAGGGGTGGCCAGGTGCTCGGCCGAGAAGGGTGCTCGGCCGTGCCCTCTCTTGGCCCAAAATCACTGTTTCGAGGTGCAATTGCTCGAGCACGCGTCTCGGGCGTGCTCGCGCTCGGTCGACTTCGGCCCTTTCTCGTTTCGTGCATATCCTTCGCCTCGGGTGTCGGATTGACTCGATTCTTTTGGCTAATCCACTCCGTTTTTCGAGACGAATCCAACCGTGCACTCCTCTTCCTGATCCAGTGAGGTATGGTTGGTGTTTTGCTCCAAATTTCATCATATTTCCTACAAAATCGACAAAACACAACCTTTCTCTCATTTCGGCTTAAACAATCATATTCCATGCATAAATCAATGAAATCCACATCAAAATATGCTTCACATGTGCCTCTAAAACGTGTAAATTCCACCCGAATCAAACCCCCCCAAACTTAAAATGTTGTTTGTCCTCAAACAACTAAGCACTTAAAGCAATGAGGGTGGAATGATCACAATGGAACATTCAATGCAAATCACACATGCAAAGTAAGATGTAATGATATCTCTTTCTCCAAGTGCATCTCTCAATGAAGGTCATAGGATCATTATTGCAATTCACACTCATGGATCAAAGAATGCACAAAACACAACACATTGTGAATGGGAAACATAATCCAAATGCTCAAGTCCTCTACTCACGTGACAAAGTGTTTCTCTCAAACACACAAAAAAATTGAGGATATTAATGCACTCATCAACCAAGTTATGCTATGCAATCACCATATGCTTGCCCAACTTCTACTTTTCACAACACTCAAATGCTCAACAATGTGATCAATAGGACTTAATCAAGGATGTAACATTGGCTCTTTGGTCAAGGTGGGGTAAATTTGGATGAAGTGACTCATAAACTAGTGGAGAGCGAGAGATAAAGACGTACATCTCAAAAACTTCTCAAGATAAAGTTACAATTCCGCGGATTGCAACTCAAAAACTCTAACTTCCACAATTTATTTGTTCTCTTTTAAGCACATTCTACACCACAAAACCATTGAACACTTTTTTTCTTTTCAAGCTTTTGGGGCTCTTTGTCCCTCTTTTCTTTTCCCTTGATTTTCTTTTCATCTTTCTCTTTTTCTTTCAACTTCTCCACTTTCTCCTTTCACCAAAGATATTCATTCAAGCACATGTTTTCCACTTTGTCTTTTATCCTCCACTAGATGTAGGTATCAAAGGCTCAAAAAGGCTAAGTGGTTAACATTGTAGTTTGCCAAGAAAATGAGGAATTAAGCTCAAGGGGCTAACTACGGAAAATTACTTCGGTTTTTGGGAGATTTTGGCTAAGTGACTCTTTTAGAACAAGATGGCCTATATCACATCACATCATCTCACACAATCATGCTTTCAAACAAGAACTTAGGCAAGTTCTAGAATTACTAGCAATAACATAGTCCACTCTCAAATGAACTAAACCGGATTACATGCTCGATTTAAGGCTCAATTCTCACCGGTTTATTCAATAGGACTCTCACATTCATCAAATGTTCCCAAACAACAACACATCGTATATACATGCTATCCAAGATCACAAATATGAACACAATCATGAAACTATATCCAACATCAATCATGCTTACATTCAAAGCAAATAAACATCATCACAACTACTCAACAATGGATTCCAATGACTATTCATGCTCACATTTCACCAAATGTCCACTACCCAACATATGCTCAAAACCAACTTAATCAATATAATCATGTGAAAGCCAAGTGTGCGCCGGTGCAAAATGTGACACAAGTAGAATGACGAACCGGTGCAAGGGTAACAACTAGTAGAAAAATAAAGAAAAGAAAAATAACTCCCCCAAACTTAGAATTTTACTATGTAAAAATTCTAAGTTTGGGGCTACAAGTTGTTACCTCCCTCCTTGCACATCCAATGCTTCTTCAAAGATCACCATTGCAACACTTGCTTCCCCTCTCCAAAGTTGGTTTTGCTTCTTTCTCCATTCTTCAAGATATGATGTCCATAGTATTCTTCATCCATACCTACAAAATAAACCAAGCTATCAACACTACTAAAGCAATAAAAACATGAAAGCAATAAAACCTTGGGTTGCCTCCCAAGAAGCGCTATTTTTAACGTCCTATGCCGAACGGTTCTTCCTTGAGGGGAATATCAAGTCACCCCCTTGTCATCCTTGTTCTTGACCTTCTTGGCCCAAGCAACCTTCTTGAAACCATTAAAGCATCCACTAGCCACTCCATCCGGCTCTTCAATCATGTCATAAGAGGTTGATGCCTCATCCATCCCCAAGCTTGCACAAGTAGCTTTTCTTGATTTGGGGGAGTTTTTTCCAAAAACTCCCCCAAACTTGGCCTTCTTGCCCATCTCTAATTCCTTATCCTTCTCCTTGGGGTTCTCCTCCATAAAGTTGATCTTGAGATCTTCTTCCACCTCCTCTTTCATTGGCATTGGAGGATGATCTCCTCTAGAGTACCCATACTCTCCATCTTCATCATCCCGGACTTTGATGGCTCTATAAATGTTGAACAAGACTTTCTCATCGTTTACTTGAAGTTCTAGCTCTCCTTTCTTCACATCAATTTTAGCCCCACCGGTTGCCAAGAATGGCCTTCCCAAAATCAATGGAACATACTTGTCTTCCTCCATATCCAACACTATAAAGTCCACCGGGAATATAAACTTGTCAACCTTAACTAACACATCTTCCACTATACCCAAAGGGTATGTCACGGATCTATCCGCCAATATAAGGCTCATTGTGGTTTGTGTAAGCTTTCCCAAACCAAGTGACTTGAATATGGACAAAGACATGAGATTAATGCTTCCTCCCAAATCACACAAAGCTCGAAATGTACCTCCATCCCCGATGACACATGGCAAGGTGAAGGATCCGGGATCTCTAAGCTTTTGAGGTAGCTTTGCTTGAATGATTGAGCTACATTCTTCGGTCAAATGCACCGTTTCATACTCCATCATCTTCCTTTTGTTAGACATGATCTCTTTCAAGAATTTGGAGTAGTGGGGCATTTGCTCAAGTGCTTCGGCAAAGGGAATGTTGATGTGGATCTTCTTGAACATTTTCACAAACTTGGCAAACTTGTGATCCAAGCCCTTTTTCTTCAATCTTTGAGGGTATGGAAGAGGTACCTCATTTTTGCTTTTGTCTTGAGGAGGGATTGCCTCCTCACTCTTCTTCTCCCCTTCTTTCTCTTTCACTAAACCATCATCTTTGTCAACACCCTCGGGTGCCATTACCACTTCCTCTTCTAACGGCATCTTGGGCCCTTCGTAGCTAGTCCCACTTCTTAGCCCTATGGCGTTGCATTGCTCCTTAGGATTTAGCTCCGTGTTAGAGGGGAATTTCCCCGGAACGTGTTGCTTTCCAATGGCATTAGAGAGTTGGCCTATTTGCTTTTATATGGCTTTCATGTTGTTTGCCATATTCTTGATCATTTCTCCTTGTTCATCAAATCTTTGCCGAGTTATGTTCTCATTCTCTCTAGTCTCTCTCATGAATTTCGTGGTTTCCCCCATAAAAGCACCAAACATATCCTCCATTGATGGCTTTGATGAAGACTCCACAATAACTCCATCTCTCACATTGAAATTTGGAGGTGGGATGATGGCATTCCTTGTGTTGGCATAGGAGAAATTCTCATGTTGCCTCAATCCGGGGTGGTAGTGATTCGGGTTAGGCGGATTTTGCCTCTCGTTCCAACCTCTTTCTCGAAATTGACGGTCCCTTTGATTGTTCATGTAATGGGCTTCTTCATATTGATCTTCACTAGGTCCCATTAATGACTTGGCCGCCATCATCGAAGTCAACTTGTCCATCTTGTTGGACAAAGTAGCAAAATCATCCGACTCCTTAGTGGAAGCAACTTTCCGGGCTTGCCTTCTCTCGGATGGCCATTGATTGCCATTCTTCGCCATTTCTTCCAAAAGCACATAGCCTTCATCCGTCGTCTTCCAAAAGCACCGGCCGAGGCATCCACCATCCCTCTCGTTCGATGGTCCATCCCGTTGTAGAAATAGCAAATCAATTGGTCTCTTGAGAACCCATGTTGAGGACAACTCCGTATGAGATCTTTGAAACGCTCCCAAGCCTTGGCTAACGACTCATCGTCATCTTGCATAAAGGAGGAAATTTCTCCTCTTATCTTGATGGTCTTGCTTGGAGGAAAGTACTTCATAAGGAAAGCATCAACAAGGTCGGCCCAATTCTCAATGGTTCTTAGATCAAGGGACATGTACCATTGCTTTGCACGATCACGGAGTGAGAATGGGAACAATTGGAGACGAATATAATCTTGAGGAACTCGGTTGATCTTAACCGTTCCACTTATCTCTAAGAATTGAGATAAATGGAGGTTAGGATCCTCCTTTGACAACCCTCCAAATTGGTTGTTTTGGACCATCATGATTAAGGCCGGCTTGAGCTCAAAGTTATGAGCGTCAACGGGTTCCCGACCCGCTCCTCCATAGGGCCTTGGGATAGGGCGGAAGTGGTCTCTCAAAACTCTTTGATTTCCATTGTCCTCCCGTTGCTCTCCATCTCTTTCAACATTGACATTCCCTTCCATCCTCCGGTTGAGGTTATCTCTTATGCCTCCTTGTGGTCGATTACCACCATTTCCATTAGGCTCTATTACGCCTCCACCATCTTCTTGGTTCCTTTCCTCTTCCACTATCGGATTTTCCCTCCGATTCATTCTTTCCAACTCTAGTCTTCTCCTTTCGGCGTTCCTTCTTCGACAATTGGCCTCAATCTCCGGATCTAAAGGTAGCACTTCTTGGTGATTCCTTTTAGATCGTGTGATCATAAACCATGTCTATCAAAAGAACAAACGAGAGTTAGAATTGCAATTAAGCTCAAAGTAACAAACACAAATATTTTTGGATTTTTCCGAAATAAGGAAAGCAAGTAAAATGTCTAAACTAAAACTCTCCTAGCCTACACTCTAGAGCTTATAAAAACCTCCCCGGCAGCGGCGCCATAAACTTGATACACGTGTTATACAACACTAAAATAAACAACCGCAAGTGTACGATGTCTATCGTAGCGTGATAAGCACGAGGTCGATCCCACAGGGAGGTTAAAGCGTAAAAGGGTAGTTTGCTAGTCGAATTCTAAGTAGACGTGATCGATAATTTGATTTTGATGGTTTACTCTAAAATTACCTACCAAGTGTCACGAATAAGCAACAAAGAGCAAATATAAAATCGATCAAATGGCATACAAATCACAAAACGAAAGTAAAAATGGATGTAGCTCAATAAAGAGAAGGTTGGTCCTAAAGCACATGCAATACTAGTGAATCCATCTATGATTAACTATCTACTCAAGTGTTGTTCATGCTTTGTCTATAAGATTGATCACGTAATAATGAATTAAAAGTTCTTTCAATCCAAGTAATTCAAAGGAGATATCACACAACCTAGTATCTCTACCTAAATTGCACAATAAAACCCAATCACACTCCTAAGATCATCACACATCTTCCTAATCATTGATCATCTTTCAATCTCACAATAAAATTAGGTCAAATGCTTGCAATCAATCAACCAAACTAGATTTCTCAACCTAATTCAATTAACTATGATTAACACATCATCATTGTACACATAATGACATGCTTTGCAATATAAACCAAGCATCCAAATAGAATTAAGCCACACAAACACCAAATAAGCAAAACATTAATTCATAGATATCATCAAAAGTATTTACAAGGCTTTAGAACCAAAAGTGTTTAGCTAACTACTAGCATAATCAAATTACAAATCCAAAACGAAATAACTAAATAAAAAGGGAAAGAAAGAGAAAGCTTAGTCAATAATGTGGTAGAGAATGGAATTTGGGAGCTATTGCATCCTTTCTTCCTTGATTTGGTGAAGAATTGAGAGAGAAATGGCCAAAACACCTCCAAGTATGTGTAACTATGTGTGGAATTTAGGAATTGGGGGTGAAGTTCTTGGGTTTCAAGAATGAGGTCTTATATAGTGTTGGGGTAGGGTTTGGATGGCAAAATTGCAAGTTAGTCCTTCAAAAATGGCCAAAATGTGGAGTTGGCACCGAAAATGGGGGTAGCACGGCCGTGCACGGAGCACGGCCGTGCAAAATAAGCATATGGGCGTACAGGTGCTCGGCCGAGCAGGCGGCTCGGCCGTGCTGGGCGATGATGGTGGATCGGGGGTGCTCGGCCGTGGCTCGGCCTCGGCCGTGGCGTGCAAAACAGGGGTGGCCAGGTGCTCGGCCGAGAAGGGTGCTCGGCCGTGCCCTCTCTTGGCCCAAAATCACTGTTTCGAGGTGCAATTGCTCGAGCACGCGTCTCGGGCGTGCTCGCGCTCGGTCGACTTCGGCCCTTTCTCGTTTCGTGCATATCTTTCGCCTCGGGTGTCGGATTGACTCGATTCTTTTGGCTAATCCACTCCGTTTTTCGAGACGAATCCAACCGTGCACTCCTCTTCCTGATCCAGTGAGGTATGGTTGGTGTTTTGCTCCAAATTTCATCATATTTCCTACAAAATCGACAAAACACAACCTTTCTCTCATTTCGGCTTAAACAATCATATTCCATGCATAAATCAATGAAATCCACATCAAAATATGCTTCACATGTGCCTCTAAAACGTGTAAATTCCACCCGAATCAGATCTTCAAACTGATATTGGAGAGTAAAATCAAGGAATTGTCTATTTAGAAGCTAGTTTGTCGGTTTAAATTGAGAGAATGACATTTGGGACCGACAATATCGGTCTATAATCACAACCGCGTGATTTGTGACCGAATTATGCGGTCTCTACTATGTTAAAAATTATCTATAAAACAAACAGCTTGATTAAATACATATTCGAGACCGAAAATATTGGTCTATAAAAACAACCACCTGATTATGGGACCGATTTTGGACCGAAATATGCGGTCTCTACTGTTAAAAATTATCTAAGAATATTCTTTTGGAGTGTTCAGATACCACTAAAATCGGTCTCTATAAAATAAACAGTTTAATTTGATACCTATTCGAGACCGAAAATATCGGTCTATAAAAACAAACGCCTGATTTGGGACCGATTTGGGACCGAAATATGCGGTCTCTACTGTTAAAAATTATCTACATATACAATATTAGGATGAATATCTAATATAATATAGATATAATCGCCAACTTATTTATCTCTCTCAATGATGGACGAAAATTCCTCTTCTCCTAATTCTGATTCCTCCCTCTCGAACAAAGTCATAGAGCCAGATTCGATGAAAGTTGATACGGTTAATTAAAATTTTGGGATTCAGAATTATTTATACCAATTAAAGACTGAATTTTCGGTCTTCAATTAAAATTCAAAATCAGAGTTTTAATTTCAATTAAAATTCGAAATAAGAATTTTAATTTTGATTTAGAGACTGAAATTCAGTGGCTAAGCGGTCTGAAAAACATAATATTAAAGACCGAATTGAAAATAGTCTTTAAACGAGCGGTCAAAATTGGTAGTCAATTCAAATTATACTTTTCAAAATATTTGATGCCAATTAAAGACTGAATTGTCGGTATCTAAACAAAATTCAAAATCAAAATTTTAATTTCGGTTTAGAGACTGAAATTCGGTCTCTAAGCGGTCTGGAAACATAATATTAAAGACCGAATTGAAAACAGTCAAAACTCAAATTTTTTTAAGATCAGTCCCAAATCAGTCTCAAATTGAGACTGATTTATGCCGGTCTCAAAACTTTGGTCTCTAATTGAGGCATTTTTTGTAGTGACGGTAGGATGAGGGTGCGGTGGAGGCGGCGACTGGTGGTGGAGTCCAGTGGTAGTGTCTTTTAAATGAAGATTTACTTTAAAGAATGTTATAGAGAAATGTGAAAGTGAAAGGAGGAAGAAGAAGGATAGAGGTGATGGTGGTGGTTAGATTTTAGGCAAATCTAAGTATTTTATTAATATTACTATTTTTACGAAATAATATTAATTGCTTTCACTCAATATTATTAGTTATTTCTATTAATATTAGTGTAGTAATATTAGTTACACTAGCTAGTTGTACGCAATATAACTAATGTACAAAAGTGTTGCTTCACAACAAAACATCCTTTCAAAATATAATAATATTAATAATAACAGAAAGTGTACGTACATTATATAATAATAACATGTTTTGTATTTTTTTTATTTGAAGAGATTAGTTGTTTTAATAAAATATAATAATTTGCTAAATTAATTATTTCATTAAAAATATTAATTAGTTTATCATGTAGAGATAGTTGCAAATTGAATGCATAATAAAATTAATTTATATACTCTAATACTTTGTTAATTATCTGGATTAATTTGTGTGTGTGAAATTAAAAAAAATGTTGGGTTGGGCCGACCAAAATAGTACTACCGGTCAAATTTCTCCAGTCGTGTTCATCGTTGCACCATATATACGGTGCGTTGCAAACCAGATTAGAGGCGTAGAATTTTTATTTTTTTATTTTTAAAGTGAGTCTAAAATTTAATAAAATAAAAGTGCTTGTGCACTGTTAAGTGTTAAGTTGAGGTTGAACACTCCCTCATAATATCATGATATAATTCATTTTAATAACTAAATCAGATATTGTGTGTACCGTGCACTCATTCGCATATTTTAAAATGTATTAACTGTATTCAATAAACAATACGGAGTATTTGTTATTAATTATTTTTATAAAATAATACTATTAATTGACCAGTTTCAATATTAATTGTTTTTATGAAATATTATTAATTATAAATTAGGTGCACCACTCACCCTAATGGCTAATATTGTTTCTATATTGTACTTTCAATTATTATTATTTTTTGAAATGAGTTGCACGTATCCAAGTACTGCTGTGGTCACAATCACATGGATAACTGGATTTTCAAACTTGTCATGGGACCTGATATTTGCAAGGTGAGGAAGAGAAGCGATAATGTTCAAATTTTTCATCGATATATCAAGTATATATCGGATACGATCTGTGTAAATTTTGTTTCATTTTCTATTTTAATGTTATCACATGTATTTAGAAAAACACAACTTAATACCCCACATATGCTTGCTACCACAATATATACATATATAGTAGCTGAATGTGACAAGATCAAACTCTTTTTCACATGGCTTGTTTATTGGGAATTTGGGATTTACTTCTAATGTCTCATTTATATATAGACTTAGGCTACTACATTATAATTTTTTTGTAAAGCCTATTTTAGACTAGTGAGTGTGCATTCCTAATCAAATAAAAATGACAAATTATTAATGTATGCAAATGAGTGTATACTATACCATGGGAATATTTTAGGTGATTTTGATATCTCAAATTGTTTAATTAAAATTTTAATATGCCACATTAGAATCGAGTCAAAATTGTAATTCTATTATATAAATTGAACCATACAATTGAGCACACAAGTGTGACTCAATAAAAATTAATAAAAATATGTATAACTTAATAAAAGATATCAAGTTGGTATCAATCATAATGAATTAAAAACGTCGTGTACATACTTTCTTAATCGAGTAATGCAATGCACGACTTACTTTTTTTTTTTTCTTTTTTGAAATACAAGATCAATATATGAAAAAGAAAATACAAGATCAATATATAAAAAAAAAAGGAGAGAAATTTATGCACGCTAGATCTTCAACCCAAGAGGGTTGTGTGATTCCGAAACAATACTCGCTCTAGAAGTCAAGTTTGTCATCCTTATCTTAAATTTTTGTGCCTCTCCACTATACAACCATCTAATGAATGAATTATACAATGGTATTTGTCCACTTAATAAACATCATATATGGAGTTGAAGTTGAATAGTCTGTATTTCCATCTATCTAAGCCAAATTTATGAAGAGCCCCCGGGTTACAAGCAAAAAGTGGAAATTGGCATGATCCGGAAAACATGGGGAAGTGGGAAAAGAGTCTCAATAGAAGAAAATAGATGATGTAATGTGAGAAAAATTATTAAGTCCCAAATGAATAATTATCTTAACCTATAATTTATTTATTTTTAATGGTTAATTGGTGAATTTTAATTTTTCTCATGTAAGAATGTTTTATTAATTATTGTTATTATTACCGAGTATCTTATCTTGCTCGAAACGGGTTGTGAAACGACTTTTTTTCCACAAAATTTATGACGTATGTTAGAGCGTAAAAAACAAACAATTAAATTATGTAGATTAATTTAAACAACGATAGCTTATTAACTTGATAATTATATTATTCTGCCAAAAAAAAAGGGGGGCGTATCATTATAGCATATTGAATTTTGGAAGAAGAAAATGTTCACATGGTCATATCCTATCTATATATCGATCACATGGACGCTCCGACAAATGTGATTTGTTGCCGACACACAACACACGCATGCATGTTAAAGAATTTATTATCCAATTTATAGAAAAGATTCATGTGTAGTGGTGTTGCAACATTAAGTTGTATATAATTAAAGTGTTGCTAACGCGCGATATTGTTGTTAGAATTTAAAGTCTCAATTAAAAAAACCATACATACCCATGTTTGAAACATTCCTCTTTAATTTTGTTACACTCCCCAAAGTCCCATTTGTCATTGTAGTTGATAAACATAGGTGGCCTATATATTAATATTCAAAATATATATTTGAATTAAACTGAAAATATAATTATTTATATATGCATTAATTAAAGTTTGTAGAGTTCGAAAAATATGATCGGTGATGAAAATGAAAGTTGGAATGGTTGTGACCACAAAGCTGCTAGCTAGCACATAAGATAGTGACATTTGATGATAAATAAGAAATAAATGGTTGTGACAACGAAGAATGAAGAAGCCATGCACGTGTGCCTCATTAAATGTTCAAGTCCCCGCACTGCATAGACCTTTCGCTGTCCACACATGGCTATGACAATGACTATGATCTTAATCTACTGTAGTATATATGCAACGTCATATGGACCTTACAAAATCAAATGGCCCAGTATATTCAAGCCCCAAAATACATGGGCTTCAATAAATATAAGATGGGCGCGGTTATAGACACACACCAACCTATTGAGGACACCCACTGGATGAGTACACACCGTAAGATGAGGACACCCACGTAAAAAGTTCTAAAATACCCCTTCCTTCCTAAACCCTAATTAACCCTCTTCTCCCCTCATATTCCATCATTTTCAGAGGGACACCCACCTCTTCCCCCTTCCTCCTCCCAAGCGGCGCCGCCGCCCACCTCCTCCCTCACCACGTCGCGGCCGCCACCGCCCACTATCTCCCTCCCCACGTCGCGGCCGCCGTCGCCCACTATCTCCCTCCCCACGTCGGGGCTGCCGTCGCCCTCATCCCAGCGACGCGACCGTTCGCACCTCTCCTCCCCGCGTTCGCTTCTCCCCCACCCACGCCGCCCGCGTCCGCCCCTCTCCCTCTCGCCGCCCGTGTCCTCCACTTCCCTCCCCTTCGCTGCGGCCGTTCGCACCCCTCCTCCCTTCCAGCGGCCGCCGCCTCCCACCTCCTCTCCATGAAAGTCGTCGCACACCCTTCCTATGTCGTCGCCGCCGTCATTTGAAGGTGAGTATTTACAGATTTGATTTTAAAATTAGAGTTTTGAAATTTATAAAAAAAAAAATTGAATTTTTTGTATTAGGGTTTTTAGTTTTTACATATGTACTCCCTCCGTCCCAAGATTTTTTACACACTTTGACCGGCACAGAAACTAAGAAAATGGAATAAAGTGATGTGTAAAGTAAAATAAAAGAGGGGTATTATTGGTAATTCATTGATTAAAGTGGAGTGATTTGACTAAAGGGAAGGAAAAGTAAAATAAAAGAGGGGTATTATTGGTAATTCATTATATAAGTTGTTTCCTTTTTTGGAGTGTGTAAAAAATGTTGGGACGCCCATTAAGGAAAGTGTGTAAAAAATCATGGGACGGAGGGAGTATATTTTTACAGATCTAAGTGTGGGTTTTTGAGTTTGTTCATTGATTTTTTCGAATTTTTTTTTCGGACAATTGAAAGTTGTTTAGGAATTATTTTCCTACAATTTGTGTTTGTTCGAAAATAAATTCAGAACAATTTGTGTTTGTTCGAAAAAAACTTCAACACAATATGCGTTTGTTCGGAAAAAATTTCATATTCGAAAAAAACTTCAACACAATATGTGTTTGTTCGAAAAACAATTTCGGACAACTTGAGTTTGTTGTGTGAAATTTTTCGTACACCTTCAGAATTTTTTTGTTTTTAATTTTTTAAAATTTTGTGTTTTTAAGGAGTTTTTTGTTGTTGAAGTATGGTGTTTGTTTGGGTGGTGATGATTTTATCGTGAAATTTAATGAGTGGGTGTACTCATCTTCGTTTTTTTTTATAAATTTCACACGAGGAGTATATTGAACATTTCACGGTAGGTTGGTGTGTATAATCGCGCCCATATAAGATATTTCCGAGCCCAATGCTTGCGGGCTTATATAAATATCAGATATAAAAGACCACTAAGACCAATGAAAAAGAGCACTAAGATTATCTTCATTGGTGTCCTTCATCAAAATGTCACAGCAAAATGACAAATTTTTTAATATTAAAATAATGCAAAGCTTTCCACAATGTCGTGACATTGGTTAGATGACCAATTTAAGGTCACCAATTTAATATTATAGATTTATATGACAAGTGTCAAAATTCTATTAGTTGTTTGTAATTTTTTTGTGTAATATAATTAGATTTGTAGATATTGAAGATAATATGTATTAAATATATATATATATATATATATATATATATATATATATCAAAATTCGTAATTTTTTTTCTCTATAAATAGAGTTCAATATCGAGCTATTTTGAAACACAAATAAATATTTCTCTCTTTTCATGTCATGCATCCATTTGTAGCTTGTTTATTATTGCTTTTCAATTTCGTATTTTCAAATCTTGTAATTTTAATTTTATTATTGAGTTCATTATTAATTTTAAAAAATTCATATTATAATTACAAATTTAGAATATCAATTTACACATTAAAATATAGTAAAAATTAATAATATAATATGTATTTAAAAAATTATTATTATTTTTGGGTTGGGTTGGTGTTAAATTTTGGTTGGATTGTAAATTGTATACGTGGATGAGAGAGAAATTAATATAATATTGAAGGGTTAGGGGAGTGTCATGGATGAGGATTGCCCGCCTAACACATTTCAACTCTGGGGAAATAGAATTACGGTAGAATTTTGAAATCTTTGTGATAAAATCTGATTTGAGCATATAAAGTGTTGTTGATGAATAATAAAAGTATGTGTGTTTTGGAACATGGTGACTTTTATTTGTCAAATCAATACAAATATGATTAAACTTGTAACTATTATAAGAGCATATAAAGTACTGTTGTTGACTAAACTTTTTAATTTTGGTGGAATTATAAAGAGGTACCAAAAATCATCTTACACCTCCCATGATTTTAGGTTAAATGGAGGATAAAGTTGAGCGAAAGTGTACAATATATCATTTAATTGTGTATAGGTTTTGTAAGATAAGACCGATAAAAATGTAGGGCAGTTGTAGCATGCAGTTTGAGTAATTACAGCCGGGACATGTCATTATATAATAATTAATTCTGATTCTACAAATATGAGATTGTTTGGTCATGTTGTGTTCCTAGCTAATTAAACAACTTCCCAGTATGGACTAACACTCCCTATAGCTCCTTAATTCTGTGATAAAACTTGTCCTGCATTCACACAACATTGAAATATAAAAGGTCAATTTTTTTATTAAAATTGAAAGACAAATTCTTATATACACCCATTGCTCTGGTTTTTGTTAGTATTAATTGATTTCTTCACTGATGATCAATCGGGGTTTTATTCAGATTGAGTGTGGAAATATAATTAATTACCTGAAGGGGTGTGCAGTATTTGGTTTACTACTGTTTCCGATCCCAACACGGTACTATGATGAAGTAGAATCGGCCCATTATCTCCAGAGCTGTCCGGTTCCTCTCTTCTTGCTTCCATTTTTCCCCCTGGTTCTGGAGGATTAATTAATTAAAGAATTCTATCTGCAGGATTGAAAACTTAATAAGCTTATAAAACAATTTCATGTACCTGTTGCAGTAGCAGATTCCATTTCCACCAATGGAGCATACATGTAGCAGTCACTTTTCATATAATTCGCATCATCTTTCTTCTTCATGTCTTCATCTGCTAATAGAAATCGCAAAAAAAGGTTGATTGCAATTTGCTACTAGTACTCATAGGAAATCAAGTAATACCTCTGAATGAAACAAATATCACTAACATACACAATTAAAAAATAATTAAGTTACCAAAAGAGATATGAGGAGAGGCTAAAAGAGCTGCAAACATGTAAGTGTCTGATTTCATGTAGTTGATGAATTTCCTTATCACTGATTTCAGACGTCTCCTTTTCATGGGCTTCTTCTTGTGAATGTCAGAAACAACTCTCTTGGCCATTCTGTTTTCCAGAATTATTAAGATCGAAAATGGTGATGATCGAGGTTTACAACTTACAAAGAAGAATGTAATGGAATATGAAAGCGGTGGTTAGGGGCACGATAAACGCGACACGTGTGCTATTGGAATGGCATGTGGCGCTCAATCCATCACCTCCTTTTCCTTTTCCTTTTCTTTGTTTATTGCAATGCTCCCACGTATTAAGAAAAAAGCTATAGTGTAATAAATAATTTTGTAATTTTTTTAATACAAAATAATTAAAGAAGAAAAGTGTGAATATTATGAATTATTTTCATATTTTAAAACATTTAAAAGAAAAGTGGGATATTACCTATTATTAATATAATAATCTGAGTTTTATTTATATCTTTTTACTAATTTGAAGAATCGATTTTGATGATTTATTTAGGGAAAATATCAATTTTGGTCACTCAGTTTTACCTCTTTTCATATTTGGTCACCCACATTTAGTCACTATCAAAATTGGTCACCCAATTATTATATTCTCTCAAAATTGATCACTCTGTTAGTCAATCTGTCATTGACTAACGGAGAAAAAGTTTTGAGCTGTTAAATTTCTCAAAACCTAAGGTTAAAAAAATTTCATGCATCTTCCAAAACTAATGAAACAAACGCAGAAGCAAGAATGAAACATGTGCAAAAATTACCAATATTTACATTATATTTATAATAGGTCAGAATTCTAATACATCTTGTAGAACGTGATATAATAGGTCAAAATGTACTTGTAGAAAGTGATTTGTTGGTTTACTTTTTATTTTATAGATAATTAGAAAATGAGAAACTCAAGAGATAAAAATTTATTTCAATTAATTTCAAATGCCCAATTGTTTGACTAACATTTCAAGAAATCTGCAATAATGATCTTAATAGAAAAATATTTAGAATGAAAAATAAATTTATGAAATTTTCTTGAATCAATAATTTTAGAAAATTCTTTACAATTAATTTTCACCACAAATTATGCTCCAATAATTATAAATAGGAAAATGAATTGAAAAAAGTTTATATCTCCAATTATTATACAAATTCAATATGAAACCAAGAATTGGAATACAGAGTACAATAAACAGAGTATAAAGTTGCATCCTATCTCTTGAGTTTATTTTCTGTAAAATAAAAATGAATTCATATTTGAGTTATTTACATGTTGTATTTATATATTAATTTTAGTATAAAATATCAATAATATATAATTCTGAAATTGTTTTTTAAATATATTATACTCCGTGTTATTTACTAGGAGTATTAATAAAGTGTAAATGTAAATGGCTGGACGTTGATTTCTTAAGCTTTTTTGGGCTTTGTTTCTTTGTTGTTTCTTGGCCCAACACATTTGGGCCAGGTTGATATACTATTTGGGCTTCGAAGTGTTTAGTGTTTTTTGAGGGACGCGCGCAGCCATTTAGTTCAGACTATGATAAGAACGCGTTTACAGACACACCACCCTATAGAGTACACCCACCTGAAAATTTCAAAATTACCCTTCCCCATTGAAACCCTAAATTCTTCCCTCATTTTTCAAACTCAGTACACCAACCTCCATTTTCGCCCTCTCCGCTTCCCTCCCACGAGCAGCGCCGACCTCCCCCTCCCCAACAGTGTCGGCAGCATCACCGGCTTCCCCTCCCCTTCACGGTCGTACCCTCTCCTCCTCTTCGCGGCCGTTCGTGGTCGCGCCCCTCCCCTCTTCTTGTTGCCGTCTGTTCGCGGCCGCACCCCTTACCCTCTTTTCGTTGCCGCCGTCAAAGGTAAGTTGGTTTGAGAATTTTTATTATAGATCCAAAAAAAAAATATATATATATAGGATTTTGAATTTTTGTTAATTTTTTTGGTGTTTGTTCGAAATTTTTGCCGAATCCGTTACTTTATTAGATTTTTTTTCTCGAAATATTGTGTCTGAATTTTTTTCTCGAAATATTGTGTCCGATTTTTTTTTTTTTCGGATAAATGAAAGTTGTTCATGTATTTTTTTTCGAACATATTGAGTTTGTTCAGGATAAAAATTTGAACATCTGAACCTTGTTCATGTAAAATTTTCGAACAAGTCTTTTTTTACGGACAATGTTGATTTGTTCGAAAAAAAATCCCGAATATTTGTTTTTCTAATTTTTTTGTCTGTTACGATTTTTTTTTTGTTGATTTTTTTTATTTAATGGTGGTGGTTGTTTTGATGTTGATGGTGGGGATGATTATGGTGAAATGAGTGGGTGTACTCACCTTCGCTTCTTCTTTTTTAAAATTTCACACTAAGGATATATGAGACATTTCATATGCCCTGCAGAGTGAAAAAAAGTTAGGGTTGGTCTGCTATGAACTCGAGTGCATGTTGTGCACCCTAGTCCATGTTGCACTTTTCAGTTTTACTGACTTACACTTTTTGGTAAATGATGTTGCACTTTTCAATTATTAAACTGTATAATAATATTTTTAGTTATAGTGACTTACACTTTTTAGTAATATTGTGTTGTACTTTTCAGTTTAATAACTTACATTTTTCTTTAGACTAGGGTGCACAACATGCACTCAAGTGCATACTAGACTTTACCAAAAAGTTATGATGGGTGTCCTCAATAGGTTGGTGTGTGTATACCCCTATGATAAGGTCATTTGATTTTTAATATCCTTTTTTTTAGTATATAAATGTGTTTTAGGTGTAATAACATCTAATTTATCTCCACATTTTGAGATGTGATGATATCTCATGGTAATAAATATTTTACTTTTTGTAGATGAAATAAAAATAAAAATAATTGATTCATTTTATTTTTTAAATGTTAAAGGCTAAACATGTTAGTCAAATTTACAAATTGAAAATGACTCTCTAAATTCTAAAATTCAACCTACAAAATCACACATGTTCGAAATTAGTGAACATTTTGATAAAGTTTTAAACCTTTATGAATAAAATAAATAAATTAGTTGGATTGAATGTAAAAGTAAGAATTTTGCGTAAATAGGTGAATATCACGAGAATAGAGTTTATGAATTTTTTTTTTTTTTTTAGAATGTACAAATTATGAGACGGATGAATAAAACAAGTGTTTAAACAATTATAGATAACATGCATGTGCACATTTTCAAGAGAATTTAGAGGGATAAATTTGCACTTTTAGTTCCAAAGAAAGAAAAAAAAATCATTTCATGTTTGGTTCAATACTTTCAAATTGGTCATTTTTTCAATTTTACATTTTGTATCCTTCATCTCCAATTTTGCAATTTCTCATAGTATATGTTCAGATTGAATTTTTGCATTGTGGAACCCAATAGTTGCTATAGTAAAATATTATGGTAAAAACTTATATGCAATATTGACTAATTAAGGTAAATTAGGTCAAAATTTGTGGGTCAAAGCGGGTCAATCTTAATTAGAATATTTATTTTTACTTAAAATATTATCTTACTAAATGTCCAAAACTATGTTACTATAAGACCTAAATTTTATCATTACAAGGCTAAAAATGTATTACTGCAAGTCTAAAAATATTTTGGACACCTAATAAATTAATTAATTTGTATTGTATTTCGGAGATAGAGGTTGTGGGTGAAGTAGATGCACGAGTCGGCCATACGTAGAGATTATCCACGCGACTCCCCGTGAGGAGAATGGTCCCCGTTTTACCATCCCGCACCTGAAAATAAGTCGAACCGAAAATAATGTTAACATCATTATCTCGACACAAGGTTGAAACAGAGATAAGGTTTTTTTGCCATTTGTGGGACAACAAGGACGTTTAAGAATTTTAGCATATTAACATGAGGAAACGACAAGGAACCAACATGCGAAATATGCAAACCGTTACCATCACCAATGACTACATCATCCGAGCCGGAATATGGAGAGGAAACAAATAAATTTTGGGGGTGAGTTGTGATATGATGAGAGGCACCGGAGTCCAAGATCCAGGGGATGGAGGGGATCTGTGAAACAGCTGAGTGGGCGGAGGTGGTGTATATACCAGCAGGGTGGGTGTGAATAATGTGTGGGGTGTATGTAGTAGTGGAGTGAGTGCGTAGGTGTGGGGGTGTGTATTTACCAGGAGGTTGAGTGTAAAGATTCTGAGTATGGGGGGTGTATTTACTAGAACGGTGGGTTTGGTTACCTGGTGGGGTGTATTTAATAAAGTGGGGAGGGGCAGCCATGGATGGGGACGCGTGCGCCGGAGAGGATTTATCGGCAACCATGGCGGAAGGTTGTGACACGGGCCGGGCTGCAAGAAGCAGTGGAGTGCGGGCTGTGAGCGAGCGGGAGGATCGGACCGAGGCTTCAAGGTGCAGGTCGCGATTTGAAGAGGACGGCGTCGCGAGTGGGAGTTCACGCCGAGGAGACCAGGCGGCCGTAAAAGGAGCTTGACGATGGAGTTGTAGGGCATCCATGGAAGTTTGGTGAAGGGAGGAATTAATTCAGAGGGAAGAGTAAACGCAGTGGGAAGAATGCGTAGTATTGAGGGGATTGAGTGGACAGTTGAGGCTGGAGTTAATATTTGCAATATTTGCAGAGAGGTTAATTTGTTTGCAGAAAGGTTTCTTGGGTGTTAATGGAGGGTTGTTAGGAATAGTTTTAATGGCGTGAGGGATAAGGGAGGTAGTTGAGAGGTTTGAACGATCGGAAGTGTCGATCAACAACTACGAGGGAGGGTGTCGGATCAAGGCGTTAGCCGTACGACTCGTTGATACCATATAGGGAAACAATGAATTGTGAAATTATAATTTAATTGAGTGAATGTAAAGAGTACACGAAGGAAGTATTTATAGATACAAAATATATGAAACGATTAAGCTAATCGTTTGGGAAAATTCGCGAAAACACAGAAATGGGGAGAAGAATTGAGAGAAGTTTTTGGAGGGAGAAGCAGTTTCTGGAATTAATTCATCAAATGCGTAAGAAATGGAAAATGGGCGAATCACGGGTATAAATACCCGACCCATCTGTTACAACGATTAAAGTCGCATCCGCGACTTTATTCTAAAATAGAAAACACGCTTCAGTCCCTTATTGAAAGATTAATACACTCTCTGCGACCTTCTTCATCTTCTTCGCTGGCTCGTAACATTACCCCCTTCCCAACTTTTGCTTGTCCTCAAGCAAACAGGTAAGGATACAGTGACTGGAACTCCAACAGATCCTCCCAAGTGGCTTCGGCGTCCGGCAAATGTGACCATCGGACCAATACTTCCGCCGCTGGAGCATTGCCACGACGAACAATCCGGCGGGCCAGTACCTTCAAGGGAGTCAACACCACCTTCCCATCTTCATCGAACTCAGGTAAGTTCTGGGCAACTACATCCTTTATCCCCACCTTCCGTTTAAGCAACGAGACATGAAATGTAGGATGAACCTTAGCTGTTGTTGGCAGTGCCAACGTATAGGCCACCAATCCCACCCTCCGAATAACTTGAAAAGGGCCAGCAAATTTCGGGCTGAGCTTCCATAGATGGCTCTTTCGCAAGGAAAGCTGCCTGTAGGGACGTAATTTCAAATACACCCAATCACCCACCTTGAACTCCCTGTCCACCCTGTTTCGATTAGCATTTAGGCGCATTCGATCTTGTGCTTGGTATAGTAACTGCTTTATTTGATGTAAAACCTGTTGTTTGTCACGAATCATCTCTTCCACCCCTTGCACCGAACTCTGGAGAAATGGCCCAAAAGAAATCATCTTTGGAGCAAACCCATAGAGAGCCTCAAATGGAGACCTCTTAATGGCAGAATGAAAATTGGTATTGTACCAAAATTCAGCCAGAGAGCCACTGAACCCATAGCCTAGGGTTCCTTCCACACATGCACCTCAAATATGTTTCCAAGCATTGATTCACTCGTTCAGTCTGCCCATCTGTCTGAGGGTGATAAGCAGTGCTTAGAAGCTGTTGTATCCCCAATGTCTTGAGTAGCTGTTGCCAAAACTGACCAGTGAACACCTTGTCTCTATCTGAAACTATAGAGGAAGGTAGTCCATGCAATTTATACACTTCTGAGATGAAGGTATGGGCCAAATCAGAAGTTGTAAAAGGATGAGCAAGGGCTATGAAATGGCTATACTTGGTCATCCTATCCACAATGACCCAAATAGTATCCTTATGTCCAGATTTAGGCAATTTCTCAATGAAATCCATTGAGATGTCAGTCCAAGCTTGAGAAGGGACTGGTAGGGGCTGCAATAAACCTGGGGATTTGAGTAACTCATGTTTGCACAATTGACAAACATGACACTCAGACACCACCTTGTGCACATCATCCCTCAACCCAGGCCACCAAAACACCCCTTTCAACCTGTGAAAAGTCACAGTTTCACCTGAATGCCCCCCTTCAGTAGAGTTGTGAACATGCTCAACTAGTTTCTTCCTCAACTCAGTAGCCTGTCCAACATAAATTCTCCCCTTGTATCTCACTAGGCCTCCTTTGTAAGAAAAAAGAGACAGATTATAAGGTGTACTCAAGCCTTCAGTAATTACTTGAGATACCAAATCATCTCCATCATAACTGTCTTGCACCTCTTCCACCCATCTTGGCTTCAACTGAGACAAAGCAGAACACTCCCCTTCATCATGTTTTCTTCTAGATAAAGCATCAGCAACCACATTTTCATGCCCAGCCTTATATTCAATTTTATAATCATAGCCCAGAAGTTTGGTCAAGTACTTGTGCTGGAGTGGGGTAGAGATCTTTTGTTCTAATAAGTACTTCAAACTCTGATGATCAGTCTTGATCACAAATGGTGCATGGATCAAATAGCTTCTCCACTTTTCCACAGCTAAAATGATTGCCAAAAATTCTTTCTCATAAATGGATAACCCCAAGTTTTTAACTCCAAGAGCCTTACTCAAAAAAGCAATGGGGTGCCTATCTTGAGACAGAACTGCTCCTATGCCTCCATAGCAAGCATCAGTCTCCACAACAAAACTTCTACTGAAATCTGGTAGTTGCAGAACAGGGGCTGATAGCATAGCAGCTTTCAATTGTTGAAAAGCTGTTTCTGCCTCCTCACTCCAGTTGAATTGTCCTTTCTTAGTCAAGAAAGTCAGAGGCTTAGCAATGATGCCAAAATGTCTCACAAATTTTCTGTAGTAGCCTGTTAACCCTAAGAAACCCCTCAACTCCTTGATTGTCTTAGGTGTAGGCCAATCTTTCATGACTTGTAACTTTTGTGGATCTGCCCTTACTCCTGCATCAGTAATAATGTGGCCCAAGTACTCCACTTGAGTCACCCCAAACACACACTTAGAGGCCTTGGCCTTTAAGGTGTTATCCACCAAAATCTGTAGAACTTGCTTCACATGTTGCTGATGATCATTCATATTCTTGCTGTAGATTAGAATGTCATCAAAAAAGACTAACACAAAGTCTCTTAAGTAGGGTGCAAACAACCTGTTCATGATGGCTTGAAAGGTTGCTGGAGCATTAGTAAGCCCAAAAGGCATTACTACAAACTCATAGAGGCCTGAAACAGTAGCAAATGCTGTTTTTTGGATATCAGGTGGGTGAACCCTGATTTGATGATATCCTGCTCTTAGATCAATCTTAGAAAATAGTTTGGCCTGCCCTAGTTCATCCAATAGATCTTCAATCAGGGGAATTGGATAACTGTCTTTCACTGTGATTGAATTCAGTTTCCTGTAATCAATACAGAATCTCCATGTGCCATCTTTTTTCTTTACTAAGAGCACTGGTGAGGAATAAGGAGAGTTACTAGGCTGTATAACCCCACTCTCTAGCATCTCCTTTACCAACTTCCCAATCTCCTGCCTCTGAAGGTAAGGATACCTATATGGATGTTGTTTAATAGGTTTCTCACCCTCTTTGATTCTAATATGGTGATCCAGTTGCCTTTGAGGAGGTAACTCAGTGGGTGGTGCAAACACCTCCTGAAATTGCTCAATAATGACTTCCAATTCAGGTGCCACTGTGCATTTAGCAAATTCTGGATTTCCCTTCAAATAGCATACATATCCCAACTCTTCACATTGCTTCCTTCTAACCATCCTCTTCATTTGCTTTCCTGAAATCATGCTAACTTGAATCTCCTCATCTCCTGTACCCTGTAAGGTGATGGTTTTTTCCCCTTTCTGGAACTGCACTTGGTGAAGTCTGAAATCAAAAGTAATTGGCCCCAACTGACTCAAAATATCTACTCCAATGACCATATCACATCCCCCTAGTCTCAAAATTCTGACTGGAGCAGTGAATTTGCAACTCCCCATCATCCACTCAAAGTTAGAACACTTTGAGTTACACTCAATCTTACTTCCATCAGCTATAGTCACCATTAAAGAATGAGTGTATTCCACCACACATCCAAGCCTCCTTGCAGTGTTTGGATCCAAAAAACTGTGAGTACTACCTGAATCTAGGAGCACTGAAATCTCTTGATTTCCCACTCTCCCCACCACTTTCACAGTATCAGGATGTTGGTGTCCAGCCAAGGTATTCAAAGAAACCAAAGGTTCCACAACTTCACTTGAATCTCCTTCTAACACCAATCCCTCATCCTCCTCTCTTCCCTCCTCCTCTTGCAAAAGAATTACAAACACTCTTTTGCACTTGTGCCCAATGTGATAAATCTCATCACAGTTGAAACACAAATTCTGTTTCCTCCTAGCATCCATCTCAGCTGGTGTCAATCTCCTTGCAGGGGGTGTTTTAACCTCTGCAGCACCTGACTTGTGATTCCCTGATCCACCTTCTTTCCCTTTATTCTCATTCTGCCATGGAGACTTGGCAGCAGCACCCCAAGCTGGCCTATATGCAGGCTTATGCACCTTATCCCTGCTGGTAATGACTTGTTCTTGTCTCAAAGCTACTTGAACTGCTTCAGTGAATCTAGATGGTTTGAAGGTCTGCACAGCATGATTGATCTCCTCCTTCAATCCCCCAACAAAGCTTTTAACAATATAACTTTCATTGATGAAGGGATGTTCCTCACATACAAATGACTTGAGCTCCTCAAACTCCTTCACATACCTCTTAACAGTAGTAGTTTGCACCAATTTATGGAACTGACTAACTACATTCTCATCTTCTGGATTAGTAAATCTCTCATTTACTAACTCCACAAACTGACACCAATTCAACCCCTCCCTTTCTTCAATGTAATCAATATACCAAATATCAGCCTCTCCTTCCATATTGATTGCAGCTAACATGATCCTATCCTGATCAACCATAGGATTGAATGAAAAGTACTTGTTGCATTTTCTTATCCAGGATCTAGGATTGTCTCCATTAAACTTAGGAAAATCTATCCTAGGTTTCTTAGCATTTGATAGACAATCAGTAGATCTAGCAGTATTATACTCATTAGGCATTGTAGGTTGCATACCCTCCTCATTCTCCTTCCATGGTGGATGTTTTCTAGGGAATTTAGGGTCATACCTTCCTCCTGAGTGCACTGCTCCTTTTGATGTGACTCCAGCTTTAGATCTGCCAACTGAGTGATGATCCAAGCTCACATGGACAAAATCTCCAAAATCAGCTCTCCTAGTATGGTGAGGTGGTGTGGGTAGAATACCAGCCTCATCCCTTCCTCCTAGATTGATTGTAGGTCCCCTAGGAGCTCCTTCATCATTCTCCACTGTTTTGGAATACTCCACTTCCTCCTCTACTGCCGGAGCTTTTCCTTTGTCATTACTCAAGCATTTGAGTAATTCTGCCATCTGTTGTCTCATTAATTCGGATTCCTTCGCCTGTTGATCGAATCGCAATAACACCTCACTCCTTCCTTCAGCTTGATTGATTTTGAATTCAGCGAATTGAGTCTCCAGCGCACCGAATTGAACTTCGAGTGCAGCGATTCGATCGGTATTGTTCACCATAATGATTCGCGCGGATCGTAGCGTGGAATGCTAGCTCTGAGGCCACTGAAACGATTAAGCTAATCGTTTGGGAAAATTCGCGAAAACACAGAAATGGGGAGAAGAATTGAGAGAAGTTTTTGGAGGGAGAAGCAGTTTCTGGAATTAATTCATCAAATGCGTAAGAAATGGAAAATGGGCGAATCACGGGTATAAATACCCGACCCATCTGTTACAACGATTAAAGTCGCATCCGCGACTTTATTCTAAAATAGAAAACACGCTTCAGTCCCTTATTGAAAGATTAATACACTCTCTGCGACCTTCTTCATCTTCTTCGCTGGCTCGTAACAATATATCTATCCTAAATCTATAATTAAGGAAAATAAAGATTTACAAGATATATAAAATATATTATGCAAGATATATATAATATCTTTTAATATATTTATATATGCCTAATATTTGAAGAATACAATAAGCTCTATTATGAAGTTTAGTTGTTGACCCATAATGAGAGATTATAATTAAACAAATACTTTTTTATTGCTGTAGATAATTATGTAGAGCATATCAAGATAGAATTTGTTATTAATCAAATGAAAAGAATGAAGTGATCGAAGAACAAATTCCAAAACTGTCTACACGTGTACCCAATTAATATAATTACTATTACTGATATTTATTTTCTCCCATTGAATAATATATTTATCAAAATAACTTTTTTTAATTAGCTTTATTCACATGGGAAGATTATACTCTATTACATACCTTTTCTTGATTCAACAAAGCAATTGCAATGGTGGATAAGTACGACTTATTATAAAAGAATATTGACTTTGAGAGAAAAAGAGTAGGGGACCATTCGTGATCATCACTAATCTAATTAATTAAAACTAATTTTCAATTAAGTATATATTACAAAATAGTTACTTTGGAGTGAAGATATCGATGCAAACCAAGTGAATTGCGTTCACATGCTACTTCGACCCTACCACATCCTAATTAAAAATAATAATTATATTGGCCAAAAGATAAAAAGAATATCAACGAAAATTTAAAATTAAATTATTCGACTAGAAAAGAGTCATCGATGGGTTAGTAGACGTGTATGAGCTGTAATAAGGATTGGGTTTTTTTATTTTTATTTTGAAATTAAAGGAAATAAGAGCAAGGTTATTTATATATATAGGTACGTACACTTGGGATTGGCCTTAAGAGCATATCAACAAGTGAGCACGATGAAGAAGAAGAAAAAGAAATTATGATGGTATATGATTGAAGAAACAAACAAAGGCAAGTCGATAGAGGCAAAGGGAAGGTGACGCCTTTCTTCCAGGCTTTTTTTTTCTTCATGTTGTTCTTTTTATTTGGTTGATCCCTTTGTGGAACGTTTGTTGTTGAATGATTGTATAACAACTCATGCATGTTTGATTTGGAGTTGCTTACTTTTTTCTATCTTGTATCTGTAATGTAATGAAAGAAAGAAAATGTAAGTTGCGACTTAATTAAAAGTATGTTTTTTTTTTATTATTTAATTTTTAAGCTTATATATAGGTTCGAAATTTCAAGATGCAAATACTTTTTTAAGGGTCAGATTATACAGAACTTTGATTGTTGTGGTTTCAATTGGAGTTTCGCTAGTGAACAGTGAAATTGAACCTTGAATTAGTTGGTAATTGGACTGAATAACAATTAACAAGATACTCATTGAAATATTTAAGATTAAGATGAAAAATTGGTAAATCAAACATCTTTCTTCTGGTGTGCATGTGTATAAATATCTGATCATTCAATATTTTGCATGATAAATCAAATCTATCACCTAACATATTGAATAATAAATCGAATCTCTCACCCCACATGATCCTTTGATATCATGCATGACAAATTAATTAAATGGTCCCATATTTTTAATTTATTGGCTTATTGATGCAACGATACACCCAATTACATATGGTGCAGGATACTAATTTAATGGTCCCATATGAATATAAATTATACAGTATATTGGTCATTTCCTCGTACAAAATACTAATTAACTGTGGCAGCTGATAATCAAACTTCTAAATTATTCATTAATTATTGTAATTTGTGTAAAATAGGGATACATCTATTAATACGCGGACGTTGCTAGCTCCAGATATTGAAAAGGGTAAAAAAAACCCACTACATTTCACCTCCGTTTATGGAGAATTAAATGACGAGTAATATATCGAAATGGTTGGTCTCTCCATACTTGTCAATTTGTTACCTTATTAAATTACTATTTCACATAAATCCATCCCTATACAACTCATGAATTAAGAATTCTGACAACAACAAAGTCTACTCGACACGAATGAATTGGACATTAATGAAACTTTTTACAGGAATCTTTCACAAACTTCCTCGTATGGGATCATTTGAACTACAAAATCAAATCAGATTCTAGAACAAGATTTGATAAGTAATAGTCAACAAATTGAAATTCATTTTGCAACAAATTTTTTTTCTTCCATTTGAACTCATTTCAACAATTCTTTTAGTCGCTTTAATAGGTGCGATTGCTATAGATCGTCAATAAGAAATACACCTTCCGGGACGATTTTCCCTATCTATTGATAGTTGTATACCCCCTTGCTATCGTAACTGAATCATCTAAGTAAGTAAAAGCCATTGTTTCCAGGCCCGGTAATGTCCAATGGAGAGATAGTTGGAGAGGTCACAAAACCCTATACTTTTCATTACAAAACCAATAAACGGAAAAAATGGATTATTTTGTGAAAGAATTTTGGGCCCATCAAAAGTGGAATTTTTGCTTGTGGAAATTATCGAGTAATCGGAGATGAAAAAGAAGACCCGAAATTTTGTGAACAATGGTTTCATGTATTGTTTTTTCTTTTTCCCTTTTTTCATCTTTGATCTTGCATAATTTTCTTCAATATCTTTTTGTTGTGAGAGAACGGATCTCCGCTCTCCTCGACTTGTTAGTTCTATTTCTTCTTAATTTTGATGTTTTTTATTTGATGCTAGCAAAAAATTGTCTTTTTCTTTTTCATTGATCTTTTTATTTTCACCTCTCATTTTTTGTATAGTGATATGAACACTGAGTACTTTTATTTCAATAAGATTGTTACTCACCTCTCATTTTTTGTATAGTGATATGAACACTGAGTACTTTTATTTCAATAAGATTGTTACTTAGAGGGATACCTTTTCCCTTGAACCAGATTATGTCCCTAAGGAGGATTTTACGTTATTCACATTTACGCATTTTGATTAATTAATATATATATATATATATATATATATATATTATATTTTTTAAAAGTAAACGATAAAATTGATTTGATTAAAAAATAATACTCCCTCCGTTCCACTATAAGTTTTACCTTTCTTTTTGGGAGTTTTAATTAAGGAATATGATAAAATAATAGATAATGTATAAGTAATGTAATTTAGGGACATTATTATATATTATTAAACCGACAAAATTCAAATTCTCGAAATGGAATTTTAATTTATCCAACCGTAGGGACATTTCGAGACATTATATATTCTTAAACCGACGAAATTTCAATTCTCGATATGGAATTTTAATTTATTCAACCGTAGGCACATTTCGGGACATTATACATTCTTAAACCGACGAAATTCCAATTCTCGAACTGAAATTTTATTTCTCCAACCGTAGGGACATTTTGGTACATTATATATTCGTACACCGACAAAATTCCAATTCTCGAACTGGAATTTTAACTTCTCCAACCGTAGGGATATTTATGTACATTATATATTCTTAAACCAACAAAATTTCAATTCTCGAACTGGAATTTTAATTTATCCAACCGTAGAGAATATTCGGGACATTATATATTCTTAAGCCGACAAAATTCCAATTCTCAAACTGGAATTTTAATTTATCCAACTCTAGGGACATTTCGGAACATTATATATTCTTAAACCCACAAAATTCCAATTCTCGAACTGGAGCACGGTAGTTCGGCGTCGGCTTCCCAGTGCCGCCGCGGCGGTCTGAATCGAGTCGAGGTAGAGGTTCGTGCGGCCATGGCGTGGCGGTGTTGCAACGCCATTCTTGTTCTGACTGAAGAAAAAGACGACCTTACTTCAAGCGTAAAAATGGAAAGAGAAAGGCGTAAAAATGAAAAGGACGGCCTTACTTTACTTCAAGCGTAAATTCTTTAAAAAATTGTTGAAGGTTTATAGATCTTGTTTTTTTTTTCCGATGAACACGCCCTAAACCCTAATCAGATGAAAAAAAAATCGTAAGCGTGGACAATCCTAAACCCTAATCAGATGAAAAAAAATCGAAATTAAAAATTATCATTACCTGGACAAGAGGAGAGGCAGCGTGGATTGGGGGAGGAGGTGGTGTGAACGAACGGCGTGGCGGGGGGAGGCAGCGCGGTTAGGGCGGTGTGCGCAGGTGAGAGCGTGTGCGGTCACGGCGGCGTGCGAAGGTGTGCGACGTTGGTGGTTGCAGGTAGGGGCGGCGTTGGCGCAGGAGCAATTGTGCGACGTGCGTGCTCGGCGCGGCTGGGTGGAGAGACGGTAGATTGGGGAGAAGAAGAGTAGATTGGGCGGCTAGTGGGTGTGTTCAAACAGAAAAGGAAAATTAGGGCTATGGCGTATGAGTAAGAAAAGGGGTATTTTAGGTTTTTTGTTTAAGGTGGATGTACTCATTCTAGGGTAGGTGTGTTAAGCGAGTGGGTGTCCTAAACTAATCCATGAGTGTATAACCGTGACCAAGAGAAATAGGGCAGCATATAATTCAGGCTTGATTTATTAAGAAAATAGGCCCACTGAAATGAATTACTTATTTAACTAGAGCGCGGTTATACACACAACAACTTAATGAGGACACCCACCAAACTTTTTTTTCACGCCATAAAAAATGCCTCATATACCCCTCGTGTAAATTTAAAAAAAAAACGAAAGATGAGTACACCCCCCATTCTTAAACCGACAAAAGTCCAATTCTAGAACTGGAATTTTAATTTATCCAACCATATAGACATTTCGGAACATTATATATTCTTAAACCGACCAAATTCCAATTCTCGAACTGAATAAGGACATTTCGTGACATTATATATTCTTAAACCGACAAAATTTCAATTCTCGAACTGGAATTTTAATTAATTCAAACGTAGGGACATTTCGGTACATTATATATTCTTAAACCAATAAAATTCTAATTCTCGAAATGGAATTTTAATTTATCCAACCATATGGACATTTCGGAACATTATATATTCTTAAACCGACCAAATTCCAATTCTCGAACTAGAATTTTAATTTATCCAACCGTAGAGACATTTCGTGACATCATATATTATTACACCGACAAAATTTCAATTTTCGAAATTGAATTTTAATTTCTCCAACCTAAGGGACATTTAGGTACATTATATATTTTTAAACCAATATAATTCCAATTCTCGAAATGTAATTTTTATTTATCAAACCGTAGAGACATTTCGTGACATTATATATTCTTAAACCGACAAAATTCCATTATCGAAATGGAATTTTAATTTATCCAACTGTAGGGACATTTCGGGACATTATATATAATTCTTAAACCGACCAAATTCCAATTCTCGAAATGGAATTTTAATTTATCCAACCGTAAGGACATTATATATAATTAAACCGACCAAATTCAAATTCTCGAACTGGAATTTTTAATTATCCCACTATGGGGACATTTCGGAACATTATATATTTTTAAACCGACAAAATTTCAATTCTCGAAATGGAATTTTAAATTATCCAACCGTAGGGACATTTCGAGACATTATATATTCATAAACCGACAAAATATCAATTATCGAACTAGAAATTTAATTTATCCAGCCGTAGGGACATTTCGGGACATTATATATTTTTAAACCGATAAAATTCCAATTCTCGAACTGGAATTTCAATTTATCCAATCGTAGGGACATTTCGGGACATTAAATATTTTTAAACCAACGAAAATCCAATTCTCGAATTGAAATTTTAATTCTCCAACCGTAGGGACATTTCGGGACATTATTTATTTTTAAACCGACAAAATTCCAATTCTCGAACTAAAATTTTAATTTATCCAACCGTAGGGACATTTCGGGACATTATATATTCTTAAAACGACAAAATCCAATTCTCGAACTGTAATTTTAATTTATCCAACCGTAGGGACATTTCGAGACATTATATATTTTCTTAAACAGACGAAATTTCAATTCTCGAAATGGAATTTTAATTTGTCCAACCGTAAGGACATTTCGGGACATTATATACTCCTAAACCGACGAAATTCCAATTCTCGAACTGAAATTTTATTTCACCAACCGTAAGGACATTTCGGGACATTATATATATTCTTAAATCGACAAAATTCCAATTTCTCGAAATGGAATTTCAATTTATCCAAAGACATTTCGGGACATTATATATTCTTAAACCGACCAAATTTCAATTCTCGAACTGGAATTTCAATTTATCCAACCGTAGGGACATTTCGGGACATTATATATTCTTAAACCGACAAAATTCCAATTCTCGAACTGGAATTTTAATTTATCCATTCGCAAGGACATTTCGGGACATAATATATTCTTAAACCGCCAAAATTCCAATTCTCGAACTGGAATTTTAATTTATCCAACCGTAGGGACATTTCGGGACATTATATATTTTTAAACCGACCAAATTCCAATTCTCGAACTGGAATTTTAATTCTCTAACCGTAGGGACATTATTTATTTTTAAACCGACCAAATTTCAATTCTTAAAATGGAATTTTTATTTCTCCAACCGTAGAGACATTTTGGGACATTATGTATTCTCAAACCGACAAAATTTCAATTCTCGAACTGGAATTTTTATTTCTCCAATCGTAGGGACATTATTCAAAATTTCAATTCTCGAACTGGAATTTTTATTTCTCCAACAGTAGGGACACTTCGGGACATTATATATTCTTAAACCAACAAAATTTCAATTTCTCGAAGTGGAATTTCAATTTATCCAAAGACATTTCGGGACATTATATATTCTTAAACCGTCCAAATTCCAATTCTCGAACTGGAATTTCAATTTATCCAACCGTAGGGACATTTCGGGACATTATATATTTTTAAACCGACCAAATTCCAATTCTTAAAATGGAATTTTTATTTCTCCAACCGTAGAGACATTTCGGGACATAATATAATCTCAAACCGACAAAATTCCAATTCTCGAACTGGAATTTTTATTTCTCCAACCGTAGGGACATTTCGGGACATTATATATTTTTAAACCGACCAAATTCTAATTCTCGAACTGGAATTTTAATTCACCAACCGTAGGGACATTTCAGGACATTATTTATTTTTAAACCGACCAAATTCCAATTCTTAAAATGAAATTTTTATTTCTCCAACCGTAGAGATATTTCGGGACATTATGTATTCTCAAATCGACAAAATTCCAATTCTCGAACTAGAATTTTTATTTCTCCAATCGTAGGGACATTATTCAAAATTCCAATTCTCTAATTGGAATTTTTATTTCTCCAACAGTAGGAACATTTCGGGACATTATATATTCTTAAATCGACAAAATTCCAATTTCTCGAAATGAAATTTCAATTTATCCAAAGACATTTCGGGACATTATATATTCTTAAACCGACCAAATTCCAATTCTCGAACTGGAATTTCAATTTATCCATTCGGAAGGACATTTCGGGACATAATATATATTCTTAAACCGCAGAAATTCCAATTCTCGAACTGGAATTTTAATTCATCCAACCGTAGGGACATTTCGGGACATTATATATTCTTAAACCGACCAAATTCAAATTCTCGAACTGGAATTTTTATTTCTCCAACCGTAGGGACCTTATTCAAAATTTCAATTCTCGAACTTGAATTTTTATTTCTCCAACAGTAGGGACATTTCGGGACATTATATATTATTAAACCGACAAAATTCCAATTTCTCGAAATGGAATTTCAATTTATCCAACCGTAGGGACATTTCGGGACATTATACATTCTTAAACCGACAAAATACCAATTCTCGAACTGAATTTTTTAATTCATCCAATCATAGGGATATTTCGGGACATTATATATTCTTAAACCGACAAAATTCTAATTCTCGAACTTGAATTTTTTTTCTCCAAACGTAGAGATATTTCGGTACATTATATATTCTTAAGCCGACCAAATTCAAATTCTCGAACTGGAAATTTAATTTATCCAACCGCAGGGACTTTATTTATTTTTAAACCGACAAAATACCAATTCTCGAAATGAAATTTTAATTTATCCTACCGTAGGGAAAATTCCGGGACATTATATATATTCTTAAACCGACAAAATTCCAATTCTCGAACTGGAATTTTAATTTCTCCAACCCTATGGAAATTTTTCGGGACATTATTTATTTTTAAATCGACCAAATTCCAATTCTCGAACTAGAATTTTAATTCTCCAACCGTAGGGACATTTCAGGACATTATTTATTTTTAAACCGACCAAATTCCAATTCTCGAACTGGAATTTTTATTTCTCCAACCGTAGGGATATTTCGGGACATTATATATTATTAAACCGACAAAATTCCAATTCTCGAAATGGAATTTTTATTTCTCCAACCGTAGGGATATTTCAGGACATTATAATATTTTTAAACCGACAAAATTCCAATTCTCGAACTGGAATTTTTATTTCTCCAACCGTAGAGACATTTCGGGACATTATATATTTTTAAATCGACCATATTCCAATTCTCGAACTGAAATTTTAATTCTCCAAACGTAGGGACATTTCGGGACATTATTTATTTTTAAACCGACCAAATTCCAAATTCTTAAAATGGAATTTTTATTTCTCCAACCGTAGAGACATTTCGGGACATTATGTATTCTCAAACCGACAAAATTCCAATTCTCGAACTGGAATTTTTATTTCTCCAACCGTAGGGACATTATTCAAAATTCCAATTCTCTAATTGGAATTTTTATTTCTCCAACAGTAGGGACATTTCGGGACATTATATATTCTTAAATCGACAAAATTCCAATTTCTCGAAATTGAATTTCAATTTATCCAAAGACATTCGGGACATTATATATTCTTAAACCGACCAAATTCCAATTCTCGAACTGGAATTTCAATTTATCCATTCGGAAGGACATTTCGGGACATAATATATATTCTTAAACCGCCAAAATACCAATTCTCGAACTGGAATTTTAATTTATCTAACCGTAGGGACATGTCGGGACATTATATATTCTTAAACCGACCAAATTCCAATTCTCGAACTGGAATTTTTATTTCTCCAACCGTAAGGACATTATTCAAAATTCCAATTCTCGAACTGGAATTTTTATTTCTCCAACAGTAGGGACATTTTGGGACATTATATATTATTAAACCGACAAAATTCCAATTTCTCGAAATGGAATTTCAATTTATCCAATCGTATGGACATTTCGGGACATTATACGTTATTAAACCGACAAAATTCCAATTCTCGAACTGAATTTTATTAATTCATCCAATCGTAGGGACATTTCGGGACATTATATATTCTTAAACCGAAAAAATTCTAATTCTCGAACTTGAATTTTTATTTCTCCAAACGTAGAGACATTTCGGGACATTATATATTCTTAAGCCGACCAAATTCAAATTCTCGAACTGAAAATTTAATTTATCCAACCGCAGGGACTTTATTTATTTTTAAACCGACAAAATACCAATTCTCGAAATGAAATTTTAATTTATCCTACCGTAGGGACAATTCCGGGACATTATATATATTCTTAAATCGACCAAATTCCAATTCTCGAACAAGAATTTTAATTCTCCAACCGTAGGGACATTTCAGGACATTATTTATTTTTAAACCGACCAAATTCCAAATCTCGAAATGGAATTTTTATTTCTCCAACCGTAGGGACATTTCGGGACATTATTTATTTTTAAACCAACCAAATTCCAATTCTCGAAATGAAATTTTTATTTCTCCAACCGTAGGGACATTTCAGGACATTATTTATTCTTAAACCGACCAAACTCAAATTCTCGAACTGGAATTTTAATTTATCCAACCGTAGGGACATTTCGGGACATTATATATTCTTAAACCGACAAAATTCCAATTTCTCGAAATGGAATTTCAATTTATCCAAAGACATTTCGGGACATTATATATTCTTAAACCGACCAAATTCCAATTCTCGAACTGGAATTTCAATTTATCCAACCGTAGGGACATTTCGGGACATTATATATTCTTAAAACGACAAAATTCCAATTCTCGAACTGGAATTTCAATTTATCCATTCGCAAGGACATTTCGGGACATAATATATTCTTAAACCGCCAAAATTCCAATTCTCGAACTGGAATTTTAATTTATCCAACCTTAGGGACATTTCGGGACATTATATATTTTTAAACCGACCATATTCCAATTCTCGAACTGGAATTTTAATTCTCCAACCGTAGGGACATTTCGGGACATTATTTATTTTTAAACCGACCAAATTCCAATTCTTAAAATGGAATTTTTATTTCTCCAACCGTAGAGACATTTCGGGACATTATGTATTCTCAAACCGACAAAATTCCAATTCTCGAACTGGAATTTTTATTTCTCCAATCGTAGGGACATTATTCAAAATTCCAATTCTCTAATTGGAATTTTTATTTCTCCAACAGTAGGGACATTTCGGGACATTATATATTCTTAAATCGACAAAATTCCAATTTCTCGAAATTGAATTTCAATTTATCCAAAGACATTCGGGACATTATATATTCTTAAACCGACCAAATTCCAATTCTCGAACTGGAATTTCAATTTATCCATTCGGAAGGACATTTCGGGACATAATATATATTCTTAAACCGCCAAAATACCAATTCTCGAACTGGAATTTTAATTTATCTAACCGTATGGACATTTCGGGACATTATATATTCTTAAACCGACCAAATTCCAATTCTCGAACTGGAATTTTTATTTCTCCAACCGTAGGGACATTATTCAAAATTCCAATTCTCGAACTGGAATTTTTATTTCTCCAACAGTAGGGACATTTCGGGACATTATATATTATTAAACCGACAAAATTCCAATTTCTCGAAATGGAATTTCAATTTATCCAACCGTAGGGACATTTCGGGACATTATACATTCTTAAACCGACAAAATTCCAATTCTCGAACTGAATTTTTTAATTCATCAAATCGTAGTGACATTTCGGGACATTATATATTCTTAAACCGAAAAAATTCTAATTCTCGAACTTGAATTTTTATTTCTCCAAACGTAGAGACATTTCGGGACATTATATTTTCTTAAGCTGACCAAATTCAAATTCTCGAACTGAAAATTTAATTTATCCAACCGCAGGCACTTTATTTATTTTTAAACCGACAAAATACCAATTCTCGAAATGAAATTTTAATTTATCCTACCGTAGAGACAATTCCGGGACTTTATATATATATTCTTAAATCGACCAATTTTCAATTCTCGAACTAGAATTTTAATTCTCCAACCGTAGGGACATTTCGGGACATTATATATTCTTAAACCGTCCAAATTCCAATTCTCGAACTGGAATTTCAATTTATCCAACCGTAGGGACATTTCGGGACATTATATATTTTTAAACCGACCAAATTCCAATTCTTAAAATGGAATTTTTATTTCTCCAACCGTAGAGACATTTCGGGACATAATATAATCTCAAACCGACAAAATTCCAATTCTCGAACTGGAATTTTTATTTCTCCAACCGTAGGGACATTTCGGGACATTATATATTTTTAAACCGACCAAATTCTAATTCTCGAACTGGAATTTTAATTCACCAACCGTAGGGACATTTCAGGACATTATTTATTTTTAAACCGACCAAATTCCAATTCTTAAAATGAAATTTTTATTTCTCCAACCGTAGAGATATTTCGGGACATTATGTATTCTCAAACCGACAAAATTCCAATTCTCGAACTAGAATTTTTATTTCTCCAATCGTAGGGACATTATTCAAAATTCCAATTCTCTAATTGGAATTTTTATTTCTCCAACAGTAGGAACATTTCGGGACATTATATATTCTTAAATCGACAAAATTCCAATTTCTCGAAATGAAATTTCAATTTATCCAAAGACATTTCGGGACATTATATATTCTTAAACCGACCAAATTCCAATTCTCGAACTGGAATTTCAATTTATCCATTCGGAAGGACATTTCGGGACATAATATATATTCTTAAACCGCAGAAATTCCAATTCTCGAACTGGAATTTTAATTCATCCAACCGTAGGGACATTTCGGGACATTATATATTCTTAAACCGACCAAATTCAAATTCTCGAACTGGAATTTTTATTTCTCCAACCGTAGGGACCTTATTCAAAATTTCAATTCTCGAACTTGAATTTTTATTTCTCCAACAGTAGGGACATTTCGGGACATTATATATTATTAAACCGACAAAATTCCAATTTCTCGAAATGGAATTTCAATTTATCCAACCGTAGGGACATTTCGGGACATTATACATTCTTAAACCGACAAAATACCAATTCTCGAACTGAATTTTTTAATTCATCCAATCATAGGGATATTTCGGGACATTATATATTCTTAAACCGACAAAATTCTAATTCTCGAACTTGAATTTTTTTTTCTCCAAACGTAGAGATATTTCGGTACATTATATATTCTTAAGCCGACCAAATTCAAATTCTCGAACTGGAAATTTAATTTATCCAACCGCAGGGACTTTATTTATTTTTAAACCGACAAAATACCAATTCTCGAAATGAAATTTTAATTTATCCTACCGTAGGGAAAATTCCGGGACATTATATATATTCTTAAACCGACAAAATTCCAATTCTCGAACTGGAATTTTAATTTCTCCAACCCTATGGAAATTTTTCGGGACATTATTTATTTTTAAATCGACCAAATTCCAATTCTCGAACTAGAATTTTAATTCTCCAACCGTAGGGACATTTCAGGACATTATTTATTTTTAAACCGACCAAATTCCAATTCTCGAACTGGAATTTTTATTTCTCCAACCGTAGGGATATTTCGGGACATTATATATTATTAAACCGACAAAATTCCAATTCTCGAAATGGAATTTTTATTTCTCCAACCGTAGGGATATTTCAGGACATTATAATATTTTTAAACCGACAAAATTCCAATTCTCGAACTGGAATTTTTATTTCTCCAACCGTAGAGACATTTCGGGACATTATATATTTTTAAATCGACCATATTCCAATTCTCGAACTGAAATTTTAATTCTCCAAACGTAGGGACATTTCGGGACATTATTTATTTTTAAACCGACCAAATTCCAAATTCTTAAAATGGAATTTTTATTTCTCCAACCGTAGAGACATTTCGGGACATTATGTATTCTCAAACCGACAAAATTCCAATTCTCGAACTGGAATTTTTATTTCTCCAACCGTAGGGACATTATTCAAAATTCCAATTCTCTAATTGGAATTTTTATTTCTCCAACAGTAGGGACATTTCGGGACATTATATATTCTTAAATCGACAAAATTCCAATTTCTCGAAATTGAATTTCAATTTATCCAAAGACATTCGGGACATTATATATTCTTAAACCGACCAAATTCCAATTCTCGAACTGGAATTTCAATTTATCCATTCGGAAGGACATTTCGGGACATAATATATATTCTTAAACCGCCAAAATACCAATTCTCGAACTGGAATTTTAATTTATCTAACCGTAGGGACATGTCGGGACATTATATATTCTTAAACCGACCAAATTCCAATTCTCGAACTGGAATTTTTATTTCTCCAACCGTAAGGACATTATTCAAAATTCCAATTCTCGAACTGGAATTTTTATTTCTCCAACAGTAGGGACATTTTGGGACATTATATATTATTAAACCGACAAAATTCCAATTTCTCGAAATGGAATTTCAATTTATCCAATCGTAGGGACATTTCGGGACATTATACGTTATTAAACCGACAAAATTCCAATTCTCGAACTGAATTTTATTAATTCATCCAATCGTAGGGACATTTCGGGACATTATATATTCTTAAACCGAAAAAATTCTAATTCTCGAACTTGAATTTTTATTTCTCCAAACGTAGAGACATTTCGGGACATTATATATTCTTAAGCCGACCAAATTCAAATTCTCGAACTGAAAATTTAATTTATCCAACCGCAGGGACTTTATTTATTTTTAAACCGACAAAATACCAATTCTCGAAATGAAATTTTAATTTATCCTACCGTAGGGACAATTCCGGGACATTATATATATTCTTAAATCGACCAAATTCCAATTCTCGAAATGAAATTTTTATTTCTCCAACCGTAGGGACATTTCAGGACATTATTTATTCTTAAACCGACCAAACTCCAATTCTCGAACTGGAATTTTAATTTATCCAACCGTAGGGACATTTCGGGACATTATATATTTTTAAACCGACCAAATTCCAATTCTCGAACTGGAATTTTAATTCACCAACCGTAGGGACATTTCAGGACATTATTTATTTTTAAACCGACCAAATTCCAATTCTTAAAATGGAATTTTTATTTCTCCAACCGTAGAGATATTTCGGGACATTATGTATTCTCAAACCGACAAAATTCCAATTCTCGAACTAGAATTTTTATTTCTCCAATCGTAGGGACATTATTCAAAATTCCAATTCTCTAATTGGAATTTTTATTTCTCCAACAGTAGGAACATTTCGGGACATTATATATTCTTAAATCGACAAAATTCCAATTTCTCGAAATGAAATTTCAATTTATCCAAAGACATTTCGGGACATTATATATTCTTAAACCGACCAAATTCCAATTCTCGAACTGGAATTTCAATTTATCCATTCGGAAGGACATTTCGGGACATAATATATATTCTTAAACCGCAGAAATTCCAATTTTCGAACTGGAATTTTAATTCATCCAAACGTGGGGACATTTCGGGACATTATATATTCTTAAACCGACCAAATTCAAATTCTCGAACTGGAATTTTTATTTCTCCAACCGTAGGGACCTTATTCAAAATTCCAATTCTCGAACTTGAATTTTTATTTCTCCAACAGTAGGGACATTTCGGGACATTATATATTATTAAACCGACAAAATTTCAATTTCTCGAAATGGAATTTCAATTTATCCAACCGTAGGGACATTTCGAGACATTATACATTCTTAAACCGACAAAATTCCAATTCTCGAACTGAATTTTTTAATTCATCCAATCGTAGGGACATTTCGGGACATTATATATTCTTAAACCGACAAAATTCTAATTCTCGAACTTGAATTTTTATTTCTCCAAACGTAGAGATATTTCGGTACATTATATATTCTTAAGCCGACCAAATTCAAATTCTCGAACTGGAAATTTAATTTATCCAACCGCAGGGACTTTATTTATTTTTAAACCAACAAAATACCAATTCTCGAAATGAAATTTTAATTTATCCTACCGTAGGGACAATTCCGGGACATTATATATATTCTTAAACCAACAAAATTCCAATTCTCGAACTAGAATTTTAATTTATCCAACCCTATGGAAATTTTTCGGGACATTATTTATTTTTAAATCGACCAAATTCCAATTCTCGAACTAGAATTTTAATTCTCCAACCGTAGGGACATTTCAGGACATTATTTATTTTTAAACCGACCAAATTCCAATTCTCGAAATGGAATTTTTATTTCTCCAACCGTAGAGATATTTCGGGACATTATTTATTTTTAAACAAACCAAATTCCAATTCTTGAAATGGAATTTTTATTTCTCCAACCGTAGGGACATTTTGGGACATTATTTATTTTTAAACCAACAAAATTCCAATTCTCGAAATGAAATTTTTATTTCTCCAACCGTAGGGACATTTCAGGACATTATTTATTCTTAAACCGACCAAATTCCAATTCTCGAAATGGAATTTTAATTTATCCAACCGTAGGGACATTTCTGGATTCTTAAACCGACCAAATTCCAATTCTTGAAATAGAATTTTAATTTATCCAACCGTAGGGACATTTCGGGACATTATATATTCTTAAACCGACAAAATTCCAATTTCTCGAAATGGAATTTCAATTTATCCAAAGACATTTCGGGACATTATATATTCTTAAACCGACCAAATTCCAATTCTCGAACTGGAATTTCAATTTATCCAACCGTAGGGACATTTCGGGACATTATATATTCTTAAACCGACAAAATTCCAATTCTCGAACTGGAATTTCAATTTATCCATTCGCAAGGACATTTCGGGACATAATATATTCTTAAACCGCCAAAATTCCAATTCTCGAACTGGAATTTTAATTTATCCAACCTTAGGGACATTTCGGGACATTATATATTTTTAAACCGACCATATTCCAATTCTCGAACTGGAATTTTAATTCTCCAACCGTAGGGACATTTCGGGACATTATTTATTTTTAAACCGACCAAATTCCAATTCTTAAAATGGAATTTTTATTTCTCCAACCGTAGAGACATTTCGGGACATTATGTATTCTCAAACCGACAAAATTCCAATTCTCGAACTGGAATTTTTATTTCTCCAATCGTAGGGACATTATTCAAAATTCCAATTCTCTAATTGGAATTTTTATTTCTCCAACAGTAGGGACATTTCGGGACATTATATATTCTTAAATCGACAAAATTCCAATTTCTCGAAATTGAATTTCAATTTATCCAAAGACATTCGGGACATTATATATTCTTAAACCGACCAAATTCCAATTCTCGAACTGGAATTTCAATTTATCCATTCGGAAGGACATTTCGGGACATAATATATATTCTTAAACCGCCAAAATACCAATTCTCGAACTGGAATTTTAATTTATCTAACCGTATGGACATTTCGGGACATTATATATTCTTAAACCGACCAAATTCCAATTCTCGAACTGGAATTTTTATTTCTCCAACCGTAGGGACATTATTCAAAATTCCAATTCTCGAACTGGAATTTTTATTTCTCCAACAGTAGGGACATTTCGGGACATTATATATTATTAAACCGACAAAATTCCAATTTCTCGAAATGGAATTTCAATTTATCCAACCGTAGGGACATTTCGGGACATTATACATTCTTAAACCGACAAAATTCCAATTCTCGAACTGAATTTTTTAATTCATCAAATCGTAGTGACATTTCGGGACATTATATATTCTTAAACCGAAAAAATTCTAATTCTCGAACTTGAATTTTTATTTCTCCAAACGTAGAGACATTTCGGGACATTATATTTTCTTAAGCTGACCAAATTCAAATTCTCGAACTGAAAATTTAATTTATCCAACCGCAGGCACTTTATTTATTTTTAAACCGACAAAATACCAATTCTCGAAATGAAATTTTAATTTATCCTACCGTAGAGACAATTCCGGGACTTTATATATATTCTTAAACCAACAAAATTCCAATTCTCGAACTAGAATTTTAATTTATCCAACCCTATGGAAATTTTTCGGGACATTATTTATTTTTAAATCGACCAAATTCCAATTCTCGAACTAGAATTTTAATTCTCCAACCGTAGGGACATTTCAGGACATTATTTATTTTTAAACCGACCAAATTCCAATTCTCGAAATGGAATTTTTATTTCTCCAACCGTAGAGACATTTCGGGACATTATTTATTCTTAAACCAACCAAATTCTCGAAATGGAATTTTTATTTCTCCAACCGTAGGGACATTTTTGGACATTATTTATTTTTAAACCAACCAAATTCCAATTCTCGAAATGAAATTTTTATTTCTCCAACCGTAGGGACATTTCAGGACATTATTTATTCTTAAACCGACCAAATTCCAATTCTCGAAATGGAATTTTAATTTATCCAACCGTAGGGACATTTCTGGATTATTAAACCGACCAAATTCCAATTCTTGAAATAGAATTTTAATTTATCCAACAGTAGGGACATTTCGGGACATTATATATTCTTAAATCGACCAAATTCCAATTCTCGAACTGAAATTCTATTTCTCCAACCGTAGGGACATTTCGAGACATTATATATTCTTAAATCGACAAAATTCCAATTCTCGAACTGGAATTTCAATTTATCCATTCGCAAGGACATTTCGAGACATAATATATTCTTAAACCGCCAAAATTCCAATTCTCGAACTGGAATTTTAATTTATCCAACCATAGGGACATTTCGGGACATTATATATTCTTAAACCGACAAAATTCCAATTTCTCGAAATTGAATTTCAATTTATCCAAAGACATTTCGGGACATTATATATTCTTAAACCGACCAAATTCCAATTCTCGAACTGGAATTTCAATTTATCCAACCGTAGGGACATTTCGGGACATTATATATTCTTAAACCGACGAAATTCCAATTCTCGAACTGGAATTTCAATTTATCCATTCGTAAGGACATTTCGGGACATAATATATTCTTAAACCGCCAAAATTCCAATTCCCGAACTGGAATTTTAATTTATCCAACCGTAGGGATATTTCAGAACATTATATATTTTTAAACCGACCAAATTCCAATTCTCGAACTGGAATTTTAATTCTCCAACCGTAGGGACATTTCGGGACATTATTTATTTTTAAACCGACCAAATTCCAATTCTTAAAATGGAATTTTTATTTCTCCAACCGTATAGACATTTCAGGACATTATGTATTCTCAAACCGATAAAATTCCAATTCTCGAACTGGAATTTTTATTTCTCCAACCGTAGGGACATTATTCAAAATTCCAATTCTCGAACTGGAATTTTTATTTCTCCAACAGTAGGGACATTTCGGGACATTATATATTCTTAAACCGACAAAATTTCAATTTCTCGAAATGGAATTTCAATTTATCCAAAGACATTACGGGACATTATATATTCTTAAACCGACCAAATTCCAATTCTCGAACTGGAATTTCAATTTATCCAACCGTAGGGACATTTCGGGACATTATATATTCTTAAACCGACAAAATTCCAATTTTCGAACTGGAATTTCAATTTATCCATTCGCAAGGACATTCGGGACATAATATATTCTTAAACCGCCAAAATTCCAATTCTCGAACTGGAATTTTAATTTATCCAACCGTAGGGACATTTCGGGACATTATATATTTTTAAACCGACCATATTCCAATTCTCGAACTGGAATTTTAATTCTCCAACCGTAGGGACATTTCGGGACATTATATATTCTTAAATCGACAAAATTCCAATTTCTCGAAATTGAATTTCAATTTATCCAAAGACATTCGGAAATTATATATTCTTAAACCGACCAAATTCCAATTCTCGAACTGGAATTTCAATTTATCCATTCGGAAGGACATTTCGGGACATAATATATATTCTTAAACCGCCAAAATACCAATTCTCGAACTGGAATTTTAATTTATCCAACCGTAGGGACATTTCGGGACATTATATATTTTTAAACCGACCATATTCCAATTCTCGAACTGGAATTTTAATTCTCCAACCGTAGGGACATTTCGGGACATTATTTATTTTTAAACCGACCAAATTCCAATTCTTAAAATGGAATTTTTATTTCTCCAACTGTAGAGACATTTCGGGACATTATGTATTCTCAAACCGACAAAATTCCAATTCTCGAACTGAAATTTTTATTTTTCCAATCGTAGGGACATTATTCAAAATTCCAATTCTCTAATTGGAATTTTTATTTCTCCAACAGTAGGGACATTTCGGGACATTATATATTCTTAAATCGACAAAATTCCAATTTCTCGAAATTGAATTTCAATTTATCCAAAGACATTCGGGACATTATATATTCTTAAACCGACCAAATTCCAATTCTCGAACTGGAATTTCAATTTATCCATTCGGAAGGACATTTCGGGACATAATATATATTCTTAAACCGCCAAAATACCAATTCTCGAACTGGAATTTTAATTTATCTAACCGTAGGGACATTTCGGGACATTATATATTCTTAAACCGACCAAATTCCAATTCTCGAACTGGAATTTTTATTTCTCCAACCGTAGGGACATTATTCAAAATTCCAATTCTCGAACTGGAATTTTTATTTCTCCAACAGTAGGGACATTTCGGGACATTATATATTATTAAACCGACAAAATTCCAATTTCTCGAAATGGAATTTCAATTTATCCAACCGTAGGGATATTTCGGGACATTATACATTCTTAAACCGACAAAATTCCAATTCTGGAACTGAATTTTTTAATTCATCCAATCGTAGGGACATTTCGGGACATTATATATTCTTAAACCGAAAAAATTCTAATTCTCGAACTTGAATTTTTATTTCTCCAAACGTAGAGACATTTCGGGACATTATATATTCTTAAGCCGACCAAATTCAAATTCTCGAACTGAAAATTTAATTTATCCAACCGCAGGGACTTTATTTATTTTTAAACCGACAAAATACCAATTCTCGAAATGAAATTTTAATTTATCCTACCGTAGGGACAATTCCGGGACATTATATATATTCTTAAATCGACCAAATTCCAATTCTCGAACTAGAATTTTAATTCTCCAACCGTAGGGACATTTCAGGACATTATTTATTTTTAAACCGACCAAATTCCAAATCTCGTAATGGAATTTTTATTTCTCCAACCGTAGGGACATTTCGTGACATTATTTATTTTTAAACCAACCAAATTCCAATTCTCGAAATGAAATTTTTATTTCTCCAACCGTAGGGACATTTCAGGACATTATTTATTCTTAAACCGACCAAACTCCAATTCTCGAACTGGAATTTTAATTTATCCAACCGTAGGGACATTTCGGGACATTATATATTTTTAAACCGACCAAATTCCAATTCTCGAACTGGAATTTTAATTCACCAACCGTAGGGACATTTCAGGACATTATTTATTTTTAAACCGACCAAATTCCAATTCTTAAAATGGAATTTTTATTTCTCCAACCGTAAAGATATTTCGGGACATTATGTATTCTCAAACCGACAAAATTCCAATTCTCGAACTAGAATTTTTATTTCTCCAATCGTAGGAACATTATTCAAAATTCCAATTCTCTAATTGGAATTTTTATTTCTCCAACAGTAGGGACATTTCGGGACATTATATATTCTTAAATCGACAAAATTCCAATTTCTCGAAATGAAATTTCAATTTATCCAAAGACATTTCGGGACATTATATATTCTTAAACCGACCAAATTCCAAATCTCGAACTGGAATTTCAATTTATCCATTCGGAAGGACATTTCGGGACATAATATATATTCTTAAACCGCAGAAATTCCAATTCTCGAACTGGAATTTTAATTCATCCAACCGTAGGGACATTTCGGGACATTATATATTCTTAAACCGACCAAATTCAAATTCTCGAACTGGAATTTTTATTTCTCCAACCGTAGGGACCTTATTCAAAATTCCAATTCTCGAACTTGAATTTTTATTTCTCCAACAGTAGGGACATTTCAGGACATTATTTATTCTTAAACCGACCAAACTCCAATTTTCGAACTGGAATTTTAATTTATCCAACCGTAGGGACATTTCGGGACATTATATATTTTTAAACCGACCAAATTCCAATTCTCGAACTGGAATTTTAATTCACCAACCGTAGGGACATTTCAGGACATTATTTATTTTTAAACCGACCAAATTCCAATTCTTAAAATGGAATTTTTATTTCTCCAACCGTAGGGACATTTCGGGACATTATATATTCTCAAACCGACAAAATTCCAATTCTCAAACTGGAATTTTTATTTCTCCAATCGTAGGGGCATTTCGGGACATTATATATTCTTAAACCGACAAAATTCCAATTCTCGAACTGGAATATTAATTCTCCAACCGTAGGGACATTTTGGGAAATTATATATTCTTAAACCGACCAAATTCTAATTCTCGAACTGGAATTTTAATTTTCCAACCATAGGGACATTTTGGGACATTATTTATTTTTAAACCGACAAAATTCCAATTCTGGAATTGGAATATTAATTCTCCAACCGTAGGGACATTTCGAGAAATTATATACTTTTAAACCGACCAAATTCTAATTCTCGAACTGGAATTTTAATTCTCCAACCGTAGAGACATTTCGGGAAATTATTTATTTTCAAACCGACAAAATTCCAATTCTCGAAATGGAATTTTTATTTCTCCAACCTTAGAGACATTTCGGGTCATTATATATTCTTAAACCGACAAAATTCCAATTCTCGAAATGGAATTTTAATTTATCCAACCGTAGGGACATTTCGGGACATTATATATATTCTTAAACCGACCAAATTCCAATTCTCAAACTGGAATTTTAATTCTCCAATCGTAGGGACATTATTTATTTTTAAAATGACAAAATTCCAATTCTCGAAATGGAATTTTTATTTCTCCAACCTTAGAGACATTTCGGGACATTATATATTTTTAAACCGACAAAATTCCAATTCGCGAAATGGAATTTTTATTTATCCAACCGTAGGGACATTTCGGGACATTATATATATTCTTAAATCGACCAAATTCCAATTCTCGAACTGGAATTTTAATTCTCCAATCGTAGGGACATTTCGGGACATTATTTATTTTTAAATCGACTAAATTCCAATTCTCAAAATGGAATTTTTATTTCTCCAACCGTAAGGACATTTCAGGACATTATATATTCTTAAACCGACAAAATTCCAATTCTCGAACTGGAATTTTTATTTCTTGAACTATAGGAACATTATATATTCTTAAACCTGAGATTAATTAATCATTGAGAGACTATCCCTAACCATAAAGGCTTATCAAATATACTCACTTATAGCCTAATGGTACTACCTAGCCTTTTCTACACTAGTGTCCTAGGTTCGAATCTCACCCTCAACAAAATTGTACACAACATAGCATAGACATCTCAAACTATAACGCTAAAGTAGGCTTGTGAAGATTTATCATAAATATTATCATATATCAGTAATTAAAAGCAACCACAAAAGTAAACTAAATAAGTTTTCAAAATTAAAAAAAGAAAAAGAGTAATAGACATACTTTGTTGCAGGCCACACCAGAAACCATTTGACTTTGGCAAGCTTGAGATCACTATCCTTCCACTTCCGCGGCAGCTAGTTCTAGGCACCTTTCTTCGGCTTGGAGCCATAAGCTACTGCACAAACCAAGATATCCCATGCATTAGAAGAAAGGCAAAGTAGTCGATCAAAGAAGGAAAAAAGATTGTACATACAGCAGCAACTCAGAATGTAAACAACAGTTTTTGCATGGCTGTTTTCATTTTTATTAAACAAAAAGTTAAACCCAGTCCAGCCCCAGACAAACGGGATCACACAAAGATTGTACATACAGCAGCAACTCAGAATGTAAACAACAGTTTTTGCATGGCTGTTTTCATTTTTATTAAACAAAAAGTTGAACCAAGTCCAGCCCCAGACAAACAGGATTTAGACATTAATTAGTAGTGTATCACGAAAGGGAACTCCTAAATTCCTAATCCTATTAATGAGTGCAAAATTTGGAATATAGGAGTATAAAATTCGGTGGATGTTCAATCTCTAGAAAAGCATCCCCAGTTTTCAAAAATAAATGAGAGCATTTAATTACCAAATACAGCTTTTGACCATCGAACAAATGAGATAAAAAATTGAAAAAGATCAGAGAAAAAAATTGTACCCATTTTGAACGAACACAGAATGTCCAGGATAAATAAGTTGAGAGTTTTAGCTTCTCCTCAATAATTTCATATCTGCAACAGGAAAAAGTAGTTAAACAAACTAGAGGAGAATGAAGATTTACTAAAGCCTTGTTTATTTAAGCATACCAACTGAGATAGTTAGTTGCAGAATGCATTTCATACCCATTTTTCTTTAGATACATAAGTAATTCTTCAACTCCTTCGATATATGAGTATCTTTGTGTAAACATTGACATCAAAAATCTCCTTTAAAAAAAACATTCAATGCTCAAATTGGGACTTACTTGAAATGAAGGCAATTAACAATTATCTGGTACATAGGAAATGGTGATAGCTTGTTCAAAAGACCAAGGATGGTTCATTTTTTAAGTAGCAAACGAATGTCCTAATGTGGCAATCCTGCTCCATTAGAATCACATCTAGTTTCAAGTAACTCAAAGTTCATTTCATGCATACAAGGAATATATTGCAAGAAACAGGTAGGCATTACAGAAGTCGAATAGATTAATGTATAGATGATGAAGTTTTAGATCCAATGTGTATGTTGCAATTAAAATTGTGAAGTGCAATATCTAGAAAAATGAGGCTCCAAGTGGAATTCACTCAATTCTTGATCTTAATTTCATGAAGGAACTTCACAGGTAGGACAAAAGTAGAAAATGAAAGGATGGAATTTCATTTGAATGGAGTTAGATTCTTTTACCTTCAAAATCAATAGGCCTCCTATCCTTAAAAAAAAGTTCGAGCCAGATCCATCTAAAAAGTTCGGTCTGATACCAAGATACGTGCGTGACTTCTGGCGACGGCTCGCGGCCGATTGGAGATAGCGTGGAGCGCGGCGGTTCCAGGCAAGGCGTGAGCGGGCGTCGCGGCGATGGAGTGCGACGGCGGAAGGGCTGCTCAGTCTGGTCGTGGTGGACGGCGTGAGCGGGCTTCCGGGTGCTTCGGCGGAGGTACCAGCGCCGTGGAGACCTGACTTCCGGCGATGGAGTGGAGCACGGTAGTTCGGCGGCGGTCTGAATCGAGTCGAGGTAGAGGTTCGTGCGGCCATGGCGTGGCGGTGTTGCAACGCCATTCTTGTTCTGCCTGAAGAAAAGGACGGCCTTACTTCAAGCGTAAAAATGGAAAGAAAGAGAAATAGGGCGGCATATAATTTGGGTTTGATTTATTAAGAAAATAGGTCCACTGAAATGTCTTACTTATCTAATTAATTCAACATAGTTTGAATTTGGCAACGGATTAATGACCCGCCTCTTTTTAGGACTTCACCACAAAAAAAATTACATTGAAATGGACTGTATTGCCCTTCTAAAAATTAAAATAAAACTAATTAAAAACATAATTGTGCACCCCACCATAGCTGTCGAGTTGCAGGTGAATCGCCACCGAGTTGTTGGCGAGTCACCACCACAATTCCGAAAAGGGTGGGACTAATAACACACCATAAAATGTTATACACACCCCAAATGTTAAACACACCAAATTAAAATTTAAAATTCAATTTTTATTACTATACACACCCCAATTATTTCCTATTTACCCTTAAATCCTCATTACTAATAAAAATTAACTAAATTTTTAAAAACATATAAAATTTAAAATTTAATAAACAGAAAATTAATAAATTTAATAATACAATTACGTGTAACGTTGATTTTTTTAAAAAAAATTAGCTAAATTTTAAAAATCATTTAAAAATGGAACAATCAATTAAAAAAATGAAAAAAATAATAATTAAATCTGAAAAAAAAAAATTAACGTTTAACGATTTTTTTTAAAATTAAATAAAATAATAAAGAAAAATCAACTCAATATTAAATTAAAAAATAAAATCTTTAAAAATAAAATAAAGCTAAATAAAATTTAAAAATTTAAACTAAATTTTTAAAAATAATTAAATCAAATATATTTTTAATATTTATAATTAATTTAATTAATTCTTAAGATTTAGGTGTTTTTTAATTTTTTAGATTTTATTTATCATTATTCGAATTCTTAATTTTAATTGATTTTTTAATTAATTATTTTTAATTGATTTTTAATTTTTTTTATTTGAATATTTTTTTCTTTTTAAAAAACATTTATTTTTTTCAGATTATTTTTGAAAATATTTGATTTATTTAAATTAATTATTTTTTAAAATTTTATTAATCTTTTAAAATATTTTTCAGATTTTAATTATATTTTTTAAGATATTTTCAATTTTTTAAAAAAATTATCTTTAATTTGTATAAGGATTATTTAGTCATTTTACAATTATCTATTTTTATTTTTAAAATGATGGGGTGTGTATAACATGTTTTGGGGTGTTAGTAGTGGTACCTTCCGAAAAAATCGAAAAAACATCAAACAATCGGAATTTTCTACCGAGAAAAGACAAAAATCGAAAAAAAAAAAAAAAACAAGTTGGAGCCCCAAATTTTTTGATCTTCTACCCCCAAATCACAAGTCCAAGAGTTTCTACACAGATCCAAAAAAAAAAAAACAAAGAGAAGGGAGTGCTTGCCGGGGAGGTGGTTTCGGCTAGGGCGGTTGGGGCAAAGGAGAGGCGACTGTGGCTGCGGTGGGGCGTGCGGCGGTTGAGGCGACGAGGAAGCGGCAGAGGGTGGGGCATGAGGAGGCGGCGCACGAAGACCTTCGACGAGCGGCGATGGTGGGCGACGGGCGGAGAAAGGCAGAGAGGAGGGAGGAGATGCGTTTGAGATGAGGAAAATAAGGGAGGATAATTAGGGTTTTGTAAGGTGAGGTTAATTTTAGAAAATAAGGGGGGTGAACTTGGGGGAAAGTTTAAGCAAAGTAAGGGTACTTTGGGTTTTCCATCCTCATTTTAGGTGTGTGTTTAGTAGTTGGGTGTCCTCAATAGGTCCGTGTGTATAACCGTGGCCAAAGCAAAAATGGCTCAAAGCCCAATTAACTGGCCCAAGCAATGAAGTCAAATGCAACCCAATTCTGGTTATAAAGTCAAAATTCCGGCGTAGCCTATCAAACCGGAATCCGCCGGAATGAAAGAAGTCACAAATCTGAGGCAACGCAAATGCCATAACAGAAAAATGAATCTGAAGCCACGAAAACGCCGGGAACTGGGAAATCATCGTTTCCGACAAGAGTAATTCATCTGATTGAATCAAAATACGTAAATCTGTACCCAGACCGCCGGAAAGCAACAATGGCCACACCAGCAGCAGTGGAGCAACTCGATATAAGAATATACAATTGCAGATCATCATCGCAGTCAAAAGAAAAATGATTTCGGAGGACGTACGATATCATACTTCTTCTCTATGTTCCTGTTTGTGCTTTTCTGTTATGTGTGATAATTAAGGGTATAATTGGGATTTTTTTCAATGGTTGTTTATTTTTGGTTGGAGCATAAAATTGTGTGGTATGAAACATGGTGGTTTATAATTGAAGGGTAAGCAAGAGATGAGCGCTAAGCAGGTTAGAATTGTGAAGTTTCAGATTCCTGATTTGTTGAGCAGTTTTGGATGCATTAGCAGTAAAGTTTGGTTGGAATTTGGTACTCTCTCTTTATTTACAACACAACGCTTCAAGAATTGTTGGTGTTTGGTAAAGCAACCTTGTACTCTAATTTAGACAAAACTCTCTATTTTGTGTTTGCTTATCCAAAAATTAAATTATAGTAAAACAATTGGTGATTTTGTAGCATGGAATTATCTCATGGAATCGACAATCTTGTTGCTGCTAGAGAAATTCTAAAGAGCAGCATAGAGAAATCAAAAAATCTATCCATTTCTGTTGATGAAAGTGGGTTGAGATTGAATGCAGTGCGCCATAATTTAACGTCTCTGCAACCTGATATAAAAGACATGGCTTGTAAATTTGCAGTTTATGAGATCAGAGATCACATTGATCGAGCCATTGGCCCTGCTTCTTCCGTTTTGAAGGCTTTCGACCTAGTTTACGAGCTGCAAGATTCACTCACCACTCATCCTCCTCCTGCTCTTGGTTTATCCATTTATCTTTCCAATATCAAACGCCTCCTGCAGGCCCTAAAGCTTCTTTCTCAAAGCTGCACACTGGTGATCATGTGGCTTGAAGACGTCGTTCGAATTCTGAAAAACAATCAAGCTGATCACCACCTTGTCCGTGTCTTGAAGGTTCTGCAATTACTTGTGCAACTGCAATCATTTTCCAACAATAGAGGAGGGGCCTTATCTTGTGCATTTAACAACCTGGAGAGTGAATACAAGCGTCTACTCGAGACGAACTGCTGCTCTATTCAAGAATTGAAAGGCATCACTGAGGTAATGGCTGCCAACAATCGTCTTGACAATTGCGTACGCATTCATGCAGAATCTCGGATTGCAAAAGCCCGGTCTTCTCTACAATCCCTGAATCTGGATTACTTGGATATCCGGTTATCTGAAATTGATAGTGTTCAAAGTGTTGAGGTATATGTAAATCAGTGGGACAAGCACATGGAGTTTGCTGTGAGGGATGTGCTCAGAAAAGAGTACATGCTATGCAGTGAGGTTGGATCAGAGGTATGGATGCATTGCTTTGCCCAGATTGCAACAGAGTGTGGATTTCTCGATATCTTTGATTTCGGTGCCTCAGTTTGTAACTGCAAGAAAGAAGCAATGAAGCTCTTGAGTTTGCTCAAAGTTTTCTCCACACTGGACAAACTGAGATTAGAATTCAATGAGATGTTCGATGGGGAATTTTGTGTAAAGATTCAAGAGCGGACAAGGGATCTTGTCAAGAAAGTTGTGGATGGGGCTTGTGAGATTTTTTGTCAACTCTTGGCGCAAGTGGAATTGCAAAGGGCGTCTAGTCCACCATCGGATGGCAATGTTCCAAGGCTAGTTTATTTCGTTACTGAATACTTCAATCAACTTCTTGAAGATGACAACAGATCAATTCTGACAGGTGCTCTTGAGATATATCAAGTATGGAACCAAGCGAAGTTTGAAGATGGGCTCGTGCTCGTCTCCAATGAAATTCGCAGCATAATGAAAGCAGTAGAGATAAACTTGGAGACGTGGGCTCAAAGCTACGACGACACAGCCCTTTCCTACTTATTTATGATGAATAGTCATTGGTACTTGTGCAACAGCACAAGAGGAACCAAGCTTGGTGATTTAATGGGGAATTCGTGGTTGTGGGCATATGAAGAATCAACAGAGTATTATCAAGGGTTGTACATGAGAGAGAGTTGGGAAAAGCTGTTGGTATATTTGGGGGAGGAGGGCCTAATCTTGTTCCCTGGGGGAAGGGCGGTTGATCGAAATCTGGTGAAGAAGAGGGTGGGTGGATTCTGCGAGGCATTCGATGAAATGTGTAAGAAGCAATCGAAATGGATATTGTACGATAAAGGCTTGAAATGGAAGACATGTCAAGTGATAATTGAGGCTATCGTCCCGCCTTATAAGAGGTATCTGGAAAGATTTATGCAGGAGGAGAGTGACATTCATGTGAAATACACAGGTGAGAAGTTGGAGAATTTGATTGGAAAATTGTTCCAAGTGAAGATTGGCAAGTATGGTAGCAGCAAGTGCACAGATATGATTGGCATCAAGAATGCTGCTGCTGCATGAATGAATGAATGTTATCTCTAGTGCCAGATTCTATTAAGTACTAACTATGTACATTAGTAGTTTTCAGGATATTCACTTGTATTGCATCAGACCTCATTATTATATATAGTGGTGTAATGTTTGATGTTTTTTACTTTCAGACCACTGTTGATGCACACTTTTATCTCAGTAACAAAATTAAAATTATAAGAGTTGGAATATAAAATTGTAAATAAATAAATGCATAAAATACAACAAAGCAGAAAATAATGGTCACAAATAAAGAGGGGGCATTTTAATGTAGTGTAAACATTTTGAAAGTAAATAAAGAGGTTAAGTACCTCCGAGACTATGTTTATTGTTATTCTCACAACCTTATCATGCATATAACACAAAAAAAATTGAATATTAACCACGATCATGGTGGACTGACAATCGAAAACAACCCAATGCTTGGGTTGGGTGGGGTATTTTTATCTCTAAAAAATCTAAGCATGCCATGTGTCCAGTTTTTACGCGTCATATATTTTGGATTACAATTTCATACACTCATACCACTCCTTATCTTACTATGTGAATAATTGAGAATCTTCATGATTAAAGCAAAATTTACAACTCATACCACTTTTTATCTTACCATGTGAATGATTGAGAATCTCTATAATTAAAGCAAAACTTACACCACTCTTGAGACTCCTATAAATCACACTTCAAACAACATCATACCTACACCAAAATCTTTATCTTTATTCTTAATATTCCTCTCAAATAAAATTACTATCTACTCCCTCAGTCCCAGGGAAAGCTCCCCATGAGCTTCAAACACGAATGTTAAGAAATACTAATATAATAAGTAAATCTATTGGGTAAATATCATCTCTCACAATTCATTATATTATTTTCTTTGTCCATCACATCATCTCTAATACATTTACTTGTTATATTAGTATTTCTTAACAATCGTGTCTGGAGCTCATGGGAGCTTTCCTTGGGACGGAGGGAGTAAATATTGGTACCGATAAAAAAAAAGAACTATCTAAATATTAGTATAATTTTCAGTTTGGTTTATTTATTTGTAATCGTTGTATTTCAATTTTTATAATTTTAATTTGGGAAAATATCAATTTTGGTCATCCAGTTTTACCTCTTTTCATATTTGATCACCCACATTTTTGATCACTATCAAAATTGGTCACTCACTTATTATATTCTATCAAAATTGATAATTCCGTTAGTCAATCTGTTATTGACTAACGGAGAAAGAGTTTTGAGCTCAAAATTTTCAAAACATTAAAAACTTCTGATGCATCTTCTACAAACTAATGAAACAAACGCAGTAGCAAGAATGAAACATGTGGAACCTACCCGAGCGTGAATACCCATTGAAGAATCTTAGTTTTATCTTATAGATCAGAAGGAATTCTCATTATATTTATCCGTAATAGGTCAAAAGAATTCTCATGCATCTTGAAATTTTCATTATATTTATTCTTTATTAGAAAGAATTCTCATGCATCTTCTGTAACGTGATTCAATCAACTTGCTGGGTAGTCAAAAAGACCAAAATTGATATTTTTCCAAATTTATATCTCCAATTATTATACAAATTCAATATGAAACCAAGAATTGAAAAACAGAGTACAATTGTTAAAAAAAACAAGAGTACAAAGTTTCATTCTATCTTGAGTTTCTCATTTTCCTGTAAAATAAAAAGTAAACCGAGTTTCTCATTTTCCTGTAAAATAAAAAGTAAACCAACAACAAATGAATTCATAATTGAGTTAAATAATTATTAAAAACTTCTGAAATTTTTTGACTACCAGCAAAAAGTTGATTGAATCACGTTCTAAAAAGTAAACCAACAACAAATGAATTCATAATTGAGTTAAATAATTATTAAAAATTTATTGAAATTTTTTTGACTACCCAACAAGTTGATTGAATCACGTTTGAGAATTCTTTCTAATCAAGGATAAATATAATGAAAATTCCGCATGAGAACGCGTTTCACATGTTTCATTCTTACTACTGCGTTTGTTTCATTAGTTTCTAGAAGATGCATCAAAAGTTTTTAATGTTTTGAAAATTTTGAGCTCAAAACTCTTTCTCCGTTAGTCAATGACAGATTGACTAACGGAATGATCAATTTTGATAGAATATAATAAGTGAGTGACCAATTTTGATAGTGATAAAATGTGGGTGACCAAATATGAAAAGAAGTAAAACTCGGTGACCAAAATTGATATTTTCCCTTTTAATTTTATTACTGAATGTTGTAATTTTTTATTATAACTATGATTTTTTTTTAATATTAATTAACTGTATATATTTTCTACTCCGTATTTGATGGCCGGTCATGGAAAAACATGTTTCTACAAAATTTCACAACACTCCGACGCTAAAGCTTTATTTGTTCTTTTTCTTCTACAAAATTTCTATCTTTATCTGCATTTTCAGCTCAACCAAACGCCATTTTGTATGTGTACGAATGGATATTCGACCAATATTTCGAAGGTGAAGTGCTCTCATCTTCTATTTTCCTTTTCATCTCAAAATTGGAGCTTCTCATTAGTTTAATCCTTTTTTCTTTGTGAAAAAACTTGTTTCTTCCGCCAAATGCTTCTCATGTCTGATTGCAAAATATTGATTTCTTTGTGCAATTTCACACTCAAGGCTTAAAGCTGATGCCTCAGTTTCTCCGATTGACCGCCGCCTCCGCATGCCCTCGCCTCCGCCTCTCTCACCTCCACATCCGCACCTTCATTAACGCCAAAATCCCATGGGTCCGAGATCCCTATCTCGATACCGCCGTTGAGAGAGAAAAAAACCTAAAACCCTTACTCTTTCTCAAAACTCTCATTCTCTCCCAGCCCTCCCAAACCCTACCCCTATCCGTTGTCTCCCCTTTAAAACCCCAGCTAAACCTCCCAACCACTGCTGAGAAATTCATCAAAGATTACCCCCTTATTTTCAGAAAATTTCTGCCTCCAAATAAATCCAATTCCTTGCCCCATGTTAAGCTCACCCCTAGAGCCATCTCCCTACACAACGATGAAGTTTTGCTACTCTCTATGTCTCATTACCGGAGAGACGTGGTCAAAAGGCTTGCTAAGCTTTTGATGCTCTCCAGAGCTGGAAAGCTTCCCCTGTATTTGATAGATATATTTAAGTACGATTTGGGCTTGCCTCATGATTATATATTGACATTGTTGCCTGAATTCCCGGAGTATTTTCAGATTTGTGATATGGGTTTCCAGGATTCAAATGGGAATGTTGTTTTTGGCTTAGAGTTGGTTTCTTGGAGGGATGACTTAGCAGTACCTGAAATAATGGAGAAGAATAGAAGGGAGGGGGAAAGCGGAAGGAATAGTGATATTTTTATGAATTTACCAAAAGCGTTTGATTTGGAGAAAAGGGTGCAGGAATGGATGCACAAATTGAAGTCTTTACCATACATTTCGCCATACGAAAATGCATTACATTTAGCGCCAAACAGCGACCAGGCTGAGAAGTGGGCGGTGGGGTTGATTCACGAGTTACTGAGTTTGCTAGTGTCAAAGAAGACAGAGAGGGAGAATGTATTTTGTTTGGGAGAGTTTTGGGGGATTGGTCACCTGAGGATTAAGAAGGCTATAGTGCATTTTCCGGGGATCTTTTATGTGTCGAATAAGATAAAAACACAAACTGTTGTTTTAAGGGAGGCATATAGAAAGAACTTCCTGGTTGAAAAACACCCATTAATGGGTATGAGGAATAGGTATATTAGTCTCATGAATTTGGTCTTGAGAAGGGGTAAACCAATTAGAAATGCAATGGGTGGGCATAGAAGACGACTGGCTTCTCGTTCAAAAGTAAGCAATAGAAAAGATGATCCTAATCGAATGAAGAGAGAAGATGGTGGTGAAGATTAGTAGGCTTTTCCATTTATAATCCAAGTATGAACTTATGAAGTTGTGATTACTTGAATGCACATATATGTAAAAGGTTTTTCGAAGAGCCTGGTAAGCCAGAGTTTTGTGGAGAGCATGTCCCCATACAATCATTTGATTTCAGATAGAATATGGTGCCATTTGAAGTTTGTTAGCATAATAGTATTGGATATATAATCTTGCATGCATATACAGACTTTTCATTGGAAAAAAAAAAAGGTAACTTTGAATGTGCATTTTCATTAAATTCATCAGTTTGTCCATCAGAAAGGATGATTATATACGTATTGGCAAGTGATCATCTACGAATCTAAAAAGGAAAAAGATGATTATAAATTTATACTAATTCATGTTGTTGCTTCTTTTTGTTTATATATCAGGTTACCAACTATCTTCAGGAGATGGCTCCCAACCTTTGTGACAAAGTTGAGTTACACAGTAAAAGGACTCCCCTTTTTATGAATATTGTATACAGGAAGAAATCAATAGCATTCTCAGTAAAAGGTTAATAAACTGATGTTTCTGAGTTTATTCACCTTTCTGTACTCTGAACTTATACTCTTTGTGAAAGTCTCTTTTGACTCCTTCCTCTGTACTGTCATATGCATTCCTGTAAGTTATGTTGTTTCAAAGTGGATTAGTCAAAATCCCTCTTTGCTTCATTATCTCTGTCTTTCTGTCTCAATATCAATAGAAAATTAAATATGCCGTTTCAGCCAAATAAGTAGTTTTAAATTCAATCAATAATCTAGTCTCATTCTATCCTCTCATAACTAGTTGGTAAAGTGGACTTTGGATTGTGTCAATCCTTACATATATGCATGTTGAGTTTGCACTTTGCAGGGAAACTAGCTTTCTGATGAATGTCTGATAATTGATTTATATATTAGAGACAACATTTTTGGCACAATCTTTCTGTTATTTCTCTACGTCAGATTAAACTTGTACAAATACCATGCGCTTTGTAGTCACATTCACAGTCTAAAACATCCTCATTAGTCATGTTGGATTTGCTTATGCTTATTAGAAGCCCTCTAGTTTTGTGCTCAATATGTTTGTTCTCAGAAGTCTATTGGAGTAACAATTCACTTGAATCTTGTGAAAATTAACTGTGCTTGCTATTATTGTTTGAATGGATTCATATCAGTAATAAATCACACAATTCTTATAAAAGTTAACTGTGTTTGCTATTTCTTGTTGCAGATTGCCAGAGAATTAATCAAGGGTGAGAGATATTGGTGTAAGTATACAGTTTCTCCACTCTTCCTATTCACAAAGCCCTGTAATGTACATATCCTTGCTTACCAATAGCTGGAAGTGTGAAGAACTGATAACTATTAGTTATATAAATGAAAGTACACAGTTGCCCAAATTTTCTTAATAAAACTGAAGCACACCCATAATCTCCAAATGTCTCCAGTTGTCGAACTTTTATGTTTGTCACTTTGTCATACACTGTATATTTTACTATATGGATAATTTAATGTTATTGTTGCTTATGATACTATATATATTGTTAGAATATATGATGTTTTTGGAATGATGTGCATACCACTTCATTGAAAAAAGTTATTTTTTTCTGCATTTTGTACTTGAGCATTAGTGGATCTTTTTGCTTTGAGTGTGCTTGCTTTTGACTACGTTGAGCATAAATCAAGAACTTGAGCAGCCGTTGTTCTCAGTTGTAGTAAAAGATGAAAATTAAAATGCAAGTTATTAGCTCAAAACCATCATCCTTTAAAAGAATTTTCTTCCCTTTTGTTTCTGAAAGCAAAGATTGCAATAGAGTATACGATGATGAGGAAGATGAGGAGTAGGACGTTAAGAAGAGCCTCCTTCTTCCAGTCACTCTTGATCTTCTCTAGCAGCCCTGCCTTGCATGATTGGCACCCGTAGCAATACGTACTTGGGTCGTTGTTCCACGTCACACAATCTGGATGATTTGATAATGTGCTTGCATTTTTTTTCTTCCAAGTTGTTGGGTTCACGTACTCAAAGTTGCAGCTTTCCGGTGGCTTACAGCAACCAGACTGTTAAAAAAATTCAATTCCATCACAATCATTCAAATTAAGGAACAAGTACTAAGAATTGTAGTAATGAGAGATTTAGATCTTATAATTGATCTTGTGTAAAATAGTTTTACTATAAGACTTTGCCAAAGATGCACACACAAAATGAAACAACTAATACTACTACTATTTCAAAATACATGCAAATGCAATTCGGTCTCACTAGACAAGACTAAACTCTACCCTACTTAAATTTCAAAACAAACACAAAACATTAAGATTTTGAAATTCATTAAATTTTAAAATTCGGATTTCAAAATTCTCAAAATCTCAAAACAAACATCTCGCCAAAGATTGCAGGCGTGGAACCATTCAAGTAGACTAAGGGTGTGTTTGCAAATTATAGTGATTAAAATTGATTTTTACAATAAAATTGAAAGTTGATAATGTTTTAAAATTAAGCACATTAAATCAATTGTGTATATGTTGTGGTGTTTACAAAACAAACCACTTTTATAAATTTACAAAAAACACCCTTATTACATTTGGACAGGTAACGTGTAAAGATGAAATATTATTTAAATTGTGAGGGTAAAATTGATTATTATAATGATGAGAAGCACATAGAAGCTATTAGAAGTAGGTGGAGGGGTGCTTCACCAAAATCATTTTTAACAAATTAACTTAATCACTTAGTTGTGTTTGAAAACACTTCAAAAGTGATTCTATTTGAAAAAAAAAAATGTTTTTAAACACCTTATATTGTTTTAAAACACTCGCTAAGTAGTGTACGAAGAAACACAAAAATCAAAACTTTTAGTATTTTTTATTTTGAAAAAATTAAAAAGATATCAAGATACAAGAAATTCAGGAAAAGACTATGCAAGAATCTATTAATTGATGCGACAGATATTATTTTCAACTCTCTGTTATTTACAAAATATATGCCCCCTCAAATTGATTTACCAAAGTCAAATATCATGGATGCCCATTCTATGCAGTAATATCACGAATATATGGATCACCAATTTGAACATAAATGGAAATCAAGAGTGTTTGTTTTGGGATTATAGTGTTCGAAATCGTACCTGATAAATATTTAAAATATATGTTTGTTTTTGGAATTTTACAGGATAAAATTGCGGAAAAGTTGATGGAGAGATCCAAACCTCAAAGGCAGAGAGATGTTTTTTGTAAAATTGTATAGCAGGAACTGAACCCTGATTGCGCAGCTCATGGCAAATCTTATTCTCCACCAAACAAATCTTAATATGGCTCCAGTGATTATTAACCCTTTTCTGCAACCAACCAGAGTAATCCCCGAGCACATACTCCTTGTATCCTCTACCAGGAATCGCCCTACCCGCACCCTTACTCGTCACCACAAATGCGAAAATCGTGATGCAAAGCAGCACAATAATCAACAACAACGTCATGAATAGATACACCCACAGCAGCCATGTCACTTTGTAACAAGTTTCCACCAATCCCGCAATCGATGTTAACATACACAACAGAGAATAAGCAGTAGTTGAAGATCAGTTACAATTTGTTATCTGAATATGTAAATTAATTAGGAAGTTTGAGCAATTGATGGTAACTGCAATTGACTAGTTAGGCGGCAGTTATTATTCAAACTGGCTATAAATAGTCACACCATATTCATGTAAAACTCAACTCAATATCACAATTTTATTTTCTCAGTTTAAAATTTACATAAAGTGTTAATATTCAACATGGTATCAATGAGTCAGTTACAAGTCTTTCACGGTTTCTAAATTGGTGCTTATCTTCATCTAATTCCCTTCACATATTCAACTATTCTTCTACTCATCTTCATACAGTTTCTATACATCTTCATCCAATTCTTCAAACATATTCCAGTACATCTTCATCCAATTCTTCAAACATATTCCAGTACATCTTCATCCTATTTCTATACATATTCTTCCGGTCCTCAATCATCTCTATCATGACTTCTCCTGATTCATCGTCTCCTATTAATACTACTTCTCACACTTCATCGTCTCCTGTTCCTACTACTCTGCCTCGATTTATTGTTTTGAGTATTCGACTGGATCGTAACAATTTCACTTTTTGGCGATCTCAGATATTAGCCACGGTTAATGCCCATGGGTATGAGGATATCCTCATGTGTGCCGCTGATGCGGTCCCTACTCTTGACTCGTCGTGCGAAAAATCAGTATTCTGGCACAGGCGAGATCAATTTCTGCTGAGTTGGATGCTTAGCTCCATTTCGGAATCTATGCTAGGGCATGTGAGCAGGTGCACACACGCCTCTGAAGTTTGGCGTGTTTTTGATGAGTTATTTCGCTCGCAATATGCGGCTAGGGCTTTGAGTTTGCGCCTAGAGTTGCAAACTTTGAGGAAAAATGACTTGACAATTGACGAGTATTTGTTACAGATGCGAGTGATTGCGGACGGTTTACACGCTGCCGGTCAGGATCTGAGTGATGATGAGTTAATTCTACATATATTGGGCGGCCTAGGGCCAGAATTTGATGCGGTGGTGGTGAGCTTAACCACGCGTGGTGTACTTCCAAGCCTAGCTGAGGTTCAATCAATCCTGCATACGCATGAAATGCGACTCATGCATTTCAATACAATGACACAATTCTCATCTGTGAAGCCAATGGCTGTATCTATCAAAACTCCTGTGGCTAATGTTGTTCAGCGGGAGTATCGACCGTCTAGCAATGGTCGGGGACGTGGCCGATCGAACTTTGGTAAGCCTCGTATCTACTGTCAATTGTGTGGAAAGAACTATCACACTGCTGCTACGTGTTACAAGCGATTCGATAAGACATTCAATGGTCTCAATCCGGCTCACAATCAGTCGTTTCATCCTCGCTCAACTCCACCTCCATCACCGGTTAATTTCCAGGCTCATTATGCTCATCATTCATCTAACATGAATCCATTCACACATCCGCATGAATCAACCTCTACTCATGTTCCTCATCCTCAAGTTGCTGTGGCAACTGCTTCATATCCTTTCTCTACTCCTCATCCTCAGGCTGACATGGCAAGTACCTCATATCCTTCTCATGCTCAACCAAATTGGTTTGTGGATAGTGGAGCCACACACCATATCACTTCACAACTTGGAAATTTACAGATAAGTTCCCCGTATCAAGGTACGTCTCATCTAATTGTTGGGAATGGATCTTGTGCATCTATTAAACATGTTGGTTCAATGACCTTGCCTAGTATTCAACAGTCGCATGTTCAATTAAATAATGTACTACATGTGCCGGAGATCACTAAAAACTTGTTGAGTATCTCTCAGTTCTTAAAAGATAATAATGCTGTGATTGAGTTTAACTCTGATTCGTGTTTTATAAAGGAGCTACACACAAACAAGATTCTCTTGAAGGGTGCACTTAAGGATGGACTTTACCAACTGGATTTTAAGCATTCTCATGGTGGCTGTGATGATTCTTCTACTGTTGAATGTAATAATGTGACTAGTTTCAATAAGGATGTTTGTAAACTGTGGCATTATCGTTTGGGACATCCATGTGGTGATACACTTGCACGGATTTTACGTGATTTACATGTTCCTGTTGTACCGAGATTACTTTCATTTTGTGATGACTGCAAATTGGGTAAAATGCATCAGAGTTCATTTCATTCAGTTGTGCATCATTCGAAATATCCACTTGATATTCTACATATGGATGTTTGGGGTCCTGCTTCTGAGTTATCATTGGATGGATACAAATATTATTTAGTCATTGTAGATGAATTTACACGTTACACATGGATATATCCACTTTGCTTGAAATCTGAAGTTCATAATATTGTTGTAAATTTCATCACTATGGCCGAAAGACAATTTAGTCGAAAGGTGAAAGCATTTCAATGCGATATGGGTGGAGAGTTTGTTGCTCTTCACAATGTGTTCAGGAGCAAGGGGATTATTTTACGACACTCATGTCCGCACACTCATCAACAAAACGGTCTCGTTGAACGGAAACATCAACACATAATTGAGTTGGGGTTGTCTATGCTCGCTAGAAGCAAACTTCCTATGCGTTTTTGGTGGAATGCATTTTCTACAGCTGTGTATCTGATAAATATGTTGCCTACGGTCGTGTTGAAGCACCATTCCCCATACTTCAAGCTGTTCAATACGCCACCACCGATGTCTCATCTCCGAGTTTTCGGTTGCACGTGCTTCCCCTTCCTTCGTCCATACAACAAATCAAAACTTCAGTTTCGGTCTTCGAAATGTATTTTTATTGGATACAGCCCTTTGCACAAGGGTTACTTATGTCTACATCCGTCTGGAAGGGTGTTCACCTCTGCTACTGTTGATTTCAATGAGGCTGAATTTCCATATGGTGAATTATTCTCTATAACAGCTCCTTCATATACTACTCCATCTCAAATGACCTATATCACTCCTCCAACCTCCACTCAGCCTTCTCTCCAATCTCATATCCCTCCTACATCATCCAATAATACACCTACTCTGCCTCACACTCCAACATCACATAATCCAAACTCGCATTCTACCAGAATATCTCCATCACCATCCGCTCCCAACCTGCAACTCTCACCTGCAACTTCTGAGTCATCTCTTTCTCCCACAAGCTCACATACTTTGTTACCACAGTATGCTCCATTCCCACCTCCCACAAATAATCACCCCATGTTTACCAGGTCTAAAAATGGAATCTCTAAACCCAAGATCTATACATCCACATTGTTATCTCCGCTTGTCGAGCCCGATTGTGTGGAACAAGCCCTCCTTGTTCCTCAGTGGAAGGAGGCCATGGAAAAAGAATATCAAGCTTTGATTGACAAGGGCACATGGGATCTTGTTCCGGTCAAACCACATATGAAGGTGATCTCAACTAAGTGGTTGTTTCGCATTAAGTATAATAAAGACGGCACAGTTGAACGCTATAAGGCTCGGTTAGTTGCACGGGGATTTCAGCAGACCGCTGGAGTGGATTTTTTCAGCACATACAGCCCTGTTGTTAAGCCGATAACACTTCGAATTATCTTCTCTATTGCTGTTACTCGGGGGTGGGTTATTCAACAAGTTGATGTGAATAATGCGTTCTTAAATGGAGATTTACGTGAGCAGGTGTATATTCATCAACCAGAGGGGTTTAAGAATCCCTCAACTCCCACTCATGTGTGCCGACTTGTTAAGGCTCTATATGGCCTCAAACAAGCGCCGAAGGCCTGGTATGACAAGTTGAAGGCTTTTCTTCTCTCTTATGGACTGTTACACTCCACGGCAGACTCCTGCTTATTTTATAATATTGATCATGGCAAGATGCTTGTTGTTTTGGTGTATGTGGATGATATCTTGGTGACTGGAGATGACAATCAATCTGTTACTCGGCTTATATCTCATCTTGATGCAAAGTTCTCGTTGAAGCATCTCGGTGTCGTGAACTATTTTCTTGGTATTGAGGCACTTGTTACCTCCTCCTCCATCACCCTCACTCAATCTAAATACATAAAAGATATTCTCCTCAAGGCAGGCCTTGCAGATTGCACTGCTACACCCACCCCGATTTGTCCAAACTCCAGGCTTTCGGTCAATGATAGCTCTCCATTTTCCGATCCTTCTCTCTTCAGAAGTGTTGTTGGTTCACTTCAATATCTCACAATCACTCGTCCCGACATTTCATTCAGCGTTAACAAACTTTCTCAATTTCTCAACGCACCAACGATGAACCATTGGAAGGCTTGTAAACGGGTTCTTCGATACTTGAAGGGTACACTAACACTTGGTCTTTTGTTTTCTCAAGTTCTTGATTACAGGATAGAAGGTTTCGCGGATGCTGACTATGCTGCAAGTATAGATGATAGACGGAGCACATCAGGCTATTGTATTAAGCTCGGTTCAAACCTCATCAGTTGGAGTTCACGCAAGCAAGGAGTTGTGGCACGTAGTAGCACTGAAGCAGAGTATCGCGCGCTGGCCACTGCCACTACAGATGTACTTTGGATCAACACGCTTTTCACGGAACTTCACCTTCCGCTGTCCAATCCTCCGATTTTGTGGTGTGACAATCAGGGGGCGATTACGTTAGCCTTCAATCCAGCTTTTCACTCTCGCACTCGACACATTGAAGTTGATGTGCATTTCTTACGTGAAAAGGTTCAAAATAATCAACTTGATATCCGTTATGTACCTACGGAGTCGCAGCCGGCTGATATATTTACCAAGCCTCTTGCACCTCGTCGGTTTCGAGAGTTGTGCTGCATGCTAGGCCTTGGTTCTGCCGGAGGACCTGTGTCGCTGGGAGCATGTTAACATACACAACAGAGAATAAGCAGTAGTTGAAGATCAGTTACAATTTGTTATCTGAATATGTAAATTAATTAGGAAGTTTGAGCAATTGATGGTAACTGCAATTGACTAGTTAGGCGGCAGTTATTATTCAAACTGGCTATAAATAGTCACACCATATTCATGTAAAACTCAACTCAATATCACAATTTTATTTTCTCAGTTTAAAATTTACATAAAGTGTTAATATTCAACAATCGATAGCACCAGAATGCAAATCCCGAGCACGATCACCGGCTTATCGAAAAATCGCTCACAATGTGTGCCCGGTCGCCTCGAAAGCCATATTCCGCCGCCGGTTATGGAAATCGATAACAGTAGCGTGATGATGTTCCGAATTCTCACTAAACAATTGCTAATGCGCGCCATTTCTTTGTATCAGAGCTGGGAAATATGGATGTAAATCATGAATCGATACGAAAAAGTCTAAGAGTGAAAGAAATTGGGGGAAATCGAGATTGGGGATTAATAGTGTGAAGGAATCAAAGGAAAAAGGCGACATGATAGATCGCGGTGGAAATGCGAGAGTGAGATACGGGGAGGGGAGAAAGGGAGTGCGTTTTTTCAGGGTTTTAATTCGCTGTTTTTTAGGGGTTGGAGGGATATTATTGTAAGTATTACGTATACATAGACTTCTAAACGAGTCGAAGCAAATACTCTATTTGATTCGTATTTCGTTTTCAACCCTATGTACAACTTGGTTCGTCCCAATACAATAATGATCCGATTAAGAGTCGGTGGGTATTGAACTCATAACCTCAAGTGTTAGCTTGTTAAGTAGTCAAGACTTGTGTTCAAATAAATTTCATTTGAGCTCGAATCGATTAATTATCAAACAAATTCAAACATGAAATTCAAAATTTGGTAACATTTTAAATAAATTTAAAGTACATTCTTCGGCTCGATTTATTTACACCATACCTCCAAGTATTCGTTAATGACAGATCAGATATTGTAACTAGAATAAAAGCAGCTTAGATATCAATCTATATCAAAATTTTAGTCACACCTACTAATCCTTTTCACAATAAAAATGGGTGGCCCAACTACTTTATTTCTTGGCCCTCCTCTGTTTTCTTTAATAATCTTATCTATTGTGACAAAACAAATAATTTTTTAATTACTCAAACATCCAAGTGAATTTTATTAGTGCACAAGCAATGTCCTACTTGAAGTGGACAGTCATCTTGTAAATATTTTGTCGTGCTTGTCACAATATATCAATCAATTTCTAATGTCTTACTATGAGTGAATTACAAATTGAAAATGGTTTTAGGTTGTTATTGGATTAAAGAATTTAAGATGGACTTAAATTTATTGTTATTCTTTGGATTGATATGAATTTAAAATCCATACTTGACCAGTACGTTGCTCTCTTAGCTTATTATAAACAGTATGTTGCTCTGTTGGCTTATTATAAATTTATAATGAGCTTAAGTCAAGAACTTGACCAATACGTTGCCTAGTTCTAGTAAATGATCTTCTCAAGCAATCAACAATAAAAGATAAAAATACTTCTCTGAGTCTAATTCACATAAGTTTTAAGTTAAATATCACTGATTAGTGATTTTTTAAAAAATATAACACATAAACAAATTGAACAGTGATATTTCACATGCAAAAAAATTATTACTACTGCTTTAATAAAAAAATTGCACACAATAAGTTAAAAAGAAATATCCAAACAATAAACTTATGGCAGAAACATAGTAGTGACATACATGGTCCAAAGAAAGGTACAACAAAAACCCCTCAAAAAGAGATTAAAGAAAATAAAAACGCACTGTACACCCTAAGAAAACCAGCAAAGAACAAGCTGATATATGCATGATAAAGTGCAAGAGAAATCAGTATATATTCATCCCCTAATATCTGTACGATCAAATTCAAGGGTATCGTTTCCAAGAATTGTCCTCCCTGTTGTTTCTGAAAGCACAGCATCCAACAGAGTAGACGATGATGAGGAAGATGAGGAATATGACGTTGAGAACAGCCACCTTCTTCCAATCACTCTTGATGTTATCCAGCAGCCCTGCCTTGCACGATTGGCACCCGTAGCACAGCGTATTAGGGTCGTTGTTCCACGCTACACAATCTGGATTATTCGCCAATGAGGTCGTGTTTTTGGTCCAAGTCGTTGGGTTCACGTACTCAAAGTTGCAGTTCTCCGGTGGCTTACAGCAACCAGACTGTTAATCAAGTTAAACTCAATCAGAATCATCGAAATTAAGTTATAGAATAATCAGAATCGTAGTAATAAGAGATTTCAACTAATAAAAGAACATTCACCCTTTTTTTCTGCAATGGTTCCAGAATTTGGCAAATTCATATACAATCTACTATATGTTAGGTGGAGTTGATTTTGAAAGATTAAAAGGAGATGAAGATGCAAGAAATTCCAGAAAGAGACTATGCAAAAAGGTTTACTTTTCACTTTCAGGTTTATAATAGGCAAACCAACTAAAGGCACTCAACTTTTCAAGAGCACTATTAAACAACCAAATAGCTAATACAAAAAAGAAGAATTCCCAATTAGCATCAATTAACTGATGTGACAGGCATTATTTTCAACTCTCTATAATTTCATGAAATGATGGTCCCTCAAAAACGAATGATTTTCCAAAGTCAATATCATGGTAAACTAGTCCACTTTTTTCATCTACAGTGATTTTTTGTATGCCCAGTAATAATGAGTTAGGTGAAACAATACCCAGGAGCCAAACAAAGCCCTAGATCTAAAACCATCCAATAAGAAATCGAAAACACCATGAACAAAAATATGAACATTCATCAATGGATCCAGCATAAAACAAAAATAAATCAAACAAAAACATTGAGAAAGAGATCCAAACCTCAAGAGCAGAGAGATGTTTTTTGTAAAAGTCCAAAGCAGGAGTACCGGTCTCACTACGCAGCTTCTGGCAAACCTTACTATCCACCAAACAACTCCTAATCTTGCCCCAGTGATTATTAACCCTGTTCTGCAACCAATTAGAATAATCCCCAAGCCTATACTCCTTGTACCCTCTTTCAGAAACCGCCTTACCCGCGCCCTTATTGGTCACCACAAACGCGAAAATCGTGAAGCAAAACAGCAGAAGAATCAACAGAAACATCACCAGTAGGTACACCCACAGCAGCCACGTAACTCTGCAACAAGCCCCTATTAATCCGGCAATCGACAGCAGCAGGATGAAAACCCCCAACACGATCACCGGCTTATCGAGAAACCGTTCGCACTCGGTGTCCGCTTGCTTCGAAAGCCATATTCCGCCGCCGATTATGGGAATCGATAACAGCAGCGTGATGATGTTTAGAATTGCCACTAAATTGTTGCTACAGCGCACCATTTTTTTGAATCAGAGTTGAAAACAGGGATGTAAATCGATATGAAAATTTTCAACGGGGGAATAAATGATAAGATATTGAGAGGGGTGAGATTGGGGATTTATAGTGAGAAGGAATCAAAGGAAGAAACCGACATGAAAGAACGCGCTGGCGAGTGCGAGAAAGAGACACGGCAAGAAGGGTTTTTACTCGCTGTTTGGTTGTTGTAGCTTAAAGTTTTAATACGAAACGAAGACGGTGGGCCCGGGTGGTGGCATAACGGTCAACTAATAAATAGCATTTGGGTGATATTGTTTTTAACAAAAAAAATTAATTTATAATTATATTTAGATGTAATTGGTATAATTTTGAATTACTCGATTACACACACAATTATGAATGTATCCAAATCATAGATTTTGTCATAAATTGTATAAGAACCTTTCTTTGTGTTAAAATTTTATTTTAAGTATGAGATGACTTAAACAAATAACTTTAAAAAAGTAATTAATTTTTTTTTAAATTATTAAAATAATAAGCATGAGTGGATAAAGAAATTTATTTTTTCTCACTTTGATTCATTTTTTGATCGGGTCATGTCTCCCTTATATATTAATTCGAAATCTTTTCTATATGACTTTATTCTTCAAAAATCTTTATTTTACAATCTCTTTATTTCAGTAATTTTGAATTCTGAATCTTTTCTACATGAGTCTTTATTTCTATAATTTTGAGTTTTAATATTTTTAAATTGATTTATAACCGTTTTATTCATCTATTTCTCCACTCATTTAAAGTTTTAAAATTATTTTCTTTTTTTTTTTTACTTTTTTTAAAAAAAATATTTTCTATTTCACTTTTAATCTTTTTCTATATTTTTATATGAATAAATAAAAAAATATCCTAGATAATAATTTTTTTACAATTTCGCGTAAGCTGGTTTTGCATTAGTGATAGATATTTCAGTAGATATGTGATAGCCAATGCAAAATAGTGTTTTTTTTTTCTCTAACGGATTGGTCTATGATTCAAATTTCACTTATATTTTTTCGCACCTATTTTTTTATTTATTGAAAATGAGTATTTCTATTACTAAATAACATTGGTATAAAATTGCATAAAAGTGAAAACAATAATTAATAAAAAGTGTGATATTAATAATCAAAAAAAGGTGTGTATTATTGTATTGCACTTTTCAATTATAGTAACTAGATGATGTACAATTATATTGTGTTATACTTTTTGATAATGTTATATTGCACTTTTCATTTTTTAGTTATATTGAATACCACTTTACAATAATATTGTGTTGCATTTTTCAACGATATTGTGTTGCACTTTAAAAATACTTCGTAGTGAATAACACTTTTTAATAATATTGTTTTGCATTTTTAAACAATGTTGTATAACACTTTTTAGTTACTGTTCATAACAATTTTTAGTATCATTAAAATACACTTTTTAATAATATTATGCTATACTTTTCAATTATAGTGAATAATATTTTTCAATAATATTATAGCGAATAACACTTTTAAAAATATTGCCTCAATAAAATACATTATAAAATAAACGTGGATTTTGAGTTATATAGCCAAATTCATTTGAACCAATTGATGAATGATGATATTGATGTTTCTTCTTCTCAACCTACACTCCAAAATAACAGACCTACCACATTAACCAACACCATCCCATACTTTCTCCGTTCACTAAAAATGTGTTCATTTCTTTTTTTTAATTCACAAAAAATATATTTATTCAATTTAATTAGTTCACTTTTAAATATATTTTTTACTTTACTAACAAAATTGGATATCTACCAAATATATTTTTTACTCGTTATTCTAAATATATTATTTATAATTAAAATATAATTTTTTTAAAAACATGTATAAAAAAAAGTAAACATACTTTTGGTGGACAGAGGGAGTACTATTTCTCGCCCACCACCATCATCAATCACTTGTAGAGGAGAGGTGGCGAAATTTTTCAATCTGCCATTGTATTTAAAGGTAGACGAGTTAAATTTGTAGAGAGCGAAATCAAGAATGAAATAGATTTTATTGGTTGATGACGATGTGATGTGATATAGTATATTGTATTGAATATGATGATGAACAATATTATACCGTCAATATTACAAATAAGTATTTGTATTTTTTTTTTCTTTTCTACATTAATTCCAAAAGCACGGTAATATTACATATAAGTATTTTGTATTTTTTTTTTCTCTTTTTACATTAATTGCAAAAGCACTTGAAATAACGAATGCAAACGTTATTGAAAGTGGGTGGACGTATGACTTATTTGCCTGCCAGTTACTTTATTCATTAAAACGAAAAAAAATAGAAAGGCATATTTTGCCTTTCATATATTCTGTCTCAACTTTTACTTCCATTGATTTTTTGTCCTTTATAATTTTTTTTTTTTTTTGCATTATACTCTAAGAAGAAAAAATACATCATCCGTTACTAATGTACACAGTACACTCAACGGAAATACTAACAATTAAACCAAAATGGGTGTATTTTTTTATTTAATGAAGTGGCTCTTAAGTCTAGTATTGTAGTACTTGTGATATAAGTAAAGACCGTTTGACAAATTAATTTCATAGAATAATAATAATAAAAGTTATATCAAACATACAATAATTGAGACATGTATTCCTCAATGAATACATATCAAATTAATAACTACATTAATAATTAAATTACAACAGAATGATTATAGCTAGTGATAATAAATTAACAATAGCTAACCCTTCCTATTGATATTTAAATAAGGGTGATGAGTAATTTATTAAAATTTTCAATAGTTACAAACACTTAATTTTATTTATTTATTAAATCAAAATCATATAGTAGAATTTTAAAAAAAAAAATTGCAATACAAATTTATTAGAATACATAAGAGAAGAAAAATTAAATAAATAATAATTAATTTTAAATAAAATGTATGTATCTCATATGTTAAGTTATTAGTAATATATTGTTTATTATATAAATTTTATTAATATTGATTATTATATAAATTTTCAAGTTTATTTAAATTTTATATATTTATTAATATTATAAAGTCTATTTCGTATTCTTTATAAAATTTAAATATTATAAAGTCTATTTAGATTTTATATATTTATTAATGTTTATTATTATATAAATGTTATTATATATTAATTAATAGTTCATTATTATATAATTTGAATAATAATTATTAATTAATGAGTTTTTTTTTCACCTTTTAGACTAATTTTGCATTTTTTTGGTAATGTTTGAGATCAATTTTGCATTTTTTGTAATGTTTGGGACCAATTTTGCATTTTTTGTAATGTTTGGGACCAAGTTTGCAAGATTTATTTCATATGGGACTAAATTTGCAAGATTTATTTCGTATGGGACCATATTTGCAAGATTTATATCGTATGGGACCAAGTTTGCAAGATTTATATCGTATGAGATCAAATTTGCAAGATTTATATCGTATGGGATCAAATTTGCAAGATTTATATCGTATGGGACCAAGTTTGCAAGATTTATATCGTATGGGACTAAATCCAAATACAATGGGACCAAAACCCAACCAACCCATGGTTAATGGGACCAAATCTGCAATTTTCTCTAGAATAATAGGCAAGTTTCTTTCAATAAAGAGTAGAATTATGGGCAAGTTGTCCACATGGTCTGAATTTTTCCTAACAACTTAGACATTTGACTAGGTCACCCCGCGTATTGTTTGGCAGAATTACTATATGAAATTCCTACGCAAATGTCAATAGGAACAAAAAATGAAATTTCTAGGAAATTTGGTACTCCATCTATGTAGGTAATTGATAGCATACAATTGAATTTTAAGTGATCTGAATATATTCGTTTAATTAAATTGTTGACTTTTTACATTAGATCAATTCAAAATTGTACTTAAATTACATCAATTGCACTATGCAATTAAATGCACATAAGTGCTAACTCCAAACAATTTTATCTATAGTTCTTCAATAAGTCTGTTGCATATGACTAAACAAGTGTAATTTAACTCTCTCATTTTGATTATGATGTATTGTCCAAAACTAAAATTTATTTCAAAATAATTTGAATTGGCGATTGTGAATATTCAATAAAAATAAAGGTAAAATTGCAACGTATTCGTTATACAATGTAAATATTGCAATTTTGACTAAAAGAATGCAATCGATGTGTTTTTTTTTTATATTTTCAACAGTTGAAAGGTACTTAGTTATCAATTTATATTATAAAAAATATTAATTGTATATTAAAAAAGTGCTAATAATATTTTTCAATCTATAAATTTTTTTTTTTTGGTTTTGTATTAACTATGTAACTTCATATGAACTATATATATATTGTAAACGAGTTAAGTTTTAATCAAAATTAAATTAAAATAGCACTGTTCAACTTGTGTAGAAGTTTTTGCCCTAAAGAAACATTATTAGATTGCTTATATAAATAAATAAATAAATGTTTTAGATGTGTTGTTTGCCAGGCTTTCATGCCGTGTACACATGCTTATTCAATTGTATAAGAAGCGTTTTATAATGAATACGATGATTACTATGACAAGTTTATTTATTTTTTAATTTTCTTTGACTAAAACATAGTATGCTTATTTGGACCCATTATATGTACTTGAGGGGAAATCATTACTATATGTATATGTTTATGTTAATGTTAATGTTAATGTTAATGTTAATGTTAAAGTTAAAGTTGGATGTTATTGTTTAAAAAAATAATTAAGTTTACATCGATCGCTTCTATTTTATCTGACTAAACGGAGTAATTTAATCTCAATATTTCCTATTATATCTACAAACATGTTTTTTTTTTCAAAGAACTTTAACTACTAAAAATTTAAAATATCACATTAAAATGGTAGTTCTTATAAGTATGTACGTTAAATTAATAAATTTAAAGATTGATTACATAATTAAAATTTAATATATATCCACGTTTTGTGTATGTAAATTCAAGAGTTTTAACGAATAAAGAAGCAACATTCTGTCAGCATTCTGCATAATTTCATACGGACAATATTGTTGGGAGGGCTCTCTTTCAAACTCTCATCTATCATGGCATATGATTTGCTCAAATCACCCCTTATTCAGGTTTGATTGGGCATCATGGATTTAGGATACTTTTATGTCCATGTGTCGTTCCACTGCAATTTGGAGAGCGGTTTGGAGCAAGCTGCCCACGACGAATTGACTCTCGTCTTTTGGGATTCAGGGTCTGTCGATTTGTGTGTCGTGCCGCAGGGATTCTGAGTCGCTGGACCATCTGCTTGTCCGTTGTCTGTTCACATTGGAGATTCTGCGCAACTTGACTCACATGTTTGGGGCCACGATTCACACAGGGGGTCAGCTTCCTAGACATCTTCCTTTAGGCCACTAGAGTTCGATTGGGTCCGCAGTCTTTGGAGTTGTGGAGGGCAGGCTTCATCACTGCTATTTGGACCGTTTGAACTCTGCGGAATAGGGTGATATTCGATGGGGTTTCGCCCTCTGTTAGGAGATGTATGACTCAGATCATTTCAGGCATCAGGGAGGCCAACAACATAGCTAGGGGATATTCGGACGACACGGTTCGAGATCTATTGATTGCTAGGGCTCTTGGTGTTTCGAGCAGACACAGGTCAACGAGACACGATTCATCTGTGATTTGGTTCCCGCCTGATCCGGGTTGGTACAAGGTTAACACGGACGGTAGTGCCTCTTCTTCCCCGGGTAGTCTGCATGCGGGGGCGGTCTTCAGGACCTTCAGGAGATTCTTCGTGGGTGCGGTCGCTACTAAGGTGGGTTGGGGCCTCCCTCTTGAGGCTGAGTTGGCAGCGGTACTTATGGCCATCAAGTATGCACATGATCAGGGATGACACTTCATTTGGATTGAGTCGGACTCGACACTCACGATTGACACTTTTATGAGCACAAATCCCTCTATTCCTTGGCGTTTGCAAGACCTTTGGAGCCAGATTCACCCTTTTACGCAGGACATGCACATCAGATACTCACACGTCTTCAGAGAGGTCAACCAGGCGGCGGATGTTGTGGCCAAGACTGACCTTGATTGTGTCTGGAAAGGCTACCCCGAACTTTTTATCCCTAAGGAGGATTTTTCCAGATAAGATTTTAATGGCATTCCGGCCTCTAACTCGACCTGTGAATTTATGGACCTATATTTTCTTTTCTTTTATAGGATCTACATTTTATTGTCATACGAACAATATTGTTTAAATTCAATTCAATTTATATTTTAAAGCATATCGGTCAAATTCTATGTTGCACAAATGGTCATATGATACTGAGTACATATATCAATATAATTTTTTTTAAATAAAAAAATTAGACTTCGATTTGAGATACGTCTATTTATTTATAGTAGTGTGGTATTATACATAGCACTTGTTAAAATATATTGAATTTTATTTAATTAAGCAACAAAATAGAAATTCAAATATCATATTGGACGTAGTCGCATTTCTGGTCTGAAGTGAGAAGGCAAAACTGAAGACGGCGTATGTGTGTTTCTGACTTATGTTTTCAATTTTTTTATAATTTTATTCTTTTAAAATTAGTGTTTTACACTTTTAAGTTTTCAAAAATTTTCAAGAATTAACACATTTTCCCTTCACCAAATTTGCAACATTTTTAATTATTTACGAGTTTGTTAGGTGGCAAAATGGGTGCAAATTCAATATGAATCGCATATATAAGCTCTCTAAATTTTATAAAACCATCTTATTTTTATCATGGTGAACATTACTAGCTCATATAATTAACCATCCTTTTAGTTAGTGTACTTTAATAAGTTGACGTGGATGTACAGTACAGTTGCATTTTTAGATTGAATCAAATATAAATATTTATATGAAATAATTTTCAAATTAGGGTGTACTTTAAATTTACTCAAATCTCACGATTATTTTATTTTATTTTTTGGTGTGAAATCTCTCGAAAATTAAATAATGAAATAAGAGATATATTTCAAAGCAATCCAAATAATTTCAAATGAATAAAAAATAATTTAAATTCATCATCATATTCACGGATTCTCACACAAACTAATTGCATTTGATAATAAGCAACTAATATAATAATATTGTAGCATGTTGTTTTCGTTGAAACTGTGTTTAGTTTGTGTAGATTATATTTTATATAGATATTCTCTTTGACCCCTACCCTAAACCCTTTTCCTTAAAATATACACGTACAAATAAAAACCAAAAGAGAATCAAAAGCTTTGGCACTTTCTAGGCAACTGTGCCTGCCCACCTCCCTAAAGAAAATTCACATATGTTCTAACTTTTTTTTTATGTGTAAATTAAATTGATTTGTTTTCCTTTTATATAGAATAATACATGTCCCATTTATATAAACTTACTTTTATATAGAATAATATTTTTTAATTTATTTACTAATATAACTTTATACATTAATTATATAAATTTTACTTGTCTAATTTTTTTTTTCAATAATTTTTTTTAATTTTTATGAAAAGTCAAAACAGTCTATCTAATTGGAACGCACGAAGTAACCTTTTTTTAGACAAATACGAGACATTATAATATTTCATGTTTGCATACAATTAAATGACGTTTTAAACTTTTTTACATAATTTCTTTTAATTTTACATTTCTTTTAACTTTAAAAAATATTCATAATTTCTAACTTTTCCTTCAATATTAATTATAAGATCTCTATTTTTTTATTTTTTTCACATGGTAAGTTTTCTCTCCCTATAAAGTTATCAATATACGAAGAATCTCATCCATTAAAATGAAACTTATTAATACATCCCCTTCTTAATTTTACTAAAAATAAAAAATAAATTAAAACCTCATTTATTTGTCTAATGGATAAATATTAGATAAAGTTTAATAAAACAAAATTTGGAAGTTTACGAAACATCCATTTCCCTTTCTTATCCTAATTCCTAACCAAACAATTTCGTAGCCAAATTTATAACCAAACCATCGCAATCAGACGAAAGCGTTGAATATACTCCATCTCCGAAAATAAGATAGTCCAAATATATCAATTAATAAATAATAATAATAATATAGGAATATTTAATTTAAAGTTAAACTCATCAAAAATTACATTATTTCATACAAGAATCTGTCAAATCAAAATTGTAATAACAAAACAAAAGGGACACGAAAAAAAACAAAAAGAAGGCCAAGTAAATATGGGATTAATCATGTTATGCAATGAAGAAGCAGGGAGGGGATTTGTTTGAGACAAAGAAACACCAGATATTCTGTTTGGGTGACTAAGAAAACTATTGAAATTTAAACAAAATAATTAATAATGACCAATTTTAAAACTCAAACGAAAAGTAACAGAGAAGAATCCCCATCTCTTGAAAAAAGTATGGTGTCAAATTTTGGCATAATTTCTCATTTGGCTATCAAACTTCGCACTCAATTACAACATTACTAAGTTTCCAACTCGTTAATTTAGAGAGACGAAATATCAACCTCTTGTTCACCACAAACACAAGTTACCAATGAACACCATACAGATATTTCTGGGATTTTAGCTTGGCTAATCATCTCCTCCAGCAACATAACAGCTCTATACGTCTTTCCCGTTAAGCAAAGCTCTGTAATAAGTTTGGTATATACTTCATCCCCAGGCCAATACGAATTAATCAACATCTTTTCCAGCATTCGACTAGCTTCCACATATCTACCATCCAAACATAAGCCATCAACTAGGTAAACGTACGTCTCTTTATCAGGAATACACCCCATCTGTCTAAACATCTTCTCAAAGTACCTAAGAGCCCAATCAATTTCTTTCACTTTGCAAAGCCCGTTTATTACAACATTATGCAACCTTACTGTTGGAACACAGCTATTCTCGATCATTTCCTTCTCAAGCACATGCACTGCTTCCTCGACCTTCCCTGCTGCAAATAGTGCTGACACCTTAGCCTCATAGATAGGCAAAGATGGTCTGAATCTTCTTTTGAGCATTTCATCTAGCACCTTATTCCCCTCAGAGATCTTTCCTTCAGAGTAAAGGTCAATAGTCATTGCCTTGTAACCATCTGAACTTGGAACTCCACCTTTGATCAAAGCCTCATTGATCAATGCCTTAATGTAATCAATGTCTCGTTCATCTTTAAACTGGCTAAAATCGAGCTGCTTGAAGTATTTTTTGGGAGCCTTGAGACCTTTTCGTAACACCTTCTGGAGTAATTCCACAGCCTCGTCTATCTGTTCATTGTCACATAGAGACTCCAAAAGTGTTCTGTATACAGAAACATCAGCACCACAACCTTTCTGAGAAATCCTCCAGAACATCGAATACAATAAATGGGTCGCCTCATTAAGTCTTCCATCATCACACAAACCCTTCATTAAGGTCTTGTAAGTGTCCCTATCAGGATAACACCACTGGTAACCCATTTCTTGGAAAACGTGGAGGGCAAGATCCGAATGGTGCATCTGGCAAAGAGTGTTCATCAGTAATTTCAACGAACGGGTTCGGGATTTGATTTCCCAACCTTGACAATTATCCACAAAGAAGTGATAACTAGTCTCTAGCTTTGATTCCTTCACCATTATCTCCAAAAGAGTATTGAAAGATTCTGTATAATTTACGCAATTGAATTCCGGGAGGCTATTAAATAGGGAGATGGCTTCGTCAAGCATACCGCCATTAGCATAAGTTCTGATCACGCTAGCAATGAGTGAATCTTGACATTCGCAGGAGTCCTCTTTCATTTGATTAACTATTTCTTTCATCTCAGCCACACTCCCTGAGCTCCCCAGGATTCTGATCATGGTTGCATATACTGGGCCGTTGTGGCGATAGCTCGGGTCTCTACTCTTAGCTTCATTGAAAATATTCAAAGCCTTTAATGGGTTTTTCTGCCAGCGTATTAGCTGTGAGAGATGGGTGGGAGTCAAAAGCCTTGGCCATCTAGGTCTCATGGTGTATTACACCTACAATATATTTACAAGAAAACACAAAAAATATGGTAGATAAATAACAAATTACAAACAAACCAGATTGTTGTTGGAAGGGTAAGACATAGATTAAAAGGGAGCACAAAGATCCAAATCAAATTGATTAATACACACTATCGCTGCCTAGTAGTATCATACAATTCTTATTTCTTACAGACAAATCTTCAAACAGCATTGGTACAAGGTCAAAGTGTGTAGTACTGTTAACATAAACAAGAATAAAGTCCATCACTCAACTAAAACACATTGGAGAATCTGATTACTTTAAGTTCCTTCAACCCCAAGTTCATAACAGAATTGCACCTAGCACTTCCTCGAAATAACAATATTTGGAACTCAATATCCTAATCAAGTGAGGCAGATGAACTCCAGAATTTGAAAATGCATAAAGCTTCGATTAGCATCATAATGCCACCAATTAGAAGTGCAACATACACAAATATGAATCTACGGGGAGGTATATAATACGTAGACAACAGAGTGCAAAATGAAAAAGAAGATTAGCAATGGCAAAAAATCATAATTATTAAAGGCCAAATTGCACATTAAATGTACATTTCAGAGAGGGGGTTCTATACAAGAGCTGCTAAAATGCAAGACAAGGAAGCACTTGGACAATTTATTTGATTACTAAGGGAATGTGGGGTCAGCTATTGCATTTGCAGCTAATAAATATCATACACCCCTCCCCAAGCACTACCACCATTGTTTCCTACTGGACCACTCATTACTTGGGGGCCAACTGCAAATCCACCATCAGCACCCCCACTTATCACTTGAGGGCTAACTGCAAATCCATCTCTAGCATATGGATTCATTATCTGCATTGGAGCTCCATGACCTGTATGAAGATGCTGTCCACCAAAACCATCGACATAGGTATAGCCAGCACCATTTCCATGAAAGAGAGGTGGATGCAAATAACCGTAAGAGGTTGTAACTACATGGATATAAGTGTGCTGTTAGTACAAGTAGAAAATAAAGGGTGAGGTGGGAATTTGAATATGAATAGAAGCAAGCACCACTAGCTCTCTTTCCAGCATTTGACACCTCAGTGTGTAATCTTTCTACTTCTCCAGCTATCCCAATCAGTTCATTCTCTAAAATCTTCATTTGTTCAACTTTTTCTACGTTCAGGCCTTTTTCGTACTCAAAAGTTTTGCTACATTTCCAAAACAAAGAATGAATAAGAGTAAGAAGAAGAATTATAAAGGTGTGAAAAGGAAAGAAACAAGAATGCGAAGTCAATGAAGGTCAAGGAAGTGATGAGAGCAAACTGAAGAAAATAGCAAGCATGAGAAGATTGTTTTGCTAACCGTAATCTTCGATATTCTTCCTTCAAGATATCAAGTTTGGCACGCTTTCGAGGAAGCTTTACAATATTTGAACGTGAGGGTTCCAATTCCTTAGTAACCTGCTTGACTTTAGCCGACAACTCTAACTTATTATTCATCACGCTCTGTGCTTCAATATGAGCCTGTTCAAGTTCTCTCTTTATATTGTCGCTAGCTCTAATATCAGCCTCCCCTTTTGCAATATTGTCCAACGAAATTCTAATTTCAATATCTCCTTCACTGCGGATATTTTCAATATGTTCATTCATTTTAACCACTTCTCCCCTTAAAGCTGCATGTTCTTGCCTCAAGGCCAATTGACCAGCTACCAATTTATGATTGTCACTAGTCAGCTGTTCTAATTGAGCTGCCTGGGTGGCCAATTTGTCATCGAATACTTCAGGAGGAGGAAGTTGTTCAGCGGTATGGGGATGGTATGTGTTAGTATATGGACCACGACGCATCATTCCCGACTCTTGTTGAATACGCTCATCATGTGATGGTGATGTATTTCTTGAATTTCTTCTTGAGCCCATGACTATAAATTTTGTATTGTAATGTCTCAAGTTAGAATATCTCCCTGCTTTTCTCTATTTCTCATGTAGAAACACTAGTGACTGGCTGAACAAATTGCTAAGGTCTTCAATGCAGGATGGCCTAGAGCACATGTAAGCTCTATTAAAAGTTAGAATATTAGTAATTGTCTAGTTTATACGGTGAGCAGGTAGTCAAAAGGGTCCTGTAGGCGCAAAGCGGAAAGAGGGAAAAAAGGCTAACTCTTAACCAAAGGGCACAGCATTCTATAAACATTATCAAAATATGCTAATAAAACTGAACACCCAAATATAATCACATCTTCATTTTAAAAAGTTCTTAATTCTGACAAAATTATGTCTTTGTAAGTGTGAATTAATTTGGTCGTAAAACTAAGCAACCTTCATAGAATGTCATCTATTTTTCTGTAGCGGTGCAATTTTAACAGATTTCAATAATTGAACACCATGATATTACTCCACACAGAAACCTAGCTTCGGCAGCAGGAAATGAAGAAAGGGAAAACATTAAAAGGAAACAAGGTGAGAAAGGGGGGCTTACTGGAGAGTTAGCCGTCGATTCCTTGTACCCACTGGAAATTCAGCCAGAAATTGAAAACTCCAGGCAAAGAAACAGGGGGGAGAGACATTCAACTTTGGCCCTAATTTTTTGTGTAATTGGTCGGTCGGGGAGAAGGGTTTTACCTGGGCGCACGAGATTGAAATTAAATTTATGAAAATATAGATCCATATCTAATATTGATATTGTTAAATTTTAAAATTATGAAAATTTAATAATAAATTTTTAGTACATAAATTAAAAAAATACTTATATAATATGATAGATTTAAATAAAGATATATTTAAAAATTTATAGATAAAAATTTAAAATCTTATACACAATACAATAAGTACTTTATTTAAAAAAAATTAAGACCACAAATTTTTTAACGAAAGAATTACAACGTAGCATATTGCACAATACAACATTGCAAAAGAGAGTAACTCAATATCAAAAGTCAAAACTACTAGTAAATTATATAAATAAAAATATATTGATGGCCATATAATAATAATAATAAAAAATCCCCCTTTATGAAGTTTGTCAAATTAATATATAAATCATGAAATTATTTTCTTTAACGCATTTACTAAAATTAAATATTTATAAACAGTTAATATCAATTTGCAACATCTAGTATAATATTTTTTTTTTTTCAACTTGTAATATGTGCAATTTTATTATTTAGTTGCCGTCTATACTATATAAAATTGATCGATTATAATCTAAATTTAAGTTTTTGTATTTTTGGATCACACATACCTATCACTTCAACGTTCAAAGGTTATATTTGTTCGTTTAAGTTTATTATTTGTTTTTACTAAATGTTTAATTTTATACTTCCTCCGTCCCTGAGTAAGTTTCCCACTTCTTTTTGTTGTTTTGATTAAGGAATATTATAAAAGAATAGATAAAGTATAAGTAATGTGATGGTGAGAGAGAAAATAATAGATGAGTATGAGATGAAGTAGAATAAAATAATAGATAAAGTATAAGTAATGTGATTGAGAGAGACAAAATCATATGCCAAAAATGGAAAAAAAATGAAATGGGAAACTTATTGTGGGACATCTATAAAAGGAAAGTGGGAAACTTATAGTGGGACGGAAGGAGTATTATTAAAATGATCATAATGGATAATATAGCTTTTGGAAGAGTGAAGTCGAAGAAGATATCACAGAGAGGTAGTACTGTTATTTGAACCGAACTTTAACGAGACTCGACTCAACTCGACTTGTAAAGGCTCGATAAGACTCGACTCGTGGAGGTTAATGAGTCGAGCTCGATTACTTAACGAGTCGAGCTTGACTCGACTCACGAGATACTCGACAATGCTCGAAATTTGAAGAGGGAGAAGATGAAGTGAGATCTTTCAGACTAAAAATTAAATCGAGGCGATTAAGAGTCATGGTGGTCTACTAAATCAAAACTCTAATGGGGGTTGAAAGTATGAGGTGGTAACGGAGTTCAAATGTTGACCACTCTTTTCAAACATGTGTAATCAAATTAGGCATCCATCCATCTCCTCCACTATTAGTGTACACCATATTCACACAAATATCAACTAATTATATGTGAAACAAAAATCTACAACTCTTAATATGGAAATTTCACACAAAATCAATACTCTTCCAATATAGTTTTACTTTTAAAATCAGTACTCATTTTTTATCCACATTTTACTATATGTCTCACCAAATCTCTTTTACATTTCACTAAATCATCAACAATACCCATTCTTTATTTACATCACACATCACTATGTTTAGAATTAAAGTGGATATTTCATTCATATTTACAATACATGAGGGTACATATGTATATATAGACAAGTCCCATGTTAGTAACCGTTTACAACTGCTATATACAATGTGCAGACTATTTTAGATGTTATACGATTCTAGAGTATCTTAAAGCAATCCTATCTTATTACAACTATACAGATACACAATGAATATGGACGTATTTGAACAGTATGTACATGTGGTGCATATGGAGCATGAGGAATGTGCATGAGTTGTGCTAACTAACTTAATGGCAGTTAGTTTTTTTTCCAAGTAGTTAGTTAGTCACCACCCATCCAGTTACTTAACACACTAAATCTAATTTTTTTTAAAGATTGTGTCGATCAAATTGTGTAAGTAAAGTACTGATTAATGATGAATAATTAAGTATGTATCAATTTATATATTAATCATATATATATGCTTCTATTACTTAATGCATGAGGGGTCCATCGAATCCAATACTCATAAGGGAATCACTCTTCAATACAATTTGGAAACTAATATTACTAATAAATACAACTCTAAAAAAACATTACAATCCACTACAGACTAGGAAGTTTTATGATATACATTCAGGGACGTATCCAGTTGAGAATATGTGGTACAAATGAACCCTAATTTTTTGTTTATCTTAGGGAAAAAAAAATGTTTCAAAAAAATCATCCAACTTAAAAACTGCAACCCCAATCTCAAATTAAGTTGCAGCCCTTATCTTGGAAAAGGGTCCAGCCGCTCAGCCAATTATTCTGCTTTCTCTTAATTCTCCAGAATGCAACTAACCGAAAGAATTCTGCTTTTTTTTTTTTTTTTTTTTTTTGGAGGAGGTCAAATTTTTTTTTGTCTCATCTAAAAGTCCGAACTTGTAGAAAGGGTGAGAAATAATTTTTGTATATTAGTAATTCCTAACACTTCTTGTAGTAGGAAGGGTGAGAATTAATTATTGTATATTAATTCCTAACACTCGGGAATTAATTCTTATATATTAATTTCTAACACACTCTTGTAGAGAGGGTGATAATTAATTCTTGTATATTAATTCCTAACACTTCCACTCACTCGTAGACAATTTAAATGGGTGGGTGGACAATTCGTCTCATCTAAAAGTCTAAACTTGTAGAGAGAGTGGTAATTAATTCTTGTATATTAATTTCTAACACTAACAACAAATTGTATAATTTTTATTATTAAATACTAGAAGTATTTTATATAATATCTTTTGTACCCAAAATTATAAGCCAAATTCTTGTATGTACTCAAGTACACCATGTACTTGAGTAGACTTTTACTAGTCAAATGTTGACCGTTGACCACCGTTGACCGGTCAACGGTCAAACTTTGACTTTTTTTTTTTTTTAATAAAAAAAATCGATTTTTTTTTCGATTTTTTTTTTCGATTTTTTTTTTTGAAAACGTGTATGTTATTATGACTAAAAAGTGTATCTTTGTTTTTTTAATGAAAAGTGTATGTTACTATATTGAAAAGTGCAACATTGTTTTTAATGAAAAGTGTATGATATTATAACTGAAAAGTGTAAGTTTGCAAAGTGTATGATCTATTAATGAAAAGTGTATGTTTATTTAGTGAAAATTGTATGTTATTATAACTGCAAAGTGTATGATCTATTTAATGAAAAGTGTATGTTATTATAACTAAAAAGTGTATGTTCTATTAATGAAAAGTGTAAGTTATATATTAATGAAAAGTGTACGGTATTATAATTGAAAAGTGTATACCTTTTGTTTATTTGTACTTGCACTTTCATAATCTAGAAAAACTAGTCCTAAATATTTTTTAAAGAAGTGAGATTCAAACCTGGATGTTAAGGTAATCCAAAGACAACCACTAGGCCACAATAAGTTTTGTTAAATATTTTATTATTTATCCTATATATAATTGATATTTTCTATATAGCTGGACTCAAGTACACCGTGTACTTGAGTCCACAGCAGCCCTACCCAAATTATAAATCCTAAATTCGCTGCTGACTATATATCTCACAAAAATTTAAATTATATGGCAAACTAAAGGAAACAAAATCAACATACTTGTATTCTAATGAAAATTAAACATGTCAGCGATATTAGTAGCCACAAATTAAGGCAAGGCTCTCACAAAACGATTGATGTACATCATGAACGTATTACTCTATAACCTAACATACAGTATATGCACGTAGAAAAGATAATCATATAAAATATATAGGGCGCATTTGTGTGATATAGGATTGGGCAAAATAATAATGCCAAATTCAAATGATAATCATATATATATATTGCCACCAAATAACACGTTTTACAAGAAATCTTAATTAGTAGTGGGTTAGCAACAATATATATGTACGTGTCACTTGATGATTTGGTCAGCAGAAGAGGAATCCAACCAGGCTTCCACTGCATGCCTTTGCTTTCTTAACATCCACAAATTATATCCTTAATAAATTATTACAATTTACAACCCTTAGTTTTTGCTACTATTATCACATGCTAGCCCAAGCAATCTACAACTATAAATACCTCTATATTTTCACAATGTGTCCAAACCAAGAAAAACTGTCCCAAAATTCATATATTTGCTGTTTTGAGTAGTATATCTAATTAGTACTACTGAAGTATTAAATATAATGGCTAATTTGAAGTCATACACTCTAGTTGGTATGCTCATTTTATCCACTTTAGCAATTACTACTTCTGAGGGTCGGGTTGCAAGAAAAGACCTAGGCCTGAATTTGGGCGGGTTAGGCGGGTTGGGAATCGGTATTGGTGCTGGAATTGGCATCGGTTTAGGAGGTGGTGGTAGTGGTTCAGGAGCCGGAGCAGGCTCCGGCTCTGCTGGATCTAGCTCCAGCTCTAGTTCAAGTTCGAGCTCAAGTTCTAGTTCTGGTGGTGGTGGTGGTGGCGCGGGCTCTGAAGCAGGCTCGTCTGCTGGATCACGGGCAGGGTCGGGCTCTGGTGGTGGAAATTAAATTCATGCATGTTATGTAACTCGAGTAATCAAACTCCACTATGAATATGATTGATACAGTACAATATATGTGTGTGTATATGTGGAAGTATGTAACTATATAATTATAAATAAAATAATAGTGTGATTTGGTGAAGAACAATGATTGCTGCCTTGCAAATTTATGTTAGGAGTGGGAGTTTTGTTTGATCTTGAGTAGATAAATAAAAGTAGGAAATAAATTTAAGTCTCATTATTCAAATCAGAACTTGAAAATTGGAAATGATTGAAGATAAAAATAGAATTGATAACCACGTAAATACTAGAATCAATATAAGAAAAATGAGCTCTAATTATCATGTGATAATTCTGCTTTTTAATAAGAAGATTAAATTGATTTATATAGGATCTACGTGTTTCATTGTACTTTTGACAAGAAAATTAAATATTTATACTGTAAAACCATAATATTGTTGGTCAAAATTTAAAGCAAAATAAACTATTGCTTAGAACCTGTTTTTTAAAACTAAAATTCAAATTTAAACTCAGTTGGCTAGGTATGTTTCTCATTATCTATTAAAATTGGGTTTGACTGTATGCACCTCCATTTCGGAGAGATGCACTCCCCCTTTTAATTTATTAATAAAATAATAATGTAAAAAGTCAAAAATACTCTTCATTCAAATACAGCATACTAGATGCACCCCTTTACTGAACGCACCCCTGTCATCATTTCTTTCACCTTATCCCTAAACTAAACTTCCGACCACCATCACCATTTTTTCCGGTACCAAGAAATCGAAAAAATTCAAAATTTTCATAAATCAACCCTATTCATCCATAAAACACCATTATCAAACCCATTAACAAACACTATTAACAAATTAATAATATTCAACAAATTTTTTAAAAAAAAATCGTGAAACCAGGGGCGACCATGTATCCTTCCGTTGACACTCTATTGTCGACGAGAGGATATATGGTCGACCAACAAAGGTGGATCGACACTCTAATGTCGACGATATTCACTCTCGTCGACACCAGGGTGTTGACGAGAGTGAATATCGTCGACATTACAGTGTCGAAATTTTAAAAAAAAACCTGGGCTAATACGGCGAATCGGGGTGGGCTAACGCCGTGAACGGAGCGGCGTGGCCAACGCCAGTGAAGAGAATGAGAGAAGAGAGAGGTAAGGTGGCGGCCGTGGCGGCCGATGGACGAGCGGCCGCGCGGCCGCTGAAAGCAATTTTTTTTTTAACAGAACGGACAGGGAGCGAGGGGGCGGGCACGGCGGAGGTGGATGGGGACGGTGGCGGAGGCGGAGGCCGCAGCGGATGGATGGGGGGCGGCCGCGCGGCCGCTGCAATTTTTTTTTGTTTTACAGATGGACAGGGCGCCGCCGCCATGGCAGAGGCTGGGGACGGGGGCAGATGGCCGGTGAACTCGAGGGACAGGGGCGGCCGCTAGCAGTGGCGCAATTTTTTTTCTTTTACAGAAAACGCTGGTGTGCGGACGAGGGCAGGGGCTGCGAGGGTGGGGACGAGGGCGGTGGTGGGGGCTGCGACGGGGGGGTTCCGACAACGGCGGCGACGGGGCTTGGTGGTGGAGTGGTTTGGGTGGGGGGAGAAAATGAAGAAGATGAAGATTGAAAATGAAATTAGGGTTTGAGGGGTGTGAGTAGTAATAGGAGTTTTTATGAGAGAGGGTTATTTATGACATTTCATGGGGGGTGCATCTACTTTGAAACGATTTTAGGGGGGTGCACCTATCGGAGGAGTGCATCAAACCGAAATGGAGGTGCATATAGTCAGACCCATTAAAATTAGTATTTGTTAATCTATTAATATGTTTGAAATCAAATTCGGGTTGGAAATGGTCCGGCCCAAGCTGCTACAAATCCAATTACATAGGTTCACTTCTGGGCTACTGGAAGGCCGGATATAGGCCCGGGCTTTATTAAGTATACTCTCCCATTCCATTTATTAATTTAATATTCATATAAAATTTCAAATTTACCCTTTTATGTAAAATTCAGTAGACAGATGCACCTTTAAAATTTAAATTAAAGTTCAGATTAACTCTAGTCCTAACCATAATTTAAGAGCGGCTGCCACCGTCACCGCCCCTCTAACCATCGTCGCCGCATCTTCGGCCGCTATCGCTTCCGCACCACATGTTTTCATCAACAAATAAAAATAATATACAGAACATTGAACTCAAGTTGTGGACATGAGCCTAAAGCTATACTACTATGAAAAAAATATTATCATCTAAAAATTCGAACTTGTAAAGACGTGTTGAATCAATTACTCTACTCGAATCGTGTTTTTAAGTAATATTTAAAAATGTTTAAGTTGAGTTTCATCTCATATATTAAATTGCCTTATACACTTTTCTTCCAATTAATATATTAGAAAACGAGGAGTCTTTGTGTGAGACAGTCTCATATATGAAGTGAAACTCCTCCTACCTAATTTATTTAATTGCAGGTTCCTGTCATTAGGAATCGAGTTTTATGACCTGGCCTAAGTGTTCGGGGAATGTTTGAAAAGAGATGATGGGTGATACTCATGGTTTTACCATAATGTACAATTTTTTTTTTTTTTGTCAAATTCTATCTATTAAGGGGGTTAAAATTGTGTTTATATTTTTAAAAAAAATCAAAAATCAAGTTGGCCACCTAGGCGGAGTCTTATCAGCGCCTAGCAGCCTAGGCGGCAGGCGGTGCTAATACGCCCGATTATCAATTTTTGATTTGTACAATCTTGAAAATAGATATATAGATGAATGTGCATTTGAATAAGATTTAGATGTGTCCATCCAAAACTGAACAAGATGAGGGAGGAAACGAGGTCATTTCATTTTTTCCATCTCATCCATTTTTTGAATTTGCAAATCTAATATCCTCGTCCAAATACACATTCACCCATATTATGCATATACACGTACACGTCTATATATAACTATTACTCCCTCCGTCCCGTATTAACTTTCATAGGTAGGTGGACACGTAAATTAAGAAAGTGTAATAATGAGTGGAGTTTTGAGGGGTAATTTTGTAAAACTTTATGTATAAAGTAAAGAATTAGTTGACTTTTGTGTATGTGTGTAGAAAAAGTAATGACATTTGTGTAAAATTTAGGATATTTTAAGGGTGGAGTTTATAAAGGATTTTTCATTTTAAGGGTGTGAAATCCCGAAAAGGAAAGTGTGAAAGTTATTCTGGGACGGAGGGAGTACATCACTACATTTCTTTTCCCCGCATCACTCAAATGTATTAACCCTTACTATTCCATCTCAGGCAAGTTAAGAAAGAGAGACACCAAAACGGCTCATTGGGAACCCAACCAACAACGTTATTATAATCAAAATGGCTCATTCGGTTCCGAACCAACAAGGGCCATTTATGAAAATGGCTCATTCGGATTTCAACCAACAAGGGCCCCTTTATTTTGCAGTCCCTAGCCTCTCGTAGCTGTAATTTTTGGTTTTGTTGCTTTCGCCTCTCTACCCTACACCATTTATCTCTCTTGTCCCCATTCTGGCCGCTCTACTCGCGTTATTTATAACGTTCTGCTTCTCTCTCTCTGTAATATACAAACTAAGCTCATTGCATGAATAGGATTGATTGAGTTAGTGTTTTAAGTTTTCGAAATGGCGGATCATGTGACGAATGAAGTTAAGAAAGAAGAGGGCAGCGGCATGGATGGGCCGACCAATCCCATGGTGACGCCTCTTTTGACGGATCTTTATCACTTCACTATGGCCTATGCTTATTGGAAAGCCCGCAAGCACAATGAACGCGCTGTGTAATTCTCTCTCTCACTCTTTTTTTTTAACTAATGTTTTGTTCATTCTTCGTTCACTTGCATGCAGTGATGGAGCCAGGTATTTGGTACATGGGTCCAATAATATTGCTCTAAAAATGAAATAATACAGAGTATCAAATATGTAATCATTTTTTTTTTCACTATAAAATAGTCCAAACATTTTAAACTATATTAATATTTGTACTCCCTCCGTTTTGTAGTGTCTGGCATACTTTGACCGGTTTAATTTTTAAGAAAATAGGATTTAAACGAGGGTGTTTTGAGTTATTTAGTGAGGTTTAGAAAAAATAAAATGAAGTTTTGATGATATCTCAATTTTGTGGGTTATTTTTATATTTAGATTGTGCAAGTATTATTCGGGCGTTCTAATAAAAAAATTTGTACAAGTAATCTCGGTACAAATGAAATAGTATATTATAGTATGTATTTTCATATATAAATGTGTAAAATCTTGAACAAACAAAAACAAACGAACAAATATTGAAACTACAATGACAATACAATAAAATTTATAAGAGATGAAACAAAAGAACAAATATTGAAATTACTTAAAGAGCAAACAAAAAAAATTACTCCATCCGTTTTATAAAGTTTATCGCATTTGATCTTTATTTAAAAAAGTTTGTCGTTTTTCCTATTTTTACCACAAATTTTCTTAAAATATTCCTTTGTACTCCTACAAATTACAATATCACTTTTAATTTGAAATATATTAATGATTCATTTTCTTTTGCTTTTTTTTAAAAGGTAAGAATGTGATAGAAAAAAAAGTCAATAGAGATAGAGAAATTTAATGAGAGATAAATGTGTCAAAAAAATATGTTCTTTAATTCTATACACAAATGCACAAACTTTTTGAAATTGATGGAATAATAACTTGTTCGTCAATTAGAATTGATACCTGGTTAGGTGTGTCCGGATTCCTTGCTGGACAAGAAAACCAGCCCTTTGTGCTGGACTGTAAAACGGCAGCGTTTTTGCACATTGATGAAAACTTGTGTTTTAATTTAATGCTTTATGTACCCTATGCTTTTTATTTATTCTTTAATAATTATTTGTAGCTGTTACTTTATATAAATTATGCAATTTTTTTTTAAAGAGAATTAATTCAACCATGTAGATAATTTATTTGTAGGTATTATTTTTTAAAAAATATAAAATTTATATACAGTTGTAAATTATGATTATTTTTAAAATTTTATATTACATCTAATTTAGGCTTGACAAACTTTGTTATCGTGTGGTGTTTCGTATTGATACGGCAGTAACATGACATGTCACTATTGTATCAATACAAAACATGACACGATAATAAAACCTAGGTTAGATGCAATATAAAATTTTAAAATAATCATAATTTACAACTATATATAAATTTTTGTATTTTATAAAAATTAATACCTACAAATAAATTATCTACATGGTTGAATTAATTCTCTTTATAAAATAAAATGCATAATTTATACTGAAGTAACACTACAAATAAATCATTAAAGAATAAATAAAAAGCATAAGGTACATAAAGCATTAAATTAAAGCACAAGTTTCCATCCATGGGCAAAAACGCTGCCGTTTTGCAGCCCAGCCCAAGGTGCTGGTTTTCTTGCCCAGCAGGGGATCCGTTTTGCGATCAAATGCATGCATTTGGAGGAGAATAATCATATATATTATAGAAATTCAGAAATTGAGTGTAGATCGGTCTCTGCTTGCATGTTTGATTATTCAAATTGTGTGGTTCAGTATTTATGAATGTGTTAGTTGTTATTTGTAACTTGTGTGTACGATCGTTAATGCTTCTTTTGAAAAACATTGCAAAGTTTAGCATGTTATTGCAATTAATGCCACTAGCACTGATTGATTGTTGATTCGCGATACAACTTTGATTATGCATAGGAGTTGTTCATCTTTTTTTGGAAAATTATGCGTGATTTTTTAACTTGGAAAGTTGGGAGATTATCTCAATTCTCATTCTTTGATCAGTCTGTTGTTAAGGCGTATCTAATAATGAGTTAATTTCTCCTCAGTTAATTTGTTAGCTTGGAATTATTTCAAGATGTAAAATGAAAAACTAGGATAATAAGTTAGCCGCCTTTATGGGTATATTATTTCTGCAACTACATTGTTTTGTCATACGGTTTAAGCTCGTAAAGAAACTCTAACTTTAATATTTTCTGCATATTAAAGAATTTGTCCCATTTACCAAAGAGAATGTCCATGCATGCTTTGTCTTATATATATATATATATATATGTTGTCACACCCCAATTTTCATATAAGTAGAGTTTGTAAAAATACTTGACAATTTCAAAATAGAGGGATATGAACGGAAAATTTGATCTAAAGAAATAAAATTTATAAACATATTTAACAATAAAATTACTTGGTAAGCAGCGGAATACTCAAAAGAATTTTAAGTTTAAAATACTAATCATACCAATCTTATGAGAAAGTTTAATAAATAAATAAATAAGTAGTTTAAATTGATTTTACAAAACGATAATTGTTTTTGTCATCCACCGCCCCTCCTCGTCATCAGCTCCTCAATCTCCAAAATTTATCCAGGATTGCTGCTTTAGTCCTCCTTGTTATTATCATTACCGTAAACTTCTTGATGAGAGGCAAGATCCTTATTTTTGGATGGAGGAAAATTAGGGTAAAATTTTATATTTAGGGGGTGTATTCAATTCAGATTCTGTTGGATTTTTTTGAACTTTTAAAATCTGGGGGTATTCAATCCGAATTTTTAAAAGTCTTTCAAAATTTTGCGGTATTCAATACGGATTTTAAAAAGTCTTTAGAAATCTTTAGGTATTCAACAATCTATGGATTTTAATACTCTATGGATTTCGTTGGATTCTCTTTCAAAAATATAAATAAATTTCACTATTCAAAATCTCTTCTAAAAACCAGAGATTTCAACGGATTCTCTCAAAAGACTCTGAAAGAGAAGAAAAAAAAACTTTGTTGTTCTTCTAACAAAATTTCAACTACTAACCTACTGCATTAGTTTCCTTCGAAAGCACAAACAGACATTCTTGCTGTATTTTGAACCACAAAATCCTCTTCTTCAAACGAAATAAAATCAAGAAACGTAACTACGTTCTTCGATAAACATGACCGATTCTTCACCACCATTATTATCGTGAAAAAAATTACATCTCTGTATTTTAAAATTATGTTATCTTTTTAAAAATTATAATATATCGGCCGTTAGGTTAGCAATAATATATTCTCGATCGCTACATAATTTATAGCATTAATGTCACCTTAAGATCGTCACCCCTGCCATATTGAGAGATTTTTTTTGGTATTTTCAAATTGCAATTCACAATTTTCAAAATCCAAGTTCCCATTTCAAACACAAGCAGAGTTATTATTGACTTGTGCTGGGATTCACCACATCTCTGGAAGAAAAAATTTGGAATTGGTTTCTCAAAGCCAATTACAACATAGAAGCTAATGTATGGAGAACTAGTATGACTAATGCTATGGGTAAATGAATGATGAATAATAATTTTTTTTTGAACTAATATATTTTTGGTATTTTTTTGAACTAATATATTTTTGGTATTTTTTCTAAATAATTTAGATAATTTTTTTTATATACAAGTGCCTTCGATATACGTTTGCATCAATAATTTTAGGGGCATAGTTTATGGAAACCCATGTAAATCAATAAAAAAATGTGTATTTCAAAATTCTATCAAAATTATGAAAATCCATATAAATCAATAAAAAAGTCAGTCAAACTCTGCATAGAGTCTATGGATTTTCTAAATCCACTGACTATTTAAAGTCCAAAAAAATCCAACAGAATCTCAATTGAATACACCCTCCTTAAACTTGGTTAAATTGGGCTTGGGCCCGAAAAAGATAGAGCTATATATTTTTTTAATATATATCTAAATTAAAGGTTACTAAAAATAATAGTTAAATATATTACATATGTGATGCCATAATATGTTCAGGTTTGACTTGTACTTTCGGCGGAATCCCTTTGGCGGGGAATACACAGTTTTTGGTGGCCTAGAAGAGTGTATAAAGTTAATAGCTAACTTTAGATTTACAGAGGATGACATTGCTTTTGTTCAAGCCTCTTTACCTTCATCTTGCGAGGTATACCTATGTTCCTTCATTACTGGACATCTCAATCTATAGTTGTAACTAATAGACTTTGTCGAATTCTTGTATCCATAGCATCTGTACTTCAGTTATGTAAATTCTTGTGTAAATGGGCTGGAGTTTTTTTTTTTTTTTTTTTTTTATGGAAAATGAAACACTTGTGCATATAACAGCTAGCTGTTCCATATATAGATTGGAAAGGTTGGACTTATGAATGTTTAACCTTAGATTGGCTTCTTTGAGTACCTCCGGGGAGTAGATTGTTCTGATGTGGAGATACATGCCATCTCTGAGGGATATGTTGTATTTCCAAAGATACCATTGATGAGGATTGAAGGGCCAGTAGCTGTAAGTACTAGTTTATACTTCTTTCATTTCTAACATATTTTACATTAACTCATCATATTTCATTAATCTTGTTTTTGTCTTCTAATTAAGGTGGTTCAATTGCTTGAAACTCCGCTTGTTAATCTTATTAATTTCGCCTCATTGGTTGCTACAAATGCTGCAAGGCATCGCTTTGTTGCTGGGAAGTCCAAACTTCTTCTTGAATTTGGGCTTCGACGGGCGCAGGTCAAATAACTTGTCCAGCTCATTTCATTTCAAAGGATTGATGATCTTTAATACCAATCATCAACTGGCCGAGTGTTTGCTGCAGGGACCTGATGGGGGTATATCAGCATCAAAGTATTGCTTCATGGGTGGATTCGATGCTACAAGGTTCTTTACAATGATACCACAATATGAAATAGCACTCTTTTTTATTTATGGTTATAGGCCACTGGTTTGACATGATTGAGCTTTCTAATTTAGGTCAACAAATATGTATTTTTAAACAAGTATTATGAGCTACTGAATGTTAATGCTAATTATTATTAAAGCTCGTCTGTCTTTGGTGTTGGGTTCTAACTGCAGCAATGTTGCTGCTGGAAAATTATTTGGAATACCACTCCGTGGAACACATTCTCATGCCTTTGTCAGCTCATTTATGGTAGGTACTATAAATTAACATTGCTTATTTCAAAGTTAATCTCTACTAGATTTCTCCTCATATGTTGGGTTTTTAATTACTACCAATTACTGCTTTAAATCTTGATTGCACTATTCAAGTAGATTCTATTCTTATAAGTAAGCCATTTTTAATGAGGGTCAAAGTGGATTACACGTGCCTGTTCGTGTGTGTTTGTACATACCCCTTTATGCCTTTTGTCTTCATACTTGGAGAAACTGATAATTCTGAGATAATTTTTTTGCATGTATTCATTATGTTTGATTTTCTCTTGCCTTTTGTTTTTCCCTGGCAATGCTGTTTGCCTTCATGTATAGATGCGATGGGGCATGCATGATAGGTTTTAGAACAATATAGTTTAACTTCTGCATTTCATGTAAATGTGGTTGTTTATTTTGTGATGTTGTTAGAATAATCCACATATGAGTTATGGCATAATATGAACACTTGATTCATGCAGATTGGTTTATCTTGGCCTTACTTATAATGAATATTTGAGGGGCTCTTGTGCTATGTTTCTATTCTTTTCTTTTATTTTCTATTTCTTCTTTTAATATATTTATTATCTCAGATAGACAATCAATTGATTTTGCAGAGCCCTGATGAGATAATTGAGAAATCACTCAAGAGTTGTGATGGCTCAAATGTTTGTGAGGATTTTGTTAGTTTGGTGCAGGCATGGTTAAGCAAATTAAAGGTTTGATGAAGTTAATTATTTTTTTATCTTTAAATTATTCATATTTACAGTCTTGTCCTTCTCAACCCACAAAACTTGTCTACAAGAGACTCGTACATTTGCCATCATCCAGCGTTAATATTCAACCTCAGGTGTTGACTAAATATTGAATTCTTTATTTATAAAGTGTTTACAAAGTCTTCACATATATACTTCTATCAATGAAATGCAAGAGTTTACATAACCTTATCTTCTCCAATTTTTAGACATATAATGATGTCTGATCAGTTCCTGTACCTCAGTTTGATAGGATGGAGCCTGAGATAAGATGTCTGTTTGGTCTTTGAAGTCATACATGCATGCATGTTTAATTATACTGATAATTAAGTATTATGTGCTTTTTATGATATTTGTTCACCTTCTGGATCTGTTCAGTGGTCACAATTATTAGGTGAAATCTTTGGCGAAACTAATCAAAGTGAATTAGCAGCTTTTATCTCATACGCCCTTGCTTTTCCAAAGAACTTTTTGGCCCTCGTCGACACTTATGATGTAAGTGAAAACTATCACTTGTTCGTTGGATTTATCATTGCATATAATTAGTAGGACAGTTAAGACACTTCATTCAATTGGAGCTGCATAATTGCTTCACCGATTGATCAGGAACTATAAATTTTGATTCTATTTGTAAAGATACTTATAAGTTTCAAGTACTGTGTTTCATGTATTAGTATAAAGTGGTTGTTGCCTTTTGGAGTCTTTATAGCAACACATTTTATTGACTCGTGCATTAGTATAAAGTGGCTGTTGCCTTTCGGAGTCTTCGATAACAGCTTTTGTGACTATATGAACAGGTTATGCGAAGCGGTATTCCTAATTTTTGTGCAGTTGCTCTAGCTCTCAATGATTTAGGGTGAGTAGAAAGGCTTATACCTAATTTGTTACACTCTTATAAATCACATGTCTACTAGGCCAAATGTATAAATTAGTTTTATCTATTTTGTAGTAATCCCTGTTTGTAAGCTAAAAATTAGGGAACACTAATGGTTTTGTACTCCGTTCATGTAGATTTTCTGGGATTAGTATTATTTCTGCTGTCAGAAAAATGGGCACAGCTTTTAAATTCTACAATTTGTAATGTTTTACTATATCTTAATTGATGGAGTATTAAAAAAAAAAATCGTTTTTGCAGGTATAAAGCATTAGGTATTAGGCTGGACTCTGGTGATCTAGCCTATCTTTCATGTGAAACTCGAAATTTCTTTCAAACTATAGAGAAGGAATTTGGGTTGGCAGATTTTGGAAAGACAAGCATTACAGCAAGTAATGACCTCAATGAAGAAACTTTGGATGCTTTAAATAAACAGGTATCGGTAAATAGTGAGTAATGTGTGTGTACTCTTTAGTGTTATAGGTGGCTGGGAACAATGAGTGAGCCAGAAATTTCATTTAAGATATATGGCCCAATTAATTAACAATAGGTGTAAAAATCAAATAATATGCATTGTAGCTGATATCTCTTTTGCGTTGTTTTTACTCCAAAAATGTTTCAAAGCTTCATAACATATATATATATATATATAATGTGACAATCTAGAATCCTCACTTTCATCAATGGCAAGGCCTGGAAAAAGTGAAGCTAGCTAGATACATGTAAATTACAATTGTTCCCTTGTTAAGAAGTGTATGAATAATCTAGAATTCTCTTTGTCGAGTTATAATGGCGCGCCAGACGACTTTGAAGTGAAGCTTGATTTAATAATTGCCCCCCTAGTCAAGCAAGAATGGCTGAAAATGAAAATAGTTGAAATTTGGTTATCTTGTTTATTGGTTTTGGTTGATATGGATGGCATATATGTTGATGGAGAGTTATATATGGTCTGCAGGGTCATGAAATTGATGCGTTCGGAATTGGGACCCATTTGGTTACGTGCTATGCTCAACCTGCCCTGGGTGTCGTCTTCAAATTGGTTGAAATAAAAGATCAGCCTCGCATCAAGCTTTCTGAAGATGTTTCCAAGGTTTGATTGGTGACATACCATGTACTTATTTTGGGAGACTCATTCATGAGCTTTGCATGTTTCAGGTCTCCATTCCATGCAAAAAGAGATCCTACAGATTGTATGGAAAGGAAGGTTATCCTCTTGTAGACATTATGACTGGGGAAAACGAACCACCTCCAAAGGTTCGTTAATTAATTTGCATACGTACTTAATCATAGATGCAAGAATACCTGCTGCTGCTGCTGTCGTTGAACTAATTAAGTTGAAACATACATTTTGTGGTCTTAATTATATACGTACAGGTAGGTGTACGAATATTGTGTCGGCATCCATTCAATGAATCCAAGAGAGCATATGTGGTGCCACAGCGTGTAGAGGAGCTGATAAAGTGTTATTGGCCTGGTACATCAGGTTGAGTAGTTTTTAGTATTGAACATACATCTTTCGCATGCATTATAGTATATCAGTATCTTATGTGCATCATTGTAATATTAACAAAGTTAATTTGGGGGCATATCAATCATATATATGTAGGAAAAAAGAGAGAAGAGTTAGCAGGCATTAGTGTGATTAGAGAAGGGTGCATTAAGCAACTGGAGTTGATGCGACCCGACCACAAGAGGAGGCTCAACCCAACACCGTACGAGGTACTCTTAACAACTCTACCACAAACATTCTGTGGAGTATTTAATCCTGCAACTTAATTTGTCAATATGGCACTTAAATTGATTTTTCAATTTACTCTGATGATATAATAGTGTGAAAAGTGCAAAGGTTTAGTTGGGTAAATTAAATTGGGTTTAATGATGGTGTTGCAGGTTAGTGTAAGTGGCAAGTTATATGACTTGATACACTTCCTGTGGCTGAATGAAGCTCCTGTCAGAGAGCTGCAATAATTCTCCCGAAGAAGACTATTGTTTATTTTTAATAAGCCTATGTAAATGTGGTGTGTATTGTTGTAATTCAATTCAAACTTTTTCTAAGTTCGCCTTGGGGACATCATGATGCTCCCTCTCATCTTCGTTGCCTCTACAAATATATTACAGTAGTATAATACTGTAATTTAATTAAGCAAAGGTATGTATGTAGCACAAGTTGTCAAATACTATAAATAATTACATCTTAATTAATTAGAAATTTTGAAATTTTCTATGCGAGCGGGTGTTTTCATCAAAGACACCATGCCCTTTTACTTATATTGAAATGTATAGGCCCACCAGAAAATTTTGACAACCCATAACTCAGAAGAAATAGGCCCATTGGAAAGACGTAGTATAATGGAGTATTAAAAAGATGTGTAATCTATCCAGTGATAGATGAATAAAATTTTGTTTAGGGATTAAATTTTTTGTAGTCCATTGTTGTCTCGTTTTTTAAATTGATCCAGACATTTTTAAATATTGATCCAATAAATTTGCACAAATTTTATTTGTGTCCTACGAAAATTTTAGGCTAGGTATGTTTTTAATTATCTATTAAAAAACACAAAATTACTTTTTTTTAAAAAAAATAAGTTTTAAGTTGTCACGAGAGATTGCAAACACCCCTTGAAATATTCTCAATCTTGTGTGAATGAGATGGAATGGGATATGTTTAAAATCAAATTCGGGTTAGAAATGGTCCGGCCCAAGCTGCTACAAATCCAATTACATGGGTTCACTTCTGGGCTTCTGGAAGACCTAGATATATCATTTGGTGTGCCTAGTAGTACCGAGTCCACGACGCCATTTTGAATCTAAATATTTTTTTAAAAAATGTGAAAGAAACTAAATTTAAATTATAAATAAATTAAAAAAATATCCCCGGTTCATGTCAAAAAGAATTTTCGTTAAACTTTAAAAACGATTTTGAAGGGTTTCAGGTTGAACTGGCGGATTCGATCAAGTTTGACAACACTAATTACACATATTTCACATTTTATATATGATTGTAAATTCTATATAGTGCTTAAAAATGTTGTACAAATCTCTTCTTTTCTTTCTTTTTGTGTGAATAACTGTTTATCTTGCTTTTTTCAATTTTCGTCCACCATAATTGGTGCATATTGTTGGTATTTTGTCAACTCGAAGGTGGATGGACACTGGACAGGTACATCGACTGACAAATCTAAAATTATATTTTCTTTTAGAATTGTCTATGTAAATGTGCATTTTTTTTAATATGTACAAAAAAAAGTAAAAATAAACAAACACCCCATACGTTGTTATTAGGCTTATTAAAATTCAAGCAGGATGAACCATCATAAAATAAAATAAAAAACTCGAGAGAGTATAATATAATGTTATGCATGTTGAATTGAAGAAGGTTTACAAGTTATATACCATCCCTTTTTCCCTCCCCATGACTCGAACTCAGGATTTAAGGCCTAGGTAGTGGTGCTCTAACCACTTGAGCTATCCCACTTTGTCATGTTGAATTGAAGAAGGGATTGTTGGAAAATGTGCTTCGAGGTGAGCTTCAACTCGATATCTCATTCGCCCATTTTGGTGTTGGAATGAATGCGAAATTATTTTTCAAACAATTGTTGTAACCAAAATTTGAGTAGGAAAAAATAAAGTGGTTTTTGTCCTATATTGAAAAATATCAAATGAGAAAGTGGGAATAAAAGTATGAACTCATTAGTAGTTTGTAAAATTACACGAATGTCGCACCGATTTGATAGCGGACGGACAAACTACTTCTTGCCTCGGATTTTTCCGTAACTGCTGAAATAATTAGAGCAGTTTCAAAATTGAAGTGTTGGAGGTTATTTTCGGAGAATTAAGCCTTGAATTTAAATTGGATGAATGTTACAAATGTATCATTATTGGGACTGTAACAGTTTCAGTCCAGTTTGAAATTCAAGAGTTATAAATTTATTCGGAAAATTAAAAACCTGCACTAAATGGCTTGAGGTTACATTTGATGGCTGCAACCGTTACAGCATGGTTGAATTATCAATTAAAATTCGCATTAAGAATGGCAGTTTCAGTTTTGGTCCAATTTCGATTTTGGTCCAAATATTTAATTGCTACTTTATTGCGCCCAACAGTTACAAATTTGGGTTTGGGTTGGCTATATAAGTAGCTGCAACCCATTAGTCCCCGATAGACAATGCAAGAAACATGACAACAAGATTGGAAAGAGATACAAACATTTTTCGGCAATTGCTACGCTATTTTGCATTCATTTGTTATCTCGTTCCTTTGACACTCCGGTCAAGGGCGGAGCCAGGAATTTTTTCTTGGGTGGGCTAAAAGCCGGAAATGATTACACATATAAAAAATAATTGTTTACATAAGTTGTGTCCTACGATTTTTTAGTTGATAGAATTTATCGATAATAGAATCAGAATCAATGTTTTCAAACAATTTTATTTCAATATAGACAGCCATAGAATTTAATATATAATCACTCTCCATTTTATTTCGAAAAATACTCTTGACATATTTTATAACTAAAAATGTTCTTTCGATCGTGACAGTGGTAACATGAAGTGTCAAAATAAGGTGAATCGATCTCGTAATAAAAACACATGTACTTCACCCAGTTTGTCTCGATTAAATTTTTGAATATTACATAAATAGTTGATAAATTTTTGAAAACTTTTTTATAAAGACTTATCAAATGAAAACTTTATTGTGAAAAAAATGTATATCAAGTTTGCAATGAAGCAATTAAAGTCTACACAGATCATTTCTTAATTATAAATAAAATTCACATTAAATAATCTAGGGTTGTTTTTTAGATCCAATTTCTTAATTATAAATAAAATTCACATTAAATAATATAGGGTTGTTTTTTAGATCCAAGGCATCAATAAGTTTAAGAAGCATAAGAATTTAATTTTCTCTCTTTAAATCTACTATTGATTTCAACCAATTAATAAGTAATTATTTTTTAAAACGATAAAAATTCTATTAAATCGTATATCAGAAAATACCCCATTAAAAACTAAACAACAACAATTAGAAAAGAAAATACAAATTTAAACACATTTTATTATTAAAGATATCAACTCAGTTTATATGGAAGTCGTTGATTCAAATTTGATATGCATTTTTACATAAGAAGTTAGAAATTGGGAATTTAGTTTAAGTTTGTTATTTAATTAAAATTTTAAATTACGTAAAGAATTAAATATTCATATTTTACAAATAATTTAATAAAAATAAATTAAGTTTTTGGTAAAGACTTTATTTTATGCGTGTAAAGTTTGTTTAAATCTGATTTGTTGTAAAAAATAAAAAAAATATATATATATATATATAAAAAATTCCTAAATTTTAGGGTGGGCTATAGCCCACCTTAGCCTCAATGAAGATCCGCCCTTGACTCCGGTGATATATTTTGGGCAACTTCTCGGTTCGCCGTAAGCAAAATACTTGTGCTAGTATTGTTACTATCTAATCGTTGTATCCTGAGAAACAAACGTCCTAATAGTCATTAGCACTGAGAGTGAAGGACGAATATTGTTTTAAGGAAATTGTGTTTACAAAAACCTCAATTCTTCATTTTCTGAATAGTGATTTTAGCCATGTACGGTGCAATTTTTCTAAGAGGGATGAACCATCATAAAATTAAAGAACTCTTTACATATATACTAATTGATAATTTAAAAAAATACAGAAGGGCTATTGCACCCTGTTTTTCCTTAAATTCATCCCTGAACACTGAACAGGTATACTTGGAACTTGGTTTTTTATTATATTATTATTCTATTTTGGTTCTGAAATACAGGTTGGGAATCTTACATCAATCCCCTTTGTGGTGCAGTTCCTCTAGAAAGAGCATAGCAAAATCTTCAGAAATAGTTTGTGAGTGTGTGTTTAAAAATAGAATCGTTGTAGAGTAATTATTTTATTGAGCCTGACTGAAACTTTTCCACAGTTAACAGAGCTTATCAAATTATATAAAGTGCAAACATATCAAAATATTTGATTCTTCTTGTCTCTCTCTTTCATAATATCTAAGTTGATGCACCTGTCTTTTGAGTTAATTTATTTACCCCTTTTTGCTCTAAATTAATGTCTTAATTAAACAAACGTTATGTATATATATAAAAAAAAAATTGAAGTCTCGAGTATCCCGAATCTCACCGTCCACTCGCGGGAGTCCAGTTAAAAGTCAGAACTTCAGATCTAAAAATGAGCACACTCTTAAATTTTAAGACTACACCACTAGACCAACTTCTTTAAGTTATGTATATAAAAAAATAATTCGAATTGATTGATCACGATTATAAATTGAACCAGTGGTGAGTAGGTTATAAGGTGATGATTAGGGTACACTACTTTTGTGTGTGTGTTTTAACACACTTTACTTAGAAGCAAATACTTAATTAAGTTGTGATTGTACGCTTGTTCAGTAAGCTTGTATACGTATAATTTTAACGTCACATCACCATTATGTTGTCTTAATACTTTTCTAAATAAAGGAATCGCAATTCAGACAAGTTAAAAAGAAGAGGCAGGTGAAGTTTCTGTACTATATTCTTTAATCATGCATGATTCATGATTACACTTTTGCTTTTCTATCTTTGCCATTAAATCTCTTGTTTAGTTGGTAATTTACAGTTGAATGAAAATCATTTGCATGTTAACACTCTGGTTAGAATGACAGTACCTTGTTATTGCCTATTCGCTTATTATTTCTCATAATTCATAAAAAAGGAGAAGAAAAAAAAAAAAAGATAAGAAGATTGATCTGAATTAAAAACATTATTTAGATGATGCAAAAAATATGATGTTGCTTATTATCAAAAAAAAAATTTTAATAAATTGTCGATGAAGTTTTTTTTTTTTTTTCAGTGTTTTTGTTTGTAATTTGTAATTATTTTGTGATCGCTTTAGACATGATAAATGGAGTAATATTTTATTGATTTTAAAAAATAAAATAAAAGGAGTCTGTTGTTTAGGAATGGGACATATATTTTTCCATTCCAATACTACCTCATTTTCAAAATGTTGATTTTTTTTTTTCCATTTTTTACTCAAATTAATAAAACATCATTTATTATGCATAAATTCTAAATTTTATCTATAAAATTTTAAATATAATCTTATTCATTAAACATTAAAATTATAATTATGAGTGATATGTGTTACAATTGGTTGCACCAATACAATTAAAATTGAATTGAACTTCAATGAATTGAATTAAATGTTGAGATCAAAGATTAAATTGAATATTAAAAGTTAAATATATATACACTCAATTACACAGAATAATTTATCTATAATCATTCATTAAATAAAAATATTTTGAACATTACAAAATAAAAACTATACTACTTACATTTATAGAGAAAAGGAAGAGATGGCATCTTTTAAATGTTTGGGATGAATGGAGTAAAAAAGGTAGGCAAGAACGAAGTGGGTGATTGCCTGGAACTGGAAGAGTAAAATTTAGTTGGAAAAAAAGGGAGCAGAGCGGTGGATAACCCATTAACCCAACCACTCACCCCTCCTACTATTAATTGGGGGACCAGCCGCCAAATCTTAATACCATAAATATCCCTAAACATTTTACACTAAATCAATATAAGTGCATTAATATTGAAAGACCACTTATTTATAGAGATAATATTATTATCAATTTCCCCATAATAATTTCATAAATATTCCGTTAAGATCCTACTAAATATTTAAGCAAAAAGTTGAAGTCTCATATATAAAACGATATGTTATGATGGTGTATGAATTTACGAAGTGTCAGTACAATCATTTTATAAAGAAAACATGACTCAAATACTAAATTAAAATTTTGTCTACGATATAAAATGGTTCCACACAATAATCTTGTTGATAATAAAAGAAAAAGTATGATTATGTTTAGAGTTTCTTATAAAAACGGTTGAAATAAAGATCAAACGATCGACATCAATATATTTGGAGTTGGCTTTGTCATATATTATGGCCAAGGAATACTGCGTAGGACATAATGTCATAGGATTGATCCGCCAGATTCTATACTAGAGGCGAAATTGACAGCGATTAATGTGGGACTAAAGGAATGCATTAGAGACGCCCTTTTACGGGTTCAAGTGCACACATATTCGATGATGGATCCGGTCTCCGCCATTGCTAATAAAAGTAAAATTTTGGGATATGAAGCGAGTCTATTGGAGCAAATATGGATAGGGTTGGCAATGGGACGGGTATAAACTCGAACCCGCACGGGGCGGGTAAATACCCGGTCAAACAATACCCGCCGGGTATGGGACGGATAATAATTTTATATATACCCGACCCGAACCCGACCCACATATAATCCCCAAATTAATTAATTAAATATACTCCCCATTTTGTAATTACATATTACAGCTTACGAAACATGCAGATTACAAATTTTGTAATTAAATAGACTCCCCGTTTTTTGTAGATTTTTTAGTATGTAATTGTTAAATAAACTTGTCATAGTGGGAGCCTTAAAACCACTTACATGCTTAACGTCTAATTAACTAATTTAGTTCTGAATATTACAACACACTTATACTAATTTTTTTCTTCTATAATTATCTTTCTTAAATAGATGGGGAAATAATTTTATTTAAATATCAGATTAAAAAAAAATTAATGTCGGAACGGGGCGGGTTTAGGCGGGTTTTGAGGTGGGGCGGGGCGGGTCCTGGGACAGGCCATACCCGCCCCGTTGCCAACCCTAAATATGGACAATGATTGAAGTTTTTGAGGAGTGTGAAGTAATCCACATCCCTAGGACTCAAAACAAGAGAGCTCACATGCTACTGATGCTAGCTGCATCGGTTTATCATTCGCCCCCTCCTCATGATTGGACCGGTGACGAGATTCCGGAGTGGGTAAGTTGATGTATGTAATCAATATTCTTTCCTTAAAAAAAAAATATATATATATATATATATATATATATATATATAATGAACTTTAAATTAAGGAAAAAATCATTATAATTAAATCTCAAATTAAAAAAAATAATTTATAACATTTTAAAATTAAATATCTAAATTAGCTAAATTAAAACTGAAGATGAAAATAGGATCTGACATGAAATTCTTCGGGATTGAAGTTGGGATTCTTAAGTGGGTTGTGACAAGTGCACACGGACAACTTTAAGAACTTTCGAAGTTACTAGATTAGGGACGAAAGTGAGAACCTTGCAATTAAGGGGACCAAAACTGAATGCCACTTAAATTATAGTACTCTAGTGACTTATCGCTTTGTGCCTTTGTCCTTTATTCTTCCTGTTAGTATTTTCTTTTATTAACGCCTTTTTTTTTATTAAGGATACACTAAAATCTATAATTACTGTTTACTGCAACATTCATCATTGCATAATACTTATTGTATTACTCCAGTAACATGATTATAATTTCTCATTTCAATTTGTTTAAGTAGATTTACTATTTTAACTACTCGTACAACTTAAGTAATTATCTAACATGAAAATGAAATTCTTTAATAGGAATAAGATAATCAATTAGTTTAAATCATATGAAAAAAATAAAAGAAATTGAAGCAACAAATAATGTGAAACAGTCATAAATAAAGTTGTAGAATACCCATAAATTCTCACAAATAAAAATTATCATGAACAAGTAATCCCTTTCGGTACAAGGAAAAACCATTTGACTAAATTTTGTAAGTAGTGTTATTATTTTAATTGTTCTGAACATTAGAATGTGCATGTTTAATTGCCCAAGTTTGAAGTTAGAGATGTCCGAAATACTTGCCATGGAGATAATTGACTCACGAGATTCACATAATGATTATATACATACACACATACAACTATTTAAGAAACAAATGTACTTAGAAAGTCTACACTTTATTTTCAACTCTACAATTCATTTTATAATTCTTTCTCATTCTCTTTGAAAAATGATCCCACAAAAAAAAAGAATTGTACATTACAAAATAACATAAAAACAGATAAGAAAGCATAGTAGTCCTCTAACCATTTAAATTATTCTACTTTGTCGACATAATCTTTTTTTTTTAGATAAAGGATAAATTGTCGAACTTACTGTAATTTTTATTCAAACGAAGGTCCGAATTATTGTTATACTAAAATGTAAATAAAATAACTCTAAATATGAGTCGCTTTTATTCGGATAAAATGGATTGTAAAATAAATATGTGCCTCCATGTGCGTTGTGTAAGCGAAGTCGTGGCATACATGTTCTTAAATTATTGGGTAAATATTCGTTACCAAAAAAATTGGTAAATATTATTTAAATTACTTAAATAACCTCGTAATATGAATAATTACCAAATACTCCCAGTGAAGCCGGTATGCGTCACAACGGCATTAAAGTCAACTCGTCCTAATTTTCCTCATACTCCAAACCCCAGTGGCATTATTTTCAGGGATTCGGTTTTTGGGATATTTTCCGAGTCCATTATTTATTTTAGCATTTTTATCAATATTTAATCCCATTTCATATGTTTATTTTTTATCAATAAGGGTAAATTGTAGTATTGAAAATGGATACTAAACGATATACCAGGTAAAACATTACAGCACGTAGAGTACTTTTAATCACACACACAATGTAATTTATACTATTAATTACTCCTAGTAAATTAGTAATATTGAAAATATACGAGTTTCTCTACTTCTAATCACTCAAATAACACATACTCAAATATCAAATTTTGTGCGTCCATGCATTTAAAGAAATAAAGATGATTCGTCGTTTCCGCTATTAATTGTATATCCTAAATTGTGATACTTGAAAAATAAAGTTCGCACCAACTCGAGTTTAAAAAAATATACTCAAAAATATCGATAAAGAAAATTAAGACTATCTAAGATATATCTGGATTAGTTCTCAACTCATTAAATTGACGTGATAAATTAGTAAGTCAACGTTTAAGTTAATGAAACCAAGTCATCTAGGTTAGCTCATGCCATATACCTAACAAGGTCATCTGAATCAACTCATGTCACGTAGCTAACAAGGTCATCCTGATCAACAACTCATGTCATCTGTCTAATGTGCTTATCATTTTACACGATCTATCTAACGAGGGCCTCCATATCAAAATCATGTCACCTATTTACAAGGTCATTCAGATCAACTTATGTCACCTACTCGACGAGGTTAAATATCGACTGACTTGCTCAAATATTCAGTTAGAACTAATTGTCGAATAGCTCACGCACCACCATATCAAGACTCGCGTTCAAAATTTGTCAAACTTTCAAGCACTCACCAAATGATACACTCATACCTATCACATTATTAGGTTCTAAAGAGACGATAAACACTCTTTATTTCTAATTTGGGGTGGGGTTTTTTAAACGAGTAGAATTTTAAAAGGGGAAATCAACACAACCTCAATAAATTGACACATTTAATTTACGCTTACATCTTTTCAGTTCACCCTACCTTGCCATACAAGTTCTATTGTTTTATAAACATGATGGGTTTAAGTATCACAAGTCAATATGTCTATATATAGCATTCATGTCACTATTCATCACTTGATATAGTTCCTGTCAAAAAAATCACTTGATATAGTTAGCTCGCCAAAATTGGACGTCAAATACGTTAACACAATGACCAATTTTTTAATATAAAATTTTGGGAATGACTTATGTGAAAATACCTTATGTGTAATTATGTGCAAATAAAGCAAATAAGAAAACATTCTAAAACATATTTCAATTTAATAAATTTCAATTTATTAAATTCGCGGGTCAACCCTTCTAATGCGGGTCAATCTGATTTGAGCGGGTCCTTGAAAACATGAATATATAGTACAAATATCAATTACTCTTTAATTTTATCAATTTGGTCCAGTGGAAGTGCTTATGAATTTTACTCAAAATACATGGGTTCAATCCCCAACTATTGCATTTCATATTTTTTCAATTTCATCATTTTTTTAAATTTAAAATTCACATAATTTAATTTCATATTATTTAAGTATTATTAATTATTTAATGTCATTATCACACACTCTAACGAGCATTTTTTTTACAAATTATTTAAGTGTAACTCTAACGAACATTTCATCACTTTTTTTAATTTAAAAATTCACATAATTTAACATACAAAATCCCAACACAGTATCATTTTTATGTATACAGTAATACACAATTACACTTGACAGTATTACATATTGCACTTGCTAGTATTACAAAGTGAACAACTAAATTTTATCACTGGATCATCATTATCTTCTTCTCTAACCACGTTCTACTTTGTTATCATCTTATTCATCTTTCACATTTTTTTCCATCACGACTGAACCTTCTTTTATGAGTATCACACCTGAAAAACATACAATATAACGACATTACTTAACAGTATTACACAATTACAATTAACAATATCATGCAATTACACATAACAATTTGAACAAATAACAAACAAAATATCAAAGACATTAACACATATTAAAACATAACAATATATTAATGGCAGTATCATACAAAAAAACAAGACAGTATCATACAAAAAACAAGACAGTATCACATATTAATGTATGTCAAAAGCCATAGATGTAATTCATCTGCAAATTAGATACAAAAGCTTTTAAATTCTTCTATCTACCTCTTTTAGAGTAGACAATATCATAAAAAAAAAAAAGACAGTATCAAAAAAAAAAAAAAAGACAGTATCATAAAAAAAAGTAAGACAGTGTCAAAAAAAAAAAAAACAAGACAGTATCATAAAAAAAAAAAAGATAATATCACACATTAATGCATATGAAAAGCCCTAGTTGTAATTCTTCTGTAAATTAGATACAGATTTAAATTCTTCTATCTATATCTCTTAAATATATAATAATATAACAAGATAGTACTATACTATCACACTTGGTAGAGTAAAAATAGTTAGGAAATATAAGTTGCAATTACTACATTAGATACACTACATTGCAGAAGATTGCATCACGAATATCACAATCAAAAAGTTCACAGCAAAAATAAGAATTAAGTACAAAACTGAAGAAGCTTTAGAACCTGAGCGATATTTTTCCTGGAAAACATAAAAAAGGCACCACCATTTCTCACCAGCAAAGATCTAAACTAAGTCTTAAACCTGCAAAAATGAGATTTAATTATAAGATGAGAATTAAATTGGGGCATGTATATGCAATAAAAGACAAGGAAGATCCACAATTTCCTATCAAATTTTCTGAAAACTTGGGACAAATCTCCGGATTACTACTCTTTTATGTTAAGATAAAAAAGTAAAATCCTAAAATTTTTTCTCAAGATCCTGCAACCTTTTGCAGTCAGAAACAGGTAAATCAGAGAATAAAGTCGTCAAAAACCATCTGAAATAGGCCAGTCTCGTCATGATTAATACAAAACAATACGAGATCTTCATCTGTTGCAGATTTCCATGTGATGAAATATGAATTTTTAGCCAGAAACCATGAATTTATTCACAGGAAACGAAAGAGAAGATATGAAAATCGTACCTCAAGCTCAACATAAAGCACAAGAAATCCACAGACGAAATCGACTTGAAACAGATTTTATTCGCCATAAAAATCATCAGATTCAGATCTTCAAATCGTAGATTCTAAACTCAAATCCGATTCAAGAAAACCCTAGAGAGAGTGTTGGGAAACACAGATCTTGATCTCCACGAGCAGATTCCTTGGCTGATGACGGTGTAGACAACAACAGAAAAACAACCACACAAATCACGCATAAATAAGTGGATTCCGACGAAGAGAGCGACTGAACTTCATCTCCACCGCCGATAGAACTGGCTCGGCGACGGAAGACATAGCGGTGCTACAAGAAGTAGAAAAATACGGTGACGACTGCCCACCTTGTTGGAGGTGAGATCTGATATCTGAGATGAGATGAGATGACGGTTTCTGAGAATTTGGGACGATTGCGAGCGAAGAAGAAAGATGCGCTTGATATCTCCGGGTCATAACATGAAACGGGTACAGTATATAACCCAGAAAACACAAAATGGATAATTTTCACACATAATTACACATAAACTATTTGCACAAAAGTTTTTGCGTAAAATTTTATAGTCACAAATTAATTGCATCCCTACGTGGGTTAAAAATCAACTTATATTCGATTGGAGTTTTTTTTTTTTTTTTTGATAAAAGAGCTTAGTTTGATATAGGCGTCAAACAAATTCAAGCTTATTTTTATGTTTGGTATATTTCATCGGTCGATAAAATAATCAAAATTAAAATAAATCGTGTGTAAAAACATTAAACTACAATCAATATATATTTAATTCATTAAAATTCATTAGAGGTTGAACAACGGTAAGGTCGGTCGCTAGTTACTTAATTAATAGTATTAGCTGTTTAATTCCATTAGGTATCGAAATGAATAATAATAAGTTACCTGGATATTTTCTTTTGGTAATTATTCGATAGCAACATTAAGAGCACCACTGAGTATTCTTTGAAATTATCAAATAAACAACCATGGAATATTATTTAACTATTACAACTACATAGATTTTCTAGCTATAACGATTGCTTCCAAATGTCACAAAGATTTTGTTATTGCCATTAATTAAGTAATGAGAATTGCAACTTCCCATTTTTTATTTGACTTCCCTCCAACAAAAAAGTGTTATCAAATGAAGTCGCGGTAAAGAAAAACAAAGTATTAAAAAAAAAGTTCGAATACATTTACTAATACAATTTTTTTTTTTTATTCTTCCATCAAAATATAACTAACCTAATATACTTTTTATTTTTATATGTATATATTTTTATGAAATCTAATATACTTTTTTTAAATAACAGCTTCTAAATATAAATATACAGGTTATAAACTTATACTAGAGCAATATCTATAGCTTATTAAGCCATATGTGCTAGCTAGATATCCACAATGATATTTAATTATAGGCCTTTTTCTCCTTTTTTTTTAAAGTAGATTAAATTTAATTTCTAAAAGTAATGTAAGTTGTACTCAACTAACTCATAAAAGATCCCACTCTACCTAGTGAAAATTTTACATAATACAGTCAACATTAAAACATGCAAATTTATGCCCACAACCTTGCTTTCTATGCTAAGCATGCTCTTTTAGTGAGATTTCACGAGTGTCATCACTCATCACCATGACTTTTTCTCATTTTGTACCGCTGATTCCAACTCATCTAGTACATTTACTTTAAAAAAAAATAGAAATAAAAATTAATGAAACAACTATTTCTACTCGGAAGTATATAAATTTTTAAAGTCACTCTTGTGTACACTCAATTGCACTAATTGCATACCAAAATTTGAATTAAATTAGGTGTGAATTGCTTATCTTTATACAAAATTGTTTGCGAAGACAGAGTAGATGAGTTTTATTGTTGCAAAAAAATTGCATTTTAAATATATATTTTAATGATTTCATTGCTGTAAATGAAATTAGTTTTGCTTGGTCTCATAAGTCAAAACCTGTCATAGGAAATGGTATAACAAAATTACCAAATCCAGTGTATATAGATCATCCCATAATAACAAGTCCAAAAATCTTCACTATCCACTCAATACTCACTTTCTCTCTCTCTCTCTCTCTCTTAAATTATCCTCTGTAAAACTTTTTCGTCTTCACATTTCCACCCTGGCCGTCCCCGTCCTTTTAACGCGTTCACGCGTCTTCTCCTTGTGGCCTCCCACTATATATCCCCCTTAGTATTCCTTCTACTCTCAGCAGGTGCATTTAATTTTCCATCTGCATCTGTCTTGCCTTTCTCATTTCCCAATTTCTTAAATCTTCCACAGAGGAGATATTCATCTCATTTTAAATAATCAATAATGCCTTCAATGGACGAGAAAGAATTGTTTCTCCCCTCCACGCCGGGGAAGTTCAAGGATAAATCTCACAAAATGCACCGCCAATTCCACCGCTGTTTCGCCTCCACCAGTACTATGTTCCTCTGGGCCCTATTTTTGGTAGCGTTGACTGCCGCCTATCTTAGTTTCCAGTCCTTCGTTGATTCCGGTAGCAAGTATTTCAACACCGCCTGGGGCGGCATCCATTGGGAAAAACAAGTCCGCGCCTCCGCCCAGATCCACCGCAATAACGGATTTTCCGTTTTAGTCACCGGCGCTGCCGGTTTTGTCGGGTCCCACGTATCTCTCGCTCTCAAAAAACGCGGAGACGGCGTCGTTGGATTGGACAATTTCAACAGCTACTACGATCCTTCGTTGAAAAGGGCCCGAAAAAACCTCCTCAATTCGCACGATATTTTCATCGTTGAGGGTGACGTCAACGACGCGCGCATGTTAGCTAAGCTCTTCGAAATCGGGCAACTTACGCATGTGATGCACCTGGCCGCGCAGGCCGGCGTACGATACGCTATGGAGAATCCCCAGTCTTACGTGCACAGCAATATCGCGGGCCTCGTCACGCTTCTAGAAGCCTGCAAGACCGCCGACCCGCAACCCGCAGTTGTGTGGGCTAGCTCCAGCTCAGTTTACGGGTTAAATGAGAAGGCTCCGTTTTCAGAGTCGGATCGAACCGACCGACCCGCTTCGCTATACGCCGCAACGAAGAAGGCCGGAGAGGAAATTACGCACACATATAACCACATTTACGGGTTATCAATAACCGGGTTGAGGTTTTTTACCGTATACGGGCCCTGGGGCAGACCCGACATGGCTTATTTCTCATTCACCCGGAATATTCTACAAGGTAAGCCGATTACGATTTTCCGGGGCAAGAACCGGGTCGAATTGGCCCGAGACTTCACCTACATTGATGATATCGTGAAGGGTTGCGTGGCATCATTGGATACTGCGAAGAAGAGTACGGGTTCGGGTGGGAAAAAGCGGGCCCCGGCTCAGTTCCGGATCTTCAATTTGGGTAATACTTCTCCGGTAACGGTACCAATGATGGTGGGGATTTTGGAGAAGCATTTGAAAGTGAAGGCGAAGAAACACTCTGTGGAGATGCCTGGAAACGGCGACGTTCCATTCACACATGCGAATATCAGCTCGGCCCAAAGGGAATTAGGTTATAAACCCACAACCGATTTGCAAACCGGGCTGAGGAAGTTTGTTAAATGGTACTTATCGTATTACGGCTATAATCTCGCCGGCAAATCTGTAAAGTAATTTATTATTGTATTTTTTAGTTTTTTTTTTTTTTTTAATTTCAAGCAAAAAGGGAAAAGAAAAAAGTTGAATATATTCTTTTCTTGAGGGTAAGGGGGGAGAAGAAGATTTGTCTCCTTAACTTCATTTTAGTGTTTTATTTTTTTCCTTTCTGTAAAGAATCATAAGGTTATATGAAGTTTGACATTTTTGTCCCCCAATACATTTTATTGTTAGCCCACTAAATCTCTACTATTATTGTTACCAGTGATTAAACTGGAAAAGTATTACTCTTGGTTTGTTGTGATTTGGATATATATTTAAACTGCATTTTTTTTTTTTACTTCTCTGAGAATTGTGATTTGCCAAAAGTGAATAAGTAATTAAGATAATTGTGATTTTTTTTTGTTAGTCCTGATTTATACTTTTATAGCCTATTTTATCATATACCTTAAAAGTTCAAATACAGTGATTATTATTGAAAATTAACTACTACACTTATAAGAGGTGATGAACTTGAACGAAGTAAACAGCAATTTCTTCCCTTTAATGTGACAATTGGTATTATATATTCAAGTATAATATTTTTTTAATCTCAACAACTTTACAAACTGCTTTCAAAATCATTTTTTTTAAAGTTGTCCTCTCACGACTTTTACTTTTGAGAAGTATTTTTTAAGCTGTTTATACCTTATATTTTGTTCAGTAACTTATTTCCTTTCTACATTTTCTATTTTACATACATTTATCTTTTCTAATTAGATACTAATTTAGATTATAGATTTTAGATTAGGTGAAAATAGAGAGAGGGCTAAGGAAGGGTATCCTAGTAAATTGAATAGTGGCTCATCTCATTGAATGATAGTGGTACAAGACTACAAGATGGACAGCTAAGGAGTTTTGGGTCATAATTGCATAGCGACTGCTGTGAGCAACGAGGCGCGTGAATTTCGGCTAAAAGGACTGTGTGTGGCCCCCACTACACGTGAACTCTAAACTTCCGCCGTTGGATTGGCCCCAATATCGTCGGTTCGGAGACACTTGTTTCTTGGCGTTTTCCTACCGACACTTTGATTCAACTAATACGTGGGCTTAATTTTTTCTTTCATTTTGGGCCTGGGCCCACTCCTTTTTTTAATGCCAATTCACCAGTTTATTCGTATTCTTATTATTTTTCACATTAAAAGTCCTTTTTTTTAATGAATATTAGATTAGGACGTGATCCATGTTTTCAAACTTCTTCTTCTTGTATTTTATGGATTTTTCTTCCTGATAATTTTTTTTAACTATTCTTGTTTGAAATATTAGATCACAGTTTCAAAATATATTTTTATTATACAAGTAGTGATTATAATGTTAATACATTACTTACATCATGCAAAGTTTTCATCAATCACCTCAATTATATATTCCAATCTTTTTTTTTTTTTTTGCAAGGATAGATAGATTAATCATAAACTCGTTACATGTTGATAAAATTGAACTTCCATCATTAAAAAAAAACAATTGAAATCAAATTCATACTTTTAATATACAAAACTAATCAATCAAATCAATGCAGTATAAGTAAAAGAGTTTTGGATTAGTGGGAAGCGTCACTTTCAATAATAATAAGCCCAAGAACAAATCATAGGCGTGATTCCAGAAGAAACGCTTATCAATGATAAAATTGCAGACGTCGTTTTGTTTGATGGGTCGTTAACTTAGTGGCACACATTTAATTATTATTATTATTATTATAATTATTATAATTATAAAGATTGCGAATATGTGCTTGACAAATGCAACGCACTGTATCCACCGACACTTGGTGGGGTCCTTTCGGATGATCAACGACCGACGATCTTGCCTAAATAAGTCGCAGGGGAATGAATTATTTTCATGTGCACTTCAAATATTTATATCTATTAATAAATTAATTATCAATAAAATAATTAGTAGTGCTAAATTAATTAATTAATTCTCAGACAAATATTTATTACCCTTCATTCAAGCTATTATTACTCATTTCTTTTTACTCCGAATGAAGTATAAATGCCAATGCATTATTACGTTCGACCGTACTGTTAACATAAATTACATTTGTAATTTGATGCGTAGTAAATATAATCTTATTTTTTTTATTAAATCATTAACTATTTTGCATAACCAAAATAACTCGCACTTCATTTCCAACTAACTATATACATACACATATAATGATTATTTTGATTTGGAGAGCATGATAGCAAAGTTAATTATATTTGTCCCTCCGGAGACCTCCGATAAAATTGAAACTAAACAAAAAAGATTAATATAGTCCCTATGCAAGAATGATACGCCTAAATCAAAAAATGATAAAGTTATGATTATATTTTAGTATACCAATAATTTAGCCCGGATCTCCGATAAACCAGTTCAAAAGCATTAGATCTAACATTCAGAATTTAATTGCGAAAAACTTTTGTAAATTTGAGTTGATTCATTTCAAAATTACTAAATAGAAACTCTTTACCAGCAAAATAATGACACTTTCATATATTGAATTGTGATAATTGAAAAAAAGAAAGATTTATTGAAATTTTAGTTCAAATGAGACCAACTCAAACTCAAAGTATTGGATTGGGTTCAAATAGTTTTATGAATTCGGGTTCCCATTAGTCGAATTGGGTGGTCTATATGTGAATTAAATAAAACCTTTTTCAAGGACCCAAATTTTAAGTTAATAGTCGATTTTGTATCCTATTGCTACCTCCGTTCAGCTTTGACTGTCACAAATATGTTTCAAAATTACGGTAATTTTTAATTTTCATTTTTTTCTCCCCGATTTTATAGGAATGTTTATCGATGGATGATGATGGAATTTGAAACATAGAAAATATAAAAACACTAAAAATATATGTTACAAAAATGAAAAGAAAAAAAAAGATGTATATAAGTGATTAAACAAACAACTAGCCCATGGATTGAAAGGAGTCTACAGCACATCAAAGTATTGGATTGGGCTCAATCGAAGTCCAGTCGTCTAAATCCAATAAGGATGCCCAATCTATCTAATTTAAAATGGGTCCGACTATTTACACCTCCATTTGCGTTGAGAACACTCCCCCTCTGGACGCACCCCCCAAACCCTACTTTCTCCCCCAAATCCTCCATCTTCTTCCTCCTTCATTTCTTCCTCCTCCATCAGTTCTTCTTTCATCTTCTCCCCCACCCGTCGTCGGCGACGCCACCCCCTCCCTCCCTCGCCAAACCCGTCGCCCCCCGCCTGTAAAAAAAAAAAAAAAAAAAAAAAAAAGAACAGATCGCGGCTGCGCGCGGCAGTCCCCTCCCTCGCCGAGCCAGCCCCCTCCCTCCCCCCTCCTTCTCCCATCTCGATTTGTAAAAAAAAAAAAATTACAGTAATCGGCCGCCCCCGCCCCCGCTCCCGTCCATCGGCCAAATCCAGGTTTGTTATTTTTTTTTCCTTCTTTTTCTTACCTTTCGACCACTTTAGGTCGATCCAAATACACTCCGTCGACAACAGGGTGTCGACGAGTGTATTTTTGGTCGACCTAAAGTTGTCGACGAGTTTTTAAATTTTTTTTTTTTCCGATCAACAAATGTCGAGCATATATAATCTTGTCGATAAACCAGTGTCGACGGGAGTGAATATGGTCGACACTGGTTTGTCGAAATCTTAAAAAAAAAGTTGAAATTTTTTAAGTTGAATTTTTTTTGTTTGGGGAGAAAATTTGGTGTTTGGTGTTTGGTGGTGGCGACGGCGGCGGCGGAGGATGGATAAAACTTAGGTTTAAAGGTGGGGGGTGCATTTAGTAGTTTAATATAACTTAAAGGGTATTTTTGGTTTTTTACTTCATTATTTTATTATTAAATTCATAGGGGGAGTGTTCTCAACGCAAATGGAGGTGTAAATAGTCGGACCCATTTAAAATTTGCCATATCGCTTCGACACAAGAAAAGTTACTCCACTTTGATGTAATTGTAATAATCCACCCTTAATTACTACTAGTGCAAAACCCACGTATTAGCGGGATACTAAAAAAAAAAAATTGATAAAAAGAAAAATTAAAAAATCATTTAAAAAATGAAAATTGATACTATAAATTAAATTATAATTATTTAAGAAATTTAAACGATGAAGAAGTTAAGAGGAGAGAGAAAACTAAAATAAACCGTTTAATAAAAAAATGCAGAAATTTAAGAAAAATAGTAAATTGAAAAGGAGAGATTAGGGAGAGCCACGTAGGAAAGAATTACTAATTCTGAATTTTTTTAGATGACGTGGCTTTCTCAAAACTCTTGATTTCATAATCTCTTTATTTATGTAATTTTGATTTATTTTTTTAAATATTTTTCTCTTTCCTCCCCATTTTCCTCAATTTTCTCTCTCCTCTAACTTCTCTCTTTTACATTTTTTTAAAACTTTTAAATTTCTGTTTAAATTATTCTTTTTTATAATCTCGCGTAATTATTTACGCGAGTCTCATACTAGTAAGGGTAGATTTCTAAATCTTCCTCTCTCCTACGTGCTTCTCGCTTTTCTTTCTTTCTAACTTTCTAATTTTCTTAAAATTTACATTTATTTTTCTTTTACAGTTTTCTTCATTTTTCTCTCTCCCCTTTTCTCGATCTTTTCTAATTTTACAGTTTTATTAATTATTTTCTTTTACCATTTTCTTCAATTAATCTAATTTTTCTTATTTTTTTAAAACTTACCATTATTTTCTTTTTCATTTTTTTCAATTTTTCTTTCTCTCTCATCTCACCCCTTTTTTTTCCGTTTTCTCAATTTTTTTTTTACATTTTTCTTTAAATAAAATTCGTTCTCTTCCTTTTTCTCTTATCTCAATTATTTTATTTTATAGTTTTTTTTACAAATTTTATTTCTTTCTCATTTTTTTCTCTCATTTTTTTATTTTAATATGAATTGAATTGGATTAGGATTAAAAACAGTTGATCTTTTCTCTTCTCTCCTCTCTCGTCTCTCTTTCCTTTTTTTCAATTTTCTCAATTATTTTCTCTTAGGGCATGATTGGTATGACTGAATGAATGTCTGAATGGAATGAAAGTCTGAATGGTCATTCTCATGATTGGTATTGACAAGGAATGGAAAAATCATTCCTTCATTCTCATGATTGGTATAATAAAATGAATGCAAAATAATGTAAAAAGTTTATCTTAAATGACTAAAATACCCTTATACATATTTTATAGAAACATATTAAATTGGTTAATATGCTATTATTTTAATAATAAAACTAAATATAAATAATCGTTCATTTAAAAAAAAATGATATACATTTTTACCCATTATTATAATATATATATATATATATATATGAATCAGAGATTTCTTATGTATATATATATAGAACAATACACTACTTGACTAGTTCTTCTCTTCTGCGTTTTTTCTCAGCGTTCTTCTCTTCTGCGTTTTGTTTTTTTCTCAGCGGTCTTCTCTTCTTGCGTTTTTTTCTCAGCGTTCTTCTCTTCTGCGTTTTTTTCTTAGCGGTTCTTCTCTTCTGCGTTTTTTTCTCTGTGTTTTTTTCTTAGCGTTCGCGTTTTTTCTCTTTTGCGTTCTTTCTCAGCATCTTTATGAATTAGGTTAATGAATATCGTATTTAATCGTGGATTAAGGTTGGATAAGAGGGTTAATGAAAATCTTTTTAATTGTTGATAAGGATAATTTTGTAAAATATTTTTTTAATGATTTTTTTTTTTTTAGAAAATAAAAATAATTTGATTTCACGTAGAATGGAATGGGTAAAGATAGGGGGATGGAGAGGAATCAGAATTCTTTATTTTTTGGGAATCACCATTCCACGAGGAATCACAATTACGTGTAAAAAAACATACAAATCATGAGATTAGGAATAAGTCCATGAATGCTCATTCCATTCAAGCCCATTACCCCATACCAATCATGCCCTTACAGTTTTTTTTTCCCTTACTTTCTTCATTTGCCTTCCTTCTTTCTATGAAGGTTGTTTTGCTTTAACATTTCATTTCTTCTATTGAGATAAGTGTTTGAGAAATTATTATATGGGTTAGCATTCTCAAGTCTCCATTTATTTTGGTTCTTTATTTTCATGATTAGTTCTTTTAATTTTTTCAAATTTAACCGCAGAATATAATTTTTTTTTCATCAGGTAAGGGGAGATATCTTCTACGTGGCTTCTCGTTTTTTTTTTTTCTAACTTTCTAATTTTCTTAAAATTTACATTTTTTTTCTTTTACAGTTTTCTTCAGTTTTTCTCTCTCCCCTTTTCTCGGTCTTTTCTAATTTTACAGTTTTCTTAATTATTTTCTTTTACCATTTTCTTCAATTAATCTAATTTTTCTTATTTTTTTAAAACTTACCATTTTTTTCTTTTTCATTTTTTTTCAATTTTTCTCTCTCTCATCTCAACCCCTTTTTTTCCGTTTTCTCAATTTTTTTTTTTTACATTTTTCTTTAAATAAAATTGCTTTACATTTCATTTCTTCTATTGTGATAAGTGTTTGAGAAATTATTATATGGGTTAGCATTCTCAAGTCTCCATTTATTTTGGTTCTTTTTTTTCATGATTAGTTCTTTTAATTTTTTCAAATTTAACCGCAGAATATAATTTTTTTTTCATCAGGTAAGGGGAGATATGTGTGAAGATATATAATATATAAGTGAGTACATGTTTTAGTAATTCCCTATCCCTTTGTTCTATTCTACATTGGAACTTAAAAGAGAGTCAACTTTCAAGGCAAGAACTAATATATTAAAAAAAATGCAATATTTGTATTTACTATATTTACTAATTGAAACAGATTGCCTTTTGTTGTACCTGTGGACAATGGATGTGCAACATTCAGCCTTCACATGATTCGCCGGTTTGAGCCTCTCACGGCGTATGCATTTCTATGGTTATGGTCAGTGAAAAATCTCCCTCTTTTCAATTTCTTTTTTATCAGTTATTTCTTCCTCTTCGTTCTCTGCTATTTTTCTCAAAACTTTGCGATTAGTTTAGGTTACGTTTTAATTGTTTTTTTAAGATGTCAGATTCCTTGATTGCATCTTCTCATCGAGTTTTTTTAAAAAAATATTAAGGTAATTTTATGTTTTTGTATTCTCTAATTTTTTTATAATTTTTTTAGACCATGTAATTGTTTTTTCCTCAATCATTCTTAATAGACATGACGTCAAATTGCAAAAAAGAAGAGGATGTGAATAAGAGTTCAATTAGAGAGTTTATTAGATAATTTAATTTTTTTGCGTTCTCTAATTTTTTTTAGATGTGTAATTTTTTTGTAATCTTTGAATTATATATAATTTTGTTAAAAAGAAAATTACTTCTTTCTTTCCTCGTCTGTTCCTTCATAAGAAATATAGGTGATAAGAAATATAGAGAATCAATGAAGAGTTTCAATTCCTTATTAATTCTCCAATGTATTCTTTTTTGATATTTTGAAGCTCTAATTAATTTCCTTATTAATTCTCCAACGTATTCTTCTTTGGTGTTTTGAAGCTCTAACTAATTTGTATTCATTTTCTTTAGGTAATCTCTAATTAATCTTTCATTGCTTTTACTAGAATTCTTTTTTAATATTTTTCTATTTAATTTAGATTAAATTTTCTTTGCAAATCTTACTCTAAAGGAATATTCTAGATGAGATATATAAAAATTGAATGATTCTTAAACTATTATTGTTTCTCTCTCTTTTTTTTTTTTTGGTTATTTATAATTTTCTTCAATATTCTACTTTTTTTTTTTAAATTTTTTAAAATTTCCTTAAATATTTCTCCATCTTTTCAACTTTTTTTTTTCTCGGTTCTTTTTTCTTTTTACAGTTTTCTTCCTCTCCATTCTCTGCTATTGTTCTCTAAACTTTGCCATTAGTTTAGTTTACTTTTTAATTGTTTTTCTTTTAATGCATCTATTGTTTTCCATGTCGGATTTCTTAATTACATCTTCTCACTTGCTCAAGTTCTTTTTTAAGAAAATATTAAGGTATTGTTCTCTAATTTTTAGACGGTGTAATTTTTGTATTCTTTGAATTATGTATATTTTTGTGTTAAAAAGAAATTTACTTATTTCTTTCGTTAAAAGAGTTCCAGAAGCTCTAATTAATTTATATTCATTTCTCATATCAATTTTATTATATCATTTTCTTTTTCATAAAACAATTTCTTTCTTCAAGGTAATCTGATTTTTTTTTTTACAGTTTTCTTCAATATTCTTAAAAAATTTAATTCCTTAAAATATTTTACGGAACACGGTAAACAGAAGAATTATTTTGAGATTCAGTGATGAAAAGGTGATCATTTAAAAAATATTCTGACTAATTCATTGTATTCTACTTTCAATGTTACAAAAATAATTTTGTATAGTCAATAATATTTCATCACTCCATGTTAATTCTCTTAATTTATATTTCATTTTTTTATTCTCCATTACATGTGATGTTAATTTTGCATTTTGAAAATTAATCTTTGTCCTTATTATTCTACAAACTTCAAAAGACTACAAATTTCTTATGTTTACTTTTTATAATTTTATAAGCATTTTAAAATACAAGTTACTGGTACGAAAACATTATTAGACAAGGACTCACATACCGTTGATATAATTTTGGCGCTCTCATATTATCTATAAAACACCTCTACAAACTAACATAGCAAGAGTGCATTTTAATTATCATCAAATATATTTTAAAATAATAAATTATAATTTTTTTATTAAATAATAATATTTTTTTTTTCAATCCCGCTAAATTCGCGGGTCTTACACTAGTAATAATAATAATTTTTAAAATTTATGAATAATAAAGAAAAAAAATATAACTCAGAACATGTCTACTGGGACATAGCAAAGACCGATTATCTAAAATTAGAATGATATCTAAACTTTATAAATTTTAAAACATAATCTACCCTTAATCTAAGTTATCAAACCACCAATAAAAATGACATATAGTTAATCTAGATTTAATCGAAACTATCAAACATGCACCTAGAGTATTATGAGCCAAAGTCTCATGTACACTCAAATACACCGTGTACTTGAGTTGACTTTGATTGGTCAACGGTTGAAAAAAATTATTATCATTTATAAAAAGTAATTTAATATTCTCTTTTATAAAAAGATATTTAGAGTTTGTTACCAATCTTACTTTCCTTGATTTTACAATATGCTTACTTCAAATAGAAATAAAATAGAACCTATCATTTCTCATTATTAATCACCTAACTCCCTCTCGTTTGATCTGATTTTTTTCAAATAATTTGTTCACCTTCGTGCTCTTTTAACTTCCTCTTGATTACAAATAATCTGTTCACCTTCACGCTCTTTTTACTCCCTCTTGATCCTCATCTAAAAAAAAAAAAAAAAAGTTCCACCTGGTTTGCCATTAGATCCATCCAAGTAATCAAGTTGACAAATTCACGTTAAAATGGTTGTGTACCTACACATATTTTGCTTTACCAAAGATCCAAAAAAAATAAAAAATTTAAATCAAATCATTTATCCGAACTATAACTATAAATAAAAGTCTAAATTACTACTCCATAAAACATGACTTCACCAAATCACGTTTACATATGGATCATATGGTGTGATCGTGTGAGCTCGATTTAGTCACGAGACTTATGTATAAACAAAGTTTTATGTAAATCAATTTTAATACAGTATATTATTGGAGTACTATGTATTGTGTTTATCTTTAAATACAATTAATTATTCAATAAATTGTTGCTAATTTGCTATTTACGGTTAACTATAAAAGTGAGTAAAATTATTTCTCATAAAACCAATTCATGTTTATATGTACTTTGCCAATTTTTAATTTTCTTCTATATGCTGTGTCAAAAAAAAAAAAAAAAAAAACTTCTATATGTAAGTAAATCCATTTAAATTATTTATTTTTTCTGGAAACAGAAATTAAATACTGGTATTTCTATTTCTGTTCCCCCACTCAATTGAAGAGAAAAGGGAAAAGAAAATGAGTAGAGCCATATGCAAATCGATTTTATTATCATCCTCACTCACTTCAACTCACCTCCGACTCGCTCCGCTTCGAACCGCCGCTTCAAGGGCTTCTCGAATGGCGCCTGACGCTTCCTCTTCTTCCCCTTCCCCTTCATCCGCCATTGATTTTCTCTCGCTGTGCCACCGTCTCAAGGTAACTGTTCTTGTTTGACGGCTTGAATGTATGCGTTATTGCGTATCTAATGCTATGTAATGGACGCCTCAAATTGGATGTCTGGCGTGAAATTTTTCTGCTTCTGTTTTCTTGTATAATTTCTGGTTTGTAGAATTCGTTTATTTTGCGTTTATTGGTCCTTGGGTTCAATTTTCAGTGACTCTTTAACTTCAGTTCTAGAACTATGCAAATTACTTTAATGTTTCTTGGATTTAAGTTTCAGTGGGTCTTGACATTGCGATAAAGGTTGTAGATAAGGGCCGATTTTGGTTAGCATTTCCTCATGTTGATATTCCATATCCTTAGGTTATGTTGAAAAGATGTAGGGTAAATTGCAATAGAGCATAAAACTATAAAAGTTTAAAAAACCATTTGTGCATAAACATGCAAATTTCATGTAGGATTTTAATTTATACTCAACAGAGAAACAATTAAACAAATGATGTTTTGTGCTGCCTTTCACATTTGTGCTTCAGTGTAAATAGAATAGAGAAGAACGTAAAACGATTATTTGCTTGTGGTAGTTATTTGGATAAAAATGAGTAATATACACCAATAGAAATGCACAGAAAGTAGAGAAGAGTTGCTCTGATTTTGACAGTAATTAATTTGAGGCTACTGTCAACCCTTTTCCATTTGAGGGCGTCCATTTATTCCACTGCTATGCTGCTGATGCATCATTTTATTGCCTAAATGTATTTGCTTTGGATCCACTCTGTCGTAAAGTATTTTTTGCATATGAAGCATGCATAAACGTGTAAATGTGTAACTAGCAGTTTGCAGTTATTGAATGCTTATTTGTTGTCTTTCCATTTTGATCTTGTATGTCTGCAGATTTACCAGTATTCTCGTTTGGAAACTATTGATGAATAACATTTATTAATATTTGAATGTGAGTTTATCTCCCTCACTTAGTTTTGTTATTTTTGCTTTGCAATCTTACTAGACTACTAAGCGAGCTGGATGGATACGAAAAGATGTTAAGGAACCAGAATCAATAGCTGATCACATGTATCGGATGGGATTGATGGCACTTATAGCTTCTGATATACCTGGTGTCAACCGTGAAAAGTGAGGTTATCTAGAACCATAATTTCATTTCGTATATTATTTTATCATATTTGTTGTGTTTGAAATTTATATACCTATTCCATTATGAATTCCAGGTGCATGAAAATGGCGATTGTACACGACATTGCTGAAGGTGAGGATTACTTACAATTACTATGTTCTCCAGATGCACATGTTATCCTGTACTATTTGCCTTGCAGCTCTTTTTTTACGTTGTTGACACCTAATGGTTTCTCTGTATAGCCATAGTTGGTGATATCACTCCTTCTGATGGGATTCCAAAGGAGGAAAAGAGCCGGCGTGAGCAAGAAGCATTAAAGAAAATGTGTGAACTACTTGGTGGAGGGGAACGAGGTACTTTAGAATTAGGTGCTCTATTGCTCTTTAAGTGAAGTAATTTGTACGATGCTATATACCACACGTTTTACCAATTTGCTGGCTATAAAACATTTGTTACAGCTAAGGAGATTAATGATTTGTGGATGGAGATGAAGAGAATTCTTCAATGGAAGCTAAGGTTGTCAAGGATTTCGATAAGGTAATGTGTGTAGAGTTCTCTAAAGTTTACTTTATAAATCTTGTCATCAATCATGTGAGACTTGAATTTCCAAGATTGGTGGTGAATCATGTTTGCATCTGTTACTTAAGATGAGAAAGGGCTCATGAGGTTTATATTCTGGTTATAAAAAACAAAAGGTAAAATTATAGGACTAGGGTATTTGCATTTGTTTGTTTTTCAATAACTGCAGTTATTTGGAATGTACCCTTCTTCGACTATTAGTCACTCTATAGATGGTTAATTCAAGGGTACTAAGATTACTGCAGTTATTGAGTAATCTATTATTTTTAACTTGATAAGTGCTTGTGATAGTAACAGTTATTGAGTAATCTATTATTTTAACTTGATAAGTGCTTGTGATAATCTAGTTACGTTTATATTTTTCGGGTTATGAAATATTTGAACTTGTTTTCAGGTTGAGATGATACTTCAAGCCCTAGAATATGAAAAGGGTAATTCAACTCGGTCCATATACTTTCCAGTATCTTTCTGATATTAGGGTAAATTAAACTTAAATTGCATTTTTTTGTCGTTGCAGAGCAGGGGAAAGATTTGGAAGAGTTTTTCGTGTCAACTGCAGGTTATATCTATTACCCATTATATTTTAAAAAAAAATCAATTTTGCAGTAAACTCCCACTTTGCATAATTTCACCAATTTATGGACTATGGTTTCCAAATATACATTTACCCGTACTTCCAGTTCGTCTATATGAATCCAAGTTATAATAAAATATTTGGGATTTATTAAATAAGTGATGTTTGTACAGGGAAGTTCCAAACTGATGTGGGCAAAGCTTGGGCTTTGGAAGTGGCATCAAGGAGAAAAAAAGAGTGATTTTTGTTGCTTTATTACATACCAACCTCGTTGGTTTCGAAAAAAATAAATAATACTCCTATTTCTGGAGGCTGCCTCGTACTAGCTAAGAGCTTAGCTAAGGTAGGTGCACCCCCCGTTTCATATTAAAAAAAAAAGTCTGATGAGATTATATGTGCATTTATTTTCAATTCAAATTTAAAATATATTGTTGAAGAGATAACTAATTTTTCAATGCTAAAGTCAAAATTGTATATGTTAAATGCAACTCTTTTATTTATTCTTGTCTCTCATATGCATTTCCAAGTATTTTGTTACCTCATTCGATCAAATATATTATTTTTTAAGAGTGCAAGTTTAATCAAGAGTTTTAATTAAAGATATCATATTGGAGTATTAGTATACATATGTATTTTTTAATTCCCGCAATAGATACATTCCTTTAAATCGCAGAATTTATTGTAACTTGTTTATATCATTTGAGTCCATCATAAATCAAATATCATTAAAAATAGATATTCTTCAACTAATGTGATGCATGCAGAATAATTGTTGACTGTGTGTGGGAACACAAACACATAATATGGACTAAACTAGTGTGCATGAAAGCAGGCAGACAGCCAATTATCATACTGTAATAGTATTACTTTTACGTTAACAGAATCTGTGCGTACTGGGTATTTCAAATCATTCTCTTCCAACACATGTTTGAAGGACAATTTGGACGCTTCTTCTATACATGCGCGCTGCTGTTTTGAATCAAGAAGATCGATTCTTCTGGCGTTTGATCGTAGGTCATTGCGATGCCCATAGCTCCGCATGATGCTCCAAGTACTCTCTGCTATTCATCTCCGTTAACCTGCATTCATTCAACATTCACCATTCAATCGAAAGAATCGATAAAAAAATCATTCTTGATTCAAAACGCATCTCACCTACTGATGGTGCGATCTTTTGCGAAACCTAATTCATTGTCCACACAGATGTCATAATCATCCGATGTTGTAAGAGCCATTTGGTCTATGGTCACAATTCTCTCAAAAACTTCAATTGTCCACTCTCATACATTACCTATACATACTACTAACTATTAGACTTGAGAAAAACATGTTTTCAACCATTTTTCACATAAGACACCATGAAAGAGTTTAGAAGATGAAAGAACTAACATCAACTAATGTCACGAACCGGTATGCAGCAGTCCTATTCGAGGCCCCGAAAATGGGGACACCTTCCAAGGCCAATGTGTGGTAATTCTCTATAAAACGGAAACATACATGATCATAAGGAGGATAACTTCTACTTTAGGAAATGACTTACTGAATAATCCGAAATAGTCTGCAGCTCCAAGAGGTTTGTCACAGAGCTCTTCGAAACGAAAGTAAGCACAGCCGTTCGCGCCCAACGGAACCTAAAACATTCAAATCAACTAATAAACATTAGACTAAAAACTGAATGCAGAAAAAAATAGCTGGTCTACCTGCAGTTTTCTGCCCATAACAACTTCAACCTCTTCTGGAAGAGCTGTTGCATGCTCCCCAATTAGAAGTCGAAATTTGTGTTCTAGTAAGGTGGACGAATGTTTTCCGACGAAGTAGAATCCTTGCTCAGCCTGGAATTCAGGCAAAACCGATCAAACGAACCAAACACAATATCTTACCCAAACAATTTTTTTCCCCAAATTTATAGAAAGTAAATGGAGATAATCCATATCCAAGACATACCGATGTCATTTTACGATAGTCCACATACGAGCCAATTTCATGAACCACACATCTTTCCTACATCATAAGCAGGTTCTAAATTATTACATGATCCTCAAATTTAACATTTTGAGCAATTGTGAGACATACCTTAAGAGTAGCAATAAATGGAAGAAACAAGTCCCTTTGTAGACCTCCTTCGTAGAGGTTATCAGGAGCTCGATTCGAAGTAGCAACAAGAATCTGTTGATTCATTACAGTCAAAGTTCAGATTATGGGGATGATGGAAATGAGATGAAGATGTTAGATTGAGTTACAGACAGCTCCATTGCTGAATAAACAATTTAGAATCAAGGCGTCGGCCACATCAGTCACCTGAAAGAGAAGAAGAATGATGAGTTGTTTCATCGATCATTAAGCAACGAAACAAACGTACCTACCATGAACTCGTCGAGACATAACAAGATAGATTCATCACACAGCTCTTTAGCAACAGCTTGTAAAGGATCTTCCACACCCTTGTGCTTCTGCATTATTCAATCAATAATATCACACCCACAATTATTTAATCAAGACCGTCGTCTATTCGTACTTGCAAACTGCACTGAACGTTTAGCATAAAGTCATGAAAGTGGATCCTCTTCTTTCTCCAGTTGCAAGGCCTATGAAGATCAATGTACAAAACAAACACACATATAATGCAACTTTGCTTCTTTATGTATAAAGATTCATCTTTGATGATACTTACAATTGATCGAAGAATAAGTCCATCAACATTGTCTTTCCAGTGCCCACCCCTCCATATAGATACAGCCCTTTCACGGCTGCTGCATACGACGTTTGAGCCATGAAACGGGACAAGAACCACCTACTCCTGAAAGCGGAAAAACTGTTTCCTTTCATGTTCCAATACTCGTGATATTAATGATGTCATCAAATACACGTGAAGGAAAAATTACCTTGCTGCCCTCTCGGAAGTGGCACATCTATTTAAATGGCAAGCTTCTGCATTTGCAACAAGATCATTATATAGCCTTTGAAGCTCCCCTACTGTACCTAGCTGCAATCTCCCAATTCAGGCATCCTTTAGATACAACAATACACTTAGGGCCCGTTTGGCTCAGCTTATAAGCTACTTAAAACAGCTTATAAGTTGTTTAAGAGCTTATAAGCTGTGTAAATGTGTTTGACAAATTTTTTTTTTAAACATCTTATAAGTTGTATAAATAAACTACTTGAAGCTTATAAGCTCCAAAATAAAAAGTAGGACAACCCCAACTTATTTTTTTAGAAACTTATAAGATATATGTAAATTACAAAAATATCCCTAATACTTTTAATTATTTACATGAATATTAATACAAAAAATAACAATTTCATTAATCCTAATTTTTTTATTTTCTCTCTCCTCATGATCTCTCTCCCCCTTTTCTCCCTTCTCTGTCGCGATGCTTCTCTCAAAACCCTAATCCCCAATCGCTTCAGAGAATCATTCCAAATTTCGAGCTAAGGCGTGAGGATTCCAAATTTTTCATATCGGTATATATTCCTTGGGTTGCTGGAATTTCTGCATCAGTTGAAGCCAGAACCTGCATGCCCTAATTTCGCCCTAGGTTTGGGTTGAGGGGTTTTCCCTCCGGCGCCGGTACCGGTGGCCGCTGCTGGTCGCGTCACCTCTGAATCGTTGTCTGTTCGCATTTGAGTCGTGATTTTGTCCTGCCTCAGAACGTTTGCTCTCAAGTTTTGGGAGTGATTTATGTTCGCAAGAGGCTGAATGTGCGCAATCCTACCCAGGCTGAACGGTATGAACGGTAGAGGTTGAATTGGTTTTTGTTTTCACTTATTGTGCACATATCCTGCTGCTTAATTTGCGTTTTAACCTGCTATTCATTTGTCAAACCTCTGTTGGTTTTTCACTTCAGTTTGTGCACTGATTATTGGCAAATTTCTGCTAATATTTAGACGTAATGCCTGCTGAAATTCTGAACTGGTTGCTGATTTTTGTTGGTATTTGCCTTAGAATTGAGATGATTTATCCTGCTATTTATTTAGGCCAATTCCACAAACAGTGATAGTAATAGCTTTTCAAAATTCTAAATTTCATCGGTTATCCCCCCGGCCAATTTAGAGTTCATTGTGCATCGATGACGAAGAAGTTTAGCGGAAAATTATAACGGATTAGCTCCTGTAATTATTTTTGGGTTTTATTCAGAAAGTAAATTGTTTTGTAATTTTTGTGTGTTTCTTGTTATAAGCAGCTCTGTATCTCACAAATTTCTTGTTATTTGAAAACATAAAAAGTCCAAGCTATGAGTTACACATTGGCTGAAAACATTTGGACAAACAATATGATAATTTACTGCAGCATAGCACTGTCTGTTCAAGTCATTATTCGATTCATTTGGACAAATTGCAAAATTTTATATAATTGAAGCAGTTGTTTCATAATAGATGACTTCATTTTGTCTACTGTTTGAAGAGTTAGGTGATAATTAATCACATGCTTGTGGGAGGGGAGAATTTCTGTCAGTTTGATATGTATTTTGGAAAGTGCTAGAATTTTCAAGAAACTTTCTACTTCTGCGTTAGAAAAATGAAAATGTATATTACGAACTGTCTGTCATGGTGTGGCTTACATACACTTCAAAAGCATATCCGTCCAGACGCATTCTACGTTTCTTTGGGAACTTACGCGATTGAATTATGGAATCTGATACGAGCAATGTTTTTTCTTTGTGTGTAGCTAATTGATACTAGAAACTTGAAAGTTTTTATTTTATCAATGAAGAGCTGGTATAAGGGAGGTGCATTTTCTGCCTTTTAACCCTGTGGATAAGAGGACGGCCTTAACCTACATTGATTCGAACGGGAGCTGGCATCGTGCTAGCAAAGGTGCCCCCGAGCAGGTATTAGTTGTTATACTGTAAAGTGATAGTTGTAAATCTGTTATTTGTAACTTTCGTATGTGAACAGATACTGGCACTGTGTAATAGCAAGGAAGATGTTCGTAAGAGAGTTCATGGTGTTATCGATAAGTTTGCTGAACGTGGGCTTCGTTCGTTAGGAGTTGCGAGACAGGAAGTTCCTGAGAGGACAAAAGAAAGTGCTGGGGGGCCATGGCAGCTTGTAGGGTTGTTACCACTGTTTGATCCACCTAGGCATGACAGTGCAGTAACAATCAGAAGAGCCTTGAACTTGGGAGTCAATGTGAAGATGATCACTGGTAAAAAAATTGGCCTTATGTTCAATTAGTCGAAAAATCTCTGACAGTGCACATTATACGCAGTGGGGTGCATCCCGGGAGGCTACGATCCCTGCTATTCTACGTATACAGCAGCTTATTTCAACAGGAAAGACGTACAAATCGCGCTAAATGTACACTCTAAAGGGTTAAGTGATGGAGCAGAATGGAAAGCCTGCAAGTGAGTAGTAGCTTTTGTGTTGTCTGATGATTTAGGTTTATGTAATGATTTTAATTGCGAATTTTTCGTGTAGTGATTCTCTGTTTCAGACATACAACTACACTGTCTCATCTGTCTTGCCAATATACAAGAAACTCATCAAAGGTGGCCTAAAGATTTGGATTTACAGGTAATTAACAGTTTCACTGTTATTAAATATGGATACTTTATGTTAGTGGGATGTTACTAATTATGAAAACTTTTGTTGCTCTTGTGGTGTTACTTTAACAGTGGAGATGCAGATGGTCAATTATACAAAAATAACTATGCTAATCTATGAGCACATGGTGTTGGAACATCTGTGGGAGCTTCTAATGTAGAATTCTAATGTAGAAAACGTAATTGGTCATCAGAACATCTACTGGATGGCAGTGCGAAGTTCAATTGCTGTGGAAATTTGCTAAGCAAAGTTGATAATCTTGAATTCGATTAATAGGTGATGGTAATTATTATTTAGTATTTGAAGAATTTTGTTTAACAAAGTTTATGTGCTTGCGCGTTGTAAAGATTTTTTTGTTGAATTTAATATATTTTTAGCACTATTTTAATCAAAGTAAATAGTTTTTGCTTTTTTTTTTAATTATTATTTTGGTTTAGATAAAATAAAAAAATCAAATTTCAATTTATATTTTAAGATTTTGTTAAGTAGTAACAAAAAAAATCCAAATTTAAAAAATTAAAAGATTAGATTTTAAATTGTTTAGTAGTATTTATTAAAAAAAACAAGAATGATAATAAATTCAAAAAAAGTTGCGTTAATAAATTTTGTTTAAAAAAAAAAAGACTATTTGCATTTTTCGAGAAAAGAAAAAATGAAAAGACTATCTAAAATTATTGCGTTAACAACAGATTTTGTTTAAAAAAAATTGCATTAACAAAAACATGGAGTAAACATGTCCTTTTTGGTAATTACAATACTAAAAATAGCTTATAATGCCAAACACATCATCATCTTATAAGATTGTATAAGAACTTATAAGTTCCATTAGCCAAACACTTTTATAACTTATAAGCTACTTAAAAATTACATCTTATAAGTTGTTTTAAGAGCTTATAAGATGTTATAGCTTATAAGCAATTTAAAATAAGTTGAGCCAAACACCCTCTTATTTGATCACTATACAATTTGCAATCTTAAAATCACCAAAAAGGACTATTCAAAAAACAATGAACTCACTTGACAAGCATCTCCATCCAATAGTTCACCAGCAGCAATCCTTCGCTCATATTCCGCGAGAGGTCCGTTTCCTTTTAGCTCTGCCATTACATCACCATAGAAAACAAACGTCAGAACGTCCTAAAAATCGACACTTACATAAAATTAAAAGCAAAAACTTAATAATAATACAACCTCCATTAGCAACTCTAGCTGTATTTGCTGAAAAGGCACGGGATGTTACATACGATGGATGTGTATATCGACAAATGTCTACGTTTCTTGATAAGCTGTATACACACCACCTATTCATATTGAGCCAAAAATTGTTTCTTATCGAAGATCCATCATAAGCAAAGCTTCCTCTGTGGTAAAGAGATGGCCTTAATTGCCTTATAACATGAATAACTCTTCTCATTTTTGATCAACAACTCAAAACTTCTTCAATTAGACAATGTTGGAAGGAATCTGCATTAGATTGAGAACACAAAAATGGTGAATATGATGTAATATTATTGCCAGTAATTCCAAACAGACTTTTAACTGTTCCATTAATCAAGAACCAATCTTTATTGTAATACCATATATATATATAAGAATCAATCTTATTGCAATACAATATCCCCAAGACCCAATTGATATATATTAAAAGCACTGTTTTGAACAGAGAATCACAAAATTCAGAATTAAATTCAAAGTGTGGTTTGACAAATTAAAGATAAAGATGAAGACAGAAAGAGTAAAAGCAAACCTGATTTAATGCACAGAATTGAGTATGGATTATTCATACATGCGCCGGATAGTCGCATGCATGATAAACGTATAGTTAGAGACACTGTGTGTGTAAGTAATTTTCTTGAAAGAATGAACAAAATGGAGAGATTGTATAATCCTATATCTCAGGAACAAAAAGGGATTTGAAAGAGTGAGTATGGGAATGGGAGGTGGCTTGTGGGCCATGTTTTTCCATTGCATTTTTATTTTATTTTTTTATATTTAAAATTCAAAGTGGTTGAGTATGAGATTGTGATTTGTGAGTGTATATTCAATAACTTGATCAAATTGTTTTATCTGGATTGAAGTCACCTTTCATGGCATACAAAGATTCCTCTAGCAATAAATTAAATAATCTGAGTATTGACTATTGAATTGAACATTTTTAGTATTACCTTCCTTCCTAACATTTACTTTTTTTTTTTTTTGAATTACATTAAATGCCCATCCATTTTCCCCTCCCCATAACTCGAACCCAGGATCTGAGGCCTAGATAGTGGTGTTCTAACACTTGAGCTGTCTGTCTCCTTCCTAACATTTACTGTTTACACAAAGTTTAATGTAAAAGTTACTTATTAATATTAAAGTGATACAATTATTTGTTTGGAAGGGTAGTATAATCTTTTTTATTTTATTGGAGAGATCAATGAAAAAAGTTTGTTTGGTTAGTGCGAAAAGGGATAATGTGTAATTTGAAAATGTTTGAAAAATCATTAAAAAAATAAAATAGAGAAAGTGATTGTTTATAAGTAAGTTAACTTTTAAGGTGTATGCACACTTTTGATGGACGATCAAATAAGAGAAGTAAACATTGTTTTTGTTGGACAATTTCCTTTTTTTAAAAATTTTTTTTATAATTGAAGTTATACAATATGAATTTTTTTTAGAGGCATACATAATAAATAAAACTTAATTTGAAAAAAAAAATCTTGATTTCTTTTTTTTATTACTATGATGTATATTATTTCTAATTTTCAATTTTATTATCTTGTATATTACTTTCGTTTGAAAGCTTTGTTTAGTGTTTTTTTTTAAATATTAATAACTATCATTTTTTTAATTAAAGTCATATGACACAAAGAAAATAAAGTCATACATGATGATTAAAAAAAATTATAGACATAAACCATTAATTAAAAATTAATGTGATTCTTTTTCTAAATTAATGAAGATATTTTTATTTATGATGTATGCTTCTACTTTTTATATTTATCATCATATATGACTTTAATTTAGATATTAGATTTTTTGTTGGGTCTTGGATTAAGATAAAAGAATTTAAATCAAACATTTGGAAGAAAAAATAATAATTTTGAATTAGAGCATTTGTAAAATGAGTACTAAACCTAAAAATGAGATCATGATACGAGATGACGAAAATACCAACACTACTATTTCATGATATATCAATCAATATTCACTTCATCTACATAAATTGTGTCCGGTTTCCTAACAAGTCGAACCAATTAACAAAGTCGTATCGTATGTATTGTCGGTACGTGGAATAATTTTAGAGAATGTTTTAATACTCAGTTGAACGTCGCCGTCGAAGAAATGGGTCGTCGTGGGCCACTTCATGGGTTCCCAGGGAATTCCAGCCAAGGCCCATACTGTCATGGGCCCGCTCAATGAAACTTTTCCTTTTTTCTGGATTAAATTGGAATTGGAATATATTATCTACACAATTGGATTCTATTTGGGATTCCTTTCCTTGTTTTTTCTCATGCTGATGGAAGAAACTAACTAACTAGCTGCGGTTGTGCTCTTATTTGAGTTTATTTGTCAATGAAAACTTTCTTTGTTAATGATTCTGAAAACTGTTTTGCCCAAAAGAAAAGCCATAAGCAACTGAATTGATATCCATTTGGTCGAAAACAATAAGTATATTAGCATTGAGGCGAACTAGTAAAGAGGAAAAAATGGTACAACACAATTTATACTCAAAACACCTAAACAAAATTAGTGCTATATAAGCATCCGATATATATATCCAGAAAGACTTGTGTCATCGTTACACAAGTGCTTAACAAAAAGCTGAGAACCTCTTAATCTTCAATCAATTTTCACCGACGAAAAAAGGTAATGGACGAAGTAGAACGAGGAAAGAAACCCGATTGCGCCAGTAGAAAGCATGATCGCAATTGACATTATCAACGAATAGCCAAGATAGAGCGTAGCAGAAACGGGCCCACTCAAACTCTTGAGATCAAACACCAGGTAATTAATGGAGTACAAGAATACATATAAAGCAACTGAACCTGAGGCAAAGAATGCTTTCCACCACCACATCCAATCCTCAACACAGAGATGCATGTAAGTTAGGACAACGGAAACTTCCACACAAACGATCACCAACAATAAAAAAACAATAAGCAGGAACCCAAAAACGTAGTAGAATCTTCCCAGCCAGATGCTGGAGAGAATGAAGAAAAGCTCGATAAAAAGAGTCCCAAATGGAAGAGTCCCGGAACCAAGAACGAGAAGCCATGAGGGATATTTTCGTGCAGGGATTTCTCTAGGTATCTGGTTAGTTCGAACGGGGAATGTAATAGGCTCAGACCTTGTGCCTAAAAATCCTCCCAATAAAGTGAGAGGCACTGAAATACAGAACCAGAGAGAGAAGAGTATGAAATATAACGAAATGGGGATAGCCCCAGTACTCTTACTTCCCCAAAGGAGGAAATTCAAGAAAGTCAAGATTACATAAACAATCCCAGGGAAGAAGCATGCAATTGACCAAGAAACTGATCTCCACTCTTCAGATGAACCTTTAATAGTTCGCCACATACGTACACCAACATAACCAGCCATTATACCCAAGAAAAGATACAACAATATCATCCCAGTCAGCAGCCCTCCTCGAGAGGCAGGTGACATGAAACCAAGAGCAGCAAATACGATAGTGACAACTACCATTCCAGTAATCTGAACTCCGTCTGCAACCATCACACATAACAACTTTGGATAGAATGGCTCTCTGAAGACATCACCAACAACGAGCTTCCATCCGGAAAGTTCCTCATTCATCTGTGCCTGAGCTTCCTTATCTAGCTCCTCATACCTGGTTAAATCCCGTCTCACTGTTCTCAAAAATATGACAAAAACTATGCCTGCCAAGAAGAAAATTACCATCAATGAGTTAAGAATCGAGAACCAGTGAACCCGATCACCTTCCATTTTCAGATAAGCATCCCATCGAGATGGCCACATTATGTCACTTTCCACAAACTCAACCTCATAAGTGAATGACACTCTTTCTTGCTCTTTTATTATCTGAGACTTGTCAAGACTAGGTGGGCAGCTTACGGATTTCATGTTATCATAGAGGTGGAGTTTTAACATCTGATCAGTGTCGTATTTTACACTGCAGGGTTGAACCTCGAAGCCAACAATCAAGTATCCTGAAGTCTTATTATTATCAGCTTCTGAAATAAAACCCATACCTTCTTCTCCAGTACCGATTATCTCCACACCACCTCCATACTCATGAATCAATACTCTAAACTTGAGATGATTGATAATGTAATCATCTTCACTGTTTGGAGGAGTGTATCCGACTGGGTATCCAGTCCATTGGATCTTAACCCCATTTTGGTAGGTAAACCTCATTGCAGGCAAATTGTCAAGAATCATGTTCACTTGATACATATCTCGTGTTCTCTGTTTTAAAAGGTTCACCTCGATCTCATTCAATGGAGGACTTGTGCACAGGTACACAGTCTCGTTAGTATTCATCCGGAAGCGGTATGGAGAATTGTCGATTTGATCTCCCATTAGGAGTTCACCAAGATTTTCAGCACTTTTCTTGATACCCCCACTAGGTTTGCAATAAGGAAGGCTGTAATAGCTAAATGGAAGCTCTGTTTCAATGGAGGTCAAAGAATTAACTTTGGCATATATTTCATCGCCAGTTGAGTACGTGTGCATGTAGGTCCCAGGTAGATAGAAACCATTACAAGCTCCCAATGTGAAAACCACCAGCACAAATGTGGTGCATAACATCCTTCTTGAAATAAAAGGCAACGCCATTATTCAATAGAAGGAAAGCAATGAATACGTCCTTAAACCTTCTGAATCTAATCTACAAATAGATGGTGCATAAAGAATTAATTCTGCAAAAAGGGAAATTTATAATTTCAGCTGATAACTAACCACCGACAAATTTATAAGGTTCAATGCATTATGTATTCACTATCCAATGTTACTTAGCTATCAACTCTGGGTTATGCCGTATGTCTATCTTATAAAAGGACAGTACACACGAGATGTAGTATCAGCACATTACTATTTTAGATTGGCATTACTCACTTATCAATTAGGAAGTGAGATTTATGATAACTTCATGGAATCTAGACATAGAGAAATGTTGAGGGAATTAAAACTCCCTGTAATGTTAATGTAGGAAGCATTAATATTAGCATGCTTGCGATCACATTCACATGTTTATATCTCAGTCTGAAAATATCCACATGAATTGTGCTAATGATGAGAGATAAGGATATCATGGTCTATGAGTAAACTAAGTTCCAATTTTCAACAAAAAAAGAAAACCATATTAGTCAAGATTGTGCTTGATAAGAATATTCAAATTGCATGCTTTCACAAAGAACAAATGAGCTATAACTTCCCAGTAAAAATGATTTGATAAGTAGATCTCTTGAATTAAAACTATTCACCACTATCTTTTTTCCTTTTTTTTTTTTTCACCACTATCATCAAACTCACCTTTTATTTCACAATTGTACACAAAACATTACAAAGCTGCGACTAGGAATTTCTGTAGAAGACAATGATTAATTTTATCTATTATTCCATAAATGAGTCCTTGCTAATTAAGTCAGTAAATGGCTAATACATCATTTCCTATTAAAAAAAAAGTAGATGAACTAATAAAAAACGGAAATAAATGTCAGCTCATCTGCCAAATAGCCTTCATTATTAACAATTTAACACCATCACATGGTACTACGTCAAACATGAATAAAACAAAACAACGCCATAATTTATTATCTACTGTGATCCTGCACCTATCCAATCAACCTTCTAACTTATTCGCCATCAGACAGAGAAATTCCAAATCATTTGTCAAAAACATTCTCAATTATACTAATCAAGTTCATAAAATGAATGGGCAAGGAAAGGACAACACTGGCTGAAGATGAACATCTGCACAAAATTCGTAATGGACCAAAGCGAGAATCGCAGATAAATAAATTAAAAGTAAATAGGGAAGATCGAAATTCAGATCATTAAATATAATCCTTATGTAACGACATATGAATACCATCTCGTGTAAACAGCGCGTACCTGATTGAATTGAGTTCGGATCCAACTAGGCTAGGGTTTAGTGAAATGGAGTTTTTCCTGTGAAATTCGTTTGTGAATTTGCGAAGTGCGGATCTGCATTTGATGTTTTGGATTATGGATTTAGATCTCAGGCGATTTTTGTGTTTCTGTTTTAATTTGTTAGCGCGTTTTCCCAACAGAACCCAGAAGAGTGTATTTTCTATAAAAGGCTTCAAAAAACTCTTCTTCTTTTTTTCAAATATATATATATATATATATATATATATATATATATATAAAATAATAACTAAATAAAAAAAATCATACTCGCACTAAATTTCAATAAAATAACCTTTCTATTCAAGTACCATATACAGTAACATGTAAAATACTTGCTAAAATATACTAAGTTGGAAATTACGAATGTTATTTAAATTTGGTTAGTGTTACGTGCGTAAATTCATCATAATCCATTATTGTAGTGATCAGTTGGTTGAGTAGATTTACACATTTAATATATCATCTAAACTCTATTAAACAAACGAGTCCAGAATTATGTACTCTCTCCCTCTCGTGATTACTGGCACACTTTTCTTATTCGGATGTCCCAAAATTACTTGCACACCCTTAATTATGGAAATATCCAAAAAATTAATAACCTCACAACATCATTTTATTTTCAAATTTGACCCTCCTTTTTTTCATACATTTTTCACTTTACACGTCATCAAATCCACTTTACACATCATCAAATTACCTAAAATATCCCTCATTTATCTTACATCATCAACCACTAAATTCACTTTTCTTAAACAACGTGCCGGTTAAACTATGCAAATTATCCCGGGACGGAGGGAGTATTTATTACTCGTGTTTTGAAGATGAGCATCTTTATTAAAAATTTTGTTTGTTCCATTTCTTAAATAAATATAAATTAAATTCACACAACTTAAGTTTGAAAAATAATTAAGAATATTATCTGACGTTCAAATACCCGAGTACATCGCGAAAGCTTCCAAGCATGCTATCTTTTTCAAAGGTACTAATACTAGACTAGTACTGAGGGTTCAAATAAGTCACTTTCCTTTTGATACTACTGACTCCACAAATTAGTTTGCCCAGTTTTTATTTTCTACTGTAATTGATTTTTCACTTTTGTTTTTATTATATTAACAACACATGCATTTCTTTTTTCTAAAAAGTAAGTTGAGATTAAATGCAATTTACTGAAATCTAATTATTTACTACCCTTCATTTTGAGATTATTTACATGTGTGCTATGATACACAAATTAAAAAATGTGAATTAGCAAGGTGCGGATTCAAATAAAAAAAATATTTTAGATGATTAGTAAAATATAAATAAAATTTAATGAGCCGTTAAGTAAAAAGTGAACTCAAAATGAATGTTAATTTTAAAAATAAAATAAAGTTGCGAGAATGTGTCATTTTTATATTAAAAGTGGGTAAATAATTTTGGGACTAACATGAAAAATTGCAAATAATTGTGAGAAGTGGAAGCCTATTCATATGATAGAAAGAGAGAAAAAAGTGGGCTAAGCGCATGCCCCCTGCAAAAGCAAAAGCATAATACATGATATGACTATCCAACAGATTCGATGTTTTTTAATCACCTACAAAAATTCAAAAGGAAGTATTATAACTAAAGGAGACAAGCTATCAAGCAAAAAAAAATCAGAAATCATTTCAACTTATGTACAATACAAGAATAAAATTTAAATAAAGTGGCATCATATGGGGATTAGGCCTATTTGGCTTTGGCCTCTTACTACAACTACAACATGGCTACTTTTCTTTCCTTATAATAATATCTACTTTGTTTTTGGCTTCTCATTAGTTACCTAGGACCAGAAAGCTCCATGCAATGAGCATCATAGTCATCATCCATGATCCCAAACACGGTCGAGTGATCATGATCGTCGTTATGTCCGGTCAGGCGCGACTTACTATTATTGCGCGAGAAATTATGGATGTAGTTATGGGAGGCCGCCCATTTCTCGGCTACGCCATCACCTTCGAGCATCCTAACAACGTCCGACATTTTGGGCCGCTGACCTGGCAGGTATTGTGTACAAAGTAGAGACACTTGTATCATCTCATCCACCTCAATGCTATCGTAGTTCGCCCCGAGCTCTCTGTCCACCAATAGTTCAATCTTCTTTTCTCGTTGAATCGTCTTAACCTGGAATCAAACAATTGTGTAAAGATTGTGTGATGCAATAAAGGATGAGTGATCAAGTGGAAATATTTACCCATTCTAGCATGGCTCCTTTCTGGTTAACCGTTTTTCCAAACTCAAAAGCTCTCATTCCTGTTATGAGCTCGAGAAGGAGAATGCCGAATCCAAAGACATCTGTTTTGTCGGATGATTGACCAGTGGAAAGGTATTCGGGGGCAATGTGGCCAACTGTGCCACGAACAGCAGTGGTGACATGAGATTCAGCATGATCCAGCAGTTTAGCAAGCCCAAAGTCCCCAACAACGGCCTCATAGTAGTCGTCTAACAAGATATTCGCTGCCTTAACGTCTCTGTGGATTATCTTTGGATCGCATTGCTCGTGTAGATAAAGCAAACCCCTTGCTGCCCCAATCGCGATTCTCTTCCTCGTGTTCCAGTCTAAAGCCGGTTTACCTTAAGTTTAAAACACAAATGAGCAATCTTTTCAAGTTCCAAATTGATAAGAAAGGAGTTAGAACTAACTACCTCTAAGTCTGGATGCCACACTTCCATTAGACATATAAGGATATACGAGAAGCCTCTCGTTTTGGGTGGCGCAGTATCCAAAAATACGTAGCAAATGGCGGTGAACTGCTAGGCTGATCATCTCCAATTCTGTTCTAAATTGTGATACCCCTGTAGTTCCCGTTAAATCTTTTAGTCGTTTCACAGCAACCAATGTTCCGTCTTCCAATTTACCCCAGTAAACATTTCCAAAACCCCCTGAACCAAGTATGTTTTTCGAGCTGAAGTTGTCTGTTGCGCGTTGTAGCTCTTTAAATGTGAAGCTTTTAAGGTTTCCAAGTCTTATAACATCCTCTTCTTCAATATCTTTAAGTAACGAAGAAGCAATTAGCACATTAATCGACCCACATGTAATGTAATAACCGCGCTAATCTATCAATCAATTACCTGTAATGTTTAGAATGCACTGCTTCCTCTTCCTGTTTTGTCTTTGGAAGACGAAACCAAACGCTAAGATTATGAAACAGACGGATGTTAGGCTAACTGCCACTGCAACGGCTAATTTCTTCGTCTTGGCTTTTCCTTTAGATGAAAACAAAACGAGCAAATTACTCAAAGTTTACTACATGATCTTTAACTTTAACACAATGATTGAATGAAAAGCATCACAATAGATTACCAGAAGATGGATTTACAGAGAACGAAAGCGGGCTAGCCAGGATCGATTCGGAACATTTTTCACTAGAGTGGCTCCCACAAATTAGAGGATTACCCAAGATACTGCAAGAAAACATAGACTAATTAAGACAAATGAGTAGAAACAAAACAAGTACTCCTAATAAAACAAATGGATGCCTTTAATACACACATAATAAAGTTGTGCAAAATGCACAGATTAATATTTGTCTTATACTAATGTAGTATTCAAACAAACAAACAAAGAGATATTATGTGATGATAAGTATATAATGGTGCAGAGAGAAGGTAGCCATACTTAAATGTCTTGGTAGGAAACGTGGGAACAGGTCCACTGAGATTATTGTTGGACAAATCCCTGAAAATATTCAAAAAAAGACAAGAGACATCCCATAATTCACATGTGAAATCATACATTCAAGAAAATATTAAAGAGTAGTGAGATTGTACTCACAAGAAAGTAAGTTGAGGAAGATTGGCTAAAGAGGGAGGAACTGCCCCACTTAGTGAATTGTTGTTTAACCTCCTACTCATTACAAGACAACAATTGACAGTACAAGAAAAGTCAAACGGAGCAACATGTAGAGAGTATGAAGCAGTGCTGCATACATAATATTGCCAAGAATAGATTTAAAATTTAATTTAAACTCACAAGTATTGTAGATGATTCAAGAGACCCAAAGACTCAGGGATATGGGCAGATAACTTGTTATTGGAGAGATCCAGTGTCTGAAGGTTTGGAAGATAGCCTATTTCCTTTGGAATTTTCCCAGAAATATTGTTGTTCTGCAGTAATCTGCATTCAAAAATTCAAATTAAAGATGATATTATCTTAAAAATTCAAACTTGGTGACAAATTTCTTACATTTGTTTGAGATTTGTGAGGTTTGCAATCATCCATGACAAAGAGCCTGATAAACCCTGACTAGGAGCTCCTCTGCCCAGAAGATATTTCAGTAGATGTAACAGTAAAATAGAAAAAAAAATTCAATCTTTAGTACCAAAATAGATTTAAAAAACTCACAAGGCAGTAACAAGATTATCAGAATTGCAAGTTATCATAGACCAGCTACAGGGGTCGACAGAGTCTTCATCCCAGTTACTCAGAGCTCCATTAGGATCATCAAGCCCTTCTCTTACAGAAGTAAGAGCTTCAACTACACACACATAACATGAGGTTAAAAAGGGGAAATCACATTTTCTTGAAAGAAAAATTTGAACATATACCTTCAGGATTGCGAGGCTCAAAGGAAACAGAAATAGTGAAGAAAAATGGAAGAAAGAGAAGTAGAATCTGAATTAGAGACATGATCAATGAGAAAACATGGGAGCAACAAAGATGTTCATGTATATAAATCTCTCACTCTTGAACAGAACTTTTTACAACTCCTCTTTTTTGAGTATTTTTAGACCACTTTTCTTTTTATTCGACCACACCACTAAAGTCTTTTGAGTTTTGAGTGCGGGGTAAAAAGAAAAAGGAAAACGAGATACAAAAGTGCATTGTGTTGTACTAAAAAGGGTCTGCAACAGGTTTGCAGTTGTTTGTTTTACTTTTACCCTTTTTCTTTTTACCTAAAACCCTCCTTAAATCTTCTTAATCACAATCCGTTTTCAATTTTCATGGTTAGAACTTAGACCCCCAAAGCATTCTGAATCTTTATTCCTTTTTCACACCCATTAACATTTTACACCAATTCTTGTCTTTTTTATCTTTTCACATTGTAACAAAGAGAGAGAGAGAATCAGGTGGATGATAGAGAGATGTCAGTGAAGCCCGGAATTTGAGAGTGACAGCCAAAACTGGGATAATTAAATACCAAATTAATAGTAGTACAATAACATCTGCAACCTAAGCTTTGGCCACCTCAATCTATACCCCCAAAAAAACTAGTCTAAATAACCTATATACTTCATGTCTAAATAACCTAGTATAATATTAAAATGACAAAATAAAATAATTTTAAAAATGACTAAATGTGCATTAAATTGAGAAGAGAAAAGGAAAAAGAAAGAAAATGGGGATTGTTGCATTAATGTGACAAGGAAAAGGAGTGACTATTCATTCATAAGCATAGTTATAGACTTATAGGTGGTTGTGCAGTTTCTTATAAGTTCCATTTGATACTCTTCTTACTATTCAGATTAGACATGACCATTCCACTCAACTTCAACACCCTCCCTCTAATTATTACTCTCTCCTGTCGTTTTATGTTTCTTCTTCCACCTTTTTTTCTTAATTGCTCAGGCAATTAGGGTTGTGCACGGGTCCAAAATCGGTTTGGATCGGGGTCGGAATCTATCCTGATGGATGGATCGGAGACTGAATCGTAATTAATTCGGTTCAGTCCGATTTTTTATTTTTTAAGTATTTTTTTTCAAGTTTATAGAAATAAGAATAAAATTGATTAATTTGTGTGTGAAAATTAAAGGGTTGGTTCCTCATTTAAAATCAATCTAAGTCAATGTAAATTTTATTCACATTATTACTAATGATCTTTTAACATTACAACAAGTAAATTAAATATTTTTGTTAAATTATATATTTGAAAAAATGTAATTGATCTCAACAATTTTACCTCACATCTCCTCATCAATCACTTGATTTTGAAAAATAAGTGAGATTACATTAGTAAAAAAAAAAAATTGGACTAAAAACCCAAAATTCTAAATTTGAAGGACCGAAGATCGGACCGGAAACTAACCGGTCGATCTGGTTCCGATCTTTTTTTGCCCACTCCTACATGCAATGCAATTCATTTGTTTTTTTTATAAAGGTTTAGCCGGAATCGAACACAGGCGTAATTCCGGTATCATGAAAGAATTTGGTTTCATCTAAAAGTTCGAACTCACGGGGAAATTAATATATTTAGGAGTAATTCGTATTAATACAATTTAATTGAATTTGGTTACTCAAAATTAGATACAAAAAATGAACAAGATACACTCTGCATTGGGTACGCCGACATTAACATGAAGCTGACAATGTTGGTCAAAGTTAAAAGGGTTTGACCAATCCATCGATTAGAAAAGAAAAGGATGAATTATAGTAGTATTTGATATGCTAATAATTCTGAAATTTGTAGCGAGCTATTGCCCTCTAAAGAAACTATGTACAACTACAATAATCATTACATTAGTTAATACACTATTAATTAAGTATACACTTTGGTGGACCCACTTCCATCATCACCACAAAATTATTTATTAAAAAAAGAAAAGAAAAAGCAAAAATGGCGCAGAAGAAAAAAGGTTTGTGCACATTGTTGAGGCCTTAAGCTTCTTTTTTAGGTGCTTTTTATAGAGATATGTGTTCACATAATTAATTATTAATTATATAAATGAGAGTGTTGTCTTTTGAGAGCATTCTAGCTTGTTAATTATTTTTATAATATAATAATAATACAGGTGTGAGAATTTGCAAATCCAAATCTTTGTTGGATTGCGTTTATTCTTCCATGCGCTGGAATTTATTCTTCTACTACAATGCTTTTTTCAGCTGTCAAAACTCAAACACTGACATTTTATTTATTTTAAATTGCTACATAAATCATTTTTTATTTGAAATTTCTACATAAAGCATAAAGCCCAGCTTTGGGGATCAGGAAGCACACACACTCTAAGATATGCAGATAATAATTTGCGTGATAGTAGTATATCATAATCTAATTAAGCAATATTATTATTATTTTTTTTAAAAAAATTGCACAAGCCTACAATAGTTTGGCTGATATACTTCTATATATCGATTGCACCTTCTTTTTTTTTTTTTCGGTGCAATTGGTATTAATTACTTCTTCTTCGATAATTATTAATTTATTAATGTTAATTGTTTTGTTTATTATTACAGTAATAATATTAATTGTGCATCAACAAAAAAATGTGTTATTCATGTTACAGTCAAACAAACTGATTGAATTAAATTGGTAATGATAACTTGTTTTGTTCTTTTTGGAGCGGGCACTAATCATAACTAGAATCCAATAAATCCTCTTAAGATCCCACTGTATGTATCTTCAATCTAAAAGTGAATATGCTCTTGATTGATTTGCTTAATCTGCGTTGAATCGTTTTTATTTTGTGTAGTTTTTATTAGTTATTTTATTAAATGATAATTAATTTGATAATATTAGTTTTAAGAAGGTAATTAATTAATTAGTGGATTTTCTATATATGATTACTTGTAAAATAGTTATATGGTAAACACAATTGATTATACAATTATTTGGATTTAAATTGAACTTTAAAATATAGTTTTCTTTTCATATTTTTTATTAAAATAACTTAAAATAATTTTTAAAAGATTATCCATATATAATTTTGCTACATACTTAGCATAATATGTTGGACAATTGTGTTCCGATTGTATTTTTGGGCAATTTTGCATTGAAGATTTTAAAAAACATATTTACTCCCTCCGTCCGCTAAGTGTTACGTTACTTTTTGGCACAGAAATTAAGAAAAGTGATTAAATAATACAAGTGATGTGATTGAGAGAGGAGAGAGATAGAGAGAAAAAGTAAGATATAAAGTGAAGTGTAAGAAAAAGTACTTACCAAAAAAGGTATGAGAAGCTTATAGACGGACGGACCAAAATAGTAAAATGGGAAGCTTATAGGCGGACCAGGGAGTATTATTTTCCAATAATAGTTTTCTCGTAACATAATTATCACACAGTTAATACACTAATGAGAGCCCAACATAGAGGCCCAACAATCCATATTGAACAAGAAAGCGAGGGGCCCAATATACAGTGGGTCAGCCCATCATAATATACAAGCCCAAAGACTTCGCATGCTCTGGCATAAAAAACTCTTCAATCGATATCATGTGATTCATGTCCCTTTTCTCTTTTTGTCCTGTAAAGAATCTGACAGTAATTTCTGTAAAAAAAAAAAACTGACAGGATATTAGATATTTGTACAAATATAATTAGAGTATAGGAATTGGATCCCCCTTATGGGCATGAGGAGGATTAGTTAGACTCACGTACCCTTCATACGGTATGTATGAGATTCAACGATCGTATTTTATACATGATAATCTTGTACAATGAAGTGATCCATTTTCTAGAGTATACTCCCTCCTTTTGTATCGGTGATTTATTCGTTTGCACATGTTTAAAAAATAGAGTATTAAAAATTTAAAATGATATTGAATTGTTGAAAAGTGATAAAAAAAAATATGAATATAGAGAGCTAGTAAACAGAAAATGTAAAAAAAATAGTGATGATTCATGTTTGGTTTGGGAAGGGATTATGAAAATTTTAAAATGAACGGAAAGATAATCTACTTTCATTAAGTGATTTATTAGTTAATCGAAAACAGAGGATCTTGAATATATACTATTCAAAATTCAGAAGAATTGCGTGGGGCTTCTAAAAGATTCAACTAACTATTTCAACAGCTATTCGACTATGATACAGTATTATATTTATGGGTTCATTTTATGAATAATGTACTCCATTCCGTCTGTAAAATTTATTTAAATGATTAACTTTTGAATATTGTTATTAATAAGATTGATTATGTACCAATAATATTCTTTATTCATTATTCCACTTTAAAATTTATTTAAATGGTTAACTTTTGAATATTGTTATTAATAAGATTGAATATGTACCCATAATATTCTTTATTCATTATCCCATTTTACTGGAGAGTAATTGTTATTAATAAAGTAAATGACAATTTGAATAAATAAGTAAGAATTAAAATAATGTGTAATATTATATGTTAATAAAATTGTAGGAAACAATCGAAAAAGAAATGTTAGAATAATGAAATTGTACCATGCAAGTAGCTAACCAATGATGCACGTAGTTGTTTTTATATTTTTTTAATGTAGAATATAAGATGAATTCAAATTTTAAAATGTATAGAAAAATAGGCATGGATTCATTTTATTTTCTAAGTAAACAAATATGTTTACATTAAAAATTTTTTTTTTTTTTGAGCAACATTAATTTTTTTTTAAATTCTATATGTTTCTTATTAATTATCATTTTAGAAAACTTATATCAAATTAAAAAATATAAAGTTGCGGCATATTTTAATTAAAAGTCTTTTATGGATACATGCATATAGAATAAGAATTTATCCCTAAAACATTACTTGTTATCTATTGGAATGTATAAATGATGGTATTAGAATGTATAAATGATGGCTCAAAATGAGGTAGTGATATTCAGGTGTATAATTAATTATATAGGCTGATCAATTAACTCCTTAAAAATGATGTTATGCTATATAAATCCAAACCAAATATATTTAATTGTAACGGATTTGTACGTGACTAATCTAATTTCGATGGATTTACCTCAATCGCATTTCAAAAATCAAACTACATTATTTCTAATAGCATTTGCACATATACAAACATCAATGAATTAAATTGAAAAGTATAAACACCAATGATTTCGTTTGAAGAAACATGATCAGACTGCAATATTCACTAATTAAAAAAGAACATTAATAAACGACATATAATCACAATCCATTTTGTTTTCAATTTTCATGGTTAGAATTTAGACCCCAAAACACTCTGAATCTTTATTCCTTTTTCACACCCATTAACATTTTACACCAATTCTTTTCTTTTTATCTTTTTCACGTTGTGACAAAGAGAGAGAATCAGGTGGATGATAGAGAGATGTCAGTGAAGCCCAGAATTTGAGAGTGACAGCCAAAACTGGGATAATTAAATACCAAATTAATAGTAGTACAATAACATCTGCAACCTAAGCTTTGGCCACCTCAATCTACACCCCAAAAAAAACTAGTCTAAATAACCTATGTCCCTATCTTTTCATTTGTCTTTTTTACATATTTTTTAAAATATAATATAACTCTCTTCATCCACCTATAAGTTTCACGTTACTTTTTGTTACAAAGATTAAGAAAAATGATTAAATAATAGATATAGTACAAGCAATGCGATTGAGAGAGGAGAGAGATAGAAAGAAAAAATAAGATATAAATTGAAGTGTAAGAAAAAATATTTACCAAAAAAGTATAAGAAGCTTATAGGCGGACGGACCAAAAAGGTAAAATGAAAAACTTATAGCGGACGGAGGGAGTACATGTATATAAACTAAATGTGCATTAAATTGAGAAGTGAGAAGGAAAAGACAAAAAGAAAATGGAGTTTACATAGTCTTTCTGAATTAGGAGCGTGCTCCTCTTTAAGTTTCAACTTTAACTTTAAATAAGATCTCTATAAGTGGACGGTGAGATTGATTCCCGATTAGCGGGACGACAAGGCTTTAAACAAAATGTGATTGTTGCATTAATGTGACAAGGAAAAGGAGTGACTATTCATTCATATGTGGTGGTGCAGTTTCTTATAAGTTCCATTTGATACTCTTCTTACTATTCAGATTAGACATGACCACTCCACTCAACTTCAACACCCTCCCTCTTATTATTACTCTCTCCTGTCGTTTTATGTTTCTTCTTCTACCTTTTTTCTTCTTAATTTTTAGACTAAATTGCTCATATAATGCAATGCAACTCATTTGTTTCTGCACTAGTAAACACGTTATGCAATTCCATCATTTTGATAAAGGTTTGACTCATGTATAGAAAAATAAAATAAATAATGAAAAATATAACTATATCCATATTTGTTTCTTTTTTGTACAAATTTTAACGCAATATTGTTTATTTATGAATTAAATAAAGTAAGTATGGTAGATATATTTTTAAAAAATGAAAACAAACACACTTAATATGAACATTCTAAAAATGAAAACAAACATGATTTATGTTGACGAAAGGAGTAGTTTATAAGATAAAAAGTGTTACTTTTTAGATTGAACGAAATTATTCTATCCGTCTATTAAAAATGTGTTCAATTCTATTTTTGTGTCCACAAAGAATATGTTCATTCTATTTAACTATTTAACTTTTAAGTATATTTTCTACTGTATTAACAAAGTTGATAAGTTATTTACTCGTTACCCCACATATATAAAAAGTGGGTATACTTTTAGTGAACAAAGAGAGTAATATTTTTCATCACATGACTTAATAGTACTTCTTCCGTTCTAGGATTTTATGCACACTTTGATCGGCACGGAGATTAAGAAAATGGAATAAAATAATGTGTAAGGTAAACTAAAGGAGGTGATGGAGATATTGATGGAAATCAATATCAAATATTTGATTAGATATTTATGCTTATATTTAGGAGATTTGTTTTGATTTTATTATATTTAGTATTTATATGTTTCTTATTCTCCAAGTATATTTCATATTATAAATAGATGAGTTCTAGAATGTTATCAAGGAGTTGAATTGATTAATAAAATAGATGGTTTTGTCCCTTCGGTATATTCTCGTCCCTTCGGTTTATTATCGTCCATTCGGTTCATGTGTTCGTTGTTCTTGATCGTTGATAAGATTGAGGCTTGCGCTGCGTCAGTTGGTATCCAGAGCTGGGAATGATGCCTCCCAAACGTCAAGATACATCCTCTTCCGACGATGTTACGCAAATCCGCGAACAATTGGGATCTCTAGTCACAAAGATGGCCGCTTTCCGTATTCGACAAGAACAGTTGGCCATGCAACAACAAGAATTGATCGCTAGCCTTCGCGTTCATCTTCCCGGTTTTGGTGGCAGATATGACAGTCCCCCCATATACGACGACGCTGTCATTGCTCCCTTCTACGAGGAATTTGTGTGTGATGACGATGGGTATGATGGCCCTCCGGTATTTGATGAGTACGACGATGACAGTCCGCAAGAAGAATTAATGAGGGATGACGAGGGCCCTTCTTTGATCATCCAACAAGTATGTTTCCCTCGTCAACAACCGGATAGTCCTACTCTACGTCCATCAATATTCCAGTCATCTTGCACAATGGGTGGCAAGATATGTCGATTTTTAGGCGATTCGGATACTTGCAAGCATGTTGTTGCTGAGGTTGCAGTCTATAATACGTGGTCATGCTTGCGGCGTTCACCCGTTTTGGTGTCTTTTACAATCGGTTCGTCTTACAAGGTGTCTATTGGTTGCGTCTCGTCGGGTTGGTTTTCTTGCATGTTAATCCGAATACCTAGCAGCTACCTCTTCGTTCTTAATTGCGTTGCTCGGATGTTTTCAACGTCATGGATATTATTGTGCTTTCGGATGGACCTCGCGATGTTTCCGATTCGAGGGCGAATCGTCTCCCACTCGGAGAGAATGATGGAGATATTGATGGAAATCAATATCAAATATTTGATTAGATATTTATGCTTATATTTAGGAGATTTGTTTTGATTTTATTATATTTAGTATTTATATGTTTCTTATTCTCCAAGTATATTTCATATTATAAATAGATGAGTTCTAGAATGTTATCAAGGAGTTGAATTGATTAATAAAATAGATGGTTTTGTCCCTTCGGTATATTCTCGTCCCTTCGGTTTATTATCGTCCATTCGGTTCATGTGTTCGTTGTTCTTGATCGTTGATAAGATTGAGGCTTGCGCTGCGTCAGGAGGGGTATTATTAGTAAAAATTATGTGAGGTATTTTCTTTTTTGAAGTATGCAAAAAAATGTTGGGACACCTTTAAGAAAAGTGTGCATAAAATCATGGGAGGGAGTAATATTTTATGTGATTCTCTAAAAAAATATATATATAAAAATACAATTTAATTGGATTTGGTTACTCAAAATTAGATGCAAAGAATGAACATGATACACTCTGCATTGGGTACGCCGACATTAACATGAAACTGACGATGCTGGTCAAAGTTAAAGGGTTTGACCAATCCATCGATTAGAAAAGAAACGGATTATAGATTTGATATGCTAATAATTCTGAAATTTGTAGAGGGAGCTATTGCCCTTTAAAAAACTATGTACAACTAAAATAATCATTAGTTAATACACCATTAATTAAGTAATAAGTATACACTTTGGTGGACCCACTTCCATCATAATCACCACAAAATTATTAATTAAAAAAGAAAAGAAAAAGCAAAAATGGCGCAGAAGAAAAAAGGTTTGTGCACATTGTTGAGGCCTCAAGCTTCTTTTCTTTTAGGTGCTTTTTATAGAGATATGTGTGCACACATAATTAATTATTAATTATATGGATTAGAGTGTTGTCTTTTGAGAGCATTCTAATTATTTTTATAATATAATAATAATAATAATACAAGTGTGAGAAAATTTGCAAATCCAAATCTTTGTTGGATTGCGTTTATTCTTCCATGCGCTGGAATTTATTCTTCTACAATGCTTTTTTCAGTTGTCAAAACTCAAAATTGACATTTTATTTATTTATTTATTTTAAATGGTAAAGTCTAGTATGCACTCGAGTGCATACTATGCACCCAATCCATGTTGCACTTTTCAGTTTTACTAACCTACACTTTTTGGTAAATGGTGTTGCACTTTTCAATTATTACTAAAAATATTATTATACAGTTTAATAATTGAAAAGTGCAACATCATTTACCAAAAAATGTAAGTCAGTAAAACTGAAAAGTGCAACATGGACTAGGGTGCATAACATGCACTCGATCGAGTCCATAGCAGACCAACCCATTTTAAATTGCTACATAAATAATTTTTTATTTGAAATTGCATGCTACATAAAGCATAAAGCCCAACTTTGGGGATCATATATACTCTAAGGGCTAGTTTGGATTGATAGATGAGAAAACATGAGACAAATTAACTCATCCTTCCACTAGGACTATTAGTCCTACAAATGCATGATAACTAGTACAAAATCAGCGGGCCTTACATTAAACCCGAGCCACAATCAATCAAACCAAACGTTTGATTAGTCGAAAATAAAAAGTCAATCAAACATAATCCATGCTAATCTAACAAACTATGCAGATAAGAATTTGCGTGATACAGTATATCATAATCTAATTAAGCAATATTATTTAAAAAGAGAGTTTGCGTGATCTAATTTAGATAAGAAAAGATCATTAAGTGAATATTGCTTAATTACTAGACTGCAGTACAGGAGGATACTCCGCAATTATACCGTTGACCAATCAAAGCAAATTTAACATTTCGCCCTGAAACATCATCTCAATATCCACACTCCCTAAAAGATTTCCGTGTTTCCTCATATAGTGACCCTGGGCTGAGGTAAGTAACACATTCCACGATGCTTTTTCGGCAGATTCCATAATCGTTGGAACAATTGAATTAAATATGGACGTCATAGCAGCTTTTTCGGCAGATTCCATAATCGCTGGAACAATTGAATTAAATATGGACGTCATAGCAGCAAGATGTCTCAGATTAGTAAATAGACCAACATACGACAGTTCTCTACCGGACATGTCACTATCAGACGGATGATGATAAAAGGGAGGGAAAGCAGGGCCATCGCCCCCTGCGCCAGACGGGCCAGCAGGAGCAGGCGGCAGGAACCTGGAACGGAGGGCTGGAACCTAATACGGGGGCCTGGAGGGGGTAGCATGAGCAGTAGAGGTCGGGGGACTGGGGGAACTGGAACGGGGGCCAGAAGAGGGGGCAGGAACGGGGGCCTGAAGCGGGGGGGCAAGGAGGCATCGTGCAGGCCCTGGGGCGGGGAGGCGAGGAGGCATCGTGCAGGCCCTGGGGCGGGGAGGCATCGTGCAGGCCCTAGGCTGGGGAGGCATCGTGTAGCCCCTGTCCTGGGACAGGGGCCTGACACGGGGCCTGGAACGGGCAGGGGCTTGGGGCGGGGCCAAACACGGGGCTTGGAACGGGTAGGGGATTGGGGCGGGGAAACAGACAGGGGCCTAGGGTGGGGCCTGGGACAGGGGCCTCGCGCGAGCCCTGGTGCGGTGTCTGACACGGGGCCTGGAACGGGCAGGGGCTTGGGGCGGGGCCTAAGGCGAGGGCCTGGGGCAGCGACGGGCAGGCCCTGGAGATGTGCATCGTCAGACGAGTCCTCGTGACAGGCAGGGGCTTACCGGGGACTGGCAGCAGGGGTAGCGACTTGGCCCTGGAGCTGTGCATCATCGTGCAGGCCCTGGGGCTGTGCATCATCGGACGACGAGTCAGCCTGTAGGCCCTGGAGTTGTGCATCACCGTGCAGGCCCTGGAGCTGTGCATCACCGTGCAGGCCCTGGGACTGTGCATCATTGTGCAGGCCCTGGGACTGTACATCATCGGACGACGAGTCCTCGTGCTGGCCCTTGAGCGGGGGTTTTAATAATATGAAATTAAAGTTGTCTCCAACTTTAATTAGACCTGCAAAATTATTTTTTTTAAATACAAGTATCTATTATATATAAAAAAAAAATTAATATGATAAATTAGGGTAAAGTAGACTTACCTACCCTCGCAAAACCAGTTAATGCTATATTTGCAAAGTTTCTTAAATCTTCCTTCACTATATCTTTGGCTGTCCCATAAATTTCATTTATACGGATCATCATCTTTTCATCTACATCAAGGTTTGACCAGGTAAACTCATTTTCATTGATATCTGCGTAACAAATTTAAAAGTTAAAAGTTGAAATTTATTAAAAAAATTTAAATGGATTACAACTCACCTATACTCTTGGTTGAATTTAGAGCCTTTAATATCATATTAGTAAAGTTTTTAGCATACTCTCGATCGGTCAATGACCGATCCCGATAAAAAATAACTAATTCATCCATCTGTATAAACCAGATCAAAAGAAGAGCATCGAAGAGCAAATAAATAAAGCAAATTTAAAGTAGAATGCTTATATTTTTATACCCATACATACGTGTGAGTAGTATATATACATTAATATATGCATACGTGAGTTACTGATATAAAGAAACACTACATTTTAAATGATAAAATAACTACTAACTTTAAATTTAAATTTAAATTTGTAACATCAATAATTCTCTATTGCTTCTATGAATCTAATCTAACCTAATATAATCTAATCTAATCTAACAATAAATTTGAAATTAAACCTAATCTAACAACTCTAAATAAAATAAATTTGAAATTAAACCTAATCTAACAACTCTAAATAAAGGGTAACACTCGTACACTTGTATGCACCATACCCCTTAATTTTAATTTTTTATTTATATTTTACCAGCACCTGCTAATTTAATGAGTTCACCCCCAAATTATATTTTTACTACAGTTATCTGCACTCGCTCATTTTATGAGTTCACCTGAAATCATTTTTTTACTACAGTTGTCTGCACCCGCTCATTTTATGAGTTCACCCCCAAACCATTTTTTTACAACAGTTATCTACACCCGCTCATTTTATGAGTTCACCCCCAAATTATTTTTTACTACAGTTATTTGCACCCGCTCATTTTATGAGTTCACCCCAAATCATATTTATACTACAGTTATCTACACCTGCTCATTTTATGAGTTCAAATCCAAATCATTTCTTTTTTACAACTTTTATCTACACCCCCTCATTTTATGAGTTCACCCCCAAATTATTTTTTACCACAATTATCTGCACCCGCTCATTTTATGAGTTCACCCCCAAATATTTTTTTAAAAATAATTACATTTAAAATATTATATTATCTTTTTATTAATTTACACAAAATATAATAATAAAATCAACCCTAATTTATACATTTACAATCTTGCATTCGAGCCTTTAATATCATGTTAGTAAAGTTTTTAGCATATTCTCGATCGGTCAATGACCGATCCCGATAAAAAATAACTAATTCATCGTCAGACGATTCCTCGTGACGGGCATGGGCTTACCGGGGACTGGCAGCAGGGGCAGGTCGCTGGCCCTGTGTGCATCAACGTGCTGGCCCTGGGGCTGTGCATCATCGGACGACGAGTCAGCCTGCAGGCCCTGGAGCTGTGCATCACCGTGCAGGCCCTGGGACTGTGCATCATCGGACCTCTCGTGCTGGCCCTTGAGCGGGAGTTTTAATAAAATGAAATTAAAGTTGTCTCCAACTTTAATTAGACCTGCAAAATTATTTTTTTTAAATACAAGTATCTATTATATATACAAAAAAATTTAATATGATAAGTTAGGGTAAAGTAGACTTACCTACCCTCCAGGCGAAATCAATTAGGGCTATATTTGCAAAGCTTCTTAAATCTTCCTTCACTATATCTTTGGCTGCCCCATTAGTTTCATTTATACGGATCATCATCTTTTCATCTACATCAGGTTTGACCAGAAAATTCATTGATATTTGCATAACAAATTTAAAAGTTAAAAGTTAAAATTTATTAAAAAATTTTAAATGGATTACAACTCACCTATACTCACCTATTCTCTTGGTTGAATTTAGAGCCTTTAATATCGTATTAGTAAAGTTTTTAGCATATTCTCGATCGGTTAATGACCGATCCCGATAAAAAATAACTAATTCATCGTCAGACGATTCCTCGTGACGGGATTATATTAGTAAAGTTTTTAGAATACTCTCGATCGGTCAATGACCTACCCTCGCGAAACCAGTTAGTGCTAAATTTTGCAAAGTTTCTTAAATCTTCCTTCACTATATCTTTGGCTGCCCCATAAATTTCATTTATACGGATCATCATCTTTTCATCTACATCAAGGTTTAACCAGGTAAACCCATTTTTATTGATATCTGCATAACAAATTTAAAAGTTAAAAGTTAAAATTTATTAAAAAAATTTAAATGGATTACAAGTTACAACTCACCTATACTCTTGGTTGAATTTAGAAAGTTTTTAGCATATTCTCGATCGGTCAATGACCGATCCCGATAAAAAATAACTAATTCATCGTCAGACGATTCCTCGTGACGGGCAGGGGCTTACCGGGAACTGGCAGCAGGGGCAGCGACTTGGCCCCGGAGCTGTGCATCAACGTGCTGGCCCTGGGGCTGTGCATCATCGGACGACGAGTTAGCCTGCAGGCCCTGGAGCTGTGCATCATCGTGGCGATTTTTAACTAGGCCTAGGTGTTATTCTGGTCTATCGCCCTCCTGGCGATTTTTAACTAGGCCCATGTTTTTTACTTTCCAGCGTCAAAGTTCGATTCGAACAATCGAGTACATTTTTTCAAGTAGAATCAACGCTCTGAACAAAATTCGTATCTTTGCCATGATGTATAACATTTTTAGGTAAAATTATATCGCTAAAGGGATGAAAAAGGTGAAAACTTGCGCTTTTATATTTTTAGACATTATTTTTGTAAGTTTTAAGTTCTTTAGAGACTTCCTTGCAATTTTCTATTTTTGTTAAATTAAGATTTCTTATTTATTGCTTCAAAATTTTATAAATAAACATTTTTTTTTAAAAAAAAGGGCTACCAATTTTCTATTTTTGTTAAATTAAGATTTCTTATTTATTGCTTCAAAATTTTATAAATGAATTTTTTTTAGAAAAAAAGGGCTACCATCTTAGACTACTGATTTCCGACAAATTGGCGGTAAGAGGAATCTAGCCATGTATCACATGGAAACATGGGGTTCACTCTTACCATCTAGGACGTTTTGGTTATTAGTCTTGCACTGGTGCGAAAATGAAAATAAAAAAAAACAGATGATAAAATAAAATTAAAATTAAAAGGTGATAAAATAAAATTCAAAAATTGATGTAGTTGAAAATCGAACGCGTGACCTTGTAGTAAAAAATGGAGGGGGCGACCACTAAGTTGTAGCAACTAGTTGGTACATAAGCGTGCAATATGTTATTTATTCACATGTGGCGATTTGCAAGTGGACTCAAGTACACAGCAGCCCTACCCATATTGTACATGAAAGAGTTCGATTCTTACTTAATAGTTAATAGAGATATTTTCGGTTCATTTCGTTATACAAACGTAAACTTTACAAAATTTAATTACATTTTTTATGATTTTTTTAGATTTTTTTAAAAATTATTTTACCCTCTATTTATACCAAGGTTATTTAGTCATTAAATATCTATATATTTTTATATTTTAAATCATGGTGTGTTGTGTATCTGAGAATTTTGAGAGTGTTAGTAGTGATACCCTATATGTTTTGTTTAGTACATGTATTTTTACTTAAGTGAATTGAGAAAATTAATAAAACATTAAATATTTAAAAAAAATCAATTAAAGTTAAAAAAAATCGTAAAGATATTTAATTTTTTAAAATAAATCGTTAAAACTAATTAAATTAAAAAAATCAATTAAAAGTAAGAATTTAAATAATGATAAATAAAATCTAAAAAATAAAAAATACCTAAATCTTAAGAATTAATTAAATAAATTATAAATCTTCAAAATTAATTGATTTATTTATTTTTTAAGATTTATTTGAAATTTTTAATATTTTTTAATTTCATTTACATTTATTTGGTTTTTGAAGATTTTATTTTGTATTTAGTTTAATATTAAGTTGATTTAAAAAAAAATAGTTTTTTTAAAGAAATTAATCCCGTTGTTTTTAGTTTAATTTTTTAATTTTATTTGATTTATTTAATATTTTTTTATATGTAGTTAAAGACTTAAAGTAATTTAAAATTTTATTTGATCAAAATAATATTAATAAATTAAAAAAATAATTGCATTTACGTTAATTAAATTTTAAAAATTAAACATTCTTTATTAAATTTTCCAACTTAAAATTTTAATTTGTTTTAAAATAATATGCCTAAGTGCTAAAGTTAACGATTATATTGGCTACATGATGCAACTGAGTAACTGAAAAAATGATGGGGTTGAAAACGAATATATTAAAAGCGTTGTCCTGAGCTTCTTTTTTATTTGAGAACTTCTTTCTTGTTTGAAGATATAAATAATAAATAAGTGGTGCCTGGACACACGTAGCACAACTAAATCTCACCCATTTAACTGCTAACTGCTAGGCGATCCTCTTTTATAAATAATGTTATCGAGTTAAATTGGTAATAATAACTTGTTTTGTTCTTTTTGGAGCGGGCACTAATGATAACTAGAATCCAATAAATCCGCTTAAGATCCTCCTCCTACTGTATGTTCAATAAAAAAAGTAGTGACTATGGGCTCTTGATTGATTTGCTTAATCTGCGTTGAGTCTTGTAAAAAAAATAAAAAAATCCAAGTGTTACACCATTAAATTTAACAAAATTTCACGTGTGCGACTGATTTTTATTTTGTGTAGTTTTTACTCCGTATTAGTTATTTTATTAAGGGATTTTTATTTTATTTTTTTAGTAATTTAAGTTGTTCTAATTTTGAATTTGGTGCGGATGGAATACACATTTTGATTTTGGTCTTATAAGTTACCTAAAATTTGAATCATTGCATGAAAATGAACGGGTCAAATCCTTAGCTCATGTGCAATTTAAATCAACCGTGAATAATTGTGAATTTACTTATGTGCAGAAAAATGCACGAGTTAAGGATTTGACCGGTTCATTTATTTGCAATGACGAATAATTGGACTAAATTTAAAATTTAGACAATTTATGGGACCAAATTCAAAATGTATATTTTATTCAGACCAAATTCAAAATTAGTCCAACTTAAAAATTAAAAAAACTTTAATCCCTCTTATTAAATGATAATATTATTAGTTTTAAGAAGGTAATTAATTAATTAGATGATTTTCTATGGTTACTTGTAAAATAGTTACAGTATATGATAAACATGATCGAACATAAGAATATTTGGGTCTAAATCACACTTTAAAATAAAGTCTTATTTTTTTATATATTTTTATATTAAATACTACTCAAATTAATTTTTAAAATATTAACCATATATAATTTTGCTGCTTGTGTTCCAATTATAAGGGCTCATATTTTTGGGCAATTTTACATTGAACATTTAAAAAACATAAGAGTATTTATTATTTTCCAATGATAATTTTGTGGTAACATAATTATCACACAGTTAACACTAATGAGAGCCCAACATGGAGGCCCATCAATCCAGATTGACCAAGAAAGCGGGGCCCAATATACAGTGGGTCAGCCCATTAAATACAAGCCCAATGACTTCGCATGCTCTCGCATAAAAAAACCTCTTTAATCAATATCATGCCCTTTTTCTCTTTTGTCCTGGAAAGAATCAGACAGTAATTTCTGTCAAAGGCAAAAAAAAAAAATTAACAGGATATTACATATATGTAGACATGTTAGAAAGGGCTTAACGGTACGCGGGCGGATCTAAAATCCACCTCAACCAATCATTTATTTTGCGAATTTTGACAGGCCGATTCACGGTGGGGACGGGTTGAAAAATAGTCAGCCCAATCCAATCCATGACGGGTGACGGACTAGTCCACGAACTTTTTCATTAATTTTTTTTAATGTATTATTATTATATTTTAAACACTATATAAACAATTAATAAAAAATAAATTTTACATAAATTTAAAATTGAAGCAATCATTATGTTCACAAAATAGTCCAAATAAATAAAACATACATATAAAAGTTTATGAATATAAACACAAAGTTATGAAATAGCTTAATTCCAAAGTTCATCAACATATATAAAACATGAGATATATTAAAATATGACGGAATGAAATGAACTCATGAATGGAATGAAGATATAAAATGAATGAAATAAGAATGACAATTGTTATGATTGGTATGGACAAAGAATGAACAAGAAATAAAAAATTGTTGTTGTGTAAAATTACCTAAATTATTATTATTGTTAATTTTTGTTGTTGAGATGGTTTATTATTATTACTATTTATTATTTAAAAATTATTATTATTAAATATTATAGTATTATATATTATTATTAATATATAAAAAATATATTATTGTTGAGTGTTTAAATTACTATTATCAAATAATAAATATTTTCTTAATTTAACGATTATTAATATTTTTATAACTATGAATATATATTAATGTATATTTAATTTTTAAATTTATTATTTTTATTATTGATTTTTAAAATTTTATTATTGATAATAAATTATTATTTATTTAATAGTCATAATATTAAATATTAATTTTTAAAATATTTATGCATAATCAATATCTTATAAAATGCATACAATCAAATTAAATGTGTAAATAAACAAGATAGTGCACAAAGTGAAATAAAATTAGAAGTACAAATACAACTGGGTATGTCGGGTCTTCAATCTTCATATTTTTTAAGCTATTTATTAAATTGTCATCGAAAATTTATAGAAACGCATCATTTCTCAATGAAAGTAGTCAAACAATCTCATACAAGTTATACAACTGATCATTTATACTATTTCACATTCTATTTTTACATAGTTCATTTTAAAAATACTATTTCCACACTTGTAATACCAAAATAACATGAGTGATATATAATAAAAAAAAAAATGAGCATAATAATTCACATAACTTCGAAAGAATTAATTATAAATTTAAAACAAGTGATTTCATAAACATATTAGAAAAATATACTAATCAATAATCAAATATTATCAATTAACATTATAATAATTTAATTAACACTAAAATATTAATTTTGTGTTTAGAATTGAAGAAAGTAGAAGGGTAGGTTAATTCGCAAAAAATGAGTGGACTAGATTAATTCTTTATGGTAAAGTCTAGTATGTACTCGAGTGTATGCTGTGCACCCTAGTCCATGTGCACTTTTCAGTTTACTGACTTATACTTTTTGGTAAATGGTGTTTCACTTTTCAATTATTACTTATACAGTTTAATAATTGAAAAGTGCAACACCATTTACCAAAAAGTGTAAGTCAGTAATTGAAAAGTGCATGTTGTGTACATAGCAGACCAACTCATTCTTTATATGGGCTAAAAAGGAAAAAAAATAAATGGCCCAAACTATAATTGTAAAATTGTGCAATATCATTTTTTTTTTTTTACATAGTATATGAAACGTGAAGATTGGGATTTGGGTACAACTTGTCCCTTGCCCAGGTCCGTCGGCGCCAGTGGTACTTCCTCCGTTTCATAAGCACCACATAATGGGCACACTGTCAAAAACTTGTGTGAAATCATCTCACGAATCTTTTTCTATGAGACGAATCTCTTTTAATCCATATTTTAGGTAGGATAACTCATATATTTTTCCAAATTTTTGGTTTGTAAAAAGTGATAATGTTTAAGTAAAAAGTGATAATATTTTTAACAAAAGTGACCGTCACGTTTTTACTTACACTATCATTTTTTGCTCAAATATTATCACTTTTGATATGAGGGTTAAGAGAGACCCATCTCACCCAAGACTAGCCCTTAAGAAAAAAAAAATGTAATGAGAGAGTGTTGAGAGGTAATTCTATAAAGTAATATGAATAAAATAAAATAGTGATTGAAAAGAGTATAAAAGTCAGAGACGGACCCATGTAGGGTCCAGGGGGGCCAATGAGCCCCCCACTGATATTTATATATATATACTTCTTCCGTTTCGAGATTATTTGTACATTTTTTTATTGAGTCGTTTCAAGATTTTTTGCAAACTTATAATACGTAAATAATCTACAAGATTAATACTTTTACTACATTATTTTATTTTCAATATTGTTACTCATTTTGGTCCACATTCTTTCTTACACCTCACTAAATTATCTTTTACACCTCACTAAATTACATTTAAACCTCATTAAATCACCCAAAAATATACTCACATACATTAGTTTATTTTTAAAATTGTCACTCATTTTGGGTCAACATTCTTCCGTACACCTCACTAGATCACATTTAAACAACACTAAATCAACCAAAATATTTTTCATTTATTTAACCTCACACCTCTTTAAATTTCCTTTGGGGATGTTTACTTTGGGCTTTGAGTGGTTTTAAAAATCGGGTTTTTGAAATCCCGATAAATAGTAATATGAGTGTTTCTTTTGGGTTTTGGAATAGTGGAGGATTTAACTTTATGTCAAATCAAGTTGTAAGATTGAATGAGTTTGTATTATTATATTATTGTTTGGTGAGATTATAATGATTATTTAATTGTGTAATGAATTTTTTTTTTGACAGGAATTTTGTGTAATGATTAAATGTATTATTTTATTGTATTATTATATTATTATAGTATTATTATATTATTGTTGAGAAAGAATATAATGAGTGGAGTAATATTATATAGATATAACTTTATGTCAAATCAATATGTTTGATAGGAGTGGTTTTGAGTAGATTTTGAAAATCGGTTTTTAAATCCCGAAGTATGGATCTTGAAATCCAAAACCTGGTTTTTAAAACCAAAAGTAAACATAGTCTTTAAATCTCACTAAATCACTCAGAATACTCCTCATTTTTTTGACCTCACACTTCACAAAAAATTCACATTTCTTAAAAAATTGACTTGTTAAGGTATACAATTCATCACGGAATAGGGGGGTATATTTTAAGTTCTACATTTGTTGACTAATGTCTCAACGAGAATGCACATTAAATTTTAACACCGTTTCACTTATTATGAGTTGAAACAGTTAAAATTAATTTTCTTTGAAACATAATAAAAGTCGTTAAATTTAAATTAATAAAATGAGGTCTATTGAAAATTTTATAATGATTTTTTTATTTGTAGGTATGAAATTTTATAATATTTTTTTTTTTATTTATATTAATATAAATCGGGCCCCAATCTAAAATTCTAGATCCGTCACTGATAAAAATAATGACATTTTGTGTAAATATGTGAATATTGTGAGAGTGTGATTTATGGAGGAATTTTATTTTATGGGTGTGCAAATAATTGTGGGACGGACAAATAAGGTAAGTGTGCAAACAATTGTGGAATGAATGGAGTAATTTATTTGTTTGCATTGTTTAAAAAAATAGAATATTAAAATGGTATTAAATTGGTGAAAAATAATAAGAAAGATAAAAATAGAAAACTAGTAAAAAAAAATAGTGAGATGTTGATCGTCAATTAAGTTAGGAAAAAAAAGAAGATAAAATGGATAAATTACATAGGAACGAAGAAAGTATATTAATTGTTGTTATTACATGCAAGAATTTTGTTTATGCTAGACAACATGACACTAACCAGTATTTACGTGTCGCTATGTTATTGATTAAATTTAAATATGTGTATGTATTATTGAGGACTAAATATAAAGTTAGTAATTGATACGATTGTTGTCGCTTAATTAATTAAGTACTAATTTAGTGATTAGGATGAAATTAGTGGGTGCTGAGTAGGCGCACATGAAGCATGATAAATATGGATGAGATCGTGACTAGATTAAGAAGAGGCAGGACTTCATTAAAGACAAAATCTCCAAATAAATATCATGCCATTTGACTCTATTATGATACTGTGTAAAATTATTAAGATTTCATAAGATTCCAGATTTAAATTAGAACCATTAATCTTTTAATGGCTAGTTTGATTCAATGGATTAAATTTGATTGACTTTTAATTTTATCCCGACGAATTAAACGTTTGGTTTGATTAATTGTGATTCGGGTTTAATGCATGACCCGATAATTTTATACTACTATTTATCATGCATATGTAGGGCTATTAGTACAAAATTAGCGGACTTTGCATTAAACACGGGCCACAATCAATCAAACAAAACGTTTGATTAATCGAGAATAAAAAGTCAATCAAACCTAATTCATACTAATCTAACGAACCAAACATACCCTAAATATAATATCGAGGGCGTGCAGATCATGATAAAGTATATTTAACAAAAAGAGGCCAATAATTGCGTAAAAGTAATTAAGATTTCATATGTGATGTGAACAGGTTTTAGCCAAGATATTTAATAAGGAATTTAGGAAATGTCTAAAGGGCTGAGTCCTTCAATCCCATTAACGTTGACTAGCAAAATGGGATACACAACAAGAAAATTTACTTTTAATGACAAAAATCCAAGAAAATTTATTTTTAGTGATAAAAATCCTATTATTTTAGATGATTAGTAGTGAAAATATGAGTATGTCCCCTTTTAAAAAATACTTCCTCCATCCAAATTCAACACACAATTTAGTATGATAGATCCTCCATCCAAATTCAACACAATTTAGATCAATTTAGATCCAAATTCAACACAATTTAGTATGATAGAGTACTGTGGGTTCATTAAAGTGATAGTTATGAATAAAATAAATAAAAATTTGAGTAAATAAGTGATGATTCTATGGAGATGAAGATAAAATAGTGTGAATAATATCATTTTAAAAAGAAAAACGAGCATAGTATAACTAGACAACTAGTTAAAAAGAAAAGTGAAAATAATAAAATTGTACAAGTGATCTACATAAAAGAAAAATCAATGTAGAATATATATAAGATGAATCAACATTGACTCCGAATCAAAATACTTTTTCAGTTTTAAAATTATACAGGTATGGGGAATCTTTCGAGTCTCATACCAAACTACATTATTTCTAATAACATTTGCACATATAAAAACATCAATGAATTAAATTGAAAATTACAAACACCAAATGATTAATTAATTTCGTTTGAAGAAACATGATCAGATCACGTCAATTATTCCAAGTACCACTGCAATATTCACTAGTGAAAAAAGAACATTAATAAACGACATAAAACCCTAATTCCATCTCTTATTAATCAAATCCATAATAATAATTCAAAAAAAAAACAACCAACAAAGAGAATGAGAATGGGATATACCCCTGTCAACTCTCAAACCTTAATAAAAAAGACAAAAAAAAAAAAAAAAAAACCACACCCTAAAATGATCCGACACAAGGGAACGCCGCCGGAGCCATCATTGCCACGCCACTGTCGGCATCCTCCTCCGCCATCTCCTCCCAGCACTGCATCACGGACTTTACCGCCGGAATGTGAGCGGAGCATTCCTTTTCCTTCACCGTGAAACACCGGTAAACCAAAAATCCATCCCCTGGTAAACACTCCACCACCGCACTCTGACACGTGTAACCCTCCACGTCACCGAACCAATTGTCCTCCGTCCTGCCACCTCCCGCGCACGTGACCGCCACACTAAACTCCTTTGGACTGAAACACGTGAGCACCCTCTTCAACAGCGGCACAAGCCCAATGGACCCAAAGTCCAGGCCCATTGCCTCATAGCTTGCGTAACTGAACCCATCCTCTGGTGTCACGTGCACCGTAGAGTAAGCTGCACCCTCAATCCCATTCATTGAATACCCACACGGCTCAAATTCAAAATCGCAGATTGCATGGCTTGGTATTATCTCATCTATTCCGGACATTTTAGTCATTTTACCGCCACCACCATCGGAATTGTTGAAAAACACGGCGGCTTTTTCCCTGTCTAACCCGGTCATGCACATCTCTAAATTCATCGCCGCCGGCGTATCAACGCTGCCCATCTGCGGTTCCATAGCCGCCACGTAGACATGCCAGTTCCGGTTCGGAAAACTCGGATCGCCGAGGAGAAAAGCACTACCATTCTCGAAATGGGTGTTGAGAAACGCTACTTCTTCGGAAAAGTTGCGGTGAGGGGCAAATTGGGTATTCTGGAAAATAAAAGTCCCACGCGAATAGCGAACGAATCGGGCCGCGAGATCGAGGGAATCGGCGAGTTTTAGGATTTGTGGAATTGACATCAAAAGCTTAGTAGTGCCACATGTCTTCAGAATGATTTTCAAAGGGTAAACGAACAAACTCGACTCGGAAAGCACGTACGAGTCGAACTCAGCATTGGAGAGCTGCGAGACGATGGTGCAGCAAACGGGCTCCAGGATTGAGTCGAGTTGGGTCCGGGTGAAGGCCCGAAGACCGAGTCCGTTTGGATCTGCGAAAATATACGTCTCTGTGAATGCGATTTCGAGACGTTTCTCGAATCCCTCAAAACCAATAGCGGAAACAGCACGAATCCCTCAAAACCAATAGCGGAAACAGCAGCCATTGCAGCAATGGAATAGTAATTAAACGACAACGTTTTGAGACTCAATTTTTTTTTTCTAAGGCTACTGATTTTGAAGGAAAAAATAAAAAAACTGTGCAGAAATTTGTTAGTCTCGTGGATTCTCAGGAAGGCATCCTCACGCACTGCAGTTGCAATTGAAGCAAAATCAGAAATTCAGATATTCTATACATAATAGATATTTATTATATGAAATTAATTAGAATTAGAGTGTTGTTACGTACGTTGGAGTAAGCAGCAGAACGGAATTTCTGGATACCGCCGTTGGGGCGAACGTCTTCGATGATGTAACCGAGTGGGGATTCGTATTGGACTCTATTATTACTACTAGATGATCTCTTCTTCCCAGATTTATTCTCCATTAAATCATCAACCCTTATTATTTCTGCAAATATTCCATGAATTAAAATAGCTTTAATAAACAACAAGCGATCACCACGGCAGGGAATTAATTGAACAATATCATTGAAACACAATTTAATGTATAGTAGAAGGGTTTAAACGTTAATTTTCAACAAAACATAAAAACAGACGTTCGGGAAAACAGCAAGATTAACAAAACAAAAGGGGGGAAACACTCACGTTTCCGAAGCGATTGAAGGCTTCTTCACTAGGGCAATGGGAGAGAGAAAGGGATGTAGAGTTTTGGGGGTTTAGGGAGAGAGAAAGGGATGTAGAGTTTTGGGGGTTTAGGGAGAGATACATAATTGTGCGGAACGCGGCGTATTTATAGCTGCTGCATACAAGCACCTAGGGCTTTTTTTTTTAGTTTAATTTATGGGATGGGCCCGGCTAAATATTTATTCTTCAGATTATGCATATATATATATGAAGAAATCTAGTTTAAAGGTTAACCAATTGTGCTATTAATTATGTAATTGTAAATTTGTAATACAATTTTAACTTAATTATAGTCCATTGTATATAAGAATTTGCTTAAGTTTAAATTAAAGATATATTATTGCATGCATCCATGCAATTGAATTTTAAAATGATATTAATATATTCTCAATTATTTAATTGAATTTTGACTCATTCCACATTAAAATTAAGTTAAAATTATCAAAGACGTCCCTGGCTAAGATTCGGGGTGAGGGCCTTGTCAAAAAATACAATTTAACACTAATATATTTTCCATATAATTATATATATATATATATATATATATATATATTTACATCAATTATATCAATATTCATCATTAAATATTTTAAAATACATTAATATATTAAAACTTAGAAAGTCTAACTTGCATGTTATGCATATGTTTATGAGAATTTGTTATTTATTTAATGTATATTAAGTGAGATCTAATAAATTTAAATAATAAAATAATATACCATGATAAAAAAAATTGTACTCAATATAACGTAAAAAATTTGGAAAAAGTAATTATAAGTAGGACTGAAAATCTACATAAATTAATTAAAAATAAGAAATAAAAAATTAAACACGATAGTGTGAAGCCGTAGAAATTAGAATGCAAAAGATATTGATTTCCCAATTTTCAATTTTAGTGTTTATTTAAATATTTTATTTTAAACCTTTTTTATTTATGCAATTTGAACTGACTTTATCTTTGAACTTAATTCTCAAAAGGTCCATTAATTACGATCCCAAATAAATAAATATAACAACAGTTTATTATATATTAAGTTATTATTATAAATATAATAGTAAAAAATTATAAACAATTGAGGGGGCTATGGGCACCCCCAACACACATAAATCTGTCCCTTGCTACCGTGATTTATTTATACACTGTACGAGAGACCGTGTATTATGCGAAGTTGGAACATATTTTTTATATATGTAAGTTGTGTAAGTATTATTTTATTAATATGGTCACTGGACACTGCTTTACACAATTTATATTGTAAGCGTGTTTATAAAATTAAAGGTGAAATATGTTTATTTGAGAAGGTAGAACGTAAAGTTAAGTGAAAACGAAAAGAACTTAAATTTTAAGTATGCAATATCTTTCTATTTAAGCAAATGATAAAAAAAACTCGTGGATCGAAATCACATAAAGACAAGTAGAAAAATTGTTTATAGGTGTACACTATTGGAGTATAAGAGAAAATGTGTATAATAAGGATAAATATGTATTATTTGATCTTACGTGCAGTAATACATTATTGTCTTTACAATAACACGTATTTGCATTTACATTAACATATACGGAGTATTTACCATAATAGCTAGTAACTCAGGCCTGAGAGCAAAATTTTATATTTGCCTTGCACAATTTTTTTTGGGAGATTCGTTTAATCCGTTTTCGATCCGTCAATTTTTCTATCTCTTTTATAATTTGTGTTAATAATACGTGTGCAATATTGTATATAAATTTTTGTATGAAAAATTAATTAATGTTTTGATAATATAAAGTATAGTGTAAATAATTTTTGTATGTCCCTTAAGTTGCATCAGTTTTGGTTTTTCTCCTCTAAATTTTTTGAATTTGAAACTAATTCTCTATGCATACAGAATCTAGTATTTTAGTCATTTTACCGACAAACGAAACACTTATAATCGGACATTGTTGCTTACTCTCAAAATCATCATCTTCAAATCGAATAAGTTATCCTTGTTAACCGATAAAATGACCAATGACTAAAATATAGAGTTTGGTAAAACATGTAATCTTAAGTATTCTGTTGAAACTTTTGTATGATGAGCACCTGTAATTTCTGGGTAATCCTTTTGCCCAATTGTGGTAATATATTATTCCTTTACTGATAAAAAAAATACTAAAAAATTGAAAGTTGAAAAATTTAGAAGATAATAAAAAAAAAAGATAGTACAATTTAGTTCAGGTTGTTTCAAGTTTCAACTCTTAGTTCTCATTGGTGTATGTTTTTTTTTTTTGCCATATCATTGGTGTATGTTGTTTAAACTCTTTTAGTTCTCTTTTTAGGAGATGCATCAGATGTCCTGCAATATGCAAATATTTAACATTAAATATCTGGGGCAATTTGGGTGTTTTCTTCAGGTGCACCTTCCCTAGTTTATATGTAAAACAGATTGGGTGTTGACAATTTTCAATTCCACAGTAATTAATTTTTTTTTAATTAAATTCCATAATTTTTAAAATACCTATAAATTAAATTTTCATTAAATTGACAATGTTGTAGGATTTTCACATGGCTTAACGACAGTATACTGTGTTTTTAATACTCAGTCATCGTTTTTCTGAAAATATTATGAATTTCAACCGTTCACGTGTGGTAACACATGCAAAAGTTCAACAAAAATTTATCAATATATATATATATATATATATATATATATATATATATATATATATATGTGAAAATGTCAGTTATTTAAAATTTATGTAGTATGAGATTACTGTCAATACTCAACTGATACAGGACTAATTTTACATTTTAATTCCGAGATGGAGGTCGTTAGGGGTGGGAGGATCGAGATTTTATGTTCAAATATGTTGATTTTCATAATCTAAAATTAGGATTATTCTTACCTATAAAATGTAAATTAAGATATCTATTTGATAACCATGAATATTAAAAACTAGTGCAAGACTCGCAAAAAATTGTGTGAGACCTTTGAAACGAATCCCTTTTAACCCATATTTTAAAATTTTAGATAAAATAATTTATTATATGAGGGCTAAGGGCACACAAGACTAGCCCGCATAATTATGGGGGCCGGATTGTGAAAAAACAAATTATTTAATAAAAGTTAATAGTATAATTTTTTGGAAAATGAGAGAATGATTAAAAATATATATATATATATATATATATATATATATATATATATATTAAAAATAAAAAACACAAAATTGTAATTAAAAAATATGGTTAGTAAAGAGAAAGAATAAAAAGAAAAGAGAAAATTATTTAAAAAAAAAAAAAAATCAAAGTTATAGAATTTAAGAGATTTCACTTTAGAGACTTTTAAAGAATTAGTATTAACGAAAGATATGTTGATAATATATTGATTATTGAAAACATTGATCATATCTTCCTTTACTAATAATTTTAAATATTCTCACCATGTCTCAATATAATCATTGTACTGTATTCCAATTTTCTAATTTTTATTACAATTCTGCACTATCTACTTTCAATTTAAATTTTATTTTCCCTGACACTGGATCTTTGTTTGAGGAAATTAAAAAATACAGAGTTTCAGTCTTTCACCATACTTATTTATACTTCAAATAAAAATCTTTAGACGTGACATGGGTTGCGCATGAAATTTATATGAATATACATTTCCAATTTGCTTACATATACTATTCATGCAGAGTCCAAGATATTCAAGACGAAATCATATCCTTCTGACAATTTGTATTCATCATTTAATAATAATGTTGACTGTACAATGAAAATTCCAAACGCAGGCACGCTGAGAGTGATATTAGGTTAATAAATTTTCTTAACACGCAAATGAGTTTTAAGCAATTTAAATAAATTTTAAATTATTCAACTGAATTTTTATTTTTCATATTAAAATAAATAAAAATTTGTGACTCAATTACACCAATTTCATCGTGCAATTAAATGTAATTCTTCCTCATATGTCATTTGGGAGAGCCCAAAAGAATGATGTGGGATAGCAAATATTAAAAGAGGCTATTAATCAATCAAATGAGAAAAGAGAGATGCACCAAATATATATGGGCAATAAGTGTTCCATATTATTTTCTTAGACTTAAGTTTTCCATACTTGAGCAACCAAATTTGTCAACTAAAAATAAAGTTACATTTTTAATGTGTTTATAATTTATATTATGATGATTGATGTAGTCAAGCATGCTCAAAATTAAGAATGATTTACCAATTTGGGTGCAACCAAGAATCAGTTGACTGATTTGGATTTATATTTCTTTTTACTCAGTGTTTTATGGAGTAGTATATAGAATGTTGTTTATTTGGTTCTAACTATATTTGGTTGATTTGTTCTAGTCATCTTAAATCCCCTTCTCGACGATGTGGGATAATATCTAAGATTCTGACTTCGAGTTAATGAGAAGAAAAAGAGGGTGGGTGTATAATGTAATTTTTTAAAAAAAAAATCACCTTCTTAAATTTCGATTGTCACATTAACTAATTTTGATTATCAATTAGTTTCTTTTTGGGTTAAACAATAGTATATTATCACGTTTTAAACAAGGATAATAGAAAGTAGAATTTTATTTAATGTTCAATCTTACAGTATTGCCTTGTCTAGACTCAACAGCTATAGCCCGAATAGAAAGCGCAAATTTAGGCCCGTACAGTTTGACAGTAGCCCAATTTAAAAGCCCAAAAAGTATTTCCCTTTGTATACCCAAACTCTCGCCGAAAAATCTTCACCCAAACACACCAAATTCCAATCCCATCCTCTCAACCACCGCCGGTAACCGCCATGGATCCAATCACAACCAACAAATCCGCCACCGTATTTGTCGCCGGACACCGCGGCCTAGTCGGCTCCGCCATTGTTCAAAAGCTTAATTCCCTAGGCTACACTAATCTCATCCTCCGCACCCACGCCGAACTCGATCTCACATCTCAATCCTCCGTCGACGCCTTCTTCGGCGAACACAAACCTCACTACGTAATCCTCGCCGCCGCGAAGGTCGGCGGAATACACGCCAACAGCACCTACCCTGCAGATTTCATCACCATAAACCTTCAAATCCAAACCAACGTCATCTCTTCCGCCTTCAAACACAACACTCAAAAGCTCCTCTTCCTCGGATCATCATGCATTTACCCCAAATTCGCCCCGCAACCCATACCCGAATCCGCGCTCTTAACAGCACCTCTCGAACCCACCAACGAATGGTACGCGATCGCAAAGATTGCAGGTATCAAAATGTGTCAAGCGTTCCGAATTCAGCATTCATTCGACGCGATTTCCGCGATGCCCACGAATTTATACGGGCCTAATGATAATTTTCACCCCGAAAACTCCCACGTTTTACCCGCTATGCTACGCAGGTTTCACGAAGCAAAAATGAATAATGTGGAGAAAGTAGTTGTTTGGGGGAGTGGGACGCCATTGCGCGAGTTCTTACACGTAGATGATTTGGCGGATGCCATCGTGTTTTTGTTGGAGAATTATAGTGATTTGGAACATGTTAATGTTGGGAGTGGAAAGGAGGTCACCATTAGAGAGCTCGCGGAATTGGTGAAGGAGGTGGTAGGATATAAGGGGGAGATTGTTTGGGATTCGAGTAAGCCGGACGGGACTCCCAGGAAGCTCATGGATAGCTCAAAACTTGCGAATTTGGGATGGGAGCCCAAGATTTCTCTTAAAGATGGACTTACAGATACTTACAAGTGGTATTTGGAAAACGTCGTTGCTCATCTATAGTGACACAGGTGATTTTGGAAATCCTAATTCTCCTTTCGCGAAATTTCATTGTTGGATTTTCGATTTTGCTGTGTTATACTTTTAGACGAAGTGTGGATGAGAGCATGTATTTATTTAATATTTGTAACGATATGCTGTTGTAGAATATTTATATGGATTTCTGATTTGATCATTGTGACATTATAATAATATTGTGACAATGGGAATATGATGATCCCATTCTGGCTGCGATAGGATTTTATCCGTTGATGAATTTGTTGAGTTTTATTTGCTGTCCGGTTATGTCTGTTATTAGTTGGTGATTTATGGATGGTGCTTACTGAATTCAAAGTGAATGTTAGAATCATTTTCGGCTTATAAATTTCAGAGTGTCCCCTTTATCTTTGTTACTTGCTACTTGTTAATAGGAGGAAAGAAGAATTTTTTGTTATATATTAGTACAAAATAGGTTAACCAAGCATTCAGTTCTTCAAGATTATTTATCCTGGGCTAGTGACCAAAACAATATGTAGTTGAGTGCTTTTTGTTTAGAAAAGTATTTAACTGGAAGTTCTTCTGCAGTTCAAGTTTAGAACAACTTTTCAGGGGAAATGAACAGGAGAGACTTTAAAGCATTTGCTGGTTCCCCATGTACTTGAAGCCATTGTTACGTTTTTTATGATTTCCCATTATATTATGAAGGTATTTCTTTGGGAGGTAGATGATGGATTTTGTAGTTAATTACTTCGTTTTAGTCCTAAACACTTGGAAATGAAGAGCAATCCGACCATAGAATAAGTTATACTTTCCTCAAACTTCCGAAATTCGAGAGGTTGCTTTTCAATGTATCTGATGAGTAAAATGATAGTGGATGCCTTTATTATATATAGGAGTAGCCGAGTAGGACCCTTTGCAATTGGAGCAACCTAGGTCGTTATATTACCCAAATTCTTGGTTGGACTTGAACAATCTACTGACTTTAGTTTTGTGCCTTTTGAAATACAATTGATTCTCACACCATCTCAATACTGTGATGGTTTCAAGAAATTCTTAAACATCACACACAATTTCAACATAGTTGTTAAGTGCACCAAGGCACAAGAGGGGTCCTAGTGCCCGAGGCACTTTTTGTTCTTTGGTATAGCTCAAATGGTTAGAGGACCACTACTTATGCCCGTGTGGTCTTGACTCTTGAGTTCGAGTCACTTGGAGGGAAATGGGAAGGGGTTGTGGGGAAAAAACATCATAATTGTTGATCTCTAAGAGGTTCACCAACCACAGTCCAATTCAAGCCATCACCTTCAAGTGCCAACTCTTCTTCATCTTCTCCATCTAATTTACCACACTACCATTCATTACATTCATCAATGTTTTTCAAAGAAATTGGTTCCATGAGATAAGTGCATCATGATGATGCCTCAATGCTCAATTATATTTCACAACCACCAAATCATTGATGCGGCGGGATGGAGTGGTGTGAACTTGGTTTGCTTTGTTCTTCAGTGATAAGTCTAAAGCCCTAGTTTTATTTCTTGTTGGTGTAAACCTAGTCTAATTCTTTATTTCCAGCCTTAAGATATGTTAAAGAATGTGTGGGAGAGTTAGTATATTTTAAAAAAAGACTTGAAAACGGAAAAAATATGCAATAAAATCATTTGATCTAGAGGAGCGCCTAAGGCACGCTTTGGTCTCTCATCTCAGGGGCAAAAGGCGCGCCTATGAAAATGTGCCTGACCAAATGCAAAAAAGGCACACCACCTATAGCCTCTCACGGTTAGTGCCTTGCATGTATATTATACTTTCAATCATTTTTAGTGAACATTTCCCTGTATTTTTCAGTGCAAAGTTATTTCTAGATAATGCAAGTGGTGAGATCTTATTCACATTGTGCGAGTGTCCTGATTGAAATCTGGCAAAGACTTATGCAGTTGTGCCCAGTGCATAAAAGGATAACATCTATAGTTGTATTAGAGTGAAATGATCTTTTTAACTTCACATTCCAGGTCGTAAGTGTATAAAATGAATTAAATTGACAAATTATTATTGAACACAAGTGCCCATGAGACTGCCAACTGCATTTTTCTTTTTGTTTATACTGTGTGTACTTCCCTACACTCTTCGTGGATACCATGTGGGTGTGTTTGAATGTAGCTGGTGTATATGCATTCAACTATGCAAAGCAGAGAGCACACAGGTCAACAATTAATATCATGTGGTCTCAGTCTGTGCAAAACTGTGAGTCCCTTCATAGAATATAAATGCATCTGATGTTTTTTACTCTCATCACCACAATTTTTTTTAAGATATCTGCCATTATAAATGAATCTGGTCCATATGTTTGCTGACAACATATTGGGATTCAGTGGGCTTATGAGATTCGAATTTGAAAATCCCGATGAACTATGATAGTGTGTGTTTATTTTGAGATTTTAAGTATGATGGAACAGCAACAAATGCCAACTTTTGAATATTTTTTAAAATGGTTCAAACTACCATTCTTTCAAACAGGACAAAACATGATTATGTGAGTGCTCGATTTTCTGGTCGTGGTCGGTTGAGGGGCTGATCACGTGTTCACTTTCATGTTGTCGAAGGTCAAGGGGGGTGCTCACGCTGTTCGTTTTCATCATTATCGTGATATTGATGAGTTTTCCGGTTATCGTCAGTCGAATGAGTAAACCTCATTTTCATAATATTTTCACCTACTTACTGTACACTAATTTATTTTCGGTCCTCCGAATAGAATTATGTACTATAAGAATAAGTTTTGAAGCTCACATGTTGCTGAGAACAAACATTTTTGCTTGTATGATTGTGGGTATGGAGAGAATGGATTGAGGAGAGCATTAGTTTTTATTCTTAGTTAAAAATAAAAAAGTGGGAGAAATGAAGCAAACTTGGTAAAAGACGTGTGAGAAATTAAAGTCATTACATGATCATATTCATGCCCCCATTACACTACTATTACTATGATGATCTAAAATATAATTAGATTGGTTATTTGTGGGATGAAAATACACTTTGATGAAAGATGCAAACCAAACAGGTCATTACATTGTCTTTAATCGTCCCTTTGTTTTTGAGCCTTTTTTCCACTTTAACGTATTTTCTTCCCTTAGCCCTTTTTGCTTTAATTCTAGCTAAGGTCCCCACAAACCTAGAATGTTGTAATGTAATGTAATGACATGCTATCAACCGAGTCAACCCGCTTGTACGCAATATTTGGGATGAAACATTTTTAAATAAGGTGTTACTAAATCAACTAATATAGTTTTCTATAGGATCACGTCCATACAGAGCGCACAGTTCTGACTTTAAACAAGTTTGGATTGGTTCCTCTAATTTTTATTTTTTTTTGTAGTCTTGTGTAAATTAATTTTTTACTGTGAAATTGAGTTACATTTTTTTAAAAGATAGTACTCCCTCCACTTTTAAATAAGTGTCATTTTAACAATTTTCAACATATTAAGATATATAATCATGGACCATTTTACCCTTCATTAATGATAACTAATTTTAATATTGAATTTATGTTTAGTAATGAATGTGGTCAATATTGTAGATGATATTCATGTATACAATAATTAAGGTTTATGCATGATTTATGTTATAGTACTATATTCAAAAGGGAAAAAACTTAAATCAAGGTAAAGAAAATGGAGGGAGTACAATGTACAAGGGTAAAATTGTCAAACTTGAAGAAAAAAGTGTAGAATGACACTTATTTAAAAAATATTAAAAAAGGCAAAGTGACATTTAATAAAAAACGGAGGGAGTATTAATTATTTAACTAAAAAATTAGTTATTTAATTATAAAATATTAATTGTAAAATAGGTTCATATACAATAATAACTTTTTTTTATGTTTTACCAAATCATACTCTTTCTGGTCGGTCAAAAGATTGGAGAAGGAGAAAAAAACGGATTAACTACATTAAAGTTACTTGATGACTCATTTTAGTAGTTGTGAAATTTGAAGACAAGACTTCATATCTAGTTATATAAACACAACTAGTCCACATTTTTGTTACTTAAAATCAAGTAATACAATTCAATAGAAATAATTAATACTACTACTACTATCAAGTGAATCAACTAATATATGTTCAGCAGCGTGAAACTAACTAAAAATATTTAATATGATCAATTAGTAAAACTACTACTAATAATATTGTTGGGTAATTAAAATCAAATTAATAAAATATTTAAAGCTGGATCCTGCTGCAACTAGTGACACAATATGCATCTAGCTCATCAAATTGAAAAGTGTAGATAAAAAAATCATGTACTAATTATGAAAGAAGGATAAGTGCCAGGCGAATTGTTGCAGCGCAGAATTAAAATTGGTATAGAAATTAAGCAAGAAAGGTGAAGAAATACTAAAATAAAAACATTAAGTGAATATATATATATATAAATGAAGAGATTGAGCCGTCGCCGCCAATATCAGCCAGTACCATTTTCATCCGCCCTGCTGCCCTGCAGGCCACCTCATTATTAGTATTATTAAAGATGCACCCTGCAGCTTCTTCTTCATCGCCGGCCACCTCCCCCGCCGCCGCCCACACAACCCTATTATACTATTATTGTATATGCATGATCTGAAACAAACAATTAAAACAGCGCGAACAGAATTAAGATGATGGATGACATGGATGGATGGAGAGAAATTAAGATATATTGAAAAACAAAAGAAACAAAACACAAGAATTAATTAATATGTAAACTAATCACGTGGACTACAAACAAAACATGAATAAAAAAGGAATTGAGGGGATTATGATATCAATCGCTTTCGATACAGATTTTCAACACATGCATGATATATATTTGCATGTTTTTTCAGATCGATTAATCACTGCAACCAAAACATAACAACTATTCTAGCTCTATATATATATAAACACCAAATTATCCAACACTAAAACCAAAAAATAATTCTTACACACACAAAATCTGATCGAGTAAAATTATATATATATGGACAAGACTTACCTTCTACATTAATCCCTAGCTAGCTTCAACACCAACAAATTCTTGACAATTCATGATTTTGCTTCTTAATTCCTTGTTTTATTTTCAATATTTTTGGGGCCGGGATATATCATATACGGAGTATATATATATGAATCCTTTCCTATATATATATCCTCTACGGTTAATTAATGGTTATATATGTTGGAGTATATTGTCAGTGGGCTGCAGCTGCTTCTTCCATAGCTAATTAACTTTTCTAAAAGCAAAAGTCTTATCTTTACACTTTTACGGTACCAGTCGATCATTTTTTTATTATTCCTTTTCTTTTTCTATTTTTTCATGGATCCAATTGCTTTTTACGAAATTCTAATTTTCTACTAGTTGGCAAGCGATGTTTTAAGTAAAAGATATTCATATTTTGTTTTATTTATATAATTTCATGTAGATATATATATAATAGAACTGCAAGGTGGGGTGTTTGGTAGTAGGCCATAAATAATACAACTGTGGTCTCTTACAATCATACTCCAATATTATACATTATAATGAAAATATTAATTGGGAGCTCCATACATAAATTAAACACCCTTATAATAATAGCTCATCAAAATCCTAACCCTAATCTCGTTATTTAATAATTTATACTCCGTATATATCATTATTGATCGATCCATGATCCATAATACTAATATATAGGAAAAGGAAGACATCAAAATCTTTTTTTTTTTTTTTTTTTGGACAAACGAAGACATCAAAATCTTAACGATGCGGGCGGTACATCAATTATTACCATCATCAATTCATCATAGTGTGACGTACGTTTGAAAAGAAAATTAAGCTAAAACACATGCAAAAGAAAAAAAAAATGGAAAAGGAAGGATGTTTTTTTTTTTGACAGAGAAAGGGAAGAATGTTCGTGTGGGGTGAAAATGGTTATCTATGGACCACCAAACCATTACCAACACACACTAGTCAAAATTGATATATATATATATATATATATATATTAATCTAATACTATTAATTAATTTTATTACCATCATCATATTCATATTGATAATGTGTTGATAAAAGCCATTTAATGGTCCAAGCAAATTCCCAATTACAATGGTTGATAAATAATCAATATTCTCCAAAACCCCTGAAAAGTAATCTATATACTCCCTCCAATTCATTTTAAGTTACGTCCTATAGCTCCTCACAAATATTAAGAAGAATATAACTTTCCTAATATGCCCTTAATTAATTAAGAAAAAGTCTTTTACATTAATCAACAAAATACTTAATGTTTCAAATTAATTATTCAACATACAATTATATCTCTGTAAAAAAAAACATACAATTATATCTATTTAATGCTTATTTAAATTATAATTGACCAAAACAAATACACAAAACCACCCACTACTTCCATATGCAACACGATTTAAATTAATAATACTACTCCCATATGCATGATTTAGATGATGAAAATGAGAAAGTATGCAAATTTAGCTTCAAATCCTCAAAAACAAAAATAATGAGAGCCAAAACAAAATATTTAGTTCACAACAAATTACACATAATTCTTTTTTTGTTTCTTGAAAACATTACACATAATTCTTAAAAGGATCATGTTGTATATTTATAGGAAGGTTGTGGTGTTGTGTTCATGCATAAGTTTTAATTTAATTACTAAATGACCGAGTGCACACTACAAGAAAAGAGATTTTTAGCATCGAATTTTTTTTGATACCAAAGATGAAATATTTGATACCAAAGGGTATTGGTATCAAATTTATTTTCGATACCACTTCCGATACCTATACTCCCGATCCTAAAGACCATGTATCAGAAAAAAAAGTCTGATACGAAAGGGTAACCCTTTAGTATCTGAAATGTATAGTATTAATAAATTTTTTCTGATACTAAATGATTGAACTCTTTAGTATCAGAATTGTATTTAGTATCGGATTATTGTATCAATTTATTTTGATACAACAATGCATTTATAGTATCGTAAACTTTTACTGATACTAAATACGGAGTATATAGTATCAATAAATATTTTCTAATACTAAATGATTGAACCCTTTAGTATCAGAATAATGTTTAGTATCAAATAATAGTATCAATTTTTTTTGATACTAAATTGTATTTTTAGTATCAATTTTTTAAACCAGATATTAAAGAATCCAATCCTTCCATATATTTTTTCTGATACTAAAACAATGAATTCTTTAGTATCAGAAAGACAATTAGTATCGAATAATGTATTAATTTTTTGATACAATATTATATTATATTTACTAATACTATAATTAATGGTATTATAAAAAAATTTTAATATTAATTATCAAATCATAGAATTCACAGTAGAATAATTTTTTTACACAAAAAAAATGCTAGATAATATACAACATAATTCAAAACTAGTTTCATATACAAAATCCAAAATTGAAAAAACAAGGCAATGGCCAAGAATGAGTCTTTCTCTACATATTACAACTTTCCTTTTCAACAGAGCGCCCTTGAATCAAGAATGTAGCTCTTAGAATTGGGCCCACCTAAGCCTGTTGGGTTTTCTCTTTTCAATTCCTACATAGAAAGGAGAAGATGATGATGACTACGATGACGACGATAAGACTAATATATGAAGATAATAATGAAGAAGTAGATGATTAAGAAACGACTAAGATGATGAACAAAAATATGGTAACAAAAAGTGGGAAAATTACAGAAAACGTAATGTACAAGGCTTGTGAAACAAAAATAGTAATGTAAGATTACTATTACAAATAATTAATACATCTTCTTTCTACCAATATCATTGTTGTCTTTAGGTCAACTGACTAATTCATGATAACCCAAACATGTTTATAATGAGTAGCAGTTAGTTTTACGTACAATGTCGATACTTAGAATCTCTTACAGCAACAACTTTCACCACTGTCAGCTTGAGCTAGATGCTGAAAGTCACAGATAAAAAGCTTTTGCATCCAGGTCCATTAATGTATTTCACAAGTACAAGAGAACACTTTTTGAGTTTTGACATAGTGAAATTGCATCATTTCCAATTTAAGAAACTCAAAAAATATAAGACAGCAAAACAAATAAACACAGCTAAGTTCAATAATATGACAATGAACCACAAGAATACTATAATATATGTTACTTCATTCACATAAACAAATTTAAGAAAAAGGCCAAACCTTTATAAGAGAAACTATTCGTTGTCTAAGCCCAGGCGCAATGAGATCTTCCAAACATCTCTGAATCGTAGATATAAGATCAGCTTCAGGAGTCAGGACCAAAGTCAAGAACAACAGCCTGTAGAAAGCCAAAAAGCATAGCCATCAAGGAGAGAGCAATAAATATCAATCTTAGTAGCATGTAAATTGATGTTAGTAGATCTCTTCTCTCTGTATACCAAAGTCCTGCAGCAACACGATAAATTTCAAATGGCTCTCGACCTAGCAATCCACACTGAAACAAAACAGATATTATAATTCCAAACCAAAATGTTTAACTGCAAATCAAATTAGTACATAGAGAAAAAAAATGATTTAATTTGTGGGACTTTTTATCCATGACCCCACACATATATCAGGTTTGATTTTCATTGCTTCCGAATTTCTATGAATCCACACATATATCAGGAGGAGAATAAAGACCTATTTTCATCTTTATTAGTAAAGCACAATCAAAATATAAAAACATTAAGAATTCATCTATTGTAAGCAGCAACACATTACTTGCCTGTCAACAACATGACAGGACTGGGAAACGTCAGATATTACCTCCTGATTAGCAGAAATAAGCAAACGCACACAGTCTATTTCATTGAGGTGGAGATTGTCACTCAACTTTAAGGCCTAACAATAAAAGTAAGAGGAATTTATACTCTATAAAAGCCGTAAAACGTGACCAAATAGTTTCCCAACAGAATTGGATATAATATATAAAGAATTGCTGAAACTGCACCACTTCAAATGCATAAATTAAAAAATGTAGTAGCTGAAACTTGAAGCACAAACAATGAGTACTGAATAGTCAAAACTAAAAAGTTGTAATAACTATAAATGTATAATCAGTTTTAAAACTTCAAAAGAGATTAAGAGAGATGAATTGAGTATGAGTCATTAAGTAAGGGAGCAAAATAAGTCATTAAGTATTAAGTAGGAGACGAAGAGAGTAGTATTTTTGTGTAAAGAGCATGCATCTGCAGAATCGCAACACTATCAGTCCAAACGCATTAAGAAATTCATCGACTCTAGCTATGATCTCCAATTCACTAGCCATTATGAATTTTATAAAAAGCTAAGGATATGTGAAAAAGAATCATAAATATCTAACGTGCACGTCATATTTAACAATCAATTTATATTTCGTAGGTCAACGCAATCGACTACTAATATGAATTTGAGATGATACATATCTTTTAAATTTTTTATTACAATGTGGCTTACTTTAATATGATTTTTGAAGTATCCTTTAACCACTGAGTTAGTGAAGAAATCATCATCATCAGAAACTATATCATGCCCCTCATTTTTTGCCCACTTCACATACTGCTTCTTCCCTCCATAATCATCATAATTGTTCACAAGGCTTAGAATCAGTTTAATCCTATGTTTTCCAGCTTCGTAGATCACAAAATCCAACCCCTGCACCAATTAAGAAAAACTAAATATCAGAATAACAATTTAATAAATCATATGTTTTGGTCCCACATCAGACCTGGAACATGAGTTCATTGTAAGAGCCCGAAGAATATTGCAAAGAGGGAATATCCTGGCGATTAAGAGGCTGTGATTTGCAGCTTGTTGAAAAGCAGAAGAGATTTTGTTTCTCTTAGATGAAGCAACATTAATATGCTCTTCATTTTTGTTGCCAAGAATTCTTGAAAGTTGTTTTCTTACTCTATGATTGTGGGTGTACAACAATCAAAATCTTTTGGATCTAGCGGTTTGTGTTTTGCTTCAAGGCTGTAAAACAAAAGGGCAAATACTACACTTGTTTATTTTCTTCTAGAAATGATTCATTTTCACTTTATCGTGTTTTTTGTGTTGTGTCCATAATGAATGAGATTAATTTAACATATCAATGAAAATAAGTTCTCATGAATTCATATTTACATACATAGCTTCTTCAACAAAAGTTTTATCCAAAATACAAATTTCTTACCTCAATGCCCCTTCCCTTACCCTCAAAACCTTGAGAAATGAGGGGCTGAGATCCCCAAATGTTTGATGAAACTTCAAAATTCTTCAGTTGCAGCCATATTCGAAACTTCAAAAACTAACAAAAGAGTTGCAGCAGTTAATCTAATTAATTCAACATAATGTACAAACAAAGAAAATGCTCGAGTTCATAAGGAAACAAATTCATCATAAACGTTTAATGTCATGAGATCGCAAAATATCTGCATTTATATTGTCCAGATATTCCCATTCCAACATCGGAGAATCGAATTCTTTTCAACGAGACTAGTGTGACTATAGCTAATAAAAAACTAGTTGATGATTTTGTTTAAACTGAAGTTGAAATAATTTAATTAAGCAAAATGTACAGAGTTTTCTAGTCCACTTCTAAACCAAGTCATTTGCATAGGCAATAGATCTTATAATAGGAACAAACATACCAGCATATAAGTGGAGTGTACAGCAAATATTTGTATTGTTCTTAATTGTGCGTTCTGATACACTAAAAGATAAACTAGAGCATGGTCTTGACACCTGTAAGTACAATAACTTGAGCCAAGCAACTTTAGATAGAAGAAATTAATCAACGGAACATTTGCCAATTGCACTTCTAATTCAAATAATTTTCAGAAGGCTATCATCAATTTCCCCAAAAAAGAGATCAAAGTATGTACCGAGAAATTAGATGGAAGGGCGAGGTGTCGATGGACCGGAGGCTGCTGGACACCGATGGACGCCGGAGCTCTACAGCAGGAGGCTGTATGGGACGCCGGCCCTGGGCGTCCGCCTCGTCGGCCAGAGCGCAGCAGCGGCAAGCCTGGGATCTGCCGCCGGCGTAGGAGCATTAGCCGCGAGGCCACTGGGAGACACCATGGTGTAGTCTCCGGAGGGTTATGGTGCAGCGGCGGCCGAGAGAAGGAGGTCGCGTTATAGTGCTGACGTCTGAGCGGTGGCTACGGCGCGCAGGGAGTGACCGGAGGGACTGAGTGCGGCGGCTGCGGCGGAAATATTCTCACTGTGTGAAAATCGCACACAGTAGGGTTTTCGGTTTCTTTTCGTAATCAAATTTCATTTTATTTTTTTGACACACAGACTAGGGAGATTGTATAATTTGTATACTGCATAAGCAATTGGGATCGGAAATCATTATCCGATACTATTATTAGTAATTACAAATAAAATTAATAGTATTAAAAATTTAATTAAAATATTATTTGATAAAAAAAAAGTGGTATTAATAAAATTTTATTAATATTAAAAATAAAATTAATAGTATCACAAAGTTAATTTCTGATACCAATGATAAGGTGTATCTATAAAAATAAAATTATTATTACTAAAAATAAAATTAATGGTATTAGGAATTTTTATTTTCGATACTAATGATAAGTAGTATCAAAGAAATTATTTGATGCAAAAAAAATAATTGGTATCAATAAAAAAATTACTAATACAAAAATAGTAATAGTATCGATAAAGTGATGGATGTTATAAAGTTAATGGTATCGAAAATTAAATTTTCAATACCAATGATAAGTAGTATTAAAAAAAATTATCTGATACAAAAAATAAGTCGTATCAATAAATAAATTACTAATACTAAAATAATAATAGTATCAAAAAAAGTTTGGATGCTATTAAATTAGTGGTATCGGAAATAAAGTTTTCGATACTAATGATAAGTATCAAAAATATTATTTGATACAAAAAATAAGTAGTATCAATAAATAAATTACTAATACAAAAATTGTAATATTATCTATAAAGTGATGGATGATATAAAGTTAATGGTGTCGAAAATTAAATTTTTGATACCAATGATAAGTAGTATCGAAAAAGTATTTGATCCTAAAACTAAATAGTATCCATAAATAAATTTCTGATCTAGTAACAATATTAGTATAACTACATAACGGATGCTATAAATTTAATAGTATCAAAAAATATTTTTTTGATACCAAGAATGATAATAGTATCATAAAATTTTTAGTTGATACCAAAGGGTAAAATTTAGTATCAGAAAATGCAACTGATACCAATTTTCTGATACTAAAAATCTCATTTTTTTGTAGTGGCATCTATACTTTTATTGGAAAGATGAATAATTTATTCTATAAATTAATTATTCAACTTGAGAGTTAATAAAGTAAAATGATATATTAGGGATAAATTAAAAATAATACTCAAAACGTCACTTAATTTACAAATTCTTAAAAGTTTTAAAACGTCACTTGAAAAAATGGATTGGAGGGAGTATTAATCTAACCAGAATTCCTCATTGTAGATTTTTTTTTTAACCTATTCTCTCGAGATAGTGTAATATTAAATAAGTTGTAAATAAAATGTGTGTTACTCAATTAGTCTACTGTTAGAATAGACTTTAGTTAGACTCTCGAACTGCTATTGTGTAGTACTGTATTTTTTTATTTTTTTTAATGAAATCATTCTTTCCACTACTGCCCCCGACTTGAATTTATATTCTTAGTTTATTGATAAAATTTTCTCTCTCTTACACTCTCATACGACATTAGTTTTTGTTAATAACAAAAGGTTGAAAAATACCTCGCAAATATTATGTCTAATTAAGATTGTGGATTCAAATTGGAGACTGTACGTGTTGGACATGCGAGATGAATGTTTTTTTTTTTTTTTTGACGGGATGCGAGATGAATGTTTTTTTTTTTTTTTTTGACGGGATGCGAGATGAATGTACGTATACTAATATTCAAAGTTGTTTTTGAAACATTATCAAATTATTCAGAAATTATACTTAAGTTTGGATGAGTCAAATCGATTGAACATGAGTAGAAATAATGTTATTTTATTTTTTCTTGGCCGGAGTTTTAGTTGAGCTTTATAATTAGAGTAACTGGCTTATACATGAGATAAATAAAAATAAATTGAGTTGAGTGTCGGTAGATTTGTGTAAGATTCGAACAAATATACTCCGTAAATGTTTGTGTTATATTTAATTTTTATTTCAATGGTGGTAATGACATTTCAATTTATTTTAAGAAAAAAATAAAGTATTGTGCACAGCTTTGTCTTCTTACACCGCAGCCTCATCCGAATATATATAATAATAATTTATAAAGTGCAAAAAGGCATTGGTAATGAACAGAGATTGATTTTGTTATGATTAGGCCACGTTTGAATAGGCATATTGTGATCCACACTCACCAACAAATTTTGACCACGTGAATTGACCTACAAATTACTAACCTCAAAGAAATAGTCCATATGTTAAAGAATGTAAAAAATATTGGAATAATTAAAATGGAGTATATTTTTCATTAAATCTTACTATATAAAATCAAATATGGATATGTCTTTTATTGGGCTTCATCCTGGACTTGGATTATCAGAACTGGTCTAGACTACTTTTTTTTTTTTTTTTTACAAATGATGAGTATTATATTAATCTAATAATCTCCCTCAAAAAAAAAAAAAACTGATAATGATATTCCACGTAAAATATTCGTATTTGTTTATGTATAAATAAAATAAAAAGTAAAATAGAATAAAATATAGATGAAATAAAGTAAGTGTAGAGATAAAAAAAAAAAAAAGTAAAATAGAAAAAGTAGAGAATAAAATAAATTTTTTATTTTTAAATTATCCATTAACCAAACAATCTAATTTCCTTTTAAATAAACTTTCTTTGTATATTAGTCAAATCTCAACTGCACCTTTTGTAATTATCCCTTAAGCATTCATTTAATTGAACTGTAATTTAATTAATCATCGTGAACGATCATATTTGCAAGAGTATTCTTGATTAATCAAGATCTGGAATCAATACAACTTTTGCATCAATATGACAAGACAATTCGTATATCAATTATCCATGATAACAAAAGCATAGGAGTATATAATCTATATATATAAAAGGAGAAGAGTTTTATCCTAAACTTGACATGTGGCTCTCCAGGATTTGACATGTGTATGCCACCTCATGCCATGTGTCACCCTCGTCATGTAATTTATGTTTTAATTAACGCATTAGTTTCTTCCGTTAGAATTCTCATCTCCCCTGCCTTTTCAGTTCCAAATTTCATTTAATCCTGCCGTTTCTTCATCTATCGATAATTGCCGTTTCATCACATGTCCTGACAATGAAGATAATGGTTAGTTAAATTCCATTTTCAGGTCATCGAACCATAACCAAATCGGTCGCCATCTTCGTAGGTTCCCTGTGACATCATCGCCGCTGCAGCAGATAGATGAGACGAGAGTCTGCAATCTTCGATCTTTGCACTGCCACCGTCTGTTCGGCTCTGACTCGACTCGCGCCCCCGTGATTTTGAGGAGAAATTGAAAGATTGAACAAGAAATATGGAATCAGCTGGAACACCGAGGGAATTCGATTATTTGTTTAAGCTGTTGTTGATCGACGATTCTGGGGTTGGAAAAAGTACCCTTTTGCTCAGTTTCACTTCCGATGCTTTCGAAGATCTTTCTCCCACAATCGGTACCTTATAATATGCATTTTCAGTTTCTGTATATCGTTAATTTTGATTGGAGGATCAAGATGAAAACAAAAAATGAGCAAGTTTTGGGTTCGATTGGCTGTCATTGATCGAATTAAAAAAGTATGGATTTGTTTATAATTAATTGTTTCGTTTTTTTGGGGGGGCTTGTGTAGTTTAAGCCTAATACAATAAACAAATATTCGCTCCTTCCACATAATTAAATGATGGTTGAAGGGTGATACTTTAAGTATACGAGACTACATTTTGTGGACAGATAATATAAGTCAAATGAGACTAAATTTCGTGTACATAGGGAGTATCACTTAGAAGGCGACTCACTCTGATCACCACTAGATTAATCTGTTTACGTTTTTCATTTTTTTTCTTGGTGAAATCTGTGTGTGTAAGTATTATATTCAGGACTGTTAATTATGATAATTTGTATGTGTTCTGAATCTTTTGATGCTATAAAAAGACTGCCTCTTGACCAATGAAATCACTTGGCCGCCCGAGGGTGGTGCTAACGCCGGCAGCAGTGCAAATAATTTGGAATTTTCAGATTCGTTCAAAAGTTCTAAAATGCGAATATTTTTTAGTTAGCAGCACGAGGGCGGCGCTATGGCGGCGCTGACGCCACTCAAAGTCCGCGAAGTGTGAGAACCGTGCAAATAATTTGGAATTTTCAGGTTTGGATTTGTGGATAGTGTGTTCATTGATTAAATTGGTTTAGGTTTGGGTTTGCGCAGTAAGTGTTCGATGAAATTCCTCATTCAAATATTGTGACCTGCATTGCAAACGTTGATGAATTTAAAAAATAACTTTTTATTATGCCTTATCATGTCCCCAATCAATTATGTCTCATTTTATTGTCAGTTTGATCAAATACTCATTCGAGGCTTTAGTAATATGTTAATTGTTTCAAAATAAGACATAAAAGAAAGCTGTAAGTATCATGAGCAGAGTACAAAAGTTGGGATTTTTTAAAAGAATTATGTCTCAATTTTTAGAGTGAATGTTCCGCAATGTTGTTATTTACAATTTTTGGCATGTATTGGAATGAGTATGAATTAAAGATTCATGGTGATATCACCAGAAATCTTAATTTAGGAAGTAGTACAATAATAAGGTGTTTGGTTTTATTTAGGCCGCCTTAGTGAATTCTGGTTTATGAATTGCTGGATTATACAATTTGCTGGGTTATCTGCTTTTTTTTAAAGAGTTGGTTTATTTACTGGTTTATTCTCCTTTTATATATATTACAATTAATTGTTGTAATTTATAAAATGACAATTGGATACTCATAAAAAGATAATATGGACCCTGTTTAGTGCAGTTAGAAGCCATTAAGTTTTATCTTTGAGTAAGGATATACTTTCTCCAAATGAATTGATTCTTTATCTTTTGATTATGGCTAACAAATGAATCACTGAGTTCTTGAGGATCAATGTTTCAATTATGGATAGTAAATATCTTTTTAGGAGTTTTGAAAGGTTTTATTTCTCTACTTCTTACAGACTGCCTTGATGCAAGCTAGCCAATATGGTCACTGGGAGCCTGGGAGGTTGTTCTGATTCTGATTCTTTTTAAAGCCAATGTAAGAAATTTACATTGTCTCAAAGAAATCTCATATTTTCTTAATGAATTCAGTTTAATTTTAGAGAAATTCTTAAGTTTCCATTTTTTTTTTATATTAGGTTCACAGATCAGATTATCTGAATGGAGGAACGACACTCCATTTAGCTACTTTAAATGGCCATTCTCGGTGCATCCGAGGTTGTTCTGATTCTGATTCTTTTTAAAACCAATGTAAGAAAATTACATTGTCTCAAAGAAATCTCATATTTTCTTAATGAATTCAGTTTAATTTTCGAGAAATTCTTAAGTTTCCATTTTTTTATATTAGGTTCACAGATCAGATTATCTGAATGGAGGAACAACACTCCATTTATCTGCTTTAAATGGCCATTCTCGGTGCATCCGACTTCTCCTGGCTGATTACATTCCCAGTATCCCTGATTTTTATAACATCTCTAGGAAAAGATTGAGAAATGATGAATCTGTGTCGGAGTTTGACAAAGAATACTTTTTGTCATCTTTGTTGTAAGTGACTATTTGTTGTTCTCTGAGTAATCAATAGACCTGCTGATGGTGGTGTTACTGCCCTTCATATGGGTGCACTGAATGGGCACGCTATTCTGTTCAGTAATCAACTGTTTGCTATCAACCTTGGTCAAATAAAGGTTCATTATTTTACTGCTTAACATATTTTAGAAGTTTCAACGGTTGAAAATGGTGCACTATGAAACTACCATGTTCGTTTGTGTGTGTTGCTACTATCATTGGGAAATAGGAAGGAGGCCACCTTTAAATTGATTACACTTGCATGAAGTGGTTGCCGCTAGAAAAAAAAGTTTGACCGTTTAAACATACATATATAATCAAATCAGTTTTGCATAACATTGTTTTTGTAGCAAATGTTAATTTTTTAATAAGTCCAAATTTTGTGCTCAATATGTGTATAGAAAAAGAGGAAGCTAGAGATTCTCAAATGTTGTTAGGGACTGGTGGTGGAGATGCTCTATATGGAGGATTAACAACATGCTCTATATGAGTATCATTTCATAATATTCGATTATTAAATATTGTTAAATACAAAAATATATAAAAATTTTTTAAGATAATCACGTGGTTAGATTCATACTCTGAAGAAGAGGATGCATTTCAATCTGATGTTAAAAAGGAATTGGAGTGGGAAGTCATTGCTTTAACATGATACATGTTATATGATGCACCGAGGTTCTGCTTGGAGTTGCGAAGGGTGGTGGTCAAGGGCCGATGAGGAAACTGGTGAAGGACATTTTATTTGAAATTCATCTGCAAGTTAAATGTATCTATATTTTGTGTTGATATCAATTTGCTATTACTTGAATATTTATTTGACATTGATAATATATGCGATGATAGTGGCTCAGTGGAATCCAAAACAAAATGGGGGTTGAAAAGGTTGATTGTAAGAACAAATAAGGTTTTTGTTGTTTGGACCTTTCCTTTTGCGGAAAAAAATATATTTGTACTTACACTTTTCCTTAGGTTATAAGGGTATCATATCAATGTTAATGAAAGACATATTTCATCTTTTTCATATCGTGTTGTGAGAACTTCTGCAGTAATTCTTTATATTGCAAATTTCTGACCTATGTTGACTTCTTATAAACAACCTGATGTTGGGAAAGCCATGAGTCTTTTCACTAGACCTATGGATCTTTTTATTGGCATCCTTTGCTAAGGATATGACAGTTAGAAAATTTTAAATGCAGTATAAAATACTCAAGTTTGCAAATATTTTCATTCGTTTCTTTGTAGCAATGGTGAGTGTTCTTAACAAATGAATTTGTTAGTTGAAAAACTATTTTATATGAAAAGGTCTCTCTTAATGCCCATTTTTTATTTCTTAAATATGTATTTTGACTGTATAAAAGCAACACAAATGTTAATTAGACAAATCAGATTGATGATATATATATATATATATATATATTACAGATTACAAACAATAAATCTACAACAGACCCGTGCATCGCACGGGCTATAAACTAGTCACTACAAAATATTGAAAATAATGGGGAAATGGGGACGGGGAAGGCATCGGATCTGCCGTCCCCAATGATGAAGATGAAGGCGACGGCAAAGGGGACGGCAGTGTGCCGATGCCAATATGCTCGATGCTATTTAAATGACATCGGATTTGGGGAAAACTGTTACCTTTTGGCATCGGCAAGTGGTCGAGGCCACCAACACCCACCCCCACTGCTGGACCACCCCATTTTTCGGAAATCTGGCATTTTTCGCGAATTGTGGGGTTCGAACTCTGGGACCTCGCGGTCTCGAAGCTTTTGAGCGCCCCCTGTATGCCGTTTAGGCTAGGAGCTTTGAGTCGACATGTTGTGAATGCAATTAATATATATTCAATTTAATTTGAGTTTTTAATTCTTTAATTAATTCAATCCATTCTAACTTTAATTGTTGCTTATTAAATTATCTAAATTATGTTTTCAAATTAAATAATTTAATTACGGTCAATTCACACTATTTAAATTTATTCTAATCCTCAATTTACAACATTTAAATTCATTCTAATTTTTAATTTCACAACATTATAATTACATACAACATTGAATATAATTATTTTCACTTATACATTTAAATTTATTCTAATCACATCATTTAAATTCATTCTAATTTTCAATTCACAACATTAAATATATATAATTATTTTCACTTATCCATTTAAAAATATGAATTCACTTATCCATTTAATTAAAAATATTTTCATCTATTATAAAATTATTCTCTAGTTCATTTTCAATTAAAATAACATCATATTACAAACAACATTAATTATAATCATAATTAGCATGTTCACGTCAATTAAAATAACATCACACACAACATTAAAATAAAAATTAATCCTCAACGTCAATGTAATATAATAACATCACACGTAACAAAGTAATATAAAAATGTATCACTCCTCATCATCACCACCATCATCCTCAGTATCATCCCGATCCTCAACTTGGCTACTATCATGAACGTTGTGCGACGCCCCCGACGGCCTCGGCTCCCCACCCATCCCACCCATCTGACCCATCCCACCCATCTGTCCCATCATCGTTGCCATCTGCTCCTGAAAATGCTTGAGTAAGCACTCCTCCTGCTGCTGCATTTGTAGGAGTAAGCGCTGCTCTCTTTCTTCATTGACTCTCCGTTCTTCAGCAATAGCATGGTTAATGTCGTCCTGGGTGAATCGTCCATAAGTCGTACCACTTGACGTCTCGCCAGGACCGGAGGAGATGATTGGGATATCTGTTTCCAGTCGAGTCATGTTGTCAACTGTGATGGTTGTAGAAGTCAACTCCTTAAAAAATAGACTAAGCTCAGTGATTGCTTTCCACACAGTGAGCGGCAGAATTTTGTAAAAAGCAATCGGTAGTAGTCTCTGCATAAACACGTGACAATCATGACTCTTCATCCCATACAATTTCAATTTCGACCAGTCAATGCAACGGGACATGTTAGACACATATCCATCTGGAAACTTCAACTCACTTATCCACTTACAAACAACATCCTTTTGCTTCTTATCAAGCGAAAAAGAAGCCTTATGATACTTTGATGTACGTGGACATTTCTTGAGAGAGGGACGACGACAATAATCATTCAGCTCATCTCTTGATTTAGACGTGTCCTTTGTTTTCCCCTCCACATTCATCACCGTGTTGAAAACGTTATCAAACACATTTTCTCAATATGCATCACGTCTAAATTGTGTCGTATCAACAAGGTACTCAAATACGGCAACTCCCAGAAAATGCTTTTCCACTTCCACCCTCCAGAAAGTTTTTTGTTGTGAGCCTCAACACCATCCTCTGTAACCTTTCTATATCCCAAATGATCAATTTCGTATAGGAGACTTGCACCCGTTCGAATAGGCGGTGGATCATCTGTGACTACTACTCCGGCCTTGAATGCAGTTTTATTCGTTCGCCACGTGTGATTCAGTGGTAAGAACTTTCGGTGGTTGTCGAACCACGACTGCTTTCGACTTTTATTCAAATAGAATGCATCGGTGTACTCTCCACAATATGGACAAGCAAGCCTTCCGGCTGTACTCCAACCAGACAACATTGAGTATGCTGGGAAGTCACTAATGGTCCAGATAAGTGCAGCTCTCATCAAAAAGTTTTGCTTTCTAGCAACATCGTAAGTTTGCACCCCATTTTCCCATAAAAATCTCAAATCTGCTATCAGTGGTTGCAAAAACACATCAAGTTTGTCCTTCGGACTTTTAGGCCCGGGCACGAGAATCGAAAGAAACATGAATTGATCCTTCATGCATAACCACGGGGGTAGATTGTACAGAGTAAGTATAACTGGCCATGACGAATATTGTTTTCCCGTCATTACAAACGGTGCAAAACCGTCTGTGCTCAAGCCCAACCTCACATTCCTAATTTCAGATGCAAAATCAGGATACGAACGGTCCAAATGCTTCTAAGCCAGCGAGTCTGCCGGGTGACGCATAACACCAGAGTCATCAGAAGCGCACGAGGCATGCCATGTCATATCCTTCAACCAACCATCTACATCAACCCTACTCGGCTTATACCGTGATCGACCACAAATCTTACAAAAATCTAGTTCGCTGTCTGCACCCCAAAATAACATGCAATTTTGTGCACAACAATCAATCCTTTCTACCGGAAGACCCATCTCACTCATCAAATGTTTGGTGTCGTTAAATTTCTTGGGAACCTTATTTTCGGGAGGACAAATCTCACGAATCAACTCAACAACCTGATTGTATCCCCTTTCAGACAATCTGTTTTCCGTTTTAATGTTCAACAATCTGAAATTGAATGACAACTGCGAATGAGATTCACAACCAGGATACAAGTCTTGGTCCGCTGCACGAAGCATGCCGTAAAACTGTGCCGCATTCTTGTTAGGGGGTTCTTCATTAAGTGCCTCCTCTTCCACGTCTATTCCAAAATCAATGTTTGGGCCACCCATTAACTCTTCTACCATAGTGTGGTACGAACTAGGTTCCGCTGGGTCAACGTCGTTTGAAGTTGACGCATATTCATTAGTGTTTTGATATGGACGTGGACCCCAACTCTCTTCCCCGTGATAAATCCAATTATAATAATTCAGTGTAAAACCATTTCGATATAAATGAGATTTCACTTCATTAGGATCTCTATAAGTTTGATTTCGACATCTAGCTTTCGAACAAGGACAACTAATTTTTCCTTCCCAAATCGAATTCGGATTACTAGTAGCAAATTCAATAAACCCATTTACTCCACTAACAAATCCGGGGTTCATAATCCCATTCACTAATCTTGGACTATACATCCACTACGACTTGAATAATCCATGTCAATTGACGTCTACAACACACAAACAACCAACGTCTCATTTCCTCCAACTCTATTAAAATCAATTAATATAATTCTAAGTATATTCTAATAATTATTCTAACACCCTAATTAACAAATAAATTCATATATAGACATATAACACAAATATAATTCTAACACCCTAATTAACAAATAAATTCATATAACTTAATTATTAAAACATACATATAAATACATGCCTAACACAACATAATTAATTAACAATTTATAAATTCTAACAATTAACACATGCATGCATAAAAATTAACAATTCTTCTAACAATTTTATATATACATACAACATATATGCATATATATACTAAAACTATATATACACATATAACTTCAAATTTAACCAATGCAAACGAAAAAAATTACCGTAGAAATGCTCCCGTCGAAGTGTAGAACACAAATGGCCAAAAACCGAGTTCGATCCGCAAACGAAGGTGGTTTTTGAGTGTGGAGGTGTAAAACTCGAAGCTTCAATGGAGGTGTGGGGGGTGCGCGGCTGTTACATTCTGGAAGAGAGGGGTTTGGCCAATTTATATTCATTTAGGGCGACGGGGAAGGCAACGGGCCCACTGCCGTTGCCATTTAGCATCGGGGCCCACTGCCGATGCCATTTTGCATCGGCCATTAAATGTCGTTACTAAATGGCATCGGGGCCCACTGCCGTCCCCTTTTCGCATCGGCCATTAAATGTCGTTTCTAAATTGCATCGGCCCGCCTGCCGTTGCCAATTGTCGTTGCCTTTTGGCCAATATTTTGTAGTGAATTAATTAATTACACGATATATATCATAATTGTATGTATGCAGTGACGGACCCAGAAATTTTCGATAGGGGGGCCCGATTAACATTATTATAAAAAAATATATATGTATTCATTATTTTCATCAAAATTTCACATTATAAAATTGTCAATACGTCACATTTCATTAAATTAAATTGATCGGATAAGTTGACTTTTGATATGTTTTGGCCGTGATAACTTGCACATTTTAACCGATTCACTTTAAAAAACAATTGAATTTAGTGGTGTAGAGTCAAATAAGAAAACGTATTTTGAGTGATTTGATAAGGTGCGAGGAGGATTTAGTAGGATGTAAAATAGATTTAGTGAAATTTAGGATAAAATGTAGACCCAAAATGAGTGACGATTTTAAAATAAAATGATGTTCGGATATATATTAATTTTATGGATTATTTTTATATCAGAAGTGTACAAATAATTATAAAATAGAGTATTAATTTTAATATGTGTGAAATTATCAAAATACCCCTAACAAATTTACAAAATTAGTGGGGCCCCACTGGGCATCACGTAGGTCCGTTACTGTATGTATGGATACACACACACTCAGCATGTTTGCTTCATGGGTTTAGGGGGGTTTAGTGATGGGGTTTGATATGCAAACCCATCTTCTCCCATGTTTGATTTCTCATAACTTTAAACACCTTGACTCGGGTTTATAATTTGACCCGGTTTTTATAAACTAGATTCCATGGATTTAGACAACCTAGCCTCCCCTTGGGCTTATCTAGCCTCTCCCTTGGGCTTATCTAGCCAACTCACCAGTCACTACACCTAAACCCATCTTATCCCAACCCATGAAGCAAACATGTCCTCAGTTTGTAGGAGTATATATTAAAATACCCAAATGAAATTCACTAGCTAGCTAGAATATATAAGCAATAAGCTTAATATTCATTTCCTTTACTACATGATTAATATTCTCCTTAAGTCACTTCTCTTCCTTTGATTTCTTTAATTTTTCAAAGTTAATTAAGGCACATTCTTATTCTTTATATGTAGAATAAAATATGACGCATTGTTTGGCTTCATATTTTTTTAAGTAACGAAACTAAACGACATTAGCATAATAGATGAATGGAGATTCCACCCCTGTTTATAAGATCGTATTGTCACAATATAATTGATGTCATTAGATGCTCCACACGTGCCCACCACCAAAAGCTAGCTAGCATGAATGATCGATTTTAAGGTTGTCTCATTTTTTCTTAATGCACGACACGATTCTTTGGAAAAACCATCGAAATAAAAATAATCAATTAACAATTTAATTTCTTTGTTTCTGCTTTTTTCAAGTTTAATTATTTTTAAGTTTAATTATATATATATATATTGAAAACTAAAAAAAAAAAAATCAAAAGAAAGGAAAGAGAAGAGAATTAAGGAGGAGCACATGCCGAAGCTTCCAAACATAATTCGAGTAGGGCCATACAAGATTTCTTCTAAAGTGGTTTAGTAAATGAGGGATTAATATTAAGCTTGTATATATGTTGGTGGAAAGGAATATTAGGCATATATATATATATATAACTAAATTCTTATTTTTTGTAATAAAGAACATTTTAATTTTAGTACGAGGGTTTCTCTCTTGATTCCATATCATGTGATGCACACCAAGGTGCAAGGTGACTATTTTTCAAGAATATTCTTTTTAGCTAGTAAAAAAGAACAATCATATATTATTTTCTTAGCCAATAAACCAAATTAAACCCTTTAAAAATAAGTTCGAATATATGAGTTGCAGAGATTAATTGAATTCTCGGCCCCATCTCTAATAAAACAGATCACATATTACAACTACTCTCCTAATAAAAATTGGTAGAATTAATTGAAATGATTATTAATTAATTTCAAAAAAAAATTACGCGATCGAGTGATATACGTGTTAGTGTCACGTCTCGGGCTATGGATAATATCAATTATCAAGTAGGTATGACGACTATCACATTTCATATTTACTAATAACAAAATGTAGGAGTACTAATGTTTTACTAGTATATTTTATGAAAATAATAATTTTTCAAAACTCTCTGGTACAAGAAATGTCTAAAAACAAGAGCGTCCAATCTCTACTTGATGAACCCAAAATGAATTCTATGTATAAACTTTTATTAGATCCATTTTACAAATGAGTCAAAAATTAGACAACGAGGTTCATGCGAATCAAATTTAATTATACCTTTATTTCATTATTTTTCATTAAGGCAAGCCGTACACACACATATATATATGTATATAATTATTTTGTCTATATTTTTTGCAATATTGTGCTTTAGATATGTAAATCATTTTTTTTAAAAAAATTGTATTTTTTTAACTTACTTATTTGTACTTTAGGTTGTGAACTTGTGATACTGCAGAGATTTGTACTACTGTACTAGTTGAGAGAGTTGGGGGGAAAATTCGTGAGCTATGATATTAATAATGGGTTGATAATGATATATATAGAAATATGTGAATCTCTTGCATCTATGTATCTGTCCCATATAATGGTATATATGCATTCCTAATTCCTATCTTAATTTATTCATGTTCCACTTGCATATCTATGTACTATGATGTTAAATACAACTATGTGGTCTCTTTTTATCCAAATCTTCTACAACCTATAATAGTGTCAACTATGGCGGATAGAATTACAATCAGGCTAGGAGAATATATAACTTGTTGGCCCATTTCCACTCCCAAAATTCCCGGATCCTTCCAAAAATAATATCCCCTATTCCACTTTATGGCTTAATCCTTTTTGCCATTTTAATAGGAGTATATGAATGTGACACATGTAATAAATAATACTCCGTATATATACTTTCTTTATTAAATGTTTCAAGATTATTTGCACACTCCTAATATGAAAAAAATAGATTGAGATAGAACAAAAATTATGGTAGAGATACGTCAAACTGGTCCGATAAGCCAAACGAACCTCTAATAGTTTAACTTATCGGACCAGTAAAAAGTGGATTGAGCCAAACTATTAGGTTGTGTTTGGTTTGGGATTGGCCCATTCGGATTTGGATGGGTCATCCCCCATCCCATCCCTCTCCATCCAAATACCCATCAAAATACACATTTATTCCTATAATACACCTACAAACCTATTTTTATACAATCACATCACCATTTTTTTCTTTTAATCACTCATTCTCTCTCCTACTTTTCTTTCACACATCTATTCTCTCTTCTACTTTTCTTCCACACATTTATTCTCTCTCCTACTTTCTTACCCACATTTATTCTCTCTCATACTTGATTTGATATAAAGTTCTCCATCTACATCTATTTTTCAATCTCTATTCAAACACAACTAGTATTATTCAATTACTATTCATGGATTACCCTCGTCCATATTTTTCCAATTCTCATCCTCATCTCATCCACCACAATCCCTAACCAAACAGCACCTTAGGCTCCATTTAAATTGAGGGATTTAGATCGATGGATTTTAAATCTACAATTTAAATTCAATCCACTTATTTGGATTAAAAAGTAAATGAAAGGATTTTAAATACTTATATTTGAGTCCATCTATTTTTAGTTAAAATTGATAGAATTTTAAATCTCACTAAAACCATCATTTAAAATGTCTCCTTCAAATCAAATCCTCTCATCCAAACACAACCTTTAAAATGTCTCCTTCAAATCAAATCCTCTCATCCAAACACAACCTTAGAATTTTGTTTGGGATGGACCAATCCACGTGTACAGGAACACCATCCTGTAACGATAGGTTTTGGCCCGTCCGTCATTCTTCAAATATATATATATATTAATCATTGAGGATTAATAAGAATTTGGTGTACTATTCACCAATCATGTGAGAAACTTTAGTTGGTGGAATGCATTTTGGATTTTAGTCCTTTTGCATATTACTTATATAATTATAATAATAGTACAAGAATTGAAATTAAGGTCCACGTGGAAATAGAAGATAAACCGCGCGAATTAATGTTCCATTTACATATAGCTAGCTAGAGTGATAAGACAAACACACGTCACAGAATCAATACCATGAATCCATTATCCATCAGTCTAATTAAACCAATTATTATTATTATTATTATTATTATTATTATTATAATAATAAGTGAGATATTAGGCACGTGAATTTCCAGTGTATAATTAATTAGATTTAGGCCTTCAACTTTACATTAAGTCTAGTATACATTCGAGTGCATGTTATGCACTCTAATCCATGTATAAAAATAATTGAAAAGTGCAACACCATTTACCAAAAAGTGTAAGTCAGTAAAACTGAAAAGTGCAACATGGACTAGGGTGCATAGCAGACCAACCCCCAACTTTAATTTAATTTTCCTCCTATAAAAAGGGCCCTCTACTAGTACTCACCAATAACAACATTAATCTTCTCTCTCAACTCATCGCTCATTAGCTACCAAATTATATAGAGGCTAAAGAAAAAATGGTAGGATCAAATGAGAAAAGATACGCACTTCTACTAGCTGCAAAAGAGTCTGAGTATGTTAACAAAGTGTATGGAGGATACTTGAACGTGTTTGTTGGTGCATTTGGTGGTGAAGGAGAAAAATGGGACTTGTTTCGCGTAGTCGAAGGCGAATTCCCGGAGATGGAGGAGCTTCACAAGTATGAAGGCTTTGTCATAAGTGGAAGCCCTCATGATGCTTATGCTAATGAACCTTGGATTCTTCATCTTTGTTTTCTCTTGCAAATTCTCTTTGCCATGCAAAAGAAACTACTTGGAATTTGCTTTGGTCATCAGGTACTTCTAATTACTAGTATTTCATTTTCTTATGTATAATGACAATCTTAATTGAATATTTTTAATTTGTGAAAAACAAAATTGTAGGTGTTGTGCAGAGCTTTGGGAGGTAAAGTTGCAAAATCATTTAGTGGTTGGGATATTGGAGTTAGAAAAGTGAGCCTCACTCAGGATTTCTACTCCTATGGCTCCTCATTTCATGATGAAATCCCTCCCATTCTTTCCATCATCGAGTGCCATCAAGACGAGGTACTTCTTCTTCTTCACCGAGCCTTTAATTCCAAATAATTCGAGTAGGTTACACGAACCAATTAATTAATATTGAGTATGTGACAGGTTTGGGAGGTGCCTGTGGGGGCCCACGTGCTTGCATGTTCTGATAAAACTGGAGTCGAAATGTTCACTTTTGGAGAGTGTGTTTTAGGTATCCAAGGGCATCCAGAGTACACTAAAGACATGCTTCACAATCTCATTCATCGTCTTATTACCAATGATTCCATCAATGTAATTCATTTAATTAATCCAAATTAAATGCATTATTTTTATTAATTAATTTGATCGTTTTATATATATTTGACCATTTTATTTTCTTTTTTAACAGAGTGAGTTTGGCGAAGAGGCTAAAGTGCAACTAATTGAAGCAGAGCCAGATAGAAAATTCTGGGAGAGGATTTGCAAGTGCTTTCTTAAAGGGGAGTGGAGTACTCAATTACCAGCATGCTCTTATTTTTAAATAATTAGTATGCAAAAATATGAAATAAGAGTATTAATTTAGGATCTTATAATATACTGAAAAAACTTAAATAGGTAGTGATAATAGAGGATGATGCAGTATTATGGTTGGTATGTTTCCATCCATAGTATAGTATGGTTTGTCAACTTCTGACTTTACGTCTTAATCCCTGTGGATAATGAAATATAAATATTAAGAATTTAACAATAAAAAAAAGGGTAGAATGAATGATACTCCATATTAAAATTCTGATTCTGATGTCACTTTCTTCTTATACATGGACCATTTATGAATGGACGCCATTGCTTGATGCTGCCCACACAATCGGCATCCTTTAGGATGTACGGTAGTATGTTTCTTTCAAGGCCGACTTAAGCTTTACAATCTCCGTTTCAGAGATTTAAAATTTCGACTCAATTCCTGCACACTTGAATCTTAAAATCCCAAAGGAAACATGCACTTTTATTAATACTAAAGCAAACATCAATGGCACAACCATCTTGTTAATTAGTTCTATACACAACAGTTGCAATACAGAAATACAAAGACAAGAATAAAATAATAGAGGTATCTCTAATTCTAATTCCAAAATCTGGTTAGTATCAATTCAACTGTAGTTTTTCCACAACACACACTGAGGGTACCTGAACGATTTACAGACAAGAATGATGCATCTCCATTTTGACCACACCGGAATCTAGTTATGTAACAATTTAGCTGTACTTCTTCCTATACCGGAGGATACGCAGAAGGTTTATGAGGTGTGACCTGGGATACAGGAACCCCATTCTAACACGAAAACTTACAACAATTCAATTGCACTTCTTTTGGTTCTCCTATATTGAGTTCGATGACAATAGTACATATACAACACAGCAAAGATGTTCACTCAAATATTGCCATGAAATTAATTCATAGCTATTCCTACCGTTTGTTTAGTTGTCCTTGGTCTTTTAGGACCCCAAGATACCTTCAAGTCTTTTCGCTTAGTCTTTGGGGCAAACACAATCTTCTTTCTTGTTCCAAGATAGCCACGACAGTTGGGAGCTCCACAATGACATGGAACCTGCGGCCCAAATTGTACAAAACTGCAAAACAGAAAGACACATTCTTGATGTTCAAAGGAACCAGTTATATATTTCAACCAGAAAGAAAGCAGGGTAAGTTTTCTGAGAGCAAATAAGCTTTTATAACTTTTATCATATACAATACTATCATTACTTTGACAAGATTTTGACCATGAATTGGCTTCTAAACACGTTAATGTCTTTCATTTTATCCTCTGGTAATTACACCTATCTACTTATCAATCATCCTTGTTCCTTCACTCATCACCAATTCACCACATAACAGGCCGTTGAATTGCATACAGGCATGTTAAGATGTCTAAACAGGATAGAATAGCTTCAGTTCGATGTTATAAACTCCAGCATTGTTCATTACTGAATATTCAAGTAAAGCTTCTATTTTGATTTTCATTCTTTAAGGGTTTTTTTTTTCTTTTTAATCAGAAACTCAAACTATTCTTTCGCTTTGTCAAATCTTATACATTACAAAAATTTGAAAGTCCAGACAACATGAGTTAGGTTTTGCTCAAGAGCATGGCCAAACGCTCGTTCCTGAGTGAGACAATGCCTTGAAATTGTAGGCATTATTTTTATGTATGCCTTCAATAGATTTACTTACTGTTTTCTAACGCATTTTTCCCCAGTATATCACGTATTTGTTGCATATTCAGGTTACAAGCAAAGTCATTCAGAATATTAACCTAAATAAGCCAAAAAAAGATACTCCAACTCCGTGTTGTTGTAAAAGGAAAAATATCATCATTGTAGTTTTACCTAATGGGAGACTTGAGAAAGATTTAATTAATCTAATAAAATCTATGAATTACACAGTTACACTCAGCCAGGGATTCAAGTATTTTGTGGGATTTTTTTTTCTTTTTAATACACCACAAAGGAAACGACGTCGTTTTGATCACATGTTAAAACAAAAAAAAAGGTAAAGGCGCCCGGCAGCGTCTTGCCACCTGGACCGCCTAGTCTCCACCTTGTCCATCATGAAGGGAAATGACGTCGTTTTGGTCATCATATGTTAAAATATATATATATATATATATATATATATATATTAAAGGCCCCCAGGCAGCATCTTGCCACCTGGACCACCTTGTCCCGCCTGAAAAAGACAGCGCATCAGCGCCGTTTAGAAAACTTTTTCTCCCTATTCTTTACCGAAACAGTCAAGCAAATCTAAAAGTCGTTCTGTCATAATATTGAATTCAGTTAACCATCTACCTCTTTTGTTTTTGTACTTCAAAGAAAACAGAGGTATGAAGCCAAAAGCATGCATGATTTTATATCAGTTAACTGATACAGAAGTAGAAATAAAAAGAAACAGAACGGCAAATGTTGCATACCGGTAATCATAGGTCAATGGTTCTCCAACCTCAATGGATCTAGAAGCAAAGACGCCAACACGGGTCTCCCCGTCAACCTGCCTATTGATTAAGTAAGGCTGTCAGCAGGTAAGTGAAAATCTGCTATTAATTTAATAAAGACCTAAAACAGAGTTAATTCCACTGTATTCTATGGCAAACCTCTAATACTAAAAGGCTCAATTGAATAAAAACAGTTGATACATTTGAAAGCAACAATGGAAACAGAAGAATGCACAAAGTTAAGATCTCGAGTACATTGATGATTAGAACATGAGGAGTATCGGCTAAAATAAAAACATTACCAGTTAATTAAAAAATAAATGAAAAAATAATCGAACATATGATTAAGAGAGGACTCTAAGCTCACCATAGAACTTAAATGACAAGAAAAAAAAATACTATCTATGGTGAAAAATCGTAAAATAATACTTACCACTTTTCCAGTTTACAATTAGGGCCGCAACTGTGATTTAGAAATCGAGAAGCATTTCCCTTGAACGTCGCATCAATCACAAAGTCCTTATTGATTTCACACATATAGAAGTTTGTAGCATCCTGGTCTTTCATCTCCCACAGCCTTCTTTCACACAAGACATCATCAATTACTGAAAATGAAAGTATATAATTAGATTGATAAAGCATCATGTTCATAATTGATAAAAGCTTTGCCACGTAAAGAAAATATTAGTAACTTTTACGTGCTGAATGATCATTTTCCCAAAAAAATTATTTCACACTGATAAATTCAGGATAATTAAAAAGACCAACACTTGGACATTTCCATCTCTAATGATTTGTGTAAAGTGGGAGAAGGTATATTTAACAATGTGCAGATCTGAAAGATGAAGAAGTAATCATGATATAGAGTATGATACATTTACTTTTAAATTCAATGGATTGAATTTTGCAAAAGTCAACTCAGGAAGAAGCAGAATATAGATTTAGAAGCAAATGCATGAACAACTAAGCAGACGGAGGTGAATGGAGCAAAAACAGAAAATCATGAGTAAGCCATAAATATGCATGAGAGTAAATGAAGCAATTTTATTTTGATTGTGGAAGAACGTACCTTCACCAACATATTCTATAACAAAATCCCCTTTACTGATTGGTTCAGCAGCCACTACACCCCAACCACAAAGCTCTGTCTGATAAGCAGTTAAGCACCATACAAGGTGTTTTTAATATTTGATAGTCCAAAGCCAAAAGGAAGGGCTAAGTTTTTTTTTAAAAAAATCAACAAAATTTACCTTGACAATCTGAATTTTTTTCACTTTTTGAAATGGTCGGTTTGCACATTCTTTGGAGCAACGGCAGGCTTTTGAGCAGCTGATGCACTGAACCCTGTTCAACAGAGATTACGAGCATAAGCAAAAATTTGTTTGCAAGCACAACTAACAGCTTTTAGAATCACTTCTTTTCAAAAGCTGTGAGAGAAAGCTTTTGAAAAAAAGTGATCCACACTCACTTTCTATTGTTTGCAAACACCCACTTAGTATATGAATCAATTTTCACAGTAATAAAAAGTTTAGCTGTGATGAATGGGAATATCACCTGCATTCACAACCATCAGAGCATTGAGTAGAACTGCAGTTTGTGCATCCATTATCAGCATCGATGTTATTACGCTTTTTCTTGACGAGATATGTGTCTAAATTTAGTTAAGTTTAATAGTATAAGGTAATTTCCCTACACCTATTATCTAAAACTCATTAATCACTGAATCAGTCTAGGGAATAGTTTATTAGAATCACTCATAGTTCTAAATACATTAGTATAATGTAATAAATAGTGCATTCCCAAAATTGACATGCTTAGTGACATTTGAAAGATTTTTCAATCCAGACATTTTGTAGGAAGGCACTTTTCAAAGGATACTTCGCCTGATGTGAGTATATGGATGTGGCTCCAACTTAGTTTCTGTCTCGTCTTTCCAATTTATGTCGATTTTGAACTCTTCTTCATTATATGGAAGAGGCAAGACAGAGAATATATCCTGAAAAGTCCAATAAAGTAACCAAAAGAAATAATAAACTTAGTAAAGAAGCAGATAAAAGCCATTTAATGATCCAAGCAAATTCCTATGTGAAGACCTATTTCATCTATATCTACAACTACAAGGAAAAAGAACGAATAATCAAATTCTGACCTCTATAGTACTTGCAGGAACCTTGTGCTGCAAAGAGACAAAGAAATGGAGATCCTGTCAGCCACCAGCATAATTAGAGAACATAATTACAAGCAATAGAGCTAACAGAAACACAAAGAACAAAAGATAAAAACATTGAAAACTAAAAGCGCATAGTCAATGCGAAAAAAACTAGATAATCTGTGAATTTTAAAATATTGCAACGTGAAATAGACGAGACTAATATTTTTTGAGTGAAAATATGCAACTCGAAAAACTAAAAGGTGTTAACATGTATAACATACGACAAGTAAAAATGGTAAAATTTAACTAGTAGAAGAAGGCCTTCAGAACACCATTACTTTCTAATGTTAAAGCCTAGTTAGGATTCTCAAGCCCCTATGGACCAAGTCATTGCCAATTCTCTAGAGAGCTACAATTAACACTTAGAAGGCTAAAAACATGCAATAGATATACTTATAAATCAAATGATGTTTACAAGGAAAATTCATATCTACATGCAAAAATGGAAAAAAACAAACCCTCTAGTGGCTCTTTCCATGGAGCATCAACACCAGAACTTCCTATTATAAGGTCAGCAATAGATATAAAAAAGTCTATGCAGTTATGATGACTAATAGATCAAAATGATCAAGTATAGATGTTTTTACTAGAGAAATGAAATTTGTATAGTAAATACAGGGGAAAAGATAGACCTTCTCCCAATCAGTAAGATCAGGATGCCTCCAACAAATTGCTTCCCCTGGCCTATTACAAAAATTGACGACATGCTCTGGAAAAGCGGCACATTTATCATGACATGCCATTGAACACCTTATGCATTTCCATAAACGATGCTTTTGCTTACACAAAAAACATGCCTGGTCAAGAAAGAGATGAAAGATATGTAAGCCATCATAATAAACACTGCAAACATCAAATTATTATCTAAAAGGATGAAATTGCAACATTAGAATTAGGAATTTAGAATATCTAGTTTATTACCAACAATATAATTTATAATAAGCTTTGATCCACTTCTACTTCAAAGTTAACAAAAATAAAAGGAGTTACTAGAAACCAAGCATGATTTACAAGTTAATTAGAAAGGAGATGAAAGATGAACACAACATCACTGAAAGTTTATTACCCTCAAGTAAACTTACCTTACTATCTGTATCCATTCCGAATATAAATAATAAATCAAAGGAATTTATCCAGCCAAATTTGTGAAAGACATCATTGGAAAATTCAATAAACTCAAGCCTATCTCATACTGGATAAGAAATAGTTTGTAATTAATAAGCTTACTAGATCAACACTGGCATAATTATCAGTATCTTTTAGCAATAGCTACTAAAATAACTCCATGAGCAAAAAAAAAAAAGCAATCCAATAAACTTTCTATAGAAACCTTCTGTTGATTAAATCAAGAGTATGGACATGCTCATCTTAATCTGAGCTTAAGATATGGATGATGCAAACACGAGAAAAATGAGCAATCGTGCAATTCAGTTTGTTAAAACATCATTTTAAATGTAATGATTTAGTTTAACTTACATGTTGAGGGCACTTAAATTGCTTTTGCTTTGAAGATGAGAAACTGGGGCTTTCTTTTGCACATGCTTGGTGAAAAACACTCCCACAACCACGAACAGAACACAATATCTTCTCCTCAGGGTAGACTCCTTTTTGGCAAGCACTACACTGAATCTGAAATGAAAATAAAAATCTGCAAATATTATTGAAAGCATTTTGAATAATAATTATAACAATTCCGCATTCATTATGATCAAATAACAAATGTACTAATCACCTAAAAGCATGGTTTTTATGAAAATACGGAACTATCAAAGATAATTTCGTTAAGTATTAAGGTAAGCTTACAGGAATTCAGTGCCTTCTTTTGGACGTGATAGCAGCATATAAGCACTAAATTAGAGTGAGCATTACTACATGCAAAGCAATAGATATGCTACACTAGATTTCCAGGGAAGAAGACTTAATTAGTAGAGTTTCCCTCGTAAAAAAAGGCTGGGATTTCACTGGTCTACTAGAGGATATTAAATACCCAAACAAGTAAAACTTGTTGTAAAAAGAAACATGATTGCCAACATAAACTCATTCATTTTCTTTAGCAATCATCACAAAAACATATGGAAAGGTAGAGAAAATATATGAATCAAAACTTTGAAACCTCCTCTGAATCAATCACCCAGCTGACTAACTCAGTGGCAGTGAGCAGAACTAGCATACCAACAATCCATTATAAGACAAAAATGAAGATTTAGGATGACACAAGATAGCATAGAAGACTAACCAAAACTAGCATCTTAATCAACAAATTGTGGAGAAATACAAACCATCCTTAAATTTCAGCACCACAGCATAAATAAATTGAATTTCATGTATATATAATAAATTACCAAAAAGTGCAGAAAAATCACAAACACACACTCCTTGGAGTTGCAGAATTTACCAATTTGGGAGCACCAACAAGAAAGGGCAAGGAACACTTGAAGGCAGGAACCCCTTGCTCAATTTTTCTCTTAGCCCATTCTTGAACAAGATTAGCGAGGGCGGGGCCCTTAACTCTAATGCATGGCTTCGAGGCCTTTCCAGCTCCTCCTTTGCCATTTGCCTCATTCGGGTCGGGTTTGGGTGTCGGAGTCGTTTCAATTGCTCCTCCCACTTCATCATTTCCTCTGAATTCTTCTTGGTGGGCATCCGACAATTGGGGCTCTGGCTTCAACGCAGGCGGGTCGGGTTCTCCGGCGACATCGGGGTTGATTTGGGGGGTTTCGTTAAGAAGGGGCTTGAGTTCTGGTAAAGGCGAAGCGGGTGAATTGAGGAGATTAGTGAGGCATGGCATGTTTTCCCCTTTCAAGAGATGTTAGAGCTGCGGAGAAACCCAGAATAGAGAAGAGAGTGCTACATTACAGATTTACAGGCAAGGAGAAATTTGGATTTATGTGGGGGTGGGATGGACGGAGGGTGTGGTGAGTGAGTGAGGAGGCGGGAAACATGAATTTTTTGTCCAAATATTTCTCAAAATTCCCACCTCTCCTAATTGGTAAAGTCTAGTATGCACTCGAGTACATGTTGCACTTTTCAATTTTACTGACTTATACTTTTTGGTAAATGGTGTTGCACTTTTCAATTATTACTAAAAATATTATTATACAATTTAATAATTGAAAAGTGCAACATGAACTAGAGTGCACAACATGCACTCGAGTCCATAGCAGACCAACCCCTCCTAATTAATACAACCTTCTTTTATCGGAGTGTAGGGCTCCTATTTGGGATAATTTATAAAGTCGAGCTCGAACTCGCTCGATTATATTAACAAATTGAAAATAGAGGTCGACTCGATTATAAATGAGTTGAGCTTAAGTCTAACAAAATGACGAATAAATTTATAAATATCAAATTTAGTGAATTGAGCTCGAATCAACTTGTTGACAAATCAAATATTTTACGGGTTCAAACTTGACTCATTTATATTAATAACCGAGTTTACTAAATGTTTTTCCGAGTCAAATCGAGACCTCAAGATCCTCGATCAGAGTAACAACGCTAATTCAGTGGATTTTGATACTCCCTCCTATTTTTAATATAAGTCGTTTTGACTTTTCATTTTTTTGCAAAATATAAGTCGTTTTGCACTTTTCAATGCAAATTAATTGTATTTATTCCAAATTTACCCTTAAAATTAATAAATATTTACATACATGTATTTTTTTTAATGAGAATTACAAACATTAATTAAGGGTAAAATGAGAAGTCAATTATTTTATTAATATGTGTGCATGAGCTTAGGATGACATATATTTTGAATAGGAGGGAGTATTTTGTTTCTTTAATTGAACTAAAATTTAAAAGAGCAATTAAAACACACAATGAAAATGAGGAGCCAAAGTAGTGTTTCTTTCAAGTTTTTTTTTTTTAATAATTATGGTCAGAGCCAAAGAGAGTGCACGAATTCTATGTTCTACGCAATTGGTGCATTTGAGGTTTTTATTTTTATTTTTACATTATCGTGTGTTAGTATTTTTTTTACCATTAATCTTAATTAAGCATCTATAAAATTCAGAATTAATGTTATACTGTTCTAGTCATAATTATATATAGAATCTAAGAAAAATAAACATGTAAAAAAATTACATTATACACACAACTATTTTATTTTAAAAACAATTTGATATTTTACTAATCGAGCTGAATTAATAAAGAATTAAGGTCATCCTAAAATCAAGTTGACAAATGAGATCGTACACAAGTACTACCAAAGTAGAAAATTCGATATTTTTCAATAATTCACATAATATTGCTTCAAAAAAAAAATCTTGAACAATGTCATTGTCTCAAAAAAAAAAAAAACGATTGACTGATATATACAATTAGTCAATTAGAGTTTCCAATTTGGTTTTATGGATGATGGTTTGATTGCACATACCTTTATTTTCAAGTTGATTATGATCATTTTGCGGCCATATTCCACAACTCTATTCCATCTATCGTTTCACCTTACAGATGGATGACATGTGTACATTCAAATTAAAAAAAGAGACACTGTCCCTCTGTTTTTAAAGAACCCACAAAGAAATTTGCAGGAACAATTACATCTTAATAATGAGAAAATAAAGTCTCACGTTTCCATTCCACCCCGAACAATTCATAAAGTTTCAAATCTATTGCACAAAAATCAGAATCTCAACAAAAATCAAAAGCTCAGAAACAAAATATCAGTGATCGGGGTGATCTTTCAATCTAGTATATACATGAAGTATTCATTCAAAAATTTCGTCAAACACCTTGTCTACATAACACATAACTAGTTACATATAAGAAATAAGTAATTGTTGCCCTCGCCATACCGGGATTTGCTCGTGCTCGTGCTCGTGCTGCCGTCAACGAAGAAAAAAGAATTATGGGTTGTTGTGATTCCAAATTCAACGACAATTTAGAATTTGGTTCCCTTTTAAATTCTTGTATTTACCATATATCTCTATTGAATCTTCTATGTAGTATTGGTAAGATTTGCTCAGATCTTCTACTCGAATTCGTTCCAATCTTATACGCAAATTTATTTCCTTGTGGGTTCTTTAAAATCTCGCGCGTAGATGAAGGTAATTCGGTAAACATAGGGGTTAACAACGTCTCTTTTTTTAATTTGGGTGTACACGTGACATTCATCCGTAAGGTGGAACAATAGATGAAATAGAGTTGTGAGATAGGCAATCCGCGCTGATCATTTTGTCATGATGGACTAGGTAATCAATTAGTCCTAGTGTTAAGCATATACAAAACATTAGTTGTTCATCCAAAAAAATTGTACGAAGTATATTTTTTAAACAACTCATAGAGCCAGGACACGTGAATTGTAGAGTTTTCAATAGGGTTAATGCAAAAATATTGATTTAACTATAGTTTGCTAGGCCATATGATTATCTATGATTTAAGGATGACACAATCCTACATAAACTAGGTCTATAATTTTGGTTTAAGAAGATGAATATGGGCTTCTCTTAAATTCGTCTATCAAATTAGTTTTTAAGTTGTACCTTTTTTTTTTCTCAAATAAAAGTTGGACCATTTATCATATTTTAATAATTCAAATATCTGTTCAATTTTTTTTTGACTGTTATATCTGTTCAATTTTTAAACATCAAATACAATATCTTTTGAAAAATATTCAACCGATATGTATTGTGGAAATTATAAAGGAGTACTGATATGTGAATTCTACTTATCCCACATCGAAAGATTTCAAAAGATAACTTGAGCAGACGAGTATAAAATCTGAGGCCCAAAACTGAATTAAGCATACCTTTCTCGGCCTTTTGGCTAAGATCAAGTGTAGTATCTGTTCTTATCAGTTTAATATCTGATATGTGGGTCAATGGCTCACACGATATTAAATTAATTTTTTAAGGGGGAAGGCCCGCCAAGGTAGCTTGCTGCCTGGGCCCTCGAGTGTCGCCCATGCGTTGCACTACTGCACGGGCCTGGCACACCCCACCAAATCTGAGTTCTAAATATTAGCATTGGCAATTTCGCATTCATATGTTGGTTGTGATTTTTAGTTTGCTTCTTTTGTACGGCTGAGTATTTTAATAACTGAAACAGTAGAAGGGATAAATGTGTACTAAATTTTAATAACTGAAACAGTAGAAGGGATAAATGTGTACTAAACAACATTGTCAAATTTGAGTGGCTTATTTAAGTAGTTGTAAACAAATGGGAAATAAATGTGTACTAAATAACATTGTCAAATTTGAGTTGGCTTATTTAAGTAGTTGTAAACAAATGGGAAAAATAAGGTGGTTTTGTTCAAAAATACCAAAGAATGGGGTATAAGATTATGAACCATAGAATATCTTGTAAGTATTATACTCCCTCCGCCCCTTTAAAAGATATATTTTGGCCGCCCCAACGAAAGTTACTTATTTTTTTTTTTAACACTCAATATATATCTTTCTACCTCTCTTCGGGGACAGAGACAGCTAGAGATATGATTTTTTTTTTCAACTAAAATTAATTACTCCTGTATTTTTTCCTAAATTACTCTTAAACTAATTAATAATAACTCAAATAGTACATTAATAATTTTTAATGTATAGTGTAGAATCTTAGAGCAATTAGTTAGAGGAATAATAAGAAGTCATTAATTTTCTTAATATGTGTGCATAAATCTAAAGTGTCATACATTTTGAATAGGAGAGACCATTAGGGCATGTTTGTTTTGGGATTATGTAGGATGGAGGAGATGGGGATGGGGAAATCTTGGATGGAGAAATTCTGATAAATAGTGATTGTGTATGTTTGTTTTGGGATGTTGAGTAGGATGAGATGTAACTTTATGTTAAATCAATTGTGTAAGAGTGTGTGATGTTGTATTATAATATTATATAATGTAACTTTATGTCAAATCAATTAGTAAGAATGTGTGATGTTGTATTATTATAATAGTAGAATATATAGATATTTTTAGGGGTGGATTTAATTGGATGTTGAAATCCGGATGTGAAATCCCGAACTAGAACAAGACGGGGGACGTTACGTCCCACGTCCGGACGTGTGAGTCCCAAAACAAACATGCCCTTATTTATTTGATTGTTTTTAATTTATGAATAAATTTATTTAGGTTTATAACTTATAAGTTATGAATTAGGGTTGGCAAAAACTTGTGTGAGACCGTCTCACGGATCTTTTTCCGTGAGACAGATCCTTTCAACCCATATTTCAAAATTTTGGGTAGGATAACCCATATTTTTTTTCCAGATTTTAGTTTGTAAAAAAATTGATAATGTTTAAGTAAAAAGTGATAATATTTTTAACAAAAGTGACTATCACTTTTTACTTAAACACTATCACTTTTTGCTCAAACATTATCACTTTTTATATATAAAAGCCGTCTCACGGATCTCATTCTGTGAGACGGTCTCACCCAAGACTAGCCCATTAGGGTTTATATTATAATTGTTAATTTACTGTATTATGTTAAATTAATCTAATTGAAATATATAATGGTTTGAAACATTGAAATTGAAATTATTTTTTTAATGTAGATTTATTGTTGAATTATACTTCGTATTTATTAATTTACTACATTATAATTGCTAATTTACTATCTAATTCAATTAGAAAATATCAAAGAAATTTAAGACAACAACAACAAAAAAAATTCGATCTTCGAGAATTTCCGTACCTCCGAATTTTAAATCCTGGATCCAACCACTGCCTCTCTTTATCTTAAATTCTCAATAGTCCACTTCATTTTTAATACTATATTCTAATACACGTGTTATAAGAAAATTGACAACTTTGAAAAAAACTGAGAGAGTAATGATTATGCTCCGCCCTCTTTGTGTGCCACATGAGAAGGGGTGCAAAACTTCTTTTTGCATTTTTTTTCTTTTCTGTAACAATTGCTCTAAATTAGAGTAGTTTCAATTTTCAATTTTAAAATCTGGATTGAATTTTCATGATTCAAGTGGGAGATTACAATAAAAGTACTGAAGGATCATTAATCCGCATTTATGTGGGTGACCATTTTGGTTCAAGACATTAGTACCTCATTATGGTTGTCAACAATCTCGTTTTGTCTCAAGTAAGATACAATGTTAGTATCGTTGTTTTCTGTTGTTGTATCATGAAAAACAATTGTCGTATTGATTTACTGGCACCGAGAGTGAATAACGTAATTTGTTTTAAAGAAATCGTGTATGGCACAAGTCTTGACTCCTCGTTTTTCTATAAATTCAGCCATCTACTGTTCAAGTCCCTAACACAATATACACTTTCATGTCATTTGTATCGGACGAGCTGGTTTCTACAATATACACAAATTTCAGAAGTGAACTATACATCCCACATCGAAAGATTTCTAAAGACAACTTGAGTAAATGGCTATAAAACCTAACTTTATTTCTATGGACTTCTGAGGTGTAAATAGTCAAACCCTTTTTATATCAATTTTAATATCTGATATATTATCATGATATTAAAATTATTTTTTTTAAGGGGAAGGCCCTGTTAGTTTTGCTGACTGGGCCTTCATGTGTAGGCCTTGTGCTATGGGCCTGCGCACCCTCCAAAATTTGAGTTCAATAATATTAACTTATTTTAAAAAATAATACTCCCTCCGTTCTACGGGAATTTGCACACTTTCTATATATGGATGTTCTATACCAATTTGCACATTCCATAAAAATTCATATTTACCATATGCCATTATTTTTTCACACTCAATCTACTTTTTACTTTACTTTATTCATAAAAGTTTACAAAACTACTCCTCAAAACATTAATCATTACACCTTTTCTTACACATTTCTTAAAATGTGTGTCGGTCAAAGGGTGCAAGTTCCTCCAGGAGAGGGAGTAATATGATATTGCTACCATTGACATATGTTTTGCAAAAATATCCAAAGATGATTGAATTTATTTGAGATATCCAATCAAACAAACGAGACTGAAAGAAATAATTTTATTGGTAAACCATAAAGATATTGAAAATAATCAATAATTGTTCTTTTTGTAGTCAATTTTTCAGATTTTATTACATTTATATCTACAAAAATGAAGAAAATGAAATCCAAAGAATTAATAGTAGCTAGCTTGCAGCATTCCTATAAGCAGAATATGTGGAAAACTAGTTAAAACCAATATCAAATAAAATCATAGCATCAAATCTTCACCATCAAGAATTGAGTCAAAATGAACCATAGGTTGCATCATTAACTCCCCAAATAAATCGTCATCTCGTTCATTGTAGGCGCAAAAGTCGCTAGACTCGAAATACGTTTTTATATCTTCAGGTATGCTGCTTTGTGGTGTATCACACTCCACAGGCGTGGAAGGGCATTCTGCGGCCAGAGTCATTTCCATCATTTCCTTAAACTTGGAAGATTGTAGTAGAAGGCCTAGGGCTGATGTGGCGGTGGTGGGGGCTGGTCGCGGCTGAGTAAAGGTGGCATCAGTGGCGTCCAACGGTGGTTGGAGGGGGGCTGAGCCAGACGATGAGTCAGTTGGGTCTTCAGGGCTAGTCTTGTTAGGTCTTAGCCATTTTATGTAACGGCTAAGATCAAAATTAGTGACCGCGTTTAGTCCACGGTATTCTATAGCTGCCATGTCGTATGCTATGGCAGCTTCTTCTTGTGTGGCTGCAACATTTAATTTATTTGACTATTATTTGAGATGTGGAATTGCAATATCTAGGTTTAAGTTGGTGAATTTGGCCAACTAATTTGATGCCTATGACTTATGAGAAAAGACACTTTATATATATATCCAATGAGTGTTACGTACAATTTTGCATTGATGTATTACTCCCTCCGTCCACGAAAAGTAGTCCCAATTGCCCTATATTCTTTGTCCACAAAATGTAGTCCCATACCCTTTTTGAAAACTATCACCCTTCAACCATCACTTATTTACTCAAATTGCCATCAACTTTATTCACAAACAATCACTTTATTCACAATGGACCCCACAATATCCTAAAATACCCTTACTTTATCTACATTTTTCTTAAAACATGTGCCCCACTCTAATGGGACTACTTTTAATGGATGGAGAGAGTATAATTTACATTATAATTTAAAGAAACGGAATATTATTGTTAATTTCATAATTGTCAATAAAAGTGGTATATTGAAGAAAAAATGAGGTTTAATTTGCAAATATAATTACCATAAGTTCCAAGATATAGGTACTTGTTTCCAAAAACTCGCCCAATTCGAGCTTCCCATCTTCCATTATGATGATGTCTGCAAAATTTCAAATCCAGATAAATTCAATATTCACATATAAAATGATCTTATTAGAAGACTTAGTAAAAAATATAACTATATTAATATTACCATACAATATACTCAATTACTTCCTCCTAATTTTAATAAGTGCGTTTTGATTTTTCACTTTATTTACAAATTAAGTGACACTTTACACTTTTTAATGTTAATTTATTGCATTTCTTTTAAACTTACCCTTAAAATAATTAAAATACTAAAATAAATATATTCTTTGAATCATACCTTGCCACTCCTCTATATTTGGATACACCCCTGGAAAAACCACTGCTTTTCCTGTAAATTTATTATTTTGATAAAAAAGAGTTAACTTTTAAGATGCAGAATTTTCATAATATTTAACTGAATATCAATATATATTCCTAGTTACCTTCTGAGTGATCCAATATATTCCTCTCTAGACTGTCCCTCCATGCCCATTATCTCTTTCTGATACGTTGATAACTACAATACCACAACATAATCAGCATCTCATCATTTTTAGTACTATCCTCTCATATTTCATTGCTTTTAATACACGTGTAATAATGACATCACCAATTAACACGTATTAACGAGAATGATAATCTTACGGGAAAGTTTAGGATAGTGTCTTGACCCCAATACTTAAGTGCTGCCAAGTCATATGCGTGTGCAGCTGCTTCTTCTTCATCATAAGCACCAAGATACACTGCATTTCCCACACCCCCCAAAACAGACAAGAAATTAGTACATAATTTAGAAAAAAACCGAGTGATACTTTGTATGCACAACAATAATACTTTTTTTGAAACATGAAACAAACCTTGTCTGCCTTTCTTGTTCTGTGCCTCATTCCAGCAATTTTTGTCCCACAAATGTGCTTCAAATCTCCCTGTCCACCTATGCCTACACCACCACCAAATTAATTAACAAAAAAAAATTGCTCAAAAAATATTAATTAGCAAAAAAACACAAATGTACACTTCAATAGTAGTAGTAATGTACAACATTCAAGAATTAACCAACCTTGTAACACCGCGATAGACTGAACTACGTTGAGGCGGAGAGTCTCTAGGGATCGTTTTTCGCGTACGTTTAGCCTTCGTCCCGGGATTATTAGCAGGAATAGCACTAGTGTTCCTAGACTTCTGCTGTGATATTTTTGCCATGAAAGCAGAGAAAGTTTGATAAATTAATGATTAATATGACTGAGTCTACAAACAAAGGAGGTTATAAAGGAAAGAAGATAATATTCTGTAAAGGGAATCAACGGCAGGGATTAGCCGGCTACTTGATTTGGCCGTCTGATCAAACAACCGGCTAATTCCTTGGTCTCTTTCTATCTTGTCCTTACTTAGTTTTGTGTTATTCATTAACTCACATTTGTAGGAAAAATGTATAGCAGTTGGTTTAGCTATAATTTTTTTATGACAAAATATTCCCATTTGTCCAACTTCCTCAACTAACTTTTGAACTTATTGAATTTTTTATTTTAGTGTTTGGAGGTTTGTTAATGTTGGAAGTTATGGATTATCCAAGTTAATTAATGGCCTAAGTATGGGCTTCAATCAGGAAATAGAAACAAGTAAATGGGAAAGGAAATTTTTTTTTGCATTAATGGGGAAATAGATAACTCTTTTTAATGATATCCACATTTGTGATATACTTTAGATATGAATATCAGGTTAAATACGCATTATAATTAGTATATTAATAATCACTATTTGGATCGAATGTTCGCATGTTTTTTTTTTTTTTTTTAAGTCTCAAGTATCCTGTCCAAGAATCGACTAATCTCGAGAACCAATCCCACCGCCCACTTATGGAGCGCCGTTTATTCATATGCTTGGTGTTATTTATTAAGTATGACGTCTAAATATTATGATCATAAAACATAGACCATTAAATGTGAAATGTTATAATTATTGAAATGAATATATTTATACGTAGAGCCGTAGAGGTGATGAAATTATGCAGAAAGTCAGTGATGAATAGTTAACAGCACACACGTGACACACATATACGGAATTATTTGACATTTATCCTACCTACTCAAATATTAAGAAAATAATAATGTTGAAAATAATATACTCCTTCTCCCACAATAAGTATGTTCATAGAGTTGTGTACATTTAAAAAAAAAAAAAAAATTTCCATAATTTTTTAAAATTGAGTAAGAAAATTGTAAGTCATTATGAAGTCTATTTAATATTTATGAATAAAGATATTGTTTGGGACTTGTGAGTAAAGTTAATTAATTAAGTTGAATAAAAGTGATTATTTGTGGGATACTTTAATTTTTCTCTAAAGTTGACAGTTAAATTGGAGTATATGTAAATATAGTTGTGGATTCTTGAAAAATAATACATTAATATTCACTCCATTCTACTTTAACCTCTCATAGGCTTTTAATTTTTCACACAAATTAAAAATATAATTTTATATTATTAATTATTTGTATAAAATAACTAATATACTCTCGTACATGTTATTAATAAATTATTTATGTCCATAATCTACTTATGACAAAAATTAAGAAAGGAATAAAGTTGAAAATAAGATATAATATCTTTTGAAAAATAAAAAGTCTCGACATTGAGTTTTTTTCTTTCTAAAGCGACAATTAGGTGGAAGATGGAGATTAATAATAAAAGGCTGATCAATGAACACAAAAAAATCTATGAATTTATTATCTAGGCAGACTATATTTGTTTTTCATTATTTTTTATTAGTAAAAACACACATTATATTCATAGGAATACTGGATTACAAAGTCCAATGATATAGCTAACATTCAAAATGTTAGTTCTCTAACCGTAAACCAACTCCAAAATGATTGTATAATTATTTTCTCTGACAAAACGGACATTTTTTTTTAAATTCCATTACCAATAAGCATTACGTTTATACTTTATAGTTTATACTACTTCTAAATTTCTAATACTTAAAAAAGAAGACATTAAAATAAATAAACATTATGTCCATGATATTAATTCCTAGATCCAAATAACACGCTTTGTAAGCATCACAATCGTATGGTTTCGTGCTAAAACATTTTTTTTATAATTTAATTTTTCGTCTAAGTGGCTCAACTAATTAAGCGTCTTTTCACCTGTAACAATGTCAAAACACAATTATAGGCCCTTTCTAAATAAAATAAGCTTCAAATATAAAATTGCACTGCAATATCATAACACATACTAATGATCAAATTGAAAATGAAATCACACATTTGCAATAACTCTTTTGGTTTTGGAGCAAGGAAAGTATATTTCAACACATATTTACCTAAATTATTATTATTATTATTATTTAAATATCTCGTGAAGTAGATTTTCTTCTCATGAGGTTCATATTTTCAGTCTCTATAATCTTTCCAATTTCGTGATTACATATTCATAAACAGTTATATGTATGCATCGCATCAATCATCATAGATGTCCTAACAATTTAAAGACTCGATTCACACAACTGCCCATTAAACAAACACACTGCACAAAACATCGATTAATTTTGCATTTTTTTTAAATGAGAATAAAAGATGATCAATTCACCTTCATCACACATCGTACGGAGACCCCATGTTAATTATCAACGTCTCCTCCTATAATCAGTTTTCCGCTATCATTTCACTACTCCTCACCAACAATCAGTTTTTTTGTCTCCACTTATCCTACAAAATTAGAGCAAAACACTAACCATTATTCTCATTACACGATGAAATGCGATAAGATAAGAATGAATCTACGATTGTGAATGGTGGACGAAATCTGTCATGTGAACTAAGACAAGCAATAAAACAAGGCTGTATATTTACTGTTTCGACGGTAAAACTGCTCAGAAAAGCCAAGAGAAAAAAGTTACCAAGTATAGCAGAGAAAACAATGTTATCACCACCCCCAAAAATTTTAGAGGCACGTCATAGAGACGAGTTTCAAATGATTATCACCTGCAGTGACAACAGACAAATAATTTACCCACACAAAAATAAGTTATCTGCAGAATAAACAAGAGATTATTTCAGAAAACAACTAATATAATGCGAACATAAGACAGCGCATTTGGAGATTTCCAACTAACTAGAAGACAAAGTTAAGTTGTTAGGAAAATCAAGATCAATAAAAAGAAAAGTTAACAACAATTACTGAGGCATGTCATGCCAATGCAAAAGCCAAAGAATGCTTACCCTTTGCCTTTTCGTTTCCCTCTTTCTTCACTTCTCCATTTTTTTTCTTAGTTTTTTATCCAAGAATTATTTTAAAAGGACCTATTTCCACTGGTCACTCACATTTTGTGACAAATATGTAATAACCAGATTTTACAGGCTTATGGCATATTAGAATTACAGCAAATCCATTTTAGCAAAAAGTAACATATTTTTCTTTGAAACATTCAGAACGTAAGATTTGGGTATATCAGAATTATTGCTATTTATAACTAACTCAACCACATTAGCTCAGTATTGTTAATAACTAAGCACCACAGGTCCACATCAGCAGTTCTAGGATGCAGTTCTAGGCACTAGGCAGTCAGAAATGTAGAATAGATGAGTAATTACTACATATGCCATAAGCATTTCCTGATAGTATTAATGAAGTTGGTTTTAGACATATATGTAATAACCAGATTTTACAGGCTTATCTTCAATTTTTCAGCACTTAATAAAGGTGTTCTCTCAGATCCTATCAATGAATCTACCAAATTCCTAACTTCATTTAATTAATTCCAGGTATTTAGATGAATGATTATGAGACGAACTGGAAGTTAATTAATTTGTTATACAAAAGAAAGACCAACAGGTCTAGGATTCAACATCATTAACATGGGTAAAAGTAATAAAAATCTGGCCTTGCTCATCAGGATTGAGGATCTAACCTTTTGAAATATAAGTAAGAAAACATATTTTGGATAATATAATTAAGCCATACTAATTTGGAATCAGTCTTGATCCTCAGTAGATATTAAAGATATACCCCAAAAAACTTAAATGTGTAAACCATATTCATCTTGACTGATCAATCAACACTTAATGAACCGAGAGAAATCAATGCGTTGAACACTTGAACTTGAAGTATTAAAAATTAAAGACTGATTTTAAAAGAAATGAAATATCTTAGGAAGAACAGCAACCTATAGAAACTATTGATCAGGCTGTATCATAATCTGGATAATGTCCAAATAAATTGACAACATTTATCTCCATGCTTAAAACTTAAGCGAATGATAATACTTTCTAAACAATCAAGAATAATTTACAACACCAGGCAGCTATCTATCTGATCAGAAAAAAAAATATGTCACCATTCAAGGTATATAAGCACAATTGGCCTTCCAGAACAATAATTAGAATAATAGGATAATTACCAATCATGCTCTAAGCGGCTTTGACCTCCAAGCTTCGAAGGAATTGTCTGGATTTTCTGAAAACAAACTTTTCAGAAATTGCTGAAGATGTTTGGGATTGGATGACACTAAGCGCACTAAATCACATGAGAAGTTGGTATTCTCAAACTCCCATTAATGCCTGAACATTCTGAGAGCACCCTTTGAAGCCTTTCTTTGAGATTTGGAGAAAGCATATGACAATTAGTTAAAACATCTAGCGACTGAATCACACCTTTACTAACAAGTGTATGGAAAGCAGTTGATATTCCATGAAGTAAAATCTCCTTCCTCTCGAGGTCATAGTAATCCAACAACATAAACAGAAAGTCAAGAAGAGTATTTGTAATGTCAACATAATTCGGGATAGAATATACCATCAACAAAATTGCTGGCTCAATATTCATAATATTATCTACCTTTTCATTGAAGAAGAGCCAATCATAAAACAAGGCTAGCTTAGAATTTGCTTCAACATGGTATTTCAAATTGAACTTCAATAGCCAACCAATTACAGCCCATCTTTGGATAATATCTGATTGGATAATATCATTAGATGGATGGTGTGCACAGCATAAAAATCTCACTATATCGATCACTACGCCATTTCTTTCAGGCGCACTTAAAAACTTCTTTGCAAACCAAACTTGATAACGCTTTTGGCTTCCAAACTTCACATGAGTCAACAAAAACCTCAATTGAGATTCCATTTCTGGAGTCAACCTCAGCAAAAAATACCATTTTGGAGTCCTTGTACTATATAACTGTGATATATCGACAAAGCCATCAGTTCCACAGGTGTTGTGTTCAACCAGCAAGTCTTTCCATACGGCACGAATCTCTGGAACCTTGGCCAAATCCTGCAAAAGCCTAACAAGATCTCTCCCAATCTTCGAGCACAAGGAGAATTTCTCTCTCAACATTCTAACACAAAAATCTATCTCCATTTGCCTCAACAACTCAATCTTTGGAACATTCTGTACCCTGCAATGGTCAGCCAATAACCTCAGAAATACATACAGAGCACCAGTCAAAATCAAGGGGGCATCCTCCAGCAAGCAATCCCATTTGCTAGAGAAAAGACCGACCATTTCATAACACAACCACAAATTCTCTTCACCAAAATCCCCACCAACAATCTGCCTCAAAAGTGCCACCAACAAACTATCAAGCCCAATTGCTGACACATAAATCAACTCATGAGTGACCCAAATCAACTGCCCTTTCACAGAATCAACAAGTTTCCCATACATTTCATTCACAATCTTCACAAGAATGCTTGTGAAATACCCGTACCCATCCGTGATAATACCATGTAAGTGCTTAATATGAACTTTAGCGAGATTGGGTTCGGAGAGAATGCCGTAAAGAATTGCTCTATTGAGATTGAGGTACTGTTCTTGATTTGGGATAGTTAGGGGAAAGGGGGGTCTAAGTTGAGGTTCAAGAGATAAAAAGGACTCTCTCAGAATGACCTCATGGGGATTCTCTGCCTCACAGGTGGATCCATTTACTAATTTGGACACCATTTTTCGACAAGTAATTACAGAGTATACACTATCAGTATCACTTAACCAGGAAAAGATTCTGAAACGAAAAAGGACATGCTTCCATCATTTTAAAAGGAGAAAAAAATTGCTGAGATGTAATTTTCAAACACAAGCATCTGAAAGTGAGTACGTTATTGACTTACTCATTTGGATTCGGAAAGTCGACTTTTATCCTTTATTCTTCATCTTCTTCCCGGTTGTATTTAATCTCCGCGGGTTAATTGAGAGATATTGGAGTAAGATGAAAAGGGTTTATGGTTTAACGAACGAAAGCATGCCACTCGCACGAGACAAATCTCTTGGTGGGCCAGCCCATTTGATACCTCTTACTTACGGCCCAGCCCATCAGGCTCCAATTTAGTAATACTTGTTCAAATTTGATTCGAATATTCAATTGAGATTCTACTGTATTTTTTTTTTACTTTAAAAAGTATTTGAATTTATAAAATTCTAGGGATTTTGATAGACTTGAATTTTTATTGATTTATATGGATTTTAATAGACTTGAATGGATTGTAAAATATACTCTTTTTTTTATTAATTTACATAAATTTTCATAAACTCGAGTTTATCGTCCCTACTTCTGATCTTTCTCTAAAAATATCTGATTTTAGAAGAGATTTTGGATAGTGAAATTTATTTATATTTGTTAAAAGAATCCCACAAAATCCATACATAATTTTTTTAAAAGAGAATTGAATACCGTATACTTTGAAAGTCCAAAAAAATCCTACAGAATTCACAATCAAACAACCCCTTATGTCGACTACACCCAATTTCATACGGAGTACTATTTTATTTGGTTGGTTTTTAAATTATTTTATTATACTTTTTAAATTTTCAGATTAATTTAGTTTTTTTTAAATTAAATAATTTCTTATAAAAAAATTACTACAGAGTACTCCATTATTTTTAAAATTTTATCTATATTTTTTTAAATTTTAAATATTTAAAGAATTAAAATTGGACATTTGAATTTTGAACGGAGTTAAAGAACTGAGATTAATAATAATTTAAAAAAAAAAAAAACCAAAATTATTTAAAGTGAAAACTTATGAATTTTGAAATCAACCAAATTTAGGAGAACATTTTTTGTTTAATCTCTCATTAGGCGCCATAGCTGGAAGCCTGCAACCCACTAAATTCGCGGTTACGCGATATTTGCACATTCTGAAGCCTCTCATCCGAAGCTCCCTCCATACAATAGCTATGGATGAAGCGTATTTTTAGATGTATATGAAAATATGTATTTGTCTCTATCTCTATACATACTCCTGATTACTGGAGCCGGAGAAAACGAAGCGTTGGAGATCTCGCCGGAGAAGAGAGAGTCGCGTTTCCTTTTCCGGTGGGGATACTTTCACGCGCTTATGCAATGAAGGGATTTTGATACGTTTATGAGGAAACGAAGCATGAAGAAAGCCATGCCTCTGTCGTGTCCATCACCGGCGGCGGCCAAGGGTTGTTGTAATAAGAAGGTGAAATCGGAGAGGAGCGTGCTTGTGAATTACGAGGAGTTGCCCGAGTATTTGAAGGATAATGAATTTATAAGGAACTATTACAGATGCGAATGGCCATTGAAGGATACTGTTCTCAGCATTTTCTCGTTGCACAACGAAACCTTCAATATCTGGACGTGAGCGCTTCTCGATCTCTCGAATTCATTTGATTATTCCTTCTAAACGAATAAATTGGTTAATTGCTATAGTACAATTCCTTTTATCGATGGTAAATTATAAGTTGAGGAAAACTTGGCCTAATTTTATTTCATTTAGCAATCGATTTGGTATATATTTGTTATCTAAAACCATAGGTGTCATTTTTCAGGCATTTAGTCGGATTTCTGATATTTGCAAGGTTGATGATAATGAGCTTAAACGATGGGATAATCATTGGGAACTTGACGGGAACTTTCTTCGGTGATAGAAGTGATGTCACGGTGACGTCTAAAATGATGAACCAAATCAACAACTCCACTACTCCTTTTACAGTTAGTCCCTTTTCTACCTCCTTTTTCTGTTTACTTGTGAAATCGTCTAATGGACTTAATTCATGTGACCGCGTTTGATTGAGAAAAGAAACTAAGAGGAAACATTCTCAGTTTGACATATTTATGTATACCTTGATGAGATCTAGTTACCTTGGAATATGCAGGGTTCGTACGTAGGAAATGTAACTCAATTAGCAACCATGAACACAAGTGCAGTTTCTAATTCAATCCCCATATGGCCATGGCTTGTATTCTTGGGTGGAGCAATGTGCTGTTTGACCTTCAGCACAGTATCCCACCTCTTCGGTTGCCATTCTCGACGTTTCCACTACTTCTTCTGGCGTTTGGATTACTCCGGCATAGCTCTCATGATCGTCTGCTCCTTCTTCGCCCCAATATACTACATCTTCTTCGATCACCCTCAATGGTGTTCCTTGTACCTCTCAGCAATCACATTAGTCGGGATTCTCGTATTTATAACCCTACTCACCCCGTCTCTCTCAAACCGTCTTTCCCGGCCCTTGAGAGCAACCCTCTTCCTCAGTATGGGGTTCTCTGGTGTGATTCCAGCTACTCATGCAGTTATCCTCCATTGGAAGGAATCCCAGATTTTAATGGCCCTTGTGTATGAGTTAGCAATGGGGATCTTGTACGGCATTGGGGCAGGGGTTTACATAGCTAGGATACCGGAGAGATGGAAACCCGGTACGTTTGATATCATCGGTCATAGTCATCAGATCTTTCATGTTTTCGTAGTTGCTGCTGCTCTTGCTCACAGTGCTGCTGCCCTCATCATCATGGAATGGAGACGAGGTTTGGTCAGTTAAAGAATCGTGATACAATACGATCAAGAGTCGAGACCAATAGCCTTGTTGGTTTTCTTTTACTTAGAATTCTTTTTGTTAGTTTTCTCAATGTATAGATGTAATTTAATCAATGTATGCAGAGTAGAGAAGGAACAGAAGCTTGCTCATTTATTAAGGAAACAGAATTTCAGGTGCTTTGTAATAAAACGAATTACAGCAGTTTCATACAACGTGGGATTATTGCTAGATGTTTAAGAGTCGTCTCAAAAACTTGACCATTACAAAAAGCATGAAATAACCTATATCCAAATGTACCTCGTCTTTGCACTCTTGGCCCGTGGTTTCGTCTCTGTTTCTCTTAAGAACAGTCACACTCAACTGAAATATGGAGCAAAAGATAGTTGAGTAGACCAACTTCAGAAAAGATTACTCACTCTATTGATGAATTTTCACCAAACAAGCTATTGAACCAAGTTATAGCCTCCCAGTCGATAACCAACATTCATCAAGACAAAATAAACTTTCACATCATTTCAAGGTTCCACGTTCTCCAAAAAAAGAAGTCCCCGCCTAAGAGCAGACTTATTAACATGTTGCCTCAATAACCTCAGCTTCTCCATCACTGTAATCACCCCAACATTTTGTTTTCTTTCCTTCAACAGCCATGTCATTGCAATTACCTTCTGGAATGGGAGATTCTGCGCCAGTATCTGTACACATTCCTCCAGGCTGGCAACCATTGTCATCTGAATGTTCAGAACGAGTATCTTCGATCACCTGTTCTTGGACCTTTTCCAATGTTTCTGAGGGGATGATAGTTGAGTTGCTCGATGATTCATTCACACTCCCCTCAAGATCAGGAGCTTCACTGGAAATTTCAACAGTCGAGTCTGATGGAGAGTTTATCGAACCTTCTGAAGATACAGGAATCTCATTTTGAGTTTCAGCCATACCATTTGGTAGTGGTGGGAAACCATTTGGTGATATTTCTGTCCCATTTGGTGATATAGGATACCCGTCTGGGGAGAAAGTAACATCAGCAGCAATATAGCCATTTGGAGTAACATGATAGCCAGTTGGGACCCATTGACCAGGAACAAACTCAGTTGCATGTGGATTCATTATTCTAGGAGGGCCCTGATCCCCATTATTTTCATGGAAACCTGGCCTAATTCGTGGAAGACGGGTCCCAGTTCTGTTATACCCACCCGAGAGACGAGGGCCATATGGAACTCTAGCAGAAGCAGATTGATGTGGCGATCTACGTCCAGGATTAACCGGTAGCATTGGTGCGATATTCACTGGTGGTGGCAGTATTCCTCCATGCTCTGTATAACCAGGCAAGGGTAAAGGTAAAGACCCAAATATTGGAATTGTGGATGGAGTATATGGGGGCGCAGCAGCAGAAAGTTTCTTGGTGGGTTCCTTTGCTTCCGTTGATCCACTTTCATCTGTTGGTGAAATGGCATTCTCATTTCCATTACATAAATCGGGATTCTTCTCTTCCTTCTCCTGCAAACCAGAGGCATCATTCTCCAGCAACTGAGCACTATTTTCATCTGAATCTGCTATAACAACAACTGGTTCCTTCTTACTCGTTCCAGATGTTTCTTTTTTGGAAATAGTAGAATTTAAAACCTCAGATGTTTCAGATTCATCACCACCTGTGTTAGTAACCACAGTTTCTGGTTCAGCAACAGTTACAACATCTCGTGATTTTTCAGAATCTTCCTTTTTACTCGTTACATTTACTTCTTCTTTGGCACAATCCACCACGGGGGCTTTTTCATCGACAGTTTCTGGAGTTTGATCGGAGCCACTCGCCTCCTTGCTTACTTGGACATTTTCTTCAGCAACAGCTTTAACGATGGTACCTGGTGGAGCTAAAGCAACCTCTTTGTACGAAAAAAGTTTTCCAGCTGCCTGAACACTTACAGAACTAGCAATAGAAGTTTTAGCAACTTCAATGGAAGCTGGGGTAGCAGGTGCTGATTTCGGGTTTGCCATTTTCTCTTTCCCATTAACTGGGCCCGAAGGACTATTCGGTTTCGGGCTGAAGCTAGCGCTCTTGACAAATTTCTTGGGATCCTGCGGGACTGGTCCAGAGGAAGCAGCGCTTTCATTCGTACTCGTTCTTGGAGAGGTGAAATTACTTGGTTTTCCTCGGGATTTAGATGGGTTTGAAGTATTCAGAAAGTTGGTGTTCAATTTTGCAAGACTCGGCCTCCTCGAAGCAGAGGGCTTACGGCCCGTAGGTGATCGCCCTTTTGGAAAAGCCTCCTGCCATCCTTCTTCAGAGATGTCGTCTTTTCCAAAATTATCATTTTGATCCAACAAAGAGTTATCTCCTATCAATAAATCAGTGTTAGTGGAATCCACAAAGTGGGGCTTGGATTTGTTCTCTAATTCAGATCTATTCTCTTTATCGCTGGAGTTCTCTGCCACAGGTTCTTTTGCTGATGTGAATTCAACCTTTTGATGCTCATCTGTCACTGTTTCTGAACCAGCTTTTCCTTTAAGCTGTACAATTAGATGAAATTTAGTCAAGAAATGAATCAACACAAGAAAGAATAACAAATACGGAGTATCTGAAACATGTCATAATCGATGTTTTAACCTTAGCACGAGCTTGCTTTCTTTGAGCCTCTCTTGCTTTCATCTCAGCATCTGGAGTTATATAGTCCAATAAATCTGAAACACTGTTCTCAAGAACAACAAAAGTAACACGTATTAGAGATACTAGTAGTCATAATTTAGCCTTTTTCATTCAACTTATGCAAGATTTTCAAGAACTCATACAGTAACTTCTTTAGTTATGTCAGATGTTAGAAATACATTAATAACGTTTGGAAAATATGAAATAGCATATATGGTTTTAACCTCAAATGGCCTTTGCTAGAGATGGAGGCATCTGGTTTGGGGGTGCCATTACGTGCAGCTTCTTGCTGCTCCAATGCCTTGGACTCGAAATATTCTAACCAAGCAGCCGCATCCTACAGAGATTATCAAATAAGATAAGAAGATGATCACCAAAAAAGTCATTAATCATCGAGCAAAAAATTAAGTGTAACCTGTGTACGTAGATCCTCTGATCCTAGTTTGGCCTGCAGTATCTGAAGAGTGGTTTGCTCGTGTTGTACACTCAAAGAATAAGCCTCCATCAAAGAGAGAGCAATTGCAATAGCATGATAACTAGCAGCTGTCTGGAAACACAAAGATAAAAGATGCCCAAAAGATTAAGTAGCATATTAGTCCCATATTTAATGATAACACTTTGACAGAAATTCGATCTATATATGGCTTTATGCACATGCAAAATAAGACAGAAGCATACAAACACACCCACACACACACATAAAAGGGGGATGAAGAATGTTTGGCGAAGAGAGAGAGATTACTTGTATATGATCAGCTCCGAGAAGTCTTTGGTTACACTTGAGAGCCTCATGAAGATACCTAAGGGCAACATGGACATTACCCAGACCTTCTTCCATCATAGCTACGTTAATATAGGTGGCCGCAGTATTTGGATGAGAAGGGCCACATGTTAGATGCAAGAGATACAACGCACGGTTGACATACCTAAAGGAAAGACACAAGCCATTTTCAACATTCACAAGAAATAAAGAAATTTAATCAAGATTTGTTCTGTTTTGACTAAAAGAAGAGACATGAATGTAAGAGATCTGCTATTTATTATGCCAATGAACTCAAGTAGAAAGAACATGTAAGCATACTTTAAAGCCAGTTCAGTATGTTGGAGTCTATAATAGAAGACAGCTAAATCTCCATAGCTCTTCATTGTGTCGGGATGATCAAGCCCGAGCTCTCTCTCATTGATATCTAAAGCCTTTTGCTGGTAGATAGTAGCCTGCCCACATTAACACACGATAAAAGGATCTGATCAGAAGATTAATCACAAGACATCTGGAAAAGTAAGACACATTATATACTACATGTTTAAAGCTAGTGCTACCTAAACACTATAAGAACATAAGTCAGCAAGAGAAAGATTTTCTTTTATTTCATTTCTAGACCTGCTAATATCCAGAACATGTAAAGGAATTTCTCACTTCGAAGATAGGATCCTAGTACCTGATTAAAATCCCCAGTGTGGTAGAGCACCACAGCCAACAGACTATATGCTCCTGCTGTCATTCGATGATAAGGACCACAAACAGAAACCAGTTTTGAGAGTGCCTTCAAAAGATTAAACAAATGTTCATCACATCCTCCAGCACAATTCTGATCATTATATAAAGCCACCTCAGGGGACTAATTTACCTTTGTTCCATAAGTAACAGCATCCTCCAATTTGCCTTTATCCAACGAAGTTTTAGATGATTCCAGAAGAGTACGTCCATCAGCAGATGAGCAAGCAACGTGCTGTATAAAAGATAAATGGTGTTAGAACTACTTATAACATCGTTAAAGTAACATTTCCACTTTTCTAAAATGATCACGATCACCATACTTTATAAACAGGCACCATGCTGATTATATCTGATTTCTTGAACGGGACGGGAGAATCCATATCATAGTCCCTGGGTACAAGTTCGAGTCCAACCTGGAAAAGAAATCAAGTTAATTAAGCTAATAATTAATGCAAAAGACATCAAAGGTTCATCTGCGTGAATTAGCATACCTTGTGGCAAAGCCCACGCAGAATGGCAAACTTTCTAATCTCATTGCGTCCTTCATTTTTCCATTGCCAGCCATACCTCTTCATAAGAAACGTCTCAACCCACTTCCATTTTAATTCATCATCACCATGTGCATCTTCGTCACTAGTTTCTGTAGGTGGGGTCCCCAGCAAAAGATTCAAACAAGAAGCAATTGATGAAGCCATGTTTGCAACATCACCCACACCTGCCAGAACACCCTGCAGGATGTGCTTAAAAGCTCGAACAACCATCTCATGAATACAGAGAGACTGAACATGAGGGAGCTTGTCTGCAAGTTCAACCTGATGGAGATAAACCAAAAAGGAAATAAGTTTGGAATGAACTATATGTATTTGAAAGCATTTAGACAGTTTGAGGAATGACATTAGTAATTTATACTCCCTCCGTCCCAGGATTATTTGCACTGTTTGATCGGCACATTTTTTAAGAAAATGAAGTTTAGTGGTTGGTGAGTTAAGATAAAGGAGGGGTAGGTGAAAAAGGAGTGACAATTTTGAAAATAAAATGATGTTGTGAGGGTATTTTCTCAAGCCATGCTGGAACAATCATTTTATTTTGCATGACATCTAGATAAATATAAAAACAAATGTTATTTCCAGTGCTCAGCAGCTGAATTTGATCTTGTTCATTGTTTTCATGGATGTTACCAAGTAATTGAATCATATAGATGAAAGAGACATTTGATGCCTATGCAACATACTTATCTAGGTAGTAGGTACTCTTATTTGGTAAGTGGGTAGATAAGAAGAATTCATACCACAAAATATGAAGTGAGAACCCGTCAAAGCAATCGGGAAATAAACTATTAACTATACCACAACGCCAGATTAAATTACCACATGGCCCAAGGAGCGCATTTGCAAGCCCCTAGTATGCATGAAATCTGTCAGTGTCCTTCCATCAACGGGGGAAAGTTCGAGGGACCCAAAATCAGCAACCTGTCAAAAGAAGCAAATGAACCAACATCTCAGGAATTTGAACATTGGCCAAAGGTTAACTGTGAACAGGCCAACAGGGGATTTACCAGTTTTGGAAGGGCGGTTTCAGCATAGTATTTGTGCGCCATCTCAATCAACTCATCAGGCGACTGCACATATACATATAATCAGACAACTTATAAGTCATTCTACAAATTATGAATTAAGAGAGTTTCTTTCATTTTCTTTAAAATCCTAAAGTTTATTAAAGTTCTAACTTTAAATAAGCACTAAAGAAAATATGTATTTCATTTCAAAGAAGCAATGTGACCTTGAGGTGAAGGCCGGTTTCTGATTCCTTAAGGCGCAAATATGCTGCTTCAGGAATCACCTTCCTCCACACGATTTCCTTGTCCTCGTCTTTTTCAAGTTCATTCTTGTTTGCATCAGAACTGTTATTAGCAGACAGTTCCTTGTTTGAATCAGTTTTATTGATTTGATCATCCGACTTCTTTTTCAAATCCTTCAGTAGTCCACCATGCTTTCCAAGACCCTTTACAGCAGGCTCAACTTTAACTTCTTCATTCTTCTTTCCCTCGTCTTTCCCTGAAGCCTGATTTTGCAGGTGTTGCACCCAACAGGCACCAAGCTCCCATCTAATCGACTTTTCTGACGTAGATTCTTCTCCTTGAAGTCTCTGCAAGCTTTCATTTAGCACCTGCCTTACCAATGGCCTACTGCTCCGTAATTCTTCTAAATCGGTATTCTGAACTCTTTGAACTGGGCTGGATGATTGGGGTGCGCTTGACTTGTGCAACAGCATTCTTAAACTGGAAAATTCAGATAAAAAACACGGTTATCCACTTATCCATCCATCGTTCCAAGATCGAATGACTATAAATGACATCATTGTATCAATAGTAACTCAGTCATTCAAGATACATTTGGTACGCTAATGAACATAAGGTAAAGCTAACCTGTTAATGTTGAGTGCATTTGCTCCTCCCTCGGGATGGTCCTCGATGTCGATATCCTGAGGAATGGATTTACCATCCCAATTCACCTCAGCAGAAACTTTCACAATTGCCGTGTACCCACCGTGTCTAACGACCACAACCCCTAAAGTAGAAGTATCCTGTATAGACAGACATGTGATCTCATCACTACATTTTAACATTAAATTAAATGATAGAAAATAAATACTAATAAGTTATTAGACCAACATGTACAGTTGCACTCTCATCTGCAGTTATGCCTTTAAGCAAGTTTCTCTTAGTTAATTCTTGATGCGAAATTCCAAGAACCTTGGTCCCGTCATTTTTGCTATCCAACTTTACACTTCCATCTGGAGGATCTTTTGTGACACTAATAAGTAGATCTCCAACTCTTTCTTCATGTAAAGTTGAAGTATCTGTAGACTCTATTAGATGCTTTATGGCAGCAACAGCTTTGAATACTGAAACATCAACGAATAGACTATGAAGGAGAAAGGCTTTCCTATCTCGTAGCTGACGCTCTTCGGGTGTTTTGCATGGCATTGCTGCCAAAATGGAGAATTCCTTCGCCCAAGGCCTCGAGTCATGCTTCCCGTCTCTTCCTTGTCCACCTCCACTTCCTCCCCAACTTTCATCTTCAACGGGAAGTGGAGGGAAAGTAGACGGGCTCTCAGCTACAACAGAGGGCACCAGCCACGTGTTTGCTCGAAAACCATACGGAAGATTCCCAAACTAACACAACATATATAGTTAGATACCATCATTTAATATGTTCAAGAACAAGAATCCATTGTTTGTATACATAATTACTCACTTTATTGTGCTCAGTGAAAGCTTTCATCAAAGCCTTGTAAGCCTGAAACATACAAGTTTAGATGAAAAGTAGAAGCAGACATACATGATAGCCATAATTCCAGAAACACAAAGGAGCAACAGAAGAGGCTTTATTTCTTTCACTTACAGAATCGAAAACTCTGTTTATCTGCTGCAAAAGCCCAGCTAAGGAGTGACTATTAAGAGCACGCTTTCCAGCAGGGTAAAAACCTTTTTTAGATGCAACAATTCTTGTAGGCTTCCCGCTGCAAATCCGTACCTGCATTCAACACATTGCAATGAGTTGCTACTAAAAACAAAAGCAGAAGGAATTTACGATTCTTACATCAATTTGAAATAAATCCTCATCGGTTTTGTCATCGAGGAACGGTCGAGCTGATCTCCTAATATCTGCAATGTATGTTATTTCAGGTTCAATTCTTCAAATTTTGTAATAGAAATTAAAATCTCAATCACGAAAAACTCACATTGAATGGGCGGAGTGAGGTGAGAGAATGAGAAGAAGTCGTAGAACTGCCCGAGCCTCGGCGGAGGGCACATGAGAGCCGCCGCGGGTTCTCCTTTCTCAGATGTGTCCAATTCGGCGGAGGTGGGAAGATCCGGCTTCCCGGACTTGGATTTCGGCGAAACGGCGGTTTTGGTTTTCGGAGAAGAAACCGGAGCTGCATTCTGTAAACCGGAATCAGAGTCTGTTGAACCGGGTTCTTTAGAACCGGAGTCCTTTCGAGTAGCGGTCTTGGGGGAAGTTGATGAACCGCCGAAATACGTTGTGCAGGCGACGATGTCCAGGAGTCGTCTAATGTGGTCCACAGCTTGCCGTTCCGTGTACTCCTCTGCAGGGGATCATAAGACTTATTTTTGACAAATTATATACTCCATATAGTTACCCATTCATCGATCAATGTTGTAAAAGTAATTTTTTTGTATTTATTTAAAAATGAATTGTTTATGAATCAGAATCACCAAAAAGAGTGACATATGAATTGCCCGTTTAGAAATTAAAGTAACTCACGTTGAAATTTTACAATATTACTATTTGTTTTAAATTTGCTAATGAAAAGTAATGACAAAGAATAATTAAATCTTCTATTTTATAATCGATTGAAAAAAAAGTAAAATAACTGTCAATAACTACTCTATAGTAAAAATAAACTTTTCGTTTCCTTTGCAATTTTTAATATAAATTAATTTTTTTTTAATTTTAGATTAACATGTTGCTCTTTTGATAAAAAAAAAAGTGTGCATTGATTAAAAATAATGTGCATTCATTTAAAATGAAAATGCAAAAAAGACATTTGTCACATAAAAAATGTTTCATTCAGCTCAAAAGTCAAACTAAGATAATTTTTAAAAAAATTGCGGTCATAAGCTCGAATCCGGGTTGCCCAAAAAAAATTTGGGTCACAAACAGGTAGTTTACTACATGGCCAAAATATTGTTACTATAAGATCAAAAAATTATCACTACAAAGCAAAAAATTTAATACTACATGTCAAAACATTCTGACAAATTCATCCAAAAAATTAAGTGTCCAGAATATTTTTTGACATGTAGTAATACACTTTTGACCTTGTAGTGATAAAATTTTGGTCTTGTAGTAACATTGTTTTAGTCATGTAGTAGCCGAATAAGTCAGAATTATTTTAGTAATTTTGCCCAAAAAAAATAAGTGTCCAGAATATTTTTGTACTTGTAGTAATACACTTTTGGGCCTGTAGTGACAAAATTTAGGTCTTGTAGTAACATAGTTTTGATCATGTAGTAAGATAATATTTGTGATAAAATAATTTTTTTTAATTAAAGTTGACACGCGTTTGATCCACACATTTTGACATAATTGACTTTAATTGGTCAATATGGCATGTATGCAATATTACATATAAGTTTTTGTGTGTTTTTTTTAATTACATTATATATCATTCATTTACCTCTTCCTATGATTTGAACTTAAAATATTAAATTAGATAATAGTGTTATAACCACTTGAGTTATCCCACGTCAAAAAATAATATAATATTATTATTCATGGAATATATATTAGGAATAAAATGTATATACCTTCAACAATAGTAAGATGGCAAGGCTTGAGAGATGCAATCTCCACGGAATCCTTTAATCTTGCTCCTCGAACCTGCTCAAAATTAAATATTGAGCATCAAACTAAATAAATATGAAATTAATGAAAATGGTAGGTAGTACGGCCTATCTTTGAAGTTAAAAAAATGCAATGTATATGGCTTATTAATTGCAAATAAATACGGTACCAAGTGTCTAAATCATAGAATTCTTAGAAAAAAAAGTTTGGTGTTCTATGGACTCGAGTGCATGTTGTCCACTCTAGTCTATGTTGCATTTTTCAGTTTACTGACTTACACTTTTTGGTAAATGGTGTTACACTTTTTAATTATTAAATTGTATAATAATATTTTTATTTATAGTGACTTACACTTTTTAGTAATAGTGTGTTACTTTTCAGTTTAATAACTTACACTTTTCTTTAGACCAGAGTGCACAACATGCACTCGAGTCCATACTAGACAAAACCTAGAAAAAATGTTATATTTACCATACACAAATTTATTTGATTCCAAATCAATCGATCTAACTCTTTATAAATCAAATAACTTCCAAGGAAAAATACCTATATTTTATTTTTATTTTATATGGTGCAAATAAATGTCCAACTTTGGAGTCGAGAACCAACCACTGTAAAAATATTTTTATGTTGTGTTTGGATTGATAGATTTAAATATGAATTTTAAAATTATAATCTAAATTCACTTAATTTGTTTGGATTAAAAAGTGAATGAATGAATTTTAAATACTTAACTTTTTTTTTAATGGAGAGAATTTTAAATTTTTACTAAAACTCATCTGAAATCAATCTAATTTTTTAATTAACTTTTAATTTTAATTTTTTTTTAAAATCAGAACGTTATAGCTACAAAAACTTTATTTATCCTAGTTTTTATTAGCTTTTAGAGCTCTATATTTTTTATTTTATATCCCCTCAAATTGCATGAGTTCTGATTTTTATTCTTTTAGTTTTTCGTCCTTCATATTTTATCCTCTCAAACTGTATCCTTTTTTTTTCTTTTGCATTTCGAAGGTTATTTATTTTATCATTTTAATTTTTCATCGAAAGTTACACATTTTTTTTGTCAACACACTATCTCTTTAATATACCCTTTTCTTTTTTTTGGTTAATTGCAAAAAAAATCACCACCTTCAGTGTATTTATCAATTACAACATATTCTTTTTTTCTTTACAATTTGATACACCACCTTTTTAAGTTTTGCAATTCGATGCACAAATATATATTTTCAATCAATTTTAATTTAACTTGGCGCTGAAAAATGGCGAACACACCACGTTATCAACACATAAACTATCACTAATAAATTTTTTTAATGAAAAACATACGCACATTTAAAAAAACGTTTTTTATATAAATTGCACACCGAATTCATCTATATTTTTATATTTTTTTGACAAAATTCTCCAACTTTACGCTTTAATATTATGAATATTGATTTGATGTTTTCTATTTCAAAGCTCTCTTATCTTCTACATAAATGTAATATCTAAATAATTATATATATAAAAAAATCTAATAAAAAAATTCTGCAAAATAAAAAAAATTCTTATAATTATATATATTTATTCCTATGATGTCCATTAACATGTTTTGCTAAAAAAAATTCTAATCACACAAGTCGTGCATTAACTAAAATCATATTTATTCCTTGTCTTAATATTTTTTCTTGATTATATTGACTTGTTTTTTCTTAATCACAAAAAATAAAAATAAAACATTTTTTTATGTTATGCTACAAAAAAAATAAAAAATGTGTATATACATATATAATCGTGCAAAACATGACGAATTTGCAATTTTTAGGAGCCACGTCAAATTAAAATTGATCGAAAAATATATCGGTGCATTGAATTGCAAAACTTAAAAAGGTGGTGCATCGAATTGCAAAGAAAAAAAGAATATGTTGTAATTGATAAATACTCAAAAGGTGGTGATTTTTTTTGCAATTAACCCTTTTTTTTTTTAATTTAAACTTTACATTTTATCATTTTAGGTGCACCCTTTCAAACTTATCCACACATATTAACACATATCTCTACTTTTACGCAAAATTACATTAATTTTCACTCAATTACATTTTGTCTCCCCCGTCTCTTTACTTTTCTTACCTTTCATTAACAACTTTACATTAAAAATAATGTGCCTTTTTTTTTTCTTTTGCATTTCAAAGGTTATTTATTTTATCATTTTGATTTTTCATCGAAAGTTACACATTTTTTTTTTGTCAACACACTATCTCTCTCTTTTATATACCCTTTTTTTTTTTTTTTTGCAAATTTAAACTTTACATTTTATCATTTTAGGTGTACCCTTTCAAACTTTGTGTTTCCTTTTTTTTTTTTTGCAAGTTGTAATCCACACATATTAACACATATCTCTACTTTTACGCAAAATTACATTAATTTTCACTCAATTACATTTTGTCTCCCCATCTCTTTACTTTTCTTACATTTCATTAACAACTTTACGTTAAACACTTTAAAATTCTGTCATCCACATACATAAAATTTGAAGGGAAGGAGGGAAAATTAATTTTGAGGGAATGGTGGTGTAAAGAAAAGTCAGTCTGACCCAATGGACGATAATGACACGGCTTTGTGATAGTGCCTTTTAGTCAAGATTTGGTCCGGGACCAAAATGGACTACAGTACTTATTTAGTTATTTAGATGCAGTCTATAGTCTATACTATTTTAATTAGTACTACCCCTCCATCCTATATGAACTTGTTCATGAGATGACACACAATTTAAAAAATGTGTAATGAGTAATATTTTGAAGGGCAATTTTGTAAAATTTTATAAATAAAGTAAAAAGTAGATTGAGTGTGAAAAAGTAATGACATAAGGGTAAATAAAAGTATATTTTGAGGGTGGGATTATAAAGATTTTTTTTATGGAGTCTGCAAATTGATATGAGACATCCATTTATAAAAAGTATGAAAATTTTTATGGGACGGAGGGAGTACTATAGTTCTTCTTTAATATATATTTTATCTAATTGCATTTTTCATGATTTGAAAATATCTTATTTCAACTCAATTTTTATAATATTTTGCAGTTAATTTCTGGCAAAAAGTAGAGTTTGAGTTGCAATTGTTCAATTTTACTTAGTAAAGATTGCAATCGCTTTTCCTTGATATTAATCATTTGTTTAATTACAAATTTACAATATACATGCATATATTTGATTGTAAAAACCGTTGAATATTTTATCGAGATTTTTTTTTTAATTTCTTCTTATTATTTATAAATTAAAATTTTAAGAAATATAGTATTCCCTTCCTCCACAACCACAAATGTAGAGTAAAGTGATTGTTTTTTAATAAAGTTGATGGCAAATTGAATAATTAATTGATGGTTGAAGGATGATAGTTTCATAAAATGTATAAGACTATATTTAGTGGACATATAAGACAAATGTGACTATATTACGTGTACAGTAAATCTAGTGCAAATATAAATCGTGAAAACGAAAGCATTAACCCCGAGAAAGATTGCATAGACGTAGAAGGATACCTCGTGAGAGAAAGAGTAGCTGGTCAGGTGACACGTGTCAACATGGACGGCCAAAAGTTTCCTCACATCTAAGATCCTGTCCGTTGATATTCCCTGCAATTCAATAGACTTATTTCTGTCAAAAAAACTAGGCTTCCCCGGTGGGTCCCAAATCCCAGCCTAGTTAGTTAAAAAAACGAATTCTGCATAAACTGAGTAGTATTTAAATACGGAAAAAAAAAATCAATAATATTGAATGGGTGAAAAGTAATAAAAATTGAAATAGATAATAAAAGGAAAAAAATTAAGAAATAGAAAAATATTACTAACATTTTAGAAAATTAATTAAATAAGTTTAACTATAAAATAGTAAAATTGGTCAATTAGGGAAGGAGGAGAGAGTGTGCTTTATGAGTATTCTTAAGTTATTTAATTTATAGTTATATGTTCTTGCAGTTAATTTTAAATTTCGAATAAATTTATGTTTCAAATAAACTTATACGAAGTATTAAATTTGTAGTAAAGTAATATACATATAACGAGCACTTAAATACTCCAGTATTTTTCACAATTATCAAAATAATTATTTTAAATTTATGACAATTATGCTTATAATTTTTTAACATTTTAATTAAATATAGTAAAATACCTTTTAAATGGTGTATTCTTTGTCAAGTGCATTGTCTGTGATAAAATGCATACAGTTTTTTTTTTTTTTGACAAGAGCATATAACTAGATCCACGAATAGCAAAATTCAATTATATAATATTTAATCATATGCAATGAAAAAACAATTCGACTCTATATATGCAATTTAATATCGTGAATGACGCGCGTAGTGATAATTTTAAGTTTAGAGCCCTTCAAAAAAGTGATACGGAGTACAATTTTGATCTTTTTAAAAAAAAAAAATACAAGACAAATAAAGAAAAATATACTCGTAGAGTGTGGAATTGAGGAAAATTGATTCTTTATCGAGAAAAAAACTTTGACGTGAGAGAATTGCAGAATGCAATTAAAAAAAAAGGTAAAGTTTTTTTTTTTTTTTAAAAGGTTTTGTCTAGTATGGACTCGAGTGCATGTTGTGCACCCTAGTCTAAAGAAAAGTGTAAGTTATTAAACGGAAAAGTACAACACAGTATTACTAAAAAGTGTAAGTCACTCTAACTAAAAATATTACTCCATATTATACAGTTTAATAATTGAAAAGTGCAACACCATTTACCAAAAAGTGTAAGTCAGTAAACTGAAAAGTGCAACATGGACTAGGGTACACAACATGCACTCGAGTCCATAACAGACCAACCATTTTTTAAATTAGACTGGAGATTTTTTCGTAACTCGCATTTTCCATAATAAGCCACTGAACTAGAAAATTGATTTGAAAAGAGAGTAATGTCGAAGATGACTTTTTTTTTTTTCCGAATTTGAATTAGATAAACTATTTCATTGTTGTAAAATACTATGGGAGCTCTCATACTCATACCCTTGAAACCTATAGAATTTTTCATACAATGTGTCGTCCTCTCATTTGAATTATCTTATAAAAAAAAAACTAACAAGAATATTCACAAAATAACAAATAAAAATCATTTAAGGTTTAGTCTCACCAAAATATATACTCCAATAAGTAGGTAGATTTGTACTATTATAATGTATTAGATACCAAATGTACAAAAAAAACATTATTATTTTTAACAAAGTACGTAAAAAATGATAGGCATGTGGGTGTGAAACTTATTCTAAACTCTAGTAATAATAATCAAAAGAAACAGGTTTAAAGCTCAAATTAGTCAAAATATTTTTTTTGAAAGCAATTAACTATACATCAATAAGGATTACTCCATGATGGAGTAAAATATACTAGTACATACCTTAAGTGTGACTTGGGAATCATCTGGTGTCTCGACAGTTATTTCAATCACAGTAGGCAACACTGTATAAAAAGAGAAAATTAAACAACCAACAAGAAATTATTTAGTTGCAGAGATAAGGAATTTTGTCGCCTACTATTTGTTGTTTTATTTAAAAAAAAAAAAAAACAATTGAATTCAGCTCTTTACTTTATTCAATAAAAATATATACAGACAGGGATGAATGAGTGGTGGAAAAGATTAGAAATTTCAAGAAAATGTTACACTAATAAATTAAATAAAAAGATAATAAAGGCATACCTTTCTCTTCTTTCTTCTTCTTCTCTCCTTTTGGTTTGTGGGTTTTAGTTTTTCCAGTTTTAGGAGCCATCGATTGTTATATATATATAGTCAATTCTTCAAACTTTCATATCAGATGAAGATATGAAATGTGGGTTGAATGAATAAATGAATGAAAATTGGGAAAATGCAAAGGAGATTTTGGTGTCTGAATATTGAACAAAATGTAAAAGGTAGGCAGAGGAGAAGAGAGGGGAGGGGGGGAGTTGTAAATAATAATATTATAGAGGGAGGGGTGGATAGGATAAGGTAAGAGGTATCCAACAGGCTTAATAGAATTTGTACATACTCACTCAACTCCTCATCAGTTTGAGGCTGCAAATTTGTGGCCTCTCATTTCTGGTCTTCTTCCATCTATTTTTTTCATTTGGGAGCTTGTTATTAGGCAGCTTAGAAAACTGTCCTAAATAGAATTTCGACATTTTTACCAAGGTTTTTATTCATGGGAATAAAACAAAACAAAGGAATGGCCTGTTTGGCTTTGTCTGGAGATAAGATTGTGGAGTAGTAGTACTTAACTAGATAAAACGATAGATTTTACGCGCTTAATTTTAAGCCACGTATCTCGTTTTAGATACACCCCCACCTATTCTCTCTCTCTCTCTCTCTTTCTAATTTGTGTTTCTTATTTCTTAACATAATTTTTGTTTCTTTTATAAAACAGGCTTGTAGTATTATGGATTTCCAAACTTCTAATTGACTGTAATCACACCTGGATTTAGGAATTTTGTCCACTCTAATAATACTCCCTCCATTTCTCGCATTTCTCATTTTGTATAGAATTAAGGAACATAATTTTTTTAACCCATGTACCCCTTATTAATTTTCTTCTCTTTTTCCTTTTGACATTTCTATCATTAATATATTTTCATGAAAATATATATTAAAAGGGTAGTTTGGAAAGATCATTGGTCATAATAGAATAATTGATAAACTTTTTAAAATAAAATTTAAGATCAAATGCGACAAATTTTATGATACAGAAGGAATTATTATATAAAAAATTAAAATAATATATTTACATCCCTAATTGTATTAGGGTCAGATGATTAGTCAAAACACAATGTACTCCCTTTGTACCATATTAATTTTTATAGGTAGAAGAACACGTAAAATAAGAAAGTGTAATAATGAGTGAAGTTTTGTAAAATTTTATGTACTCCATAAAATAAAGAAATGTGTTAACTTTTGTGTATGTGTGGAGATAAAGTAATAACATTTGTGTAAAATTGAGGTTATTGTGAGGGTGGAGTTTATAAAGAATTTTTCATTTTAAAGGTGTGAAAAATAATAGTGAAACGTCATGAAAAAAAAAGTGTAAAAGTTATTGTATGACAAAGGAAGTGTGAAATTTTAGCTAAAAAATGTATAGTCAATCCTGGTATGAGTTCTTTAGATCCCAAACAAACAGTTAGAGGGAAACTCATTGAATTGAAAATATTTACTTTTGTTATGTTTTTTAAAAAGGTTTTAATTGTTCCACCTCATAATGAGCGAAACAATTTAAAAATTATTAAAATATTAATATCATTAAAAATTAAAGAATGAATCATTTTTTTTATAATTTAATCTCCAATATCCATCAAATTTTAATTTTTAAATAGTTTATTAATTGAACGGTAATTTTTTTTTAAAATAATAAATTAAGGTATTTCAATATTCTGTAATTCATAAAATATTTACTTTTAAATATAAATTTGCAAGAATTAAAAAAAAATCAAATACTGAAATGTTATTCAATTTTAATGACAATTTTGCAAGTTTTAACAAATATTTAGACAATAAACTAATATATACTATCAATATATAGTGTTGACTCTATTAATAAAATTGAGAAAAAAATACATATGAAAAAAAATCTTCATTCAAACTTTGTATGCAATTATTCATTTTTTATTCGTCTAAACTTAATATGTATGTATTAAAATGAAAATAATATTTTTATCATCACCTTTTTAATCATCATTTATTTATTCAAATTATTATTCACTTTATTCATGCATATAAAATTAAAAAATGTAAAATAACAATTACCATAACAACCTATATAATTATTATTATATATATATATATATATATAATTGTGTGGGACCCAGTCTCAATGTGCTTCTGTCTCTGATCAGCAAGATGATCAGTTCATTAGACATGGAGACCTTGAAATCAAAAGATAAGAAGACTATAATACTAGAGTTGCCCAAACGGTTCCAGATTGGCGGTTCGATCCGGCGGTTTGGCGGTTCAAAACCGTAACCGTTGGAATTGGAACCGCCGCATACACGAACCGAGACAGTGTAATTCACGGTCCGGTTCGACGTTCACGAGTTTTGGGACCGGCGGTTCGATTCCACGGTTTGAACCGCCGGTTCCAATATATGATTTATTTTTTTAGTTTTGAAATACTACATATTTTTCATCTTCATCTTTCTTGATAAGCTTGATTTACATTTAGATACATGTATCAAGTGTATGTATAATTTTTTGTGTATGTATCATATCATATGGTGCCTAAATTGCCTATGCACAACCGTCGAGAAGAAAAGCCTAAAACTAGGGTGCTTTGTCACATTTTAATTTTCAAGTCTTGCTTTGATTATAGGCCCACACAAAATTTTGAAAGAGAAATACTATAAAATATGACTTGTTTACTCTTTTCAATGTTTTCATCTTCTTCAGGGTAGTTTATATATATATATTCTGTGTGTATACAAACTGCAAAATATAAATATATATGAGATAACAATATATCATTAACATAGTTATATAAATTATAATACCTATCAGTACTGTAGTATAGTACCCCCACGGCGGCACGACCCTAGTTAAGTTAGTTCTTTCTGAATTTATCTCCAATTTGAATTCAAAAAAAATAAAAAAATCAGCCGGTTTAGACCGTCAAACCGGCGTTCTGAACCGGAACCGTCACGAATCGGATTCGACGGTTTCGAACCGTGAACCGTCGAAACCGAAACCGCCTCCCCCATTTAGCCGGTCCGGTTCCATATTTCCAAAACCGCCGAACCGGCGGTTCCGAACTGTAACCGCCGGTTCGTGAACCATGGGCAAGTCTAATAATACCATCTGACTAGAAGAAAATGCAATAGAGGATTAGACAACTTGTTATTTTAGTGTGAAAATTGTTTTAAATTCATAAGTTTATTTTGTATAATTTATACTCCCTCCGTCTCAACTTAACTTTCACACCTATTTTTTCGGTCATTTAGAAACTTCATCCGTACAATATCTACAATATTACATTTAATGTAATTATTTTTATGGTACATATATACATATAAGTCCATTCACTTACTTATTTTTTTATAAAATTATATCTTAAAATTCTATTTATTATAATATTTTTTAAAAAGTGAGTGTACAGTAAGTATGAAAAATTTTCTGGGACGGAGGGAGTATGATTTTATTGCATTATTTACATTAAATTGACTCATTGCATTTTATTTATAAAAATCATGCAGTTTACTATTTTTATAGAGAAGTGAGTGTTTTTAGAGCAAAACATACCTCAAATATATTGTAGCGTAAATGGAAAGAATAAGTCCAAAAGGCAAAAAAAGATTGGACTGAAGAAGAAAAAATATACTCCAGCCTAATGTTGTCAAGCCCAATTTGTAGCCAATTAAATAACTATTGGCAGCACAGTGCCATTTACGACTGCCCATTTATTTTGATGGGTTCAATAGTACAGCCCATTGCTAGTGAGTAAATTAAAGAGAGAGCAAGTTGGGACCATGCTAACAAAAAAGGTCTACGGCTTGATCTATTAAATTTCGATTCGTTTAATAAATAAATTGAATTTAAGTTTTTTTAAGTCTATTTAGTTAAATAAGTCGTGCTTGAACCTTTTCATAGGTTTTTTAAGTCCGATAAATCGACATATTTAACTTTATTTATATATAAATATATAATATATGTGATAATTAAATATAATAAGGAAGTTTAGTAATACTAATAATTATATTTTTCTTTGTAATAGTTGACAAAAATATTTGAATATTTTTTTAAGACATTTGATAAATTTGTTATTGCTTTTATTTTTTCATTTTAAAATTTAAAGAGTCAATTTTATGATTTAACGATAATAAAGTACTATATATATTTTTTTTAAATACACTAATAGAATTAAAAAGACATTTAAAAGACTTTCACCCAAATCTATTTATTAAAAAGATCAGTTCAAGCTTTGTAAAAAAATCTACGACCGATTGGGTCTAAAAATTATTTAACAGGTATTTTTTATTTTTTTTTAGAAACCTAACTAGCCTTTTCACCCCTAAATTTAGCACCAATCAAAAGGGGTATGTGCAACGGGGACAGAAGGCTGATTGGGGATGGCAACGACTCCCATTTTGGAGGGAGGGATATTTTGAGTCTACTCCATCTAACACACTTCACTCAATAGTTGTTTAATTCCATTTTAATTTTTTAGCTAGTTTTTATTGGAAAATTTTATTTTATTGCAAGTATGGAAGAATTGAAAGAGTGATATCTTTCTTTTAATTTCATGATTTGTTATTTATATTTTACGAGTTTGTCTTCAATTATTAATTTAGTTATTTGCTATATTTATTATGTTTGAGTGTTTAAATTTATGATGGAATTAGATTTTTAGCTTGATTTTGTTTGTTTAATTATATTGGGGGTGTATTGATTAGATTATTGGATATATGTTTGATTAATTGCATGATTCAATTATTAATTCGTATGTTGATGCATGATTATCACAACGAGAGTTGGATATTTGTGTTTGATTGTTTTTTTTTTAACGATAAAAGTATTTTATAGTCTCGAGTACTTGGGGTACTCAACCCTTTACATGTACACATATAAGTTATAATACATATTACATAGGGTACCTCCATATCACACAATATTAAGCACAAAAACTCAACCTCCTGCTCTAATAGATCTATTCAATTAGCATAAGAATGGATCACAACACCAAGTTGAGATAGACGAATTTTGTGTTAAAAGACTTTGGCCTCCTGTTCATGCCCACAAGTTGATCTTAATCTTCTCCATTAGTGAGGGTTGTGATAATATAATTTGAGTATATGTTAGTTTATCACAACAAGAGTTGAGTAAATTAATTAAAAACCTCATTAATTTACATTAATTACTTGAATGATAAGTTTAGGTGATGAGTGGAGAGATTATAGGAGCTTGAACTTTAGTATACAAGCATAAAAGAATGATTCGAAAAAAAAAACACTTGTAAATAGAGAGGAGTGTTTTTTATTTGTAAACTTTATGGTGAAACTTATTCACAATATGAAATTGAATCAATATTAGTATCATTATATTCATTTACTGATACAAAATATCAAATTGTGTTGAAAATGTTATGAAATATGTTAATGATTTGGAGTATAAATTTAATTTTTATTGATTAATAAGTGATGTGATTAGTTTATAATTCAATTTTGAACATTTTTTTTCTTTCCTTTCCTTTCCTTTCATTCCCTCCATGGCAGCATTTTAGCAAACCATCATCACTCGCAAAACCCTTCAATTCTTACTGAAGCACTACCTAATGGCACTCACCCCCATCCCCAACTCCCACCCCCAACCCCAATCCCCACAAATCCACAAATTCCCACAGTACACATACATCGACGCCCTCCGCTGGCTGCCCCACCTCTCCACCTTCACCCGCCACATCCTCCTCGCCGCTTACGACGCCGACACCTCCACCCCCTCCCTCAAAACCCTCTCTTTTTCCCCTTCCAAAACTGCCCCTTCCCTCAACCCTCAAGCCTCCATCACCGCCCCTTCACGAATTACCTCCTTGAAAGTTTCCCCCTCCCCTTCCTCCTCTAAAGCCCTTATTGCTGCCGCTACTTTCTCTGGTTCGGTTCTTTTTTGTTCCGCTGATTTGATTGATGGCTCTTTGAGTTCTGAATTCTCCCTGCTGGAGGAGGGCTTCCATTTGGGCCCCGTTTCGGCGATTGATTTAAATGAGAATGGGTCGGAGTGTGTGAGTGTGGGCGAGGATGGGAGAATCAACTTGGTTAATTCGTCGGAAGGGAGGGGATTTAGGAGGATTTTTGATAGTAATGGCTTGGTTTCGTATAGTTCGGCTAAGTGGGCTTCCCCTGTGGAATTCGTGACGGGTGCATTTGGGTTTGGCCTCCATTGGTGGGATCATCGCAAGCCGGGTGGACCAGTCGCAGTGTTTAAGAACAATTGGTAATTCCCTCTCACTAGTTTGTGCTGTTTCAGTTGACTACATTTACTGTTACATGGTTTATTGTCTCTGATTAAGTATTGATTGTTGATTGGGAGCATTAAGTTATTATCCAAATGAGTTAATCCATTATCTGTTATATGGCTTTAGACAGTATGCTTATTCAAAGGATGGTGATAAAAGCAGGAAAATGTTTTTTCTTGATGAAACTATGCAAATATTTTGTATGGTGTGCAATGTCAATCGAATGGTTTTTAATGAATGATGCCAACTGCTTCAAGGGCTAACAACTAATTCTCAGTTTCTAAAATGTAAAAATTTGAAGTATTGTATAATGTGTTTCAGTAGACATGCTTGTTGTTATCAACTAATGAATAGGGTGTGGATTTGCAGTGACTTAGTGATTGTTTCCCTTGCCTTTAAAGCTAGATTACAGGTTGGGTTGTTAGTTAGTTTTCTTATGGTGTATGTAGAGTGATCAAAATATTTATTGATGTGCTACAGCTTACATGTAAGGACTAGCTTTTGCCCACCATTTTTATACTTGATATTTGAACTTCTTTTTTTAAGTTCATAAAAAATATAAAAATAAATCAAGGATAATGTAGTAAGCATTGAGTGGGCATATTTGTAAGGTTTCATGATATGGAATATTTGTATCTTAGTCGTTAACCTTGAGTGGGCATGAATCTGAAGTACAGAGGATCTGTAAGCATTTTAGGGTGCAAAGCCACGTGCTTTAAATGGATGCTTGATGCTTCAAAATCACTTGCATTGCTTTATTCTCCTGTTGATTCACTTTTCTTATCCTTCAAAAGTTGCAAACAAAATCAGCATCGCCTCTTGATTGAAGTGTTCTAGTTTCCTGATTAGTCTCGTCCTTCCAATAACTTTGATGTGCAATAAAGCTGATAAACGTGATCAATGATGATATTTACAGGACAAAAGGAAATGCTTCTGGCATTGTACATTCTGTTGATATTCATCCATCTCGAAAACACACTTGCCTTGTAAGACGCCTCGTTATGTTTCCATGTTATTTTGATAATTTATTTATTTTTGAAAATTTAAATCCACCTTTCGGTGATTGTAGTACTATGTAGTTTGGAAAATTATTCTTCTGTTTTCCTTATTCTCACTTCCACATGCTCCTTAAAGTTACTGTGCATTAGATGTGCTAATGTTTTTGTGGGGTTAATTGCAAAATAAATCACGACCTTTTCACGTTTTTTCAAATACAACGTATGTTTTTAAAATTAAATACATGGCCTTTTTAAATTGTTGCAATTCTAGCATATGACAGTTTTCCAGTAAGTCCTGCTGATGTGGCAGTGTATGAAATTGTAAACAAATTTAAAAGCTGTGATTAAATTGAAACAATGACAAAATGTCGTGAATTACTTTGCAATTTTCTCAAAGATTTTCTCTGGCTATCATGTTAGCATAACTTGTCGGAAAATGGTCATATGATATAATTGTAAAATTTAGAAAGTCTGTGTATCGAATTTTAAATTTTAAAGACATACTGTATATTGTAATTCAATTAACGTGAAAAGATCATGATTTTTATGCAATTAACCCTATTTTTGTGTGTAAAGGCAGGAGGCTCTTCAGGTGTTGTCTTTGCATGGGATATTCGTTCGCCAAAACAACCTGTAGTATTATCGGGGGTTGGTATAGGTGATGCACGCACAAATCCACTAGTTGAAAGCGACGTGTGGGAAGTCCACTACGACAATTATACGCATTCTTCCAAGATCACAAACTCATCTAAAATTCTACCTGCTATGGTTTGTTCAGAGGATGGAATTCTTGGTGTGATTGAGCAAGGTACGCCTTTCTTTTCCTGCTGAGTTGTTAATGGGCAATGATGTGAAAATTTACGGTTCAATCGTGACTGATATGTTTCAAATGAATTAGGTGAAGAACCAGTAGAGCTTTTGGTTGAATCCTGTGGCATAAATAGCTTCGACATTGACAAACAAAACCCATGGGTGCGTAATAGACCTGAGGATTTACTTTCTCGTTACTTGGCTGATTCTTGTCTTTCATTTCATTTTCTTGTTTCGGTTTTCACTTGTTGGAAACAATGTTACGTTGCAGGACGTCGTCTGCAGCTTGGAGTGGGAATCAATAGCCATCATAACAAGGCCATAAACGTATGTCAATATGGTGGTTCTCAAAGTTATCTTTGCTAACCTACTACATCGACTCTATAATCCTTAATCCCATATTCACCATGCAACTGATTTGCATTATGTGTTCTTTTTTTAACATAAGTATTAGTTTCATTAAAACGTATTGTATTAGTTTTTCAGTATTAATTATTATATTATCAAGTGATGGTCTTGAACTAGTTGTACTTTAACTCTTGGACAAATGTAGTTTTTTTGTTTGTTTTGAAAACAGCAATTGTGGTGTTTATGGGCATATCCCTTTGGGACTCCATTTGTCATTAAATTTGAGTATAAAAATAAATATTTTTTCATAATTAGATATACTATAACTTTATTTAAATTAAATAAAGTAACATATAAACTGAAAATGAAAATTATACACAAATGAAAATGAAATTTGTGTTCAAAATTGAACACAAACAAAAGTGATCCAAAATTGAACAAAAATGCTGAAAATGATATTATAAATAAAAACTGAAATTATAATACACTAGATGAATGTCTCTAAAATTAATATTACCATTCATAAATACACAATATATTTAAATAATTTAAAAATCAAATTTACAAGAAGTTTTCAATACTCCTTATGAGTTATGAGTGAGAAATTATGAGTTATGAGTGAGAAAAGAGAGTTTTTTCTTGATACAAATTTTAATAGATGTAAAAACAATTTTAATTATAAAAGAATGAATCACATGTTTTTTTTTTATATTAAAGTCATGTCACATCCATTAAAAAAAATTTATATACAATTGAGTGTGTAGATACGTGAACAACCTATATATATCAAAATTCACATGGTGTATATTATGAAGGAATGAATGTAAATATAATATAATAACATTGATGAAATTGGATAGTTCAAGTTGGTTTATTTGAATTTTTTTTTATCCTTTATAACATTGATTGTGAACTGAATTTCTTGCCAAATATTGGTCATTCGGTGACACCAAACATTGAATGTGAGTCAAATTCGGTGAGTCGGTGACTCAGTTGCCTAGTCACCTTGCATGCAGATTCACAAATTCAATAAATCTAACATGATTTTATTTCACCGGTCAAAATCTTACATTCACAAATGTACGCAAACAGTAATTTGGTTATGGCAAAAATTTGTGAAGCGGTCTCATTCGCAAGACAAATCTACTCTATTACACGATTCATGATTTTATGAAACTCGAATTCAATCATATTTTAAAGTAAATTATGACTCAAATATCAAGGTGAAGTATTGTCTTATATATGAGACTGTCATATATGAGGCTTACTTATTTTTATGAATATATTTTAATAGAAAAAAATAAAAAAACTCACGAGTTTGTGCCAATTTAACATGTACCTATCAGTGTATTTTTGTTATTTAAAAAATTCCACAACAATAAGAAAAATACTATTGAAATTGTATTTAATTAGTGAAATCGATCATCTACTGCAAATCAATGCAGATTTAAAGGTCCTGATTTTTTATTTGGAATGTGAAAGTAAACCACTCAAATAAATATGCACTTTTTTTTATTAATATAATAAACTATTTGATACAAACCAGATTTCTGATTTAATTCAAAATATATTAAAAAAAAAAATAATAGCTTTGTGGGCTTGCCGGGGTATTTCGGGAATTGAGTATGATGCATGTACACACAGCAGCATTTACACGTGTGCATTACCGGATAAATTCGTGGGCCCACATTCTCTCCACCGATAAAAAAGACTTTTGGCCATAGCTTTTCAGTCACGTGCGTCTAATCCAATGCCAAAATTAAAATATTTGTCTTAGGTTTCAAGTGGTCTTTAAAAATTAAAACATTTTTTATTGATTAAAGTCACGATTTATATCTCAAATAATACTCAAAATTCGATTAAAGCGTTTAATCGCTACTCAACATAACATATATATTTTTTTAAACTGTTTATTTAAATTATTAATTGATTTCAATCAATTAGGGTCAATCTAACAATTGTATTTAATTAATTAGGAATAGTTTGAGATCATTGGTTAAGTTTATTGCTTTTAACATTTCTTATTGTGTAATTTGAAATATTGTGAAGTTCAAGAAGTTGTATTCGTAAATGCATATCTATTTTTATTTTATTTTCATAATTAAAGAATGGAGTACTGTATCCAAATATCCAATTATAAGAGATTTGAGTAAGAAAGAAGAGGTAGGGCACTAATCACGTTAGTAAAGGTACTTTTTACGTCTTCTCTTTTTTTAGTAATCAAAGAAATTGACGAGGCATATAATTTTTCTTATCTATATATATATATTTACAAACTTTTGTTGTGACACATGTCACAATCACATTAATCTATTTTAACCTACTCTTCTTAAAATTACTCCATTTTAAATTTCTTCTCCTCTCCTTAATTCATTCTCTTTTCCAAACTTTCAATCTTAGCATTAAAGTTTTAAATCTTAATACATGCCCTGATTTGGAGTTAACTTACATTTTAATTTATTTATTTTCACTTTTACCTCTCATCTTCTTCTATGCATCTCCTAACTCTCTCCCATGACTACATCACTACTCCACCACCTCGATCACACGTCGTCGTTGTAAGCGTTTTAACTGTGAGTCAATTTTTAATCTTAATTAATTCATACAATTTTCTCAATCTCGGTACTATTTGTCAGATTCTTCTTTTTCTTCAGTTTTACAGATGTTGTGTGTGAATTGTTGTTATCCTTTCATCTTCTCTGCTCATCTCAAATCTTTCCCACTACTGCTTCACTCTGCCGCCTCGATTACACTCTTCCGCGTGGTAAACGATTTGGTGAGTCAATTTTCTAACCTTTCAATCGTACAATTTTCTAATCTCTGTATTTTTTCCAGATTTGTTTTCTTCAGTTTTACGTATGATGTATGAATCAGTAAGATTTATGTGGTGATTATTTTGAAATTGGAGGTTCAATCTTATGTTCTCGGGGTCTTCATTAATGTGCCAAAATGTCTAATGTGGCTTTATTTCTATGTGGCTTCTCTGAATCCTCTATCTCCCATTCTATCGTGAGATCATATATTAATTGCAACCATTGATTTAAGTTCCATTTTGTTTATTTACCTATTTGAAAGAACTTTAATTCTTTAGATTAATCGATTATATTTTTTTTTTTTAGAATGCTCTTGCTACATTTAAATATTATGGGGTTGTTTATGATGTGATACTTTTTTCATTTTAAGATTGTAATATCTAATCATTGTTGTTGCAAAATTAGAATGGCTAATGTTTTGCCTTTTTTTTTTTAATTTCAAGTTTGGTACTAATTGATTTTTTTATCTCAGTCAGTGCTAGAGTTCAAGAACTCTATTATGATATAAATACGTATCTCATTTGTTTTTTTTATGTTGTAACCTGTCAATTGCATAAGTGTTTGGCCTAATGTTTGGGGTATTTTTTCCATCAAGCGTGTGTGTATGCATTCAAACATTAATTCCTCTAAATTAAATTTTGTTTCAGATGATGGTGGAGTAGTAGATGTACGTGCTTGCTACACTGATACAAAATGTTGGACATTTCGACATAAGGTTCGCTTTAATTGATTATTTAATGTGCCATGCGTATTTACTTTTCCTGCTCTTTATGCAAAAGTATGGTTTATTTCAAAAGTTGTGACTTCTGTGATCTTACATTCTTACTCAGTCTTCTATGAATATCTCTTGCGGCAGTGTATCGTCTTCTTAGTTTTCGCCTTCGCTTCTGATGGAGGCCATACTTTTCTAGAGAATTCATCCACCATTCATTTCACCTCATTGTTATATTTAGTATATTTATTGTTTCTGTCTTCTACCAATTCACTGAACACATTTGAATTCATTTCAGGCACTCTCTATTATCTCTACTGCTCTCATATATATATATATATCTTTGTAGAGCAAATATTCCTCTCATAAAAATCCATCAACCTAATAGAAGTATATTAATTAATTTATATTGAGTTGTTGATTACATTGTTTTGATTTGTCCTTTCTTCATGATCAGCAGACTAAGTAATTCTTTTGTTCTTTTTGGAATGTTCTCCGACTCAAAAGTTACAATTCTACAAGTATAGTGAATTTCTCAAGCCTGGTATGAATTGATTTTTTCAATTGCAATGTCTACTCTCTATGTTCTTACTATTTAGATGGATTGTACTCCAGATTGAACAATATGTTGTAATCTGCACAACATGGTATAAGATTGGATAATTTGCCTTCTATTTTTACTTTCTAGATTGTAGGTTTTAGGCAGCAGAAATGATGATGTAGAAAATAACTAGATTTCACATGCATGGAGAGAATTCTAAAAAGAACAAGTATTATTATGGCTGCTATTGGACCTAAATTCTACTTTTAATCTTAGGTGATGTAAACTAAATCTATACAAGCTTCAAAGATTTGTGTTGTAATTTTCTGTACTGTTAAGTAAGGTTCAATTAATGTCACATTATTCAGTAGAAGCATCTGATTTTAACCTTTATACACCTTGAAATTCTTTTAACAGTGTTTACTAGCTGTATTTCATTACATTAGTTAGTTTGTCCCAACCCTCCTTTAGTTAGAGAGAGATACGTAATTTGAAAGAAAAACATTTTTTTTTCATAGGCTAAACCTCAGGAATTATTTTGTTACTATCAATATTTATTTCGATTGATACAATTTTTAAATTTCTGTATTAACTATTTGGTAACTCATTTCCTTTTGCTATTTTTATGAGGTATTGACAACATTTTTAACTTGATTTTTTTCAATTCTTAAAGCTGTCGAGGGATATGCTTTATGTTTTTTGGGAAGTAGTGGTGATAATGCTTTTAATAATAACAGAGGTGTGTATTTTTTAATTTTTTGAGTTAATTTAACAAACGATATGAAGGTAACTATGAAGAAAAACAGTAGAAGATTGCTCCATATGCACTTTATTATTTGTGTTGTTTGACAACTTCCGTCGTGCCTCGGATTATCTCGATTATGGGGAGATTTTCAGAAATTTGTTTTGATTGGACAAAACTTTGGTGATTCTTATTATATATTTTTTTCTTCTATATTTTAATTTGTATAGTTTTTATTTTTTGGACAATTATGTGGCGTAGAACATATTCACAATGTATGGCATTGCTTCTAAATAAATGTCAAAATAAATTTTGGAACCTTTCTTTTGGTAGTGGAGTCTTTTTACGAGCTCTTTCATAATTTGATTTACAATGCTCTCTTTTGAAGGTTTCGATACAAATTATTTTCAAAGCTCTCATCTTCTTGGTGAACGGGGAGTGTTTATTCCATTACTTTATTCTTCTTTAATGAGATTTATTGATGCCGAAAATATATAATTTTTTTAAGTTGTTCGTACGTATTGATGGGTTATAGATATACGTGTTGTATTTTATATCCATTTATTATTAATTTATATTTGATGGTTAGACAGAGTCATTATTTATATATTTTCATATGGTATTTTGCATATTTTTTTATGGTTATCATATCCATGTATTGATGGGTTATAAATAGAAGCTTCATATTGTAATTATTTTATTGTACATTTGTTTTAGTTGGGACACTATCATTCTTTTGTATTAAATGATTATTTTAGTTTTATTTGCATTTTTTATATCTTATTTTATTTGTGTTTAATTTAGCACCTATTGACTACTATAATGAGATATATATTAAATTGTTGTGGAACTAACTATTGATTTATTCTCTTATCACACCAAATAATTTAACTCATTGTAATATAGCATAAAAATTGGGGATAGATGTGAAAATTGACGGGTTTCTTTGTTAGATTTCTACTCCTAAAGAAAGATCTCCTTATTTCACATTTGAATTTACATTTATTGATGGATCATTTGAATTTATTCTCGAGTAAATAACTATTTTATATTGATTGTAAAATTATTAAGTATATTCTTTAACGACACTAATTGATATTTAATTGTCATGTTTTTTTCAATGGTCAAATGGAAGTTATAACATGTATGATGGTGGACTAGTGGTGAATACACGATGGACATTGCCTAAATAACAATTATTTCTATGTCAAGATCTTCATTTGAAATTCGTGACCTCATTACAGAAAAAAATTGGTGTATATTTTGTCAATAGTTTTCCATTTAGAAACATAAATATCAATCACATGTTTTTTTTATGTTGTAATTTGACAATGGTGTAAATGTTTGATTTCTTATATACACACTTTTTTAAAACAAAAAATATATATAATCATACTAAATAATATTTTTTACAACGGTATTACACTAGTTATTAAATATAATGGTGCATTTTAAATGAACGATGCATAATTTCTTTTTTATTAATCATTCTTTGGCTTCTTTTCTATTATAGTATAAATCCAACATATAGCAAATGAGGATAGGAAAGCAAAAGAAACAGAATTAAAGGGGAGGGTAAAATTTTATTTTAGTCCAATAAATTTGACACATTTTAAAATAAATTATTTAAATTTCAACTTTACAAAATTCATCCCTTACCTTTCAATTTTAATCTTTTTTTACATCAATTTTAATCTTTTATCTTTTTAAAGAATTAAAATTGCCAAAGAATGATGTCATAATATTTTAGTCATAATATTAATCATTCTTTGGCCTCTATTTTTTACACGTTTACCACACAAACAAGTTATATACTGTGACGTCATAATATTTAAAGTAGATTTTCTGAAGACGATTAACAAAATATCATTAAAAGATGTGGAACCGTTGACATTCGCATCCAAACAAAATGTGATAAATTAATTCAACAAAGACTTTACAATTTTAATAAAATTTTCAAATTTTAATTTTAATAATTTAAAAAGCCCCAATCATACCAAAAAAAAAAAAAAAAAGCTTATGAAAATTTCATTAACAAATAATATGGAAATAGATCAAGTTTGTGGGAAACAAATGAAATATTTATATATATAAAAGAGGAATTCGAGTATCAATGAACTATTAAAAACAAATTTATGATATAAAATTACATGAGCTAATTTTAAGTATTTCGTTTTTTATTTAAAAGTCTGATTTATTGATATGTATCATGTTAAAAAATTAAATACATAATGAGGTATTAAATTGGTTAAAAAGTAAAATAAATAAATTGATTTAAATTAGCTGGAAAAGCAAATTTGAGAGGAAAAGAGAGAATCAAATTAATTGAAGGCAAATGGACATAAATGTCATATTTAATTATAATAAGGAAAAAATAAAAGTGTGCTGTCGACAGCCGATTTTGTGAGTAAATAAGTGGGTCAATTCAGGTATACGAAAGTATAAATCTTGACCCTTCAAAAAAAAAAAAAAAAGTATAAATCTTGGACCCTATCGTAAATCCTTTTTGCTTTCCCCTCTCTGTTCTTTAAATCTTTCTCCCGTAAAGAATCAACATTCCTAAATCAACAAACAAATTCAGCAAAGGTTTTGTTGCCAAGAGAAAGAAGATTATTATTATTATTCTTTGAATTGGAATTCCGTATTCTCGGTTGACGTTTCGAGTTTCAATCTTTGGAGTGGTTTTTGGTTTTTGATGGTTCAGCTGATGTCGTCGTTGCTTTCTGGGAAATTTGAGGATTTCACTGAAGAGGAGTATGGATCTCTCGAGAAACGCTCTCGTCTTGATCAGGTTATACTAAATTTGGGGAAAATCAGCAAGGTTTTAGTTTTTGCTTGCTAGGGCTTTAGTTTGTTTTGTTAATTCTATTCTGGGATTTGAGTTTTATGATTGTGTTCCACTCAGAATTGGCTCTAGTTTCTAACATAAACTCTCTGATTTCATGTTTTTCATTTTTTATTTTCTTGGATGGTTTAGGTTTAGGTTTAGGTTTAGGTCAATTTCTTATTTTGTTTAAATCTTACAGAGTGTGCCCGACAGAAATCTTTGAGGCTGTGCTCATACATTTCCTCTATTATTTTCTATATCTGCATGTATATGTCTCATGTTCGGAATTGTATCTTTTTTAATCATTTATTATGGGCTCGCTTCCTAATTTGTAGTTATATTTCTTCTTTTTCAGCAGTTGAGCTCGGGAAATCATACTAGTGCCGTCCCACCTGTGCAGTACAATCCACTTGATGAGCCACTTCCTTTGGGTTTGAGACTTAGAAAAAGTCCCTCATTACTGGATTTGATTCAGATGAAGCTGTCTGGAGGAAACATTGAATCTAGTTCGGTGAAACCTACTGGAATTGTGAACAAGAACAATGCGAAGGGCAGTGTTTCGTCAAGTGCTACTGACAAGATGAAGGCTTCAAATTTTATAGCGTCATTATTGAGAATTGGCAGTTGGGAGGTAGTGCCTATGAACTTTTGCCTTACATATCATGGTTCAATCAGTATAAAAATGAAGAGTTCCTGTTTATGTTATTCGATAGGTGTTAGTCGGGGTGAATGATCTGAAGTCACTTGTATCAAGTTTAGTAGGGTGGGATTTTGCATTTTTTCCCTCTTGAATTAACATCTATATAAAACCTTGGAGCTCACATACTGATTGATAAACTAGTTTTTTTTTCTTCCTTTCCTTTTAAAAAAAATTGCCTTTGAAAAGTTAGTGAAAAGGTAAAAATGACAGAGGGAAACCATTTTAAGTTGCAGTCGCATTTTCTGTTCTAGAACTTGCAAGCTTGCCAAGTTCTGAATTGTTTAGTGGTAGTCCTTCTGGATTGTAGTTATTCCAGAAAAAAATTCGAAATAACATGTCTTTATTTTCATCCGCAGATAGACGTTTAGTTAAAATCTACAAGATAAATCTTTGAAATGTGTAATTCTCTTATGAAATCAACAAAATAACTGTCAAAAATTCTGGGGGAGGCTATATAATTGCGCATTTTAATGGAATATTGAAGTTATCTTACCTGTGAAAGATTTGTCTTGGTTCAAGCGACCCCATAATTATGTTTTTGTCATGCCTACTTCCTGTGAAAGGGAAAGAAAAGAGAGACAGACCTAGAGATTTTTATTCGTATCCTAAATGTGTTAAATCTCCTGCTTATTCCTGACATTGAATTTTCTGTCAGTATAAGTCTAGATACGAAGGTGATCTGGTGGCGAAGTGTTATTTTGCGAAGCATAAACTTGTTTGGGAAGTTCTTGAAGGTGGTCTCAAGAGTAAAATTGAGATTCAGTGGTCTGACATTACAGCTCTGAAAGCTGAATGCCCTGAAGATAGCAATGGCACTTTAACTATAGTGGTACACTTTATTTTTATATTAGTAATATTGTAATAATTTCAATACCAGAAATAGACGTCTCTTGACCCCCCCCCCCCCCCCCCCCCATTCTGCATGGTCCAGTTAGCTCGACGACCGGCTTTTTTCCGCGAGACGAATCCACAACCCAGAAAACATACTCTGTGGCAGGCAAGCGATGACTTTACTGATGGGCAGGCCAGCAAAGTCAAGTAAGCACTTACAGATTTCCTCAGCCATTTCATTTCAATAATCACTTTGATGATGTGTCTGATCTTGCTTCTCTGGGTTTCCATAATTATTTTTCCATGATGGATTCTTTGCAAGTTTGCACAGTTATAAAATGAAGAGACATGGTTCAACATCTTTAGTCTTGGATTTTATTAAATTGCTCACTGCTTAGCAATGTAAATACGTAATGATGTCTTCCTTTTTAAGGCAGCTCCTACGTATTTTGTCATGCATGCTCGTGTTAGAGTAAAGGAGAACTCAACTATAAAATTATATAAATCTTACTGTAAACTCTATGTACACAATTAAGGAGATGATTCTCTCCCACCAAGCGCCGAATCAATTCTCAACTCAAATCTTGCCTATCTCCTTTGGGAACTAATTCCATATTTATTTGATCTAATTATCCAAGCCCATGAATAAGGCCCACAGACTCATTAACCCTAATGACCCCACTAATCACGAAACATAACTTAATTAAAACCCTTTAATTGGAATTGGGCAGCTGCTATACCTTTAATTGGAATTGGGCAGCTGCTATACCTTTAATTGGAATTGGGCAGCTGCTATAATTCTCATCCGTAACAATTCCTCCCTCCTTCCAAACAGCCTTGTCCTCCAAACAGCCTTGTCCTCAAGGCTGAATTCATGAACTGCCAACCTCTTCCTTTCCTCCCTCCTTGTGCTGGACAGGGGCTTCCATAGGAGGCGGCTCACCGTCCTCTGCTTCAGCTACAATTATGACTTGCAGTGTTTTATCCACGCACCGATGTCCTGGAGTATACTTCTCATCACATCGAAAACATTTTCCAGCTGCTCTTTTCGCCAAATACTCCTTTGTGCGAGAGTTGACGAATCGGTCTACTCCTCGTCTGGCTGACATTGGATGCCGACGAACTCTCTGTGTACGAGGTGGCTTGAAGGTTGCCAGCTGCCGTTGAATCCACACCAGCGACCCCATAATTATGTTTTTCAGTGCCTTGGTTATCCTTTGAATTCCACGAATTCGGGTAGATGGGTGAGCTGGCCACGCCTCGTGCCTGCCGACTAGTTACAGGTTTCAAAGTATTCTCGTACCCACGATCGCGAAGCAGTCCAATTTGTCCATCTTGTCTTGTAGCCCATTGATGGCCTCAATTTTCTCCAATTTCTTGCGCCACTCTTCCATTTCTTTTCGAATGGCCTCATTCCCCTTCTCCAACGTCTCAACTCGGTTTTCCATCTCAAGGTTAATTGATTGGCGAGTTTTTGTCAATGGCCGATCCGGCAGGTCGGACGAATCAATCCTCAACTCAAATCTTGCCTACTTCCTTTTGTGAACTAATTTCCTATTTATTTGATCTAATTATCCAAGCCGCCCACAGACTCATTAACCCTAATGACCCCACTAATCACGAAACATAACTTAATTAAAACTCTTTAATTGGGCAGCTGCTATAATTCTCATCCGTTACAGCTCGCTTTTCAACACCCCTCACATTTAGAATTACTAAATTAAGAAACATAATAAGACAGAATCATAATATAATCTTAACCCGGTTAAACTTTTGACAGAAGAAACACTATATCTTCTTCCCAGTAATATTAATGCTTTTAAACCCAAAGAATATTGGGGATTAATAATTTTTACAACTGTTAGAACAGAAGTGAAACACGTATACTAAATAGCAGAACGTAAATTTGAAAAACACCGAGAGAAAACTCCTGTTCCAAGATGCCCTATCTAAGAGAAGTAAACAAGTATAAATTGACTCTCAAACATAAACCCTAACTTAAGCCCACGGGCCAATTTATTCAGCAGAATTAAGAAAGCCATAAACAATAATTAAAATAGAAAAACAACCCCACGCCTTCCAAGTTCTACTAGAAGTTGGCATTATTCTACAATTCAATTTGTTGTCTGCTTGAACAATATCAGAATTCTTAAACCTTGTCTGTGACAATGTATGCTTTTCCCCTGGAATTTAATGACAGACACATTACCTAAATATTGTTTTGTTAGATGTGAATTTTACTGAGATGTAAGGTGAAATGGTTTTTACCTGTATCTGTTGAAACAAACTGGCTATTGACCTAATTGGATGATAACTGTACATCAATAATACAACACATACGCACAACTTACCTACTAATGTCTATTTTTACATGATGCTATCTCTGTAGGGTACATTATACAGAGTTCCCTCCTGGTGTGCTAAACAAGCATTATGAAAAGCTTATCCAGTGCGACACTCGTCTTAATATTTTGAGTCAACAACATGAAATAGTTGTGGATCCCCCATACTTTGAATTACCACAAGCTTCTGCTTGTGAAAATTCAGAAGAGTCTGAAGGTGATGGATCCAATCAGCTGCTACCTGGTGCTACAGGACCGCCCTCTGTGGCCTCATCAGCTTGTGCACAGTCATCTTCCTCCACATGTGGACAGTCGCCATTGGCAGTTCAAAGTGTGTTCAAAGATGCAGCATCTCCTAGCTCAGGTATGTAATAGCTGGTCCCCGTATTTTTTAATGTTTGGTTTTAGTGGACACGAATCTTGGTCTTAATCCTCAAGAATAGCTTATAGATGTAACAAATTAACTTGAATACAGTAGAACCTCTTTAAATACTCAGTCAATTAATAATCTCTTTAACATAATGAATTAATGATCAGTCATGGTTGATTTTTGGGTGTAATGATCTTTATTTTTTTTCCATATTGAGGGTTGCTTAGTAGTTTCATTCATGTATCATACATGAATATATTTAATTAGTTACAATGTATAGGTAGATACATGAATTTATTTAATTCTAATATATTGAAACATTATACACAATTTGTTTGTATGCATTAACTTTATGTAAATATGTTTGCTGAAATTGAGAAACCACTCTTTCAATTTATGAATTATAAATTATAGATATATTAATTTCTCTCTAAATTAATAAAATTTCATGGTCTCAGGTTATTGATTAATAGAGGTTTTACTGTAATTTGTCTTCCAGTGAAGTTTGGAGAGCACGTTGACCTCATCTGTTTGCTTTGGTTTAGCCAATTATTAGTTTATTACTCTTGAGATTGAAATGCTGCAAAACTATTGCCAATATATATATTTTGCACTCAAATCTCTGATTTATTAATTTCTTTCATGCTGCTGCTAGTTATGGACACTCAAACAATTGAGGGGAACAGAATGAGCGATGAGCATGATTCTGGAGAACAAAAGTGTAGGGAATCACTGAAGGCGCCGGGGCTACGCCCCTCTATGTCAATGGATGATTTTATGAAGCACATTGGAAACTGTATTCCAGACGATCAATCCAAGGAAGAATTCATGGAAAACATCTCCCAACTGTTGCTGATCGACAATCAGTGTGCAAGTTCAATGGGTTTGGATGAAAAGTCCCTGATGAAGAAGGTGAATTCTCTGTGCTGCCTACTGCAGGATCCAGCTAAAGTTGACGAAGAGAGTTGCTATGAAGTTGCTGATAGTGGAAAGAATGTCTGTTTTGACCTTGTGAATGATTCTATGCACGAGAATTCCAGTAATGTGACGCAGGCCTCTGAAGGGAACTTCAGAGACAACCCTGATGGTAAGGTGGCACCTGCCATGCCAAGAAGAGATTCGTTAGGAGACCTGCTTAATTATCTGCCGCGCATTGCATCTCTTCCAAAATTTTCAAAATTATTTGGAATTGGGGAAGATGATGAATACTGAGCTGCATAATACTAGTATCTTTAGCATTGGAAGGTCCTTAACTAGTAGACAATTAGCTGGTATGATGGGAAACCTTGATTTAGAAGTATTTTATTGTTAATTGCACTTTTGGGATTCTGAGATTAAGTTTTATGAAGAATCCTGGATAGTATTTGCACAAAAATAGGATTTTTTTTTTCTAGATTTGCGAAGATGATGATGTACTTGATTATGTAAATAGCTCTTTGTTTTAATTTTTGCTGATGTCTCGGCCCTTTTATTCATAAACATAACAATCACAAAAAAAAGGTGAGATAAATTAATGGAAATAAAATGTTATATATATAATTTAAAATCTTTGGTTTAGAAGTAAAATTTTGTCCATTCATGTTTCTTAAAGAAATTTAGCAGCTATATATATTGTTGAACTGTCATTATAAAATTATTACCAAGCTAAATTACACATTTGAGAGTGTTGAGATGCGTGTATGTCATTTTAATTTATTTCATTGCCATACAATTTAATTAACTATAAATTCATATGTAACTCAAATTAAATCACTTCTTAAAGAAAAACTGAAATGGAATCGAACAGAAAGTTGTTCTTCAATCTTCATCCCCTGATTACACTGTTGTTCATCCCATAAAAAACATCAAATAAATCTCCACACCGAATGCAAACACATAATATAAGAAAGAGGCTCTGAAGGAATAAAAAGTTAGGAAAATTTACATGGGATGGGATGCCATAATTATGTACAAAGAGATGGATTGAATGAAATTGTGCTATACACGAGAGAAGAATGAATTGAGTCGAAATTAAAAAGTAGTCATCTTGAGTAGCATACCATAGAAAATATAGATATATATATATATAATATATTTACACTTGGTTCTTCCAACCATCATGTCCATCTGCCATTTTTATCGCAACAAGATCAGGAAGGAGGTGAATGAATAGCGGTATCAGGTAACATGGCTACGGTTACTACGAAGTATTCACATCCAACTGGAACACCGTAAGGATTTGCTGCTGATCCTGATTTCAAGCCCGACCGGTTCTCTGCTGGTGATTTCGCTATCTGTCGTTCAATGTGCACCACTTGCCCCACAATGTAGCTTGGGCGACTTGGGAGATGGTCCGTAAACAAGGCTACAGATTCAGCAGATAGATAATAGTAAAGGGAGTTACGATTGATCGCCTCGTAATAACCGGCTGAGTTCAGGATGAATGCAGCTATCTCGTGAACTTCTAATCGACCAAGCGATATCTTCTCTTTATTTGCCTGAAATCAACGAAAAAACGTTTGATTTCATGTGTTATTCTTCTAACTTCATATGCTAAATAGTATTACCGAGTTCACGGTAAAACTTCATTGATGTTTTTGTCATTGTGTAGAAGATTTCAACACACACAGATATACGTAATGAGGATGATTCATTACCTGCTTTTCGAGTTGATGCTTCACGTAAAGAGTGTTGATCATATCTTTCTTCTCTTCCAACTCCTTAGTAAGTAGCTCGTTTGAAGCTTCAGCTTTTGAGTGTCGGTCGAGCAGTTCTGCACGCTGTCTAGACAACACACCAACTTTATCGGCAAGTACGCGAATACATTCACGGAACTCAGCAGTACCATCATCATCATTTTCATTGGCAACACTGGAAGAAATTTAAAGCCATTCAAATCAGAAATAATTCTAATTGAAGCACAATAGAGAAATTTGTATGCCACAAATCAAGAAAATAAATAATAATTGTGCTAGCAGCAAAAAAGGAAAAAATCACCTACATTTAATTTATGCTGTGTCTAATTTATTTTTTCTCTGTTTTACGAACAGCAACACAGTAAATATTTAAATGTTAGAACGATAGGGATAGAGCTTACCTGCTTAAAGACTGCGCTAAAGCACGCAAAGAATCAGAAAAAGTTGCCACCCCAGCAGACAAAACACAGCTTTTCAGTCTTTCGAAAAGTCCACGTGTTTTGATAGCAGAGATACGTAGTGCACTATACTCTGAAGCCCTACGATCAGCTGCACAAAGATGGGTTTGTGCTTCTTCTCTTGCCTCGTGCAAACAATTCTCCAGATGAGCGCAATTCATCTGCAGGAAAGTAAAGTATTTCTAATATGGTGACGTATTTAAATACTTTAACAAAAAATAACACTGAAAACAATAGTATTATGGGAGATCAGAAGTCAGATCTTACCCTCAGGTTACTTTTAAAAATATATTCAAATCCTAGCAAATCTGAACTAAAACGATATTCTAATAAACGATTTTGAATTAGGAATAACATCGACTATTTGGATTAAGGAATTTGAAATAAGTGGATTCCCATCCACCAAAATCAGAGTGGATAAACAATCAAAAAATAGTTAAAAAAATGAGAGAGATTTCAAATCAATTACACAGATCTTTCCATTCAAACATCATCGATCGACGGATTTACTATTACTGATTTCAAATACATGTTCAAATTCTTCAATCCAAACACAGCCTAATCTTTCAACATTAAAAAGGATATAAGAAAGACAACAGAAATACCCGTCAATGGATGTCGAAGGAATAAAATGTTTAACTAACACATAAGATTATTCAGCTATTATTTGCTAATGACTTTTCTTAAATTTTAAAAACGTTAGTAATGCAGTTATGGCCAATATCAACACATAAAAGACCAAGAGAAGATCTGTATTGACAACTTCATAATTTTCCTTGTAAGTTTTTTATTGCAGATACAAGCCAAGCCAGAAGACTGAATCAGCTGTGTGAAAATGAAACCAGTTCAGCAACGTAATATTTCTGGTGACACAGATTAGAATAAATATTTTAATAATTATAAAATTATGTTCAGAAACCCCAAAAATAAGATGGAAATGTTTTGAGTATCACTAAAGGTTCCATGCACTTTTTCCCGGGTCCCAAATAAGAAAGACAGGTCATGATTGCATATTTGAGTTAGTATTACCTGAGATTCATCAAGTAGCTTACGACTGATCTCCAACTCCCTTCCAAGCTTGGAAACCTCATCCATTAAACCTTGGATCTTCGTTTCTGCATTTTCTAATTCACTCGATTTCTCCGAAAGGGCATTTTGCAATTCCATCGCAACGCTATCACTTACTTTTGCATCTAAACCCGCTTCACACGATAGAACGTCTGCTGATTTCGACATGCTAACAGCCATATTACTAGCGCCAGATAACAGAGCCTCCTTCTTTTCCTTATCATGAGGATGCCCCTTTTCACGGTGTAGATCAACCATTGATGAATCTAGTTGAGGATTTAGCATAATAGACGAATCTGTCATATTATCACCAAGTCCTTCTTGTGCTTTATCATGATCAAGGAGAAGCCCAGATTTCAATGAGTTCGATGCACTGGAGATGTCTTCCATTTCTCCAATTCCTGATACTTCTGGCTTGTGATCATAAGTCTTAGCATTTGAAACTGCAGAAATAGATTCACATTCATCACCTGAAAGCTTACGTCCTCTCAGATATTGATCAGACAACCTCTGCTCTAATTCTTGAATTCGTTTTTCATAAGACTCGCACTGCATCTGTTTCGCCTTTAGCATTGATTGGAGGTGCTTTTCATACTCATCTTTCAGATTCAAAGCTTCAGATGTCTTCTCTGTGGCATTTCTCAACATATTCTCTATTTCATTCTGATCAAGAGATTCATAGTTAAGCTCTGTACTCATGGAACACAATAGAGCAATTTTAGAAGCCAGTTCAGCCTTCAGTTTCGCATTTTCGACTTCAATCTTGCTTGTCCCAGCAACCTCCACCAACTCTGATTCCTCAATTGACTCCTGAAAGTCAAACTTCTCATGTAAGTCAACCCCAGGTCCCTCAGATGATTGAGAACCATCATTAGATATTGAAAACGAAGTCCTCATAGCCCCATGCTTCCTCGGAGAGAGTCCCACCAAAGAATCGGGAGCATAACGATCTACATCTGAAATATCTAAATCAAGCAAATTAGTGTCGAAAGGGTTTACGTTGACATTACATGGATTAGGGGTATCAAACAACCCCATGGATGCCAAAATATCCCGAGGAATATAAGTACTATTTACTTTCAGAAACTCATCACGTTTCCTAACTTCAACACCCCTCTCTGCAGCAAGTTTTTCAGCCAACTGTCCAGCCTTCCCCATATAGATCTTCTTTGTTTCTTTTCTTCTCACGACTTCAGCAAGGCATGCTCTATACGCAGGGCCAATTCCGCGCACCACTTTTAAGTGCTCAAATTGATCACTCTGACGTTTCAAAGCCTCTTGGAACACAGAGAATCTGCAACGAACATCTTTAATGCTGTACTGAAGGTATGCAATCTTTTGCATGTAATCATGCACAAAGATATTCATCTCGTTCTTTTTATCCCTGCAGAAACCAAGCAAGTCGGAAATTCCACGGTCACATTCTTGCATCTTTGGAAGGTGACTTTTGTCATGGCTATCGTACATACGGCCCAATGCTGAAACAGCATCATGAGGACGGAGTGTAGAAGACAACTCACTTGAAAGGCCGTCGTCCACAAGCTTTTTTACAGTATTTACATCTTTACTGCATCGAAAGAAGAAATATATTACTTAATACTTATTATTATGAGGCAGATTTTCACATTACAGAATACAACATAAACAAAGAAATCAAATTAAATTAAGCAGCCATGTATTTCCAAATGGCTAGTATCCCATTGAACAGTTCTCTCATACTCCCAAGAATCCATAACAAATGCAGAATATATCTGCCAATTTTCTGGAAAGCTAATTAACTTCCTATCAAGTCACAAGCCATACTTTAAATGCCCAAAAATTTGCAGCCAAATGCATTTTCATATGCTTGCATGTTCAATTTTCCGGGCTAACTGTAAAAGCTTCATGTTATCAACATATTACAAAATTATACCTAGATCAAAGTCTATAACAGCCAGAAAACAACCTGGAAAAAATATGACACTTGTTTCTTGTTCTTCTGAAGATCAAAAGAACTGTAGCGTAGCGCACTATGAACCCATGTACATACCAATTTCAATCTTTTGAAAATAGGTAGGATCTAAATGCAATAATGAACAAAAGAACCAATGCAGTCAACCAATCTTAACCTCCAGGAGAGACGGGAGAGGACCTTCCCTCTGCCTCTCAGTGCAAATTTCACCACCATAGCTCTATAGAAAGTCATTGCAATAACCAGAAGTCTTTCCCCTCATTTCTAAAAAAATAATCCAATTCTACTTCACACTTCTCTCCTAATCCCAGAATTTTGATATAAAAGTATACAACAAGACTTCTTTCAAATTTTCGTACATATTTCACAGCTCCACATACTATTCAGTATTTTTCAGCATTATTCTTGTTTTTCACAACATGAATCATCTTAAATATCACAAGTCCATCTTCTGGATCAAAATGCCAGGCAAAGCAAATCAATATGTTGATTATTAGTGGCAACAATCAAGAAACTGCTATATATTAATATGTTACAACAAACAGATGAAAATCATAAAACTTAGTGGTGTGTTCCATAATGGTCACAAAGAGCACATGTGACTGAACCCACAAATGAAACGTTGAAAATACAGTTGCAAGAGGAACAGACCTCAGTAGGTTAACAACCAATATAATGTGGCTATCATCATAAACTTGTCATACCAACCCAGTAAGAAGCAGAAAGTTAGAATATAAAATGCTGTGTGTGTGCATGTGTGTGAGAGAGAGGAAAAGGGACCTTAAAGCTTGCATTATGCTTTTCTGCTCGGTAATAAACCGCTGGCGGTCTTTTATTGCCAAATCCAAGTCTTTGACAAGAAACAAAGCCTTGCTAGAAAATAAATCTTCTGCATTGCGCTTTAGATCACCAAACTCCTTTTTAAAATCTGAAACTTTGTTCTCAAACTGCCTGTGTGAACTACTGCAATCCTCCACTGTCTTACGCAGGTTTTCTTCTTTCACAAAATCCAGTAGGCATTTCCTATTAGCAGTTTGCAAAGACGGATGAAGTCTCACAGATTTCAATTTTTCCATATCCCTTCCAAAGTTCACCAAAAGGCTTGTATGACTCCGGTGCTGCTGCAAGTAACACTTGACAAAATCTGTATAGTTTTGGAGTACAATCCTATAGAAATAGTCTAAATTACCCCTAGCAATCTCCAATGCCCTTTCTTGCACCATCTGCTCTTGCAACAGCCTCTCACATGCTTCAATTTTAGCTAAAGTCCGAGTGTAAATAGCATGCCCAAACTGAAAATGATACCGAAACTGCCTCTCATAAGAAGGCAAGGCTTTTAACGCGGGGTCTGAAGCATCATCTAAAGGGTGAGGGTTGTGAGATGGGGACGGTAATGGGGGGTCAGGGGTATCAATAATCTCTACTTGCTCAAGTGCAGGAGGTGGTGAATTACTACGCATTCTTGCTTTATTGAACAAAAACACTTCTCGATCGCCAGATGGGAGTTTATAAGTCGAGAGGGGGCGTTGAGGTTCCAACTTCATGTCCAAACACAACAGAAGCTGATCATTAAACGGTATCCCACAAACTCTCTCAAGAATCTTCTGCACGGCCTCAACGAGTGTATATTCGTCAGAATCAAGCTCATATGAGTGCCCATTCTCAGCAATATGGATCACAAGCTTGCCCATTTGAACTACACCTTCCGAATTCAAAGAACTTGAACTCATCCTTTCAGGCTCTCCCACCAAATTCGAAACTTGCGACCACAATTAGCCAAAGAATCAGCTACTCCGCCAGTCCAATAGTAGCTATCTTAATTCCTCTTTCTCAATAAGTATCTAGAAATTCACCAGAGTAACAGAACCAACAAGTTTAATTCACCGATATCCCAAAACCTTTAAAAAAAAAAAAAAAAACCCTAATCAATTTCAATTTTACCAATGATTTCACTAATTAAACTTGAATTCCGCCACCGATTCTTCTTCCCATAGATTCCCAATACTCCAAAGAGATCTGCAAAATTAGCTTGGTTTTCGCCCAACCCAAAGCCGCAATTCGAATTGCCACCGCAGAATCCCTATCAAAAGGAGAGAGAAAAGAAAAACCCAAATTTCAAGACACCCAACCAAATATAAAATCAACAAAAATCCCAGCTTTAGTCACAATCGTCAAGCATTCCAGCAATCAAGCAACCGAAAAAACAGAAGACGTAAAAATAAAATTAATTACACAAAGGCATCATAAAAACCCCACTTAACGACCTCAAAAAAAAAGACGACTTGAATGACTAGAGAAGAAACGCGGGGAGCTTAGGAGAGAGATAAAAGAGAATTTCAACCCACAAGTAGAAGAAACCCAAATTTAACACGAAAACTAATGTTTATCTGAGCGTGTTGTGTGCGCAAATCTTTAGAGATACCTTCGTGTTTGGATTGCTTTTCGTTGTTACAATGGCGTGGAGAGTCGTTCGACCATGAATCACTGATTAATAATTATTGGTAAACTATAATAAAAAATTGATTAGATTAATATAAAGTATTTTTTTCATAAACGAAGAGAGAACCTTGAGAGAGAACAGAGGTATATAGTAGGAGGCGAGGAGGATGTTTAATGAATGAGTAGTGTGTTTTCTAGTCTTCTTTGCGGACTCCTCCTACGAGATATAATAGGAGAAATTTCGGATTTTACGTTGCGTTTGCAACAGGAATTTTAAACGTATTGAATTTGATTTATTTTATACTAGTATATTGAAAAATATATTTTTCATTAGGGAAAGGAATTCTGATGCATTTTGTAGAACGTGATTCGTTGATTTACTTTTTATTTTATAGATAATTATGAAATGAGAAATTTAGGAGATATAAATTTATTTCAATTAATACTTCAAGAAATGTGCAATAATGAAAAATAAGTTTATGAAATTTTCTTCAATGAACTTTAGAAAATTCTTTACCATTCATCTTCACCACAACCAATAATTGGAAAACAGAGTACAATTGTTAAAAAAAAAAACAGAGTACATCTATCTCTTGAGTTTCTCATTTTCTGTAAAATAAAAAGTAAACCAAAAAAAATGAATTTATAATTGAGTTAAATAATTATTAAAAATTTACTGAAATTTTGTTGACTACCTAGCAAGTTTCACGTTAAGATGCATGAGAAAGAATTCTCATTATCTATAAAATAAAAAGTAAACCAACAACATTTAATTCTCATTATCTATAAAATAAAAAGTAAACCAACAACATTTACGTTCTAGAAGATGCATCAGAACTCCTTCTGACCTGTTATAAATATAATGTAAATATTGGTAATTTTTGTACATATTTCATTCTTGCTTCTGCATTTGTTTCATTTCATTCTTGCTTCTGCATTTGTTTCATTAGTTCTAGAAGATGCATGAGAATTTTTTAACTTTAAGTTTTGAGAAATTTCACGGCTCAAAATTCTTTCTCAGATTGACTAACATTTGTTTCATTAGTTCTAGAAGATGCATGAGAATTTTTTAACTTTAAGTTTTGAGAAATTTCATGGCTTGACTAAATGTGGGTGACCAAATATGAAAAGAGGTAAAACTGGGTGACCAAAATTGATATTTTACCTCTTCATTAAATAAAATAGGAGTTCTTTTTTTTTTTTTGATAAAAAATAGGAGATCTTTTAAAGATAGTTAAATTGAAGCTCATAAACTCAATAATATTAATTTAAAATACATTTAAATATATTTTCCTAATTTATTATCTTCTTATATTTTAAAGATAGATATAAAATTTCTCCATTTAAATATATTTTTCTAATTTTTTAATCATTTTTGGAAACTTTTTCATTTAAATAGTAAGTGAATAATGAATTAACATTGTAACTCACTTATTTCCATAAAAAAATAGTTGGTTGATTTTATATCATTATAATGTACGTGACTCCTTTAGTAGAATTAAATCAGTAAATGACACCCTTATGCAATTTCAAATCCTAATACCACTACTCTCAAAAAAAAAAAAAAAAAAAAAAAAAAATCCTAATACTGCACATTAATAAAGATGAATACATACAATTAAGTAATTGATGTCCGAGTGGTTATAGACAACCTTATTAAGCATAAGGTCAACAAAATTTCCACTTTTCAATAATAATAGTTACCACTTTTTAGTCACAAAATTTCCACTTTTCAATAATAATAGTTATCACTTTTCAGTCACAAAATTTCCACTTTTCTGTAAAAAAAATTCAATAACAAAATTATAATTTTTCAATAATAAAATTACCACCACTTTTCAATAACAACATTTACACTTTTCAATTATAAAATTACCACTTTTCAATAATAAATTTACCACTTTTCAATAAATAAATAAAAACAAATTTTCCACTCTTCCTGTTCGTTTCCACTTTCTCTCTCTCTCATCACTTTCTCTCTCCTCTCAACTCCACGAAAAAAAAAGTGATTTCAATAGACTCAACTCGCGTCACTCTCTCTCTCTATCTCTCTCACCACTTTCTCTCTCACCACTTTCTCTCTCTTCTTCATCAATGGAGATCCTCTCAACTCTTACAAAAAAATAATAATAAATCGCTAGAAAAGGAAGGAAAGTGACGAGGAGAGAGAAAGAAAGGAGAACGAAGAAGAAACGAGAAAGGAGAAGAAACGAGAAAGAAGAAGGCTGTAAAAAAAAAGGCAGGAGAGAGAAAGAAAGGAGAAGATACGTATGTTAATGGCAGTAAAGGTGCGTGAAGAATATAATAAAAAGTAAATGGGCCGGATCGGATCATATGTGGATATGGGTAAAAACCGTGTGCACAAAAATTGGATCTGTGCACACGGTGCATTTGAGATTTTTCCTCACTTTTTAAATCATGCACTCAAGATTTGTTTTAATGTGGAATGCACATTGTCATTTTTATTGAATGGCACATTATATAACAAGAATAAAATAAATATTTAAAAAAGGAGAAGAAAAAGACTAGAATAAATAAATGGTTATAAAATCATTATATTGCCTTAGCAGACCAAATTTGAATTTATCTCAAGAAGAAGATGAATTATACATGCATGATAATATTTAGTTTTTTGAAATGTGAATTATGTATATTTTGGGGTTTTTTTTTTTTTTTGTAAGTTTGACTCAGACAATTACAAAATATTTTGTTAAAACTTATGAAATTTAATTTAGGGGTCAAATAAAAAATCTAGGAATTACACATTTGGTTTATGCCTACAAGCAATGATTTAAATTATTATGTACAATTCTAGACCCTCTCAACACCAAATTATATCCTCAAACTGAAACTAGGTTCTCCAAAAAAGAAAAAAAAAAAAAAGAAAACTAATTTGTGATATAATTTATGTGTAACAAATTAAATTATGTCTATATGATTTATTTGATGAATTTGTTAATGATCGTACATATATACACTATACTTCTTCAATTCAGATTATACATGGATTCAATAATCAATATATCATAATTAAGTATTACACTCAATACAATTTTACAAGCTATAGTATTAGATAGAACGTGTAAGACAAATACGGAGTAGTATTTACACTAAAATGTACAGCGTACATTCCCTGTAAATAATCAAGTCTTTACAAGAAAGTCCTAAGCGTTAAAGTAAATTATTTTAATAGTTATGAAATTAAATGAGGTTTGATTTAATCTGATGACACAGTAATAATAATTGAACTATATGATTTGACCAATATTTTCGTGGAGAGCACGAAAATTCCAGCTCTGCAACATCTGTAATAATTAAAATATTTAAATACAAATATATAAGAATATAAAATGTTAGTTCGAGAAAAAATATATACATATTTCGACATGCCCTACACTAAAAGTGGGTTTATTTAAAGAAATCTGGTTTACGAAAAGTGCTAAATCCCATCTAAATTGCACAATTTTTTTTTTCTTTCATTTGAATTTTGAGACGAAATTTGACGGTGATTTTCTATCGCGTATTCGCGTGAATTAGAAAATAGAAAATGGACCCTTTTTTATTTTTTCAGAAAGAATTTTTTTCAAGTCCTTCAAAACATTCCTTAGTCTAGTGCTGTTAAAATAATTAAAATAATATATCATATAATAGAAATACACTTAATATAAAAGATATTTAATTATAAAAAAAATGAAAATGTAATAAATAATTAGTCAAATTTACTTTTTTAACTAATACTCGTAAGAGAATAACACATCTAATAAAATGATATGTGTATTTAAAATTTTCTAAAAATGTCACGTAAGCCAAATGAATGTAAGAAGTTCAAGGTATATTTAATTACATAAACTAAAATAAAATGTTACCCATAGTAAATTAATACTATAATGAGTGGCATAAAATGAAACGAATTTATAAAATTACGAACACATGGTTTGCTTGAATGTGTAGCCATAAGTGATGCATGTTGTGTAATAATCATGTAAAATCCAAAAGGCCCATGGCCATGTGAGTGCAACTGAATGAATGTGACATTATCTATCTCTCTCAATCCCTCCCAAAAATAAGGACATGATTTGGAATCCCCAAATATTAATCATCTTGCATTATCCTTAATCCTAAAATGTAATCCAAATTGGCAATGGAAGACTATGTCCATTACACATTTTATCACATGCACTCTAGAAAAATAATCGTAGTAGTTAGGGACTAGGGAGCTATGTACCCATAATTAAGTCATAGAGAACGTCGTACATTATGGTCAGATCACCCTTTTGACGAGGTAAGAAGTTTTCGTCTAATGTTGTGTTTGATTTGAATTTTGGATCTCTGGTGCAGCAGACTTCCATTGTTCTATTCCCTGTTAAAACACAAGTAGCAACAAATCAAAGGATGTTCCGATAACAATGACTTTTTAGGGATTGAAGAAGCAGAGAAACTAAGCAAATTTCAGCATATGACGATCAACATAACATTTTGTTATTGTAAAATATAGTGTGACAATTTGAATTCCCACATACATCTGAATTTAATACTTGTATGAATTTAAATATTCATGAATTGCAATTTTTGTTTCTGTAAACTGAAATAATATCTATAAAATCAACCAAGCAAACCAAGCCCTACAAAATCTCCAAATTGAAAATCCATACACCTAAAAATTAGGAAAAATGTCAAAATAAAGAATCAAAGTAGTAACATAAATCGAATCTCCTAAAAGCACTCCAAATTCAATATCCTAAGAAGATCAAAATCAATGAGAAAGAAAAAAGACCTTGCGAAGAGGGTCGGGTCACTCTTGGGCCAGAGAAATATTGTTGGGCATAGGAACACTCTTGGGGCCAACTCCGAACTGGGTTCCGACCAAATCGACGAGAACGCTCATCTGGGTCAAGTCACCGGCGGTCTCGATACCCGTTATCAGATCCGGATTAGGGTACCCGGCGAAAACCGTCCTGTTAGCGACGCTCCCCGGAAATGAATTGCCGTAAGCAAGAAAACAATTTAAATCCATTTACATCTATGATAAATTTATATAAAATATAGCATACAATGTTATTTCATATGATATTTTTTTAAATTTATCGACATTTTTTTATTTTTTTCCGATATTTTCCGATATTCTTTCGATATTTTACCGATATTAGTCTCGATATTGTTATTGTATATCGATTTTTATCGATATTTTCAATTTTTTTTACAAATATCGTTTCTTCTCAATATCGATATCGATGACTGCGAAAAATGGATATATCGAAGATATATCAGAGAAATTTCCGGATATTTTTGTCCATATTTAGGGGAGCTATGTACCCATAACTAAGTCATAGAGAAGTAATGACAAAATCTAACATGGATATCTCAAGAAATGGGCTCATTACTCGTTAGTGCCATACTCAACTGCAATCTCTCTCTCTGTATATAGATGTATTAAATTGAATAGTTGTGGTATATTAACAAAAAAATTAAAGTAAAAACTTACACTTACAAGAATTAAACGCATATGTATATATACTTATACACCCCCTCCATTTATTAAAAGTATGTTTATACTTTTGGACACAAATAAAGTAAGAGCGTTGTGGAATTGTTGTAAAATAAAAATAAAATGATTATTTAAAAAAAAAATGAACATACTTTTGATGGATGTAGAGAGTAAATTAGATAAACTTATCGTGCATTGTGATGGATTTCAATGAGGATGTATCTGAACTTGTAAGCCCAAGTTGAGGAAAAGCACACATTTGCTATATACTCTTTGTTGTACGTGCTTTTGTTGGGTTGACTTGAATGTGGACTATTTGCTAGCACGAGACAAACATGTATTATGATCGGGGTTTATTACATGTTTAGAGAGTATTTATATGATCTTGATGATCTTATGAAGAACAAAGCAAGAACAAATGATGTAGCTTCTTGGAGAAGCTAAAAACTTGAGAGCTTGGGAGTGTTTATTGCTTGGGTTGGGGTGATTTGGTGGAATATGAGAACTTATGTTTACAAATGAGCCATTTAGGCATTATATAGTGGTTTTTAGGGGCTGCCCGCCCTTTACACGTGGCACGCCCTTACTGGACCTGTCTTCTGCCCGAAAAGGTGATTGGACAGTGCATTTAATGCTAAACCGCCTCTGGTGGTCGTCCTCGGCGAGATGCCGATGAGCTGGGCCGCGGTGGTCGCCAGAGGACCTGTTCGTCTAGGTAGGTGGTCGCCGAAATACCTTCGAGGAAGGTGGTCGCCACGCTCCTTGCTATCTCCCAATGCTTCAACACTTAGACTTCTCTAGCTAATATAGACATGTGCTCGCCAACACATTTGGGCGAGCAGCTAACTAAAACATGTGCTCGCCAACATCTTTGAGCGAGCACTTAAATATATTAAATACATTTATTCTATTACATTTTCTTGGTCTTGTTGACTAGTCGTCGCACGACTTTGTTGACTAGTCCTCGCCACGTAAGTTGGTGACTAGGATTGACTTGTCAAAGATTGACTAGGTATAACATTTGCCCCCTGGTCGCCTTTCTTCGTATTCGTAGAATGGTAAGGCGAGCAGTCTGATCGTCAGTGTGGTAAACGGATTTGTCCTCGACAAACAAATCCATTTTGAAATCTTGATGACGTAAGTTGGAGGCGGTCGCCTCGTTTCCTACGCCGAGCACGCTTTTCGAAGCAACTTTTAATGATAACTGATATGACATGTGTCAGGCGCGTCATCGGCGCCCGAATTTGAATTCTGCGCGTGGGGCGCGTGCCGACCTCAACGGTCGCGCGTGGGGTCACTTTCCGACCTCGATTTCGGAAATGACCCCAAATTTTGGGAAAATTACGGATTTTACCCCGTTTTCTTGCACATTGGTCCCTGCACATACTTGCCTATAAATAGGGGCTTTATCTTCTTCAAAACATTTTTCACTCTGCAAATTTTCGAATATTTCCCTTGTGCTTCCTTCCAAGCTTTTCCTTCAAGTTTTCCGGCGAGTTTTGGGGTAGCTTTCGATCGTCAAAAAGGTAAAAACTTACATTTTCTTCTTTAAAACTTCTTTCTCCCCCATTTCTATAGAAAAAATGGAGGTTGGAGGTGGCTCCGGCAGTGGTCCGCCGCCGTTGGTTGGTGGCTCTGAAAGTTCCGGCGATGGAGATCGTCTGGCCTTGGCCTTGACGGAGAGGGCAGCCTCTTCGGACTCTAGGATCCACTCCCCCGAACCCATAAATGTTGGAGTCCGCAAAGTTAGAATGGCGGTCGTCGACGTAGATGAGGTCGACCAATCCGATAGGGATGATGCCGACAATGATGCCGAGGAGGGTGATAGTGAGACTAACTCAGATCTGCGCGACCAAGGTTTGGACCGAGGGGTTGGCGAACTGATAGAAACTGCTCAAGTCGAGGAGACCTTGACGAGAAGTCTTCGCGAGGATTTCGAGGAAGTTGTTCGCTATGCGGAGAGCATAAAGGATATCTTGAGTGGGCGAGACAACTTGGATGGCGACGAGGTCTCGAGGGAGGCCTACTATAAGTATTTTTGTGATTACCTTCCTAGAGAGGTTCCTCGCCCGTATCGAGAAGCTTTCCAATCAAGGTATGAAGCAAGTAAGTACGCGAGCAGCGTCTCCTCGGCCCAGCTAGAAAATTCTCGGAAGAAATATCAATTGCCGGCCGACGTCTGCTTCTGTGTTCCTCGCAAAGATGAGAGGGCCGACCAGCCGCTAGAAGGGATGGTCGCCGTCAATATTGGGATGATGGAGGCAGGGTTGAGGTTCCCCCTGCACCCCGAGATTTCAAACTTCTTGCATTTTCTAGGGGTGGCCCCTTCTCAAATTTTGCCGAACGGGTGGTCGAACCTGATCGGACTCCTCACGCTGTTCGGCCTGGTGGCGGTCGAGAATGGATGTCGGAACACGTGGCTTAGCCCGAAAGAGATCAACTATCTCCTTCAGGCGGCCGAGGCCGGACAGAAGGTGGGCCATGGGTATTATTACGTAAGAGGCCGTGATAACTTCAAGTTGGTCGAAGGGGTCCCTAACAAAATACGAGATTGGAAGACCAATTGGTGGTGGGTAGCCGGGGACTGGAAAAGTCCGGTGAGGCCGGATGGATCCTCTGCTCGCATTCCCATCGCGATCGACTATCAAAGAATTCGTGGTAAGTCTTTTTATTTCTGCTCGTTCTTGTCTATACTGAATAACTCCTCGCTTTTGTAGGTGAAACTGCTCGCAAGAAGACTGCCGATCACCGTCTCTCGCCCATCTTCCAATATCATGTCTGCTGCGTACTCAATCGTCGCTATTTGGAGAGGTCTTGCCGCTTTCTGAATAGGGAGTGTATGCGAGAGCGAGCAGGTCTTAGAGTACCTCCTCATCACTTCACTCGAGAGTTCCCTCCAGGTATCAACATATTTCTAAGTTTTGTGAAATTGCTCTAAGTTTTGTGAAATTGCTCTTCGTAAACACTGACTTCTCGTTTTTCTTTTTAGTAGTGGTTCCTGAAAGAGTTGTCACTTATCTTCCTCCGACTGTCGAACTTGATCGCATAACGTCGAGCAGGATGCTTCAACAAGCGAGAATGCTCCGCGAGCGCAAGATCGTTGATGGCTCTGGCAAAGGCAAAAGGAAAGGGACGGAGACCTTGGAGGTTCCTCCCAAGAAAGTTGCGAAGCCAACCCGAGGGGGTTCTTCTCGCCCGCCTGCTGCCGAGCAGAGGGCCGAGCAAGTGAACGAACGGAGGGTCTCTCCGAGGAGATCTCCAGCGAGGGATAACTCGCCTCCCCCCCCACAGGTCGTATCTCCTCCTCGCAGGACCACTCGATCTGCGAGCTCGTCCGCCGAGCAAAGGGCACCCGGGGACAACACTCTTCCCGGCTGGGATGCCTTGAGGGTCGCCAAGTAAGTTTACTATCAATAAGACTTTAGAATATTTTCAAGTACTTTTTCTAACTTTTTTCTTCTCCATTAGGGTTGCCGAACACCCGATCGTTGAACCTTACAACGAGAACCTCCTCGGCTACTACCGGTCGCGGGATCCGGCCAGCCAAGAGCCTCTGGATCCGCTCACTCTTAGGGTCATGAAGAATGTGCCCCGATCGCTGACGACCACTCTGGTCGACGAGGTGAACAACCAAAGCTCTCTGGAGAATGTGCGCCTGGCCGCCATTGATCTGAGCCGTGCCTCTTACCCTATCGAGAAACTTGCCTGCTAGATCGCCGAGAGTCGCAAGGTCAGCGACGAGAGGAGCACGAGACTCGCCCAAATGGCCAAAGCTAAAGCCATCGTCGAGAGGTAGCTGGGCGCTTCTGGGGAGAAGGTGGTCGACCTTGAGGCAAAGTTGGCCGATGTCGAAGCAAAGTTGGCCGATTCTGAGGCCCAACTTGAGATGGTTCGGAAGAAAGATCAAGAAGATCTCCAAGAGATCGAACGTCTCCGTGCTCGCCTCAAGACTGCCGAGGACGAGGTAAACATTCTTACAAATAAATCTGGAACTGCTGAGGAAGAGTTGGCCACTCTTCGGCAAGAGCTGGTCGCCATGACGGATGAACGAGATGAAATCAATGACATCGCTGGGAGCGTGGCCATTTTATCGGTGGCGCTCACTGCCCACGGGCTCGTTCATAGACTTAGAGAAGTTCATCCGGATGTGGATGTAATTCCGTTCGGCGGATTTATAGACGACCTTCTTATGAAGGAAAAACCTCAACCGGAATCAGAACTCCCCTTGCTTCCTTTGATGAAATTGGGACTCCAGTTCCCTCGACTTTTGGGTGTTCCGGTACTTTTCGGGGATCCTCCACAAGTCTCCCCAACTCAACAGGGCGAGCAGAGTGCTCTTGCCGAGGTGGAGGCCGTGAACGAGGAGGAAGATGTCGGCGAGCAGGATGCTCTTGCCGAGGGGAATGCTACGGAAGCTTAATTTACTTATCTTATTTTTTTTTTTTTAGGACTGCTCGGCCGCTTAGGGCCTTTTTGTAATTCCAGCCTTTTAAGGCCTTTTGATGAATGGAACTTTTTGCTTATGATGTGTTCGTTTATCTTGAGTGATCGTCCTCGTCACTGCTTTTCGATTTATGTTATGATTATTTTTTGCAAGCATCTTTCAGTAAATACTTGTCTTTTGATTTTCGAATGCTTTAGGTAGTGATCGTCGTCGCCACTACCTTGCGAGCCTCTTTAAGAAAGAGTGCTCGTCTTTCCTTGCGAGCATCTTTAAGAAAGAGTGCTCGTCTTTCCTTGCGAGCATCTTTAAGAAAGAGTGCTCGTCTTTTCTTGCGAACATCTTTAAGAAAGAGTGCTCGTCTTTTCTTGCGAGCATCTTTAAGAAAGAGTGCTCGTCTTTTCTTGCGAGCATCTTTAAGAAAGAGTGCTCGTCTTTTCTTGTGAGCATCTTTAAGAAAGAGTGCTCGTCTTTTCTTGCGAGCATCTTTAAGAAAGAGTGCTCGTCTTTTAGAGTTAACCATTCGTCGGTTGAACCCTTTTGTTTGTTAGGTAGTGATCGTCGTCGCCACTACCTTGCGAGCATCTTTAAGAAAGAGTGCTCGTCTTTTTCTTGCGAGCGTCTTTTAAGGAAGAGTGCTCGTCTTTTAGAGTCAACCATTCGTCGGTTGAACTCTTGATTCTTATCTGGCTACGCAGAGCCTCATCTAAAACTTCTAAAATTTATCTAACACTTGATGGAATTTTAAAACTTTGACTTGTATTGAAATGATGACTAGATACAAACTATACAAATATAAAGAATTTAAAAACTTACTGATAATACTTCTTCAGCTTGACCGCATTCCATGGGTACTTGCTCGGCTTGCCCTCGAGATCTTCTAGCTCGTACGATCCGTTCAGGAGTGTGCGTGTTATTCGGTACGGACCCTCCCAAGTCGGGCCAAGTATGCCAATGGACTGTTCCGTCGCCCTCCGAAGTACGAGCTGGCCGATCGTGAATTGGTGAGCACGTACTTTGGTGTTGTAGTAGCGTTCTGACCTTTGTTTGTAAACCACATTCTTCTCGTTCGCTGTTAACCTTTGCTCTTCTAGGAAGTCCAAGTTGGAGAGCTGTGCATCGTTATTCAACTGCTCGTCATAATTTGCCACTCGAAAGGTGGGGACCTGTCCCTCTGCTGGTATGACAGCTTCGGTTCCGAACGCGAGCGCGAACGGAGTTTCACTAGTAGAATTTCTCGTGGTCGTCCGATATGCCCACAGAACCATGTGCAGCTCGTCCGCCCATTTACCCTTCAATCCATCTAGCTTAGCTTTCAAGGTGTGCTTGATGATTTTGTTGATCGCCTCTACTTGACCATTTGATTGTGGATGATAGGGTGTTGAAAAATGTTTCTTGATGTTCCACTCTGAGCAGAAATCCAACATGTCTTGACTTGTGAATTGACGTCTGTTGTCGGTCACTATTGCTCGTGGTAGGTCGAACCTGCAAATTATGTTTTTCCATATGAAGCTTGTCATCTGGGCCGTTGTGATGGTCTTTAATGCCTTCGCTTCGGTCCACTTGGTGAAGTAATCGACTGCCACGACTACGAAAGTTACCCCCCGACGCCAGGCGGGAAAGGTCCGATGATGTCGATGCCCCACTTCGCGAAGGGCCAAGAGCTGTAGACGGAGATGAGCTCGTCTGGAGGTGAGTGAATAGCGGGAGCAAAAGCTTGACATCTCTTGCACGCCTGGGCGTAATGAATTGCATCCTTTTTCAGTGTTGGCCAAAAGTAGCCTTGCCTCATGATCTTTAAAGCGAGCGCTTGCCCCCCTGTATGATTTCCACTTGCTCTATCGTGGATTTCGTGCATGACGATCTTCGCTTCGTCTTCTCCGAGGCATTTCAATAAAGGCATTGAAAAACCCCGTTTGTACAGCTGGTCACCAATAATTGTGTACCTTGCGGACCTGGGTTGCAATCTGGTTGCTTTCACTTTATCTGCCGGGAGCTCGCCGGTCTTGATGTACCTGGTGATCGGCGACCTCTAGTCCTCGTCGCTGGTCGCTTCAACCTGCAAAATTTGACCTTTGTTCACCGATGGGGAAGAAATTTTAGTGATGGTCGCTTCTGAAAATATTGCCTCCCCCTCTGAAGTGGCCAGTCGAGCTAACGCATCTGCTTGCGTATTCTCCTCCCTAGGGATTTGCTCGATGTGGAATTGATCAAATTGTTCGAGTAATCCTTTCACTAGGTCATGATACTTTATCATTTGATCGCCGCGAGCCTCGTAATCGCCCGTAATTTGACATACAACGAGCTGAGAGTCAGAACATTTTTTCAGTTTTCTGGCGCCCACGGCCATAGCCATCTTGATTCCTGCGACCAGAGCCTCGTACTCTGCTTCGTTGTTGGTCGCCCGATACTCGAACTCGATCGCCGAAGCAAACGTCTGTCCGGTTGGGCTGGTGAGGACGACTCCTGCCCCTGCTTTGGTGCTCGTCGACGAGCCATCGACGAACAGTGTCCATGGAAGTTCGATTCCCTCGTCCAATTTCTACGGGAAAGTGAGCTCTACAATGAATTCTGCCAGCACTTGTCCCTTGATTGCCGTTCTGGGTGCGTAGGTGAGCCCAAATTGCCCGATTTCCACCGACCATTTTAAAAGTCTTCCAGTGGTATCCGGACGATGCAGTGCTCGCCGAAGAGGAAAAGTCGTGAGGACGACCACCTCGTGGTGGAACAGGTATTGCCTTAGTTTTCTGACGCTCATGACCAGTGCGTACGCCAATTTTTCCATTGGAGTGTATCTCAACTCCGCATCTCTTAGTGATTGACTTATGTAGTAGATTGACAGATGTGTGCTCCCCTCTGCTCGGACGAGCACTGAACTGATCGCGCAGTCAGTGGCCGCCAAGTATAGATACAAAATTTCGCCGGGGACTGGCTTAGATAGGACCTTCGGATCCGATAGATATTCCTTCAATTTCTCGAAAGCTTTCTCACACTCATCGGTCCATTCGAACTTCCCTTTTTTCAAAGCGTCGAAAAAAGGTTTGCAACGATCGCCCGTTCGTGCAATGAATCTGTTCAGCGATGCAAGGCATCCTGTCAACCTCTGTACTTCTTTCACGTTCCTCGGGCTTTGCATTTTGATGATTGCTTGAATTTTACTCGGATTCGCCTCGATGCCCCGCTGGCTAACCAAGTGCCCCCAAAATTTTCCTGAGCTAACTCCAAAGCTGCATTTCTTTGGATTTAACTTCATGTTGTACTTTTTCAAAATATCGAATGTCATGGCAAGGTGGTGTAGGTGATCCTCTTTCCGTAAGCTTTTGACAACGATGTCGTCGATATAGACCTCCACCATGTCGCTGATGTGTTTCTCAAACATCTTATTCACCAATCTTTGGTATGTTGCCCCCGCGTTTTTCAAACCGAAAGGCATTCTCTTCCAGCTATACATATCGGTCGCCGTCATGAAAGTCGTATGTCGCTGGTCGTCGGGATGCATCGCGATCTGATGGTACCCTGCAAAAGCATCCATGAAAGTTAACATCTCGTGCCCCGCTGTATTGTCTACTAGATGATCAATGTGGGGCATCGAAAAGTGATCTTTCGGACAGGCGTCGTTCAGATCTGTGAAGTCTATACACAATCTCCACGACCCGGTCATTTTTCTGACGAGCACTGGATTCGCCAACCACTCGGGATCAGTTCCAGTTTTCTCGATTAGTTTGTTGTCGATCAATTTCTTGACTTCGACCGCCATAGCCGCATATTTATCAGGCACAAATTTTCTTCGTTTTTGGGTGATGGGTCTCCTTGTTGGATCAATATTCAATCTGTGGCAGGCATGATCCGTGCTTATGCCTACCATATCCTCGTGGGACCAGGCGAATGCACCGATGTTTTCTTTCAAAAATACGACCATGTCTGACCGCAAATGTTCTGGTAAATTCGAACCAATGAATACCTCGAGTTCTGGACGAGCTTCGTTTAAATGGATGGTTTCAAGGTCCTCCGCTGAAGTCGCCCGTTCTTTAGGCTCCTTCCAACGAGGATCCTCAATTCCGAACCCAGGTTCAAAGCCTAACCTAGGCTCCAGATCTGGAAAATTTTCTGGAACCTGGTCGTCGGGGATCTGGTCGCCCGAATCTATCTGCTCATCGATTTCCATTGGGGTGTGGTCGTCCACTTCCATGGAGGCGTGCTCGTTCGCCTCCACTTGGTGGTCGTCGAAACTCCGACTGCACTCCCCAATTTCTATTTTTCGGTACTTGCTAGGAAGACCCTCCAAGTAGTTCACTTGTTCTTTTTGTTTTTGACACTCGATATACTGGCCAACCATAGTACTTTCCTTAGAATGACGCTTTGCAAAACGGACGAGACACTCCCTCGCCCGCGTCTGATCGCCCTTGACGGTTATAACTCCCGCCGGGGTTGGGAACTTTACACAGTAATAAAAAGTTGAAACGGCCGCCTTGAACTCGTTGAAGAAAGGTCGGCCGAGGAAAGCGTTGTAGGACGATGGCATGTCCACGATCATAAAGTCGAGTTGCCGAGTGTGGTGCATTGTTGGCTCTTTTGACGATGCCAGCTCCAGGGACAGTCTGATTTTCCCAATGGGAAGGTTGCGCGTATCCCCAAAACCTACGATTATATCATCGCAAGGCTCGATATATTCAGCGTATCCACCGAGGGCATCCAAAGTATGCTTGAAAAGGATGTTGGTGTATGCCCCGGTGTCGACCATCATACGATGGACAATGGTTCCCATAATCTTTCCAGTGATGACCAAAGCATCATTGTTTGGTTGCACCACGCCATTCAGGTCGTCGTCCGTGAAAAGTACTTGGTGGGATATAGGCTTCTCGGCAGTCGGAACGACGCACACCTGATGGACATTGTTGAGTGCTCGCTGTTCACTCTGAGCTCGGCGAACAGACAGAGCTTTCCCAGACTGAGTTCCCCCCAAGGGGCCTTCCAAAACCATGCAGGCTCCGCCCACGTTATCGATGTCGCCACCTGGGTTGTTTGGCATGGGAGGAGTTAGCTTTGGACGATTCAACTGTTGGCGCAGGTCGTCGCTGTCGTCGCGACGTTTCTTCCCCCTGTTATCGCCATTTCTGAGGGGCTTGATGAACTGGGCGAGCTTGCCCTCATTGTATAGCTTGAATAGATTTCTCACCAAGTCCCGGCACCCATTAGTGTGGTGGCCAATAGAGTTGTGGTAGTCGCATAACTTACTACCATCGAGGCTGTCCTCATTTGTGTGCATTGGCTTGGCATGCGGGAGCAGATTCTTTCCCCTGACTGCATTGAAGATGCCCCTGGGATCAAGAGAGAGAGATTCTCTGAACTGAATGATCTCTGGGGACTCCTCGAAAGGCCTGAAGTTCGCTGGGCGAGCACCGCCAGCTTGGGTGGTCGCCTTCTTTGGCTGGGACGATTTCCCAGTGTTAGAAATTTTCTTAGGCCAGACCCTCTTGGACGCCTCAGGCTGCTCGTTAGCCTTGGCGGCGTCCATGATTTCCTCCATTTGGATGAAGTTCCCAGCCCTCGTGCGGAAGTCCGCATAAGAAACTGGGAATGTAGTATGGATAGATTCCCAGAGCTTGGAACCTATCCTCAGACCGGAAACAGCCGAGATCAGCTTTGTCTCATCGTTTACAGCCTCCCCATCAATCACCAGCCTGTCAAAGCGCTCGATGAAGTCCTTGCCCGATTCATTCAGGGACTAGCGGACGTTTGCCAAACGTTGCTTTGAGCCTGGGCGAGCGGCAATAGACCCGAAGTAGGTCAGAAAGTATTGTCCCAGCTCAAGGAATGAGGTGATAGATCCGGCACCCAAAGTTGTGTACCAACGATGAGCCCGGTCTCCCAAGGTTAGGGAGAAGTTTCTGCATTGTGTGGCGTCCGTTGCCCCGATTGAGGCCATGTAGTTGGAGTATTTGAACAAGTGTACTCTGGGGTCGGACATTCCGTCATATGCCGCCATGAAGGGCATCTGAATTTTCCTTTGGATGGGGGCGGTAAGGATTGCAACACTTAGTGGAGGTGCGGGCAGAGTGATTGGTGGGGTGGTCCCTTGCTTCGAGGTGACCACCTTTGCTCGCAGAGCATCCATCTCCAGCTTCATCAATTTCTAGGTCTCGAGGAACTGGGCGATTTGCCCCTCCTCGGCAGTCTGTGGTCGGGGGACGACGCCCTCGTCGAGTCGGCTCCCGTGAGATGCGGCCGGGTGATCACCATGATGTGATCGCCTAGGAGAATGTCTCTCCGAACGGTGGCTGCGATAACTCTTCGCCGGAGCTCGCGAGCCCTGTCCTGGCCCTACTCGATCGAGGGCGGAGAGCCTGTCTCCCTGCCCTCTCTTGTCCGCCCGATCTCTGTGGTCGGCCTTGTCTGGTCGACCATCCACGTTGAAAGGCACTCGGCGAGGAGCCCTCCCATCTTTGTCATTCATGCGATTAAAGACCGAGTCTCGGCCTCGCGAGTCTCCCGTGTGGCTATTGTGGGAGTGCTCGGCAGCTTTATTCTTTCCTCTGTCGTGGGCGCGAACAGAATATGTATGATAGGAGCGGTCGTCATCCCCATCATTGCCCCTGGCCTTCGCCTTTTCTTTCTGGGCTTTGTCGAAGGCCTGATCTTTGGCCTTCTCAAGCTCTTCTTTCTCATTCTGCCTCCTCTTCTTCAGGAGGAAGTCAGAAAAATCTTTCAAGTGCTAGGGATCTTTCAAGATGTCCCCCATGTTCAAGTTTGCAAACGGATTCACCGGCGTCGGAAGGGGTTCGTTCCCTCCGGGAGCTACAAATCCGTCTTGAGGAGTGTGATGAGACATCGTTTAAAGAGTGTCTCCTGGGGATTATTACAAAGATATGACTGTTCTTAAGCTTTCGACGCTTAAAAACGAAAGATTTAAGTTCTTACGCAGAAGAACGTGCTATTACAACTACTTTCAAAGCAAAGTAATAACAAAAGAAACTAAAAAACAAAGATACAAGGAGATCAAACTCCAAAATATGTCTCGAATACCGCAAATATTCAAGAACACGAAGAACACTAAAATACGTAATCAAAGCTTTAAAACGGTGGAACTACCGATTAAAACCTGAAAAATGGAGTTTGCAAACCGATCGCTCGATGATCGGTCGAAACTGAGATGATGAACACGTAAAAGGACCCCTCCTTCTAGCGCCAAATGTTGTACGTGCTTTTGTTGGGTTGACTTGGATGTGGACTATTTGCTAGCACGAGACAAACATGTATTATGATCGGGGTTTATTACGTGTTTAGAGAGTATTTATATGATCTTGATGATCTTATGAAGAACAAAGCAAGAACAAATGATGTAGCTTCTTGGAGAAGCTAAAAGCTTGAGAGCTTAGGAGTGTTTATTGCTTGGGTTGGGGTGATTTGGTGGAATATGAGAACTTATGTTTACAAATGAGCCATTTAGACATTATATAGTGGTTTCTAGGGGCTGCCCGCCCTTTACACGTGGCACGCCCTTACTGGACCTGTCTTCTGCCCGAAAAGGTGATTGGACAGTGCATTTAATGCTAAACCGCCTCTGGTGGTCGTCCTCGGCGAGATGCCGATGAGCTGGGCCGCGGTGGTCGCCAGAGGACCTGTTCGTCTAGGTAGGTGGTCGCCGAAATACCTTCGAGGAAGGTGGTCGCCACGCTCCTTGCTGTCTCCCAAGGCTTCAACACTTAGACTTCTCTAGCTAAGATAGACATGTGCTAGCCAACACATTTGGGCGAGCAGCTAACTAAAACATGTGTTCGCCAACATCTTTGAGCGAGCACTTAAATATATTAAACACATTTATTTTATTACATTTTCTTGGTCTTGTTGACTAGTCGTCGCACGACTTTGTTGACTAATTCTCGCTACGTAAGCTGGTGACTAGGATTGACTTGTCAAAGATTGATTTCTTTGACTAGGTATAACACTCTTGCTTAAGACATGAAAGTTCATAAAGAGTAAAACTTACATGTTAATAACTTCTACTTGAAGTATATGCTTCATCGGTCGAATTTTATAATTTCTATATGTTCGGACATACTATATTTTATAGAATATTAAGTAGTTTATATATGAAGTAGAGTGAAGACAAATGAATTAATTGTACGAAATTCTACCTATTAAATTATTGTGTGAAATCCCATCATACTTTTACCTATTTCTTCTGTTTTTCACAAAATAAAAATAAAAAATTCAAACATCGAATTTTGAGACTATATTATTAAAGATAAAACGTAAAATAGAAAAACTAGTTAGATAAAATTGTTTAACTAATTTTTTTAAATTAAAAAAGAGAATTCACTTGATTTAATAAATCAATGGAGGTTCGCACAATATTTCTAAACCATATGAAATTTCGCACAATATTTCTAAACCATATGAAATTTCATGCAATTAACATGGGTTATCTTGAATTATAATAAACCGCTACCAACATATATATGCATAAACCGAAAATATCCAACCGGACCGAAAACTTTACGGGTTCCTTTAGTCGGCCGTGACGAACCGGGTTTATGAACACTGCTGCTCATATTTTCAACGGTACTAGCTTCTTCTCCTCCACTTCTTTCAGCTTCCATTATCCTGTTTATACTCCCACTTTCTGATCAAATCAAAGGTACGATTTCTACTTGCTCAATAGCTGAATGAAATCCACTTCATATAATTCAATAATCTGTTTTTTTTATTTGATTCTGCAGTTAGTAACTGAATGAATTCAAACAATTAGTGCTCACATAAGCGGAGCAGAGGCCACTGCGTCCCATGGCCTCTTTGAAGCTCGTAATTTCTCCAGATAACAACTATTATGAGTCTCAGAAACTAAGTTCTGCTTTGAATTCCTTGAAATTTGCTTCCAGTACTTTATTTTCGGGTTATGTGAGTACGAATGGGGCACTTTTTCTGAAGCCCTTTTGTAAACTGAAGCAAATTAGGGTTTCTAGGTTGGGAAATGAGTTTCCGGACACGTCTGAATCCAACTTGGATGATAGTTTGATCGATAATTTGGAGAAATGTGTGGCTGGTGATGATAATTTTTATGGAGATCTTGATAAGGGGAGACTGAATATCTGGAGAAAGTTCCGAGGTGCCAAAACGTTGAAGAAAATCAGAAATAGGAATTTGGATGATCGTGGGAAAGGCAGTAAATATAAGAAAGAAGAAAAAACCGTGGCTCCATTCCAGCAAAATGGTGCAAACCTTGTGTTGGATTCTCAAATTGTTGTAGATTCAGATTTCGATGATGTTGGGCCGGAATCAAGCTCAGATCGTTGCAATCTGGTCTTAGAACAGATTGAGAAAAGCAATGGTGACGACAAAGCTTTGAGGTTCTTTGAATGGATGAAAGTTAATGGGAAGTTGAAGAAGAATGTAACTGCTTATAACTTGATTCTAAGGGTTTTGGGTAGAAAAGGGGACTGGGGTGGAGCAGAGCTCGTGATTAAGGAGATGTTTGGTGACTCTCGATGCGAGCTTAATTATCAGGTTTTCAATACACTCATATATGCTTGTTATAAGAATGGATTTGCACATAAGGGTGCTAAGTGGTTCAGGATGATGCTGGATTACGAAGTTAGGCCAAACGTTGCTACTTTTGGAATGTTGATGTCTCTTTACCAGAAGGGTTGGGTTGTTGAGGAGGCAGAATATACATTTTCTATGATGAGGAGTATGAAGATAATGTGTCCATCTGCTTATTCGTCTATGATCACAATTTATACGCGCATGGGCTTGTATGACAAAGCAGAGGATGTTATTTGCTTCCTAAGAGAAGATGAAGTGATTTTAAATCAAGAAAGCTGGTTGGTTCTGCTCAATGCTTATTGTCAGCAGGGGAAGATGAGTGAGGCTGAGCAAGTGTTTTGTGCAATGAAGAAATCTGGATTTTCTCCTAATATAATTGCATACAACACATTGATAACTGGATATGGGAGAGCTTCAAATATGGATCGTGCAGAAAATTTGTTCAGTGACCTCAAGAGAGTTGGTATCGAGCCTGATGAAACGACTTATAGGTCACTAATTGAAGGTTGGGGCCGATCAGGTAATTATAAGCAGGCAAAACTCAATTATATTGAACTCAAGAAATTAGGGTTTATGCCTACTTCATCAAACTTGTACACATTGATAAGATTGCAAGCCCAGCATGATGATGAAGAGGGTGCCATAGGAACTATTGATGACATGATTACGATAGGTTGTCAAAAGTCCTCCTTTCTTGGGATTGTTCTACAGGCATATGAGAAGGCTGGTAGACTGGAAAAGATGTCTTTGATCTTGAAAGGTCCCTTGTACAATCATGTTCTTAAGAACCAGACATCTTGCACGATTCTTGTAACTGCTTTTGTGAAAAATTGCTTGATTGATGATGCATTAGATGTTCTGAAGGAAAAGCAGTGGGAGGATCCTATATTTGAGGATAACTTGTACCACCTTTTAATATGTTCGTGCAAAGATTTGGGCCATCTTGAGAGCGCCATCAAGATATTTATGTGCATGCCGAAATTTGGCATGCCAAACTTGAATATCTTCTGCACAATGATTGACATTTACAGTAAAATGAGCATGTTTTCTGAAGCAGAAAAACTTTATATGGAGTTGAAGAATTCAGATATCAAATTGGACATGATAGCTTTCAGCATTGTAATAAGAATGTATGCCAAATCGGGGTGTCTAAAAAAGGCTTGCACGGTTGTGGATATAATGGATGAACAGAAGAATATTGTGCCTGATGTTTATCTTATTCGTGACATACTTCGAATTTATCAGCGCTGTGGAATGGATGAGAAACTGGGAGATCTGTACTATAAAGTGTTGAAAATTGGTGAAATTTGGGATGAGGAAATGTACAATTGCATTATAAACTGCTGTGCCCGGGCTCTGCCTCTTGATGAACTCTCAAGGCTTTTTGATGAAATGCTTAAGCAAGGATTTGCACCAAATACGATTACCTTCAACGTGATGCTGCATGCTTATGGAAAAGCGAGGCTATTTGAGAGGGCAAGAAAGGTATTTTGGATAGCTAAGAAACGAGGTTTAATTGATGTTGTATCTTACAATACCATTATTGCTGCTTATGGGAAGAATAAATATTTAAAAAATATGTCAGCTACTGTGAGGAAAATGCAATTTGATGGATTTTCGGTTTCTCTTGAAGTGTACAATTGCATGTTAGATGTGTACGGGAAACAAGGTGAAATGGATAAGTTTAGAAATGTGTTGGAGAGGATGAAGGCTTCTAAGTGTTCTGGTGACCACTATACTTACAACATCTTAATCAACATCTATGGAGAGAAAGGGTGGATTGATGAAGTGGGTGGTGTGCTATTGGAGTTGAAAGAATGTGGAATTAGGCCCGATTTGTGCAGCTACAACACGTTGATAAAAGCATATGGGGTTGCAGGAATGGTGGAAGATGCTATTGGTTTAGTGAAGGAAATGAGACAAAATGGAATGGAACCTGATCGGATAACGTACACTAATCTGATTACTGCTTTGAAAAAGAATGACATGTTTCTGGAGGCTGTAAAGTGGTCTTTGTGGATGAAGCAAATGGGAGTGTGAGTGAGTCTGGCAGAAGGTGGTTCTAATTATGTTTGCTAGAGTTGATTGTAGTTATATTATGAGGATGTATTCCATCATTTGAATGTTTATATGTATAGCTTGATGGTAACATGTATTTATAACAGTCTGTATAGACGCCTAACTACCACTACACACATTATACAAGTGTAATTTGCATGAATTGCTCTGCTGTATGAATTATGGAGTTAATAACTTGTGTAATTTTACTTTTGTCATGATTTTAGGCATCTTCAACTAGTTCTCTTTATGCGCTTTCATTATTCATCATCAATCAATTTATTTACGGACATAAATGAAGAAAAAAAAAGCTGCAATTTCACTTGCAAACTGCAGTTTGAGATTACATGATATGAGAAGTAGTGCCATGCACATTTTTTAAAATCAAAGCAGTGAAAGAATAAGATAACTAAGTGGCAGCTTCAGAATTCACTTCTTTCCACCACCAATGCCACCTCCAAAACCACCACCAGCTCCACCTCCAAAACCTCCACCACCTCCTATTCCCCCACCAAATCCACCTCCACCTCCAGCACCACCACCAACACCTCCTCCTATTCCTCCACCAATACCACCCCCACCTCCAATTCCTCCACCCACACCACCACCGATTCCTCCTCCAGCACCACCACCAATGCCACCTCCTGCACCACCTCCAATTCCTCCTCCCACACCACCACCAATGCCCTTGCCTATCCCGCCACCCTTGCCTATTCCTCCTCCAATGCCTCCACCAACTCCACCCCCACCACCTATTCCTCCTCCCACACCACCACCGCCACCAATGCCACCTCCACCCCCAATCCCTCCTCCCACGCCACCACCGCCACCCTTGCCTATTCCTCCTCCAATGCCGCCACCAGCTCCAGCTCCACCCCCACCACCTATGCCTCCTCCCACACCACCTCCACCCCCAATCCCTCCTCCCACGCCACCACCAATTCCCTTGCCTATTCCGCCACCCTTGCCTATTCCTCCCCCAATGCCACCACCACCACCTATTCCTCCTCCCACACCACCACCACCGCCAATGCCACCTCCACCCCCAATCCCTCCTCCCACGCCACCACCGATTCCCTTGCCTATTCCTCCACCAATACCGCCACCCTTGCCTATTCCTCCCCCAATGCCACCACCACCACCTATTCCTCCTCCCACACCACCACCGCCACCAATGCCACCTCCACCCCCAATCCCTCCTCCCGCGCCACCACCGATTCCCTTGCCTATTCCTCCACCAATACCGCCACCCTTGCCTATTCCTCCCCCAATGCCGCCACCAGCTCCACCTCCACCACCTATTCCTCCTCCCACACCACCACCGCCACCAATGCCACCTCCCACACCACCACCAATTCCCTTGCCTATTCCTCCACCTCCATGACCTTTTCCAATTCCCCCTCCAACTCCACCATGGTGGTGTTTTTTCTCCTTACTATGGTGCTTTCCACCACCACCACCCTTTCCTACACAATCAGGCTTCTTAAAACCAAGCCCACTCTCCCCTTCATCACCATTTTGACCCAACTTCCTACCCTCCGCACATCCCACTCCCACCACAACAAAAAGCATCACTGCCACAAAACCCAGCTTCATAAACATTTTGCTTTGCATCACTTGCATCGATGCTTCTAATTTCATGCAACATGCAACCAAATCTTCCACACTATATAACCGAATGCACCCCACGTCCCACCTAATTTCTTAATTATAACCATAAATACTCTTTCCCAACCAGTTTTACTTTTACCTTCAAATACTTTCCAATATTTTATTCCAACTTTCTGATATTCCAGCTCGAATATCCACACGACCTCCATGCATGCATTCATGGCCACCTCTCTCCTCCCGAGTAATTGACTTTTGTCACAGAATATGTTGGCAGTTGACAACTTTTCCAGTAAAAATTAATGTCATTTAATCAAAGTCATGGAACAAAGTTCATGTGTCTACACACATTAATAATATTTCTAGATTCAGTGGATACCTTACAACCCTCTTACATTTTTTTTTTACTATATATAGTGAAATATCTCTCCTCTTGCTCGTGGATTTTCAATCAAGGATTTTTTACGCAATACATGTGTTTCATCTTGTTTCTTTCTTTTCTCCACCTTTTTTCATGTCATTATTTTGCATAATTTCAAAATGCAAGATATTTGGTTCATCCATACATTAATAACTGTATTAAATGCTCCAATAGTTCTTACCCGAAAGGACAAATTAAGTTGATCCCATTGACAACTAGAAAAAAGAAAATGTAATAGTACCATAATTCGCAAAAATATTGAAGCCAGTTGTAGCAGATCTTCACGGACTGCATGCATGATACGTACAAAGGTTTCAGGCTATAATACTAAATTCACTCAATATACAATTATAATTGAAATTGGTCAGTAACAAGTATATTCCTCAAAAATAATTTTGTGTATTAAAAATGTAAAATAAGAATATGATATTGCAAGAATTAAAATATCATAATAAATTGTGAAATGCCAAAGGTCGTAAATCCATAAGTAATTTTTCCTCTAAGTGGCAAATGCAGCGTATATTGCAGCGTATATGCATGACAAAAAGTTTAACATTTTCATAATGTAACAAACAGAATACACAAATCTCATAACCAAAAATGTTAACATCACAGAATATAGTTATATGCTTCTCATACAGATACTAAGTCTTAAGATATCAATGTCAAAATTTGCCGTCCACTCTTGTTTAAACAAGTAGTAATCACATGTCAATCATCTTCATCTTTTAACCTCCTGCTACTTTTCTTAGATTTTGCCTTCTTACTTCCATGCTCGTTTTTGGACACCTTTTTCCGTTTAGCACGTGTTGTTTCTATATCATCGTCTATTTCTTCTGTATTTGCAATTTGTGGTGGAGGAGGAAGATCAGCAACTGCAGCAAGAGCAACACGGCATCAGCAAATGTTTGCAAATACATAAACTAAGGGCTCTGGAAGTAAACTAATTTTTAGCGTATTGGAAATATTGTTATGCATCAAATTGAACTAAACAATTTACTTTTACTTTTTAACTAGACTACTAGAGAACCGCAACCAATATCCAAAGATAGCCACGGGGTAACCTCATCCCTCATACAATACCCCGAAAACGAAATGCAAGAAACTGTGTGAGAGGATTTGGACCAACTAAACTATATGCTTGTCCCATCTAAAAAGAGCTTTTGTTTTATAAACCATGCACATTACGGCACTCAAAGTGAAAAATGCATCAACAAAAGCCTTAAAAGAGTGAAATACCTTCAATACGGAAATGGGAATCAAAGACGACAGTACTAAGATGTTGTTTTAAGAAAACCTGCATTCAATCAATTAGCAATGAGATCATTAGTTGATATAATCATGACACTATTACTCCTGTGATAAACAATAGAAGTCAAAATACAAGCTATACACAAATGATTGATGATACAATAAAATTAGAAATTTTATTCTTCACTGGACAAATTCATGTAAATTTTTTACAGAGTCCATAAAGACAGATTACAACTTGGCTAAATAGGACCTCTTTGATAATAAATGCAGATTCACTTGCAATTAGTTATATAAACATACCGCTGAGAGAAGTTGCCGAGAGTATATGTCCCAAATGCGCAAGTAGTTGTCAAGTCCTAATACAAAGGTCAAGTCTCCAGGTCAGCAATTATTCCATATATACAATAATTTAGCTGAAATTTTGTATCCTGCACATAAATTAGACCAAAATACAAAGGAAGATAGTAGAATCAAGTAGAGGGTGAGGCCTCAGGCTGTGGTTTGAGCAAAGCATAAGAAAAAACGTGTGAGTTGAGTTTCTATGGCGCTCTACACAGTAGGGTTTATACACCTAAAACAGAGCTAAAGTTAAACTTAGTTATTACACAATAAGACGTTCTTGCACTATATGCTAGTGATATAACACTATAAATTCAGACAAAATCTGAGGCACCTAAAATCATTAACAAAAATAAAATAAAAATAGAAGTCTTAGTCAAGCTAAGATACTCACCACACGAGGCAATCACAGGAAGTTCAGGGTGCCTGGCTATGGATCTTATACTTCCAGAACATTTTCCTAGAAAGCATCCCAAGATTTTCCCTACAATACATTAGAACAGAATAGTATTAAACCAAAGAAGACAATTATGCAAGACAAGAGAGATTAAAAGGCAATATTGCAGCAGGTATGCAACAAAGCATTATATATAGGCATGACGGCGCCTAACTAGACCTTTCTCATACTTCTGCATAGATCACAGACATGCTAGGGATCTAAGTGATTGCTTGTCAAAATCAAAATCTCAGCAATTACCTAAAATGGGGGTGCACAGAAATTTTATTTTAAATTTTACCTCTCGAAAGGTGGGAGCAATGAAACATGAGATTACGTTCAAAAAAAAAAACATGAGATTGCACAATTTATACTTTGGATAAAAGAGAAGATTCCCTTTTATATGTTTAGTTACTTGTTATGGGGAACTTCAAACAATGGATAAATACGCTATTGAAGGAGTCGATTTTAATATTGCATCATAGCAGGGTTGTGGTTATGCAATTTAGGAACCTATACATATAGGACATTTTAGGACTTCGAGCAAATTATAGAAGATCAATTAAGGCGAGGTAAAAAATATTGTGAACGAAGCGTCAAATGTGTTTTGAATATGAAGCATATGAGAAGTTCTGGGTACACACTACAAGATACTAATATACCTGTGCGCATGTCAATGGAAGCAAGGTCCCCTGAGCCATTTCCAATATAAATTGTACGCCCATCAATATCTTCTGAAACAGCCCTAATGGGGGTTTCTCTAAAATCAATTGACATGACAGGCCTTCTCTGGGCAGAAATATCATAGAGACGAACCTGCCAGGTTTTATAGTCAGTTTAAATTACAACATAAGCTTCACAGACAACTCAGGAGGACGTATATGAAAAAATCTACAGCAATATTTTCGGAAAAATGATAAAGGATAGCTAAATATCTAGTTTCATCTCACTACTAATTAATACAGTCAAGTTAGAGAATCGTGCATCTTATCTTAAGGTGTTGTTTGCGAAAAATATGTTTTTGAGTAAGTGATTTAATTTAATGATTGTCAGAAATATTGCTTATTACTTTGTATTTAGTAAAAGTGGAAAGTGTTGGCATATATTGTAAAAAAGTACAAAATATTAGGGAGACATAAAGAAGCATTCCTCTCCCAGCTTTTATATTTGGATTCTTGAAGATTAATTTAAGTAGAAGCATTCCATTTGAAAACACTCAAATCTGCATCTGCTTCACAAAAGCCGAGATTATAATCTCTTATAGACTTCTGCAAACACCCCCTAAGTATCATAGCAAAGTCATAGGAAAAATTGCAGCATATTACCTGATGAGAGTTGGTCCCTGCAACAAACTTCCGGTGATCGTCTTTACTCAAAAAGGTTGCTGATGTGAACCAAGTTGGGGTGAATATTCCTAGATTGTTTTTAGGGGGCTACAACACAATGATAAATTCAGTAAATTATACACTTAAAAGAGCAGTGAGCAAACATGCAGAAACTTATTGCTTACAGATTTTGCCGTCCAAGTCTTAACGCATTTGTGAAGATCCCATACATTAACTTCAACACCCTTTCTGTGTTAAAATAAAAGAGGTTGCTACCTTAGTAATGACAACATAACATCAACTTCAGTTTCAATACCAAGATCAAAAAACTTGCCAAACTCACCCTCCAAACAAGGCATAACTCTCCGTCCCATCCACTTTTGAACATAAGATATTACCCGATTCACATATATTCCAAACTGTTGGAGAAGGGTCACGAATAAAATCTGCCAGAGATCCGCCGAACTCCATAGATTCCAACCTAGCATGGCCTTTTGTTGTTGTAGTAAGCAGCGCACATGACCTAAAATAAGGACATACTTAGATAAGGAAGAGAAGCAGTGAAAATATTTTCAATGCAAAATTCTTTGGTGCATCTACAGCTATGATGAAGACAATGTCTTAAAGGGGGAAATTGACCTCACACAATAATAATGAACCAGACAAGATAAGTACGGCTTATCCATTTTCACCAAAAGGAAGGGGGCCTCACGTCTGAAGGCCTACCAACACCAAATAGCCGTTCAATACAAGGTGGAGGGTACAGAAGATATGCCAGTACAAAGTATATGGTCCAAAATGACAAAATAGAGGAAGTGTAACTAGAGAAGTACAGACAATCCTGCTATTCAAATTTTGCACAATACTAGAAATTCTCCCATGCAATGTAAGGTTGATATATTGCCGGGTTTTTTTGTGAACGGTGTAATGTGATGATTGTGAGATGTATTGAAAATAACACCACACATAATTCAAATTTGGTAAAAAAAATCAAATAAAAAAAAATCATATTTTTGATCTGAATTTCATTTTTATATATGTAATAAAAATGTCAAACTAAAGATTGTAAAAAAAAATCTTTAATTTGATATAATATGCGTAGAGAACGAATGGAATGATAAAGTTATTGCACATTCATAATTTTTGGTGGAAAAAGTTTTAAAAAGAAAAGGCTAAGTGTCAAAATATTAATTTTGGATGACTGACTGACTCACACACACACACACACACATATATATATATATATATATTATATATATATATATATATGTTGGATGTAATTTCATTTAGAGAGCAAGGAAAAATAATGAACCATTGACACGAAAAAAAGCAGAGATCAATGCAATTTCTTTCACAGGTCATTTACTTCTATCCCTCCCTCAACAGACATGGCATTTCCTTGAAATAAACTGACATTCATTCTTTACAATCAAACAAAATTTGAAAAAGGCAATGACTATGTTTTATGCTCTGTAACAATAATTAGATCAAATAAGTCTACTCGTATTACAGGCACACAGAAACAGAGATGAAATTTAGCTAATTAAATCTAAAAAAATAAAGGATAACTGGATCCGTTAACATTCACTAAATTGCTACCATACCCAGTTAATGACTCTGATTGATGGTTTTGCAACAAATGCACCCCAACGATGGCATCATCTTCGGGACTTCTTGAAGCTTGGCATATATCCGGAATGTGAGCACGGAGTTTCCCATCAATAGCACTTATTACATCAACCTGGTGAAACAGAATAGAATTCCTAATGTTGTTAGTGCATAAAATTCATAAGCAACAGAAAATGCATGCACACACATTACACATGTTTATGTACTCAAGATAAAGGACTTACCGAACCACATTTTCTTGCAATACCAACCAGCTGCATAATTCAAACATTGCAATACAACACAAGAAACAAACATGTCAAATCACAATATACCAACAATATTTAGGAGATAGTTGAGACAATATTCAGAACTCGTAAGATTTGAACAAATGAAAAAGACCTCGAAAAAAGTTCATCTACTTGAACTCAATAATTGCATGTTACTAAATTTTCTATCTGACAGAATTATATAACGTAACTTAAAAAATGTACTACAATTTTGGACGTTGGAACTGATATATCTGTAAAAGTTTATCAACAGCAGAAAGCTTAACAGTAGCATAAAAAAAAGTTCAAAAGATAAGATTCCAAACTTCTGGTGGTTTTACTAGTATCTATGGTTCCATTTGGATCAATGATTTCAGGAAGGATTTGAAATCCATAATTGCAAATCCATTGGTGTTGTTTGGATGGGAGGAATGTGTAGGTTTTTTTTTTTTAGTGATTTGGGTGGATACAAAACACACTCATTTTCAAGTCCCTAAATAAAATTTCATATTCAGAAATCCAAACACAGCCTTAAAAGTATCCAAATCAACCGCAGTGAAGTGATACACAAGAATTTCTAATGCACGAATACACTTAAGCAGACAACTGATTTCTCACTACACTTAGATTTTGTAAGTGTGCAGTTTATGTTTCAGTTATGCATTAGTAACCAAACACGGCGCCAACAAACACAGCAGCATTTCTAAGTTTGGAAACCATTAACGCTCGGGTAAATTAGCTTCACTTGCAAATAAAACCCAACACAAACATAAAGGTGCTCAAAACATGGATACCGGGTCGGACTCTCGGTCTATAATTGAAGCTGAAAGCACGCATTTCGATGCATCCGGTTCTCCCCATCTGTCGACCATCTTCGTAGCACCATTCTGTCCATCACGCGCCTCTATAACTGTTTGAAAAAAATTACCCAACCACAAACGGATATCAATCGAAATGCCAAAAATAAACACAGAAAAAAGAAAAAGCTTCCAAATATACTGATGACAGTTCTCGTAACTAATACGAAGAATTCTCGATTATCTTCAATTTTACCTTTGACAAGGCCGAGAGCATCGAAGGTTAAGGCTCGGAGTGGAGAGCAACCAGGGCTCTCGAGAGTCGTTGTCCGCGGCATCTCTTTGTATTGTCTTGAACTAAGTATATGAGTTGAAATATATGTACGTATATAGAGGGAGAGAGGGCGGAGGGTGGCGGCTGCCGTGGTGGCCGGTTTGGGGTGGAGGGAGGAGGACAAGGGCGCGAGCAGATAATCGTGAATTTAATGGATTTGTTTCATGGCCCATGTCATATTGGGCTGTCCCCTGGCCCATGTTACATTGGCCCATTCGATTTCTTGACACTGTTTTGTTAGTAGTTAATTAATTTATTATTAGTAGTATTTTTTTATTTTTTTGACAAAATTATTATTTAGTATTGTTGCTATACAAATAAGGAACAACAATCAACATACATTAGTAAATAAATTTATTGAAAAAAAATTGTATGAGATTGTTACAGCAGTTTGATTCGAGACTATTATCACTTTTCAATAGAAATATAATACTCATTTTTTATGTAAAAGAGTTTCATTTAAAGAAGATTACCTAAAAATTATACATTAAAATGTAATTTTGGAATACGGATCCTTTATTGGTACTTTTGTCTAGTACCCCCATGGTGGGTTTGAAACGATGAAAACATAAACTTTTTTATATATTTAATTTTGCAGAGTTTTAAAAGCGTATGTAGGAGCTTTAAAGTATGGTTTATTTAAAAAGACAAAGTGGGATAATTATGGTAGTTAAAGCACAATTATCTAAATTGTAAATAATGAGTTCAAGTTATGAAAATGATCTCTGAAAATTTTAAAAATAAATGTAGTCAAGACTCAAGATTTGTCTTTTTCATATATTTTTTTTCATTTTGTTTCGTCTGAATTTTGAGCAGTAGCTTTTTTTTGGTATTTCTCATTTCAACAAGACCTTTTTCCCTTTGCTTTTTTAAAATAGTCAAGTGCTTGATAATGAACTGATGAAATGCTAAAAAGGTAAGAGAGACTACGACGTAACTAAATAAAAAGAAACAATTATACCCCAACAAAAATAAACTCCAGTGCATGGGAACATTATCTAATTATTTAAGAGTGTCACTTTTTAAATTTTTACTTTAAAATAATGCTCTAATGCTCCACAACATTACATTTATTTTTAAGTGTTGTATTTACTTAATGTAAAGTGTATGCTTTCTAAATTTGTACCTTAAAATGATACACTTAATATACATTTAAATATATATATATATATTAAAATTTAATATACACACTTTCGTGAAAAATTATTTCAATACACTAATATTCACTTTGATCTACTATATACATAAACAATTAATGAGTCTTAAACAAATGAATCATAAAGTGGTATGGACAATTTCTATTGAAAACTGAGAGAGTACATTTTATCCTAAAGTGATAAAATTTATATTGAAAACTAGTACTAATCTCACATTGAAACGATATCAGTCAAATTCACAAGTCACACAGGTTATGGACTCATATAAATTTTTGCTATTAAGTAAAGAACTACAAAAGGATGATCATGTAATCAGCAATTTTAAGACAAAATATAAAATTAAAATTGTAGTCAGCCATCAAGTCATATAATCAGGAAAACAAGTGTTCGAACCAGTAATCAGTCATCTATCTTAGGGCTCGTCCGCTACATTAGCCACAACACGCCCACCATTTTCTCCACATTTTGTAATACCAACACTTTGTTGATGAGCGTGTTTCTTGCCCTGTAGGTGACTGTTCATAACTTTCTGAGACGGGGCACCTATCTTGCAAAAATCGCACCAAAACCGAGACCTTTTCTTTTTCTTTTTCTCCATCTTATCTTCAATCTCATTCTTAGTTGACACTTTCACTCCGTTTCCTGTGAGTGGATCAGCTGTGGCAGGCTTATTTGAAATAAGCTCGATGCTACATTTTTCTATTCCATCTCCTGTGAGTGGATCGACTGTGGCAGGTTTCTCTAAAAGAAGCCCGATGCTACATTTTTTTCCATTTTTCATAGAAGCCTCCTCCATCTTATCTTCAATCTCATTCTTAGTTGACACTTTCACTCCGTTTCCTGTGAGTGGATCAGCTGTGGCAGGCTTATTTGAAATAAGCTCGATGCTACATTTTTCTATTCCATCTCCTGTGAGTGGATCGACTGTGGCAGGTTTCTCTAAAAGAAGCCCGATGCTACATTTTTTTCCATTTTTCATAGAAGCCTCCTTCAACTTGTGCTTCTTTCCCCGCAGGTGGTCCTTCAGAGCGTGCTCACTGTTGATACTAACTTTGCAGAGGCCACAACTCCACTCCGATTTGACTTTCTTACTTGCCTTGAAACCTGATGGAGATTCACTAGCATCAACTTTAGATGCCTCCCTCTTCGTTCCACATGCCTACAATACTCACACAAAAGCAACACTAATGATCATTCAAGTAACCATATCCAAACCTCGTGTTCCCATTCATTTCAGGAAGAAACGAGGGGAGAAATTTAAAGGTAGCATACAAACTCCCTTCAATACACCACTCTAAAATGGAGAAGAAAGGATATAATATTGGGAAAGATGGAAAAGATAAGAACAAAATTAGAGGAATGGAAAATAGGAAAATATGAAATTCTAACATATTGCAGCAAAGCTGTTGGAAAGGATAAATGCCCTACAACTTCAGAATGAGGTGTCGGTTCAGGTCAACCAACCAAAATTAGATACAATTTGAAGAGTAACATCCAAGAAATTAAAATGACGAATTGCCCTTTTGTTAGGGTTCTGCAATTTTAGTCCTCAAATTGTCCTAATCGAGAGTTACAAAAGAGAACCCAAAATACAGTGTGAGAAAAGTTCCATAAAAATGCATTAAGGATGGAAGTTTTACCGACATAAAAACATATATAGAATTTCTATAAAAGCACATAAAATCGAATTTAGATCAGAGAATTCTAAAATTGTACTCCGTACTAAAATATTTTTATTCATTTCATTCTAGTCAATTTTCCAATTTCTTTCCCTTTTCCACTCGTTTCTAATTTTCCTCTTTTGCTGCCTACATACCTCTACATCTTTACTTTCTTTCTTCCTTTCTTATACCCATTTTCCCCCTTTCCCTCTAAATTTCACTTGATAGCCTCAGCTACTAACATCGCCACTAGAAACTCCAAAAATCCCTACACTACCAAATCAGCCAATTTCAAACTCCGAATTTGATGCCCCAACCCAAGATCTGAGCTGTACAGAGGGGAGACCGGAAATAGAAATCTTATGACACGTGTAGACATACTAAATTACTTCTACAAAATTTAAAGACTTATGATATATTTAGACAAGATGATGTTAAATCCCTGTAGCATTTAAAAGGCTTAATAAAACTCCCAAATAACTTATTTTACAGGTGACCGTTATTTTTGCCAAAGTAATAGTCCTTGTTTTCTCGTATCCACAATCAGGAAATGCTTAAACTTTTTTACCCAACAAATACGAAGAATAATAAATTAGCAAGCTATTCAATAGTAATAGATGAAAAATCTATAGGAGAACATATTCTTTTGCATAAGCATGTATATATATATATACACAGATCATTTATAAACAGATTCAAGATCTTAAAATTATTAAATTTCAAGGATTTAAATTCTTACTCACCCCCAAATCAATTCTCTCCTTTTCTCTGACAACCTCTGTGACAGGCTTAACCTCCAAATTTATCACAGCAGAAGATCCTCCCTGAAACGGCAAAGGTTCAACGCCTCGACTTTCATGTACACCACTCAACCTCTCACTGTCCACGAGTAATGGCACATTTCTTTCTTCTAAAGACATCCTGGGCGAATCGACCCCTGTTCCTGATGGAGCTCGAAAAGAAAACCCATGGCTGCTGCCTCTCTGTAGAGCCAACTCCCTCTCCATCATCAGCTCTCGTCTCACCTCAGCCTCTAACTCCCGTCTTCTCATGATCTCAGACATAATAATATCCTGCCTGATCTTCTCCTTTTCAATCTCTCTCTGTACAGCCGTGTACATGTCATGAGCATAAGGAGAAGGGTGAGCGTAGGGATACGGGTAGGGGGACGGGTAGGGGCGGGGGTGAGGGTGAGGGATTTGCTGATGATGATAACCATAGAAAGGCTGAGGTTGGCCCCGTCCTAGTTCTTCTGGTCTCACTGAATTGCCTGAAACAGTTTACACATATTGAGATAAGCTAAATTTAGCAGATTGGGAAAGTGTGGACCAACAAAACCGAATCTAGTATACAGCTGTTTTACAAAGGGCTAAGGAAACAAACATGTTTTATGGAGTACAATTTAAAGTCTTAATGGTGATGTAAGTCTGTTAAAACGAGTGCACATGAAAATTAAGTAAAAAATTATGAAAGTAGATGATGCTCAAGCTAGACAATGAAATTTCAATATATCAAGATTAATGGCCACCGTTTTTCTAAATATTTCCAAAATTCACGTAGACATTGTTCGATTACGTTCTATACTTCTCCCTGGATCGTGTGCTTGGCTTCATAAGGCAATTCTATTAAAAAAAATGGTGTAAGCGTTATATATACAAAAAAACATGTGCATATATGATATATAAAACCTTTCTCTTGGGTCTAGGCCAATCGAATAAGGAAAAAAGCAGACTTACCGGATCAAAATAAAAATACAATGGAAACTTGGATAAAATCATATCATAGAATATTTTAAAGGATTTACACAAAATCACAATACTTAGTCCGACAAAAAATATTAAAATATTCTTCTTGTATGCAGATCAAAAAGAACAAAAACATCAATAACTCAGCCTAAAATTATCATATTTTCGCACATGGATTATCGCAACTTGAAACACAGAAAGGGGGGAAATACCTAAAACATAAAAATCGAAAACTTATCGCAACTTGAAACACAGAAAGGGGGGAAATACATAAAACATAAAAATCGGAAACATAAAGAAATAACAAGAAAAAAAGTTAAGAAATCGTACGGACCAGAATGGAGTTGTTCTATGAAACCATAACTGTGCGTCTGGGGAATGTAGGGTGAACCTTGTGGTTGAATCGCTCGATTATCCGACACCATGTTTGACAACTCAGTATCGTTGTAAATAAATTAGAGAAAGATGGAGATGTTGAGAATTCGAGTATTAGGGTTTTGGGTGTGATCGAAGTTCCCGTTTGTCAGACAGAAGTAAGAATCAGAGACGACGAAGACCAGAGTCCAGAAAAAGTGAATTTTCTTTATCTTTTCTTTTCTTTTCCTCTTTCTTTAAAAAGAGAAGAATGGATCGTATTTGGTGATGAAGTGGATATATAAGTTAAAAAACCTGGGCCTATTTAGCCCGACCCATATAATTCATGTGGTTAATGGGCTCTAGCATATTTAATCCGTGGGCTAATTTTATATTCGGATTATTTTTAATATTTTTTATAATTTTCACTTTTATTTAATTTTATAATTTTCATTTTTTTAAAAATAAATATTATTCTCACTCACTACTTTATCTTTATTTTTATCTCTTCATTCAAACTTTCACTTTTTACATAAACAATTATTTTTTCTTAAAACTCGTATCCATCCCAAATGGGCATTATAAGATTGGATAGAGGGAGAATTATTTTATCATTTTTACTTGGTTAGAAATTTGAATCTTATAAAATTATATTATTGTTGGAGGATTTGGTCAACCTGAAATATTCATTTGAAATTTATATTTTTGCAAATAGATCCACTTTTTTTAAGGACAAAATTAATTGCATCTTTGAGTATTCTACCCTCAAATAGTGCAATGGCATGTAAGAATAACTCAATCGAGATCAAGATCCTATAATTATTATTTTTCATCGCCTAAAGACTAGCAATTCCACATCAAACACTCCCACATAAAGCAGTTAAATGATTGATCATCAAAAGAATTAATCTAATTTTTCTTCATCTATATATATTTACTATACTATTTGTCTGGTGTTTGAATTGATCTGAAAATGGCCTCAAGATGTGCGGTTTTCATGGAAATTCTTCTTACAGTCCTTCTACCACCATTGGGAGTTTTCTTCAGAAATGGCTGCTGCAGTGTACGTTCTTTTGAACATATATATATATAACGCAAAAACTTATATGCAACGGTTATTAGTGTACATCCATTTTCGATCGAACGTCATGTTTAGTGTTCGGTCACTTGACCAAACAGAAGTGACCAAACAGAATGCTAAACGTACGATCGATTTGCCCGTTCGATCAAAATAACCGAACACTAAGTATGATGTTCGATCAAAAATTGTTATATACCTATTACACAAGAGCCATGCTCATCATATAAATATTTGGGTATATATTAATGAAAAATTAATTAATTGTTCCTAATATTAAACCCCATTCAAGTATAATTGAATTTGTAGGGGATAATATTATGGTACGACCTACACTGAATGTAATTTTAAATAGGGATTATATTTTTTTTTAAGTCCATTAAGTTACCACGATTTTAAATTTAGTCCATCAGATTACCACCTTTTGAATCTAGTCCATTAAGTTTCGATTTATTTTGATTTTGGTCCAGTTACCTGCTACAGCAGGTTTAACAGGTCATTTTTTAAAACACACCCCATAAAATGTTATACACACTCAAATGTTAAACACAGTAACACACCACACTAAAATTAAAAAAAAAAATTTATTACTATACCCACCCCAATTCTTTCTTATTTAATAAATTATCAAAAATAATTAAATTATAAAAATAAGAATTCAAATTAAAATGAAAAATATAAATAAAATCTATAAAAAATCGCCTAAATCTTAAAAAATTAAACAGAGCTAAAAAAAAATTAATTAGTTTTGAAGATTTAATTGATTTTCTACCATTTTTAAATTTTATTTAGCCTTATTTCAACGTTTTTTAATTTATAGAAGTTAAAACGCAAATAAAACATTAATAAAGCAATGGAGTTTTAAATTTATTTTATTTTATACACTCCAAATGTTAAAACACAAATAAAACATTAATAACACCCCATAAATATTACTATACACTCCAAATGTTAAACACAAAAATTCAAAAATTAAATATAGTTAAACAAAATCATAACTATATTTAATAAATTGTCAAAAATAATTTTATTAAAAAGGTAAGAATTCAAATTAATATGAAAAATATAAATAAAACCTATAAAAAATACCCAAGTCTTTAAAATTTTAATAAAGCTAAAAAATTAATTAATTTAATTAGTTTTAAAATTTTAGTTGATTTTTTAATACTTTTAAAGATTTTTATTTTTATTTAATTTAATAATTTTTTCAAGTTGATTTTTTTTTAAATTTATTAAAAGTCTTAAAAAATCAACTAAATCTTCAAAACTAATTAAATTAATTAATTTTTTTGATCTTTGTTTAATTTTTGAAGATTTTCGTGATTTTTTATAGGTTTTATTTCTATTTTTTATATTAATTTGATTTTTTTTTAATTTAATTATTTTTGACAACTTATTAAATATGAAAGAATATGGATGTATATAGTAATAAAAAATAATTTTTAAATTGTAGTGTGGTGTGGTGTGTTTAACATTTGGAATGTGTATAACATTTTGTGGGGTGTGTGGTGTGTTTTAAAAAATGACCTGTTAAACCTGCGATAGCAGGTAATTGGATCAAAATCAAAATAAATCGAAACTTAATGGACTAAATTCAAAATGTGGTAACCTGGTGGACTAAATTCAAAATCGTGGTAATGGACTAAAAAAATATAATCTCTTTTAAATACAGTATAGGAGTATATGAAAAATCCATGTTAATAAATAAAAAAATTAATAATTAATTGTGTTGTTATTGCAGTGTGAGTTCTTGATATGCGTGGTGCTGACACTATTAGGCTATGTTCCTGGGATAATGTATGCTGTGTATGCCATTGTGGTACGAGATGGTGACGATGTTGATGGTGATTATAGGCAACATCTTACCGCCTAATTAATCCTTCTACTTTTAATCCTTTTGAGGTTTTTTTTTTTTGCCAATTTTGTGGCTGTAATCAAACTCATGAATCCGCATTTTCCACTAATAAATTGTTCTCTTCATTCAAATTCAAACCTATAATTAAGTAGTGACTGGTGAGAGTGATTATACAATTTTTTATTTGAGCATAGTCACACTTATTTTCCGGTGAAATAGTGAACAACTGAACATCATCCTCCTTTCAATTGGTAAACATTATTTTCGATTTGGTTATGTTATTAATTTTTTAAAATTCAGTATTTCGATTTGCTTACGATTTTAAGAATAAAAATATCGATTGAAAGAAATAGATTATTAATAAATTCTGTTTAAAAGGTCCGAGCACTAAAAGATATTACTCCATCCCTCCATGAAATGTAGTCACATTTACCTTATATTCTTTGTCCACTAAATGTAGTTTCATACACTTTATGGAAACTATCGCCCTTCAATTATCACTTAATTACTCAATTTGCAACCAACTTTATTCACAAACAATCATTTTATTTACAATGTACCCCACAATACCCTATAATACTCTTACTTATCTACTTTTTTCTTAAAATTTGTGCCCACTCCCAATGGGACTACATTTGGTGGATGGAGGGAGTATGAATTTATGATATTCATATCTATTAATGAAGTAATATATGAGTATGAGATGAAGTATAATAAAATAATAGATAAAGTATAAGTGATGTGATTGTAAGAGAGAAAATTATATGCCAAAAATGGAAATAAATGAAATGATAAATTTATTGTGTGACTTTGTGTCGGACATCATAAAAAAAAAAGTGAAAACTTACAGTGGAATGAATGAAATACTATAATTTAAGAAATATAAATAAATAATAATAATCACATTAAATAAAATAAATAAATAAAGTATTCATTGTTAAACAATTTGAGTAGATACAATACAACAAAAATATATTTTTTCAATTATCAAATATTTATATATATATATATATATATTAAAAATATAGAGTAATATAATTTAAGAAATCATTTAAAAAAATACTCCGTAATAATCACATTAAACAAAATAAATAAATAAAGTATTCATTGTTAAACAATTTGAGTCGATACAATACAACAAAAATATATTTTTTTCAATTATCAAATATTTTTATATATATATATATATATATATATATTAAAAATATATAGTAATATATTTAAAAATTCTACTCATTATTAATACCTATATAATATACACAAATATTATAATTTTACATTAAATAATATTAATGTTTGTCATTAAATTTTACATCCTTGAACCGTTACTCACACAGTTACGTACGCTTCTTAAATTAAGTTACTACTCCCTCTATCCCATGATTTTATGTTCACTTTTTTGGGCGTCCTAACATTTTTTGCACACTCTAAAAAAGAAACAATAATACCTCTCTTTATTTTACCTTTAATCAAATTTCTTCCACTTTAATCAATTAGTTACCAATAATACCCATCCTTTATTTACCATACACATCACTTTATTTCATTTTCTTAATTTCTGTGCCGATTAAAGTGTGCATAAAATTTTGGGACGGAAGGAGTATAAGATATTGGTCAGGGGTGTGCACCGGTCCAAAACCGGACCGGGACCGGAATCTGTCCTAATGCATGGACCGGAGACCGGACCGTAATAATTCGGTCCGGGTTTGGATCAGATTTTTTTTTTTTTTTTAAGTTTATGGAAGCAAGAACGAGGTTGATGAATTTGTGTATGAAAATCAAAGTGTTGCTCTTTATTTTAAATCAATCTACGTCAATGTGAATTTTATTTATATTATTATTAATGATCTTTTGACCCTAAAAATAAATTAAATATGCTCGTTAAATTATATATTTGAAAAAATGTAATAGATCTTAACAATTTTACCTCATATCCTCACCAATTACTTGATTTTGAAAAATAAGTGGGAGTGTATTAGTAAAAAAATACAGTATAAATTTTTTTTAAAAAAAAAAATTATGGTTCAAACCGGTTCGGACCGAAAAATTCCGGTCTTAGACCGGACCGGACCGAAAAACCGGAATCCAAAATTTAAAGGACCGGAGATCGGATCGGAAACTACCGGTCCAGTCCGATTTCAATCCTTTTTTCGGTCCCATTTTTTTTTTTTTTTTTTTGTGCACTCCTAATATTGGTCATGATAATTGATACGTATCCATAAATCGATTAATAAAATACAAAATGAAAAAAAATATAAAAAAAAGTCCAAAATCACAAATGCCACCTGCCAACCATTCCAACATTATTTTATTTACAAAAAGGCCCCAAGAGCTAACACGTCAACGAATAGTTTTAAAGTCTCTAAACTTGGAAGGGAAGGAAAATATCAGAGGGGAGAGAGAGAAAGGAAATGACGTCAGGATGTGTAATCTTCTGTGAAATCCTAATTGCTATTCTGCTGCCTCCTCTCGGCGTTTGCCTCCGCCATGGCTGCTGCACGGTGAGTAATTTCTACTTTGCAAAATCAAGCAACAATCTCATAGTTCCGCCATGATTTGATTTCTGGATCCTGAGCTATTCAATTGACAGGTGGAGTTTTTTATTTGCTTGGTGTTGACTATTTTGGGCTACATTCCTGGAATTATCTACGCTCTATACGCTATCGCCTGCCTTGATCCCGATAGAGTCCGCGGAGATTATTATCAGCTAGCGTAGTACTTCTCCAGTTCCCCCCAATTCGTTGGTATTGTCTCTGTTTGGGTATTGAATTTTATAATTGGTGTATAATTTGTAATTTTACCTCGAATTTGATGAATGAAATTTGTAATTTTATCGGTGAATCCGCTCTAGTACCATTTGTCAATCGTGCTGACTTCTTAAATCAGTAATTATGTTTTTGTGGAGTTAGCATATTGCTCACGATGTAGATTGATGGTGTTCTAAATTTAGTGAATTTTGATTATCTTTTTATCACTTTGTACAAGATCAATGATATTTGCTCAATTGCTGTCCTTCCTTACTTGCTTCTCTTTTTGTTGGGGGTTGGGTTTAGTTACATGATGTAAAAGGGACTAAACAGTTCACTCACACCTTTAGTAAATTTCTTCTATCACTGCAATGACTAAAGCTAGTTGATGAAAAATTGGCACAGCATAAGCACATCCTTTATGAAACTTAGGCTGAATTCTGAACTCATAAACGCAATATGGATGTAGCCAACACAAACTGTTGTTTAACCAGAGAGTTGATATAAACGTCTTAGGGATGTAATCTGACTAGAGGGATGATTTGTTCACATAATATAATGAATGATATGGCATGGTTTTGATTATAATTTGGGAGAATTTGGTTGTGTGGTCCATCATATGCATGCAACATACTAGCATTGAGCATGTCTGTGTAACTGTGTTGTTCATAAGTTCCTTTATAGAGATCCCCTTTGTGGAGGCCGCACTATGTCTTTGATTCTTTCTTTTTTTTTTTCTCCCTCATTTTTCTGCATAGCCACTCTTGCTTCAGGATGATCAACTTGTTTGAGACTTACCACAAGCTTTACCCTGGTTGCTGTCGTCATCTCCTCTTTGTGCAGTGCTTCACGTTTGCTTGTTTGTCTTTGGCAATTTTAGTTGTTACAAAGGCTAAGTGGCTTGGTAAGTCGTCATTTTTACATGCTAGATTAAATAATACTAGCTTCTTCATCTGATTATTTGGGCATGAAGCTATATTTTACTCTGGCTAGGTTTCCAGAGAGGAGATTTGGCTTCCTTTCCAAATGTATGGTTTTGAGTCTCAGGTAATTCAACCTGTTTTAGCTTGTGATCTGTGACTACTTGATATTTACGGTATAATGTTTACAACAAGAACAAAACATCATTCATTTGTTGCTTGAAAACGGGTTCACGCGTCTCAGTCTGCTACTTCAATCGTTATGAAGTGCTGACATTCCATTTTTATAACAATGAGTTATGAGCTAATAACACTAACTATACGTTATAATTACAATTAATGTCTTTTTAGTGAAAATAGTTACTCCTCTGTCCAGTCGTCCACAAATTCAATTTTCATACTTTTGGACACAAGTTTTAAGACAAAAGTAGATGAAATTAAGATATTGTGGGATTCATTATGAATAAAATGATTGTTTGTGATTAAAAATTGAACAACATTTTGAGTGATTAATTGATGGTTTGAGGATAAAGATAAAGGCATGGTCTAAAATACACTCGAGTGCATGTTGTGCACTTAAGTTGACCAAGTCATTTTTTTTTTTTTACCCTTTTTTCTTTTTTGTTATTTTTTGCTTTTTTTTCCCTTTTTTTTTGCTGTTTTTTTTCTTCTTAATACGGTTGTTTGTTTTTTAGTACTTTATTTTTTACCTTTATTTTTTGCCTTTTTTTTTCAGTTAATAAAAAAATGGGTGTATTTTTTTACTGTAGTTTTTTTTTTGTAGTTTTTTTTTTTTAAAGACAGTATAATTAAAAAGTGAAACATAATATTTCTAAACGTGCAAGTCAATATAACTGAAAAGTGTAACACAATATTAATAAAAAGTATAAAATATAATTAAAAAGTGCAACACAATATTACTAAAAAGTGTAAATCAATATAACTGAAAAGTGCAACACCACAATATTATAAAAAAGTGTATGTCAGTATAATCGAAAAGTGCAACACAATATTACTAAAACGTGTAACACAATATTACTAAAAAGTGTACCACAGTATTATAAAAAAGATATAACTGAAAAGTGTAACACAATATTAATAAAAAGTATAAGTCAATATAACTAAAAAGTGCAACACAATATTACTAAAAAGTGTAAATCAATATAACTGAAAAGTGCAACACAATATTATAAAAAAATGTATGTCAGTATAACCGAAAAGTGCAACACAATATTACTAAAAAGTGTAACACAGTATTATAAAAAAGATATAACTGAAAAGTGTAACACAATATTAATAAAAAGTATAAGTCAATATAACTAAAAAGTGCAACACAATATTACTAAAAAGTGTAAATCAATATAACTGAAAAGTGCAACACAATATTATAAAAAAGTGTATGTTAGTATAACCGAAAAGTGCAACACAATATTACTAAAAAGTGTAACACAATATTACTAAAAAGTGTAACACAGTATTATAAAAAAGTGTATGTGAGTATAACTGAAAAGTGCAACACAATATTATAAAAAAGTGTAAGTTAGTATAACTGAAAAGTGCAATAGAATATTACTAAAAGTGTGAGTGTATCTAGAAAAATAGGTGCTAAAATTAAATTTAAAAAAGTAGAAAAAATGTTGAAAGTGGGAATTGAACCTAAGACCTTGTGCTAATTTAATCATATAATGACCATTGGACCACAGCCCAAATTTTGTTATATTATTGTTCTTATTAATTAATAAATGATTACTGAACCAGCAGACCTACCCAAAGATAAAATGACATTTTTCATAAAATGTATGAGAATAAATTTGGTGGAATGGACGAATAAGGGAAGTGTAAATAGAATTGGTGGACCCTATCCCAGCTTCGACTTGCGCACCTCTAGGGATGTCAAAATGATCTGTCCCGAGGTCGACCCGCCCTGCTCTGAGAGGTTTAGATTCGCTCTGCCCTGCCCTGCCCCATCCTTAAAACAAGGCAAATCTGCCCCGCACGCAGGGCAGGCATGGATCCATGTATTATAAAAATCTGCCATGCCCTGAATATAAAAAAAATACTCCCTCCGTCCCACAATAACTTTCACAATTTTTTTTTCGGGACGTCCCACAATAACTTTCACACCCTTAAAATGGAAAATCCTTTATAAACTCCACCCTCACAATAATCTCAATTTTACACAAATGTCATTACTTTATCTCCATACATACACAAAAGTCAACTCAATTATTTACTTTATACATAAAATTTTATTAAATTACCCCTCAAAACTTCACTCATTATTACACTTTCTTAATTTTCGTGTCCATCTACCTATGAAGATTAATATGGGACGGAGGAAGTATTATATTAATATATATATATATATATATATATTAATATATATATTATTTAATTATGACCACTATTCCACTAACCCTAATTTAACTTACCCATCCCGCCGTTCACTCTCTCACTGTCTTCAAATCACAATTTCACAAAACACATTTGTTTGCTGTTAAGTATTTTGGATATGATTTAGTGAATTTCTAATGTTTAATTTAGTTTTTTATTATTTATTTTATTGTTTAATTTAATTTAATCTGCATGTTTTACTTGGACTTTTGGAGTGCATTGGGCAGGGCATGGCAGATACTTATGAACGCAGGGCAGATTTAGATATTTAACTATCTGTCCTACTCTGCCCCATTGCCATCCCTACGCACCTCCGATGGGTTGCACTCCCCATGTGGAGAATTCTAATAACTTGGCTATTGTGTGGAGAATTCTAATAACTTGGCTATTGTGCCACTGGGCAATCTCTCTTCTTCAGTTCTGGTGATCAGCTCTTTCTTGGTTCTCTCAGACGACTTTAAGGACGAGCCCTCGGACAACACTCAAGAACAAGTGGTTGTCGCACTTCTAGAGTCCGACAGGCTGCCCTGCTCTATCTTGAAGAAGCTCGAGAAAGACCCTTATTTAAATGGGGTGGGTGCATCACAACCGCAAACACCATCCAATGTTATTGACTTATTGATGAATTGAATGTTATCGCATTAGATGTCTTTACTGTTGATTCGTCGACATTCTTTACCAATGAAATGCGCTTTGTCGCCTCGCTTAAAGGATTATGGGGTGACACTTTTGATTTGCCATGATATCTTGTGCCCATTTAGGGAGAGACGCAGTTCTATATTTTTGTTATTGTTTTTTGTCATTGATTTGTTATTTTGGAGCTTTTGCCGTTTTGGTTTAGTCTAGAGGGGTGTACCTCTTTCCTTCTCCTCAAATTTTATTTTTAAGGAGGATTTCACTCGACAAGGTTTTAATGACAATCTGACCTTTAATTCGACATGTATACTTATAACTTTAAATTTATATTTTTCGAGAACTTTATTGGCCAATATAATCGCCCAATATATTAATTCTGAATCTTTCTTTCCATTCTAAAATCCCTAAAATTCTCTCTTTTCTTCTTCAACCATTTTTTCTAATTCAAATTTTCTTCTTTCAAGAAGAAAAAAAAACTAACTCCCTCATCTAACTTCTCTCTTTTCTTCTTCAACCGTTATTTTCTAATTCAAATTTTATATTAATTTTTTTTCTTCAATAATTCTATAATTTTTTTCAAATAATGTTGTATATATATAAAAAAAAATTAAAATCATACATCCTAAAGTCGAACCAAATTAAATCTATAAATATTATATTAAATTTTATTAAGGAATATATGATAATTTTTTTTTTTCACAATCCTGCGTTGGATTTTGCACTAGTAAATAAATAAACCTGGTTTTGGGAAGATTTGATTATTTGAGTTGTGGGTTCAACTCGATTTGGAAAAAAGGTTTAAGCGATACTCACAATTTAATTAATATAATTTCAATAAATTAACTTTTCTTTTTTGAAGAAAAATACTTTGCATTTCCGTAAATTGTTTTCCTTGTTCTGTTTGTTTTGATTTATACTTGTAAGTATTTTAAAATAATTTATTCTGGCAATTCAAATGTTATTTATGCTTAAAAATGAAATGCTGAAATTTATGTATACGTACTACTCATTCATCTAAAAAAACATAAATTTCAATTACAATTTTTTTATTGAGTTCATAATTAGATTTAGCTCATATGAGAAAAACACATTAAAAAAAAGAAAAAAAGAGGACATATAAATTGAAGAAGAAATAATAAACTTTCTCTTGTTTTTTGTTGTATTAAAATAAATTCTCATTAAAACTACTTCATTAATAGGAATTTTATTTACATCCAAATGTGTTAAATATGAAAGTATAAATAATATTTGGACACTTTAAAATGAACAAATGTGGCTTATATTTGTGTGAGGCGGAGGGTCCGTAGCGTGGAGGTGGTTACATAAACAACATATCGCACAACATATTCATCCGCCCTCTGAGAAATGGACGATGAAAAAGGAAAAGACAACAAGGCCACCGAGTCGGTTCGAGCCGCCGCCGCTGACTGGGCCGAGTTAACTCACGAGTGTCTCGTCAACATCCTCTGCCGCCTCTCCTTGGAGGACCGATGGCGAGGCGCTATGAGCGTGTGCAAGGCGTGGCATCATGCCTGCAAGGATCCCTACCTCAATTCGGTGCTTGATCTCGAGTCAAATTTCGACTCCGCCGCTGAGTTGCCCCGATTCTGGACTCCGGAGTTTGAACGCAGGATCGATAATATGCTCGGATCCGTCGTCGTTTGGAGTGCAGGCTGCCTCACTGAAATCCGCGTCAGGCATTGCTCTGATCGATCGCTCTCCTTGGTTGCGAAAAGGTATGCGTTTCTTTCTGTTGGATTATATGCGTGTGATGATTGAATAAGTGTTTCTTTTTCATTTTATAGCTGTTGACTTTTATTTTATTTTTTCTGATTTAGTCGGTCCTAATTGAGGTTCAATCTTTTCGTTTGATCTGCAAGTTTATTTTGCAATTTATTGTTACTTTTTCATCATTAAATTCTGACTTGCGCTTAATACCTCTAGTTATAATTTCATGTTTTTCCAAGGAGTGCTTAGGAATAGATAATTTTTACTACTACTACTTTAGGTGTTTCCTAGTCTTCCAGACACGAGTGTGAAATTGATAATTGAAAAATGATTCATTGCTTCATTACTTGCATTTGTTATCACCCTTTTCCTGGAACTCATTATATTGATTATGCTGAATTGAGAATTAGTGGGAAATGGACCTATCCAATTGCAGGTTTCATTTTGTTCAAGTGTTTTCTCATTTCGTTATTCTTTTATTTTGAGGGATATTCTCATGTATAGAAGCTTAACCTGCTCAAAAAGATATATGCGTTTCCTACTTGTCCTTACTTTTGTTGGCTTGAGGTGTTGTATGGATAAACAATTATGCAAACTTGAGGAACCCTAGAATCTTCCAGGTGCCCAAATCTTCAAGTTCTTTGTATCAAGAGCTCTCCTCATGTCACCGATCCAATAATGGCTGAAATAGCATTGGGTTGCCCCAAGATCAAGGAGCTCGATGTGAGCTATTGCTATGAAATATCTCACAGCTCATTGGCAACAGTAGGAGCTCATTGCCCTAATATCCGGACTCTTAAGCGTAACTTTATGAACTGGTTGGATCCTTCACAACACGTGGGAATTGTCCCGAACAAGTATCTTAATGCTATTCCTCAGGATGGAGATTCAGAAGCAGAGGCTATCTCTAAATTCACGCCTCATCTTATCCATCTTGAACTTCGGTTCTCCAAGTTGACAGCTAGAGGGCTCACTCTGATCTGTGAAGGGTGTCAGGATTTGGAGTACTTTGATTTATCAGGATGTGCAAATGTGACCAGTCGGGATATTGCAAATGCATCTTCAAATCTGAAGAAATTGAAAACTATCAAGAAGCCCAACTTTTATATCCCAAGGTCTGTTTATCATACGGATAGATATGATCATTGGAGGTTGTATGATGAGCGTTTTCAAACTGACATATTCAGAATTTGAAAAGAGACTACTTCTTAAATTGTCAAGCAGATCCCACAGTGGTAAAGACGTTGCTGCTGTTGTATCATGAGACTGCTCATGTGTGTCCATTGACAAAGGTACAGTCACTTGCCCGAAAGTTCTATTTTATCATTTTGATGTACGTGTATATATATATATATTGTATGTATTACAATGTGGAGTCCACATCTGGTTCCTTGACGTTGTTTGTTATTTTCAGTAGTTTGTATAAAAAAAACGTATGCTGCTTGCTTCTCCCAGATTGTGGTGTTATTGAAAAGGATTATGTAGCCCATTATGTATCTACAATCTATTTACAGCACTTTTATCTGTGTAACGTTTTTTAGCATTCGTCTTCCATAAGTTAAATTTATCCCTTCCTCACTGTGATTTGAATTCATTACCACCGGAACAGGCTTGGTATGATTACATTCTTGTGCCGTTCCTCTACTTTATTCAGAACCTTTTTCAACAGCAGCTTCATCACATAATGAAAGAAAAAAACATGGAATTCTGGGCAGTAAACCTCCCAGCCCCTCTTGATGATTTTCATTTAGAATTGGTGTGTGCAAGTTGAACAAACATTTAGAAGTAATAATGTAAACAAACCTCAGCTTTTATTTAATAATCACAAGAAAAAAACGTGTAGAAAGTAGAGAAACAGCCTTCAAATTACAGAAACTCAAGTCAAATTACCAGTAGGAGTAGCATAAGAAGAGAGAAAGTGAAAGTAGTATTTAGTGTAGGCAAATGAGAGGCCCCATTTTTAGGGGGCGATGGCTTCTTGACAAGATCTGATCCTCCATAAGCTCCTCTTTTTGAATGAATAACACCTTCTACTCCTATGCCATCCTCAATATCATGTGCTTTCAGAGTCAAAGCTGGTGCAACTATTTCTGAAAAAAGATACTACTCCTAAATTAATTCTAGTTAGGTAGGAACAATTAAATAGTCGAAAAGTATACATACCTCCTTGGCAGGCGATGAAAGCAATGGCTTGTGCACACATGATTAAGCAAATCCATGTACGTATTTTCATTTTCATGGTTCAAGCCTGCTGCTATATACTATATGTATATATGTGTGTGTGTGTTTAATTTGTTGAAGGCTGCTGCTATATATATGATAATCAAGAATCTTAAAAGAAAAGGAATATTAGCTTTAGGGTATTGTACACTAACTCACTTAATACTATTTATTTTTTTATGGCATTTTAGATAATTTACATAAAATCTAATTAGCTGTGCATCCCTGATTAAACAACACATTCTGAGAAAAAGACAGATGAACCACATGGGAACTTATATATGTCTAGAAGATCAAGCTACATGTTTATCATACACTACCCTAATTAATCACTTTTTTTAATATGAGTCCATTATCACTTTTCAAACTTTTACCTTAAAATGATACATTTTACATATATATTTTTTAAAATGATAACATTTAATTATAAAGTGATATCGGTCTCACACAAGACTACAAGACTGGACCTCAATATATCAGATTTGATTTATTTATTTTCAGCAAAAGAATTTTATGTGTGATTCAAACCAAATGGTGGCAGTGGCATCTTTAAAGTTGCTTGAAATGCTAGATCTAGAAACAGTTTTAAGTGGTTAACATTACTTTGCAATAAAATCTTTGACAATTAATTGGCAGCATATGTTCTGTTTTTTTGGTAGGCAGATGCCTGCTTTATATATTTTTGATCCTATTTTTGATGCTAGGCGTGCATCACATGGCTGTGCCAGCCTTGTAGTTTCTTAATGGAGAAATACATTTTTAAGTTCCAACTTTTATTCATCTGTAAAACACTTATTTTTGTTAGACTTTTTAAGAAATCAGTATAATAATAATAATTATTAAAAAAAAGGGGGCCCTATAGAACACCATAATATACTTATATAGGAGTACAATATATCACCAGTAAAATCCTCAATGTGAACATAGATGTTTAAATTTCAGGATTTAATAGAACCAAGTAAAGTACAAGCCAGTAAAATCCTCAATGTATTTGCATAGGTCAAAATGTAAAAGTAAGAAGACTAAAAATTGTATTTTGCGTTTCTTCTTTCTTAATGTCAGGTTATGAAAGTTTTGGACAATGTTTACTCTGAGTTTTTTGGATGAATTTTTTTAAATTTTGGATTTTTAAAATCTTGATAAATAGTGATTTTTTTTTTAATCGAAGAGAGAATTCAATTTTATGTCAAATTAATAGTATATAATATTGAATAAAATTGTATTATTATACTCCATTGTTCAGTAGAATTATACTAATAATTAGATAATTGTGTCATGATTAGAATTATTATATTAGTGTTAGGTGGTTATAATGATTGAAGTGAAATTATATAGATTTAGTTTTATATCAAATTAAATTAATAGGTTTGATAGGGATGGTTTTAAATAGTTTATGAAAATCGATTTAAAATCAATATATAGTCTTAAAATCCAAAAACAAAAATTTAAAACTTATAAGTAAACATATCCCGGGAGAGTAGGTATAAGTTCTAAGAAGATTGGCTGAAAAATGTTTTCATAAGGAAACAATACATAGTATTAAACAATGTTGTGATGTATTCTTTTCAAAATTTCTTAAAAAAGAATAGAGAATAATGTAGCCGGACAAGACAAAACAAAACAAACAAAACAAAAAGGCTGTAATTTGTTGTTCCCGTTCCACTTTAGCTTAAGATAATAGTTTACATATTATTAATATTAATTTTTATGACAATACCTTTAAAGACAATAATTAATAAATTTTCTAACTTGTACAGTACATGAATTTCAACTTGAATCACAACCATATAATCAGGAGTGTCCACTAATCACAAACGTCAAACACATGCTTTCAAAGTGGATACAAATACAATCTTTTGATGCATGGATTTCATTGGCTTATTATTTTTTATTTTTTTAAATTACTCTACTGTCTATACATAGCGCTTAACAAAAGAATAGATAATATGCATTATAATTCGGTTGGTGAGTGATTGTCCAAATCAACAACAAAAAATCTTCAATTCTAAATAAAATTTTCATTTCATATGTTATTTTATGAATGCATGTCACGTGTGTTTCTGATAATATTGCGTCAATGTCATCATAGTGGACTAATCAAATAGATGGTGTAGAGTCGTCTGAAAGAGAATAAATATCTACAGTTCTACACCAAACATTAGTAAATGCCATGCCTACTCATCTGATCTACTCCATCTCAATAATTCAAGGAAACAAGCACATGCTCAAGCGATACCAAATTAAGAAAATGAAATAAAACAAGCTGCACATCCTATTTATGCACATCTCAAATAATTCAAGAAAATGAAATAATACGTTGAAAAGATACATCAGCCAACAGATAACCAACTATTGGACTACGTAAAAAACTATTACAGGCAGTAACAACTACCACACACCTGGATATGATTGATCATAACCACCTTTGCAAGCCTAGAGAGAGAAGAAAGCAAAGAAGATGGAGAAACTAAGAACAAAACAAACATGAAGGAGTGACGTGTTTCCACGTCGAATTGCTGATGATTTCGGGTTTTTAAGAGGGCCAAGACCTGGTACGGCGCGAAGCCTCTTCTTAATTTGGACAACCATCTTCCTAGGACACGACTGCTTGCACTCTTCTTCTAAGGTTTGTGTTCCATGTTCCAAAGAGGGAGTGTGGATTTCAATTGAAAATTTCGAGATATTTTCATGGGCGGTGGTTGTGAAAGGGAAATGGGACAACAACAATGCTAGTGCTATCAGCCATATGGAGAGTATAAATTTCATTTTGGTCATAGCTGCTAAAGTAGTAATCAGGCAAAAAAGATGAAATAAGGTTTGAGTTTGGTGAAAGATGTAATAATGTGTGTATGATGGATGTTTAATAAAGAGTGCACGAAATCAGGAATGATTAAAGAATACGCGCTCAACGCTGTATGATCCAAATGTGGTGGTGGTCATGACTCATGAAGAGGATAAAAAACTAACGAGTAGGGACAACCTTGTACCTAAAAGTAGAAGTAATAATACAATAATAATGAAAATAATGTTAATGATATTAATAATAATAGGACTCATCAAGTTAAGTAGCCAACTTTGACCAAGGGCGGCTATATAATAATAATGATGATAATGGTATTACTAATTTACTACTAATGGGACTCATCAAGTTATGATACTTTTAAGTAGCCAACTTTGACCAAGGCAATGTAGTAACATGCTCTAATCTTTACCTTAAATAAAACACCTAAAAGCTAAACCATCTTCATGCTCGCTATTCATTTTGGACAACAATTAGTTTCAAATAATCAGAAAATTGGAATCATGATGCATGATAAGAAACTAACTACAGATGATTATTACGTTCTTTTGGATTTATCAGATTATATAATATATATATATATATCTCAGATTTTACTTGGAAGGATTAACAACAAGACTAAACACTCACGTGAACCCACTAGGATATACCACACCCACATAGGTAGTTTAGGTGGGAAACAAATCAAACCACTTTAACACTCAAATTCAAAATAAATTTAATCATCAAGTAAACAACATGTTTGACAAAGCAAAGTAAACAAGGCCTGAGTGTAGTGACTTACATGTTACAAAATGCAGCAGTCAGCCAAACAATCTATCAAGAATATCTGGTTGTAGCATCTGAACAAAGGGAGCCTGGCCCAGATGCCTAGTCAAATTTCCGATCACACGATCCATATACAGAATGTACAGTGCATTCCTGCTCTCCAAGAGCTCCAAAGCTTTTCGAGCATGGAAAACAGATATTGCCCACTCTTCAAGAAGCTCTGCATTATCATCATAAGAAATTAGGTTTAAGTATCTAATAAGTAGAGCAACTTAAACTAATCCTAGCCACTAACTCCGTGGTTGAAATCTTAACTGGGGTTTCTATGCATAAGAAATAGTATGATAATTAATAATGATGTACAAGTCATAGAGATAGCTAATATAATCAAAAGAAAATGCATACTTGAATCAAAATCTTGCTTAGTTGACCACGACATTAAGTAGTCTGAAATGAGAAACTCGATAAGTTGAATCCTGCATCAACAATTTTTTTAAAGGCAGTTTCAGCAACAAAAAAGTTACTAGTGTTTCATCAATATCAATGCAAACGTCAGAATTTGATTATTCACAACAGAACCATATGGTCTCTTAATCTCCTGATCACAGAAATGTTATTTTAAACTAATGAGAGCACTGATTAGAGTAAGAAAGCAATACCGGACTTAACTTATCTTTTCTACTTTTTACTATTTTTATAATGTGCTTAAAAGATTTGACTACGTACAACTGCTCATATATAGATATAATCAGCATAAGTAGATAACTAACACAGCATAAAGTCTGAAACTAACATTATGTACATGGAGTTATGCATTTTAGGGAAGGCTGCATCAAATGGATCCATGAAGAGTAAACTTTCTGCAGTCATAGAAATTCTCTGAGACACTGAAAGAATAACACGCTGGCCTACATATGGATCGCTTCCAAGCTTTCGTATCAGATGCTGAACATTAAATTCCAAAATATTGTTGCATTGCACCAATTCTGAAAAGAAAAGCAAAAATTTCAGAAGAGGGTGAGGAGAAATAAATTGACTGAATCGAAATGATGCAAAAAATAATTGTCAGATAAACTAAAATAGAAGCATGCATGCTCTAGAGGCAATATCATATATAACAACAGTGGTACTGCAAAATTCTAATTCAACATATTAGAGATATACAATTATAAACATGAAACATATCTCTGGACTGGTTTCATTTAAGCAAACAAAAATTTGGTCAAACTTCCACAGGATCCGGCAGTATTAGCTGACTTTCTCTCCAACCTTGGCAATTTATATCCAAAGAATTCTGTTGGATAATTGTGTGGATTAAATAATTAACCAGACAAAGGTGTTTACTGAGTCACTTTCCGATATAACCAGACTGCTGCTCACGAACTTTAAACTCTAATAATATGACAGCAATTGATGTCCAAGTCAAAAGAATAACTAGCACTATCACTAGATATCCAAAGATGGTCCGTGTTTCAAGTTTATATCATCAGAACACTTCTCTAGTTCCATATAAGACAAAGCCTTACCATCTCCTTGTGATCTGTTGCACATCCTTTGCACCAACCGCACAATTAAGCTATTCACAATGCTTTCGATTGTCTCCTCTATCTTTCCACCCAGTGGCAAAGCCTTTATTGTGGCTTCAAGAGAAATTAAGTTAAACATTGTTGTAAGAGATGTCAAATTTTCAACCAGAAGTTAGAGAGAATAACTGCAAGCTGCGGACAAATATTATGACGAAAAAAAGAGTCATTAATGTTCAACTGTATTCTCTGGAATATGATGAGCATAGTCTGATAATCATTAAATTACTCTGGAATTGCCCCCAAAAGAAACGACCAAACAAGGCTTATCCAGACCTGAATGCTCTGCCTTCTTTGATATTCACAAATATTGATTGATTTCGAGTAGCACTTTGCATGGCAAGTATTATCCTCTAGTTTTTTACACTATAACTAATTTTCAATGAGTTCTCGACCTCAACCTATAACAATCAGGGAATGAAAATGATGGTAGTGAAAAAATGAGTAGATAATAGCTTTCATAACCCCTATTTTAGAAGAGTTTGACTTGTTCCCAAAAAGTGTGGCATCAAATTCACTATAGAGGACTAATACCTCAATACCAAGCAATCATTTCATTCTATTCTCACTCTCCTCACAAATTATCATACCAAGCATCCCTTAGTCTTATGTAATAAAGCACATTTGATTGGAAATTACCATACCAAGCACCCCTTACACCAGCTATATTAAAGGTAAATGATAATGTTATCAATATTAGAGTAGCAAATTTGAGAAATTCGTCTTGATTTGGTACCAAGAATAAAGTCAACGGCTTGGTGTGACCAATTTTTGAAATTACTTTCCTCTACCTGCAAAATGTATGAGTTCAAAAGAGCAAAATAAGAGAGGCAATTAATAATTTCTCATAAAAACCAAATTGATAGAAGCTGGAAGGCAGAAAAGGTAGTGCAACACACTCTGTTAGGAGAGGAAGTCTCACAAAGCTCCACAAGAAAATCTACTGAAGTTCTGAGTTGCTCTATTTCATTTTCAACAGCACTATCTGCAACCAAAAGTGTTACTACTACCACACCAATAACAGTTATCATCTTCATAGATGTACTCACCAATAAGCAATGAGTTTCATGGAACAATCCAATTATAAAGTAATGGTAGAAGTGGTGATTCTAATCAGTTAGATTTCTTTTTTTCACTTTATTTATATTGGATATAAGAACCTTCAAATATATTGATTTCATTACCAAGTATTTACCACATTATTTAGAATATTCCAAGCACTCAAACTTTCGTACGTTCTGACACAAGAAGTTTAGCTGGTTTTACAGAAGTGAGGCATTCTGTATTCTGGTTTTGCCCAAAGCAAAATTCAGAAAGCAACCAAGTAATGATTTATGAAAGAGCAAACTCATGTGCAAAAAATCATTTCATTACTCTTGAGATATACATATATTTTGCAAAATTTGGTTAATGTTTTACTATACTTATATGATCACCATACATATACTCATCTTGTCAAAGTTAAACTCACAAGTTCAAACAGCCTAAACCTTTCCATGTGACTGCCAAGTGCCATCACATAAGATGGTAAATGAAAAATCAATTTTTTTACCTTATTTGCAGTTAACATTAGATCATTGTCTAGCATTACTTCTAACAAACCACCAAAGCATTTGCACCTGAAATATACGATTGGACTAACGAGCTATCAAGTCTTCTCCTCTTCCTCTCTCTTAATCTCACTGCAATAAATTCAAAATGACTAATGTTTATAATTTAATAAAAGAAGACATAGCCAGAGACACAAACGGCACTAAAAGAAGAAACATCAAGAGTTGCAAAAATTGTCAGAAACTATGTGCAGGATATTAATTTCATTATCTCAAATTCTCAATGCCGTCAAATCATCTAGACAATGAAGGGTCAGAGATAACCTTGTCTGAGAAATCTACGACGAAGCACATCACTAATTCTCTTCTGATCAGATTCATTATCAGGACTTAGCTGCCCCAAATTATCATAGAAATAGCATTTGCATGAGATGTTTTGTGGAAATAGATCATGATGCACTCCATCTGAAGTGAAAAATCAGGGAACTACATAAGAAAAATCACCTATAACAAGAAATGCACAAGTAAATTCATAGTCCTGTTCTAGGACTTCAAGTGTTCATGAAGTCAGAAACCTCATGATCCTACGCAATCAAAACAGACACATGCATAGACACATATAGAAAGAGATTTGGAAATGTTAATAACAGTGTGTAAATAAAGGTAAACAATAGAGAAGATGCCTCGCCTTCAGCAATTTTCAGATCTTCCTTGAGTTTGCGAATTTCTTCTTTCCTCTCTTTGGCCTAAAAAATGCCAGAATTTAAAATTAAATATGAACTCCATTCAGCCGAAAATACAAAAAAATGCAGACACACTCGATATACACTACCATACTTAAGCATACACAAATAGGCATTTAGCGATTTAAAAGAAGATAGGAGAAATGCTAGAACACGAACTTTTCTTTTCCATCTGATAGCATCTGATTCGGAGGCTTGAGTAGTGGTGGAAGAAGAAGGAAGCTTCTGGCGGCGCCTAGATTCAATAACTGCCATTGCCATAGCGAATTTGAGAGATGCGCTCATATCGCCGTTCGCCTTCTTTGCCGGATCATCCATATTTTTTAGATGAAATTTATTGCGCGCGGAATATACTGCTAACATTTGAATATGAATTTGGATTTCGAATATATATAGGGTGGGAATGGATTTGATGGGCTTCAGAATTGGGCCTTATTACTTCAGAATAAAATTACCCACAATATTTTTTAGGGTTTGACTATATGCACCTCCATTTCGGAGAGATTGCACACCCACTTTCTGTTTATTAATAAAATAATAGGATAAAAAACCAAAAATATCCTTCATTAAAATACAGCATATTAGATGCACCCTCCCTATTGAAGGCACCCCTACTATCATTTCTTTCACCTTATCCCTAAATCAAATTTTCGGCCGCCGTCAACATTTTTTCGGTGGCAATAAATAAAAAAAAATTAAAAATTTCAACAAATCAACCATATTCATCCATAAAACACCATTATCAAACCCAATAACAAACACAATTATCAAGCCTTAGAAAACTAACAATTTTTTTTAAGAATTTCGTCAGACCAGTGCCGACCATATATCCTCCTGTCGACAAAATGTTGTCGACGGGAGGATATATGGTCGACCAACAAAGGTCAATCGACACTGTAATGTCGACCATATACACTCTCGTCGACAACATTTTGTCGATGAAATTGTACATGATCGACATTACAGTGTAGAAATTTAAAAAAAAAATCTGGTGTTTAACGCCGGCGAATCGGGGTGGGCTAACGCCGTGGACGGAGCGGCGTGGGCCAACGCCAGTGAAGAGAGGGAGAGAAGAGAGAGGAAGGGGGCGACCGCTGAAAACAAAATTTTGTTTTTTTTTATAAATCGGGGCGGGGGCGCCATGGCGGGGGAAATGGAGGTGAAGAGAGAGGTAGGGGGGGGAAGCATAATTTTTTTCTTTTTTTTTACCCAAAACGCGGCAGGAGAGGGTGGGGGAAAATGGGGAGGGGGACGAGCGAGGGTGCCGTCGGCGGCGACGGTAATTTTTTTTTTTTTTTTTTGCAAAATGCGTAGGGTCGAAGGGTGGGGGCGAGGGTGGACGCGGTGGCAGGGGCTGCGAGGGAGGGTGCCGCCGCCGGCGGCGGCAGGTGGTGGAGTGGTTTGGGGTGAGAAGATGAAGATGGAGGAGAAATTAGGGTTTGGGGGTGTGTGGGTAGTAATATGATTTTTATGAGAGAAGGGTATTTTGGATAATTCGAAGGGAGGGTGCATTTTTTTAGACAAATTTTGGAGGGTGCATCTATCGGAGGCGTGCATCCCTCCGAAATGGAGGTGCATGTAGTCAAACCCTATTTTTTATACTACTATAATTTACGTTAAATAACACAGGTGTTAAAAATTCATATAACTTGACATAAAAAAATAGCACAGAGGAATAAGACCCGTATGTATATATATAAGTGTACGGTTTGATTTGTCGATACGAATTTAATTTGAAAAATGTGGCTGGAGTAATAATTCAACTAATTAATAATCACTTAACACACTAACAAACATACACACGAATGATTGGATAATAAATGAAGAACGCTTGAAATGAAAGCAAGAACACACATTAAAAAAAAAAACTCTAAGAGCTCTCCTTTATGTATTAATGATTTAATGGTTTGCAATAATGAGATTTAAACTCTTTACAATGAGATTAAGACTTCTGGGTGAACCAAATTTAGTCCTAACCCTTAGATTGATCAAAGGGCTACAATGCTAGAAAGTTGCATGCATTTTGTCTCACTGTGAAAGACCTAGTTGCGTTAAATGCAATCGTACCTTCATATATGCTCGATACACCCACATTAATTTTGGTTGTTTTTTATTTCATTTCCGTTAATGTGGGTGTATTTTGAGGTGACATTTGACATTTATAGACAATACGCGTTGAATGTTATATTTGAGGAAACCACCATTCTCACTAACTTAACTTAAATCGGGTGTTCGTCAAAAGTATGCGGTGAAATGGGAGAAGGCGTAGAGCCACAGGTTCCATAGGTGGGTGGGACCCAGTCAACTCATTTAGAGAACCCAATCGGTCCGTCAAATATTTAAGTCAGAAGCCGAACTTGCCACGAAATCAACTTCGAATTTAATGTCTTCAGCAAATGTGCCTCAGATTAGTCCAGTCTTTTTTTGATTTTTAAGTTAAATACCCATCCCTTTTTTTTTTCCCAGGACTCGAACCCAGGACCTAAGGCCTAGGTAGTGGTGCTCTAACCACTTGAGCTATCCCACTTTGTCTCAGATTAGTCCAATCGAGTGGGCCCAGTTCGACCTCTATCTACATGAGTATTTCTTAAGTAAGCTTATTTGAATAATCTCTACAGGACAATATAACAAGAGGCTTTTCCAATGTATTTAGATTGAAACATAACTTTGGGAAGGAATCGTAGGGGCTTGCAGTTTGCACAACTCTTTTACTAGATTAAAATATTAAAAATACAATTAATTACAGTTTCATAAAAAAGACTCCATCTACGATCCGCACACTATGTATATAATACCTGAACACAAGAATGCAGACTTATTAAGTCTTGAGAAAATTATCTTACCAGAATTATTTCAAAAGAAAAGAATGTAACAAGATTTGCCCAATATCAATCAAATAATAGCGTCTTCTCAAGGGGAAATCAACCACAACAATTTACTCATTTCCAGCCACTCGAGAAGAAAAATCTTTATGTTCTATCAATTAAAAAATCTTGTCTAATGAACACTCTACTATGACTTGAAGAAAAATATACAGCTTACTAGCATCACCTGTACTCCACACAGCTCCACAATCAACTTACCATCAGTAGCACCCTGCTCGGTTTCACATAGCGAAAACACGAAACTATGAGGTTACGAACCGGTCTAAAATAGGGCCTCACACGCAGCAACGTCAGATGCCTGTGAATTAAGCAACTCCTTTCCAGAAGGAACAGAGTCCACAATCTTCGTAGCAGCACTAAATATTGCCTTTTGGTAATAGTCATCCCCCACCTTTTCCAGAATCTCCCTTACATTCTTGAATTCCAATCCCCCTGCCAATACTAGTTTCCCAATAATCTCGCCATAGTTGGAAGGCGCTTTTGGTAAGTCAATGGCAAGATCCTCGAGCAACGCAGCATAAATGAGGCATCCCTGAGCAATATCCTTCGAATCAAGAACCTTCTTTGTAAAAAGGTACTCAAGAAGTTTGGCAACAGATTCAACACATGGTGGACTTTTCTCCAACCCAAGGGAGATGGCCTCTTTTACAAACTCAGGATGATAAGCTGGGGATTTCAATTCTTCAACACATTGCAACGCCTCATCCAATAGTCGAACACTAAAGTACTCCTCTAAAAGTGAGACCGTTTTCCTCTTGAGCTCTTCGGGATTAGATTTTGGCCTTGGTGCTGTTAATTTTTCAGTAACGGGAGGGATAGGGGTGGCTGAAGGCTGCCTATATGGAATAGGAACCTGAGATCCACTGCCCTGCAACAGGGCACTAGTTCTGCCTCCCGTAAGACCACCACTACCTTGAGGCAGAAGTTTCTGGTTCAACGAAGGTGGCTTTCCAATCAGTAGTGACTGACTGCGCCCAGCAGGAATATTTGAAATATCGCCTCTTGGCATAGGGCGGGACCTCTGAACTTCCCAATTGTCGTTATCCATCCCAGGCATCCCAGGCATCTTCCTTGTTCCGGGCATCCCAGGCATCATGCCACCTAAACCTGCCCGATTCATTGGAAAACCAGTGGAACTGGTACTACCTGGAGAGGCAATGGCTCGACTATTTCTGATGCTAGCAGTTGCACCTGGACGTAATCCGAGATTTTTCTCGGCTTCTGAGTGGATCTCATTGATGGTTTTAGCTTTAACCTGGTAAAATGAAATAAGAATTACATGATGAAATTGAGAAAGACTCAAAGACTAGAGCATTAATACGCAGCAATAGCTATGCCTATGAAGTTCACCTCTTCCCTTCTTGGAACCCAATTATTGGCCCGGAGATCAATAACATCACGAACCATAAACCTCAGTCTTACAGCCAGCTGAGGGTTTGTCGACAAATCTTTCAAACGACTGAAGTACATGTCATTGATACGCTTTGATTTTTGGTTCTCATCAAGCTGTTTGCCAATAGTGTTGAAGAATTGACATATGGCCTCAACATTCTCCTCTTCAGGAACACTTTTGGTATCTTGCCCCAATAATTCCTGGTCAAAAACCCCATATGATCAAGACCATCTTTGTAAATAATAAAAAAAAAAATAGAAGTTACAAGTTGCAACCGCAAACAAACATAAAGACAGTCAAAGAAGATTATGAATCGATTAAATGGACATTGGGACAAGCAAACAGATGAATAATAAATGCGAGAGAACCTGAACAATGTGATGAACTATCTTTTCTGGAACCATTTTCTGTTTCAAAAGTTCACCAATGAGGCGGATGTTTCCAAGTGTGCGGAGTTTGACCAACCGTTCCTTGTCTCTTCTTTCCGATTCCTGTTCAGGAGCAGTCATCTGCCTAACCTCTTCCCTTAATTTGTCAGCACCTTCAAATGCCTCCTGACAATGATTCAAGAGAACGCGTTTAAATGTGATTTCTTTTCCACCAGGCTCATCCGATGGGAATGGAGGAAGCTTTTCATCTAGATCTGAACACAGCAATGCATACATGGGGCAAAATGTTGGCTCCAATACAGCCTTGTCAAATATCAAGGAGATAACATCCTGTGTAGAAGAGAGAGGCAACCCTTAAGAAAAGGAATACAGCATAAACTACAAGTGAAGAGCAACAAGATCTAGAAATAGACCAAGCAGTTTTTTTATCAGCGAAGTAGAACTAGTAATATATATCTACATATATATAATTCAACTTAATTATTTTAGCGCATACCTTCAAAATATCTGCTGATGTGATTCCAGAGTCAATCAACTGACCCTTCAGAATATCGAATTTCTCAGGAGTCAATTTATTCAATATGCTGCAAGAAACATACTGTATTCAGCAGAAAGTATTTACAACAGTCAACAAGGGCAAAATCCCTTATAATAACATTTTGAATCAGATCTATCGTCACCCAAAAGTCATTATCAACAAGTAATGGGAGGTCTGCAGTTACAGAGTGAGATTCTAACAAACCTTATAAACAGCGCAAGTTCAAACCATACGTGAAAGTATGAGCATGTGGTTACGTGTGTGAATGTCATATATAAGAAATCAGAAAAAAGATTAAAACACACTAGAACATCTTTTCTCATAGAATATATTGCATGAGGAATGATTACCCCTTTACTGTTTTCAAAACACGTGCTTTATCTGAAAGATTTCCCCTTTGAACAGACCATGGTACCTCAGCCTTGATTAGAGCAGGTGCAACCTGTTTCATAGGCAGTATAGGGAACGCTAAGTACAAACTGGAGCTATAATTTTGAGTATGCAGCAGCCAAAAAACACTCAAAGGAAGCATATCAACTCTGACCACAGCAATACCTTAAGGTTTTGATTTATTAATAACTGTGGTCTTATATGTTTTGAATAACCCTTTAGTAATAGAAATAGTCAAAAGCTATTTTAAATCTTCTGTATTCAGCACACGTTATACAAGGAACATAGAAAGAGGCCATATCCAACATGTTTGCTAGCCCAGCAATAACTCTGTAATAGTTTAGTTCTGCAAAAGTATGCCAGCAGAAGAGCATGGGACCAAATTCAAACATGCACCCCAAAAAAAAAAACAACCAGGAAAGCACACAAAAGGTTCAATAGAAATAAATACCCCCTGGTAGGAAGAAGTTTGAGATCTTGCAAACTGAGAGTTGAACTGGTCTTGCTTATTGTATTGATTTACATCTTGTTGCCTTGGGTCAAACCTCCCGGCAACATCTCTGTCTCGAATGGCCTCCCAGGATCTCTCATCTGCTGAAGCAGGAAATTGAGTAGATCGATTGCGCCAGTCACGGTTGTCTGGCTCAGAATATCGATTCTGAGTCTGATTTGGGAGCTAAATTAAAAGAAAGGAAGAAAGAAAATGGATAATATAACTTATTACATTATTCATTGAAATAAATCAACAAGTAAAAGCAACAAATTTGAGAACTAAGAATATCAACATATGAATTTTATAAACAAATAAGGGAGCAAAAATTTGCTGATATTGAATCAATGCACGGAACTATACTTACAATTCACTTTGGTAAAAAAAAAAAAAAAAAGCAGCAAAGCAAATATATTGAAAAAACAAAGACTAGAACATACATTGATTTCACTACGACCCCAGCCAGGATCTGAACCAAAAAATTCAGCTTCGACCTCTTGCTTGACTTTTAGAATATCATCAGATATGTCAGTTACCTACAAAACAATAATCAGAGTAAAATACAAAGAACTACCATAGTCAAAAGCTACAATGTACCAAAAACACTTTAGACAGATATTTAATTGTGTACGTAAGTATAGCATCAGTAAAGTTGATTCAAGGGAAAATGATAGAAGTCTAATAAAAAGGATGCAACCAACTGCATTGCCTGTTCACTCCACGACGGCCAGATGAACAATTAAGACCGATTCAAAGGTAACAAATTATAGAAACTGGGTAGAAACTGAAAATGTAGTAATTGATGAGATTAAATATTATATTTTGCTTCTGTTCTCAGTAACATTGTATTAATGTAGCCAAGACCCAGAGTTCATGTTAGAAACAATCCACTGAGATAAGAACCACATTTATAATATTGCATCAAGTTTTACACACATTTAACAGAGTAAAACCCTCACCTCCCTTAGCTGCAGAAGCTGGTCTCTAGTATAACGAACCCGTTCACGGCCCTCAAATCGAGACTCTCCAGTCTGTTATAAATTAATTGTAGTGAACAAATGTATGGACAACGGATTAAAAAGTATTAACAGCAGATTATTCCAAAAGCATTAGAATATTTATTTCATCCTATAATGAGGTCCACAGAGGACAAAAAACAGATAGCCATTCTAGAGATTCCATAAATTCATCTAATAAATATATTAATCCTGGATGTATACATGACACACTACAAATATTATACATGTGGAAGAACTGCGGGAAACTGAATATAAATTTCAATCACCACAAGATGAAACAGAAGAAAACCAGCGAAGAAGATTAAAAAGGTTGTGAAGATTATCCTGTTATATTCAGACTACGCGTAAATTGATTACTACAATACAATAGTCATTCTCACTGACTGGAAGCATATATATAGCTTATTAAATCACAACGCCACGTGTATTATGTGATCAGAATTACCCAAGGTCAATCAGAATCTGAACCTCATAAAAAAATTAATTGAAGATCATAATAAGTGCAATCAAGTTCCAGGATTTTACACACTTGTATTTCTTTAAGGACATCATGTAACAAAAACCTTATTGGACTGAGCAATAGTTGATGACCACAATAGACATCCTCATAACAGAAGCATAGAGATAGCTTATTAAGGGATCTATTTCCACGTGTGTGTAATGCCAAACGTAGCAGTATATGAGTTGATGCTAATCAGGAACAAAACCATAAAAAAAAAATTACTAAAACATCATAAATGTAATCTTCTTCATGGGCATCCATAAATGTAATCTTCTTCATGGGCATCCAGTTCTTCTAGAATGCCCGCCTAAAGCCCATGTATTGCTTTGTGTCCATATTTACAGCAGTACACACCTTATATGCAATGCCAAGAATTAGGACGACTATTTCAACAGATTCACTCTCACATAGCAAGGCTGCTACTGCCGGATTATGATGATCCTAAATAACTTAGCTATGGCTTATTTTAAGGAAATCTACTTCCACATGTGTTATGCAAAAAGACAGCATTATATTTATTGAGGCCAATCGGGTGCTAAACCACAAAACAATTCATCTAAGACATCATAAATGCAATCCAAATACAAACTTTCATATCCGCAGGTTTCTTTATGGGCATGCAATTCTTCTTGAATGCCCACCTAAAGCCTTCGTATTGCTCTACGTCCATATTTACAGCAGTACACACCTTAAGTGCAATGCTAAGAATTAGGACGTCTTTTTAAACAGATTCAATCTCACATAACAAGGCTGTTACTGCCGGGTTATGAAGATCCCAAGTTAATTAGAAGACAATCTTTAACCGCCTCACTCACTCACATAGAGTAGACATATCATTTACTACAATAGAGGGAGAATAGTCAAATTGTCAAAAGTATAAGCAATGTTCTGTCATAGCTTCAGTTTTTTAGGTTTCCTTCAGTTTCTTAGTAAAAAGGGATGCACTAGATACTTTGAGATGCTCCATACAAATTACGTTTCACACTCAAGCAATTCGCATGCAATGGCAGTAGGAAGATGAAAAAAGTGCAATAAACTATGCAGAAATACAATTTGGAACATATGAACACGTATTTATTGATTTTCATGGAGCACGACTGTAAATCTCAAAAAACAGATTAGAGCCACAAAAGGAGTCACACAACAAGCAGTGTGATAGAGATAATACAGACTTAGTATAAATCAGAAACAGGTACACAAAGAACACTTACTAAATCGAAATAAAAAAGAAGAAAATAACTAAATTTATCGGGAAAAAGCATTGCCAAGCAGCAAAAAAAAACCCTAGATCTAAAAAAGAATAGTAAAAAAACCGGCCTTGAAAGAAGGAAGCAAGGATGTAGATGTGGCGCCAAGGGGACGCAGCAGCGGAAGATCAGAATTCGTAGGCGCCAACGAATCGAAGCGTGGGACGAATAGTCTGCTTCCACCACCGCGAGTGCCACCACCTGGTCTCAAGCTCAATACCGTTTGATCAGACTGCATAACTTGCAAATCACCGTGCAATCACCACAGAAGTGAACTCCGAATATTTATGATCTATATATAGAGAGATTTTCGCTAAACTTATTTTCTGTGTGTGTATATATAATATATATAAGTAAAGGTAGAAAGAAAAGGATAGACTTTTTTAGAGAGAGAAACCTGTTTCCTCACTCTCTATATACTGTAAGTTTATGGAATGTTATCAAGAGGACAGAGAGAAAAACCCTTGTGGGCTTGTGGCTAGAGGTAGAGGGGGGCTAAAAGGACAACAGCTGAAAATTCGGGGGTCCCTTTTGAGAAGATAGGTATCTTCCCCCACTATTTGTATTGGGTGTTAATTTCAAATATAAAGATCTTCTAGGATGTAGATTAGGAAATTACCTAAATTACCTATTGTTGGCCATTTTTAATTTGGAAATAAATTTATAATATATTTTTATGGGAAAATATCAATTTTGGTCACCCAGTTTTACCTCTTTTCATATTTGGTCACCCACATTTAGTCACTATCAAAATTGGTCACCCAGTTATTATATTCTATCAATATTGATCACTCTGTTAGTCAATCTGTCATTGACTAACGGAGAAAGAGTTTTGAGTCGTGAAATTTCTCAAAACCGTACGTCAGAAGGAATTCTGATACATTGGTTTACTTTTTTGTAGAACGTGATTCAATCAACTTTCTGTCAAAAAATTTCAGTAAGTTTTTAATAATTATTTAACTCAAATTATGAATTCATTTTTGTTGGTTTACTTTTTATTTTACAGAAAATGAGAAACTCAATAGATAGAATGAAACTTTGTACTCTTTTTTTTTTTTTTTTTTTCCAATTCTTGGTTTCATATTGAATTTGTATAATTTGTGCAAAAACTTATTTCAATTCACTTCTCTATTTATAATTATTGGAGCATAATTTGTGGTGAAAATTAATTGTAAATAATTTTCTAAAATTATCCATTCAAGAAAATTTCATAAACTTGTTTTTCTATTAAGATCATTATTGCAAATTTCTTGAAATGTTAGTCAAACAATTGGACTGGAAATTAATTGAAATAAATTTCTATCTACCAACAACATGGTTGATTGAATCACGTTCTAGAAGATGCATCAGAATTCCTTCTGGCCTATTATAAATATAATTTTCCTTCTGGCCTATTATAAATATAATTTAAATATTGATAATTTTTGCACATGTTTCATTTTTGCTTTTGCGTTTGTTTCATTAGTTCTGGGAGATGCATGAGAATTTTTTAATGGTTTTGAGAAATTTGACGGCTCAAAACTCTTTCTCCGTTATTTGTTTCATTAGTTCTGGGAGATGCATGAGAATTTTTTAATGGTTTTGAGAAATTTGACGGCTCAAAACTCTTTCTCCGTTAGTCAATGACAGATTGACTAACATAGGGATTAATTTTGATAGAATATATCATTGACTAACATAGTGATTAATTTTGATAGAATATAATAACTGGGTGACCAAAATGTGGGTGACCAAATAAGAAAAGAGGTAAAACTGAATGAACAAAATTGATATTTTCCCTATTTTTATTTATTAATTAAAAAATAATATTTGAAACATGTAGTATAAATTTGCAAATAATCTCCAAATTAAATATATATATATATTTTTTTTGATTGGGTATTCATGTATCTCTATCTTATACTCCTATATAAATCTACACTCAAATCTTTTAACAAAAATACGGAGTATATTTTTTTTTTTATAAAAAACATAATTTTACTTTTTATTTACTAAACACAAATAGATTGATCTAATCACATATAATTCGGTATTTATTTTTATTAGATAACCTAAAATTAAAATAAATAAATTAACTTATGATTCGTATTTTGAAAACATTTAATATATACCTCTAATTATTTTGAAATTGAATATATTTTTATTTAATATTGCACCGATACTTTGATACTATATAATAATTTCATAAACATGAACCCATCAAAAAAAATCTTGTGCCGATTCCAGCAAATTCAAATTATCTAATTTATTTAAAATCTATTCTATGTAAAGAAAGTATTAAATAATTTTATGGAAGTTCTAAATTTAACTAAATGAAATCTTTCATATAAGGAAATTTAAATTTTTAGATTGACTAAAATTAAACTTCTATAATTTTTACACAAAATTCAAATTTGTATTCGAAATTTCAACTTATTTTATTTTAAAAAACTAGTTAATTTATTAAATTAAATTAATTATTTTATTCCAAATAAATGTTAAATATTATGAAAATAATATATTACTTGTTTATTAAGTATTGGAAAATAATGGCATATCTATTAGTAGATAAATAAAAACAGTGCATTTAATTTTATTACCGATAAAAAATTTCTTTCAAAATTAATTTTTTTTAATCAATGGAGAAATTTGCTATTGATTTACTTACATGAAATGAAAGAGAAACTTGAGTAGAAAAAAATCTTTCAAATTCAAACCTTACAGATCTTCAATGAACATACAGAATCTTCAAAATTATTCGTATAAATCTACTGAAAAAATTAAAATCAATAATTAAGCTACAGATTTATCAGAAAATAAAAATATATATAATAGATTATAATCTAAATCTGTACAATTCTATTGAAAAAAAATCTAAATACATTATAAATAAAAACGTAGGATTGACAATAAAATGTACTCTTAGATCATATAAAAGAAGAAAAGAGATCTAGGACCATAAGCTCACATGTCGAGCCAGAGGCCGGAGTGAAACCCAGGTCAAGAAAAAAGTACACTCCTCTAAAAATTAATGTCTATAGAAAGCAGTATATAAATCATGCATTATGCAGAAATGAGAGTAAAAAGTCTGGTGGGTAGCCTCTCCAGACACGAAGTCACACGATCAAGGCCAGTCTTGATCACAACATCCTCCCCTGGTTGGCCTCTCTAAAAATGTAGGATTGATATTCTACATAAAATTGTAAAAAATGAAATAAAAAAATAAACAGGGGAGTATAACCCAAATCCCTAATAAAAATGATTTTTTTTTTAAACCTTCACAAAAAATATGCAGTTAATGATTAAAATTTTAAAAAAAATTAATAAAGATGAAATTAATAAAAAAAATAAAAATTGAAATAGAATGAATGGAGAAGAGAGAGATTGAAATAGTCCTCTATTTTACCTACGTGGCTTCCTCTCATTTTTCTATTTTAAAATCCTAAATTGTGGTGAGACGGTTAATTTTGACCGTTTCTTTTACAGTTTTTTTTAAATATTTTCACTGCGTTATTTCGTCTTTATATTTTTTTAAATATTCATTGCGCTTATCTTTCTTTTCCTCTACCCGTCTTGCCGCAATCGATTACCTCTCACTAATTTCATGAAATTTTATCTTCTTAAATTTGGATGAACATATTATAGAAATTCCAGATTGTGATTGGATTCGATAAATTGCTGCAACAATAACATTTTTTTTCATTTGTATTTTTTATATTAGGCCTCTTCTGTTCTGATTGGATTTTCTCACTTGATGAAGTTCTTCATAATCCGATATATAAATTCCGCCTCTATTCCCTGCTGCTCGGATTCAATTGTTGACAGAATAGATTTTGGACAATTCCTTTTTTGACGAAAAATTCAGATTGAAGCTTTTTTTTAAGCAAAGGTAATTTTATATTTCTTTGTATCCTGTAATTTTTTTAAGATAGTGTACTTTTTTTTTTTGTATTTCTTGCTTCTTTGTATCCTGTATTTTTTGCTTCTTTGTATCCTGTATTTTTTTTAAAATAGTGTATATTTTTGTATTTTTTGCATTCTTATACCCATTTTGTGTTAAAGAACATTTTTACATTTTTTTTCCCCCTAATTTTCTTACGTTTCTGGTAGGATTTTTTTTAGAACTGTTAATTCAAAATACATAGGCCCAATGAATATTTCCAACTCCTACCAATTCTAAATTGTATTGGTTTCTCATATACGTATTTCACAATTTTGACAACATATTATTGTTTCAAAATTTTGAACTCTTTAAATCATTAAAAAAAATTATACCACGAGTACGATTTTTATTTTTTTAATAATTATGAACAGTTTTCTTCTTTCTTATTCTCTATTAAGTAACCTTGCTTTCTATGCAACTTCTATTTTACACTATCGAAATTTCATATATTGAATCTGACAAACAACAATAATATTGCATTTTTAAAATTAAGGAACAATAATGTAATTTTATGTTCCTTTGTCTTCAGTAATTTTCTTAGATAGGGTAATTTTCGGTATAATTTGGATTGTGTACACTTTATGGGATAAAAAAACATGTTTACTGTATTTCATCCTTTTTGTTTCATTAACTCAAATATTATTTTTACAATAATTTTTTTAATAAGTAATTTTAGATTTCTGATAAATTGGGTAGCATTTTGCTTTATTTTGTAAGATAAAAGAAATTGTAATTTGCTTTTATTTTCAAAACATGTCACAAATTGAGATAGTTTTTTGAATGAAAAAACCGTGTTGAGGTATTAATATATGCTTCATAATTATAATTAGTCAGATTTAATAGATGAAGAAGAGCACTTGCTTTAATATTCAACGCGAACCAGCAAAATTGACCCCGAAGCACTCAAGTGGATAAACAACACAAAATGCTTTGCCCATCTTCTATGGATTTTTTTTTAAAGTTGAGTAACAATTAAATATTTGTGTTACAAATAATATTCATTTAGTATCAAATCAATTCTAAAAAAAATTATTATATTTTTCAAGAGAAATGACATGATCTTTTAAATTTAGATGACTTTGCTACTTATACAAGATCTTTATTTACAAATTAATTTTATTTACTCATTAATTTTATAGACTTTTGTAAGATTCTATAACTTTTTTTTCACATTAACTTCTAAATCTCATATGTCATGTCAATCTAACAGTCAATATTCATATCATAGTTGCTATTTTCAATTATTTAAATTTGCAAATCATTTTATGTCTCATATTTTTCCTCTTTTTACAATTACAATCTTTCTACATCATGATTGTACATAATTGAATCACATGTGCTTCTGCATTTTGTAGTTGTACTTACTTTATATATAAATAATCAATATTTAAAAAAAATGAGAGTAATTATTTTTAATCCCCGCGTACTACGCGGGTCGTGCACTAGTGTTTGTAAATACGGAGTATATGATATATTCCCTCCGTTTTTTTATAGATGATGTTTTAGACCTTTTCTCTTGTACATAATTAGATGATGTTTAGAATTTTTACATTGTTTATTCCAATTATGTCCTCCCTTTAAATTTAGAAAATCTCTTAATTTCTAACTTACTTTTATTATTTAAGGAAATTAATGTAGAAACATTCTTTATTACTTAAAGATATACTTGTCAATACATATTCTTTTTTAATTCCAACAAATTAGTCTAAAACATCATTAAAAAAAAATGGAGGCAATATATTATATTATATTAAGATTTAAAAGTATGCATTTAGAAGATAAAATTAAAATGTTTTTTTTAAATCAAATTATGTTTCATTTAAATTTTAATATTCAGATTAATGATTAAAATTAATAAAAAATTATTAAAGTTGAAATTAACTAAAAAAATGATTTTGAAATAGAATGAATTAAGAAGAGAGGTTGAAATAGTTGGATCAATCAAATCGTGACAAATGACACCTTAAATATTTGCAAATATATGATATTAAGAATTAAAATAAGATAGATACTCCACTTTGTTGGCCATTTTTAGACCTTGTTTATATTTCTTGCTCTTGCTAATTGCTAAGACTATTTTTATTCACTACCTAATGGCTACTTCATGCCCACACTATGCAACCTCTTTAGACGACATATTGTGGAGTAAAAAATATGCCCTATTTGCAGTGAGATGGACGAGTCTGTGTGGCATACATTTTTCGGCTGTGAGTTTGCTCGAGAAGTGTGGAGGAAGGCGGGTCTAGAGCAGATCATAGATGAGGCTGCACGCCATATAGAGTCAGCTGATGAGCTGATTTTTCTGCTGATTAAGGAGTTAATTGAAGAGAGGCATGAATTCCTGGTCTGCTGTTTTTGGAACGACTCTAGAATGATTGGGGTTATGTGCCTCAGGCTGTCTCATCTATGCTTAGGGAGGGGAAGAAGGTATGTGAAGGAGTTAGTAGGGCCCATGTACATAGGTATGTAAGGCGTGGCACAAGCCGAATGTTGGATACATTAAGGTAAATTTTGACATAGCCTTCTTCGATAATTCACATGATATGGGGTTTGGTATGATCGCCCACGATGAAGACGGAACTTTCCTCATGTGTCATACATTGTGGAAACCGGAAAACTACAGAGTGCATGAGGGTGAAGCTATGGGAATTTACGAGGCTTTATCGTAGATAAAAAATTTGAGTTTTGAGAAGGTTGAAGTTGAAGTGGATTCTCAGATACTGGCATATGCATGGAAGAATAATGAGTCTAATATATCTTTGTTAGGGAGCATTATTGAGAGATGTAAGAGCATGACGGGAGATTTACAACATGTGGTGGTTAGTTGGGTTAATCGGGACGCTAATTGTTTAGCGCATACGTTAGCTAGAGCTGCTAGGTCTTTTCCTAGTTCTTCGTGCTGGGTCGAGCCGCCATCCATTATGGTAGGCCTTCCCCGTGTCGCTTGCTCGTGCTATTAATAAATTGATGGTTCGCTGTAAAAATAAATAATAATAATAATAACTTATTTATTTTTCATTTAAATTTCATTTTATATACACTTTATCAACAATTCGACATTACTTAAAAATCCTCATATATACTAATATGGAATTTTTGTTGCTTATGTGTCGAATTTTAATGAGCTTGGATGATTTGTTGATTGTGTAGTAATGATGTGTCATGTGGATATTAATATTTTGAATAACCCCATAAAAAAAATAGTTGACTCAATTAACTCAATATATAATTATTAATTTATTACTCCCTCCGTTCCAGAAAAGAAAGTTTGCGAAAATTTTTGGGCACATGGTTTAAGAAAAAAGTGTAATGATGAGAGTGTTGAGGGGTAGTTTTGTAAACTCTTATATATAAAGTAAATAAAGTAGGTGAATTGAGTGTATGGTGGAATCCAAAAGTAATGACATGAACGGTAAATATATGTATATTGTGAGTGTGAGAGATTGCAATGTTTATTTATATTTTGGGGTATGCAAACTTTTGGGGGACAGACTAAGGAAAGTATGAAAACTTTTGAGGGACGGATGAATATTATTAATATTATTATTGAAAATTATGTAGGATTTTTCTATGGTGCATCGCCCTTCCTAATATCAGAAACTTGTTAAGGTCATTTCACTAAGAGATTTATCTAATAGGGCATAGGTTTTTTTTTAATCTATTAGAGTCAAAATGGCACCTAATAAGACATTGTTGCCCTTTACCAATTTAAATAATTTGAAATTAATAAATATTAAATAGATTTACATCAAATCTTTTGAATTAATGCAGTTCCTAGTTATACGCACCTTCCAATTATTAAAAAATTCCTAAAATTAAGCAATTCGAATTAATTGTTAATTATCCAAATAAAATTAAAAAATCGGCATTTTATGATCCAGCACCTTCCAATTATTCAAATATTCCTAAAATTAAGCAATTCGAATTAATTGTTAATTACCCAAACAAAAAAAAGTTAAAAAATCTGCATTTTATGATTCAGAAATAAGCGAGTCATAGAGTATACAATTCCCCATATGTTGAATATGCATATATATATGAAATAGATTATGAATTTTAATATGAACAGTGAAATGAATTTTGGTACGTAGAAATGGGTTATGAAGAAATATGTTCATTTCAATATGAAGTTTAAAACGGACAGGACTGAATTTTTTGGTATGCATAAAATAACATGAAACAATGTGCACAGAGTGACATGCATATCAATATGCAAAATAGATGTGCACATTTGTAAATGACATATTCAAACAACGGTTTGTTGTGATGTAGGGATTTCATACTTAATTCCGTTAATATCACTGAAAAGAATTGTTCAGAATAATAAGACGAAGACATAAAATGATAATGCCTACATCGGTATCCATGTTTCATATGGAAAGTTCATTTTGATATGAAGTTGTAAGAGTAGTATATGCACCTTTCAGATGCACTGCGAATAGCAATTGAATAATAAGTCTATCGAAATTCAAGCTGGAAAAGCTGATTGTAAACCAAACAACATGTGAATAAACAACTTGTTTATCCATAAACTTAAGTATAATCGCATAAAACAACACCAAAATTACATGTTACATTCTTTCCCCATGGTGCTTTTGTAAACTCCTCTGCTGTTGCACCCTCACGGCCTCTCACCAGCTGAATGTGGCCATGGATAGCTGGGAGATTCTAAACCATGCTCAGCCTCATCAGCAGCATATGCTATTGTTGCACAGCTCATTAACCCTGAAGCTCCTGCACCAAGAAGTGCAATTGTTTAATAGAATCTAAAGTAGAGAGTATTGCAGATATTGATGGTAGATTCTTAAGGATACAGGATCCTACAACTATGATATCAATGGCAAAACCAGGGACAGTGGTTAACTCACTGAATTGTGCGGTGGATGAAAAAAAAATCCAATTGAAAGTATCACTTACTGTATTATACAAGGCAGGGAAGCATATGGAAAGCAGTATACTAAAAGAGGAAAACAGAGACTCAACAACATCAATATATAGAATTGTCATCAAGGGAAGGAAAAACAAACTTGACTGACTCACTTTAGCCTAAAAAAAAGAGATGCAATTATTCAATCATTCCTTTCCTATGATATTAGACTAGTAATAAACCATAATCTTTCTTTTAAAACCCACACATTTGTACACAGATTTCGTAGTCCATCATCCATCCGAAGACATAGATTGATTTTTCTAAGCAAATCCATCCTAAAAGTAATAATGTAAATGATCTAATAATCATCATCATCAATTGTAACAAACAATTAAAAAAGGGAGATAAAACAGATTGGGGTGTTAATGGTTTTATCCTCGTTATCACCCAAAGAATCCTGTCCAAGCCACAGATGATAATGGTGACACGTAGCCCAATGACGTAGAATGGGGCAATACATCTATATCAATATTTTTCAATGCACTTACTGTTCTTCAATAAATAAAATTTAATGGCTAATAGAATAAGTACTCATAAAAATTCATAACAAATACGAGAATCTTGAGAAAATCTGGATATGCTAAAAATAAAAGGCAAATCAAATTTTGATTAAAAAAATTAATAAAATAAAGATCTTGCATGTGATGTCAAGGTTGTTGAAGAAAGGAATGGCATATTTTAAGTTTTTCTGGCACCAATACAAGTCTGCAAAAAAAACTCAATGTTTATGTGATGAATCTACTTTAACCAGTAAAAACAGAGAAACAATAAAAGCCAAACAGAAAGAGCAATTTATTTCTTTTTTTTTTTAATAAAAACAACTGCAGACGAAAAGAGTTTGCAGACGGGAATAAATGCAGATCCCGTAATAAATCAGGGCTTGAAATCATCGGAGACAAAAAACTTCAGATCCAAAAAATCCAGCAACATTAATCTACAGTCTAATTTCAAAGTTCATGGAAAGAAAATCACACAAATAACTTGAATCCATTAACCCAGCTTTTAAACGTGAAAGCAACAGATCAGTTATTTTCTCAGCTCCAATGAACATTTTCACAAATTGCAAATAATCGAGATCCATTAACGATTTACTTCTAATCAACAAAATCACAGCACTAATCCCTAGCTTATTCCAACAAAAATGGACAGCAAAATCACCCAAATTTCAGAACAATTATGCCATCGGCAACACAACGAATATTAAGATCTAAACACATTCCTCGCGGAACAGCAAATCCATAACACAACATTTTGAAACACGTATATCACAAAATCAAAACTGGCAGAAAATGTACCTGAGAGAAAAACTAGCTAGTTTCTTTCTCTCCCTTGTTTTTTGTTGCGTAGTAGTGAGAAAGAAGTGAGAGTGGGGTGAGCGGCCGGCGAGGAAATTATAACCCTTACAAGGATTGGCTGCCATTGTTTAACAGTAGCTCCGGCGAAGGTTTACAGCGACTCAGTGTGGGAGATGGAGTCCACGGCGAACAGATCAGCCATGGTGAAGGGGGCGACGACCGTGGCCATGGAGGGGGCGGCGGGGAGGTCATGGGCAGCGACGACGGCGGCAAGGTGGGTGCGGCGGCCAAGGTGGGGAGGGAGCTTGACCGATTGGGGGTGGGGGGAGGGATCTAGGGTTTTATTTTTTTTGGGAATGAATGTGCCCTATAATTAATTTGGGAATTAATTGATAACAATTAATTATGATTTTAAATTTCGAATTACATTTCAAATATATAAATTAAAGGAGTATATGAATATTAAGGGTAAATACGGTTTTTTGACACTAAATTGACCTTATTAGGAAATTTTAAAAGTTGTATGTTTTAGTTGTTTAATACAGCGTACAATTGCACTGCTTCACCATACTAATTAAATAAATTAATAAATATAAAATGATCGAAATATCCTTTTAAAGGACATCGAGGGTACCCAATACTTTTACAAAGCCGAAAAACTAGTGCAACATGTGAAACAACTGTAGATTTAGCAAACATGACAGTGCAACAAGAATATATGTATAAATGTAAATATATGACTCTGTATTTTATTTTCGGAAGATTGAAATCAAATTTATAGCAATTGTTAATAGCATCGAGTTTTGAAGAAAGGTGAAACATCAATGTTGATAATTAACCGTTGTAATGATGTGAGAGTGAGAGTGAGAGTGAGAGTGAGAGTGAGAGGGGGCTGAGACAGTAATCTGATTTTATTGCAGACAGCCACTCTTTTTCAAGAAAAAGATGTCTCAACATTAAAATATAGGGAAAATTTTTATTTTAGTCTATAAGTTTGGGATATTCCAAAAAAAAACTTTTAAGTTTCAACTTTACAAAATACATCCTTTACCTTTCAATTTTAATCCTTTTTTACTTCAATTTTAATCATTTATGTTTTGAAGGAATTATAATTAACTAATTTGGTGCCACATGTATTAAAAAATGCCACATCACTATTTTTCCTCTATATATATTAAAAAAATAGAGTTAATAACACCCCCAAAATATTTTATACACACCCCATAATTTTAAATAAAAAAATATATATATAAAATAACTAAATAATCTTTACATAATAAAGAGTAAAATAATTTTAAAAAATAACTTCAAAAAATCTGGAAAAAAAATGTAATTAAAATTTATAAGTATTTTAAAAAACTAACTAAATCTTTAAAAATAATTAATTTACATAAATTAATTAATTTTTTTGAAAAAAATCTTAGAAAATTAAATAGAATCTGAAATTAAAAAATAAATCATCAAAACAAAATTCAAAATATTAATTTTTTTAAATAAAACGTAAAAAAAAGGTAAATTAAAAAAATCAATAAAAAGTAAGATTTTATTTTTTATTTAATTTTCTTAATATTTATTTTTGATTGAATTGATTTTTCTTTCATTTTTTATCTTATTATTTTTTTAATTGAATTTGGTATTTTTAATTTAATTATTTTATCAATTTTATTTGATTTATTTAATATTTAAAGATTTTATTTGGATTTAATTGATTTTTTCATTTAAATGTTTTTTAATATTTAGTTGATTTTTTAAATATTTTTAAATTTTATTTAGTTTTTCGTATTATTGAATATTTTTTAATTAATTTTTAAAATTTATATATAGTTTTAATGATTTAGTTGAATTTTAAATTATATTTTTAATCTTTATTCAATTTGTATTTATTTTGAGGGATAAAGGGTAAATAGGAAAGAATTAGAGTGTGTTTAGTAATAAAAATTGTTTTTTAAATTTCAGTGGGGTGGGTATAAAATTTGAGGTTTATATAACATTTTATTAGATGTTAGTAGCCTTACACAAAAAAAAAAAATATTTGCATCTAGTAATTATTTTGCTCCTCTATATATATGAAAGAAAAATTAAAAATTGCATCTACTCCAAACTAATTAATTTATTTATTTAAAATATATTTATTTATCATGAATATTTGATAAAATGATGATATTATCATTAAATTTAGTTATACTTTTCAATTAATAGAGGAAAATAATATAAGGGTTACTTAGTCATTTTATATATATTTATTTTTGTATTTAAAATTATGGGGTGTATATAGAGTATTTTTGGGTGTTATTAACTCTATTTTTTTATTATATATAAAAGAGAGATAGTGATGTAGCATGATGATGTGACATTTTTTAATACATGTGGCACCAAATTAGTCAATTATAATTCATTCAAAACATAAAGGATTAAAATTGAAGTAAAAAAGGATTAAAATTAAAAGGTAAATGACGTATTTTGTAAAGTTGAAACTTAAAGGATTTTTTTTGGAATATCCCAAACTTATAGGACTAAAATAAAAAATTTCCCTTAAAATATATTGGAGTATAAAATATTTTTCTACAAGTTTCTGAGTTTATATCACCTATTAATATAAATATTCATAATATATAATATATTTTAAATAAAATAAAACAAAATAGAATAGAATAAAATAAAATGAAATAAATAATTTTTTCGATACAAACTCTAGTAAATATGAAAACAATTTTAAAAATAATGATAAATTTTACAAAATAAACAATTTAAGGAAGACAAAAACTTGTATGAGACCGTCTCACGGATCTTTTTCGGTGAGACGACTCATTTTAACCCATATTTCAAAATTTTGGGTAGAATAACCCATATTTTTTTTTTCTTCAGATTTTGGTTTGTAAAAAAAATGATAATGTTTAAATAAAAAGTGATAATATTTTTAACAAAAGTGACTATCACTTTTTACTTAAACACTATCACTTTTTATATATAAAGTCGTCGCACGGATCTCATTTTGTGAGGGTAAAGTCTAGTATGCACTCGAGTGCATGTTATGCACCCTAGTCCATGTTGCACTCTTCAGTTTTACTAACTTACATTTTTTGGTAAATGGTGTTGCACTTTTCAATTATTACTAAAAATATTATTATACAGTTTAATAATTGAAAAGTGCAACACCATTTACTAAAAAGTGTAAGTCAGTAAAACTGAAAAGTGCAACATGGACTCGAGTGCATAACATGCACTCGAGTGCATAGCAGACCAACCCAGGTAAAGTCTAGTATGCACTCGAGTGTATGTTGTGCACTCTATTCTAAAGAAAAGTGTATGTTATTAAACTGAAAAGTACAATACAATATTACTAAAAAATGTAAGTCACTATGACTAAAAATATTATTATACAGTTTAATAATTAAAAAGTGCAACACCATTTACCAAAAAGTGTAAGTCAGTAAAACTGAAAAGTGCAACATGGACTAGGGTGCACAACATGCACTCGAATCCATAGCAGACCAACCCTTTTGTGAGTTGCCCTTTAAGGAATATTAAAACAACTCCTTATAAGTTTTAGTAAATTATTATTTTAAAACTAAATTTCAACACACATAATATTTATGTCATATATACTCTTCAACCAATAAAATTATTATATGTCAACAACTCTTTAAATCATGACATGTCATATTTCATTAATTTTATAATTGACACACTGCTTAAACTTAAAAAAGAGCACTTAAAAAAGAGCATAGCACACAAAACTCTTTAATAGTATATGAGGGAATATTTTGAAAAGTGATGATTTTCAATTTAAAAATAAAAAATACAGTAATAGATTATTTGTGATTAATTAAGATAAAATAAAATTTTATATTGGTTATACTTTATATTAATAATTTATAATATATGCACACTATATTTTCACAATCTTTTAAAATCAATGAATTAAATTTAGAGTTTATTACTCCTATGTGCTAAAACCACTTAGTCACTTTAGTTCAAAAAATATTTTGAGTTACCAATAGGTCCAAATTGATGTGCAAGTGCAATAAATTAAAATTACCCCTTAATCTTACAATCAATTCATTTATCCAGTCAAACATTTCATTTTTTTTATAGCTTTTAGGATTAATTGTGTTATTCTACCATTTCCTCTCTTATAATATTAATCTTATCTTATAACTTAATTTTAGGGATCTTTTCATGTATATGTACGTATTTTTGTTTTGAACATGATATTCTTCGAGCTTTTTTTCCGCTCAAATGAATTGAAGTGTGTTTAAATTTAAATCCAATTCAAATTAGATTTCTTTATCTTGATCGACTAATTTCCATATCAATAATTCAATTCAAATTTTTGATCGATTATTATTATTATTTTTTTTTATGCAATTACAAGTTTCTCCTAATTTTATGAGTTTGTTCAAATTTTATTATAAATTTTATGGGTTTGATTTTGAATTTATTTATCTATGAAAAAATATTCAAGTGTTATGCAAATTTATTGTTGATTTGTGCAATTAGAAGTTCGTTTGAATTTTGTTATGAATTTTCTGGATTTGTTCAAAAATTTTGTTATGAATTTTCTGGACTTAGTTTTGAATTAGTTCGTTTGTGCAAGCATATTTAAGTGTTATGCAAACTTCTTGTTAATTTATGCAATTGCAAGTTTTTTCGAATTTTGTTATGAATTTTATGGATTTGTTATAATTTTGTTTCATTATGGAATTTTAATATATGTTTTAATTCAACAATTTATATTTTGTTAGAAGATTAGAATTCAAATTTTTAAAATTTAAAATTCAATTAAAAAGGTATAAAAGTAAACATCTAACTCTAAATTTTATTTGAACTAGAATGTAAAATTAGAGTGTTTAACCTTAATTTACGTTTGAAATACTTTCAAAATTTAAAAAATAAATGTGTTAATGTATATCGATCAATACTTTCTCCTTGTTGAGAGCTTGTTTTCTCCTTGTTGAGAGTTTGAACTTTACCGACGATGGCTACCATGGAAGACCAGATGGACAACCTTAGCATGAATCACGATGAGGACGAGGAACTACATCTGAAGAATGATGGCACGACAATGGCACAAGAGGATCCCAGACTGTGCCTTGTTGGAAGGGTGTTGACATGTAATCCTTACAAATTCAACATCATGAGAAGCAATATGGCCCAAGTATGGAGACCAGGGAAGGGAGTGGGCTTCAAGGACATAGGCGATGGTAGATTTGTGATCCAATTCTACCACAAATTGGATCTGCGAAGGGTAACTGATGGTGGAACGTGGACGTTCGATAACAATCCCCTTATTCTCCACCATATCCGTGTGGGAGAAAACCCGTCAATGGTGAATCTGAACAAACTGGCATATTGGGTTCAAGTTTACAACATCCCACATGAATATTTCAATGAGGAGATTGGTACGGCTTTGGGTAATTTTGTGGGGAACTTTTTGAACTACGATGAATCAAATAAGAGAGTGGCATGGAAGCCGTACATGCGGTTAAAGGTGGAACTCGACGTGACTCAACCCCTAAAACGGTGGAAGAAAATTAGATTGGCCACGGGTGGATCGGCTAAGGTGGAGTTCAAGTACGAGAGACTTCACATATTCTGCTTCATATGTGGGAGAGTCGGGCATTCAGAGAGATATTGCGACCAACAATATACGACTGAGGGGAACACCATAACGAAAGGATGGGGGCCTGACTTAAAGGCCCCTGACCGCCGATTGAACTCAAACTCCGGCAACAGATGGCTGCGGGGAGAAGGCGGTGGCTAGTGGAAGGAAATCAGCGGGAATGAAGGCGGACATCAAGGAGGTAACGGCATAAATAATGATGGGCGTGAAAGAGGGAGTCAATCAGGAGTGAATCAAGGGGACAGTTACACTGATTTAGGGGAGGAATTAAATGCCAAGAATTCAAATCTTACTAATGTCATAGTCAACCCTTGCTATGAAATGAAAAATGCCGAGAATGCCCTTACTGACCCCAGGAAGAGAAAGAGAGTCATGCATGGAAACTCTCTAACCCACGCCTGGCAAGACCAGATACAATCAGAAGATCAAGAAGAGGCTGGTGACAATCATTTTTTAGAGGCAGGGCCTGGCTTCCGGGCCTGCCGAGATTAATGATTGTGTTGAGCTGGAACTGTAGGGGCCTTGGCCAGGGTCCTACAATTCCGACTATTTGCGAGATTGCTCGCAATAGAAGGGTCGATGTTATTTTTCTGTCTGAAACTCTAGCTTATGGTGTGAAACTAGAGGCACTTCGTGTTAAACTTAAATTTAGTTCTTGCTTTTCCATTGATTGTATTGGTCGGAGTGTTGGTTTGGCTGTCTTATGGAATAATAAAGTGAACTGCAATGTTTTAAGCTACTCGAGAAATCATATTGATCTAACTATTACTGGTGATGGTGATGATTGGCGTTTGACAGGCTTTTACGGATATCCCGAGAGGAATCGACGACACCTTTCGTGGAGCCTACTTCAACACTTAGCGGGGATAAACACGTTGCCATGGATGTGCATTGGTGACTTCAACGACCTCTTAAGTCAAGAGGACAAAAGGGGACGAGTAATCCACCCTCAATATCTAATCAGAGGCTTCCGGGAGGCAGTGCAAGACTGCAATCTCTCAGACGTTCAAATAACGGGCTACAACTATACTTGGTTTAAAAGTCGGGGCATCCCCAACGAGGTGGAGGAGAGACTGGACAGAGCTCTTGGAAACTCATCGTGTCACAACCGATTCAAAGAAGCTATTTTGCACTACCTGGTAGCTCCGATCTCTGACCACAACCCTATTCTGCTCGACACCCAACCAATTGTCCGCTTGATGCGCCCCGGAAAATTCAAGTTTGAGAATAGATGGCTTACTGAGATTGATTTACAGGTGGTAATCAAAAAATGTTGGTTGGATCACAAAAGTCTCAATCTGATGGAGAAACTAGCGGCTACAGCTGAAACTTTGGAGGTTTGGGGGCGGAAATCCGATAATAATTTTCGGTTGAGAAAGAGGGAATTGAAACGAGAAATAGAATGGCCAAGGGAGAGATCGAATCTAGTTAGGGCTCGGCGTATCTCGGAGGCTCGCATAGAGCTGGGAAAAATCCTAATTCAGGAGGAAACCTTCTGGAAGCAGAGATCGAAAATATTTTGGCTTAAAAAAGGATACCTAAACACGAGGTTCTTTCATCAATCAGCATCGACTCGTACACGGCAGAAAAAAATCAGTAAACTACAAAATAATAGAGGCGATTGGGTGGAAGGACAGCAAGAATTATGCCAATTGGTTGGAAGTTACTTCTCCCAGTTGTTCGAAGCTTCAAATAGTGCTACGGAGAAGCGAAAATTCATTGAGGCAACAATCTGTTTCGCAGGATCTAAATGCCCAATTAACTTGATCTTTCGAGATGGAGGAGTTCACAGTGGCAATTCAACAGATGCACGGAGATAAATCTCCAGGTCCAGACGGCTTTAATCCGGCTTTTTACCAAAAGAACTGGAGTAGTATGGGGAGTGATATCTTCAAGGAATGCGTAGAATGGCTACATCGGGGCTCATTTCCAGAAGGTTTCAATTCAACAAATGTGGTTCTTATACCCAAGAAAGATGACCCGAAGGCAATGACGGATCTAAAACCCATTGCTCTCTGCAATGTGGTATACAAGATACTCTCAAAAGTGTTATGCAACCGTCTAAAAACGGTGCTGCCGGATTTGGTGGATAAAGTACAATCGGCCTTTGTATCGGGGAGAGTCATACAGGATAATATTCTCATTGCTTTTGAAACTCTCCATATGATGAAGAATATGAGACATGGAAACCGGGGAGACGTGGCGTTCAAGGTGGATATAAGCAAGGCCTACGACAGGGTCGATTGGACTTACTTGCAACGTATCATGTGGCAATTGGGTTTCTCGACCACATGGATTTCCTGGATGATGTTGTGTGTATCTATAGTATCCTACTCGATCCATGTGAATGAAGATTTAGTGGGCCCGTTACAACCTGGTAGAGGGCTTCGTCAGGGAGACCCTCTATCCCCTTACCTCTTCATTTTGTGCGCAGAGGGATTATCAACAGCCCTCAATCGGGTGACGAGTGTTGGTATTCTACACGGGAGTAAGGTATGTAGGGGGGCCCCAGCTGTGTCACACCTATTATTTGCCGACGACTGTATGCTTTTCTGCAAAGCGAATAAGGAGGAATATCGAGCCTTAAAGAGGATCCTTAACAAGTATGAACAGGTGTCGAGACAGGCCATTAACTACAACAAATCGGGGGTATTCTACAACAAGAATGTCCCTACGCATATGAGGGAGTCGATTTCTGAAATCATGGGGGTGGCAAATCCACTAAACACGGGTAGGTACCTGGGCCTACCGTCTCTCATCGGTAGAGGCAAAAAACAGATTTTCAATTACGTGAAGGATAGAATGTGGTAAAAACTGCAAGGTTGGAGGGGCCGCAAAATATCTAGAGCAGGGAAAGAGGTGCTCATTAAATCAGCAGCTCAATCAATTCCATTGTATTGCATGAGCATTTTTTTACTCCCCTCGACTCTTATAAATGAACTTCATCGTATGATGAACTCCTTCTGGTGGGGCAGTGGAACTGATGCAAGGAAGGGCATGAAATGGATGAAGTGGGAGAAGATGTGCACTAAAAAAAGCAGGGGAGGTCGGGGGTTCAGAGATCTTCACTTATTTAACGTTGCCCTATTAAGCAAGATAGGATGGCGTCTAATGCAGGAACCGAATGACCTGGTAGGCAGGATCATGAAGGCGAAATACTACTCGAACATCTGTTTCTTAGATGCTCCCCTCGGCTCTAATCCTTCGTTTACATGGGCGAGCATACATTCAGGACAAGGGATGCTCAAACAAGGGATGAGGTGGAAGGTCAGGTCTGGGGAAGACATCTGCATTTGGGGTTTCCCATGGATTATTGAGGAGGCAAATTTCTATGTCCAAACGCCGCAGGTGGAGGGATTTGGCGACATGCGTGTTGCGGATCTCATGATCCCAGACACCAGAAGATGGAGTAAGGATCTTATTGAGGAGGTTTTTGAACCTCGTGATGCTAAAGCAATTTTAGGAACACCAATATCCCCTGTGATCAGAGAGGATAAACTGATTTGGCATTTTGAAAACAATGGGCGATATACGGTAAAATCTGGTTATAGATTGGCACAGAAATTAACTGATGGTGCCAGATTAGAAGTAGAAGGCCGGTGGAATGTTTTATGGAAGCAGCAGATTCCACCAAAGATGAAGGATTGCCTATGGAGAATTTGTAGAAATGTGCTCCCAAACAAAGTAAACTTATTCACAAAGAGAGTGTGTGACGATAAATTTTGTATCCTTTGTGGCGAGGACGATGAGACAGGGTGGCACCAATTCTTCAGCTGCAACTTCGCATTACAGTGTTGGAGGGAGGCCCAATTGCTTGCCAAAGTGGAGAAGGTTATGATAAATGCAGACTCACTACATGAGCTAGTCTTGAATTTTCTGAAAACTCATGACAAGGGGGAGGGAGGCCGATTCGCCTGTATTCTTTGGACGATTTGGAAGCAAAGGAACATACGATACTGGACAAGGGAGTGCGCCACCGCTGCTAGAGGCTGGAGCTGTGTATGAAGGACTTCACATACTTCACGAATGGAAACAGGTTTGTGCACCTCGCAACACCAGTAGAGGGGCGAAGCGCTGTGGAGGGTGGCATAAACCAGAGAGAGAGGGCCTGAAATTGAATGTAGATGTCGCCTTCTTTGCGGACAGCAACGAGACTGGAGTAGGCATGGTGCTTAGAGACGACGAGGGCAGCTTCTTGGCTGCTCGCTCCCTAGTCATTCCAGGGTGCATAGAGACAGCAATTGGCGAAGCTATAGGCTTTTTGGAGGCACTTTCATGGGTGCGTAACCTGGAGCTTGAGAATGTCATCGTCGAGGGAGATGTTAAGCGAGTCACGGATGCGATATGTTCTGATTCACTGGACGACTCGGCATTTGGGGATTTTATTTGAGGCTGTAGGAGAGTCTTCGGATCACTAAACAATTGTTCGGTTTCATTTGTAAAGCGTGATGCTAACACATACGCACACGCTATTGCCAGGGCTTCCCGTTCTTATGGAAGCTCGTTTTGCTGGGATGATCCTCCTGATTTTGTAGATGGACTCCCCCCAAACATTTGCATTTGCACTGAATAAAGACATCGGTTGTCGAAAAAAAAACCCTTAAAGTAACCCCTACAAGTACAGAAGTAGATTACTTGGGGATGTTTGTTTTGAAATTATGTAGGATGGGGGAAATTCTGGATGGTGAAATTCTGATAAATATTAATTGTGTGTGTTTATTTTGAGATTTTGAGTAGGATGAGATGTAACTTTATTTCAAATCAAATTGTGTAAGAGTAGTTGGATGTAATGTAACAGTAGGATACTAGGATGTAATAGTAGAATGTATATATATTTTTAGGGGTGAATGTAGTTGGATGGAGAAATTCGAATGTGAAATCTCGAAACACGTCCGGACGGGTGAGTCCCAGAACAAACACGTCTATTGTCATATTTTATATTAGTTATTTATGATGTAGACACACTTTATATTTCATAATCTTTTAAAATTAATAAATTAAAATTTAATTTACAAATTTACTACTCCATTATAATTAAATAATTGAGTATTTTCCAAATAATTTTTTCTTCCTTTAAAACTATTAATGTTAAAGATAGTAAATACTTACCATATATTTGACATATCATAATAATAATTTGAATTCAATTCAACATTATAATGACACCTGGACAATAACATACATTATGACATTTAAATACACTTTATTAAAATATAACACATCATACTCCGAATAAAATTAAAGAGAAGATGATTCATTAACAAAATTAAGTAGAAGACAACACATCATCAAAATTAAGGAAAATTCATATTAGTATCTAGGGGAATTTGTGTACACCTAATTGCATACAAAAGAGAAATGCTATAATACTCTCTCTATCCTTTTTTTCAAATTTAATTTTCTTTTATTTGTCCGATTATATAATTTCCTATTCCCATACAATACTTTTATCTTCATCTTCAAATGTCTACCTTTCTACATAATTTATTTTTTTAAAAATGCGTGTCCAACTTAAATAAATATTATACAAATAAACAAAGGATATCCACCCAAATCATGAAACTTGTTGTGTAAAACTTGGCCAAGCTCAAGCACATTATAATAGATAAGATAGATAAAGAATAAGATAGAATATTTTGTTGAGTCAATTTCTAAACAACCAAGTTATTTGCAATAAAATCATAAACTCACCTCACGCAAAATGCAACAAGGAAATTTAAGTAATGGAAGAAGGGAATAATTTTATCAATTATTGGTCCTGTGAAATTAATTATAGGCGGCAAAGCGAAAGAGGTAAATTTATGTATTTGATATTCTAAAATCAGATTTTGTGAGGTGAAAGAAGAATTAGAAGGATGTGCCTTAATACTAATAAGAATAAGTTTAGATTAATTTATTGCAATCAAGTTATTAACTTATTGGGCCATACCGGTTAAAAATCATATTCGATTAATTAGGATTTTTTTGTTTTGTTTATGTTGGGACTTTGGGAGGGGATGAACAACAATAGGAAGAAAGCAATATGAGCAAAGAAGCAATGCCATTATCATCCTCATCACAAAAATGGGCAACACCAACTTGTATGCTATTGTGAAAAGCTACGGCAACGTTTGCAAGATGATTTTTTAGATTAGAGAGATTGTTACTCTCAAAAAAAATTGGTAAATTTCTTGTATATTTCGAAAAGCATGGAAAGAGAACTACAAATGCAGGCCAGAATTACCGAAGTTGGACAATTTAGCTTTAAACTTAGGTACGAGCTAAATAATGACCAAAAAGGAACATAATTGAGTAAAATCAATCCTCTTGAACCAACAAAGTTTCAATTCTTGACCCAAAATTTCAATTTCCAACTGTAAAATGGACATTTAAAGGACATTGAGGGTCATTAGAGGGAAAATCAGTATCTTGAATCAACATAATTCTTATTATCGAAACATAATTCCAATTCTCCAACCACCGACTTCAAATACAAGGGACATTAAGGGAGACAGAATAAAAAATGAGAACATTGATGAGAATCAATATTCCTAAATGAAGATGACTCCAATTCTTGAACTGAACCCACATTCACATAAAGGGACGTGTAAAAAAGGACCTTAATTCAGACAGTATTTAGGAAAATCAATATTCGAGATAAATCAAATTCTCGAACTATAATTATACTTCTCCAATCGTAAAACCGACATTGAGAGAAACCAATATTTCAAAATCGAGATAAATTCAATTCTCAAACTGAAATAATAATTCCGCAACCGTAAAACCAACATTCAAAATTTCAATATGTTGGTTACCAACATTCAAAATTTCAATATGTTGTAACCAACAATATTTCAATTCACGAACCAAAATTCCAAGATTTTACACCCTGGGTTTCTTTTAAGGACATCATAAAACTCTTATTGGAACTTGGACTGAGCAATAGCACGAACAACATCATAATTTTTTTTTCTTTTTTTTTTATCTAAGACATCATAAATACAATCCAAATTGAAGCTTTCATATCCGCAGGTTTCTTCATGGACACAATTCAAAATAAATGCAACATACCAACATTTACCTAAAAGGGACATGATTAAAGAAAAGGACAATCCGAAGAAATTCCAATTTCCAAACTGAAACTATAATTCTGCCACAGTAGAATCAACATACACATGACATGCAAGGGACAATAAGGGACACGATCAAAAAATGTGAACATAGAGTAGAATCAATATTCTTGAATCAAGATAATTCCAATTCTCGAATCGAAAAATCAACATTTACATAAAAGGAACAATACTTATTAAAACGTAGCAGACATTAAAAGGACGTTGAGGGTCATCAAAAGAAAATCAGTATCTTGAACCAACATAAATTCCATTCTCAAGGGACATTAAGGGACACGAGTAAAAAATGAGAACATTGATGGAGATCAATATTCCTAAATCGAGATGATTCCAATTCTCAAACCGAAAACCGACGAAACACCAATTTCAAAACTGAAATTTCAATTCAGCAACCGTAAAACCAACATACACACATGAAACGGACAGTAAGAAACTTAGGGACATGAGAAAAATAGGAACATAATTAAGGAAAATCAATAGTGTATTGAACCAACAAAATTTGAATTTTTTTCAACTATAATTCTCCAACTTTAAAAGCGACATTCGCATACCAGGGACAATAAGGGACACCAGGGACAATAAGGGACACGAGCAAAAGAGGTGAACATTGAGTAGAATTAATATTCTTGAATCGAGATAATTGCAATTCTCGAACCGAAAAACCATAATTTACATAAAAGGGACAATACTTATTAAACCGTAAAGCTGACATTAAAAGAATGTTGAGGGTCATCAAAAGAAAACCAGTATCTTGAATCAACACAATTTCATTCTCAAGGGACATTAAGGGACACGAGTAAAAAATGAGAACATTGATAAAGATCAATATTCCTAAATCAAGATGATTCCAATTCTCGAACCGAAAAACCGATGAAATACCAATTTCGAAACTGGAATTAGACTTAGGGACATGAGTAAAAGAAGGAACGTAATTGAGGAAAATCAATCTTATTGAACCAACAAAATTTGAATTCTTGAACCGAAATTCCGATTTTCACCTATAATTCTCCAACCTTAAAACCGACATTCGCATACAGGGGACAATAAGGGACACGAGCAAAAAAGGTGTAACATTGAGTAAAATCAATATTCTTGAATCGAGATATTTCCAATTCTCGAACCGAAAAACCAACATTTACATAAAAGGAACAGTGCTTATAAAACCGTAAAGCTGACATTAAAAGGACATCGAGGGTCATCAAAAGAAAATCAGTATCTTGAACCAACATAATTTCATTCTCAAATGGGACATTAAGGGACACAAGTAAAGAATGAGAACATTGATGGAGATCAATATTCCTAAATCGAGATGATTCCAATTCTCGAACCGAAAAACCAACGAAATACCAATTTCGAAACTGGAATACAATTCAGCAACCGTAAAACCAACATTCACATGAAACGGACAATAAGGGACTTAGGGACATGAGTAAAAGAAGGAATGTAATTGAGGAAAATCAATCTTATTGAACCAATAAAATTTTAATTCTTGAACCGAAATTCCAATTTTCAACTATAATTCTCCAACCTTAAAACCGACATTTGCATACATGGGACAATAAGGGACACGAGCAAAAAGGGTGAATCGAGATAATCCCAATTCTCAAACCGAAAAACCAACATTTACATAAAAGGGACAATACTTATTAAACCGTAAAACTGACATTAAAAGGACGTTGAGGGTCATAAAAAAAAAATCAGTATCTTGAACCAACATAATTTCATTCTCAGGGGACATTAAAGGACACGAGCAAAAAAATGAGAACATTGATAAAGATCAACATTCCTAAATCGAGATTATTCCAATTCCGAACCGAAAAACCGACGAAATACAAATTTCGAAACTGGAATTACAATTCAGCAACTGTAAAACCAACATACACATGAAACGGACAATAAGGGACTTAGGACATTAGTAAAAAAAAGGAACATGATTAAGGAAAATCAATCTTATTGAACCAACAAAACTTGAATGCTTAAAACGAAATTCCAATTTCCAAGTATAATTCTCCAACCTTAAAACCGACATTCGCATAAGGGACACGAGCAAAAAGGGTGAATCGAGATAATCCCAATTCTCAAACCGAAAAACCAACATTTACATAAAAGGGACAATACTTATTAAACCGAAAATCAGTATCTTGAACCAACATAATTTCATTCTCAAGGGACATTAAAGTACACGAGTAAAAAATGAGAACAATGATGGAGATCAATATTCCTAAATCGAGATGATTCCAATTCTCGAACCGAAAAACCAACGAAATACCAATTTCGAAACTGGAATTACAATTCAGCAACCGTAAAACCAACATTCACATGAAACGGGCAATAAGGGACTTAGGGACATGAGTAAAAGAAGGAACGTAATTGTGGAAAATCAATCTTATTGAACCAATAAAATTTTAATTCTTGAACCGAAATTCCAATTTTCAACTATAATTCTCCAACCTTAAAACCGACATTTGCATACAAGGGACAATAAGGGACACAAGCAAAAACGGTGAATCGAGATAATCCCAATTCTCGAACTGAAAAACCAACATTTACATAAAAGGGACAATACTAATTAAACCGTAAAGCTGACATTAAAAGGATGTTGAGGGTCATCAAAAGAAAATCGGTATCTTGAACCAACATAATTCCTATAATCGAATTGTCATTCCATTCTCAAGGGACATTAAGGGACACGAGTAAAAAATGAGAACATTGATGGAGATCAATATTCCTAAATCGAGATGATTTCAATTCTGGAATCGAAAAACCAACATTTACATAAAAGGGACATGATTACAGAAAAGGACAATATTGAGGAAAATAAATATTCTTAAACCAACGAATTACCAATTCCCAAACTGGAATTATAGTTCACCAAATGTAAAACCAGCATGCACATGAAACGGACAATAAGGGACACGAGTAAAAAAGGGACCATAATTGAGGAAAATCAATATTCTTGAACCAACAAAATTTCAATTCTAGAACCATATTTTCAATTTTCCAACTGTAAATCAGACTTTATAAGGGCATTTAGGGTCATCATAGGAAAATCAGTATCTTGAACCGCCATAACTCCTATTATCGAATTGCAACTCCGATTCTCCAAACGAATAACCGACTTTCACATAAAAAGTATATTGAGGGACATCATGCAACAAAACCCTTATTGGACTGAGCAATAACTGATGACCACAATAGACATCCTCATAACTGAAGCATAGACATAGATTATAAAGGAATCTACTTCACGTGTGCATTATGCCAAAAGTAGCAGTATATGAATTGAGGCTAATAAGGAACAAAACCATAAAACAAATTTATCTAAGACATCATAAAAGCAATCCAAATTGAAGCTTTTATATCCACAAGTTTCTTCATGGCCATCCAGTTCTTCTTGAATGCCCGCCTAAAGCCTATGTATTACTTTGTGCCCATATTTACAGTAGTACAGACCTTATGTGCAATGCCAAGAAATAGGACAACCATTTCAAGGATAGAAGTCTAATAAAAAGGATGCAACCAACTTCATTGCTTGTTCACTCCATGACGGCCAGATGAACAATTAAGACCGATTCAAAATATGAAGAGCAACAAGATCTAGAAATAGACTAAGCAATTTTTTTAGCGAGTACCTTCAAAATATCTGCTGATGTGATTCCAGAGTCAATCAACTGACACTTCAGAAGATCGAATTTCTCAGGAGTCAACTTATTCAAAATGCTGCAAGAAACATACTGTATTCCGCAGAAAGTATTAACAACAGTCAACAAGGGCAAAAATCCCTTACAATAACATTTTGAATCAGATCCATTGTCACACAAAAGTCATTATCAACAAGTAATGGGAGTTCTGCAGTTACAGAGTGAGATTCTAACAAACCTTATAAACAGCCCAAGTCCAAACCATGTGTGGTTACGTGTGTGAATGTCATATATAAAAATCAGACAAAAGAATAAAATACGCCAGAATAACTGTGGTCTTAGTTATATGTTTTGAATAACCTTTTAGTAATAGAAATACTCGGAAGCTATTTGAACTCTTTTGTATTCATCACCATCAAGAACTACTCAGAAAGAGAATAATCACCCAATAGTGTATTGCACTCATCAGCACACGTTATACAAGGGCCATAGAAAGAGGCCATATCCAACATGTTTGTTAGCCCAGAAATAACTTTGTAATAGTTTAGTTATGCAAAAGTAAGGCAGCAGAAGAGAATGGGACCAAATTCAAACATGCACCCCAAAAAGTAAAACAACCAGGAAAGCACACAAAAGGTTCAATAGAAATAAATACCCCCTGGTTGGAAGAAGTTTGAGATCTTGCAAACTGAGATTTGAACTGGTTTGCTTATTGTATTTATTTAAATCTTGGGTCAAACCCTCCCGGCAACATCTCGAATGGCCTCCCAGGTCGATTGCCCCAGTCACGGTTGTCTGGCTCAGAATATCGATTCTGTGTCTGATTTGTGGGCTAAAATAATAACTTTACATGTGCCGCCAAGGGGACGCAGCAGCGGAAGATCAGAATTCGTCGCCGCTAACGAATCGAAGCGTGGGACGAATACTCTGCTTCCACCGCGAGTGCCACCACCTGGTCTCAAGCTCAATTCCATCGGACTGCATAACTTGCAATCGGAAACTCTGCACCGTCCAATAACCACAGAACTCTCTTGGAAGGGAATGGTCCGTTGGAATGTTATGGAGGAGAGAGAAAACCGCTAGAGGGGCGGGGGCCTAAAACAACGGTAAAATTCGCGGTGGGGTGGGTGGGGGGTGTTTCTTCTGTCTAGGGTTAGGGTTGATTCCTCTATTTTGTTTTCAAATGATATGCAATTAAAATCCCGCCAAAAAAAAAAGGTATGCAATTAAAATTATAATTACTAGGTCACGCGTCATTGTTGTTGGACATGAGCTATATAATTCCACCAATACGAATACGATGAATTGGCCACGTCATAAATAAATTGCTAATTTTTTTTTAAAAGGTTTAAAATACTATTGGAAAATAAAATACGTGATTAAAATGTTAAAAATAAAATATAAAATTTCGTCTTTTCAAAAGGGCCTGAGATGATTTTTATATATAAGTGTAAGCTTTACACAATTTCTCTTTTCATATAAAAATACTTTCTCCGTCCAATTTTATTATGCCCACTTCTCCGGGCACAAGTTTTAATGAATATTGATTAATTTATTCATAAAGTAGATAAGTTAATGATACGATATGATATTGTGGAGTCCATTTGTAAATAAATGATTGTTTATGAATAAAGTGAATGGCAAAATGGGTAAATAAGTGATGGTGGGAGGGTGAAGATAAAGTAGTATGGATAGTATTGTTTTAAAAAAGGTAGCATAATAAAATTGGACAACCAAAAAAGGAAAGTGGGAATAATAAAATTGAACGGAGGAGTAATATCTTATCTATGTCGATGCTTAATTTTTACTTAAATGAAATTGGCATATCACTATCGTTGTTAATTTTTATTACGTTATACAGACAATTTGTGTATAATAAAATAAAAATTGAACACGAAAAAAAAAAAACTTGATCAAGGCATATTTTGTGTGCCTAAAAATAAAATAGGTCAAAATTAATATTTGTCTTATAATAATTTTATAAAGACACAAAATTTTCCAATTACATTAAATTAAATTACTTTTGTAACTTCAGTACGACAAAATCTTTCACCGTCTTTTCTTTTTGGGTTGGTCTGCTATGCACTCGAGTGCATGTTATGCACCCTAGTCCATGTTGCATTTTTCAGTTTTACTGATATTTTTAATAATAATTAAAAAGTGCAACACCATTTACCAAAAAGTGTAAGTTAGTAAAACTGAAAAGTGCAACTGGACTAGGGTGCATAACATGCACTCGAGTGCATACTAGACTTTACCTTTCTTTTTTTGATACATATTGTATAATTTCGTTTCCATCCAATAATAATAAAGATCCAAAATTTAATATAACCAAATGGATCCTAATTTTTAATATTAAAAATTGTTAAGCAATAAAGGTGCTTGAAACTCTTGCTAAGTTATCATATGCTATAAAGTGTCCCATCTTAAGTTGATTATTGGTAATTAATTAATAATTACAAAGAAAAAGGCAGTTAAAGAATTAAGCAAAAATAATAATAATAAAAAGATATAAAAAATTTGGTGGGGGAGTATTTCATGAAAGGGAAAGTTGGTTGAAACAGAAGAAACTTAACTTGAAGGCAATGGAGACTCTGCAACCAACAGCAACCCTCCGAGGCATTAGGTGGCAAGCAAAACACAGCCAACTAAGTATTCCTTAAAAAGAAACCCTCTCCTCTCCATATATTCCACCATTACTTCCTTCATCTCTACATGCACAAAGCTCTACACACCACCACTACCACCACCAATGGAAGCTAGTGCGGGGCTCGTCGCCGGTTCTCACAACCGGAACGAGCTTGTTGTCATCCATGGCCATGAAGAGGTACAATCATATACATACATGCATGCAGTTAAATGTTAATTACAATTACAAATATCAAGATTAATTTTACATGTACCTTTTATTGCAGCATAAGCCTTTGAAGAATCTGAGTGGCCAAGTTTGTGAGATATGTGGCGACGAGGTTGGGTTGACGGTCGATGGCGAACTCTTCGTGGCGTGCAATGAATGTGGCTTTCCAGTGTGCCGCCCCTGCTATGAGTATGAGAGAAGAGAGGGAAACCAACTCTGCCCTCAATGCAAAACCAGGTACAAGCGCCTTAAAGGTACGGTGATGCTAATTCTGATTCTATTAATCACTAAATCTGCAATAAAATCATGAAGAAACTAATACTGTGTGTGGATGATTTAAAGGGAGTCCAAGGGTTGAGGGAGATGACGACGAGGAAGACATCGATGACATTGAACATGAATTCAATGTCATCGATGAGCAAAAGAAGAACACTGATATTGTTGAAGCCATGCTTCATGGGAAGATGAGTTATGGAAGAGGGCCAGATGATGAAGAGACTGTTCCATATCCACATGTTATATCCGGTGGTCGTTCTCGTCCTGTAAGAACAAATTTTGCCACATAAATCTGAAGTAATGAATGAGACTAGACTAGTAGTTAAATATCTGTATGAATACAGGTTAGTGGAGAGATCCCGATTTCGAGTTATGGAGATCAAATGATGCATAAGAGGGTGCATCCATATCCAGGCACTGATGATCCAGGAAGTGCAAGATGGGATGATAGGAAAGAGATGGGATGGAAAGAGAGGATGGATGACTGGAAATTGCAGCAAGGAAACTTGGGGACTGAACATGATGATCTTGCTGATCCTGATATGGCCATGTGAGTCATTTAATTTCAACATTTTTTTAATGCAAAAATAACCAAATGTGTGTGTGAAAATGCAGCATGGATGAAGCAAGGCAGCCACTGTCAAGAAAAGTACCAATTGCATCAAGCAAAATCAATCCTTACCGAATGGTGATTGTAACTCGGTTGTTTGTGCTGGCCCTATTTCTTCGTTACCGAATCTTGAACCCTGTGCACGACGCCATTGGACTCTGGCTCACTTCCATTGTATGTGAAATCTGGTTTGCCTTATCATGGATTCTTGATCAATTCCCAAAATGGTACCCCATTGATCGTGAAACGTACCTGGATCGTCTTTCCCTGAGGTAATAACAAAATCTAAATAAATTAAAAGATGATCAAGATCATGATTCAAACTTAATGTAGGTATGAGAGGGAAGGTGAACCAAACATGCTAGCACCAGTGGATATATTTGTGAGTACGGTCGACCCCATGAAGGAACCACCCCTTGTTACAGCTAATACAGTTCTGTCAATATTGGCAGTGGATTATCCTGTTGACAAGCTCTCATGCTACATATCTGACGATGGTGCTTCGATGTGTACATTTGAAGCACTATCAGAAACAGCAGAGTTTGCGCGAAAATGGGTTCCTTTCTGTAAGAAATTCGTGATTGAGCCCCGAGCACCAGAGATGTACTTCTCCGAAAAGGTTGATTATCTCAAGGACAAGGTGCAGCCGACTTTTGTGAAGGAGCGAAGAGCTATGAAGGTATGTGTAGCCTTAACTCGATCTTATGTTTTGATGTGAGAAATATTTACATTTGGTATGTGTGACAGAGAGAATACGAGGAGTTTAAGGTTAGAGTAAATGCAATGGTTGCAAAAGCACAAAAGGTACCCCCTGGTGGATGGATCATGCAAGACGGGACTCCATGGCCTGGAAACAACACTAAGGATCATCCTGGTATGATTCAAGTGTTTTTAGGACAAAATGGAGGGCTTGATGTGGAAGGACACGAACTTCCTCGTCTCGTTTATGTTTCCCGTGAGAAGAGGCCAGGTTTCCAGCATCATAAAAAGGCTGGTGCAATGAATTCCCTGGTAAAGATCATCAAATATTTTTTAACACTGAATACATAGCTTCAATGTTATGTTTCTTACACAATGAAATTTTTGCAGATTCGTGTTTCTGGTGTTCTTACGAATGCTCCATTCATGCTGAACTTGGATTGTGATCATTACATAAACAATAGCAGCGCTGTGAGAGAGGCAATGTGTTTCTTGATGGATCCGCTAGTAGGAAAGAAGGTTTGCTACGTGCAGTTCCCTCAGAGATTCGATGGCATCGACAGACATGATCGATATGCCAACAGAAACACCGTCTTCTTTGATGTAAGTAACACCATCATATCATGTGGAGTATATGAAATAGCACAAGCATGATAAAATATTTCCTTTTGCAGATAAACATGAAAGGTCTAGATGGGATTCAAGGGCCAGTATATGTTGGAACGGGATGTGTTTTCAGGAGACAATCCTTATACGGATACGAACCTCCAAAGGGACGTAAGCGTCCAAAAATGGTCAGTTGTGATTGCTGCCCATGCTTTGGACGTCGCAAGAAGCTCCCAATATACTCTCAAAACGGCGGAGCAGATCATCAAGGCTTTGATGATGACAAGGAGCTTATGAAGTCTCAGATGAATTTTGAGAAGAAATTCGGACAATCACCTATATTTGTGACTTCTACTTTGATGATCGAAGGCGGTGTTCCGCCTTCATCAAGCCCTGCAGCTCTGCTTAAGGAAGCCATCCATGTCATAAGCTGTGGATACGAAGACAAGACAGAATGGGGTACAGAGGTAAGTACTATTCTTACATTTTCTACTAACCGTTTACACCTTTAATTTCTTACAATCCATTTTTTTTATCATAAACGCGCAGTTGGGTTGGATATACGGCTCTATCACAGAAGATATCTTAACAGGTTTCAAGATGCATTGTCGTGGTTGGAGGTCCATTTACTGTATGCCAAAAAGGCCTGCATTCAAGGGATCTGCTCCCATCAATCTATCAGACCGTCTCAACCAAGTTCTTCGATGGGCCTTAGGTTCAGTTGAGATCTTTTTCAGTAACCACAGCCCTCTTATTTATGGCTACAAAAATGGAAATCTCAAGTGGCTTGAACGGTTAGCATATATCAACACAACTGTCTATCCCTTCACCTCGCTCCCCCTTCTTGCCTACTGTACACTCCCCGCAATCTGCTTACTCACAGGAAAGTTCATAATGCCAGAGGTAAGACAATGTTATGCCAATTTACAAAAAAAGGCCTCCTATATATGATCATTTTTCTTGTTCTTTATCCAGATAAGCACATTTGCCAGCCTCTTCTTCATTGCTCTCTTCCTCTCGATTTTCATCACGGGTATCCTAGAGCTAAGGTGGAGTGGCGTAAGCATCGAAGAATGGTGGAGAAACGAACAATTTTGGGTTATCGGAGGTATTTCTGCTCATCTCTTTGCTGTCATCCAAGGCCTTCTCAAAGTGCTAGCAGGAATAGACACAAACTTCACTGTTACATCAAAAGCGGGCGATGATGAAGATTTCAGTGAGTTATATGCCTTCAAATGGACAACACTCTTGATCCCTCCAACAACTATCTTGATCATAAACTTAGTTGGAGTTGTAGCTGGAGTCTCTGATGCAATCAACAATGGCTCCCAAGCATGGGGTCCACTTTTCGGGAAGCTATTCTTCGCCTTTTGGGTGATTGTGCATCTCTATCCATTCCTTAAAGGTCTAATGGGTAAGCAGAACCGGACACCTACTATTGTTGTAATTTGGTCTGTGCTTCTAGCCTCTATTTTCTCTCTGCTTTGGGTGAGAATCGATCCGTTTATACTCAAGACTAAAGGCCCTGATACCAAGACATGTGGGATTAACTGCTGATATATGGCCTTGATATTTCTACACCAAGTTACACTTAGCAAGAATGTTATGAACATTATGAATGAAGATTGAGGATCTGGTATGAGTGGCCTACCAGTGGAGTTGCAGTTGAAAGAAAGAATAAAGCAAGTAGTGAATTTTTTTGTGGAGCAGTGTGTGTAATATTCAAGTTTTGTACATGACTAAAACAGGAGGTTCAGCAATTGAATTTATTTTTGCTGATTGTTGGATAGTGATGTTAAAATCATATGGTTAAATGTAAAACATCTCATTTCTGGGGGTTTCTTAATGCTAAAATCTCACTTTTGATCCACTCATAAAGCAGGGGAATAACAATTTGACAAGATGAAAATTGAAAAACACCCCAAAATTAGATTTAAATGATAATGCCAGATAGAACATATTTAAATCACATTGAATCAAGATTAAGGGAGTACCAGATTGACACATCAAATAATTCTCTCTCTCTTCATCGAAAAAACGTTTGCATTCCAAACTTGCAAACAAATCTAGCGCAAAACCAGATCTATTGCACTTCAATAAAGTAAGATGTTGAGTTTCGCTCATCCACATGCAGAAACCCCCAAAATCTGAAAGCCGCAGCAAGCAATATAATAAGCAAAAATATCATTAAATTCACAAATTCGGAATAACGGGCGCTGTTTCCAAGACTCTTCAGAGGAAAACATTATAGATGAAGAAATCGAGTGGACACGTGGCAATTTGCGGTGATGATCTTATTAACTGAAACAATTGTTTTGGATGATTTTGGCGTGTGTGTGAGAGCGGATGGCCAAAGTCGTAATATTTCTGCAGAAATATTACGACTTTGGCGGGAAAGCTTTATATTTTCCTCCTGCATATTATTGGTAATTGTAAATCAGCCCCACTTGTTTCAAAATATGGTTGATTGGCAGTGGAAATAGAATTGAACCCTAATTGAGTTTATATAAACTCAAACACGAGTTGATGATACTTAATTTTCCTCTAAATAAATATTTTAGTATCATGTTCTTTTCCTAGTTGTTTTATCGATGTTCCGTTATTTTTTATCACGCCAATTTATTTCTTCTCTAAATTTTTCGAATTCATTTTTCTCCACGTCTTTAGATTATTTCTTCTTTCTTTTCCTTGCTCTCATGACAGTTTTTCATGAAAAAATTCACGGTGGTGGCGGTTCTAGTCCTCCATTCTCTTACAAGTTCTTGCTCCATGACACCCTCGTCCCTCAGTAAATATGCACAAAAAGAGTTGTGATCATATGGTAATTATCATCATCATTCGTATTTATGTGTATTTTTTACTAGATTTTGCTATTCAATATGCTATGGCGATTAATTTTCTAAGATTATTTATATGTACCATTGCCGAATTTGTTCTCCTCTTCATTGTTTCTTCTATGTTTCATCTTTTTGGTCTAGTTTTGATTTGTGCATGTGTTTCTGTAATGTTCGGGGGAAGACATTCGTGTTTAACCTAGTTTTAATCTTCTCGGTAAAATGTTGTAGAATTAATTTTAAACGCTGCGACAGTATTTGTTGTGTTATTACAAATAGCAAAAAGTTGCATCATACAAGTGTAGAGTTATTTGATAATTCAAACATTCCACAAAACAATCAAGTGATGAAAAAGACAACGAGTACAAAGTTGAGGTAAGGCCCTAATCAAAATCAGGTCCAATTTTTATAGTCATATTATGACATTAAAGTTTTATTTGATAGATAAGACTGAGATTATAATAATACTATCTAAATTTTACAGATTAAAAAATATAATCTACCCCTAATCTTAACTATCAAACACCTTATAAAGAAATGAAGTTAATTTACCCTTAATCTTAGTTATCAAACAAGCCTGAAGGTTGTAAAATATAAATCATATGATATGATACGGTGATACCATTATATAATGATGAATAATACATAAAATAAAATACAATAGCCGTAAAAAGCAGTGAAGAAACTCGATATATTTCAACGCTTTTTACAAAATAAATACAGGAAGGGAGGACAATGAAACTCTAGCCAGTAGCCTACACTATGAACGGAAAGAAAATAATTACTACCTACTAATTACTAAAAAAACTTTATATCTAAATAAATAAAACTAAAGAGGAAGGTGAGGGAGAGACATCAATCAATATATACTCACTCAAAAGAAAAAAAGGTCATAGCCATGGCAGTATGCAGAGGCTGAGGTTAGCATCATCACGTCGGGAAATCTTCAACGATCTATTATCCAAATATAGACAGACCGTCTTTCCTCCGAGCTTGTTTCATCTGTAATAGATGGGTCCTAAGGCTGTGTTCCTCCACCTGCTCAAGTAAACGCTAGTTCATCAGTTATATCCCAAGTCAACAAATTATTGTGTGAGATAGGGCAATGTTAGAATTTGTTGTAAGACTGATCAAACTTATTAATCTTGGTCGCTCAACTACTTACCCAGTTAAAAAAATTCTTTCCAACACAGAAATGTATCTCATGTCCTAAACTACAACATATCATTGAAACATAACACAACGCCTAATGTCAGCAAAGAATGCACGTCTCTTACCTGTAATGCAGCTGAAGAACCAAAGACTGATGTACATTCATTAAGCATGGCTCTTTCCCGTGCTGCCACATCAGCAAGTTCCGAGACCAAGCTGTTCATCCCCTGCATCTGTATTAACAAAAGATTATAAAAAAGTCTGTTCTTTTAAGCAATGTAGAGAGAGAGAGAGAGGTGCCCATTGGGGTAGAGGTAGAATAAGTTAAATGACCACATTTACTACGACAAAATGAATTGCATACGGTAGACTAAGATACATATAAATGATGTCACCTTTAAGAGAATGGAACTTAATGAGGCACCCATCGCCTTCATCACATCAAGGGCGGAGCAGACAGCTGCCGTAATAGATTTAATATCTCCCTGAAAATAATAGATAGATTTAGGGGATCACTCTTTCACAAAATTGGGGGTCGAGAGATAGTCAACTGCCATACTCTTGCTCCTTCAGTCAGTGGAATGCGGAGAGTGCTAGCCTGCAGATCTTGGATGGACCACGTTAATGAGTTGGTATGGTCCTTCTCAATTGAAGCCCACTCATCAAGAAACGTCACCTGACCAAGTTGAATTTCAATAATGTTCTGATAAGTCAGTGAACATTTCACTTATGGTAAAGAGACTAATAAAAAGATGCACATGGAATCAGCAATTGAAATTAATATGATAACTAAGAAACTAAAAAGCGTAAATGTGGTGCCAACTGGTTGACACGGAAATACAGCGACTCAATGGATATAAGACATGAAGATGTCATTTCACAGAAATGGGATATTGCTAAATGAGATGAGACATAGTTAAAAACATGTAAAACTAACTACACTAAGAATCTAATTAACTACACAGTAACTACACACACATACACAAAGGCCAACCTAGTTATCCTGGGAATATAATGAATAAAATAGAATCAGAAATTCTTGAACCCCAGGGAAGCTCCTTATTACAAGATTTCCACAAGAATTTGCATTAGTTGAGGCAGGGCTAACCACTTTGATGATTATCAAGCCTATCCAATAGTTTAAATATGCTATCAGAAGTCTTACAAACGAAACTATGCGAACTTATAAAGGTTGCTACAAAATAGACTCAGGATAGCTTTGCTCTAAAGATCAGCCTTCCAAGTTTTATAGACAATAGACCCATTGACTGACATGATCATTCTACTATCACTGCTTATCTCAATTCATCCGAAGATCCAACTTAGTAACTCCTTTTCCTCTTCGATTTGTTATCCACAAGGGCTTATCCCTACGAGGTTGACTTCTATGCTATTTTCATAGTATGGTCCAATCTAAAGCTACTTACTTTCTCCAAAATTAATTTTTCTACTTATCAAGTCTTCCTCAGTTCTCAATAGGAATGATCAATAAAATATGTGTTTAGCTGGAAAAAAATTCAGATATTGTGCTCATACTTGGTTTATCATTGTGCTTCCAGGTGATAAACAAAATTGAAAAGAGGTGTATCATTTCAAACATCATATCTGTAAAACAGGAAACCAAATACGAAGAAGACATCCATTTGAAAAACTCAAGAGTAATGTTACTATAGTTGGAGATCCTACTTGATTGACCACAATGGAGTAAAGCTTCAACTTAAGCCTCAGCTGCTGGAAGTTGGACCTTTTCTCCCTTATGGAATCTGACAGATCTAAAATGATCCTCCATGTGCTGTACAGCATTTTCTGCACCATCAAAATCAAGTTATTCAATTAGCACCACAAGAATTTGTATCAAATATTATAGAAATGAGCAGGCAGCCACAGAGATTTAATTACTCAAATTAAAGTCACTGCCATAGTTGAAAGTGCAGTAATCTTATCTGCTTAAGCTACGAACTTGCAAAAAATTTACCCTCTACCAACAAGATGGATAAAAGGAGACCAAATTAGCAATACATGCAACTAAAGAAAAAAAAAATCTAGAAATCAATTTTACGACACATTTCAGTAAAGATACAAGAAGATGCTAATAACCTAAAAAATAATATTTAGAAGAAGAGTTAAAGGTTTATGTTCCAAAAGAAAGACTCAAACCTCTGCTTTTGCCTTTTGAGAATGCAATGCAGCATTAGTTCGGGCATTTGCATACCGCCATTGCAAATGTCTATTATATAACAGCTTCAACTGATGCATATCTTCAATATTATTTGCAGCCTTCTTTCCTTTCTTAAAATCTCCGATAAAACTAAAAACTGAAGATGAATTCTGAGATTGTCTAGATGGGCTTGGCGGTCTTACCCGAGAAGGACTAGTTCCTCTAGAAGAAGGGGTACCAACCCTGGGTCGTGAAGGACTGAGCCCTCTAGACACTGAGGGTGACGCGGGCCGTGACCCAGGGGTTGGAAAAGAAAGAGCCCGAGATGCTGCATTCATCAGCAATGTTTTATCTGAAGAGCAAGTCCTCTGTATCCTTGGTGAACCATCATCAACTGAACTTCTACATGACATCTCTTTTCCACTCCCGGCACGAGATAGTAGATTTAAAATATCATTTGAAGATTTATGTAAAGACTTGCTTGTCCCATCCAGAGATAATCTCCTAATGGAAGGTGAAACTGGTCTAGAATGGGATACTGAAGTCTTGTTCACCTTATCAATATTATCACTTCTATTCAGGGAAGTGGAAGTTTTCCAACTTATTCTGCTATGCAATCGATGTTGATCTACTCGACTAATAGGTTTAGAATTCTCCAACTGGTCAGGTGAATTCTTTCCTTTTAATGGGCTCCTTTTTCTCTCTGGTTCACTCTTTCGAGCTAAATTAGACGATGGCCTCAGAGTGCGATCAGACAGAGTATGAGAAACTGTTTTTTCTCTCTTGATGATAGGAACTGCAAGGTTATCAGATTGAAAAGAAGCATTGAGACTTCGCATTGTAGATGGCCATAAAGACTTAGGCAATTTATCACTCAACATCTTTCTTGGTGTCAATAGCACCTCTGCGGCGGTATCATGGATCGGTGTTGATGGAGACGGGCTAGGGGGTGATGATGGTGTTGAAGGGCGTCTTCTTTCAGCTGATATAGCTCTCTTTGGCGCACACACAGTTGAGGCTGATGATGTTCTTCGGGCAATGGGTGAAGGGCAGCGTTGTGGACCACGTGCTCCCAATGGTGTTGGTGATCTATACCTAGAACTGACTTCTCTGATTTGAGGCCTCCGGGTAATTCCATTCTTGTTATCAGCTGAAACAAGCGGAGGTCTTGTAGTTGCTTCTGTAGATGATTGCTTCCCAAAACCAATCTCAGACTTATATGTATCCATTTAAAATGTGCAAATTAGACCTCATTAATGTCTTCTTTCATCTAACAACAACCATGAACAAACTTTTACACAGGCTTTCACTGAACCCAATTAATCTATTGACCATTCAACCAACGCCTCTAAAGGGAGATCTTTTCCAATCCGAGAATCTGGCAGACAAAATACACAACGGAAAGTAAAATACCACAGATAGGAAAGCAAGGAAAAGAAGAATTAGGCGTGGTGAAAAAGGAAAAGATGCTCAAAAGAATGCATCTTTACAGATACAGATCGCAAGTAACTGAAATTTATAATTTCAGCCAAAAACTACGGGTGGGTTTTCTGTAATCAGCTAGCTCAATCCATAGATAAAGAAACGCCAGCAGTTACAAATTACTGTCACTATTACAATCAGAAAAACCAGTGAATTTTAAAGCAGTAGAAAGGGAAAGAATGGGAGAGGTGGTTAGGAATGCTCCCTCTTGCTTTTAATTTTCAGGGGATATTTATTTAATTTTAAGTGTTCGGTCCCCCAACCTTTGTCTCTCTCACGAGAATGCCATGGCTAGCACGGCTGGAGCTGCATATGCAATTCACACAGACACACACATTGAGTAAGAAAGATTCACATTGGCCCCTCTGGCTTGCCCCTTCTTTCCCCCACAAATTCCTTTTCATGAAAGAGAATTCATTGAAAGTGATACCTCCACCAATGGCCCCCCCTCTCTCAAAACACACAAACATGCACAGATGTGATTAATTGCGATTGAATGCTCTCACATACAATGCGTTTCTCACTGTAAAAAACAACTGAGTATAAGTAAAAAAATTAAAGGTGAATCTAAATTCAGGCTCATCTTGGAATCAAGCTATATTATAAATTTTCTTGGAACAAACACGAGTTTCTCGGAACTAACAAGATTAATAAATCTCATCACCATTTTGTTTTTTGTCAATAACTTGTTCGTTTTTTGCAGTACAATACTCCCACCCCCCAAAAGAAAATGAACCAATAATTTTTATTTTTTTTCATAATGAAATTTGAATATTAGAAAACTAAACACACAATGGGAACAGAGCAATGGAGACCACGTGCAGGACAAGATAATTGTCTACCCCCATGGACTCAGAGTTACCAGGATGCATATATCAACAAAAATCAAATAGTTAAAATTAATCATTATTTACCATGACCTTTATTAAACAAACATCGTTAAATAAATAAACAAACAATTCTGCTTTTGACCTGTAGTATTCCTTTTTTGTGGATGTAGGAACAACAATCGATGCAGAATCATACTCCTTGTTTAATAGAATGCCGAAAATTAAACCTATGGAGGAATTTGACATGAATAAGTGCATGAAACAATAAATTTCTGCTGGGTTTGTCAGATTTTGTTCCTAAATCTGCCAACAACACAGTAGTACCCATATTCTTAGCAATCTCCATCAAAGAAGCTTAAAATCATCAAAAAGGAAAAGGTAAAACATCATTTTATGTTAACGAAACACCACAAACACGAATAAAACGCTCAAATTCTTTCCTATACTTCACAGTTCAAAAAAACCCCTAGAAACATTCAAACAAAGAGATAGAAAGAACCAGTCCACCATTTTCGACCTTTTAACAAACTTCAGTCAATTTCAGAGTATACTCGGAACAACTTCGCCCAAATCTCTCAAAAAAGGAACAACATCAAACTGGTTGAAGATTGAAACGCGAAAAAGAATAAAATAAAAAACTCGACTGCTACTCGTAATCAAAGTTAAAGCTAAAGTACCTGTGAATTTTCCGGCAAAGAATAAAATTAATTTCTGGGGATTATAAGAGAAATCTGAGAATTTGTGATTTATATAAACCGCTATATAGATAACCGTAACTATTTTCAATATAAAAATATAAATAAATATAGGGATAATAGATAAGTTAAAAAAGAGGAGTAAACAAAGAAAAAAAGAAAGTGGAAGTTTCAGTTTAAGGGGATGTCGAGATATAGAGCGGAGGAAGGGGAGGAGGCGGCGGCGGTTGTTGTTTTCGCGCCACCTAATTATTTAATGAATTACTATATTTTTATTTGCATACTTTTCGTCATTATTTTTCTCTATTTTCTACGCAATATGTGGACGGATTTGCCCTTAGCATTTCATTGTTTTCGTTGAAGGGGTAGGTCATCTCGAGGGTTAAAAGAGGGAATTGTTGCAATTTTTTTCTTTTTCTGGAGTTGTAGTTTTCCTGAAAGTAGGTAATTAGGTATATACTGTAAGGGTTTTTTTTTTTTTTTTTAGATTAAAATTTTGGATTTTTGAGATTAAAATTAAACACTGTTATATTTAATTCCATAAATACTTGTAATTTTAAGAAATTTAACCCTATAAATAGCTATAAAAAGTTTATATAAACACACATAAATCATTAATACAAAAGTTAAATTTTAATATACTTTAAATTCAAAACAAAAACGAATTATTACAAGTATTATAATCTTCTTTAAAAGAAAGAAGATCTTTCATTTATTAGAAAGATAAACAGATAGAAAGATAAAGAAAATAGAATTGAAAAGATCATCCATAAAATTTGAAGGCTCGATCCAATTATGAAGACTTTTAAAATTATGAGAGTTTCTAGCAAAAAAATGTGTCTCAACATTGGCATTACGTTTAACCACACTAATGTTCCACATACTCTAGCCACATCTATAGAATTCTCGAATGTCTAGGAGATAGTCCGTCAACTTTTAATGACATCGAACACTTGTGTAACATCCCGATTTTAAGGTTCAAGTTATAATTGAAAACACCCGCAATTAGATTTATACATTTACTAGTGTGTAAAATATTCTGTAAATTAGTAATAATAAAAATGCTTCAAGTACACATGTTTTTAGGTGATGACTCATGATCTGACTCAATCCCAATTCTCAAACTCCTCCCATTGATTATTATTTATGAACGAGTATTAAATTGAACCATTGTATAGTTAACAAAAAACTGATCGTGCAAAACATAAGTTAAATCACTGTGTCTTATTTTATTCTGATCGTGTCTCGATTAAATTCATGACTCGATCAGTTTCATATACTATAATATCATTACATCAAGTACTATTGCACCACGAATTATAATCAATCACCAGTAGAAGACAAATGAAATATATTACCAAAAGATCATTTAATCTTCCAATTTATTTCATATCTAGTTTTAAATGGGTTATGATATTGGAAACTAACTTTTTAAATATAAGAAAAAATGCCTTCTAGCAAATGAGAAAATTCTTATTCTGTTTTGATGGGTGACATGAATGTTGACCAATTGTTTTAATTAGTTTGAGACTAATCGATTTTTTATTTATTTTTTGGACGGGAATTAATCTCAACAAACTTATTAATATATATGTTGGATTCGTATTGACTCAGATATTTAGGGATTGAACCTTTCAACTCTACTAAATCTTATTCTCAAATCAAGTTATATGATGTAGAGTGCAATCCACTATGAATTTTGACCAATTATTTTTGCATCTAGAAAGAAAATGCTCAAGATATTGAGTTCAAGATAAAATAAAAAAAAAATTATAAACTAGAAATTTTTTAAAGGATTAGAAACAAACCTTGAACGATAGAATTTGAGCTTGTAGGTTGTTTTAGTCCAAAGAGTCCCTTTGATGGACGATTCGTTGACGACTCCGAAAATTAGGTCTGATCATTTGCAGTTCAAAATGCGTCTTCAAATCTAAACAAACTTAAACTAAGTTGGTTTAGCTGCCATAAATGAGAAAATTAAGCTTATAAGTTTTGATGTGGGATCATTAGGGTATATATAACCTAGTGTTTAGTTTATGGTTTAAGCAAACTTTATTATTCCTTCAAACAATTAATAAACTATATCAACTTTCATAATCATGAGTGGACAAAGAGAAATGGTACTCATGTAAGAAATTTGCAATTTAGTGTCCTAAAGTTGAACTTTCACTATCATATTAATTATTATATAGCTTCGAGATTTTATTTTTAAAATAAATTTGACTGTCTATATCATATCTTGTTTACGTGTACGAATCATCCATTTTTACAAGAAAATATACTAATACTGTAATAATATTTTTTTCTTCCTCTGACTTCTACGTTCGGCAATCAATAGAGTTTCATACATACTCTATAGATTTATTTGAAATTAAACAAATATATGCGAATTTGAGACAGCGAGAGTTCTTTTATTTATTTATATTTGTTTTTTCAGAAGGTTTTATTTATTTATATTTGTAAGGACAAACAAAAGTCTTAAGAATGTGTTACAAACAATCTTATTTACTTGGGAGCTTATAAGTTAAAAGTAATTCTATTGTACACTAGTTGTACTGTCAACTTGTACACAACAAATATTTTTTTTAGTGAAAATTAAAAACTAAAGTTTTGATGATTTTTTTTTAATTACAGAGTATTATGTGTGATTATTTTTTGTAAGTTTAATGATACGTCTAATTTTTTATTTTTTTTTTACCTCAGAGCTTAACGCATCAAAGATGTACCGATTTCACTAAGTAGATGTAATTGGAGAAACTTGGTCTCAAATATAGATTGTGCATCCAAAAAATGTGTATGTTAGACACTGAACTCAACCATTGGCTCGCAGGCCAGCTAACACTACGGCTCATTTTATTTTTGGTATACGCGTAAGTCCAAGATCTCAAACTCTAATAAATGATGAGAGATGAAAGATCGGTTTAGTCAATCAAACATGGTAGACAGATTTTTGTATGCAATTGGTTACTTATCATCATACTATTAAATTTTAAGTGATTTTGATATATTTTAAATTATTTAATTAAAATTTAAACTCACCGTATTAAAATTAAATCAAAACTGTAGTCAATTACGCCAAAAAAAAAAAAAAAAAAACTCAATATTGTACCCATAAAATACTACACTAACCCAAGAATTAACGGTTGGATAATGAATGTATATATATAAGCACACTTTTCTAATCTATACAATTAAAGTTCAATTCAACACAGTTCTTTGAGATTATTCTCAGACCTGCTTCTATTACGGAGTATATTATATTGGTAAAGTCTAAGTATGCACTCGAGTGCATGTTGTGTACCCTAGTCTAAAGAAAAATGTATATTATTAAACTGAAAAGTACAACACAATATTACTAAAAAGTGTAAGTCACTATGACTAAAAGTATTATTATACAGTTTAATAATTGAAAAGTGCAACACCATTTACCAAAAAGTGTAAGTCAGTAAACTAAAAAGTGCAACATAAACTAGGGTGCACAACATGTCCATAGACCAACCATATTATATTATATTATAACTCGTCTTTTAATTGGATTATAAATTTATAATTATCATTGGTGGTTCATATTAATTTTTTTTTTTTTGACGGCATATAAATCATTATTCAGTTCAACAGAATGTGTTGTATAAAAAGTGTGGTCCTTATTTAAATATGTCTGAACAGAAAATGGTGAAATTATATGATTGATCCAAAACAATCATTCCGAAAAATCCTTTTCATACTCCCCACGTCGAAAGAAACAGGAGAAAAAAAAAACGATAAGAAAATAATGGAATTATGCAGATGAATCTTGAATAAATTACAAGGAATTAAAATTGAGAATAATTTAGAACTCCACAATAAATGAATAAATAAAATATAAAATTCCAGCCGTTGCTTCATTTGGTGTTGATGTTGAAAGTGATCGTTCAATAAATGGTTTATTTGGTTGCACTCCGTTTTTTATTGTGACGATGATGAACGGATGTAAACGAACGAATCAAGTTCAATTTTAAAACAATTAAATTTGATTTGTTTACTATCGAACCGAGCTCCAGCTTAATTATAGAATATTTATAAACTTAATGAAGCAAACATGAACCGAGTAGTAAAAAAATTAGGGGTAATTAATTTGTGATCTGCCTTTTGTTTGATGATGTGCTCTTGACTCGTTCTTTTTATTTTATCTTATTTTATTTTATGATTATTTTTTTTTTCGAATAAAAATAATGATTTTTTTTTTCTGAAAGATTACAATTAGAAAGTTACACTCATCTTATATATAAAAATGGACATATTGTTTGTGAATTAAAGAAGCTTAATTTATTAAAGACCTAATCTTAGGTGTGGTTTCAACTTTGAAAAGTTGGATCTCCTCATAAAGATTATAATGCATGTAGCTAGATCTTAATTAAAGATTTAAGAGAATGGTTCGCCTATGCTAATCTCAAAAATCCTTTTAGCTTAAGCTTATCTAAAAAATCTAATAAAATATTAATTAATAATGGCAATTCTGTAATTAATATATCGAAATCTAAAGTAGCCTATATATCAAAATAATTAAGATTCAATTTGAGAAAAAAATGTGGGATCTCCTTACCTTTTTTTAAAACATGACCTATATAATTTACAGTAGAAAAAAAAAGTTGTATGCTACAGGTGGTAGGTGCACATTGTTGGTTTGTCAAAATCGGTTATGATGTGGTTGAAGTTTGATTTTTAACTAATTTACGTTTGATTTTGAACAATACACTACACTAACACACATAGTTGAAATGATAAGTGTAAGATTCGAAGAATTCTGTTAATTACTAAAACGTTTTTTTTTTTTTTTTAATATTAAGGTAAATGAATGAGTTTCATTATAAATTCCAACTCCATTTCAATATAAAGGCAACTCCTCTTAATTTAGAATAACAATTATCTAGCTTTTGACTAATAAAAATGCATCTTCACTTGCTAGTTGCTACACATAGTTGCAATTTGCAAAGGGAGTAATTAAATGAGATGCAAATTATAAGTGTAAATTTGAAGAATTTTGATCATTACTAAAATGATATTTAAAAAAAAAAAAAAAGGGTAATTAATAACTGGCATCAAAGTGCAATACATGGGACCCATTAGGCCTCACCAGAGCTTTTTGACTAGCTATGTGAATTGTGATGTTCCCTTCCTTGAGACATTCCAAATGATTTATTGAACAAATAAACACTATAGAAGAATACTCCTAATAAAAATACTACTATCAAACTTGAGTATTTAATTTCTCCTTAATGATATTCTACCGCAATAAAATAACTCAAATTTTCCTTTTCTCCCAACGAGTCTCAGCCATATACTACGTACAACATCAATTAATTATTTGATTATAAAAATATTTAATCATTTAACTCTAAAATTAAAGGCCATGTTATTTCTATAAATAACTATACTTGTACCAAAATAAGCAAATTAAATTGCAGCCGACGTCATGATGAAGACGCATGTGATGTTGTGGAGAAAATTTGTCCCTACCTATTAATTTCATTTTATTTTGAATGTTAATAAATCTACTTTCGGCTCTCCCCCCAAAAAATAAATAAAAAATATCTACTTTCGAACAAAATAAATTATTTAAAAAAAAAAAAATATATATATATATATATATATATATATGAAGGAGTCATTTTGCCCATGGAACCATTATACTCTTTCATTATTTTATAATGACAATTAAGAATAATTAGCTCAATCGAGGGCTCGTAATGATTTAATATATTGTTAGAATATGTAGATTTAGCCCACACAATTATATTACTATTTCTTAAGCTTTATGAAAATCAGACGTTTTATATATATATATTTTTTAATGTTGGTGTGTAAGTGTGTTGACGGCGAAAAATACAAGCAGATAAGATTTCGTGAGGTTAATTGTTTATTGGGCTTTGACTAAACTTTTTTTTTTTTTTTTAAGAAGACGAGTTGACTTTATTACTCCCTCCGTCCCATAATTTTATGCACATTTTGACCGGTACGGAAATTAAGAAAATTGAATAAAGTGATGTGTAAAGTAAATAAAGGAGGGGTATTATTGGTAATTCATTGATTAAAGTGAAAGAGATTTGATTAAAGGTAAAATAAAGAAGGTGTATTATTGGTATTATTATTTCCTTTTTTAGAGTGTGCAAAAAATGTTGGTACGCCCGTTAAGAAAAGTGTGCATAAAATCATGGGACGGAGGGAGTATTAACTTCGCCAATGGAAAATGGTAATAATCCGGAGGCCGGAGCTAGTTAATAAAAAACATCATATATGTATACTATTTTATCGTATAATTATGTAAAATAGTGAAATAAAAATTATTAAAATGTATAGTGTTATTTATTCAAATGAACATAAAATTTCACTACAATACAACATAAAATAAACGTCCCGAACTGCCTCATATTTGGTAGCATATAGATCTATGTGACTTTTTTTTTTTGTTTTTAGAAAGTAAGAGTAGTACGGAGTACTCCGTATTGTTTAATATATGGGTAGTTCTGCTTTGAACTCGAGTGGTTGTTGTGCACTCTAGTTCAGTAATCATTTATTAATTAATAAGAACAATAATATAATAAAATTTGGGCTGTGGTCCAATGGTCATTGTATAATTAAATTAGCACAAAGTCTCAAGTTCAATTCTCACTTTCAACATTTTTTCTACTTTTTTTTGTTTAATTTTAGCACCTATTTTTCTAGATACACTCACACTTTTAGTAATATTCAACATTTTTTCTACTTTTTTTTTATTTAATTTTAGCACCTATTTTTCTAGATACACTCACACTTTTAGTAATATTCTATTGCACTTTTCAGTTATACTAACTTACACTTTTTTATAATATTGTGTTGCACTTTTCAGTTATACTCACATACATTTTTTAGTAATATTGTGTTACACTTTTTAGTAATATTGTGTTGCACTTTTCGGTTATACTGACATACACTTTTTTATAATACTGTGTTGCACTTTTCAGTTATATTGATTTACACTTTTTAGTAATATTGTGTTGCACTTTTTAGTTATATTGACTTATACTTTTTATTAATATTGTGTTACACTTTTCAGTTATATCTTTTTTATAATATTGTGTTACACTTTTTAGTTATATCTTTTTTATAATACTGTGTTACACTTTTTAGTAATATTGTGTTGTACTTTTTAGTTATATTGACTTATACTTTTTATTAATATTGTGTTACACTTTTCAGTTATATTGACTTGCACGTTTAGAAATATTATGTTTCACTTTTTAATTATACTGACTTTAAAAAAAAATACTACAAAAAAAAAAATACAGTAAAAAAATACACCCATTTTTTTATTAACTGAAAAAAAAAAACGCAAAAAAAAAAGGAAAAAAATAAAGTACTAAAAAACAAACAAGCGTATTAAGAAAAAAAAAAACTCAACTTGAGTGCACAGCATGCACTCGAGTGTATTTTAGACCATGCCTTAATATATTACTCTCTCCTCCGTCACGTGATTACTTGCACACTTTTCTTATTGGGACGTCCCAAAATTACTTTCACACTCTTAATATGGAAATACCTCACAAAATTAATAACCTCACATCATCATTTTATTTTAAAATTTGCCACTCTTTTTTTTCCATACATTTCACTTTACACATCACCAAATTACCTAAAATACCCCTCCTTTATCTTACATCATCAACCACTAAATCCACTTTTCTTAAACAACGTGCCGGTCAAACTATGCAAGTTATCCCGGGACGGAGGGAGTATTATTTTTCAAAATTATTAAACATTGATATTTGCACTAACAATTTGATAAAAGTTGATGTGGAATTTAAATGTGGGGTAGGGCTAAGGGTTGATGATATAATGTAATCATGTGGCGCAGTAGGGCAAAATCAATTAGGACACTTGTTTTTTTTTTTTTTTTTTTTGAGAGAGTTAGGACACTTGTTGTTACCAAATATTTTGGTACATTTTTTCACTTTTTTCTATGATTGAAAGTTTGTTTCTTGTGCCCACTGTTTGTCACTTTATGAAGGTTTAGACAGACAGCCCTTTAGCAAACCCAAGTACTCTTCTCAAATTAAAATTTCATGTGGGCTCTTCATTTGGTACCAACATCATATGTTGTGATGTTTGTCTGTCCATTATTGTAAAAGCATTAATTAAAGTAACATATGTAAATAAATTTAAAAATATTTTTTTATAATTTATAATTTAATTATGATATTCCAGCAAAAGAAATAATGTACAGTTTTAAATGAGTGTGTTGAGAATGTCGTATAAAGAGTTCAAGGATTATATTTAAGCAATTAGCGAAAAAAATTGAATTAATCGCTCTTATGACAAATAAATGTTGGAGTGTGGAGCCTGAATTGATCCTAACGGGTTTGGAGTGTAGGACACGTTTGATCTTAACGGGCCTGAAGTGGGGAGCAAGTCTTTTCCTAATAAGCTTAGGGTTAATTATGGCAAGTTTGTTCCTAATGGCTTGGAATAGGGAACAAGTTTTTTCCTAATAAGGTTAGGGTTAATTATGACAAGTTTTATATTATAAATAGACTAGTGTAGAACCCGTGTATTACACGGGGTTTTAAATAAATATTTTAATATTCAATATTATATCTTAATTTATTTGCGTAATCTAATTTTTTTTTCGCATGATATGTTATTATAATTATATTTAAAAAAATTGGTTGGATATAATTTTAAATTCAACTATTATAATGTAAAAGAGAAACTAATGTAAATGTAATTATATTATACCATTCAAAATAAATTAATAAACGAAAACACATAAATGGAAAGATTGTGTTGTAATTTAATTGAGATTTTGGAACTTTTTTTTAAACAACATTAATAATTTAGTTAGAAGATTTTGAAAAAAGTATATTTTTTATTTTTATTAATGATCATCGCAAAAACACAAACGAACAGAGATCTGTCTTCTCAAGCTTTACTTGTATGATTTGAAAGACTTAATATCAGAATGTAAAATAAAGTAAACTTAAGATAATTGGTAAAATATATATATATATATATACTTCTAAATTAGCACCCGCGTATTACGCGAAAAGTTAATAAAATAAATATTTATATTATAAATAATTAAATAATTTTATAAAGTAAATTTCAAATAAAATAGGTGAGAAACAGATGAAATGAGACGTTTAATTTTTAATATTTAATAAATATGAAAATAACTTTTTAAAAAATTATAAAATTTTGAAGAAAAAAATAAAATTAAGTAATAATAAAATAACTCTTAATAAATTATAAGTCACCCTTCAATATCAACCACAACACCATAAATAAATAAATATTTTAGTTAATTGCTAATTAAATCACAACCTTTTCCTCATTTGCAATTTAATCTAAACTTTAAGATAATTGCAAAAAAAAAATCATAAATTTTAAATATTGTTGCAATTTAGTCTTTTTGACAATTTCAATTGTGTTCGAATCTAACATAATTTATAGTTTTTAATGACATAACAACTCCTTAATAAAATAATATTATTTTTTAATCAAACCAAATATCATAAGATATGATTTAGGGACAACGTAGACTTCCAATAGGTCTAATTTGCGATAATATTTAAACTTGATGATTTATTTGCAATGGTTTTAAGTTTAGATTAGATTGCAAATGTTTAAAAGGTGGTTATTTAATTTGCAATTAACCCTTTTTAAAATTAACAACCTCCTTAAATTATGACACATAAGCCAAATTAACCACAAAATGACACATAAGCCAAATTAACCACAAGATGACACATCATCAATTTAAACACCCTATTAGTATATATAAGGGGATTCTATATTATAGGAGTGGTGTATTATGTATAAATAACAAATTTGTTAATCTTGTAAAATAATATAATTATTTATATAATAAATTATGTATAAAATTATATAATAAGTTTTACATATATATTTTCGCGTTTTATTTTTTAAATACGTTAAACTTATAAATTTAAAATAATTACAGGAAAATTTTAATTGAGATATAAGATAAAAGTAATTATAAAATAAAATTCAATACACACCAATAAAAATACATTTTAGATTGTATTTTACTTAGAAGTACATTAAATCATTTAAAAATAAACAAAGCTAAGAATAAAATGAATACTACAATAAAGTTAAGTAAATAAAATAAAAATTATTTTAATTAGTCAATATTAATATAATAAAAATTTCAACATTTCATATCAACCATGTACAACACCTTAAATAAATAATTAATTAGGAAGAAAATTCAATAGTTAATAGGAATATAATGTTTTGAAATAGTTTAGGTATCATATCTTACTCAACCAATAACTTAATTACACGTCATACTTTTTAAAATTAACAACCTCCTTAAATTATGACACATAAGCGAAATTAACCACAAAATGACACATAAGCCAAATTAACCACAAGATGACACATCATCAATTTAAACTCCCTATTAGTATAAAAGGGGATTCTATATTATAGGAGTGGTGTATTATGTATAAATAACAAATTTGTTAATCTTGTAAAATAATATAATTATTTATATAATAAATTATGTATAAAATTATATAATAAGTTTTACATATATATTTTCGAGTTTTATTTTTAAAATACATTAAACTTATAAATTTAAAATAATTACAGGAAAAATTTAATTGAGATATAAGATAAAAGTAATTATAAAATAAAATTCAATACACACCAATAAAAATACATTTTAGATTGTATTTTACTTAGAAGTACATTAAATCATTTAAAAATAAACAAAGCTAAGAATAAAATGAATACTACAATAAAGTTAAGTAAATAAAATAAAAATTATTTTATTTAGTCAATATTAATATAATAAAATTTTCAATATTTCATATCAACCATGTACAACACCTTAAATAAATAATTAATTAGGAAGAAAATTCAATAGTTAATAGGAATATAATGTTTTGACATAGTTTAGGGATCATATCTTACTCAACCAATAACTTAATTACACATCATACTTTTTAAAATTAACAACCTCCTTATATTATGACACATAAGCCAAATTAACCACAAAATGACACATAAGCCAAATTAACCACAAGATAACACATCATCAATTTAAACTCTCTATTAGTATATAAGGGGATTTTATATTATAGGAGTGGTGTATTATGTATAAATAACAAATTTGTTAATCTTGTAAAATAATATAATTATTTATATAATAAATTATGTATAAAATTATATAATAAGTTTTACATATATATTTTCGAGTTTTATTTTATAAATACATTAAACTTATAAATTTAAAATAATTACAGGAAAAATTTAATTGAGATATAAGATAAAAGTAATTATAAAATAAAATTCAATACACACCAATAAAAATACATTTTAGATTGTATTTTACTTAGAAGTACATTAAATCATTTAAAAATAAACAAAGCTAAGAATAAAATGAATACTACAATAAAGTTAAGTAATAAAATAAAAATTATTTTAATTAGTCAATATTAATATAATAAAAATTTCAACATTTCATATCAAGCATGTACAACACCTTAAATAAATAATTAATTAGGAAGAAAATTATATATTTAATAGGAATATAATGTTTTGAAATAGTTTAGGGATCATATCTTACTCAACCAATAACTTAATTACACATCATACTTTTTAAAATTAACACCCTTCTTAAATTATGACACAAAAGCCAAATTAACCACAAAATGACACATAAGTCAAATTAACCACAGGATGACACATCATCAATTTAAACTCCATATTAGTATATAGGGGGATTCTATATTATAGGAGTGGGATATTATGTATAAATAACAAATTTGTTAATCTTGTAAAATAATATAATTATTTATATAATAAATTATGTATAAAATTATATAATAAGTTTTACATATATATTTTTGAGTTTTATTTTTTAAATACATTAAACTTATAAATTTAAAATAATTACAGGAAAATTTTAATTGAGATATAAGATAAAAGTAATTATAAAATAAAATTCAATACAAACCAATAAAAATACATTTTAGATTGTATTTTACTTAGAAGTACATTAAATCATTTAAAAATAAACAAAGCTAAGAATAAAACGAATACTACAATAAAGTTAAGTAAATAAAATAAAAATTATTTTAATTAGTCAATATTAATATAATAAAAATTTCAACATTTCATAGCAACCATGTACAACACCTAAAATAAATAATTAATTAGGAAGAAAATACAATAGTTAATAGGAATATAATGTTTTGAAATAGTTTAGGGATCATATCATACTCAACCAATAACTTAATTACACCTCATACTTTTTAAAATTAACAACCTCCTTAAATTATGACACATAAGTCAAATTAACCACAAAATGACACATAAGCCAAATTAACCACAAGATGACACATCATCAATTTAAACTCCCTATTAGTATATAAGGGGATTCTATATTATAGGAGTGGTGTATTATGTATAAATAACAAATTTGTTAATCTTGTAAAATAATATAATTATTTTTATAATAAATTATGTATAAAATTATATAATAAGTTTTACATATATATTTTCGAGTTTTATTTTTTAAATACATTAAACTTATAAATTTAAAATAATTACAAGAAAATTTTAATTGAGATATAAGATAAAAATAATTATAAAATAAAATTCAACACAAACCAATAAAAATAAATTTTAGATTGTATTTTACTTAGAAGTACATTAAATCATTTAAAAATAAACAAAGCTAAGAATAAAACGAATACTACAATAAAGTTAAGTAAATAAAATAAAAATTATTTTAATTAGTCAATATTAATATAATAAAAATTTCAACATTTCATAGCAACCATGTACAATACCTAAAATAAATAATTAATTAGGAAGAAAATTCAATAGTTAATAGGAATATAATTTTTGAAATAGTTTAGGGATCATATCTTACTCAACCAATAACTTAATTACACATCATACTTTTTAAAATTAACAACCTCCTTAAATTATGACACATAAGCCAAATTAACCACAAAATGATACATAAGCCAAATTAACCACAAGATGACACATCATCAATTTAAACTCCCTATTAGTATATAAGGGGATTCTATATTATAGGAGTAGTGTATTATGTATAAATAACAAATTTGTTAATCTTGTAAAATAATATAATTATTTATATAATAAATTATGTATAAAATTATATAATAAGTTTTACATATATATTTTCGAGTTTTATTTTTTAAATACATTAAACTTATAAATTTAAAATAATTACAGGAAAATTTTAATTGAGATATAAGATAAAAGTAATTATAAAATAAAATTCAATACAAACCAATAAAAATACATTTTAGATTGTATTTTACTTAGAAGTACATTAAATCATTTAAAAATAAACAAAGCTAAGAATAAAACGAATACTACAATAAAGTTAAGTAAATAAAATAAAAATTATTTTAATTAGTCAATATTAATATAATAAAAATTTCAACATTTCATAGCAACCATGTACAACATCTTAAATAAATAAATAATTAGGAAGAAAATTTAATAGTTAATATGAATATAATGTTTTGAAATAGTTTAGGGATCATATATTACTCAACCAATAACTTAATTACACATCATACTTTTTAAAATTAACAACCTCCTTAAATTATGACACATAAGCCAAATTAACCACAAAATGACACATAAGCCAAATTAACCACAAAATGACACATCATCAATTTAAACTCCCTATTAGTATATAAGGGGATTCTATATTATAGGAGTGGTGTATTATGTATAAATAACAAATTTGTTAATCTTGTAAAATAATATAATTATTTATATAATAAATTATGTATAAAATTATATAAGAAGTTTTACATATATATTTTCGAGTTTTATTTTTTAAATACATTAAACTTATAAATTTAAAATAATTACAGAAAAAATTTAATTGAGATATAAGATAAAAGTAATTATAAAATAAAATTCAATACACACCAATAAAAATACATTTTAGATTGTATTTTACTTAGAAGTACATTAAATCATTTAAAAATAAACAAAGCTAAGAATAAAATGAATACTACAATAAAGTTAAGTAAATAAAATAAAAATTATTTTAATTAGTCAATATTAATATAATAAAAATTTCAACATTTCATATCAACCATGTACAACACCTTAAATAAATAATTAATTAGGAAGAAAATTCAATAGTTAATAGAAATATAATGTTTTGAAATAGTTTAGGGATCATATCTTACTCAACCAATAACTTAATTACACATCATACTTTTTAAAATTAACAACCTCCTTAAATTATGACACATAGGCCAAATTAACCACAAAATGACACATAAGCCAAATTAACCACAAGATGACACATCATCAATTTAAACTCCCTATTAGTATATAAGGGGATGTTCTCTCATTGTAATCATTGCGCATCCGAAAAACATATTGAAATACCTGGCTTGGCATCGTCCCCAGACGTAGTTGCAAGACGAACTGGGTAAACAAACTGTGTGTTATTTTCTCTTTCGTTATCGTGTGCGTGTGTTTAATTCCTAACAACTGGTATCAGAGCCTCGGGTTCAGAGGGAGCAGTCACGATGAGCGACGAGAATATTTCAATCAAGCAGTTTGACGGATTGAATTTCGGGTTCTGGAAGATGCAGATCGAGGATTACCTTTACGGTAAAGATTTGTATGTGCCCCTTGAGGAGAAGGAGAAACCCGAAAAGATGGAACAGAAGGAGTGGAATCTGTTGAACAAAAAGGCGATGAGTGCAATACGCTTATCGATGTCCATGAACGTAGCATATCACACGACTAAAGCCAAGTCCGCAAGGGAGATGCTGCAGATCTTGGAGAAGATGTATCAGAAGTCCACAACGGCGAACAAAGTTCACTTGATCAGACGGTTGTTCAACCTCAGGATGTCGGAGAGCACACCCGTGTAGCAGCACCTGAACGAGTTCAACAGGATCATTGGACAGTTGTGTTCTGTCGTGATCGACTTCAGTGGCGAGGTACTTGATTTAGTTTTGTTATCTTCTTTGCCAGATAGTTGGGCTGCCACAGTTAGCGCTTCATCCGCAAACGATAAATTGAAGCTTGACGAAGTGAGTGATCTGATGATTAGCGAGGAGGTTCGCAGGAAAGAATCTGGATCCACTTCAGGGTCAACGCCGAACACGGAAGAAGGGGGAAAATTGAAGTGTAGGCAGAATCGTGGCAGATCAGAGTACAGAGGAAAGAGTCAATCCAAGAAAGATAAAGACTTGATCCAGTGCTGGAATTGTGATGAGTTTGGTCACAACAGGAACCGGTGTTCAGCACCCAAGAAAAACAGGAAGGGACAGAACGAGAAGAAGACAGCAAACGCAACCAAAGTTGATATTGGAGACGCGTTGGTCTTGAGTGTCAGTAGTCCGGTAGAATCGTGGGTGTTGGATTCTGGAGCATCATTCCACTCTTGCAGTGATGCTAAATCTGTTAAGTGTACGTTCATTGATTATGGTGGTGATGAGTTCGGTTATAAACTCTGGGATGAAAATAACCGAAAGATTATTAACAGTAGAGATGTAGTTTTCAATGAACAGATTATGTACAAGAACAAATTGGAGGCATCAGATTCTGACAAGATCAATCGTGGCAGATCAGAGTCCAGAAGAAAGAGTCAATCCAAGAAAGATAAAGATTCGATCCAGTGCTAGAATTGTGATGAGTTTGGTCACTACAGGAACCAATGTTCATCACCCAAGAAAAACAGGAAGGGACAGAACGAGAAGAAGACAGCAAACGCAACCACAGTTGATGTTGGAGACGCGTTGGTCTTTAGTGTCAGTTGTCTGGTAGAACTCTGGGTGTTGGATTCTGGAGTATCATTCTACTCTTGCAGTGATGCTAAATTTGTTAAGTGTACGTTCATTGGTTATGGTGGTGATGAGTTCGGTTATACACTTTGGGTTGAGAATAACCGAAATATTATTCGCAGCACAGATATAGTTTTCAATGAACAGGTTATGTACAAGAACAGATTGGAGGCATCAGATTCTGACAAGACCAATACCCAAGAGGTTGAGTTAGACATCTCAAACTCGAGTGGGAGTAAGGAGAGTTAGAATGAAGAAGAGGTTCTTATTGAAGAACCTAGGACCCCACCACCACTGGAGAATCTGCTGCAGAGACCAGTTAGAGAGCGATGTGCACCGAATAGGTATTCGTCCTTTAACTACTACTTGTTATTTACTAAGGTAGCGACCTTAGAGAAGTTGAAGCTATGCATAGCTTCAATTGGCCTTGAAACTTGAAGATAAGGATTGTCGATGCCAGGCGGATACGGTGAAGACAATGCCGAAAGAAATTCTTAGAATGGGTGATTCTAAGTGTTCTACTCTTATGGTGGTGTAGGTATTCTCTATGTTGAGAATGTTGGTTCTTAAACCATGTCGGTGAAGACAACGCCGAAGGAAATTCTTAGAATGGGTGATTCTAAGTGTTCTACTCTTATGGTGGAGTAGGTATTCTCTATATTGAGAATGTTGATTCTTTGGTTTAAGAATCATGTTTGTCGGTGAAGACTATTAGGAATATTATGTATATCTTGGTCCACAAGTTACTGTATTATGAATATTATGTATATCTTGGCCCCCAAGTTATCTTGGTCCACAAGTTAGCTTTCTTGTATAAAGCCCATTATGTAGTCTATTTATACTTATGCTCATTGTTAATAAAATCATCTTTCCATTCATACATTCTCTACATGGTATCAAGAGCTTCTTTAGGCTAACGCCTCTTTTTCGATCCTCACGATCACACCTTCATCTCCGAGATGCAGGAATATTTTCACATCTCCTAGATCTTATTTTTTTCAGGCCAACGCCTTTTTTTTTATCCTCACGATCACACCACCATCTCCGAGATTCAGGAATATTTTTCCATCTCCCAGATCCTATTTTTTTTTTCAGGCCAACACCTTTTTTTTTTCGATCCTCACGATCACACCACCATCTCCGAGATTCAGGAATATTTTTCCATCTCCCAGATCCTTTTTTTTTTTTTTTCTTCTTCTTCTTCAGGCCAACGCCTCTTTTTCGATCCTCACGATCACACCTCCATCTCCGAGATTCAGGAATATTGTTCCATCTCCCAGATCCTATTTTTTTTCTTATACAGGTTAACACTTTTTTTTCGATCCTCACGATCACATGTCCATCTCCGAGATTCAGGAATATTTTCCCATCTCCTAGATCCTATATTTTTTTCTTCTACCTTCTCAAGATTAGGTCTATTTGATCTCTTCTTCATTAAACCCTACCAAAAAAAAAAAAAAAAACCACACACATCCCTCCATGCATCAACTCCTTCTGTTGTTCGCCTTCGATACTAAGGCTTATGCCTCTTTTATTTTTCTTTACTGATCTTAGGATCACCAAAATACACCAAGATTTGGTTAGCAATACTGCTACCAATTTTTCTCCTCAAGTTGTTGCATACGCCCAAGAGGTTCGCTCTCTTCTGCAACAACTCATCAAGAACGAGACCACGTTCTTCCAAACCCAAGAAGATGAATCTTTCTCTTCTCCTCAAGTTGTTGCATACGCCCAAGAGGTTCGCTCTCTTCTGCAACAACTCATTAAGAACGAAACCATGTTCTTCCAAACCCAAGAAGTTGAATCTTCCTCTTCTCCTCAAGTTGTTGCATACGCTCAAAAGGTTCGCTCTCTTTTGCAACAACTCATTAAGAACGAGTCCACGTTCTTCCAAACCTAAGAAGATGAATTTTCCTCTTCTCCTCAAGTTGTTGCATACGCCCAAGAGCTTCGCCCTCTTCTACAATAACTCATCAAGAATGAGACCACACTTTTCCAAACTCAAGAAGACGAATCTTATTCTTCTCCTCAAGTTGTTGCATACGCCCAAGAGCTTCGCCCTCTTCTCACAGTAGATCCTGTGTCTTCTGTCGATACCGTCCTCAAGAGTTTCGCCCTCTTCTCACACTAGATCCTGTGTCTTCTACCGATCCCGTCCCCGTCTTCAACCACTTGTGAACAAGATTGGAATCACCAATGGTGCTTCATCTTGAGGGGGTGTATTAGGAATATTATGTATATCTTGGTCCACAAATTACTGTATTAGGAATATTATGTATATCTTGGTCCCCAAGTTATCTTGGCCACAAGTTAGCTTTCTTGTATAAAGCCCATTATGTAGTCTATTTATACTTATGCTCATTGTTAATAAAATCATCTTTTCATTCATACATTCTCTACAAAGACAACGCCGAAGGAAATTCTTAGAATGGGTGATTCTAAGTGTTCTACTCTTATGGTGGAGTAGGTATTCTCTATGTTGAGAATGTTGGTTCTTTGGTTTAAGAATCATGTTTGTCGGTGAAGACAATGCCGAAGGAAATTCTTAGAATGGGTGATTCTAAGTGTTCTACTCTTATAGTGGAGTAGGTATTCTCTATGTTGAGAATGTTGGTTCTTTGGTTTAAGAATCATGTTTGTCGGTGAAGACAATGAAATTTTCTTTTATTTTATCAAGGTGGAGTTTGTTGGACTTGTGCTAAAATAAAAGAAGTTTAAGGTTTGGCGATGCCAGGTGGATACGGGAGGAGAATCAAGAAGATATGGTTACATGGAGAATTCAGTCTCCAAGTGAGAGATTGTTGGAGTGTGGAGCCTGAATTGATCCTAACGGACTTGGAGTGTAGGACAAGTTTGATCCTAACGGGCCTGGAGTGGGGAGCAAGTCTTTTCCTAATAAGCTTAGGGTTAATTATGGCAAGTTTGTTCCTAATGGCTTGGAGTAGGGAACAAGTCTTTTCCTAATAAGCTTAGGGTTAATTATGACAAGTTTTCTATTATAAATAGATGTTCTCTCATTGTAATCATTGCGCATCTGAAAAACATATTGAAATACCTGGTTTGGCATCGCCCCCAGACGTAGTCGCAAGACGAACTGGGTAAACAAACTGTGTGTTATTTTCTTTTTCGTTATCGTGTGCGTGTGTTTATTTCCTAACAACAAATTCACAAGTTTATTGAGGTTTAAGTGTTTAACCCTATTGATACTACTTAAATAACAAAGTGCTTAACACTCGGATAAGTTTTATAACATCCTAGACCGTTTTACACATATTTTGGGTGTATTCTTTTACTTTTTGCTATAAAGTATAATGAACAACTTTACCAAATTAAGCCAAGATATAATTTGATTTTCAAACCACTAAGATTGGGCCTCAGCCTCATTTTATTTTTTTCACTTAATCATTTAATTACATTATAAAATAAAATAAACCATCTTAATCCTAACTAAATAACATCCAAATATTCGGTGAGGTGAATGATATTCTCAATTTAAATCGGATAAACCGGTTAATTATTAGTTATTCCAACCAGTCCTGAACCGATCGAAACCGGTTCAATTGTTAATTCTAACTTCTTGTAGTCGTAGACATGGATATCATTTATTTAAAATTTCTTAACATATATATCTGCCTATAAGATTTAAAGATTAATAATAACTAATAATAATACTCTCTCCGTCCCACAGGAATTTGCACACTTACACTTTCCATATATGGATATCCCATACCAATTTGCACACTCCATAAAAGGAAATATCTTCATAACCCTCACCCTTAAAATATACTTATATTTACCATATGTCATTACTTTTCCACACTCAATCTACTTTTTATTTTACTTTATTCATAAAAGTTTACAAAATTACCCCTTAAAATATCACTCATTACACCTTTTCTTACACATTTCTTAATATGTGTACCATCCCAAGGGTGCAAATTCCTCTGGTGGGACGGAGGGAGTATTTTTTAGAATGTCTTGTGTAAAACTGCTTCATACAAGTTTTAACTATTATTTTCACATAATCAAGTATGAAATTTCATGATATAATAGTAAGTCACCAATCCAGTTATTACAACCCTCAACTATTTCATGTGAAGATACCATTTACATATCTAGCTACAAAAGAATCAATATTTGACAAATCCAGCATTGTGAGCCTTGCTCAGAACGGAATCCAAACTCCCATCATAGAGACCAAGATTCCGCGCAACGGCAAGTCCGGCTTGCATGCCGTCCACTGCCGCACTCACAATTCCACCGGCATATCCTGCTCCTTCTCCCACAGGATAGAGCCCTTTTAACGACGTGCTCTCCCAAGTATCGCTTCTGCGCGTGATCTGGACCGGAGAACTAGTCCTCGTCTGCATGGAATGACGCAAAGCATAAAATCAGCAATTTGTTGGCCATATGCAGACTGACGCAAAGCATAAAATCAGCAATTTGTTGGCCATTGGATGGATCATAAAGTGACCACAAAAACTGAAAACAAAATCGAGCAGTTGTACCTCGACTCCATGAAGAAGGGCACTGGGGGAGACAAATCCAGGCAACTGGAAGAATGATCATAGCAGCAAAGTTTAGACATTCATATGGATAACAAAGATGGAGGATAGCAATGTGGGAGAGGAATTAGATCAAACCTCGTCGTTGAACTTTGAAATTGCAAGCTGTAAAGCTTGAGTAATATGAAGAGGAAATAACTCGTGAAGATTTGCAGCTTTTACGCCTAAGCGGTAGCTTGATGCAGGTACAGATGCTACAAAATAAAGCTACTGAGATAAGTTTTCCGAAAGAGCTGTTCACCCCCAACATAAATGACAATTTTACCCTCATATGAATAGCAATAAAATAAACACAAGTTGTGTTCGGTCAGTATTTTTCAACCAAACGGAAAATGAAATATTTGACTGGACTCTTGGCCGAACGCTTAATTCAAAATATAAACCTAAATACTGTTCGGCCAGCATTTCGACCGAACAAATAAGACACTGCTCGACTGGTTTCTGGGCCAAACAATATGCGCGCAGAAATCAGTTTCGAGTTTTCGATTTCACCATGCCAATTGCGAATTTTATGATGCAATTCAACAAAAATCGTTCTTCTATGATTTATGTACACTGTAACACTAATAATACAACAAATCATATCAAACTTTGATGTTTTTTTTTTTTTTTTTTTGAAATGGAGAAAGAAACGTTAGTAATGTGAGGGAAGTGAGGAAACTACTTTTTTTATTAGGGAGGGGGTAGAATTGTCTAATAATGGAGTGAGTACAATAATGTGGATTAATATTTTAGTTTTAGTGGAGTGTGTATAGAGTTTTTTGGGATGTGAGTACGGACACTCTCCCAGTAATTAGATACTACAGAGAAATGTAGAAGAATAAGAAATAAATAAAGAAAAATATATCTGCTCCACCTGATAATCTGTCGTCCAGGAAGTCGGTAACTGTTTGCACCGGAACCACAAAGTCGCCACCACCCATCTCAGCAGCTTTTCGCTCAAATATTCTCTGTAGATTGGATAAATAATGCAAACATGCAAAAGACGAGAAATTAAAAATCACAAGGTCCTATTTCCCAACATACAGTAATTTTTTTTGAAGAGAAGGAAAGAAGAAAATGAGATACATAAATACCTGAAACTCAACCCCGGCCAGAGGCCCGTTCAAATTTAAAGCCTCAAAATCTTTTGAGGAAACAGTTACTACAAGTGCCGCATTGGCCCACTTAGATGAACGTCGAGAAAATGACATGCCATTAATACAAAGCTCTGATGGGTCAGTGCTGGTGAGAACCACCTGCATATTATTTGATAATCGTGAATGTTAAATCATAAAAACAAACTTACGTTACACCACTAGCCACACTGTTCCACGAGCTTTATTGTCCTAATTTAAAACCATAGTTTACTTGCAGTAAGGCCACGTTTGATAGGGCAAATAAAGAGATTTTTTGCCCTGTATAACAACATGTGAGTTGTTTGATAGGCTTATATCTAGTGATGTTATTCGAACCGAGCCTTAACGAGACTCGGCTCGTTTAGCTTAATGAGCCGAGCTCGTTAAATACTCGATTTACTAACGAGCCGGCTCGAGCTCGACTTGTTAGGCTCGATAACTAATTTTTTGTAAAAAATTCTTTTAGGCTCGGCTCGTTAACGAGTCGAGCTCAATTTTTAACTCGACAATGTTATCGAGCCGAGCTCGAACCTCAAATACTCGACTCGAATAACAGCTCTACTTATATCTCAGACCTGAATAGAGACAAAAGCTCCATACTAAAAAGTGCTTTTTTGGGTCTTATATGTCCAAATCACTGTTCCTCCCTCAAAAAATAATTTAACCCCTAGTATTAGCTATATGGCATTTGCCTGTATAAGCATGATTACTATATTGCCCCTCCATTCACTTTCCTAAAATCTGAAGCCTAATCTCACAATCTCATTTTCAAAATTTTCAGATCGCGACCTCCTCCTCCCACAAACAACACAACGAATGCTCATTTCTTTCTCCATTCAACAAGAAAATTCTTCACCACCACGCCCCCGCCTGAGCCCAGCCTGCGGCGCGGACAGTGGTGACGAGGCTGGGCTCAGGTGGCGGCGTGGTGGTGAAGAAATCTCTTGTTGAATGAAGAAAGAAATGAGGTTTAGTTGTGTTGTTTCTTGGGAGGAGGGAGGTCGCGATCTGAAAATTTTGAAAATGAGATTGTGAGATTAGGATTCACATTTTAGGAAAGTGAATGGAGGGGCAATATAGTAATCATGCTCGGGACAAAGGTCATATAGCTAATACTAGAAGGGGTTAAATTATTTTTTTGAGGGAGGAACAATGATTTGGACATATAAGGCTTAAATAAGACAAAAAAAAACACTTTTTAGTATGGAGTTTTTGTCCCTATTCATGGCTGAGATATAAACCTATTTATTTAGTCGATCAAACAGCTCACATGTTGTTATACATAGGGTTGTAAACTAATCGAATAATTTTTGCTTGATTCGGTATTCGTATTTGAATTTTGATATTCGTATTCGAATACAAATATTTTTTTTTTATTCGAATAATAAACGAATACAAATATAGAATTATGATATTCGATTCGATTTATATATATATACTCCCTCCGTCTCATAGGAACTTGCACACCTGAGATGACACACAATTTAAGAAATGTGTAATGAGTGATGTTTTGAGAGGTGGTTTTGTAAAATTTTATAAATAAAGTAAAGTAAAAAGTAGATTGAGTGTGAAAAAGTAATAGTATATGGTTAAATAAGAGTATATTTTGAGAGTATATTTTGAGGGTGGGGTTATGAAGATATTTCCTTTTATGGGGTGTGCAAATTGGTATGGGACATTCATTTATAGAAAGTGTGCAAATTCGGGACAGAGGAATATTATTTATATAATATATACTCCCTCTGTCCCTGAAAAGTTTGCATACCCCGAAATAGAAATAATCATCACAATCTCCACCCTCACAATATACACATATTTACCCTTTTATGCCATTACTTTTGGGACCTACCATACACTCAACTCACCTACTTTATTTACTTTATATATAAAAGTTTACAAAATTACCCCTCAACACTCTCATCATTATACTTTTTTTCTTAAACAATGCCCAAGATTCCCCGCAAACTTTCCGGGGACAGAGGGAGTATAATATTAATAAATTATTTAGTAAATTAAAATTATATTTATTTATTTAAATCCTAATAATATTGTATAGTACATCAAGCAGCCACATGGCCCAGTGGCCCACATCTCTATTCACGCATATGCAAGTATACACAAAACCCTACTGCCCTAATTCAATTTCATTTTGTCCAAACTCCCTCTACCCGCCGCACCCCTCATTCTCTCTAAGTCTCTATCCGCGCTTGCCACCGGTCTTCCACCGTCGTCCACGGCCAGTCAACCACCAGGCTCACCAGTCACCACATCTGTTCCCTACAATATTTCCCCTGTTCCTCACCCTCACCCTCACACAAGTTTTTTAAGTTTTTTTTGTTGCTTTGGAGATTTAAATTATTGGCTATGAATTTATGGGTATGAGTTTGCACGCGTCTATGTTGAAATTTACTATGATTTTTTTGGGTTTTCTAGTTTGGTTTGATTTTCGTGTGATGTGGCCATGGAGGAATTTCTATTGATGAATAAATTGAAAACTTTTATTTTATTGTTTATGTTATGTTACTATTAATGCAAACTTTTGAATTTGTGCCTTGTAATGAGAGTTCAAACAACAAAATCATCAATTTAGGTTTTGTTTAGTGTTTTATTAAGTAAATATGTTGGTTATTTTACAAATTTTCTACACAAAATTTAGAATCAAATAGTATCGAATACGAATTATTTCCGAATCGAATACTCGAATATTTTTTTTTTAAATCGAATCGAATAATATTGAATAACCATTCGAATCGAATACCGAATCGATTTTATTATTCGAAGAATAAACGAATACGAATATTCGAATACTTTTACGAATACGAATCGAATTGTGTGGTATTCGCTTCGTTTACAACCCTAGTTATACAGGGCAAAAAATCTCTTTATTTGCCCTATCAAACGTGGCCTTAGTCTACTATATTTCCGTAAGAAAATAAATATCATGCGAGGATCGGATGCTACATGATGCTAGAGTAACACTTGTCACATCAAAGGGGAAAATGGGCAGATTGTACGAAAGAAATAAAAAGCAAAAGATAAGCAATCTATAGTCCAGACTATAGCAGAAGGATGAGAAGCAGTGAAGGAAAGAAGAGTATAATACTAACCTGGCCCCCAGGACACATGCAAAAGGAGTAACAACTACGAGTGATTGGCTCCATATCTGACGGTTTATTCACATGTTTTGCATTTGCATACTCAGCAACCTGATAATCAGCTACTGGTACTTTCCCACGCCCACTTTGAACCTCACTCGCTAATCCACAATACTGCATACTTTTACACATCGTTATTTTTATAAATGAAACTCTACTGTCTTTCTCCCATTTATTTTATCGAAGCAATTAAAACAACAGTAGAAATGAAATCCCACTATTAACATTATAGTCAACGAACCTGTATATCATTTATCAATTGTTGGGGATGCTCTACCCGCAGACCAACCTGTAAAGTTTAAAGAAATTATGCTTCACATGCCAGAAATACAACTGAATCATCAAATGCTAAGTACAAGATCGGTGGTTGTATCATGTATGCTTGCAGAAGAATAAGCAACTATATTGTGAAGAAACAAGTCCCTAGACACTAGTTCACTTTTAACACTTGTAGAGTAAATATTCTGCAACTAATCTCTATAACCAGCCACGAAAACTTAAATATTCAGGCAACATCTGACATTTTGTCCCTATCATTTCACTGTAGAACATTATTTCTCTACTAATAAGGAAGCCATCTTTATACAAAGAAAAGGAACCTGCCTCAAATATCATGTTTTTCCATTACTATTCTCTATTCTGTTGCATATTGCTGCAAAAACTGCACCAATCTTCTAACAAAATTTAATAAATTGCACAAACTGTTTAAGGTATATTCTGTTAATGTTACCATTACACAAAATGCACAAGCCAACGTTTGTTGATCACAGATTTAAATTTAGCGAAATCCATTATATGATCCCCCTACCTCACAGTCATATATAGTTAAAAATACAAACAAAATTTCAGCCGCTATGTTAATACTTTTGAGGCAATAACCCAAACATACATAAAAAAAATTAACTTTCCAATTCATCTAAAAGTACAATTGATGACAGGTATTAGAGGGAGCAATTAAATTTGGTTTGTTTTTTCAGAATATTTAATTCACACATATATACAGGGCAATTTAGTTGCAAAACTCACAGAAAAATCTTTTTGAACCACATCAACATTATGAGAAAGAAGCATTTGATAAGTGTCACGTGCAGAATGGCCCACTGCAAGAACTACAGCATCACATCCCAACTTGTGGCAACTAGACTTGAAGCTATCTCTTGAGTTAGAAATTTCAACACCTACAACATTTTCAGCCTTCACCACAAGATCATCTACCCTTGTCCCAAATTTGATGGTCACCTATGCACATTCATAACATTAACATAAATAGGGAGAACTAATCAAGCATTTCAGCTGTTTAAAAATAATTATAACATCTGTTTATAGATTGCACAACCCATAACGGGACTCACACCCAACTTTTGCAGGTATTGTCGAAAGTTTTTTAGCAGTGGAATCAGTCTGTCAGTTCCCAGATGAGGTTTCCCATCAACCAATATACTCGGTGGAGCTCCAAAATAAACCAAAGTGTTCAGAACCTAATGATGAAAAAGATAAATTTGAACGTCCATCAATTGTAAGTAGAAAGAATCAAAGAGATGATACATCTGATACATACAGTCAAAACACTATTATTGTTTCTTCCGATTCTCGTTACTAGCTTCCCATCACTCCAAGTACCTGCACCACCCTGTCATGCATAAGTCTTTAATAGAGGGACAATGGTGAGAAGCATATGGAAATACATATGATACCTTTTGATTAATCGAAGTCAAGCAATTTGAAATTTGACATTAAATCTATAAACTGCAAAAATATAACCAATGTCGAATTACTAATTTAATAAAGATGTGACCTCTCCAAAGCAAAAATTGCTCTCCAATTGTAACGTGCGACGGACTACCAAAGCACCAATGTCACGTCCTCTTTTTTCAACTGCTTCTCCTCTTTCTACGAGTGTAACATCTGCACCAACTTCAGCAAGCACAAGAGACGCAAACAATCCTGAGGGCCCACTTCCAACTACTACCACTTTGGGTTTATTGGTGGGGACAAATTCACTAGAAGATGTGGCTGCATTTATCTTTTGGCGATTGTGTATTATACTAATCAAATCACCAGAAGCAAGGTCCTGATTCAGAAACTCTAGACACCCAACCTTTGGTTCCAATTCAGAAACGAACTCCCAGGTACGAGGCTCAAGACTTAAAAGCTTTTCAACATCCATATCCACGGTATATATAAACTTTGGCTCCTTCTGCAACTAAAGTTTTTCAGATGCATTAGTCAGTAAATGTTTCAAGTTACACTAAAAAGAGATGCAATTAAACAAAAAAAACATATGCACAAAGAAAAATTAGAAATGCTGAATTATATCCTGCATGCTTTTTGACAAACTGCAGTTGATGAAATACACTGACATTTTTAGGCTTTTAGCATATAAGTGTTCTTTAAATAATCTATACTAGTTTGAGCAAGCCATACAAACATGAAAAGAAAAGTATTATACTTCTAATAACCTTGTTCTCTTTTTCTTTTCTTGGCAGACCGTAAATCTAGTACATCTATATATTTCCACATTATAAACAAATATACCGCGTCATGTATTTAAGGTCTCAGAGCAAATGCAAAAGAAACCATTAAATGACGTTTCTATATGTTGGTTCAACTTATATCGGCCTTAAAAGTATATTTTAGAACAAAGACAATTCATTAGAGATTGGGTTAGCAATCTAATTAATACCTTTGCGGAGAAAAACCTGACCATCAGAACTACCAAAGAGCTCCTTGAGTTATGGCAAGGCTTGTTTACAGCTATCAATGGTGCGCTTAATCTTGAGATCTTTGAGTTATAGAAATACACATTCCTTTTCACTGCAACTAATTATTGCAGGTTATCAAAAGAAGGTCCAAACTCTGAGTCTCTTGAGTAATCATGGCCCAAGAAGATACACACAACCACATATACGTGTCTCTATATGCTGTGATAGATATTTAAATCTTTCTAAAAAGTATATTTAAAACTTAGGAGTTGGTGACTATGAAAACTAGCAGGGGAGTTTTGTTTCTGGTTTTATTGTTAAAAAATGCCCTTCGTTCAAACTCTCAACTTATTGAACCATATGCAATGGACTAGTATAAGTGAACTTACACGGTATGGTGGTCTCTGCACTAAATAAATAAATATATTAAGATGCATGAGATTTTCCCAATTCGAGATCAGTACAGCATATTACTAATTATAAATTACAAAATCTACCAAACACAGAATTAAGCCGAAATTAAGGCCATTAAATCTGGATCCAATCTGAAGATAAAACCAATATGCCTGGTAAACGAATTATTTCGACATCTTGGGGACAAAAAACATGGTTTTCCTAGGCATATGGGTTTCTTCCAACCACATTTGCTTGAAACTAATAAACTAAGACTGGTCTTGTCAGGTATTTGGGTCATTTTAATTAAAACACAATTGGGTAGGGGCTCCACAAGCCTGTGGATCATAATACTAATATAATAAATGAAATCGGTCTCATGTATGAGACCGTCTCATACAAGCTTTTGTCATTAGTTTATAAACTTCTTCACAAACAAAATGACAGGGATAGTCACAAATGGAGATGTTAATCCAAGCTGGGCTAATATATTCAGGGTTAGGTCCAAGCTAGAGTTGTTATTCGAGCTGAGTACTCATCGGCTCGATAACATTGACGAGCTAAAAAACGAGCTCGGCTCAACTCGTTAACGAGCCTATCCAGCCTAATGGAATTAAAAGATAAAAATTTAGATATTGAACCTAACGAATTGAGCTCGAGCCGAGCCGAGCTCACGAGCAGCTGAGTTCGCTTAACAGCACTAGTCCAAGCACTGGTAGGCCCGTTTAAACCAGGGACTTATTGCCCAGTCCGATTAGTCGACGAGCTAAACGGGCTATAAATCAATTATGTAGCTTATAAAATGATTCATCAAAAAGTATAAATAAAAAGCAGACCTTCCTTGCATCAAAGGATTTCCTAAGCACCTTGAATGCCTCCGGAGGTAACATTGAAGCAACCTGCAAAATTAGTTTGAGACCAATGCATTCAGAAACCGAGAGCAAAACCACGTCCCTTATATAATTCGAATAGCTATAGTAGAAACTAACCAGAAAGTGATTAAAAAATGGTAAATAACAGTATTCATGATGGAACAAGACGCCCAATAAACACACAATTCCCACCAATACGCAATAATTAGAAAATACAAACAACAGGAAAAGAATTTTAAAATTCAGTAATTTCACCGGAAATTCGAGAACTTTGGCAATCTCTTTAAGCAGAGGGTCTGAAACACCCAAAAAGTCTTTTCCAGGGTCGTCATGAACTGAAACTCCCAGCCTCGAAATCCTCCAAACGCCTTCTAATGGAACGTCAGTTTTAGTTTTAGTATGCTTCTGCTTTCTTAACTTCCTTTTCTCTGATGGGTACCTCAATTTTCCGGTCCTTTTGGCTTTCTCAGCACATTTAATTTGAAGAAATTGAGGGAATTTCGGGGAATGTTTGGATATTGTAAATGGGACTTGGGAGATGTGCGTTGAGAATGAGAAGGTAAGATTGTGGCAAGTAACGGGCATTGTAGGAATTGGGCGGCGTTTGCTGAAGAAATCCCAATAGGAATAGGGCTTTAGCTTAAGGATGGGGTTTTGGATTTTGTCCAATTTTCTATTTATTTTCCTTTTCCAATTTCAGCATTTTTTACTTATATTAAATCTATTTTTGTAGTGTAAGGAAAAAAATTGTGGGAAAATAATTTTTTTATTGAAGCTAAAAAAAAAAATACTACAGTATATGATTTATTTCACTTATTAAATATTTAAAAAAAAAAAAAAACTTAAACTTGGCGATAAGATCCTTCCGTCGTCAAGTCATATAAACCAGTACCAAACAATGGGCCATGAGAATAAAAGAGTTTCATTTTCTTTTCTTTTAGGGCATGTTTGTTTTGGGACTCACCCGTCCAGACGTGGGACATAACGTCCCCCGTCTTGTTCTAGTTCGGGATTTAACATCCGGATTTCACCATCCAACCACATCCACCCCTAAAAATATTTATATATCCTACTAATACATCTTATCAATATATTACTTTCTTGAAAATCACACCTAACATCATTTTCTATTTTTCTCTTACCTCATAATAAATTTCAAACTCGCACTCAATCGAATAAATTTTAAACTCGACTCCACCGAGCTTAAAATTTCATGATTGAGCTCGACTCGATAAACTCGAGCTCGGCTCGACTCAGTACCTATATAATATTTAAAATTAATTAATAATAAAAAATAAAAAATAAACTCGAGCACGACTTGGGCTCGATTATCTGTATATAAATATAAATTATATATTAATGGAAAAATAGTAAATATTGTTCAAACTCGATTAGGCTCGCGAGCCTTTCGAGCCGAGTATTTATGAGCTCGAACTCAAACTCGGTAGCTACTCGAGTAGCTCGAAACTCGACTAGACTCGATTAACTTCGAGTCAATTTCGATCTTTTTTCGAGTCGAACACGAGTAGCTCGCGAGTTGGCTCGACTCATTTACACCCCTACTTATGATTGGATGAATAAGGTTATTGAGTTGTATAATTCACACTTTTATGACCCAATTACACACTTTTGTATATATACTTTTTTAGCATGAACTTGCAGAAAAAAAAATTCTAAACTCACATATAAGTCGAAAATTAATTATATGTTTAACGTAAATTTATTTATATTGTTTTATTTGCACCCTCGTATAATTTTAATTCATTTTATAATAATTTAATCATCTAATAATTACTCAAATCATTCAATTATTACTATACTTCACAAACAATTAATATAATAATATAACATCACTCATTTTTACATAATTGATTTGACATAAAGTTACATCCTATCCTACTCAATATCCCAAAACAAACACACACAATCACTATTCATCAGAATTTCACCATCCAGGATTTCCCCATCCCCATCTCCCACATCCTACATAATCCCAAAACAAACATGCCCTTAGGGCATGTTTATTAAGGCGCTGTTTGGTTAGGGATTGTGATGGATGAGATGGGGATGGAGATTGAAAAAATATGGATGGGGTAATCCATGAATAGTAATTGAATAATAGTTTCGTTTAGATAAAGATTGAAAAATAGATATGGATTGAGAACTTTATGTCAAATCAAGTAGGAGAGAGAATAAATGTGTGTAAGAAAGTAGGAGAGAATAGATTTGTGGAAGAAAAGTAGGAGAGAGAATAAATGTGTGGAAGAAAAATAGGAGAGAGAATAGATGTGTGGAAGAAAAGTAGGAGAGAGAATGAGTGATTAAAAGAAAAAAAATAGTGATGTGATTGTATAAAAATAGGTTTGTAGGTGTATTATAGGAATGAATGTATTATAGGAATGAATGTGTATTTGGATGGGTATTTGGATGGAGAGAGATGGGGGATGACCCATCCAAATCCAGATGGGTCAATCCCAAACCAAACACACCCTAAGGGACTATCACGTTTGGATGGGGAACGTAACATTCCTGTTCTAGTTCGAAATTTTACATCCCAATTTCATCATCCAACTTCATTCATCCTTAAAAATACAATATATTTTACTATTATAATAATACAAAATCATATACTCCGTATATGATTACACAATTGATTTGACATAAAGTTATATTTTATAACATAACATCACACACTTTTACGCAATTGATTTGACATAAAATTACATCTTTTCCTACTCAACATCCCAAAACAAACCCTTAATTGTTTTTAAAAAATAACAATATATATTAAACCTAAGAATTGAACTACATAACTCTATTGTACAATGATTCAGACTGTACCAACAAAGGCCCCCAAAAAATACATTTTGAGATGAGAGGATTAAAAGCCTAAGGTATGAACTTGCCCATTCACCCACAAAGGCAGAAAATTTTGCAATTCACCATACTCCCAAAAGTGCTTCTGTCAAGGCTAATTTTCACAAAAATACTAACGCAACATTTTACTTAAACAGAAAACAAAATATCATCTGTGTATTGCAAAAGGGAGACTTCATCTGTATCCTTCCCCACAATCAACCTTCTAATCTGCTAAGCCCTCTAATTATGATTGAATAGTCCCAAACTCAATTCACATTTTAGTCACATAACTAATTCTTTAAATGAGGTACAGTAGTATTGATTCTAGTATTTGGATCTGGTGCAGTACAGTAGCTTCATGTGCAGTTAAAAAGACCATAAAACCACACGATTCTATATATTTCCCTTTTTTTACTACATAGGATGGTGCTGTGCTGCACCGGATCCAAATCCTTGGTTCTTATGAAACGAAAAAACTGATAAATCAACCACATAACCAAATTTAACATGAGCCATTACCATCTCCTTAAATACAAGGGGGTCCAAAATTATATGTAACATACACTGACACAGTACCATGTATACAAACTCAAATCAGTCAAACTATACCAATCACATCTGAAACAAGAAACTGAACAAATCAAACAACACATGACAAATATAATATGAACACAAATACCAATTTTTCTGAAACCAAAATTAATCAATAACATGGCATGTATAATATGAATCATCATCAAGTTCCTGAACCAAGAAACAAGGCAAATCAATCAATTTCTAAAAAAGTCATTTATTAAAAGAGAAGTTGGATGTTTTATATAATCAACAACATGATGAAAACCATCATACATTCCGCAAACAACATCCAACTAGTAGCTAAACGCAATTAAACAACTAGAACATAAGAGTTCTCAGAAGGACAACAAACAGCAAAATAAGAAGTTCGAAAAGCAGTAAATCCCTCCTACTTCTACTGCCAACCCCAGCAGAACAGGAGGAAATGGTCTAAGCAGCATAAATAAGGATTATTGGTGCAATTACACTTGAAACTTAAGACGAAGATCCTTCCATAGAGTTGACTTTTTCGAGAAAAGCTTTGATCTCGTTCTCCAACATGGCTTTCACCTCAGGTGAAATACTATCGCCTGATTTCTCCAGAGTCGACTTCATCATCTCCATCTTCTGCTTCATGACAGCAATGCTAGGCGTCTCCATGGGCTTATTCTGGTTCTTGCTTGCATCAATAGGGGCGGAGGGCATTGCCTGATTCTTGATTACATCATTAGTGCTAATGAGTGATTCACCAAACAAGTGACCTCTCACAAAACTTCGATATGAAAATCTAGCATCAGACCTCCTTTGAGGAGCGGAGGGCATTGAGGTTGGCAGCATCTGGACATTCCGCACATTCAGTTCCCTTGAAGAATGTGGCATACAATCAGTTGTGAAGCTAATGAGTGATTCACCAAACGGGTGACCTCTCTCCAAACTTTGATATGCAAATCTAGCATCAGACCTCCTTTCATAAACAACCTGGACACTTGAATCACTTAAAACCTGGAGTTCAGATACCTTCAACAGCCCAAATCTTGAAAATGTAGAAACCAACATTTGAAGAGAAGGAAGAGTGGATCCTGGGGCGAAGTTCAGGAGAACATTGCCATAAAGGGGTTCTCCATTAGGACCTGTATCAAATTTATTTACCCTCTTTTTCGGTGGTTTAGTTTCAGGTGAAACGTGACTTCCCCCGGGGAGAGTGTTTCCAGATGACTTCATATCCAACACATTTCCATTCAAATCTGGAATAGCTGAAGCAGATTGAACAGCCATTTCCTTTCCTTTTCTTTTCTTCGGCTCAGATGTACTACCAGAACCAGAAATCCCCATCTTTATTGTGTAGTGAGCAAATGGACTAACGCCCGTATTTATTAATTCTATCTGAAGGCCATTAAACCTAGATCTGCTCTGGCGATAAGACCAACGTGAATGGTATACGAATCGTTTACAAAATCTACCAACCACGGGATAAAGTCGTATTTATTAATTTTCTATCTGAAGGTCATTAAATGGTTAGACCCAGATATCTCAACTGACTCAAATTGAATCGCAAATGGTGTGTCTTTTGGTCATTTGGTGTGCACACAATCAAGTGTGTTTTTGCGTGTTGGATAAAAAAATTATTTTAGGCCTGATTAGATATTTATCTTAGGTCTGATTACTCGTCTATCTTGGGCTAATCTACCTTACCAAATTGGACCTCAGAGGATAAGACCAAAATGCCTGGTATACGAATCATTGACAAAATCTACCAACCGCAGGATTAATCCGTATTTATTATTCCCTCTGTCCCATAATAACTTTCACACTTCCCTTTTCAGGACGTTCCACAATAACTTCAACACCCTTAAAATGAAGAACCCTTTATAACTACACCCTCACAATATCTACAATTTTACACAAAATGTCATTACTTTTGGTCCTACACATACACACAAGTCAATTCATTTCTTTACTCAATACAGAAAATTTTACAAAATTACCCCTCTAAATCCTACTTATCATTACACTTTCTTAATATGTGTGTCCGCCTAGCAATGAAAGTTATTGTGGGGCGGAGGGAGTAATTTTCTATTTGAAGGCCATTAAATATAAATTTGCTCTGAGGACAAGACCAACCTGCCTGGTAACAAATCATTTACAAAATCTACCAACCACGGGATTAAGCTGTTTTTATTAAATTTTTATCTGAAAGCCATTAAATTTGGATTCATTTGGAGGATAAGCAAACATGCATAGTATACAAATCATTTAGAAAATCTACTAACCACGAGATTAAGGTGTAATTATTAATTTTCTATCAGAAGACCATTACATCAGGATTCGATCAGAGGACAACACCAACATTCGAATCATTTACAAAATATACCAACCACGGGATTTAGCCATAATATTCTAAATGAAGGCCATAAAATCTGGATTCTTTCTAAGGAAAAGACCAATATGCCTGTTAAATTATTCATTACAAAATCTATCAACCACGGGATTAAGCCGTATTTAACAATTTTCTATCGGAAGGCCATTAAATCTGGATCCGCTCTAAGCCTCTAAGGATAAGACCAACATGACTGGTATATGAACCACAGGTTTAAGCCGTATTTATTACTTTTCTATCTAAAGGTCAGTAAATGTAAATCTACTCTGAATATAAGACTGTTATTAATGGTAACCCTCTATAAATTCAAGTATTGGAATTTCAAATTAGAATTGAAAGGCTTTTTTGCCTCTGTTACATAGCCCTAGAATGAGTAGTGCAATCATTTGTCCCAAAGATGTCGAAAAACACTACATGTAAAATTTAGAAAAAAACACTAAAAAAGAGAAGAAAAGTCATTGATCATTGAATCTGAAACAAACTATAACTACAAGCTGCAGGCAACCCAAACTGAAGCAATCAGATCCTCAGCAAGATGGGCGTGTGATACACCATGAGGAACCAGCATATTGCTGCAACTTCTACTCAAAGAAGTTCCCTAACAAGCAAGCATTAGGTGGATATCAAAATGCCCACAATTTTAAAAAGTCCCCAAGAAAACGTTCTTTTGAAGGGCAGGAAGGAAATTCTATATATATTGGTGATGACTCAAGTATTGGTTTGACTTCCTTTAGTGCAAGTCCCACCAGTCACGAACTTACGTCATTTCAGAAAAAGATGGAACAAGGTACATGTACATCTAAGGGACCCTAGCAAAGAATGATCATTTTGATAATTACAGACAAATCAATAGTGCAAAGAGTCAGCATTACGAAAATGATGATGGCACCGACTTGACGCTAAAACTCTAATCATTTATTGCCGAATCTCTTGTGGTGTTATTCTATATCTAGAGTATCCCTCCATTTTCAAAACTTCTTGTTGTTTCAGTTGTTATCATTAAAAGTACTAAGTTTTTATATGTTTAGTTGAAAATATATTTGATAATATCATCGATATGTGAAAACAATTTATCCTACAAACAAGAATTAGTAAAACAAATGGTTTGGTCTATTGTAAAATGCACTGATTCAAAAAAAGTCATTAATTAATTAAGGAAAATCCAAATCCGTAAATTCATCAAATTTTACACAAAATGTATATCTAATTGATAAGAAAATGGGACATAATTAATAAAGAAACATAAAAATACAAAAAATCTGCAATTTACTATAAAACAGGTTTATTTTTTTATTTGGAATATATAGCTTTCAGGTGGATTCATTTCCACATGAAAATTATAATTGAAAATAGGTTTTTGTGATTACTTCAAAGTCATTAACCAACGCTCATTGCTAATAATATTGTAGAAATTACTAATGAAGTATAAGTGTAGAAAACTTATTGATTTTGAAGTGCAATATTTGCTTCTACAATATTATCTATAATGGGTTCAATTAATTAATGTGGACTATTTGCATATAATTCAATTATGTAGCTTACAAAATGATTCATCAAATGTATAAATGATACACAAAAAGCAGACCTACCTTGCATCAAAGGATTTCCTAACCACCTTGACTCAGGAGGCAACATTGAAGCAACCTGCAAAATTAGCTTGAGAGCAAAACCACATCCCTTACATAATTTGAATAGCTTTAGTAGCAACTAACCAGAAAATGATTAAAAAATAAAATAATAAAATAACAGTATTCATGATGGAACAAGATGCCCAATAAACACACAATTCCACCAAATTATGCAATAATCAGGAAATACTACAAACAGCACGAAAAATAATTTTAAAATTCAATAATTTCACCGGTAATTCGAGAATCTTGGCTATCTCTTTAAGCAGTCTTTTTCAAGAACTGAAACTCCAAACGCCATCTAAAGTTGTGGTCGGTTTTAGGATATTGCTGCTTTCTTAACTTCTTTTTCTCTGATGGGTACCTCAATCTTCCTGTTCTTTTGCCTTTCTCAGCACATCATTTTATTTGAAGAAATTGCGGGAATTTGACAATTGGCAGAATGTTTGGAAATTGGAAATGGGATTTGGGAGTTGTGCGCTGAGAAGGAGAAATTAATTGTGGGAAGTAACGGGTCGGGCATTTGTTACGAGTGTGAAAGAGAAGAGAACGCGTGTTTTGTGTTTAACGTTTTATATCGGGACTGATTATTTGCACCACCATTTTGGAGCTCTGCACACGCGCGTTTTGTGTTTAACGTTTCTATCATACTCTTCTTCATTCAAAATCTCATTCTCTATTCAAAATCATCTTCTTATTAAATACACCCCATTTAACCTTTTCTCCTCCTACTCTCTCATTTATCAACACACCCCATTAACATTTAGGTGTTGTTTAGTTAGACTACCATCATCGCCATAGGTGTCCTCCACCAAAATGTCATAGCAAATGGACAAATTTTATAATATTAAAATAATAGAAAGCATTTGAAAATTGAGTGACCTGGATTGAATGGCCAACCTAAGGTCATCAATTTAATAATATTAATTAATATGACAAGTGTTAAAATTTCATTGGTTGTTTGTAATTTTTTGTGTGATATAATTAGATTTGTAGATATTGAAGATAATATGTATTAAAAAAAAATATATATATATATATATATATAAAAATTCGTAAAAAAAAATTCTCTATAAATAGAGTCCAATATCGAGCTATTTTGAAACACAAACTAAAATTCTCTCTTTTATCATCTAATATTTCTAGCTAATAGCTATTATGGATCCAAATTATCCCAATTTTTTTTCAAACTCTCAAAATTTTCCAAATTATGAGGAATTTTCAAACGCACAACACTCTCAATTTTCTCCGGATCTTAATCAAGATCCTATTTCTGAACAAGTCCAAACATCGCAAAATGTCTCCCGAAATTTGTTCCAAGAAACTCCATCGGCAAGTAAAAATAAAAAGGTGGGCAAACAATGTACCTTGGTGCGTGAAAGAAGATACACTTCTAATGTCATCTTGGGGTTATGTTAGTGTAAATAGCGTGCGTGGTAAGAATCAAAAGTCTACCTCGATGTGGAAACACGTGCATGAAATGTATCATGAAACTCAACAAGAAAATCCGAAAGAGATCAATGAAAGAAATTTGGAGTCAATGAAAGGTCGTTGGAAACGACTTAGTGGAAATGCAAACAAGTGGATTGCTGCTTACAAGGAGGCATATCATCGGAAAAGGAGCGGAATGAGCCAAACCGACATTGAGAACGAAGCTCAAGCAATTTATTCGGAGGGTGGTGGCAACAAGTTTCAAGACTTAGTTGTATTTAATGGAGTTATGTGTAAAAATCCCAAGTGGGCAATTAAATTCTTACATCATAATAGAAATGAACAAGGTAATGAAGAAAGCGGTGGCAGCTCAAAGAGATCGAAAACCAGTGAAGATGGAGGGGAGTATTCCAGCCCATTCAATTTCGTATTTTCAAATCTTGTAATTTTAATTTTGTTGTTGAGTTCATTATTTATTTTAAGTGTGTGATAAAAAAAATCATATTATAATTACAAATTTAGAATATCAAGTAATTTTTATATACCAATTTACACATTAAAATATAGTAAAAATTAATAATATAATATGTATTTAAAAAATTATTATTTTTTGGGTTGGGTTAGGTTAGGTTAGTGTCACTGATAAAGTATGATAAGATTAAATTTGGGTTGGATTGTAAATTGTATATATGGATGAGAGAAAAATTAATATAATATTGAAGGGTTGGGTTGGGCGAGTGTCATGGATGAGGATGGTCTTAGGGATTGTGGTGGATGAGATGGGGTTGGGGATTGGAAAAATATGGATGTGGGTAATCCATGAATAGTACTTGAATAATAGTTGTGTGAAAAAAATGGTGATGTGATTGTATAAAAATAGGTTTGTAGGTGTATTATAGGAATTGATGGGTATTTGGATGGAGAGAGATGGGATGTGGGATGGCCCATCCAAATCCGGATGGGCCAATCCCAAACCAAACAGGGTGTTAGGGTTTATAAATATTTGAATTCTCTCTCATTTACCAACACACCCCATTAACATTCAGGGTTTATAAATATTTTAATTTTGATTTGTTTAGATGATTTGGAGTGATAATATTGTAAACACCTAGTTATTGAATACATTGTATAATGATTGCATAAAAATTTGAGTTTGATATGATAAAATGTTGTTTTTACTCTCATTTTTGCGCATTTTTACTGTCAAATATGTTGTTGTGTTAAAGTTGTTCGACTAGATTCATGGTCGCACACTCCTTGTTGTGCACGATCAAAACGGCCGCACATCCAAAAAAGAGCACGACCATAATGGCCGAACACGTACGAAGTTGCATGGAAAATTGTGTTCGACCACGATTCTGATCGAACATATTAGCAACTGTTTCAGTTCATAATTTGTATATACTCTAAAAAAGTGTAAAAATTATAAATATATTTACATTAATGTTTTACATCACGTTTTCTTCTTTCATTACAATATTGGTTATGATTATATCATCGTGTGGAGAATTTATGCATAAATAATTTTTAGAATAGGAATAATTTTTTTGAAGAAAAAAAGTAAAAAATGTAGAATGAGGATTAAATGATGGAGGGTTTAAGAGTGTGTGAATAACATATGAGGTGTGTATAAATTATGAAAGAATTTAAAATGACATTTTAGTAAATGCATTTATGTCTATTTTTGTCCAAAATGATTTGGGATGTTGATAGCTTCATCCAACCTAATTTATCTCTTTCTCCCCACCCCAAACTCTAAAATCATTTCCTCCCCTAAATTGTCGCCTCCCGCCGCCCTTCCCCTCTTCATTTTTTTCTGTTATTTCTTCCCAATTTCAACCTTACCCCACCGACACCGCCCCGCCCAACCCGTCGCCCCCTACCTCCAGACTACCGGCGCCCTACCCCTCCCTTCTCTCTTCACTCTCTTCTTTGTATTTTAGTTTTTTTTTTTTTTTTTTTTTTACGATTTTTTTAAAGTTTTTTCAATTTTTTTCCCAAACCACCCCATCGGTCGCCCCACCCCGCCACACCTCTTCCCAAGTCATAGGTCGGCCGCTTCCCCAAGTATTTTTTTTTTCTTCTTTTGCATTGTTTTTCTAGGTTTTTTTTTTTTTTTTTTATATAGAAAAGTTGGCCATCGAAAATGGTGGTGGAGGTGGAGGTGACAGCTGCAATTAGGGTTATGATTTATATGGTGCATTTAATAGTGGTATTTTATTTAAAGGGTATTTTAAATTTTTACAATATTATTTAATTAATAAATTGAAAGTGGGAGTGCAGACCTCCAAAGTGGAGGTGCAAATAGTCATGCCCTTTATATTTTAGTCTTTATTGTTGTTGGACCTTTTATTAGTATTTGAGTTTATGGGTGTGAGGCTCAATATTGTTGTACTTGATTATTGATTGTGGATTTGTGGTAGAGCGCGGCTAAAGGCACCCAGATTTCCTATGAGTACACTCACCAACCATTTTTTTAAACTTTCAGAATCTGTGAAATGTTCAATATACCCCTAGGTTAAAATTTATGAAAAAAATAAGGATGAGTACACCCACTCATTCTATTTCACCACCACCACCACCATTCAACAAAAAAAACTCCAAAATTGCAACAAAAATTAATTCAAAACACCAACTGTTCAAAAAAATTTCCAAAACAAACATGTTCGAAAAAAAATTCAAAACAAACATGTTCGAAATTTTTTCCAAAACAAACTCAACATGTTCGAAAAAAATTTCAAAACAAACTCAATATGTTCGAAAAAAAAGATTGAACATTTTGTTCGAAATTTTTTTCAAAACAAAATCAAATTGTTCGAAATTGTTTCCAAAACAAACACAATATGTTCGAAAAAAATTTCAAAACAACTTAAATTTGTCCGAAAAAAAAATCGAACATCTTGTTCGAATTTTTTTCCAAAACAAACGCGCTATGTTCGAAAATAATTCCCAAACTTAAAAAAAAAATCCTAATTTTTTTCCCAGAAAACCCTAATTTTTTCTAAACCTAAACTTACCTGTTGTTAGCGGCGGCGGCGAGGCGGCGAGGGGAGGAGGGGGTTGGCGGCGGCCGCGATTGTGGGGAGGAGGGAGGGCGGCGACCGCGAACGAGGGGAGGAGGGGGGGCGGCCGCGAACGAGGGGAGGAGGGAGGGCGGCCGCGACGAAGGGGAGGAGGGGGTGGGCGGCGGCCGCGTCTGTGGGGAGAAGGGAGGGCGGCCGCGACGAAGGGGAGAAGGGAGGGCGGCCGCGACGAAGGGGAGAAGGGAGGGCGACGGCCGCGACTGTGGGGAAGAGGGGGCGGGCGCGACGGGAGGGCGGCGCGACGGGGAGGGCGGCGTTGGCGGAGTGGAAGAGGGAGGGCGGCGTTGGCGGAGTGGAAGAGGGAGGGCGGCGTTGGCGGCGCGACTGTGGGTGTCTCAATTTTTGAGAAAGAGAGAGGATGAGAAAGGGAGAGGAAGAGGAAGGTTTTATTTGAAGAGGGCATTTTTGGTTTTTCCAGGTGGGTGTCCTCATCCGATTGGCGTGTATCCTCATCTCCTGGGTGTACTCATAGGATCGCCGGGTGCCTTTAGCCGCGCCCTTTGTGGTACTATAAATACCCAACTACGTGTGTTATATGCTCCCCAAGCAATATTAGATGCACCCCCTTCATTTATTAATTATATATATATAAATTATCTAATTTGTTTTTTTAATAAAATATCTACTAACAGATACACTTCTCGTGAAATTAAAACCCTAACCCTAATTGCAGAGGCAATCGCCCCACCCAAATAGTAACAAAATTTCTAGAAAAAAAAAATATAAAAAAATTATATATTTTCGACAAACCAGTGTATCCTTTCAACAATAGTTTGTCGACAAAATAAGAATTCAAAAAAATCCAGAAAAATTTAAATATATACTACTTGAACTGCACATGCGTGCGTGAGGAAATGAAAAGGGGTGGCGGGGCATGGGGTGGAAGGCGACCGTGAGTTGTCGGAAATTTTAAATCAGGGTTTGGCACGACGACGTTGGCGGCTAGGGAAAATAGAGGAGAGGGGAGGGGCGGGTTTACATCAAAGAATGGCGTGGAGCAAAGAAAAAAAAAAGGAAGAATAGAGGTGGGTGCAGCGGCGGTGCGGCATGGGTCGACGGTGGCCGACGGTGGTGGGGCAACGGGTGGGATGGGGGCAGAAGGGAGGAAAATGAAACTAGTGTTTTGTGTGTGGAGTGTCCGAGTGTGTATTTATTCAGATGAGTTTTTGAGGAAAAAATGTAGTTTAGGTAATTTGGGGGAGTGCGTGCATCTATAATATGTCCGTTTTTTAGGGAGTGCGTGTATCGATGTAGTACATCTAACATTGTTGGATGGGCAAATAATCCACACCATATTCAACTCATATATTTCAATTCCCACGAATATAAGGGCACGACTATTAACACCTCCATCTTTGTTATGTGAACTCCCCCTTCAATTTATTAATTTAATAATGATGTAAAAAATTTAAAATATTCTTTAAGTAAAGTACCATTACTAAATGCATCTCACTGCTAAATACACCCCTTTCAACGTTGGCAATTGCTTATGTGTACCGGTTATATGTATGTAACTGACTATTTACCCTATTTTTTTAATAAATCCACACTCCCTTTTTTTTAGGCACTCCCTTCCTTTTCTTTTAGGCACTTATTACATGTAACTAAATCCAATTTTTTATATGGAATATTAGTTATTTACCTTTTTTTTTTATTAATTTCACTCCCAAATTTTTTAAAAGAAAAATACATGTAAAATACTATATTACCCTTTTATCAATTAAATTAAAATACAACTCATTAAAATTATAATTATACACCGACTATCGATTCACCAATGAATCACCACGAAGTCAAATATTATTCTATTTTTTTAACTTTTAAAAAATAAATATAAAAACATAACGAATATTAAAAAAATATGAAACTCAAAAATAAAATTATGAAATAAATTTTCTAGTTTTTTTTTTCAAAAATTGAACAAAATTTAGGAAAAAAATACAAAAAAAATTGAAAAAAAAACTAAACTAAAAAAATTCAATTTTTTTCTAATTTGGGTATAAATGTATGAATATGGCATGCTCACTTTCTAGCTTTAATCTGATTTATAATAACTAAGATTATTTTGTTATGTCTTCATTATTTCTAAAATGTTGTAGATTATTTTTTAAAAGTAATTAATAATATAATCTAATTAAAAAATAAAATTTATATTTAGAAACTTAAATGAGTTGAGAATTGGGGAAGAAACCAGCATAATATTGCATGAGCTTTATTATTTTATTTGGGGTCATCGTCATGTTGATGCATTCATATGTTTATTGAGTGTGATCGTATCTATTAATTGAATTGTGTGTTTAGTGTGATTCATTCTCACTCTTGTTCTTCTTACTAGTTAGTTAATATCATTTTTTTAATATTGATGTATTAATTTGCATGGTATGCCTGAAATTATAAATGTGTTAAGTTATGTATTTTTTGTTAAATATAAAATGTTAGTTTAAATGCGATATAGTATTAGTATGCCTATGATATAGTACTAGTTAATATATTGTATAGTACTAGAGATTAATGTGGGTATAAAAATATTACGGAGTATTTAATATATGAACTAATACTATACAATATTTGAATTTATACTATACTATATTTGAACTAGTACCATAGAGTATGTGAACTAATACTATACAATATCTGAACTAATACTATACTATATTTGAACTATTACCATAAAGTATGTGAACTCAAAACTCGAAAAAATTAAAACATGTACCAACATAAACTAATATTATACTGTATATGAACTAATATGTACAGTACTGCATATTAACTAATAATATATCATAATACTTATCAACGGTTATCATAACACTTATAAACTAAAAAATATATTCATAAAAAATTAAAATAAAGTGATTAAAAAATGAAAGTTCAAATGAAAAAAATAATTAAACAATGTAAAACGAAGTGAAATTTGTAAGGAATGAAGTAAAATTTTAAAAGGATAAGGTGAAAATTATACACCAATTAATTAAAGTAAAAATAGTACCAATAAAATTGAACACTTGCCTAAGAGAGAGGTGGGAGTTTTATTTTTTAAAACAAATTATTATTATACTATTTAATACTTAAAAAAAACAATTAATATTATTTTTAAAATTTTCTTATTAGACTTTAAAATTTTAGAATAATTATTTATGACATAAAAAGAAAGTACGTTAAAAAAATTATCATTTGAAACACAAATGATAAATAGGAAGAAAAATAAATTTAAAAAATAATATTAAAAAGATAAATATAAATATCAATTGAGTAAAATAAAAAATAAAATTTTAAAAAATTAATGGAGTATTATTTTTTAATGATAAAATTAAAAAAAATTAATTGAAGTAAAATAAAGGTCAATGAAAAAATGTATGTGTTAAATTGATGTAGTAAATGGGTCATGTGTTATTGGATTGAATATAGTAAATGGGTCATGGGTTATTGGATTGAATATAGTAGTTACATATATTGAATTGGATATAGTAGTTACATACATGTAACTGGTACACAAGAGTGCAACTCTTCAACGTATTATAACCCCAATTGCAACCGCCGTTTCCTCCAACTTCATCCAAACAGTGTCAAAATCTCGTAAAAATTCTAGGAATTTTTTTTTAAAAAAATTTCAGATATTTTTTTATATAATTAAAAAAAAACCAATATCAAAGGTATACACTTTCATCGACATATACCCTTTCGTTGACAACTGATTTTTCGAAAAAAAAAAAAAATACACATTTGCGTTTGCACAGTTAGGGCTTGGGACGGGGGATGGTGGGTAGGGGCGAGAGGTAGGTGGTGGGTGGGGGAAGGGAGTTGTTTTTTTTATATAAATTTATGTTGTATGTACGGGAGGGAGGGCGGCGACGATGACGGGCCGACGACAAAGGGCTGTAGGGGCGACGCCTATTGTGGTGAGAAAGGAGAAAGAAGGATATAAATTAGGGGTTTTGGATAGATGTGTTTAGTAAATAATTTATATAGAAAAAATGATAATTTGGACAATTCATAAAGAGTGTATATAAAATTCTCTTAATTGGGAGGGGGGAGTGCATCAATCGGGAGGGCGTGGTTAACAAAAACCGAGGTGCTATACCCTGAATATAACACCTGTTAAAAATATAAAAATATAACCCCCGTTAAAAATGTGAAAACCCATATATAATGATTACAAGACCTGAAATTTAAATAGTGAGCGTAGTAGTATAAAAATTTGGTAGCTCGCCCGCCGCCTCAACGAAATGCGGAAATGGTGAAGACTTGACTGACGATGGGAGCCCTCAAATCGCCATGGCTAACACTCTCAATCACTCTCGCACTCTCCGCTTCCACTGCAATCTCTCGTAAGAATCACTCTCAACTTCTCTCTACAAATATTAAACGTCTCTGTAATTTCGTATTTTTTGGGTGTGTTGCAGTATATCTATGGAGAGAGAAATCGAAATCAGCTCTTTCAGATGCGGAATTGACCAAGAAAATTCTAGAACTTGAAGCCTCATTAAAGAATGCCTCTCGAAACAGCATTGCTGAAAGACAAGGCCGGATCAGGGCTCAAAAGGTTTATTTCTATTTTTTAAATTAATTTTCTTTTTAATAGAGAGGAACTGCAGTCGAAGAACTTGTCGAATTTATTTGAATAATAGAATTCAGTGGTAACATTTCTGAATTGTTAATGAAGATTGACACTGTTATCTCACTCAAAACTTATAGAAATTTGTCTGTGTGTCGGGGGGGGGGGGTCGGAATTGTTGCTATGAAGCATTGTAGTCTAGACAGGATTATGCATTTGAAGAACTCTATATGTGGCCAAATAAGCATTTGTTTCGGTATATCCAAATATGGATCGTGGTATATGATAATGCAAGTTTTATATGTAGTCTTCATACAACATTTGTGCTATTTATTGGTTAATGATCTAAATTACGGAGAAATACAGTGTCATCAAAGTTTTTAATTGCATGGTTTGTTGCAGGCTTTGAAAGAAGCACTGAGCAAGGCTAATTGTGACAAGGTTGAGTCTAGTTCATATCCCATGGCACCTATTGCAATAGTCCACTCATGCTTCTCTACACGGTAATCTTGAAAATTGTTTACTGTTTCATATGTATCTTGGAAAATTATAATGGAATTTGTGCAGAAATGGAACACCAAGACAGCCTTTGCTCGTACCTCTTGCAAAAGCATCCTTGATGTTTGATCCTGCTCGGGTTCCTCTAGCGGCTCTTGAGGGCCTTGAATGGTATTCTCACTGCTGGATTATTTATGTGTTTCATCAAAATACAAATCTTGGAAATTTATGGAAACATCCATCCCAGTCGAGATTTAAGGCTAAGGTCCGTGCTCTTTATTTTCTCTCTGTTTTTTAATTTCTCAATTCTTAGTTAGTAATTTTACTTTTGCATGTATGAATAGGTAAGAGTACCAAAACTCAAAGGGGAAAGAGTAGGAGTCTTTGCTACAAGATCTCCCCATCGCCCATGCCCAATTGGATTAACTGTGGCGAAGGTATTGTTGAGTGGTAGAAAGGCAACAGCACATCTATTGAAACAGTTTACATTACCTTTGTTGAGTTTTATGAATTATGCTAGGATTAATAGTTTCTCATATTTGAAACACATCTCTCGTTAAAAATAGCTTTGGTGCCTAAAGTTTCAAAAATGCTGACTCTGAAATTACTAGACACATTTTCTCGTTTTCTAGTTATCAAAACCGTGCAGATTCACTTTTTTTTGTCTTTTAGGTGGAGGCGGTAAGTGGGCATACGGTGTTACTCTCCGGTGTGGATCTTGTTGATGGAACCGTAAGCATCTATTGAGACCATTTGAACCTTTTCTTTTAAGAAGTTTTCTTTCTCATTCGTATTTATGTCCTTGATATTCTAAGAAGTGCATTTATATGTAACAGCACGTGTAACACAACCTAGTACTTCAAATCTATTGCAGCCTGTCCTTGATATCAAACCATATTTGCCGTACTGTGACAATGTTCAAGGAGCAGCAGTTCCTGATTGGGTGAAGGTACTCTCTTTTCATAATTTGTGACTTGTGCAAGGTGCATTATCTACATTACCATAAGTTCTTACCTTAGGTAGTATTAGTAAATCTATCTTTTTGAGGAAGTCTTCTATGAGATGGTCTCATACATGAGATGGAGCTTCACTTTAATATTTGAATAATGCTTCCCTTTAATTCGTGATTAATGGGCTGGGGGCCCATAAGCCTATGAGTCATATAATATACTATATTAAATGGAACTCCGTCTCATGTATGAGACCGTCACATACAAGTTTTTGCCATCTTTGATTTATATGAAATTCACATTTTATGTTTCTTTTACAATTTTGTTTTTAAGGTATGAACTTCACATCCCAACTTGAGGAAATCTGTTACTCTTCTTGTAAATATTCCAGTTAGTGTGAATAACTCACCCATCATTTCGTCATTCAAAATGTAACAGGAATCTTGAATGTGATTTTTGTATGGGCAATTTAATTTGATTTTACCCTTCTCACCAGAAAGTTTACTCCAAATTCTTTGGACAGGTGGACAATGAGCTGGCTATAGCTTCGGTTAACTTCTCTGAAGGCTTTTCATCTAGTCTTGCAGATTGTTGGTCACTGGTGGTAAGATCTGAAAACTAAATTTCTAGGACTAGGAACTTCAATCTTATGTTCCAGTTATGCTCACTTAGTATTTTGAATTCAATGAAATTAATTATATGGAGTTTACCCATTTCTATTCAGACGCTTAATTTTGCTGATGTGATATATGGTCTGTATCGCCCATATCTGTTATTCTTGTATAGCTGTATAGATTGGACTATATAAATATACTGTCATTTTAATGCTACATATATACATATAATAAATTGAGGAGCTTTTATCTTTTCTAGGAAAATAAGGCACTTTGCTCTTCAAGAGACGAGTTTCAGTTGTTGGTAAGGCAGGTGCTGTCGTGGGACATAAGGTCAGTATCTCAACGAATCCGTCCTCATCAACCCTCAGGCTCAGGGGGAATAAGTGACGATGATGTTGAAAATGTAGCGAGTGGCTATGAAGCTTTTGAAAATGGAGGTGACGTATCAAGCAACATTCTTTATCACCTTGTTTTGGAAGGCCTGGATGTTTCCTACAGAATTGATTCTGATGCTAACGTTCTTGTTGAGAAAGCTACCATCGCATCTCACTCCAAGATCCAGTGATGTGAGTTCTTGCTGTTGTCTTTTTTACTTTCTTGCCCGATATGAACATCATCGCTATTGCTAGAAAACAAACATTGTTGTATTGGTTTATGCTTCGTTGTATCTTTTAGAGTGTTTGAAATCTTTGGATATAATTTCGAAAATTGATACTCCAAAAGATTGAAGTTCAAAAAAAATGATCTCAAGGTATAATTTATTTAAACAAAATCAGTAAATTGCATGCACCCATTCATATACTCCATTTCAAACGTAAGTTACACCCACAAGAGATAATCGAACAATATTTGAAGATGGAATTCATGTTACAATCTCAGAACAGAGGCCATGATTGAAGATTGTGGCAAAAGCATCCATCTTCATCTTGGGCAAGCACAACCCAATCTCTAGATTCTTTTCCGAGTCCCTCGACTTGCAGACTGACACCAAGAAACTTGAATCAACGGCCAATGATTCATACTTGCTCGGTTTTCCCCATCCAAAATCTGCATCATAAACATCATAAAGCGGCGATCCTGCTGTCGCCAGCACCCGATTCCAGTCTAGCGCCGCCAAAAGATCTGCCCAATCACCGGCACTTTCCATGATTTCTTCCTTATTGCAGCAGAACCTCTTGTAAATGGCTTCCCCTATCAACATTTCTGCAATGATAAATCCAGAATTCCCAATCAACTGAGAGCGAGGCGATTTGAGGAAGAAGAAGCCGAGGCAATTTCCAAAATAATTGGGAGGGAGAGGGGGATCTAATCGGGCTCTGTAATCTGCCGGAAAAAAGAATTGATCTATCCCATCATCCTCTCCAATGGCGGCGCCTGATTTAGCTAAACAGGACCACACATATCCACAGGTTACGGTGAAGGTTGAAATGTGATGATCGGAATCGTGCCCCACGGCCCTTGCTGCTAGATTTTTAAGTTTCTGAATGTCAGCTTCTTTCATTATGAATGTTGCTCGAACTTTATTTTGAAGAGAAACTGGAGATCGTGGTACAGATCCAAGGCTTCTCATGTAGTTCCAGTTCTTTTCTAACAATTTTCCAGTGGGGTCTTTTATCAGGCACCTGTCGTGCATTGGATGCAGAGACTTATCGGCTAAGAACTCTGCATCTCCACCAAATCTGCACATTGTAGCCCATGACTTGATGAAGTTCACGGTGGTTCTAGCGTCTCCGACGACATGTTGATTGGTGAGTCCAACGCTTACGCCTTGGTCCGGGAACAGAGTCACTTGAACGGCGAGGAGTGGGACTAATCTGGAGTTACTGACATGGACTATGGGAGGCAAATCAGGGACAAGAGAGTAGAATTTCTCAGCATCTCGTGGATGGTTTCCGATTAAGTAACTGAAATTATCGTCGGATTCTGCAAATACTAGAGAAACCGAATCCCCTTTCTTGAACTGTATTTCCGGCATTCCATGGCCTAAAGGATGGAGAAGATGACCGGCAAACAAAGGAAAGTGGCCGAGAGCGAGGGTTAGAGAGGTCCTGATATTGGGAATGATTTTCTGGGTGAAGTAAGATTGGGAACATGGAAATGCATAGAAAAAGAGGCGGCGGATTGGGTAAGAGTCCGGCCAGAACATATCCAGAAAGGTTAAAGGCAACCGCAGCTCCTCCACCGCGTCCGGCGGTGCGATCCGGCACTGCTCCAGAATTACCATTATAGCAAGTAAACTATTGAGCTAAAAAATTCCTCTTACTCAAACCAAGACATTTTGTTGACCGACTCTAACAATTGCTTGATGGAAGCAGAAATGTGCATAGAAATCCATATTCTGGTCTCTGGTTTGATTGAAGATATACTATTATACAAGTAAGTTAAACAATATCTAATTAAAATATTCAGAAGGAAACTTCGTCGGTCACTTGAGTATTTGGTGAGTCCATGAATGAGAAAGAAAGACAGGTACTTTGAAGTTTAATCAATAATTGATTAGGCCTGATTTGTAGCCCACGCCCCACCAATAATAAAAGAAATATGTTTGTTTATGGACTAATCCAACCAATAACTGATTTTGAAATTCTTTAAATCAAACTTTACTACATCTTGTAAAAAGCTAATGCAACTCCTTCCACCTTACAAATATTTTTCACAATCAACAAATTTAGATGGGATTTTCATATGTACAACCTTGGCTTGCTCAACCCCTGGATGGCCTTTTTGGTTTCCATTTCATTTTCTTTGTTTCCTCCAATTGGCTGTGGACAATCGTCGATAAATGTAGTCTTAGTGAGCCATGACGACTCCAAAAACTAGACCCCGTTCTTCTCATAGTCCTTGCAGTGCAAAACGCGTTTACAATCCATTCCATGTCACATCCAAATATTAAAAAGAAGGCACCGATCTGAGTCCATCATTGAAGATACATGCAAAAGCATCCATTCTGATCTCCAAATCATTCTCCGATTTGCAAATAGACATGCTACCATCAGCAGCATCTATGGAGATTGATTCAAACATGCTCGGCTTTCCCCACCCAAAATCCGCATTATAAGCATCAAACCGCGGCGATCCAGCTGTCCCAATTCTCTGCACTTTGCATGATTTCTTCCTTATTGCAAGAGAATGTCTTGTAAATGGCCTCTCCGATCAACTTCTCTGCAATCAGAAATCCTCGATCGCCAATCAACTGAGAGCGTGGCGATTTGGCAAACAATGGCCCGACACAATTGCCAAAGTAGTTATCAGGCAGGGGAGGATCCAATCGGGCCCTGTAATTCCCATCCTCCTCTCCAATGGCGGCACCTGATTTCGCCAAGCAACTCCACAGGATACAGTGTATGTCGAAACGTGATGGCGACTCGAATCAAGCTCCATACACGTTGCTGCTAGATTTTTTTAGCTTTTCAATGATCGCCAGGCCAGGTCCTAATGTAAAGCCAACGAGACTATCCATTCAGACCCAGAAATATTTCAATTTTTTAGGGGTCCATTTTTTTTTAAATGTCTTTTATATATTTATATAATATAATATAAAACGCATAAATATTAAACAGAAGTTTGAAAGACGGACGACACTAAAAACTAAAAAAAATTAGGGGAGAAGGGAAGGTAAAAAGTAAGAGAAAAAAGTCTCAACTTCAAAGGTCTTATGAGTTTATCATCAAATTAAATAGGTATTTTTTAGTTGATTTATGAGAATTCTTCTACTTAATTTGGTGTATTGTGTAGGCGTGTAGCAGACTAGCAGAACAGTAGCAAATTATCAATATTAATGTTTTTTGAAATATAGTTCTATGTCCATTAATCTATGGTCATGTGGATTTAATTAAGAATTTAGAAGGGTCAACCCTAAGTTCCAATTCCAAACTGAGTTGTCGTAGCATGTTGCTTGCATATTATTCACAGGAAAGATTGAATGGACTAGCAATGATATCAATTGAGCAAGGAATTATTGAGCAACTTGATTATTCTGACTTGATTAATACTTGTGTTACTAAAGCTGTTAGACAAGTCATATTTAGGTAATTACTTGGAACACCATTGTCGTATTATTTTACGTATTGAACAAAATTATATAATACTCCATTAGTCTTTTAAAAAATATTTTACGTTGTGTTTCATGAGTTCGTATAGAAAAATATGAATGAATGGGGCCTCATTTTAAAGTAAAATTTAGGCTCAGATATTCCTAGAACCGGCACTGATGATCGCATCTTGCATCAGGAACGTTGCTCGAACTTTATTAACTCTCTTTTCAGTTGACTTTCCATATGGGACATTGATCAAACACCTGTCGTGCAGTGGGTGAAGAGACTTATTAGCTAAGAACTCAGCATCCCCACCAGATGTGCAAATTGAAGCCCATGATTTGATGAATCTTACTGTTAGCGTCTCCGACGACGCGTAGATTGGTGAGCCCAATGCTTACGCCGAGATTCGGAAACAGAGTTACTTTGACGGCGAGAATTGGGAGCAATCTGACGTCATCAACTGAGATCACGGGAGGCAATTTAGGAAGAAGCGGGTAGAATTTACCAGCATCTCGAGGCTGATTTCCGATTAAATAACTGAAATCGTCGCCGGATTCTGCAAAAAACACCGAAACTGAGTCTCCATTTTGAAAGTGAATTTCCGGCATTCGAGGGCTTGACGGTGAAGGATACACAATTACCAGCAAAGAGAGGAAAGTGCGCTTAACATTGGGAATAATTCTGTCAACAAAGTCAGATTTCGAACATGGAAACTGATAGAAAAGGAGTCGGCGAACTGGGGGGAAGTCCATCCAGAACATGTCGAAAAAAGTTAACGGCAACGTCAGCTCCGCCGTCACGTCGGGCGGCGCGATCCGGCAATGCTCATTAAGGCAGAGTTAACTACTGTATTAGGGAATTAATTAATTCCGTAATAAACTGATTAGTTGACATTATTTAAGGAGATATTAGTATCCTCCATTAGGGTAGCCGTAGGTGTCATTTTTAGATTATTTTAAATATACGTACATGTTATTTATTAAAAAATGACATACATAGATATAAATTCCAAATTTAAAATAGGAATTTATTATGAATTTTAAATATGTATCTTTTATATATATGATATATCTACAATATACACAGATTATGCTAATTGTGCATGGGGAGGGAGAATTTGTGGTGTAAGTTAAAGTTTGATTTAGGTGCTTAATCTAATGGGTGATGCTAAATGTACAGAATCTGTACGTACAGAGAGGGGCATTATGGTCCACTTTTTATTTAAGTTTTATTAGAATGACTAATATACCCTTCATTCAAATATATTGCTTAACTATTACAGTATTTTTTAATAAAATATTAAAGTCTGACACCATTTTCTCTCTCCTCTTATTTGTTCAAGGCAAGTAATAATTACACCAGACAACTTTCAATGTGTGTATTTAATTAAAAAAATTCTTCCCTTTGTTACTGTTTAACTCCATCTTTTTTCCTTCTTTCTTTCTTTTTTTTCTACAAAAACTACTCATATATTATAAAAATAAAATGTATAAGATATTATTTAATAAAAAATTAGAATAAATATATATATATATAATGTTGGAAATTTTAATAAGATATATATATACACACAATACTTATTACTCCCTCCGTCCACGAAAAGTAGTCCCATTTGACACATATTCTTTGTCCACCAAATGTAGTCACATGCACTTTATGGAAACTATCACCCTTCAACTATGACTTAATTACTCAATTTGCCATCAACTTTATTCCTAAACAATCACTTTATTCACAATAGACCCCACAATACCCTATAATACCCTTACTTTATCTACTTTATCTACCATTTTCTTAAAACTTGTGCCCCATCCCCATGTCCCTACTTTTCATGGATGGAGGGAGTATTATTTTAGGGTTATTAAAATAGATTGTCTTTTATATATATATAAAAATAAAAGAATATTTAAAACATAAATATTCAAGAACAATATTTTTCTTAATTTTTTCACAGTTATTTTATTTGATAGACAAATTAAAATCTCAAAATTCAAGTCAAATATGAGATATTTTAGTGCACAATCCTTAATTTTCTCAACTAAATTTATCTCCCTTTCTCTTATTTCATAAAATATTTTTACATAGATATGAGTTTTCTATTTAGAAACACGCGATATTTTTCTTCCCTCTTCCATTCTCATTATTTTTGGGTTAATTCTAATATAATATATATATTATATTATTAATTCAAGATTTTAAACGTAATTTTAGTGAGTATACATAATTAAGAGCGACAGATATATAAATTTATAAACGATTTACCAATTTATCATATTTAATAACTAATGTAATAATTTATATTAATTTATCGATTTTACTTAAAATAAATTTTACTTATTTTTAATTAATATACTAAAAAATACTCGTTTCTCAACATATAGTGTTTAGGGTCCAGGGTTTAGAGTTTAGAGTAAAGGGTTTAGGGTTCAGAGTTTAGGGTAAAGGGTTTAGGGTTCAGGGTTCAGAGTTTAGGGTAAAGGGTTTAGGGTTTAGGGTAAAGGGTCCGACTACTCCTTTCAACGTGTACACTTAGACTTCATTAATAAATAAACTTCAAATGTGTATTATGAATTTATATTCAATATGGTAACTTATCCCCGAATACTCGTTTCTCAACATATATTGTTTACGATTTAGGGAAAAGGGTTCGGAGTTTAGGGTAAAGGGTTTAGGGTTGTTAAAATGAAATATTTCACACTTAGGGATTAAAAAATTCATAGTTTTACACCAAGATTGTTAAAATGAAATATTTTACCTTTAGGAATTAAAAATTTTCTAATTTTACACCAAGATTGTTAAAATGAAATATTTTACACTTAGAAATTAAAAAATTCATAATTTTACACAAGGTTGTTAAAATGAAATATTTTACACTTAGAAATTAAAAATTCATAATTTTACACCAAGGTTGTTAAAATGAAATATTTTACACTTAGGGATTGAAAAAATCCTAATTTTACATCAAGGTTGTTAAATGAAATATTTTACAGGGATTAAAAAAATCCTAATTTTACATCAAGGTTGTTAAAATGAAATATTTTATAATTAGGGATTAAAAAATTCATAATTTTACACAAAGTTGTTAAAATGAAATATTTTACACTTAGGAATTAAAATTAAATTAGTGTTTGTTAGATTAAAATTAAAATTAAAACAACTCATCTCTATCAAATCAATTTCAATCAATATCTCTCCCTTTTCTCTACAACGTTAGTTTCTCTGTAATTCTTGAGTATAATTTTTTTTTAATTAATTGTAAATTAATTTTTAAATAAAATTTGTAAAGATAACGTTTAAAATTAAATGTAATGATAGTTTGCAATAATTATGCAAAGAGTTAATTACGTGTGTTGATTGTCGAGAAAGAAGGAAAGAGATTAGCATACCCAACATTAATTAGTAATTAATTAATTATTTGTCATTATCTTTAATTAAGGATATAACGGTAATTGAATAATTAATAAAATATTAATTAAAAAAAAAAAATCTGTACGTACCGAATCTGTACACTAAGCATTACCGTAATCTAATATTATAATCTACGAGTAATTGATTGTGAGAAGCTGTCAAAGCGACAAATCGGTTTAGGTAGTGAAGATTAATTATGAAGAATGAAGTCAAACTAGCTGTAATGAGTTCAAATGCCCTTTTATTTTAATAATTATTGTCGAAATTAAAGAATATCGCATAGTAATATGAAAAGTACTAGACAAATAAAATGTGATCCATTATCAAGGTATTTATGTAGTAATGTTTTCTCTTCGAGTTTATGTAGTGTTTGTATTCTTGGTGTGAAATTTGTTTTTGAAATTTATATAATATAAAATTCATATTCATAATATATATTATTAATTTTAATAATTTAAATGCAAAATATATAAACATCTCCATTATATATACTAATTCTAAATGTTTTTTTGGTGATGTGTTTCTTAAATCTCAAATTTCTAAAATTCTACCATTTGAATTAAAAAAAAAAAAACTAATTTCCCTCTCGCTCTCTAACATCTGAAATTTCACTTGGTACCTGAGCTATGTATCAATTAATTTATGATTGATTAAACAAGTTCGTTAATCTAGATACTTTTCTGCAATTCGATTTGATTATCTAATCCATTTTCAATACATTCAATATCAAATCTATATTTCTCAATTCTCAAGTATGCATTCTATTCAATTTCTACTTACAGTTAAATTTCACAGTCATTTTCTAATTTAAATTTTATATTAATTTTTTTTAATTATTTTTTCTTTTCTTTTTAAATTTTTCTTTCATTTTCTTTAAATCAAATTTTATATAAATAAAAAAAATTAAAGTCATTCATCCACAGGTGAACTAGATAAAAATCTATAAATATTATACAAAATTTTATTATATTGAATAATATTTTTTGATATTTCGTACTATTTTTTAACACATAAAACGTGTACAAAGTTGAGTTCGATGCACCTTTGACCTACCGATCGTGTGACCAGTGACGGACTCAGAAATTTTCGGTAGGAGGGCCCGATTAACATTACTATAAAGATAAAATAATATGTACTTATTATTTTCATCAAAATTTCACATGATAAAATTGTCAATACATCTTATTTTATTAAATTAAATTGATCAAACAAGTTGACTTTTACTATGTTTTGATTGAAGTTAATACTCCATCCGTCCCGTGATAACTTGCACATTTTGACTGATTCACTTTAAAAAAAAGTGAATTTAATGGTGTAGAGTCAAATAAGAAAGTGTTTTGAGTGATTTCATAAGGTGTAAGGAGGATTTAGTAGAATGTAAAATAGATTTAGTGAAATGTAGGGTAAAATGTAGACTAATATGAATAACAATTTTGAAAATAAAATGATGTTCGAATATATTTTAATTTTGTAAATTATTTTTATATCAGGAGTTTGCAAATAATTATGAAACGGAGTACGGAGTATTAATTTTAATAGATGTAAAATTATCAAAATACCCCTAATACATTTACAAAATTAGTGGGGGGTCAACTGCCCCCTCTGGGCACTGTGTAGGTCCGCCACTGCGGTGTGACACTAATATAATCGTCGCCGTGAATAAAGTATTGAATATCACGCGCCATACCATGTGGGCAATAAGTAGCGGGTAGGTGCATCCAACTCAATTTCCAGTGCACGTGCCATTTCCTTTGAAAAATTCCTGGTGGACGGAATTTTTAGGGGTGAGCATGACAAATTTTTGTAAACAATCGGATGCATGTATGCAATTAAATTTGAACTGGTTTATTTGGATATAATTTTAAATGGCTAATTCAATTTTCGACTCAACAAATTACAATCAACTTAAAATTGTGACTAAATTGCAATATACAATCGAGTGCATACAAGTGTGACTTTTTTTTTTATCCAGAATCTAAAGTCTAGGTAGTGGTGCTCTAACCACTTGAGCTATCCAACTTCGTTATACAAGTGTGACTTTTGAAAATATATTCAATTCACTTAAAATACAATTACATGTATGTATAAAATTGCATACATGAATTTCTCTATTCTCAATTGTTTAATTAAATTTTTTATCTACCAACTTAGAACAAAAAAAAAAAGTGATTAAAATTATACCAATTCTACTGTACAATTAGGACAAACAAGTGACTCAAATTATAATAATATCTTTTAAATGAAAAATAAAGTGTTAATGGGTAATAAAAAGTCTATTTTTGTCTTTACAGGTAGGCAACCAAAACCTCCCTAGAGAAAATTAGGTTAATGTTCAGAATACTATTTGTAAATAGAAATATGAGAGAGTATTTAATTTAAAATGACAACAGACGAATTCATTCTTACTTTTTTACTTTGAGTTGAGTATTGGACCTATATTATTAAGGGCGCGGCTAAAGGCACCCGGCGATCTTATGAGTACACCCAGGAGATGAGGACACACGCCAATCGGATGAGGACACCCACCTGAAAAAACCAAAAATGCCCTCTTCAAATAAAACCTTCCTCTTCCTCTCCCTTTCTCATCCTCTCTCTTTCTCAACAATTGAGACACCCACTCCACAATTCTTACGCTGCTTCGCCGGCACGGCGGCACCCACTCCGCCAACGTCGCCCTCCCCGTCGCGCTGCCCTCCCGTCGCGCCGCCCTCCCCTGCAACCTCGTTCGCGGCCGCCCCCCTCCTCCCCACAGTTGCGGCCGCCGCCCTCCCTTCTCCCCTTCGCCGCGGCCGCCGCCCACCCCCTCCTCCCCTTCGCCGCGGCCGCCCTCCCTTCTCCCCACAGACGCGGCCGCCGCCCACCCCCTCCTCCCCTTCGTCACGGCCGCCCTCCCTTCTCCCCACAGATGCGGCCGCCGCCCTCCCTCCTCCCCTTCTCCGCGGCCGCCGCCCACCCCCTCCTCCCCTTCGCCGCGGCCGTAGTGCTCTCCCCTCGCCGCCGCCGCCGCCGCTAACAGGTAAGTTTAGGTTTGAAAAATTAGGGTTTTCTGGAAAAAAAATTAGGATTTTTTTTGAAGTTTGAGAATTATTTTCGAACATAGTGCGTTTGTTTTGGAAAAAAATTCGAACAACTTGAGTTTGTTTTGGAAACAATTTCGAACAACATGTTCGATTTTTTTTTCGGACAAATTTAAGTTGTTTTGAATTTTTTTTCGAACATATTGTGTTTGTTTTGGAAACAATTTCGAACAACTTGAGTTTGTTTTGGAAACAATTTCGAACAACTTGAGTTTGTTTTGGAAAAAATTTCGAACAAGATGTTCATCTTTTTTTTCGAACAAATTTGAGTTGTTTTGGAATTTTTTTCGAACATATTGAGTTTGTTTTGAAATTTTTTTCGAACATGTTGAGTTTGTTTTGGTAAAAATTTCGAACATGTTTGTTTTAGAAATTTTTTCGAAAAGTTGGTGTTTTGTGTTAATTTTTGTTGCAATTTTGGAATTTTTTTTGTTTGGTGGTGGTGGTGGTGGTGGTTGTGGTGGAGTTGTGGTGGTGGTGATGGAGTAGAATGGGTGGGTGGGTGTACTCATCCGGGATTTTTTTTTTAAATATACAGGAGGGGTAAAAACGTAATTTCGCTGCACCCTTTTCACAAAAAAAAACTTACCTGGGTGTACTCATAGGATCGCCGGGTGCCTTTAGCCGCGCCCTAGTATTAAATATGCATTTATCTCTATTTATTGTATAGGCCCACCTTAGTTTCCTATGGGCTTTCTTATGAAGCCCATTAGGATTAACTTTAGATCTAAATATCTCTTGTATAAATACCATTGTAAATCTCTTTTATAATTAATAAATAAAATATATTTTCCATACTTCTATATGGTATCATCGAGTCCATTGGCTCACGCCTGATCCAAACCCTAGCCGCCGCCTTTCTTCAAAAGTGCCGCCGCCAAAAACCCTAGCTTCTGCTCCCGCCGCCTTTTCTTCAAAAGTGCCGCCGCCAAAACCCTAGCTTCTGCTCCTGCCGCCGTCTCCTCCGACGAGCCTCCGCCCTCCTCCACTCCGCTGCTACACCTTGCGTTTCTCTGTGCCTCACCATGACCACATCAACATCACCACAATCCTCCCTTATCTCTTTCAAAGGCCTCACTCAAACACCTCCGAAACTAACCTCCACCAACTATGGAGCCTGGTCATTTCAACTGAGACTCCTTCTCCAAGGCCACGATCTGTTTGGATATGTCTCTGGTACTCATTCGTGCCCTCCTCCCCTCATTCCGGCCGAAGGTGCTACTGCTCCCACCTTACCAAACCCAGATTATCTCACCTGGGTTCGCCAGGACACCCTTATCCTGTCTGCCATTGTTGGGTCCATGGAACCCTCCCTTATCCCTCATGTCGCATCCACCAAAACCTCCTGCGAGGCCTGGCCCGTCCTTGAAACCATGTATGGGAAACCCTCCCGTGGTCGCATTCTTGCCTTGAAATACAAATATCTTGGTCTCTCCAAGGGCACTCGCTTAGTCTCCGATTACCTTTTGGATGTTCGCTCTGTGGTGGATGAACTTGACCTGCTCGGTGTCAAAACTGACACTGAGGATGTCACCCTCAAAGTTCTCACAGGACTTGATGACGACTACCGTGATATTTCCAATGCTATCCAAGCTCGCGAGCAACCTATTCCCTTTGACGAGCTCTGTGACAAGCTCCTCAGCACTGAAGTTCAAATCACTGCTCGCCCTCCGTCAGTGGTCGCTCCTATATCAGCTATGGTCGCCGGACGATCACATTCTCGCCCAGCTCGAACGAACCCGAGGCCCAAACTTCCAGATGCTCGTTCTCGCCCAACTTCACAGAGACCCTATCTTGGCACATGTCAATATTGTCGAGCACCTGGTCACACTGCTCGCACATGTCCCGAAATTTCGTGCTCGCCCACATCACAAAATCCACCCTTGAACTCGCATCGTTCCTCCTCATCTGGTCGCTATACTCCTACCTTCCACCGCAACCAGCCGCCTGAACGTCGACCTGCCTACTCGGCTCATTCTGCCTCCTCACCCCATACATCGAGTCAATGGATCCTTGACTCGGGGGCCTCCCATCACATCACCAACAGCTTGGCCGACCTCTCTCTTCACTCACCCTTCACCGGGGAAGACAATGTGGAAATTGGTGATGGTAAAGGCTTATGCATTTCTCACACTGGGTCTATGAGCTTCAATGCCTTAGAATCTCTGAAATTTTTAAATGTTCTAGTGGTGCCACTAATCTCGAGGAACCTCATTTCTGTTTCTGCTCTTTGCCGAGATAACAATGTTAATGTCTTCTTTGATGAAACTTCCTTTCAGGTGCAGGATGGTCGCTCGGGGAGCATTCTCCTAGTTGGGAGTCGTATCAATAATCTTTACGTATGGCCGACACACATTGCCAACTCCTCGCCAACAGCCCTGGTCGCCCAGCATCTCACCACCTCCAAATGGCATGCTCGCCTTGGCCATCCATCCATCAACATTCTTTCCCATACCTTGTCTACCTTTAACTTAGCATCTGTACCATCTAAACTTTTTCATTGTAATGCTTGTAATTGCATCAAGAGTCACAAACTCCCTTTCTATGATTCAAGTATTACTTCTACCAAACCCCTTGATATTATTTTCTCTGATGTCTGGTCGTCACCTGTTATATCTGCTGACGGTTTTAAGTACTATGTCTTATTTGTTGATCATTTCAGCAAATACATCTGGACTTATCCACTAAAACGCAAATCTGACGTTCTTCCTATCTTCACCTCCTTTAAAAGCCTCGTTGAGAACTACTATCAAAACAAAATCAAAACCTTTTACTCCGACAATGGGGGAGAATTCATCGCTCTCCGTCCATTCCTTCTAACGCATGGTATCTCCCACCTTACCACTCCTCCCCATACACCCGAACACAATGGCATGTCCGAACGTCGTCATCGCCATGTCATTGACACAGCTCTCGCCCTCCTACATCATGCATCCATGCCACTATCATACTGGCCATATGCCGTCAGTACAGCCACCTACCTCATAAATCGCCTACCCAAAACAAACCTTAACATGCTTTCCTCGTATCAAACCATACTTAGTCGCACTCCCAACCTATCCCGACTGCGTGTCTTTGGTTTCCTGTGTTATCCTTGGCTTCGCCCTTACACAACCCACAAACTCAATCCTCGATCCACTCCGTGTATATTCATGGGGTACTCACCCACTCAAAGTGCCTATCTATGCCTTGACCCCGCCACCAATCGCCTCTACACATCCCGGCATGTTCACTTCATTGAACATGTCTTTCCGTGCTCCTCGCAGTCGCCCCCTGTCCACTCTTCGCCTCTTCCTACACCTTCCATTCCCCCTGGGTTCCCACCCATTGCTCGACCAATCATCCCCCTGCCGACTGATCCCTTGTTGAACACTACTCCTCGCCCAACAAACCCCTTGCCGACCACCACAACGCCGACCACCGTAGACCTACCCAATCCTGTACCAACAACACCCTTGCCGACCACCACACCAAGAAACAGCCCTGTGCCGACCACATCTCAGCCGACCAACTCACCCACCAACCACTCTGTACCGGCCAATGCTCCTCTGCGACCTCCTACATCCCGTATAGTCACTCGTTCTCAGAATGCTGTGTTCAAACCAAACCCGAGGTATGGGCTTTCTTCTGTCGTCATCTCTGACATTGAACCGAGCTGTGTATCACAGGCACTCAAGGACAAGCATTGGCGAGCAGCCATGTCTGCTGAGTTTGATGCCCTTCTTCAGAATGGCACTTGGGACTTAGTTCCTCCCGCTGAGTCTCAAAATGTGGTTGGCTCCAAGTGGGTCTTTCGCATTAAACGAAAACCTGATGGCTCTCTTGACAAGTACAAAGCTCGCCTAGTTGCCAAAGGTTTTCATCAACGCCCGGGTGTTGACTTCACTGAAACCTTCAGTCCGGTCGTCAAGCCGGCCACTGTGCGAGCAGTTCTCAGCATAGCTGTTACTCGGCAGTGGCCCCTCCAACAGTTCGATGTCAACAATGCCTTCCTCCATGGCACACTCTCAGATACTGTCTTCATGGCCCAACCTCCTGGTTTTGCAGATAAGACCTTTCCCTCTTATGTTTGCAAATTACACAAATCTATCTATGGCTTAAAACAGGCTCCTCGCACATGGTACTATGCTCTTCGTTCATTTCTCAATGAAATTGGGTTCACCCCCACTCACTCTGATGAGTCTCTGTTTGTCTACAACAACACTGAGGTGGTCGACGACCTTATCTTAACGGGCAACAACCCACCCATGCTCGCCCGTGTGGCCGCCGACCTCAGTGCAAAATTCTCTGTCAAGGACCTTGGTCCCCTATCATACTTTTTGGGAGTAGAAGTCCTTCGATCTAAAAATTCGTGCTTTCTCTCCCAACGGAAATATATCACTGACCTGCTCGCCCGATACAACATGCTTGCGTCAAAACCTGTTCGCACCCCACTGCCTACCTCTGCTCGCCTGTCCATCTCGGATGGGTCCTCGCCTGCAGATGCCACCCAGTACCGCCAAGTCCTTGGTTCACTACAATACCTTCAACTCACCAGGCCAGACATTACCTTTGCAGTGCACAAGCTGTCGCAATTCATGCATGCACCCACTACTATCCACTGGGGAGCTGCCAAGCGCCTGTTGAGGTATCTAAATGGTACAAGGAATGTTGGAGTCACCCTCACCTCTGGTCCATCCTCATCACTTCACTGCTTCACTGATGCTGACTGGGCAGGTGACACAGATGATCGAACCTCCACTAGTGCCTACATTGTATTTCTGGGGTCTAATCCTATCTCCTGGTCATCCAAGAAACAAAAGTCCGTTGCTCGCTCCTCAACTGAGGCTGAATATCGGGCCATTGCTGCTGCTGCCTCTGAAGTTCAATGTCTCAAATCTTTATTTCGGGAACTCCAATTCCCCACCTCGCCTACACCTGCTCTCTATTGTGACAACATTGGCGCCACCTACCTGTGCTCGAATCCCGTGTTTCACTCGCGAATGAAACACATTGCCATTGACTTCCACTTCGTCTGTGATCTCATCAAAACGAAACAACTACGTGTGTCTCATGTCTCCTCTGCCGATCAACTTGCAGACGCTCTCACTAAACCTCTCTCCAGCACACGACTACAACTTCTCATGTCCAAGATTGGAATCACCAATGGTGCTCCATCTTGAGGGGGCGTATTGGACCTATATTATTAAATATGCATTTATCTCTATTTATTGTATAGGCCCACCTTAGTTTTCTATGGGCTTTCTTATGAAGCCCATTAGGGTTAGCTTTAGATCTAAATATCTCTTGTATAAATATCATTGTAAATCTCTTTTATAATTAATAAAGAAAATATATTTTCCAATATTGAGTAGAAACATTTTTAAAACAAAAAAGTGAGTAAAGAAAAGGTATTTTAAAAAGTTCATATTCTTCCAAGAACATGCATGTGATGGGTAGGTCAGGTATTAATATTAATATGATAAATGACAATGACTTAAATTTAAGGTAGAATGTTATATTTTCGATTCATTCATAAATAAAAAGGTCCCCACAGTTTGATATCCTAAAATTTAATCATTACTACTTTTGCATGTGTGAATACGCATATCATTTTTCTCTTATAAAAAAACTTAAATAAATTAAGAAAAGTAAGAACCATTATTATCGAGTGTACAAGACTTAGATGATGACATATTTTGATGCATCCATCAGTAATTTCACTTATACAATGTTTCTTGTATAAAAAATAGTACATCAAATTTCAAATCATATAAATAAAATATAATATAATATAATATTAATGAAATTTACAAAATTTTGACAAAAATTGACACGTTTTAAAAACTTCTGAAGACAAATCTATTCCGTAAACTTCTTGATACTTATGTTAATTTTTAGCATTTTGAATTGAGATACACTATCTCTAACCTTGAGAGGACCATAACCATATTAGTTAGTTGAAGACTCGATCTAATAATGGGGACTTGAAAAAACTAAGACGCCATAACAAAACGATGAGTCAATAATTAGTTTTTCTACTAACAAGACGAATCACGTAATCATAATATTGTTGTAACATTGAAAGTGATCTACTCCTACTTCTCAACCGTGTGTCCACTGCCTCCAAACGAAATTAACCTGGAATTCGATTTGAATCTTCAATGATAAAAGTTTCATTTTTTTTTTTTTGGTAGATTGCCTCTTTCTTTTTAACTATTTCCTCCATAATTTATAAAAGTAGAATAAGATAAAAATACTACTCCCTCCTTTCATGAAATGTAGTCTCATTTGTCTCATATTTTTTGACCACCAAATGTAGTCCCATACACTTTATGGAAACTATTATCCTTCAACCCATTACTTAATTACTCAATTTGTCATCAATTTTATTCACAAACAATCACTTTATTAACAATGGACCCCACAATACCCTTACTTTATCTACTTTATCTACATTTTTCTTAAAACTCGTGTCCCACCCCAATGGGACTACATTTGGTGGATGGAGGGAGTAAAAAACTCTCAATTCAAAAGAGATTTATTTTAACATAATCAATAAAAAATGCACTAATTTAAAAGGAAAAGTAAGTCAAACTTAAAAAAAAATATATAAACAGAGGCGTCATCTTTTGAGGAAAACCACACATCTACATTTTTTTTTTGTCTAGTCGGCGACTATTCTTTCTACTTTCTCCCTGGATCTACTCTATGATAATATTAGTAATTGAATAACAACTGTTTTTGGGTTTCTTCCATGATGCATAGTGAGTCAGTGACTATTGCCCAACTATGCTTAAATTGTGTCGTAACACATATTTTAAAAAATTATTTGAGATGTGATACTTTTATTTATTTTTATAATTTAATTGTCAAAAGTATCAAAATAAATATGTAAAGGTAGACAAAATATTATAAGAATTACCCATTTCCTTTCATTTTTAATTAGATTATCTCTTTTAAAAATGATTAATTTTTTTTTTTTTTTTGACTCTATTCAATTGTCTCCTCCATATATTTTAAAATTACGCAAAATATTATTGTTATTTTTATACAAACATATTTATTGTCTTATGGCATTTAAGATTAGGACATGTAAATCTAAAATTAGGACATGTAAATCTAAAATCTATAAAGCGTTTAGTAAATCTTGATTTACTTAAAATGAACAATATTGAAACACCTAAAAAGTGTGAGATATGTGTTGAAGCTAAAATGACAAAGTTGCCATTTACTTCTGTGGAAAGGGACACTGCTCCTCTAGACTTAATCCATACTGATGTGTGTGATTTAAAGTTTGTGCAAACTAGAGGTGGCAAAAAGTATTTCATTACTTTTATTGATGATTGCACAAGATTTTGCTACGTTTATCTCTTGCGAAGTAAAGATGAAGCTATTGAAGCTTTTAAACTTTACAAGAATGAAGTAGAAAATCAACTTAGCACTCGAATTAAGGTGATTCGAAGTGATAGAGGTGGGGAATACGTAGCACCTTTTGAACAGTTATGTGCTGAGTCTGGCATCATACATCAAACTACTGCTCCTTACTCACCTCAGTCTAATGGTGTTGCGGAGAGAAAGAACCGAACACTAAAGGAGATGATGAACGCAATGTTAATCAGCTCGGGTTTACCGCAGAATCTGTGGGGGGAAGCTATACTATCGGCTAACCACATTTTGAACAAAATTCCACACAAAACAAAGGATCTGACACCTTATGAAATGTGGAAAAAGCGGAAACCATCCTACAAGTACCTCAAAGTGTGGGGGTGTCTTGCAAAGGTTGAAGTGCCTGCTCCTAAACAAGTTAGAATTGGCCCTAAAACGGTCGATTGTATCTTTGTAGGATATGCACTCAACAGTAGTGCCTATAGGTTTCTGATTCACAAATCAGAAATACCTGACATGTCATAAGGCACTATGATAGAATCAAGGAATGCAATATTCTTTGAAAATATCTTTCCTAATAAAGATAAAGATGAGGTGAGACCTGAAAATAAGAGGGCTCACGTAGAAGCAGAGGCTGTTAGTTCTTCAGCTCAAGAGCATGAAGAACCTAGACGCAGCAAAAGAGCAAAAATTGCCAAAACTTACGGTCCTGACTTCATCACTTTTGTGATTGAAGATGAACCTAAGTCTATCAAGGAAGCTCTGTCAAGACCAGATGCATCATTCTGGCAAGAAGCTATCAATAGCGAAATTGATTCTATTCTGCAGAACAATACGTGGGAGTTGGTTGATCTCCCTAGAGGTTGTAAGACCTTAGGATGCAAGTGGATCCTTAGAAGAAAATATAAAGCAGATGGATCAATTGACAAGTATAAAGCTCGTTTGGTAGCTAAGGGCTTTAGACAAAAAGAAGGGTATGATTTCTTTGATACTTACTCCCCAGTAACGAGGATTACATCCATTCGTGTGTTAATTGCGATTGCTGCTTTGCACAATCTCGAGATTCACCAAATGGATGTCAAGACTGCGTTCTTGAATGGGGAATTAGCTGAAGAAATATACATGGATCAACCTGAAGGGTTTATAGCACCTGGCAACGAGAGAAAGGTGTGTAGACTCGTTCGTTCACTGTATGGACTCAAACAAGCTCCAAAACAGTGGCATCTGAAGTTTGATGAAACTATGTTGTCCAATGGTTTCAAGATAAACGAATGTGACAAATGTGTGTATGTGAAAAATACACCAAAAGGATTTGTTATCATGTGTCTTTATGTGGACGACATGTTGATCATGGGCAGCAGCAATGCCATGATTATGGAAACAAAAGCTATGTTAAAACGTAGTTTTGACATGAAAGACATGGGATTGACTGATGTGATTCTAGGAATCAAGATCGAGAGAAAGTCTAATGAAATCTACTTGACACAATCTCACTATGTTGAGAGTGTGTTAAAGAAATTCAATGCCTTTAATGATCCACCTGCCAAGACGCCCATGGAGCTCAATGTACACTTGAGCAAGAATCGAGGCGATCCGGTTGCACAACTTGAATATGCAAGAATCATTGGAAGTGTGATGTATATTACAAACTGTACACGCCCGGATCTTGCCTGTGCAGTGAACAAATTGAGTAGATTCACTAGCAATCCAAATAAAGAGCACTGGAAGGCTCTTAGAAGGGTCCTTAGGTACTTAAAGTACACTATTGACTACGGGCTTCACTACACAAGGTTTCCGGCGGTACTTGAAGGGTACAGTGACGCCAATTGGATCTCTGACACGAATGAGTCATTTTCCACTAGTGGATATGTGTTCACTATTGGAGGTGCTGCTGTATCGTGGAGATCAACGAAACAGACGTGTATTGCCCGGTCCACGATGGAATCAGAATTCATAGCTTTGGATAAAGCTGGTGAAGAAGCCGAGTGGCTTCGAAATTTCCTCGAGGACATTCCATGTTGGAACAAACCCGTGCCTACTGTGATGGTACACTGTGACTGTCAAGCCACAATTGGCAGGGCTTTGAACGACATGTATAACGGAAAGTCGAGACACATACGTCGTCGACATAACTCTGTTAGACATCTGATCTCGAGTGGTGTGATGTCAATTGACTATGTAAGGTCAAAAGACAATATAGCGGATCCGCTTACGAAAGGAATAAACCGAGATCAGATGAATAAGTTGCTAGAAGGAATGGGTCTAAAACCCACAAAATAACAGCTGAAACAGTGGTAACCCAACCATGTTGACTGGAGATCCCAAGAACTTGGTTCAATGGGAAAACTAAGCTGTGAATGTTGAGTTGGAACACTTGGATATTCAAACCATTCCTTAGAAAAGCACAACACCAAGTGTTGTCCCGTAAGATTTGTGGTAAGGCTAAGTCTATGACTTTTAATGGTTCCCAAAGACCTCCGGGAGGTAGAGTATTGCGGGATACTCAATATGGGAGTCCACCTATATAAGTGAGAAGTGGGGCCGCTTCACGAAATGCACTTATGAACTCAAAGGGTGTCCATGGCCGAAATGGACAAAAACGTGAGAACGAAACACGTTTGAGATGTTGTTGTGTCAGCACCGTTGTCTCAGTACACACTAAGGAGGAGTAGTTCAAGGCATCGCGTCCACTAAGCCGCCAGTGTACTCGATAGTGTTTGACTACGGAAGGTTCAAGGTCACAAGCCACCTTTCCGGATGCAACAGTGTCTCAATTGAACTGGATTGCGAGTCTGCATGATTATGGGTAGTAATTTCCACTCATGTGGGGGATTGTTGGAGAAATTGGGTTTTTATTCAATTTCTTAATATTTAATTGATTTTAATTAATCAATTATTTGAGGGTATGAATATTTAATTTCCGAAGAAATAAATATTGTAGGATCGTTCTACTCTCCGAGTAGATGATCGTAGTATATTTAAAATTTCAAAACCGAATTTCGGTGAGTGAGAAATTAATGTACGAAGTTTAAGACAAAGTGATGCGTTGGGAGTAGTTTTAATAACTATCCCACATTGATAAATGTGAGAATTAACTACCTCCTTATTAATAGGAGTTAGTTAAGAATGTTCAAATTGTAGTGACTATTGAACCATTCAATTAGCCACACGCGCGCGCGCGCGCCGCCCGCCCGCCCGTCCGGCCGTGCCGGGCCCGGGTCCGTGGTCCTGGGCCTTGGCCTTGGATCTTGGCAATTGGACTTTGGGCTTGGGCCTGGGGCCCCTCTATCTTTTTGAGGTTCTAAAAATGTGGGCCTCGACCCACACGGATTTAGGCAGCCCAAGTCTATGGAAGTCAAGCGGAAGTTGACTTCTGGAATTTGAATTTGAATTTGAAATTGAAATGTGATTGTCTTAATTGCGTGGAAGTTTAAGAATGGAAGTTACCATTCCGAAACTGCCATATTAATGTGCTGGATATTAAGAATGGGAGGTTACCATTCCGGAAACTGCCTTATTAAGTGCTGGAGTATTAAGAATGGGAGTTACCATTCCTGAAACTGCCGTATTAATGGGTGACCAGCCGTTACTGCCTTAAATACCCGTCTGTTCCACACCTGGGTGACACTGCCTATAAATAGGAGTGCATGGTTTTGGGAAAAACTTACTTTTGCATACAACAAAATTCACCTGAGTTTTCCAGAAATATTGCATACTACTTTCAGCATTGCATAGCATTTTAGAGTGCGATCCGGTTCTAACGTGTAATCTGTTCGCTGGAGCTTTGTACGCTGCGGTGTTGCTCGTGCAAAGAGGAAGCCGTTTTACCTTTCGAAGCAACTCGTCAATCCGTGAACACTAGCCGGGACGTGTTTGTTTTACGGGAAAAGGTATCACCTTAACTCGGCTCTTTTCCCTAACTTTCTGTTTATCTACAGTGCTGTTTTCTTCCCTTTCTGGACCTGCTATTCTAAGAAGCTGCTCAAACAAGGAAGCTGCCTCTTTTGAAAAGTTGAAGAACTCGAAGAATTTGTAATTTCATTTACTGTCTTTATTTTTTCCGTCTAAATTCTTTGTAAACCATTGTTGGTAATCTATAAACCAACAGTTTATAAATAATACTCCATAATATACTAGTAAAATAAAACTATAGCTTACATGTAATTTCAAATTACATAGTCTGTATATTATTATCACTACTAGAAGATTCCAACAATTGACATTTATTTTGTAGAAACTAAGAATTTCCTCCTTTTCTGCTGAAATTGTTAATTTACTACGGAGTATAACAAAAACTACATTCCTCAAAGTATTTTAAAAAATGGCTACAACTAAATAGCCTAGTCTAAATTAAATTATATAGGACTCAATTTGAATGGAGGGATTTGATCTATGGATTTTAAATTCACCATTCAAATCTACTCCACTTGTTTGGATTATGAATAGATTTCAAATACTTAAATTTTTGTTCATAAAATTTTTAGTTAAAATTGAGAGGATTTGAAATTATCATTAAAATCATGTCATTTGAAATTCATCTATTTTTAAATTCTTTCATTTGAAATATTTTCTCAAATCAAATCCATTCATCCAAACACAACCTAGAGTCATAGAATCAAATTGTAATAGTCACATACAAACAAAAAACTGAGCACGACAAAGGAAGGTCCACGGAAAAAATCACACTTAAAAGGAGTGGAAGAATTTAATTATTTCAGAATATTTATGTCATTTACTTAAAACTGTATAAATGATAATGATTTGTAGAATTTAATGTCACAAACTCGTGAAGTATGTTTTTTTTAAATAGTGTTGTTTTGTTTTACGCAAAAATAAAGAATTTGCATATTACGTAAGTTGGTCTCTTGGGCATTAAATTGCACTATAGCTCCGACAAAAAGAATGGATAATAAAAACATGAATAAAGACATCAAGATAATGAGTAGGCCTATTAGGTTGTTATGAATCAGATATGTGTGAATTTTTTTTTTCAAGAAAAAAAAAAAAAAAAAAACTGGTATGTGAATGGCATGATCATATTATAAAAATATTTTAATTTCATACCATGAAAGAATTCCGTCTCATCTAAAAGCCCGAACTTGTAGAGAGGTGATAAATTAATTCTTGTATATTAATTCCTAACAATTCTAAAAAAAAATAAAAAATAATAGTGATCATTCATACATTGAAGTGTATTTATCAAATTCATCACAAAACATTCATAAACCTAATTCAAACATATAGTCTAACTTAATTTCTTAAACCTTAATTAGGTTGGATTAGACTTGATTAACTTTTTATTCCCAACGAATCAAACGTTTGGTTTGATTAATTGTGGCCCGGGATTAATGCAAGGCCCGCTAATTTTGAACTAATTATCATGCATTTGTAGGACTAATAGTCCTAGGAGAGGGGTGAGTTAATTTGTCCCATGTTTTCCCATCCATCAATCCAAACTTGCCCTTTTAATATTATTATACATCCAACCATTGACGGTTGGATAGCATTTCTCTCGCACGTCAATAATAATTTTGAAAGATTAATACTCAACTAATATTTCACTTTACTGGATTTTTAACACGTATCGTTTCAATATTATTGATCGTTGATTATTTTTTTATATAACACACGTCAATATACATATAATAAAATAAAACGTGGAACATCAAAATTAGAATATGCGATCTTATATGTGATCTTATTCGTGTTTGAGGTAATTTTAATTTAACTCTCTCCTGTAATTATTTACACACTTTTCATTTTCAATCCGTCTCAATATTATTTGCACACTCTCCATATAAAAAATACTAATATATAACATCATTTTATTTTTAAAATTGTCATTCATTTTAAGTCCACAACATCACGTCTCATTAAATACATTTTACACCTCACTTAATCAATATCCTTAATTTATTTGACTCATTACATCACTAAAATTAATTTCTGTCACAAAATTTTGAGTGGAAGGGATATATGTTAAAAAGAGAGAATAACTTAAATATCAAAGACGTGTATAGATGAACTCATATAAAACTCCCCATTTTAAAAATTGGACCATATACTATGAGTTTGGTTGAATGTGTTTTTAGTTAATACTCACCCCATACAATTTTATTATAATCCTAATCTTTCGACAGTCCAATTTTATTATTTTTATTCTTTAATTTTTTTATTTTTTTATTTATAAACCATCACTTTTATTTATAAATGAACCACAATATATCATACTCTCCACTTATTTACTTTATATATCATATTCTCATTGGGAGTAATAGTTAAATCTAAATTATAGGAGTTGCTAAGAAATGCAACTCTATACTATATTAGCAAAAAATAAAAACAAAGAATTCTCTCAAATTTGAGTAGCTGCACACCTACCCTTCCAAGGTTTAATTCAAACTTCCTTCCTATAAATAAAATCCCATTGACTCTCAAATAACAAACCATCAACCTTTCTTTCTACAATTTCTTCCTCCACTAAAATGGTGGCTCTCAAGGCTACTCACATTGTACGTCCGGCAGAGCCCACGCCGGATGAGATTATGTACTTGAGTGCTTGCGATCAGATCAAAGACATCACTCACACTCCCACTATCTACTTTTACAAAAACTCCCCCACTTTGGACGCCGGAGACGCTGTTTCCCGCTTGAAGGACTCCCTCAGCAAGGCGCTCGTGCTCTTTTACCCCCTCGCCGGCCGCCTCAACTGGGCGCCCGAAGGCGGTAGCAGGGTTCAACTCCACTGCAATGCCAAAGGAGTCCCCATTTTCGAAGCCGAATCTGACGCCGCGGTTGATGATTTCGGTGACTTCACGCCGACGCCGGAGATCCAGGCCTTGATTCCTTCCGTGGACTACACCACTCCGCTTGACGAAATCCCTATGGTTATTGTACAATTTACCAGATTCCGTTGCGGCGGAGTTAGCATCGGCCTCGGGGTTTCCCATGTCATGGCGGATGGCCCCAGCGCTCTTCATTTCGTCGACGAGTGGGCCAAACTTGCGCGCGGCGGAGGACCAGTCGTTCCGCCGTTTCTCGATCGGAAAGTGACGGAAACTGTGGAGGCTCCGGCGTCACCTTTCGACGCATCGGTGCTCCGGCCGCCGCCGTCTCTGATTGGCCAGGAAGACAACATGGAACAACGGAAAAAGCCAATAACCGTCGCTTTTCTGAATCTGAGTAAAGTGCAAATCGAGAAGCTCCGAATCAAAGCGAATCTGGATTTCGACACCAGCGGCGGCAACAGCCGCGGGTACAGCCGATTCGAGGCGGTAGCCGCCCACATCTGGCGGTGCACGAGCAGGGCACGCGGCCACGTCGAAGAACAACCTACAAGCCTCCACTTCGTGGCCGATTTCCGTAACAAATTGAAACCCACACTCCCCAAAAACTTCTTCGGAAACGCCCTAATTCGCGTGGAAGCGAGTGATAAATCAGGAAACCTCCTGTCTAACTCGATCGGGGCAGCTTCGAAGAAAATCCGGGAAGCCGTGGAAAAAGTAACGGACGAGACAGTTAGATCTTACCTGGATTACCTGAAAGGGTTACCGGACGTTGGGCGATTCAGATCTCTGGACAACAGCGGGCGGCCAAAGGGGGATTTCTACGGAAATCCAAATCTGGCAATTATTAGCTGGACGGCACTGCCGCTGTACGGCGCAGATTTCGGGTGGGGGAAGGAAATTCACATGGGGCCGGGATCCATGGGATTTGATGGGAAAACTTTCATCATCCCAAGCCATGACGGCGATGGTTCCTTTAATATAGCAATATGGTTGCAGGAAGAGCACATGGCTGCCTTTAACAAATGCTTCTACGACATTGTATGATATAATAATATACTCCAGTATTTCCAGATTTATTAATTTGCAATCTATCATGTAGCAGTATTTGTTTTTTTCGACTACTGTATCTGTGGTTTAAATTTTATTTATCACCTTTTCTTTGAAACTTGCAAACAGATTGCTGATTATAATTATATTTTAGGGTTTATATATCACACTACGTGCACGTGACACTGTTTATAGGGTTTCTTTCTGTTTACGGCTTTCTATATTTGCACCCTATATTAATTTCTTTATGATTAAATTGGACCATTTAATTATACACACAAGTGTAATTAATATAGTTATAGTAATTATTAAGGCAAAGAATGATGTATTAGGAGTACTATACATCATTAATACTACTATTATTCATAAAAAATTAAAAATATTACTCGAGACAATTAATACTAATGTTGATAAAAACTAATATTACTCCCCAAGATGTACAATGCCTAATTAATACTTCTAGGTTTTTCTTAATAAGATATGATAACTCAAGTTTATGAACACTAATATGTAAATTGAATAGCTATGAGTTACACTTACAGGGAAGGGATAGGAATAAAAAATTGTAAAACCAAAACAACTTTTTAATTATATGATGCCCAAAATGATGGGTAGATTTGTTATAAATATTAAATTTTGAATTGACCCTTAAAATATTAACTATTCGTTTAGACTCTATAGGAATAAAATCAGTTTATATAATAAACTCTATGTCCAATTTTATAATTCACACTTTTTTTTGTCCTATCCAATTTTATTATTTTCATTTCTTATTTAGAAAATTTTAGACTATTTTATCTCTGCCATTCAATCTCATTTACTCAAATTAACACTGACTCTATTCATACAACATCTCATCATACCCTCCCACTTATCTATTTTATACATAAATTAATTAATTTTTATTAAAATTTATGTTCGAAAAAGTTAGCATAATAAAATTGGACGGAAAGTACATTTTACAAAAAAAAAAATTTTGCTCAGTACATTTTACAAAAGGGTTGGGGTATATACCCCTCCAGCTTTGTTAGATACACTCCCCCGATACATATACTCCCATTAAAGTACATCTGGGATAGATGCACTCCCCCTAAATTGTCTATTATACCCCTTTATCTTCAAAATTGGTATGATAAATGCACACCCCCTATAAAACCCCTAATTTTCTCATTTCTTTTCCCAACCCTTCATTTCTTCTCTCTTTCTCCCTCATTTCTCCAATCGCCGCCGCCGCCCAAGCCACCGCCTCCAGCGTCTCCTGCCTCCAGCGCCGCAGCCCAAGCCACCGCCTCCTGCCTCCAGCGCCGCAGCCCAAGCCACCGCCTCCTGCCTCCAGCGCCGCACCGCCTTTTTTTTTTTTTTTTTAGTTTCTGCAACCAGCGGCGACGGCGTCCCCTCGCCCAGCGCCGTCGCCGCCTCCTCCTCCTCCTCCTCCTCCCTCATTCCTTTCTCCCTCCGTCGCCGCTAAACCCTAAACAAGTACCTTTTTTTTTGTTTTTTTCATTTCTGCAAGCGGCGCAGCCGCCCCTCTCGCCTCCTCCCAACGGTCTTCCACGGTAAGCCTCTTTTTTGTTTTTCCCTTTTTTTTCCTTTTCTTTCTTCCTCTACAACTTTCTTTCTGTTTTTTTTTTTTTTTTTTTATAATTTTGGACAAGAAATATCGACCAAAAAAATTATGGTCGACAGATTGCTGTCGACCATAATTTTTTTGGTCGACATTTCTTGTTCAAATTTTTTTTTTTAATTTCATCGATACAATGTTGTCGACGAGGGAGTTTTTCGTCGACTATAATTAGTCGACGATGTATTATACGGTCGACCAACCAGTGTCGATCGACACTGGTTGGTCGAAAAAAACTTTTTTTTTTTTTTTAGTTTTTCGACTTTATTTTGAATGGGTGACGCCGGAGGTTGTGGCGGCCGTGGAGGTTATCGGAAAGTTGTGGTGGCTGTAAAATTAGGGTTAGGGTTTTTATAAAATTAGGTTTAGTGTTTTAAGTAAGGAGGTGTATGTATCTATAACATTTTACAAATTTTACTAAAAGGGTAAATATGGTATTTTACATACATATTTAATTAATAAAATGGAAAGGGGAGTGTATCTAACAAAAGGATACACGGTCATTTCCGTGGTGTCAATCGGAACATGAGGGGTGGGCCGATGACTATCGTTAGCATTGCCATTAATACACAGACAAATTTAATTTCCTTTGGGCCGTTTGCTATCTTTAGCACTAATGCCAACACAAAATAAATTTCCTTATTTGTACGTGGAAGCAACGACTCAAATGTCACTAAAATTTGTAAATCACCATATTTTTCTTTCCCTGTTCATCAGCTACCAACAACATTTTTGAGCTCCTTTTAATAGATGCATTTCAATATTGTTAGTAATTAATGTTGTACGTGCTTTCGTCGGGTTGACTCAAATGTGGACTATTTGTTAGCACGAGACAAACATGTATTATGATCGGGGTTTATTACGTGTTTAGGGAGTATTTATATGATGATCTAAAGAAGAACGAACAAGAACACAAGATATAGCTTCTTGGAGAAGCTAAAGCTTTAGAAGCTTGGGAGTGTTTATTGCATAGGGTCAGGAGTGATTTGTAGGAATGGTGCAACTTATGTTTACAAATGAGCCTTTTAGGCATTATATAGTGGTTTTTGGGGGCTGCCCGCCCTTTACACGTGGCACGCCCTCATTGGACCTGTCTTCTGCCCGAAAAGGTGATTTGATGGCACATTTAATGCTAAACCGCCTCTGGTGCTCGTCCTCGCCAAGATGCCGAGGAGCTGGGTCACGGTGGTCGCCGGAGGACCTGACCATCTAGGAAGGTGGTCGCCCAAACCTTCGAGGTGTGTGGTCGCCACGCTTCATGCTGTCTCCCAAGGCTTCAACACTTAGACTTTCTCTAGCTATAATAGGCGCGTGCTCGCCACACATTTGGGCGAGCAGCTAACTAAAACATGTGCTCGCCAACATCTTTGAGCGAGCACTTAAACATATTAAATACATCTATTCTATTACATTTTCTTGGTCTTGTTGAATAGTCGTCGCACGACTTTGTTGACTAGTCCTCGCCACGTAAGCTGGTGACTAGGATTGACTTGTCAAAGATTGACTTCTTTGACTAGGTATAACATTTGCCCCCTGGTCGCCTTTCTTCGTATTTGCAGAATGGTAAGGCGAGCAGTCTGATCGTCTTCTTGGAAGGTGGACTTGTCTTCGACAAACAAATCCATTTTGAAATCTTGATGACGTAAGTTGGAGGCGGTCGCCTCGTTTCCTACGCCGAGCACGCTTTTCGAAGCGACTTTAATGATGATTGATGTGACATGTGTTAGGCGCGTGATCGGCGCCCGAAATTTGAAATGCGCGCGTGGGGGCCACTTTCCGAACTCGATTTCGGAAATGACCCCAAATTTTTGGGAAAATTACGGATTTTACCCCGTTTTTTGCACATAGGTCCCTGCACATATTTGCCTATAAATAGGGCCTTTACCTTCTTCACAACACTTTTCACTCTGCAAATTTTCGAATATTTCTCTTGTGCTTCCTTCCAAGCTTCTCTCTTCAAGTTTTTCCGGCGTGTTTGGGTGGTTTTCGATCGTCAACAAGGTAAAAAGATTTCATTTCTTTCTTTAAAACTCCTTTCTCCCCCATTTCTTAAGAAAAAATGGAAGTTGGTGGTGGCTCCGGTGGTGGTCCGCCGCCGTTGGTCGGTGGCTCCGAAAGCTCCGGCAACGGAGACCGTTTGGCCTTGGCCTTGTTGGAAAGGGCAGCCTCTTCGGACTCTAGGATCCACTCCCCCGAACCCATAAATGTTGGAGTCCGCAATCTTGGAAAGGCAGTGGTCGTCGACGTCGACGAGCTCGACGAATCCGATAGGGACGATGCCGGCAATGACGCCGAGGAGAGTGATAATGAGACTGATTCAGATCTGCGCGACCAGGGTTTTGATCGAGGGGTGGGCGAACAGATAGAAACTGCCCAAGTCGAGGAGACCTTGACGAGAAGTCTCCGCGAGGACTTCGAGGAGGTTGTTCAATATGCGGAGAGCATAAAGGACATCTTGAGTGGTAGAGATAATTTGGGAGGCGACGAGGTCTCGAGGAAGGCCTACTATAAATATTTCTGCGAATACCTTCCTCGAGAGGTTCCTCGCCCGTACCGAGAAGCTTTCCAATCAAGGTATGAAGCAAGCAAGTATGCGAGTACAGTCTCCTCGGCCCAGCTAGAAAATTCACGAAAAAAGTATCAATTGCCGGCCGACGTCTGCTTCTTTGTTCCTCGCCAAGATGAGAGGGCCGACCAGCCGCCAGAAGGGATGGTCGCCGTCAACATCGGCATGATGGAGGCAGGGCTGAGGTTCCCCCTGCACCCCAGTATCTCAAATTTCTTACACTTCTTAAGGGTGGCCCCTTCTCAAATTTTGCCGAACGGTTGGTCGAACCTGATCGGAATTCTTACACTGTTCGGCCTGGTGGCGGCCGAGAATGGATGTCGAAACACATGGCTTAGCCCGAAAGAGATTAACTATCTCCTTCAGGCGGCCGAGGCCGGAGAGAAAGTAGGCCATGGATATTATTATGTAAGAGGCCGTGATAATTTTAAGTTGGTTGAAGGGGTTCCCAACAAAATTAGAGATGGGAAGACCAACTGGTGGTGGGTAGCCGGGGACTGGAAAAGTCCGGTGAGGCCGGATGGGTCCTCTGCTCGCATTCCCCTCGAGACTGAATATCAAAGAATTTGTGGTAAGTTTTTTTTATTTCTGCTCGTTCTTGTCTATACTGAATAACTCCTCGCTCTTGTAGGTGAAACTGCTCGCAAGAAGACTGCCGATCACCGTCTCACGCCCATCTTCCAATACCATGTTTGCTGCGTTCTCAATCGTCGCTACCTGGAGAGGTCCTGTCGCTTTCTGAACAGGGAGTGTATGCGCGAGCGAGCAGGTCTCAGAGTACCTCCTCATCACTTCACTCGAGAGTTCCCTCCAGGTATCAACATATTTCTAAGTTGTGAAATTGCTCAAGTTTTGTGAAATTGACCTTCGTAAATATTAACTCCTCATTTTTCTTTCTTAGTAGTGGTTCCAGAGAGAGTTGTCACTTATCTTCCTCCCACCGTTGAAGTTGATCGCATAAAATCGAGCAGGATGCTTCAACAAGCAAGATTACTCCGCGAGCGCAAGATCGTTGATGGCTCCGGCAAGAAAAGGAAAGGAGCGGAGACCTCGGGGGCTCCACCCAAGAAAGTTTCTAAACCAACCCGAGGGGGTTCTTCTCGCCCACCTGCTGCCGAGCAGAGGGCCGAGCCAGTTGGCGAATAGAGGATCTCACCGAGGAGATCTCCTCCGCCGAGGGGTAACTCGCCTCCCCCCACACAGGTCGTATCCCCTCCTCGCTGAGGCACTCGGTCGCGAGAGACTGCTGCGAGCTCGTCGGCCGAGCACAGGGCTCAAGGGGATAACACACTTCTCGGCTGGGACGCCGCAAGGGTTGCCAAGTAAGTTTCCTCTCAATAAAATTTTAGAAAATTTTCAAGTAGCTTTTTCTAATTTTTTCCTTCTCTAATAGTGTTGCCGATTATCCGATCGCTTAACCTTTCAACGAGAACCTCCTCGGCTTCTACCGGTCGCGGGATCCGGTCGACAAAGAGCCCCTAAATCCGATCGCACTTAGGGCTGTGAAGAATTTGCCTCGATCGCTGACGACCACGCTGGTCGACGAGGTGAACAACCACAACTCACTGGAGAATGCGCGATTGGTCGCCATAGATCTGAGCCGGGCATCTTACACGATGGAGAAACTCGCCATCCAGATCGCCGAGAGCCGCAAAACCAGCGAGGACAGGAGTGCGAAGCTCACCCAAATGGCCAAGGCTAAAGCTGTCGTCGAGAGGCAGCTGGTCGCTTCTGAGGAGAAGGTGGTCGACCTTGAGACAAAGTTGGCCGATTCTGAGGCCCAACTTGAGATAGTTCGGAAGAAAGATCGGGAAGGTCTTCAAGAGATCGAAAAGCTCTGTGCTCGCCTCAAGGCTGCCGAGGACGAGCTGAAAATGAAGTCCGCCGAGGTAAACACTCTTCAAAATAAATCTGCAACTGATGAGGAAGAGTTGGCCACTCTTCGGCAAGAGCTGGTCGACATGACGGATGAGCGAGATGAGATCACTGATCTCGCTGGGAGTGTGGCTATTTTAACGGTGGCGCTCACTGCCCACGGGCTCATTCATAGATTATTGGAAGTTCATCCGGAAGTGGACGTGATTCCGCTCGGCGGGTTTTTGGACGACCTCCTCATGAAGGAAAATCCTCAACCGAAAACAGAACTCCCTTTGCTCCCTTTGATGAAACTGGGACTTCAGTTCCCTAGACTTTTGGGTGTTCCGGTACTTTTCAAGGATCCTCCACAAGAACGCCCAACTCAACAAGGCGAGCAGGATGCTGCTGCCGAGGTGGAGGTTGTGAACGAGGAGGAAGTTGTCGGCGAGCAGGATGCTGCTGCCGAGGGGAATGCTGCAGAGACTTAGTTTCTCTTATTTTCTTTTATTTTGTTTTTTAGGATTGCTCGGCCACTAAGGCCTCTTTTGTAATTCCAGCCTCTAAGGCTTTTCAATGAATGTAACTTTTGCTTGTATGATGTTTGGTTATTTTGAGTGATCGTTCTCGCTACTACTTTTCGATTTATGTTATGATTATTTTTTGCAAGCATTTTTTTTTATAAGTACTTTTGAATTTGCCTTTTGTTTGTTTGCGAGCATCTTTTAAGAAAGAGTGCTCGTCTTTCCTTGCGAGCATCTTTTAAAAAAGAGTGCTCGTCTTTCCTTGCGAGCATCTTTAAGAAAGCATGCTCGTCTTTCTTTGCGAGCATCTTTAAGAAAGAGTGCTCGTCTTTTCTTACGAGCATCTTTAAGAAAGAGTGCTCGTCTTTTAGAGTTAACCACTCGTCGGTTGAACTCTTTTGTTTGATAGGTAGTGATCGTCGTCGCCACTACCTTGCGAGCATCTTTAAGAAAGAGTGCTCGTCTTTCTTTTGCGAGCATCTTTAAGAAATAGTGCTCGTCTTTTAGAGTTAACCATTCGTCGGTTGAACTCTTTTTGTTTGATAGGTAGTGATCGTCGTCGCCACTACCTTGCGAGCATCTTTAAGAAAGAGTGCTCGTCTTTTGTTTCCTAGATGGCTACGCAGAGCCTTGTCTAAAATTTCAAACTTATCTAACACTTGATGGAAATTTAAAACTTTACTTGTATTGAAATGATGACTAGATACAAACTATACAAATATGAAAAAATTAAAAACTTACTGGTAATACTTCTTCAGCTTGACCGCGTTCCATGGGTACTTGCTCGGCTTGCCCTCCAGATCTTCTAGCTCGTACGATCCGTTCAGGAGTGTGCGCGTTATTCGGTACAGACCCTCCCAAGTTGGGCCAAGTATGCCAATGGACTGCTCCGTCGCCCTCCGAAGTACGAGCTGGCCGATAGTGAATTGGCGAGCATGTACTTTGGTGTTGTAGTAGCGTTCTGACCTTTGCTTGTAGACCACGTTCTTCTCGTCCGCTGTTAGCCTTCGCTCTTCTAGGAAGTCCAAGTCGGAGAGCTGTGCATCGTTATTCAACTGCTCGTCATAGTTTGCCACTCGAAAAGTGGGGACCTGCCCCTCTGCTGGTATGACAGCTTCGGTTCCGAACGCGAGCGCGAACGAAGTTTCACCAGTAGAATTCCTCGTGGTCGTCCGATATGCCCACAAAACCATGTGCAGCTCGTCCGCCCATTTGCCCTTCAATCCATCTAGCTTAGCTTTCAAGGTGTGCTTGATGATTTTGTTGATCGCCTCTACTTGACCATTTGATTGTGGATGATAGGGTGTTGAATTTTTTTTCTTGATGTTCCACTCTGAGCAGAAATCCAGCATGTCTTGACTTGTGAATTGACGTCCGTTGTCCGTCACTATCGCTCGTGGTAGGCCGAACCTGCAAATTATATTTTTCCAAATGAAGCTTGTCATCTGAGCCGTTGTGATGGTCTTTAGTGCCTTTGCTTCTGTCCACTTGGTGAAGTAATCGACTGCTACGACTACGAAAGTTACCCCCCCGACGCCAGGCGGGAAAGGTCCGATGATGTCGATGCCCCACTTCGCGAAGGGCCAAGAGCTGTAGACGGAGACGAGCTCGTCTGGAGGTGAGTGAATAGCGGGTGCAAAAGCTTGACATCTCTTGCACGCCTGGGCGTAATGAATTGCGTCCTACTTCAGTGTTGGCCAAAAGTAGCCTTGCCTCATGATCTTTAAAGCGAGCGCTTGCCCCCCTGTATGATTTCCACATGCTCCATCGTGGATTTCGTGCATGACGATCTTCGCTTCGTCTTCTCCGAGACATTTCAATAAAGGCATTGAAAAACCCCGTTTGTACAGCTGGTCGCCAATAATTGTGTACCTTGCGGATCTGAGTTGCAATCTGGTTGCTTTCACTTTGTCTGCCGGGAGCTCGCCGGTCTTGATGTACTTGGTGATCGGCGACCTCCAGTCCTCGTCGCTGGTCGCTTCAACCTGCAAAATTTGACCTCTGTTCACCGATGGGGAAGAAATTTTAGTGATGGTTGCTTCTAAAAATATTGCCTCCCCCTCTGAAGTGGCCAGCCGAGCTAACGCATCTGCTTGCGTATTGTCCTCCCTAGGGATTTGCTCGATGTGGAATTGATCAAATTGCTCGAGTAATCCTTTCACTAGGTCTTGATACTTTATCATTAATTTGATCGCCGCGAGCCTCGTAGTCGCCCGTAATTTGACATACAACCAGCTGAGAGTCAGAAAAAAATTTCAGTTTTCTAGCGCCCACGGCCATAACCATCTTGATTCCTGCAACCAGAGCCTCGTACTCTGCTTTGTTGTTGGTCGCCCGATACTCGAACTCAATCGCCGAAGCAAACGTCTGTCCGGTTGGGCTGGTGAGGACAACTCCTGCCCCTGCTTTGGTGCTCGTCGACGAGCCATCGACGAACAGTTTCCAAGGAAGTTCGATTCCCTCGTCCAATTTCTCTGGGAAAGTGAGCTCTACAATGAATTCTACTAGCACTTGTCCCTTGATTGCCGTTCTGGGTGCGTAGGTGAGCCCAAATTGCCCGATTTCTACTGACCATTTCAAAAGTCTTCCAGTGGTATCCGGACGATGCAGTGCTCGTCGGAGAGGAAAATTTGTGAGGACGACCACCTCGTGGTCGAACATGTATTGCCTTAATTTTCTGACGCTCATGACTAGTGCGTACGCCAATTTTTCCATTGGAGTGTATCTCAACTCCACATCTCTCAGTGTTTGACTTACGTAGTAGATAGGTAGATGTGTGCTCCCCTCAGCTCGGACGAGCACTGAACTGATCGCACAGTCAGTGGCCGCCAAGTACAGATACAAAATTTCGCCGGGGACTGGCTTAGATAGGACCTTCGGATCCGATAGATATTCCTTCAATTTCTCGAAAGCTTTCTCACACTCATCGGTCCACTCGAACTTTCCTTTTTTCAGAGCGTCGAAAAAAGGTTTGCAACGATCGCCCGTTCGTGCAATGAATCTATTCAGCGATGCAAGGCATCCTGTCAACCTCTGTACTTCTTTCACGTTCCTTGGGCTTTGCATATTAATGACTGCTTGAATTTTACTCGGATTCGCCTCGATGCCCCGCTGGCTAACCAAGTGCCCCAGAAATTTTCCTGAGCTAACTTCAAAACTGCATTTATTTGGATTCAACTTCATGTTGTACTCTTTTAGGATATCGAATGTCATGGCAAGGTGGTGTAGGTGATCCTCTTTCCGTAAGCTTTTGACAACAATGTCGTCGATATAGACCTCCACCATCTCGCCGATGTGTTTCTCAAACATCTTATTTACCAGTCTTTGGTATGTTGCCCCCGCGTTTTTCAAACCGAAAGGCATTCTCTTCCAGCTATACATATCAAGCGCAGTCATGAAGGCCGTATGTCGCTGGTCGTCGGGATGCATTGCAATCTGATGGTACCCTGCGAAGGCATCTATGAAAGTTAACATCTCGTGTCCCGCTGTATTGTCTACTAGGTGATCAATGTGGGGCATCGGAAAGTGATCTTTCGGACAGACGTCGTTTAGATCTGTGAAGTCTATACACAATCTCCACGACCCGGTCGTTTTTCTGACGAGCACTGGATTTGCCAACCACTCGGGATCAGTTCCAGTTTTCTCGATTAATTTGTTGTCGATCAATTTCTTAATTTCGACCGCCAAAGCCGCACTTTTATCAGGCCCAAATTTTCTTCGCTTTTGGGTGATGGGTCTCCTTGCTGGATCAATATTCAATCTGTGGCAGGCATGATTCGTGGGAATGCCCACCATATCTTCGTGAGACCAGGCGAATGCATCGATGTTTTCTTTCAAAAATGCGACCATGTCTGATCGCAAATGTTCTGGTAAATTCGAACCAATGAATACCTTGAGTTCTGGACGAGCTTCGTTTAAATGAATGGTTTCAAGGTCCTCCGCTGAAGTTGCCCGTTCTCTAGGCTCCTTCCAACGAGGATCCTCGATTCCGAACTCTGGCTCAAAGCCTAACCTAGGCTCCAGATCTGGAAAGTTTTCTGGAACCTGGTCGTCGGGGAGCTGGTCGCCCGAATCTGTCTGCTCGTCGATTTCCATTGGGGTGTGGTCGTCCACTTCCATGGAGGCGTGCTCGTTCGCCTCCACTTGGTGGTCGTCGGAACTACGACTGCATTCCCCAACTTCAATCTTTCGGTACTTGCTAGGAAGACCCTCCAAGTAGTTCACTTGTTCTGTTTGTGTTTGACACTCAATATACTTTCCAACCATAGTACTTTCCTTAGAATGACGATTTGCAAAACGGACGAGACACTCCCTCGCCCGCGTCTGATCGCCCTTGACAGATATAACTCCCGCCGGGGTTGGAAATTTTACACAGTAATAATAAGTAGAAGCGGCCGCCTTGAACTCGTTGAAGAAAGGACGGCCGAGGAAAGCGTTGTAGGACGATGGCATGTCTACGATCATAAAGTCGAGCTGCCGAGTGTGATGCATTGTTGGCTCTTTTGATGATGCCAGCTCCAGGGATAGTCTGATTTTCCCAATGGGATGGCTGCGCGTATCCCCAAAACCTACGATTATATCATCGCAAGGCTCGATATATTCCGGATATCCACCGAGAGCATCCAAAGTATGCTTGAAAAGGATGTTGGTGTATTCCCCGGTGTCGACCATCAGGCGATGGACATTGGTTCCCATAATCTTCCCCGTGATGACCAAAGCATCATTGTTTGGGTGCACCACGCCGTTCAGGTCGTCGTCCGAGAAAAGGATTTGGTGAGATAGAGGCTTCTCGGCAGTCGGAGCGACGCACACCTGATGGACATTGTTCAGTGCTTGCTGCTCACCCTGAGCACGGCGAACAGATAGAGCTTTCCCGGACTGAGTTCCCCCCAAGGGGCCTTCTATAACCAAACAAGCTCCCACGTTATCGATGTCGCCGCCAGGATTGCTTGGCATGGGAGGAGTTAGCTTGGGACGGTTCAGTTGTTGGCGCAGGTCGTCGCTGTCGTCGCGACGTTTCTTCCCCCTGTTGTTGCCATTTCCAAGAGGCTTGATGAACTGGGCGAGCTTGCCCTCATTGTACAGCTTGAAAAGGTTTCTCACCAAGTCTCGGCACCCATTGGTGTGGTGGCCGATGGAGTTGTGGTAGTCACAGAATTTACTACCATCGAGGTTGTCATCACTTGTATGCATTGGCTTGGCATGGGGGAGCAGATTCTTTCCCCTAACTGCATTGAAAATGCCACTGGGATCAAGAGGGAGAGATTCTCTGAACTGGATGATCTCAGGAGACTCCTCGAAAGGCCTGAAGTTCGCTGGGCGAGCACTGCCAGCTTGAGTGGTCGCCTTCTTGGGCTGGGACGACTCCCCAGTGTTTGTATTTTTCTTGGGCCAGACCCTCTTGGACGCCTCAGGCTGCTCGTTAGCCTTGGCGGCGTCCATGATTTCTTCCATTTGGATGAAGTTCCCAGCCCTCGTGCAGAAGTCCGCATAAGAAACTGAGAAAGTAAGATGGATAGATTCCCAGAGCTTGGAACCTATCCTCAGACCGGAAACAGCCGAGATCAGCTTTGTCTCATCGTTCACGGCCTCCCCATCGATCACCAGCCTATCAAAGCGCTCGATGAAGTCCTTGCCTGATTCATTCAGGGACTGGCGAACGTTCGCCAACCGTTGCTTTGAGGCTGGGCGAGCAGCAATAGACCCGTAGTAGGTCAGAAAGTATTGTCCCAGCTCAAGGAATGAGGTGATGGATCCGGCACTCAAAGTTGTGTACCAACGATGAGCCCGGTCTCCTAAGGTTAGGGAGAAGTTCCTGCATTGTGTGGCGTCCGTTGCCCCGATTGAGGCCATGTAGTTGGAGTACTTGGACAAGTGTACTCTGGGGTCGGACATCCCATCATATGCCGCCATGGAGGGCATCTGAATTTTTCTTTGAATGGGGGCGGTAAGGATTGCAACGCTTAGTGGAGGTGCGGGCAGAGTGATTGGTGGAGTGGTCCCTTGCTTCGAGGCGACCACCTCTGCTCGCAGAGCATCCATCTCTAGCTTCATCAATTTTTGGGTTTCGAGGAACTGGGCGATTTGCCCCTCCTCGGCGGTCTGTGGCTTGGGGACGACGTCCTCATCGCGTCGGCTCCCTTGGGATGCGGCCGGGCGATCATCATGACGTGATCGCCTGGGAGAGTGCCTATCAGAATGGTGGCTGCGATAACTCTTCGCCGGAGCTCGCGAACCCTTCCCTGGTCCCACTCTATGGAGAGCTGAGACTCTGTCGCCCTGATCTCTCTGGTCAGCGCGATCTCGGTGGTCGGCTCTGCCTGATCGGCCGTCCACATTGAAAGGCACTCGGCGAGGAGCCCTTCCATCTTTATCATCCATTCGGTTGAAAACCGAATTTCTGTGTCGCGAGTCTCCCGTGTGGCTATTGTGGGAGTGCTCGTCAATCTTATTCTTTCCTCTGTCTTGGGGGCGAATAGAGTTGGAGTGATAGGAGCGGTCGTCGTCCCCATCATTTCCCCTGGCCTTCATTTTTTCTTTCTGGGCTTTGTCGAAGGCCTGATCTTTGGCCTTCTCAAGCTCTTCTTTCTCATTCTGCCTCCTCTTCTCCAGGAGGTAGTCCGAGAGGTCTTTCAGGTGCTGGGGATCTTTCAAGATGTCCCCCATGTTCAAGTTTGCAAACGGATTCACCGGCGGCGGAGGGGGATCGTTCCCTCCGGGAGCAACAAATCCGTCATGAGGAGTTTGATGAGACATCGTTTAAAGAGTGTCTCCTGGGGATTATTACAAAGATATGACTGTTCTTAAGCTTTCGACGCTTAAAAACAAAAGATTTGTGTTCTTGTACGTGCTTTCGTCGGGTTGACTCGGATGTGGACTATTTGTTAGCACGAGACAAACATGTATTATGATCGGGGTTTATTACGTGTTTAGGGAGTATTTATATGATGATCTAAAGAAGAACGAACAAGAACACAAGATATAGCTTCTTGGAGAAGCTAAAGCTTTAGAAGCTTGGGACTGTTTATTGCTTAGGGTCGGGAGTGATTTGTAGGAATGGTGCAACTTATGTTTACAAATGAGCCTTTTAGGCATTATATAGTGGTTTTTGGGGGCTGCCCGCCCTTTACACGTGGCACGCCCTCATTGGACCTGTCTTCTGCCCGAAAAGGTGATTTGATGGCACATTTAATGCTAAACCGCCTCTGGTGCTCGTCCTCGCCAAGATGCCGAGGAGCTGGGTCACGGTGGTCGCCGGAGGACCTGACCATCTAGGAAGGTGGTCGCCCAAACCTTCGAGGTGTGTGGTCGCCACGCTTCATGCTGTCTCCCAAGGCTTCAACACTTAGATTTTCTCTAGCTATAATAGGCGCGTGCTCGCCACACATTTGGGCGAGCAGCTAACTAAAACATGTGCTCGCCAACATCTTTGAGCAAGCACTTAAACATATTAAATACATCTATTCTATTACATTTTCTTGGTCTTGTTGACTAGTCGTCGCACGACTTTGTTGACTAGTCCTCGCCACGTAAGCTGGTGACTAGGATTGACTTGTCAAAGATTGACTTCTTTGACTAGGTATAACAATTAATATACAAGAATTAATTCTCAACCTCACTAAAAGTTCGGACTTTTAGTTAAGACAGAACTCTTTCAAATATGCTTCACCAAATTTTCAAATGTTGCAGTCCGCAATGCATTGATAAATAAACACGCTAAATTATCACTTGTATGGATATGTTGCACATCGATTTCACCATAACTCATGAGTAAAGAAGAATTTCACCCACACATATTAAGAAATGTGTAAGAAAATATGTAACAATGATGTTTTGAGGGATAATTTTTTAAACTTTTATAAATAAAGTAAAGTGAAAAGTAGATTGAGTGTGGAAAAATAATGGCATATGGATAAATATGAGTATATTTTAAGGGTGGAGATTATGAAGATATTTCCTTTTATGGAGTGTGCAAATTGGTATGGGACATCCATATATGAAAAATGTGCAAATTCATATGGGACGGAGGGAGTACATATTTATTTATATGCCATTATTTTTTTACACTAAATCTATTTTTTTTTTACTTTATTTATAAATGTTTACAAAACTATCTCTTAAAACTCTACTCATTAGACTTTTTTTTTTTTTCTTAAAAAATGTGCAATTTCAAGGGTGCAAATTCATTGAAGAAGGGACTATATCCTCCTTTTAGTTGAACTATACGCACAAGCTACATTATCTTCAAATAATAACCAAACACGAGTCGAGATTTATTTGAATTAAATGGGCCAAGGTCAATTGTTTCTTGGAGATTGCGAAAAATGTGTTTTATATCATTCCAAGAAGATAGAAGTAAATCTTGCTAATAAATTTAATGCAAATAATATATCTGGCTTTGTTTAGTTAACAAGATATATATATTTTTTTTTTTATGAAAGTTAAATACCCATCCCTTTTTTTTCCCCATGACTCGAACCCAGGACCTATACCCTCCAGCTCTGTTTAATACACTCCCCTTCCATTTATTAATTCAAAAATAAATTCACATATATTATGAAAGATTTATTAAATCTAAATAAATTCATATTTAAAATCCAATTTACTAAATTAAATAAGTTCTTAAACCCCATTATTTTTTAATTTTTTTTTGTAAAAGACAAACTTCCACAATATATTGTCGAACACTTTTTCCCCTCCTCATGACTCGAACCCAGGACCTAAGGCTAGGTAGTGGTGCTCTAACCACTTGAGCTATCCCACTTTATCTTAGTTAACAAGATACATTAGTACATCAATTGTATTGAGATATGTTACTTTAGGACCAAGTATATTTTCATATAAATTTTGCGGTCTAGTTAAAAGGTTCAAGGGGTACTCAATTCATACAAAGTACAAGAATCAAAATCTCGAGATGGTTAAGTGTCTCCTGGCCACAATTCTACAGACCTCTTGGTCCTCTTCTACTGTATGCAAGGTTCAATGAACAAGACGACCAATGGGGGTACTCAATGAATATGTCTTTTTAATGTAAAAACTATCGCATTAATACGTTCTGGACTCAAACAATTTGGTGGACCAAAATTCCACCTTCAAGAGGCTCAATTTTCAAACCAAGGCAAAATTTATTGAAGTATCAATACCTCATTCTCTTTAGAAACTAGCTCTTTAGGAGCAAAATCTTTAGATACAACCTCCCTATGAGGTTGAATTTTCTCACTACTTGCAAACCCTTCATAATCAACATGAATTTCTCACCTCTTCAAAAACATTGATGTTCGGTATGCATGAATTTTTGGAATAATATGCATTATGCAATTTTTTATACTAAAACTTCGATATGCCATAATTTTAATATGACGTCGGTATCAAATTTTTAAAAACTAAAATTTTTAGTAAGATATTATTATAGTCGATATGAAATGTTATACCGAATGCATGCTCTCAAACAAGTGTAATTATAGAAAAATATGAACAACAAAAATGATTACAAATATATGTTGCTTTAGAATCCTTGACGATTACAAATGAATAATAAAAGCCCAGTACATGGCAATCGCAAAAAATATTAGAATAAAAAAACAATTTAAATATCATTATAGAAACACTTTTTGAAAGCACCCATATTCTCCTCCTGCAACCATATTGCCACGTTGAACGAACCATTCCCTTCCCGGTCTGGAATAATGAAAGTCTTTCCATCAAATCCCATCGGGCCGGGTCCCAAATGGATTTCATTTCCCCACCCGAAATCGGCTCCGAATAACGGCAACCCGGTCCAGCTTATAATCGCTAAATTCGGGTTACCGTAGAAATCTCCCTTGGGCCGCCCATTGTTGTCCAGTGACCGGAAACGTCCGACATCCGGCAACTCCTTCAGAAATTCCAAGTAACCTCTAACTGTATCATCCGTCACTTTCTCCACAGATTCGCGGATTTTTTTACAGGCCGTTCCGATTGAGTTTGTTAGTAAGTCTCCTGATTTGTCAGTGGCTTCTACTCGAATTAACGCGTTTCCGAAGTAGTTTGTTGGAAGAGGCGGTTGCAATTTGTTGCGAAAATCGGCCACGAAGTGGAGGCTGGTTTGCTGATCGGCGACGTGGCCGCGGGCCTTGCTTGTGCACCGCCAGATGTGGGCGGCGACGGCCTCGAATCGGCTGAATCCGCGGCTGTTACCGGCTGTGGAATCCAAATTCGCCTTGTTACGGAGTTTCTCGATTTGGATTTTGCTGAGAGAGAGGAAGGCGACGCCGATCGGTTTCTTCCGCTGGTCGAGGCTGTCTTCCTGGCCGAGTAAAGTCGGCGGCGGGCGGAGCACCGCCGCGTCGAATTTGAATTTAGGTTTTTGACCACTTTCCATGATTTTCCGGTCAAGGAAGGGCGGGACAACGGGACCTGATCCGCGCGCGAATTTCGTCCACTCGTTGATGAAATGGAGGGCGCTAGGCCCGTCCGCCATGACGTGGGAGATTCCGAGCCCAATGCTAATTCCGCCGCACCGGAATTTGGTTACCTGTACTATAACCATAGGTATCTCATCAATCGGAGTGGTGTAATCGACAGACGGAATTAGCGCCTGGATTTCTTTGGTGGGAGTAAAATCGCCGAAATCCTCGACTGCGGCGTCGGATTCCGCCTCGTAAATGGGTACGCCCTTGCCATTGCAGTGGAGCTCCACCCTGCTGCCGCCTTCTGCGGACCAGTTGAGGCGGCCCGCAAGGGGGTAAAACAGAGTGAGGGCTTTGCTAAGAGAGTCTTTGAGTATTGAAACGACGTTAACAGATTCCAAAATGGAAGAATGGTGGTAGAAGTAGATTGTGGGTGTGTGTGTGATGTCTTTGATCTGATCACATGAATTCAAGTAGAAGATCTCGTTTGATGCGGGGTCGTTGGGCAGGACCATGTGAGTGGCCTTCAAAGTTACCATCTCTGCAAAACTTTAAACAGGTACGTACAGTAGAGATAGAGAGAGATTGTTTTTGTTTTGAAGAAATTAAGTGGGATATATTGAATGATCGAAATGCATGCAGTGTTTATATAGTTGAATTGTATTCAATGTTTTTGGCTAGTTAGCTAGTAGTGATTGACAAGTATGAATGATCCAACTTTTGTTTAATATAAAATACTACGTCAGACTTGGTAGACTAGACTCTCAATCGGATTTGCCAACTTCCTCCGGTTGACTAATTTGAATATTTTTACATGTTGAAATTTTGAATATTATTTGTTCAGTTGAGCAATGACTTTACACGCCTAGATATTATAAAAATGCCATGATTAGGTATCTATCTTCATCAATTCTTGGTAATAATCAGATTATTATAACACCGGAGTAGTTTTTACTTGATCAATATAATATAAAAACACTTGCTACTTTTTTTTTTTTTTTGAGTGAGACACTTGCTACTTATTAAATCACCACCCCTAGGTTCATAATTAATTTAATCGAATTATAATAAATAAGTCAATTTTTTATATTATTACAACCTTTTTTTGATCGAAAAGAGAGGACGTGATTTATAAAAAAAAGTGTATTGAATTATAACAACATCAAATGTTGAACTTTCTTATTATAATTCTGAAAGAAAAGAATTTTATGGTATGAGAAGGAACCAAGTAAAGGACGAATGAAGTTGTGCATTTATCAGCCTCCTTTTGGCGTGAGTGGAAAGCGGCTAGGAGGGACACTGACCGAGGTAATACAACGATCCACAATCAGTGTACGGCATGGCATGCGCCCCCCCCCCCTCGGGTACGCTGAAAATAAACACAGATGTAGCACTATTCATGGATTCTAATTAGACGGGTGTAGGCCTTGTAATGCGCGACAAGCAAGGTAGTATTCTAAGTGGTAAATCGCTAGTTCTGCAAGGTTGGTTTGAGGTGAAAATTGGAGAAGCAATAGGTTTGTATGAAGCATTATAGTGGCTTAAATCCCAAGAAAAATATAATTGAAGGGAATGCGAAGCTAGTGGTTGATGCGATAAACTCGAAGGAAGTCTCTCACTCAACCTTTGGAGATTACATTAAAGCTCGTAAGGATTTGATGGCCTAATTCACGAATTTTACGGTGACTTATTGTTGGGTAGAGTCTCCAATCAATGTGGAAGGGCTCCCGGATTCGCTTTGCGTTTGCAATAATGAAAACTAATCCATTTTTTTAAAAGAATTATTCTAGAAGTTCTATTTATGTATATATTCATATTATATATAGATCCATCCATAGCTTTTAAAATAGTTTAGAGACACATAGAACTAGGAGTAGCTTAATATAGAGGAAAATGCTAGTAACCGTTGTGTAACAAACTAATTGAATATCTAGGTACTCTAGTTCTATGTGTCTCTAAACTTTTTTAAAAACTACATATGTATCTATATACAATATAAATAGAACTTTTAGGGCTAGTTTGGATTGATGGATGGAAAAACATGGGACAAATTAACTCACCCTTCCCCTAAGACTATTAGTCCCACAAATGCAGGATAAATAGTACAAAATTAGCGGGTCTTGCAGTAAACACGGGCCACATTTTGGTTTGATTAATCGAGAATAAAAAGTTAATCAAGCCTAATCCATGCTAATCTAACAAACCAAACGTACCCTTAGAATAATCTAACAATTTTTATGTAACAAAGAAAAAAGTTATCACTATTTAGAAAGAAAATATAATGCTTACGTGTGTTGAAAAGTAATACTTCTACTTCTTTGTTGCAAACTTATTAGAAATAAACATTATGTGATCGTCTCACATTAAATTAATCCGTAATATGACATCTATTCCATTTCTGTATGTATAATTAGGGCTGCATTTTTAAAAAAATATAGATGACATATTTAATTCATTGTACTTCTATGATTCTATCCTGCACTCCCGTATGCGCATGAATTGTGACTTGTGAGATAATTTAATTTAATTTAGAAAAATAATTGCGCAACTTTAATTCTTGATTATGATTTATGAAGATGTGAAAGATAAATCCAAACATAAATAGTCAACAGTATTTGAAGTTCAATGCGTCATTACCTAATTAAAATATCACTAATGTAGATCCACCAAACCAACGCACTAGTTACAATTTACTATAATAAAATATTATTCCAAACTAAGGAGTATAAAATTCGATAATAACTAGGAGTAGTCCAAATGTAGATATATTCATGAGGTAGCTGAGGAGTAACTAACTCGATCACGAAGACAGCTCCTAATTATAATATTAAATTAACACATTTTTTAAATCTATCTTCATAATTTTATGTTCACGTTTGAACCTAATTTAATTATTTTGTATCTAATATTTATTTGTGTACGCGAGTTATAGTATGTCATAATGACATCATTTGTGAGGTTGTATAAAATAATTTTGAGAAAATAACTTGAAAACACATACACATACTCCGTTATTCGTTCTAAACTTTTCATTTGTCCATTTTAAACTTTTAGTCTAAACTTGTCTTTTCTTTCTTTTATTAGCAACATTCACTATCTCTATCCATCTTTTCATTTTAATATTTCAACAATGTACCACACATATAATTTTATAGCATTATAATAATAAGATAAAATGCTATATAAATCGCCACTCATATCATGCACTATTTGAAAAGGAGAAAATAAGTATTTCATTTGTCCACATAAAATTTTCTTATTTTCCTTCTTACTTTGTTCATCTTTTGTGTTTACTTTTTTGAAAAATATATTCCACCATACTTATTTTATTTCACATCTACTTTATACATAAACAAATATGGAGTAATATTTTATAATTAAATTATAGTGTGGGGACGCGTTTTTTGTTGGATTTAGGAGAAATATTCCTAGTAAGGAAAGGAGACAAGTCAAGTCATATTTTTGAACAAAGAAGAAGACTACACCTACTAATGGTAATGGTAATGGTAATGGTAATGGTAATGGTAATGTGAACTCCACTACATATATTTCAGAAACCAGCATCTTTGATAGACCGTGCCATGTCTCAACGACTTTTACTCTTTTGTAAAAACTAATTAAGCGTATTACACGGTTAAATGAAATAAAGGGTAAACTATCAATTTCATGTTTGAAAAAAGATGCCCCTGCCAATTAAATATATACTAGGGCATGTTTGATAGCATAGACGGATTATCTAAGATTAGGATGATAACTAAACTTTATAAATTTTAAAGCATTATCTACCCTTAATCTAAGTTATCAAACAACCAATAAAAATGATATATAGTTAATCTAGGTTTAATCTAAGCTATCAAACATGGCCTAAATGTCTGAGCACGGTGAATTACATGGTTAACAAATATTATTATATTGAGAAGATAATATAATAAGTACTCCCTCCACTTTTAATTAAGTGTCATTCTAACCATTTTCAACAAATTAAGATATATAACCATGGATCATTTTACCCTTCATTAATGATAACTAATTTTAATATTAAATTTATGTTTTGTAATGAATGTGACCAATATTGTAGGTGATATTCATGTATACAATAATTAAGGTTTATCCATAATTTATGTTATAGTATTGTATTCAAAAGGAAAAAAACTTAAATCAAGGTAAAGAAAATGAAGGGAGTATAATGTATAAGGATAAAATTGTCAAAATTCAAGAAAAATATGTAAAATGACACTTGTTTTAAAAATATTAAAAAATGCAAAGTGACACTTAATTAAAAACGGAGGGAGTATTGATTTTATAAATGAATGTAATTAGTAACATTAATATAATTAATTGATTAATTATAATCAATATTGTGATAGTCAAATTTTCTATTTTTTATAAACTCAATACAATTTTTTATGGAAAAAAACCACACAATGATGATGATACGTATAAAAATTAACCAATAAAATCACATTTAACAAATACTTCATATAACTATGAGATATTGATGCACCATAAAAATTAATATAAAATCGACACATAAGCAAAATTAATATAATGACAATGCATAAGCATTCTAAACTCCCTAATAGTAATATAGCTAATAGTAATATAGGTGATATATATATATATATTAAACCGATGATGGATTTCTATATCATTACTATATACATACATAATGTATTTTAAATTTATTTATGGGTTTTTTTTTTTTTTTTGACAATACATACAAGGATAAAAACCCCTCATAAAAGGGATAACATTCAGACCAGATCCTTGTAATATTGAGGACAGTCATCTTCATTCCAGTCGTGAGGAGATGAAGTGATAATAGAAAATTTAGCCAGCTCATGTGCAATCCGATTCTTATCTCTACCAATATGCCTGCATTCCATGATCATTTCTTGTTGAACCAAAGACTGAACGTCCCTAATTGTTTCTGCCTCTGATGCACCAATCTGTAATCTACCATTAATAGCTTTGATGGCATCACAAGAATCAGAGCACACCTTCTTAATCTTAATCCCAACTTGAGCACATCTTCCAATGCCACTCTTAATGGCCATAAGTTCAGCACCACACACTGTGCCTGGATTCTCAATACACCTTGCTCCAGCTAGAAGGATTTTTTTCCTTTCACTCACAACCACAAAACCAACAGCATAACATTTTCGAACATCATTAAATGCTGCATCTGTATATAAAGTATTATCCATTTCAGCAGACCCCTGACCTTCTTCCGCACTACCAATGGTATCATCATCTAGGTTTTTAATCCCCACCTCATTAACAAATTCCATCCAATACGATTTTGCCCAACTCACATCAAACTTGATATTGAAAAAAGCCCCACATTGAGCCTGCTTTTCTGAATGAACAAAATGACATCTTTCGATCCATATTGCCCAAGCTATCATAACTATCAGAGACATTTTTTCCAAACTCAAATTTTGAGAACACCAGGCCATAAAATCAAAGCAATCGTACCTGGCTGCTTTGCTGATATCCGACCAAAGCTCTTGAGTTTTCCATGTGTTCTTTGCAAAAGGGCACTTGAAAATACAATGCATAGAATCTGCCAAATGAAATCCACAGCACTTGCAAATCGGGCTAATAGGCACATGATTCTGGTTCAGATTACCTTCTGAAGCAATCAGGTTTGTTGTTAGTTTCCATCCAAAAATTCTCACCTTTGGTGGCACTTGCAATTTCCAAATAGTACTAAAAACCTTCACACTCACAGCTTTATTGGAAGGTCCAATTTCTGCACACCTATCACCCTTCACAGCCTTAGAAAAGGCTAGCTTATAACCCGATGCTACTGTGTAAATTCCAGTCGAAGATGTTGGCCAGAATAATTGATCGAAGATGTTGGCCAGAATAATTGATCAGGCACTCCATTCTTCATGATTGAAGTATTCAGGATATTTTCCACTTCATAAGGTAGAAATGCTTGGCATATCATCTGCTCATTCCATCCACCTTCCATAGTCAAGAACCTGCTAACAGATGATGCACTTGCAATTCTGGAGCCAATCCTTCCTCCTTCCAAATTACATACCCATCTATCTTTAAAGATGTGGGTATCAAGACCATTACCAATTCTCCATCTAGCACCTTCATCAACTAAATCCTTACTCCACAACAAAGACCTCCACACAAATGATGGATTAGACCCCAATTCCAACTCATCAAGCCTGGCACTTCTGATATATTTAGCTTTGAAGATCTTGCTTACCAGAATATCTTGTGCTGTTAAAATTCTCCAAAGTTGCTTTGCAAGCAAGGCTTTGTTAAACATTACCAGACTACGGAATCCTAAGCCATCCTCATCCTTTGGTTTGCAAAGTTCCCCCCACTTCTTCCAATGCTTTTTCTTCGAAATCTTAGAGTCTCCCCACCAGAAACCCAGCAATGATTTTTTCAATATTAGTACAAATTGCCACCGGAATCCTAAAGCAAGACATTGCATATGAGGTCATCGCTTGCAACACTGCTTTGATCAAAACCTGTTTACCACCTTCAGAGAATGATTTATGATGCCAAGAAAGCACCTTGTTTCGAACCCTATCAGTAAGATAGCTGAACTTCAACTTCTTGGCCTTTGGAATAATTGCTGGAAGACCCAAATAAAGTTCATGGCCATGTGAATCTCTAATCCCCAAAATCAATTTTGATTGATCAATATTGCTCTGGCAAGTGTGAGGACTGAATGTGATTGAGGATTTTTCCCTATTGACCAATTGACCTGAAGCTTTTTCATAAATGTAAATGCAATTCGCCAAACATTGAGTCTCTTTATTTGAAGCTTTGAAGAACACAATGCTATCATTTGCAAAGAAAAGATGAGACAAAGAAGGAGCATTTCGAGCGATCCTGAAGCCTGAAACCATTTTAGAGTTAATGGATGTTGAAATGATTGAGGAGAAGACCTGTGCACATAATACAAATAGGTATGGGGAGAGAGGATCTCCTTGGCGAATACCTCTTGTAGGGATGAAGCTCTTAGCAAGTGCACCATTAATTTTGATGGAATAAGAGACTGTTGAGACACATTCCAAAATCAATTGAATCCATTTTTGTGGAAAACCCATTGCTTGTAAAACTCTCAATAAGAAGCTCCATTCAATTCTATCATAAGCTTTTGTCATATCCAATTTCATGGCTGCATAACCTCTTTTACTCTTAGAATTCTTTAAGAAATGCATCCCTTCATATGCCAAGAGTATATTATCCATGATGACCCGTCCTGGCACAAAGGCACTTTGATGTTGATCCACCACATCCCACAATACATTCCTCAGCCTATTTGTCATAGTTCTTGCAAGAATGCGATAACATACATTGCATAAACTAATTGGCCTGTAGTGTAAGGGTAGTGTTGGATTTACCTTTTTTGGAATAAGTGTTATGATCGTATGGTTCCATGTTTTTAAAGAGCCCTTGTCATTCAAAACCTTCAAAACTGCCCTTGTAATATCTTCACCAATCAATTTCCAGTTCTTTTGATAGAATGAGGCCGGAAACCCGTCAGGACCAGGTGCTTTCCAAGGAGACAAATCGAGCACTGCCCTGAGCACTTCATCTTTAGAAAAAGGAATGTCAAGTGAATTGAACTTTTCCTTAGATAATCTGACATTCAAAAATTGAACAGCTCTACCAATTTCATCTTCTGAGGGATTATTTGAGGTAAACAGGTCTTGGAAAAAGTTAGAAAAAGGACCCTCAATTGGGGTATCAGATAAAAGCCAAACTCCATTGTTGTCTTGGATTTTTCTAATTTGATTCATCTTGAGTCGACCATTAGCTTTTGAGTGAAAGAATTTCGTATTCCTATCACCTTCTTTAAGCCAAGAAACCCGAGATCTCTGTTTCCAAAACCACTCCTCTTGAGTAAGTAAAGTAGCAAGCTCAGCCTCCAAGTCACCCACCTTCTTCATATCTGGAATTCAATTGTCATCATCCAACAATCTATTAATTCTGGTTTGTGCTTGCTTAATTCGAACCTTCAAAGTACCTCCTTTTTTCTTTGCCCATTCCGATATCATTTTACCACATTCTTCTAAGGACTCATTGAGAGGCACCACATGATCACCCCTCTTCCAAGCAATGGACAAAGCCTTTTTAAACCCTTTCTCCTTCATCCAATAATTTTCAAACTTAAACGGTTTATTCTCCCTTTTCTTCCAAACTTTTGGCACAAGCACCTCAAAATCAATAAGAATTGGCCTATGATCCGATCCCATAAAAGGCAAAGTAGAGGCTTCAAAATAAGTGCACATATTCATCCAATCTCTATTTGCAAGGAATTTGTCAAGCTTTTCCTTAATATAGTGATTCCCTTTCCTTCTGTTGTGCCAAGTAAATTTTGATCCTGACATGTTAAGACTTTTAAGATCATTGGCCTGTAGTGCTTCTTGAAATTGAGCCATATTCTCATCCTTTCTACAATTCCCCCCCCCCCCCCATCTTTTCATGATTAAAAAGAACTTCATTAAAGTCACCACCAATAAGCCAAGGAACAGGGAGCATAGATAAATAACTCTTAAGCCTTTTTAATAACTTCCAAGACTCAATTCTTTGTTGTGATACTGGATTCCCATAAAAACCTGTGAATCTCCACTTGTTTGACAGTTCAGATATCATACAATCAATGTGTCCAAGGGAGTAAGACAAAACAAAAACATCAACTTCATTCCACAAAATAACAAGTCCTCCTGCTCTACCATAGGATTCCACACAAAACACATTTTGGAAACCTAGCCGAATCCTAACACAATTTGCATATGAGGAGTTACATTTGGCTTCAGAAATAAAAAGTAAAGACGAACGATACGATATTACTAACCTACTAACCCTACTGAACGCACGCGGACTACATATACCACGTGCGTTCCAACACAAAAGCCTCATTCATCTCGGCGGGGTTGAGTCACCTCAACCTCCGCCTCATTCGGAATTGAAATTTCCGACCCATAAGTTTCGATCATGCTACGGGCTTTTTTGAGAAAGAATAGAGCATCGATCTCATTTCGTACTGTCTCCGCCCTTACAAAGTCTGCCAAATCAGCAGAGTGATCCTTCCATAGACGCTTTTTACCAGATTGCATATTATCAGGAATTGAAAAACTCTTATCACCTTCATAGCCAAGCTCCTTATCTTTATTCTGATCCTCCATCTCCCAGTTACTTTGCCCAGTTTCCTCACGAAGAGGAACATAAGGTTGTTCACCTTCATGAAGTACTTCCACATAGTCTATGAAATCAAAAGATTTGAAGCTTCGACCCACTTGATGCACCACTCGATAGTCATAACCATTATCCTTGTCTTTACCCCCTAATGCTTCACGAACGACCCTGTGTTCAAAACCAGCAGGAATAGAGAAATGAAGTGGCTCAAGCATCAAACCTGTCCTTGGGTCAATCCTCCATTTTTCACCTTGCACAGCTGTTTCACCTTCCTCTCTCCTTGCCATCAAATCCTGAAAATTAAACACCACTTCCCTATCCTGTTGCCTGGGCTGAACATCCTCATTCAGGTTCCATTGTGCACCCATCACTTCCTGCTCTGCCATTCTCCACATCTCATTTACTCCTTCATCCAGCATAATGGCCTTCCCCTTTTCCTTTCTTCTTCTTTCAGAATCCTCTCTTGCATTATCCTCCTGATTAATAACATTTTTGTTCCTGTTGATATCTGTGATAACAGGAACACATATGTTATTTACTTTTCTATTATTTGCCACTGTTAACCCCAAAAGCCGATAGAATTGCTGCATGTCCTCTTGACTGGGCTTTTTCTTCTTATCTGCTTTCAACCATTCTGGGAAATACCTATGGTTGTCAATCCACGCCTCCTCTTTGTCTTTAATCCTATTGCAGCCCCTGACAGAATGTGTAAGATGACCACAATATACACAGAAATCAGATAACCTTTCATAGCGAAAGTAAATGAAAATCGTTGTATCGTGAACAGTAAAGTTTGTGAAACGACACAATGGCGCTTCTGTGTCAAGCAAGACACGAACTCGCAGTGATTCCCCCCACGCCACCTCTCCCTCTTTCGCATCGACCTTAAGAACTTCCCCAATAATCCCACCCACTCGTTCACCAGTCTGTTTGATCATTGCATGTACAGGTAACCCATGGATCTGCACCCAAATAGGCACACGATCCATTTTGAGACTATCAAAACATTCATCACCAGTGATCTGCTTCAGCACCATCATCGACCTCCTCAGGTTCCATGGCTGCATGTTAAGCACCTCTTGCATTTCTGCCTTTTTTTGGAAATCAATGGTATACAGACCATGTCCCACCAACGTAACCATAATGGTTGAAGCAATGTTCCAGCAAGACATAAGCAAGCGAGTTAACTCAGTGATGTTAAAAAAACGCCTAGCCACAAATTTCAAAGCCACCGAAGAATGTGGGATGATAAGTTCATTCATCTGAACTGAAGGATTCGCACTCTCTTTTTCAGAAATATAACATGCACTCATTTTTTCTTGAATGGCCACATCCATTTTTTGAATAGTAGAAGAACAATCGAACCAGAGAAGAAAGAGAATGATTTGTGCCTTTCTATCTTCCTTACCATCGGCTTTTATAGGCAGAGATTGAGTGTAGAAACCATGGTTGTCTGCGCAAACCATTGGCCATTTTGAAACGGATGAATCGAGTGCAAATTTTTTATCCAACATTGTCTTTTATTTTGCAAAAACCAAGACAACCACTCAAACAAAAACCCTAATCCTGCAATGCTGTGAAAAACACAGCCAGTATGTGGGCAAGTGAGAATCACTCTCCCCTTCCTTGTGAACGTTATCAACATCAAGGCAATGATGAGCCGAATTTCCTTATTCCAAAAAAGCTCCGTATTTTGCTAAGGCCAAAATTCAATTAATGAGGAATTTAAAGGGTTTTAAGGACAAGGAATAATCACTAAATGAAGTTTAATGATCAGAATTAAAACCAAGAACATGAATTAATTTAACCAAAGGAAGATGATCATTCCTTTTCTCTTTAGAGAGAGAAAGGACGAAGAAGTAACTTATTTATGGGTTTTATATAGCAATATTATCCATGTAAATTCAAATTTGGGGTAAATTGCATTCCTTTTAATTTTTCGGGCGTATATGATATATTCATCTTTTGGAGGAGTAAAATGCAATTTCTCGAAAGTAATTACGTCATCAATCGTCGAATTGGTTGAGCAAGCAAACAATCGCAGTGCACGCAATTCAACCTCCTTTTCATCCATAACCAACCCTCACAATTTTGGATCCACCATTGTTGATGTCAATCTAGCTTCCCCGTCCCACAATCACATTTATCTTCTTAACATTGACAAAACAGAGGGAAATGGGCAACAGCTCCTCCATGCTCACTCAGTACGACATAGAAGAGGTCCAACAGCTCTGCACGTGTAATTATTTCAATTCTCCGAATTGCGTCTTTGTGTGTGTGTTCCTTTTAATGTTAAGCAATGTATGTTCGATACTGTGAATGATTATCCAATACAAGGGCAAATTCATGATGATTTCTAGATTTTTTTGGCTGAATTCTATGTTACGCGATTGTGCGTGTAGTTTCGCAGCAGGAGATTGTGTCTTTATACCACAGATTTTGTCAATTGGATCGTAAAGGATGTGGATTTGTTTCTGCTGAAGAGTTTATGACTGTACCTGAATTCGTCCTCAATCCCCTTTCCCAGGTTAGTTCTCATCTGGATAGAGTTTTCTACAGAATCGAACTTTGTGATGATATTATGAAAGTATACAGCATTCAATCATTGCACATATTTTCTATCATGATGTTGAGTAGGATTCTTACTGCAGTTTAATATACTGTTCATAGTCTAATTGACTAATTAAACCAATTGCATATGCATTTTGGAGTAGTTATCATATCGTTTTCTATTTTAATGATGTCACGCTGACACTGAGAATTGAAATTAATTAATGGAGACATCTTATCATTTATTAATTTTCTGATGTTAGTTTTGCTTAAGTGACTTGGTAAGAAAAACATTGAATATTACTAGCAGTTAAGAATGATCTGTGCTGTCACTGAATGATAATGATTGCCAGATCGTTTGTGAGCTAAAATATATGTTTTGGAAGATTGACCATGATTATATAATTATACATTATCTTGATTAGTTGCAAATGAAATCTGGTTTGGAGGACACCACAAACACTAGCTGATCAACTGATGTTCTAACCACCTAATTACAAACAAACGCTTCTTGCCCCTTGAATTCTTGAGTTTGATAAAAATTTAGGCTATGTTGGAAATCATAGATTTAATATTGGAAGCAAATAGCACCAACCAGTTATTGGTTCTCCAAGCAGAAGAAATGGTGTAATATTCACTGAAAACGTGCGAGGCATCCTATGAAATATTTGTTTCAGTCTAAATATAGAGCATCCACTTGAATGTTTCTAAGAGGGTTTTGTGATTAATGTTGCATGCTAGGATAACTGGCTGAGTAGGAAAATAATATGAAACATGAAAAATAATCCATTGTCCCAATAATTTTGGTAAAGTCCATGTGCTTTACTTGCATATCTTATCTATTACTATCTTTTTCAGTGTTCTTTGTTTTTTCTAGAGATTGGCTAGGATGATTGATGGGCTAAATTTCAAGGAATTTGTAGCATTTCTATCTGCTTTCAGTTCTCGAGCAAGCTTGCAGCAAAAAGTTGAATGTAAGAGTTAAAGATGAACTTTCTATTCTTGGTTCAGTTATTTGCCAAATCCAGTTTGCCAATGTCCACTGACGTTCTATGCAATTTCCTTGTTGCAGTTATTTTTAAGGTTTATGACTCTAATGGAAATGGGAAGGTTACTTTCAATGATATGCTTGTCGTATTGCGGGACTTGACAGGTCAATTTATATCTGAACCACAGAGAGAGGTTGAGTTTCCTGGGCCATCTTCTTGCTTTACTTTTTTAATTAGGCCTTTTACTTCTCCATATATTTTAGTGGCGTTTTTTTTTTCCGTGTTTGGATAGTTAACTGTGTTAGGTGGATTGTGTGCTATAATTGGAATTTTCCTATGTCCTTAGAAAATGAAAACATTTGTATGCTTTTTCTTCTTAATTAGTTTTGACTGCTAGATTTTTTAGATGATGTTTCCACTTGATTGGTGAAGCAAGCGGTGTAATTATCATGTAATTTTGCAGTGGATTTCTTTCCTGTAACTTTCATGGATTATTATTTTTTGGTCCAATTGGTTGATGGTTGACTAGGACTAATTCATGTTCTCATGGTGCTTTTTTCAAACAGGAAGTTCTCACCCATGTTCTTGAGGAAGCGGGTTATCAAAAAGATTCTCTCTTACTTCAAGCTGACTTCATGAAGGTAATTGCAATTTCTGCCCTTTGAGGCTATCCAGAGACAACATGAAAGTTGCTCTGCTTCACGAAACATGAAAGAATGATTCCCTCCCCATCTTACTTTTAGTTGCTTTTCAAAATTTCTCTTCTTTCAATTTGATGTGTGGTTAAGCCCAAATATCTTATACTATTGGAACCAGTTTAAGTTTATTTTCCATTTATCATCTTTAATGTAGAATTGAATTTGAAAGCTCTCATGTTGCATGATTCGTATAAGTAGAATTTGAGCTCTTTGCCCCCAAAATTTGACTTGATATCTCCTTCAATTGTATGTCTAATAAAAACATACAAAGCAGTACGTCTTTACATTGCTAGTACAAACAAGCTTTTGTGGTCTTGATGACAGATTCTGGGCAATTCTGATCTGAAGATGGAAGTTGAAGTTCCGGTAGATTAGAGAACAACAAGTCTGGTATGGTTATGTTTTTTGATTTATTGTATCAGGTTTCGCCATGATCTCGTGTCCTATGGTTCATAGTTGGCTTGGCAATTGCGCTGATAGATCACATTACGTCTTCCAACTCTCGGTTCTTGATAATAATATATAGACGTTGTTCTTGACCGACGAACATGGTTGATTATAGATTCTTATATTTTGATAAAGTTTATGTTTTCTTCTTTTCGTAGATCATAGTTTGACAGCCTTGTAACATGGTTGATGATAGATTCTCCATTGCAAAATGGCTCATTTAAACATTGCTTGTTGTATGGCACAAAGTTGATAAATACAAGATGAAATTAAACTAACATAGGACGCAGGATGTCTTAAATAGCTTGAAATTCATATGAAAAGTGAATTTTTTCCCCTCCAATTGCACTAAAGACTTTCAGTTAGAAGATCTTACTACAAAAGACCTGTTCTGATTTTGATGATTAGACAGAGAGAATAAGATAGAACTCAAAGTGAGAATAAATTATTTACTTATAAAATAAGGTTTAAAAACGATAATTGTAACGGTGTAGCAATTAAAAATGTTGAAAGAATGCAACATTCAAAGATGTAAAGATTTGATTCTATCACTATGATTCAGAGATCAAGCGTACCAATGCATGCTCGGACTAAAGGATAAAAAATGCAAAGTAATTTCAATAAATTTATTTGAAATTCATGAATCTCTTCAAATGTTGTCACCTCAGTTATTTAATAACAATATAATAATGATCGAGTGTGCCAAAAAAAAAAAAAAGAAGAAGAAGAAATATTTTTGGTACTAATTTTGCCTCAACCACATACATACATGATAATCACCTCAAAAAATGAACGGTTTATAAATCTGAAAATAAGTTCTTAATCTACATTGGAGGCCATAATTCCCGTGCCAATATCTAATGCATGCCTTGGTAATATCACCTGAAAATATCATCTTCAACAGAAGTGGCATGCATTAGATTAAGGCAGGCAGATTCAGACCAAGATCAAGATCTTGCTGTAATAATAAACAAAAACAAGATTGCAAGCAAATATCTGTTTTCTCACCATTTTAATCTCTTTCCCTTTCCATTTCTATTTCAAGTTTTGCAATTCTGGGTTTCATTTAGAACAAAATCAAAGCTTTAGTGCTTGTTTTTGTTTTTTGGATTGGAAATAATATTTTTGTTCCTCTGAGAGAGAATTTGGGTTGGAGATAAATTATCACATTTTCTCCGGAGAATCAGGTAAGAAAAACTTGTATTATATATGTGTACATTATGATTTTATTTTCTTAAAAATATTGTGTTTGCATCTGCATATCACACAATGTATGTTAACATGTACCATTTGATAAAGCAGGTTTCTGTTTGAATCTGCAGATACAGTTTTTAGTCGTTTGATGCTCCGACGCAACATCAATGGCTGATTGTAGCCCGATGATGTCCCAATCAGAGATTGCTTCTCTAAAGGAGGCGCTTTCTGCGCAGCAAAGGCTTCTTCAGAAGCTCTACATCGAGTTGGAAGCCGAACGAGAAGCCTCCGCCACAGCAGCCAGCGAAGCCTTATCGGTGATTCTTCGTCTCCAAGGCGAAAAAGCAGCCGTAAAAATGGAGTCAGAGCAGTACAAGAGATTAGCAGAGGAGAAAATGTGCCACGCAGAGGAATCTTTCGCAGTAATCGAAGATATCATCACTCAGAAGGAAATGGAGAAGGCTGATTTGGATTATCAACTCCAAACCTATAAGTATCAGTTGATGAGCTACGGATTAATCGAGCCCGATGATGATGATGTAAAGATTCCCGATAATCTGATGCAAAGACACGACCCTCGCTTTGTAAGGAGGAATTCGGCTCCTCTGCTCATCAAATCTAAGAAAGCTATGGTTGATGGAGACAGCCCGGAAATGGATTTCGGGCCAAAGAATGTGGATGATAATGTAGGCGGGGAAATGCCAGGGTTCATCTCAGATTCAGAGAGGAAAAACGAGAGTTCTTATGCTGATCAGATAAGGGAATTGGAGCTACGTGTGATAGAGATAGCAGGGGTAAGTTATGCGTCTCCGTCTCTTTCTTCGCAGCCAAGTGTCATGAATTTGCACGAAACGAGGCCTCCGTCTCCTCCACAGGCCAATTCGCATGCCTCGGTAAAAACTAATGGACAGGAGGAATGTGAGGTTGATTATCCGACTTCGTCTAGAGTTCATGATGTTTTCGAAGTTCCACAAGCTGATGAGGACTCGAGGTGTTATGAGCCGATTGTTAAGAGAAATAAGGAGACGGGCGACGAGGATCTTGTAAGGAAAGATCGTGTTCATTCTGAAGTAGTTAAGTCTCATGACAAAAACGAGCCTGATTGGTTGAAGAAATTGTTGCATTCTTCTAACAATGAGAAGAATTTGTGTAAACCGAGTGACATTGCTGCTATGGATCGCGCTGTTGGGACGAGTGTTTCTGAATCTCCGAATCGAGTTAATGAGAGTTCGGAGATAACTGAAATTGAAAGTAGGGTCGAAGAATTCGTTAGAAGAGACGAGGAAATGAATTTGTTGAAAGAGATTAGGGAGAAACTGATTTTTTTGCAGGATGAGATTAGGTCTCGGAAAGTGAAGGAGCCCTCGCCCTCGGTGATGGTAAATCCGTCTCTACGTCCTCTATCCGAGGTGCTTATCTTTTACTCAATCGCGTTTTCTTTTGTTTCGTATAGTACATTATGATAATGCATGCTGATATTTTGATGTACTGATGCATAATGCAGGCAATGGTTTACTTCTGGCTTTGATTAGACGAAAAGTCATGGAAACGGACAGCCGCGATGGGCATATTACGCCTCACAAATGCCCGATTTTTGTAGAGTGTGTCACTACGTTTATAATATTTGTCGCTGATGAATTTTGAACGAATTGAATAGGTCGATAGGAGTGTGTATTCGTCGTGTCATTCGCCTCACCCTTTCTCCTTATATGGAAAAACCAGGGAATTATTAGGCCATGTATTTTATTAATGAATCAGATATTGTTGTATCAGATCGAGTTATACATTCAATCCAAGAAGAAAATTTATATACAACCTAAATAGAAGATCTAACATTAGTTATCAGGTACCATTTTAGTGTTTCATTTTATGTTTAACTATCTGGTTTATTCACACATGTCATGTCATGTCAAGAAATGATCAATCTTTTATAAAACAAAGTGGAATCCATGAAGGAACCATTGTTCTTACTTGATTTATATCTAGGCCTATGTTTCTAGTTTGTACGAAAGTATCATGAAAATCCTCAAAAATAGTAGGCCTTATGTTTAAGATGATTCATATAAATTTTTCTAATTAGCAATTAGAGCATCTCCTGCATGAAAAGCTAATGTACTGTGAAATTTTGTGCACATCAGAATCCATTTCCAATGGTTTGCACCAGAATAATATTTCCTTAATTTTTATGTTTCATTAATTTTTATGTATACCTAATTATAATTCTTCCCAAAAAAATAAAGAGAGATCCAAAACTAATATGGATTGTTTGGTTAAATGGACAATGCTATACTTTTTTAATAAAATAAATAAGAGCGTCTAACTACGTTCTTTCTTAAAAAAAGCAAGTCTTGCAGCAATACTTTCTTCAAAAAGCGATGTCTTGCAGCAGTAAGGCAAGGGGCGCCATTACAAATGACGTTCTTTCTTAAAAAAGTGGGGGCGTCATTACTAACGACGCTCTTTCTTCAAAAAAGCGGGTCTTGCAAGGTAGAGAAAGGAAAAGGGCCCGTTTAAAATGACGCCCTCACTAATACATATTTGGCCTTGGAGAGCTTTAAAAAAGGGTCTTGGAGAGTTTTTAAAAGAGCTCTCCAAGTGGGAGTTGTGCAAGCTAAATTGCACTTGGAGAGCCGTGCAAGCGAGGGCTTAGACAGCGGTTTTAACTTGGACAGCGGTTCATAACCGTTGTCTAAGTGAATTTTTTTAAAACGCTTGGGTTTGGACAGCGGTTATAAGTTTTTTTTTTTTAATAATTATTTTATATTTTAAAAATCCATTTTATACAAAACCAAATTTATTTATATACCAATAAATAAATTTTATATTTTAAAATTCCATTTTATACAAATCCATTTTATACACGTCAAATACCAAAAAATTAAATAAATAAACGTACACTAACATACGTTCAATATACCCAAAAAATATTAAATATCATCACAAATGTATAAGTTAATATATTACATGCAACAAAAGTTATACTAGCTACTTTAATTATACCTATACAAAAATCGATTGTACATGTACCCGATCCAATCTTTTTTCCATTTGTCCATTCTTTTGTCTTTGCAAGTGTTGAGCGGACGGGCATAGACAAACTGCAAACAACGATCAATCAATATAGTTAGATATATAGTATATGAATTTTTATTCAATCAATAATAATTTAAATAAATCAATAAATTGACTTACAATGTTAGGATTAATCTCCAATCCAGAAAAATTGATTATATCCTCAATATAACAACATACAAAATGTCCACAATGGTCTCCATCACGTTGCCTCGAAACCTGTTATGATTAGCAATTATAAGCATGCGTGCATTACAATTATAATTATTTTCTATTAATTTGATAACGTACTAAATTAAATTACATTAACATCTATCCAGCTCACTTTATTGAAACTAGATCTTGAGGTTTGATTGTGAAGACGACTCCGATACATCGTCATCACACTGTTATTAATTAGAAAAAAAAAATAGATTAAATATGCATAATTTTAAAAGTAAAACAAATCATTATATTAGAATATTAAAAATGAACTTACACTTCCATGTATGACATGAGATCACGACGATTTGCAACCACCCCATCAACAACTGGGTCCATAAAAAAGACATTTAAAACGCGTTTGTGTGATTTAGGGAAAAAATTGATTCAATTAATATTTGATTTGTGCTTACGCGTGGGTATTAATTAATGGGGGATATATATATATTCAGCTTTGACCAAATTAATTAAAGAAAATGTCTTGGAGAGCGGTTATGAACCGCCTTCCAAGTTCTCACTTGGAGAGCGGTTCTAAACCGCTGTCGAATGTTGGCTTACAAAGCAGTTCTCAACCGCTCTCTATGTTTTTTTTTTTTTAAAAAAAACCGCACTCCAAGTGATATATTGGAGTGCTTTTCGAAAAAAGAGCTCTCCAAGTGCTATCTTGGAGAGCTTTTCAAAAAAAGAGTTCTTCAAGTGTAGCTCTCCAAGTTTAAATGTGTAGTACTGCCTTCCTTCATAATTGTTTTTATTATATATTTAATTTAATTAATTTTTATCTCTATCGATATTAGAAATATATAAATAAAATCTATCCACCAATTAATTAAAACTCTCACAAACATTAATATTATATTAAATTATTTTAAAAATATTTACAATTTGCATTAAATATACACATACACTACTTAAAGTGAAAAAATTCTGAACTTTTAGAGAAGTGAAAAATTATTTTTTTGTATATTAATTACCTAACACTCTCTTTAGTATTATAAATTTTGTTTTTACCTCATTTAAAATTCAACTTTTAAAATTGTAAATAATTAATTCTTGTATATTAATTTTCTATTTAATAACAAAAGGACAAAAAGTAGTTTGTAAATTGAGATTTTGTCAACGTTCCTTTGGAATATTACCAAACTAAAAGTTACTACTAGCTAGCTATGTCCGCAACTTCCTGGCTTTTGACACCTTAAACAGGTGCAATAATTTTATCAACGTTCCTTTGGGATAAAGAATTGAAAATTACTCCAAAAGATGCAAAAATGGATTATCTTAACCCCATAAAATTTCAGTTCGATTTCTCTGTTCCACTGATATTTCACCTGTTGAATTTTTAACACGTGTCGCCCCAATATTATAGGACGTTGATTATTTTTAATATAACACGTATCAATTATCTATATAGTAGAATAAAATGTAGAATATGAAAAGTGAAACAATTGATTTTAATGCTAGAGAGTTGACAACTACTGCATAAGTTGAATGTCGTGGGAACAGAAGCTCTAAAATGGAGTATCAACAATATTCAACATTAATAAAATCAATACATGCATCGATTTTTATTTTATTTTAAAAAAAAACAATTATACTATACACATAATGTTGATTTGACATATAGAAAGTATCAACCCACATCAAATCGAATTAGACTTCTCCTATATAACCACATAAAAAGTTATTCTTTTGAAAATACAGAAGATAACCAACTTTATTGTACAAACTGAAACTTGCATCTTTCATTTCAACAAAAAAAATAAATTACTGTTGTTTACTAGTTTAGTAGAGTATATATTTTTTTTGTATGGGTATTATTATCCCTTTTGGAATTAAGTGTTATTTCAAAATTATCCTTATATATCATTTTAATTTACATTTATATATAAAGAGTACATTTGTAAAAAAATTAAGTTTCTTAATTAATTCTATATAAAACATTAAAAATGACAAATAAAATGAAATGAATGAAGTATATATGGGGTGAACCCAATCACACATAAATATGACTTAAAATATATACTCTTTGTTCAACCTAAAGCTTCTCCTAGTGAAATTGTATAGTGAAATTGTACAAAGTTTAAGAAATACTAATATAAAATAAGAAGCGTTCCTCTCGTCCTACAAAAATTGATTTGTTATCTATTTTTGTCCATCATTGAACAATTGATATACGAGTATATTTTACGTAATGTCTTGATTTTTATTTATTTTTCAAATCAATATATCTTTGTATTAGTAATTGAGGTGGTATGAAGGAGGCTCACAGGATGCAATGAATTGAAATTCGGACAGATTCAAAACAAGCAATCAACATGTAAATGGGGGAGCTGGACTGAAAAGCATTATTGCGAAAAAAAATTATCAGGCGAAACATGAATTTGTAGTGTTGAAATTCACATATCTTACCCGATTTAGGAACGAAAGAGCGCACCAGTTAACTTAAAGGACAGTTCACTCTACCAGGGGCGGACCCAAGACTAAAAGTTAGGGGGGGGTCAAAAATAAATTGCAAAAAAAATTATATAAAATATAGTTAATTAAGATGGGATGGGATACAAATTCACATGTAAATTTTAGAAATTTTCTTAATTATATACTCCATATTTTATGTGAAAAATATTTCACATGGGTTGCTTAAAATAAATTAATGATCTAAAATATTAATATATATATATATATATGAGTTTATTTATTTACCAAATTAATACATTTACAAAAGTATAATTGACAATTTAAATTTGGTAAAAAGAATTAATACATTAAATATATTGATAATATAAAAAATAATTAATACTTTATTTATTTATTTTGTTTAGTGTAATGTAAAATTGTTAATTATATTTTCTTCAACAATTTTTTTAAGGGGCTAATTTTCTTTATTTATATAATACTATTAATGAGTTAATTGTGTGTTTAAAAATTATTAAAATAATATATAGTTACCTCATTTTTATCCCTAATAGACTCAAAAAAAATTAAATATAATTAAATATTTAATTTTAAGCGCTAATTATAGATTAAATAGTTAAAAAAAGTAGTTAAAATAATAAAATAAATATTAATTAAATAACAAAAGTCGGCTATACGTTTATGGAGATTTGTGGATTGGGCTTAGTTTATTGTTTAGCCCATTATTATTGTTTATGTTAATTTGGGGGCAACTTAAAAGATAAAAGAAGTTAATATTAATATATATATAAAACTACATGTGGGAAAAAATTTGAGGGGGGCCATGGCCCTCCCCAACATATACATCCGTCCGCCCCTGCACTCTACTATTTCTTTCGATTAAAATGAAGTAGTTTGGTTAGGATCATAAGAGATTTAAAGTTATTTGGTTCAATCATTTGTAATTAATTAGTCCTACGTTTCTTCTTCAAAAATAAAATTGTAGTGGTAAACGGTTAGTTATAAGAGCAAAACGAGAAAACAAAATATAATGTGTTTCTCTATTATAAAATATACAATAATGAGATGAAGTTTTTTCATCTTTTTATTTCGAGCGTTTCAACTTTTAATACAAATTTTCATCTATAAATTTCACTATATCAAATAATTATTCACACCTTTCAACTTATTTACATCAATTATTCTATTAATAATCAATCACTTGTAGTAATAATTATATTTTTTATATTAATATTTCTTAAAACTTTGGAAATCTTTCCATATGAAATAAATTACAGCTGCAACTGGGGATAAGGATCATGAGCAAGATATTGTATAAGTTAGGCAGCTACTGAAAATGACCTGATCACTAGTTGAATACATATTAATGCAATCATGATTGGGTACTCAACTATCTCAACAACAAACACCATTGGGCAGGCAAAAAGTGCATCACATTCTAACATTTTTAGCTTCCATATCAAATCTAATTTTGTGAATTACAATGTGTCACATATATACCATATTTTTATATGCGGTTAGGATATATATGGTTTAGTTTTAAATCAAGAAAATGGATGTATGAGAATGATCTTTGAATTATTGTAGTACTATACATTGTTGTTTTGTTTATTGATTATACATTATATGCTATATCCATAAAGCTCTATGCATAACTGTGAGAATTAGGGTTTGATCACCGTAACTTTGGTGAGAGAGATAACTTTGTATATATACTAAGATTTACAGTAATAACTAATTACATAAAAGTAGGCAAGAAATATGCACAATAAACCCTATATACAAGGAAAGAAGATAATTATGAAATTGTATGGAATTATTCCTTAATATCCTCCGTCAAGCTTTGCGTGGGATGCGGAGAGACACAAAGCTTGGAACGCAAGAATTCGAACGTCGGGCGAGGAAGACTCTTTGTGAACATGTCCGCGAGCTGGAGATGAGAAGGCACAAAGTCGGTTAGTAATTTTCCAGAAGTGACCATTTCCCGGACAAAGTGGCAATCAATGTTTATGTGTTTCGCCCGTTTGTGAGCGACCGGATTTTGGCTGAGGAAAAGAGCACTTCGATTGTCAGTCAGAAGGACCGGGCGAGCAGGTGGGAGCTGACCAAGTTCTCGCAGAAGGTTCGTCAACCAGATGATGTCGGCAGCAGTGTTCGCCATCGCCCTGTATTCAGACTCACAGCTCGAGCGAGCAACTGTTGGTTGCTTCTTGGAACTCCAAGAGACAAGATTGCCTCCCAAGAAGATAGAATAACCATAAGTTGAGCGACGAGCTTCAAGACACCGGGCCCAATCGGCATCCGAATAGCCTATAATTGATCGATCAGGTCGGCGAGCAAAAGATAGGCCATAGTGAAGTGTCCCTTTGACATAGCGAATAATTCTCTTGACTGCAGAGAAGTGATCGACAGTGGGCGACTGAAGAAATTGACTGACATGATTTACCGCGAAGGAGAGGTCTGGTCGAGTGATCGTCAGGTACTGAAGCGCACCGACAAGCGAGCGGTAGAGTGTGGGATCGGAAAAAGAGGCACCCGTACTCGTAAGAGATTCGCCGGCGACCAGTGGTGTAGCAATTGGGCGAGAGTCGACCAGAGATGCTCGGTCGAGGATGTCGCGAGCATACTTAGACTGACCAATGAAAAGACCATTCTGAGTGTAGGAGATCTCAAGACCCAAAAAATAGTTTAAGCGACCTAAGTCCTTCAGGGCGAACTCCATGTGGGCCTGCGAGATGAAGCGAGCGAGGAGGGGAGGATCATTGCCAGTAAGGATGATGTCGTCCACATAGAGGAGCAAGTAGATGACTGACTTGCCCTGTCGGAGGTAAAAGAGCGAGGAGTCGGATTTGCAAGCAGAGAAACCAAGGCCGAACAGGAAAGTACTGAACCGCTGAAACCAGGCCAATGGTGCTTGGCGAAGACCATACAGCGCCTTCGTGAGACGACATACATGATCCGGGAAGCGAGCATCAACATAGCCAGGGGGTTGGGCCATGAAGACGGGCTTATCCAGGACGCCATTGAGAAATGCATTTTTAACGTCGAGCTGATGAAGAGGCCAGGCCGACTGAACGGCAATGGCGAGGATGATTCGAACAGTCGCAGCCTTAACCACTGGACTGAAGGTGTGGGAGAAGTCATCGCCAGGAATCTGAGTGAAGCCCTGGGCGACCAGTCGAGCTTTATGTCTTTCAACAGAGCCATCGGAGTGATATTTAGTCCGAAACACCCATTTGGACCCAACAACATTTACGCTCGAAGGGCGAGGAACCAGTTCCCAAGTGTGATTATTGCGAAGAGCATCGATTTCTTCCTGCATGGCTGCCAGCCAGAGAGGAGACTTGGCAGCGGACTTGAATCCTCGTGGTTCAGATGAGAGAGCCAAGGTAGAGATAAGTGCCGAGGAGGTCGAGCTAAGTGGGTATTTGGGCTTAAAGATTCCTGCCTTACCCCTAGTGACCATTGGATGTGAGGACGTTGGTGGGGGCAAAGCGCGAGCAGGTGGTGGTGGTTGGGCGACCACCGGTGCGACATCAGAACCTGGGTCAGAAGAGCAGAGCGAGCAAGGAGTGGGAGTGTCTGGAGGAGAGTGGTCGGCAGATGAAGGCGAGCAGTCAGGCTCCAGAAATATTGAAACATCCAATAGTGTCACAGGAGAGGAGCGAGGAGATGCCGAAAAGGGAAAGCAGTGCTCGTCAAATTTGACATGACGAGTGACGAACACTCTTCCTGAGTCTGGGTCAAGACATCGAAAGCCCTTGTAAGAACCGTTGTAGCCCACAAAAACGCAAGGACGACTACGAGGTGCCAGTTTGTGCGAGGCATAATCTCGGAGAAAGGGATATGCCCGACAGCCAAAGGGCTTGAAGTTCTCGTATTTAGGTGATTCAGAGAAGATGACCTGAAACGGAGAGGTTCCTTTCAAGATGGTAGATGGCAGACGATTTATGACATAGACAGCTGTGGCAAAAGCATCAAACCAAAAACGAGCAGGAAGATTTGCATGAAACATCATAGAGAGCCCCGTCTCGGTGATGTGTCGGTGTTTTCGCTCGGCCCTGCCATTTTGCTCGGGAGTGTACGGACATGATAGTTTATGGTGAATCCCATGTGCTCGCAGAAAATTGGAGACCTTGTTATTGACAAATTCCGTTCCTCCATCACTTTGGAACACTTTCATGGTAGTCGAGAACTGGTTGCAGACAAAGGAGTGAAATGTCTCCAAGATGGTAGGGAATTCACTCTTAGCTCGCATAGGATATATCCAAGAGAAGCGGGAAAAGTCATCAACAAACACGACATAATATCTATAGCCATCTGTGGACAGAAAGGGAGCAGGGCCCCATAAATTACAATGCACCAATTGTAAAACAGATAAAGCTCGCTTTTCATTTATTTGAAAGGATAGACGTTTGCTCTTAGCTAACTGACATGAAGAACAAACTCCAGGATTTGGTAATATAGATGTAACTGAAATAGCTCCTAACTTATGTAAAAGTTTCAAAACATCAAACGGGACATGCCCCAATCTCAAATGCCATATATCATACGATGCCTTAGACACAGCTGATCGAACATTTGCAACGAAAGCTGGAAGAGACGACTCCAGCACATAAAGGCCTTGCTCACATCTACCCCGAGCGACCACCTCCCTGGTGTTCCGCTTCTGAATTGTAAACGTCTTGTCAAAAATATAACATCAACAGATAAATCAGAAGTTAATTTGCTGATAGACAATAGGTTCTTTGTAATATTAGGCACAACTAACACATCACGAAGTTGCACTGTACTGGAAATAGAACGAGAACCAACATGGGAGATAGGTAGTGCAGAACCGTTACCAACTATGACCGAACCATTACCAGAATACGGCGAGCAGGTGTCCAAGTCGGTCGGGCTAGCAGTCATGTGTGCCGAAGCCCCGGAGTCAATGTACCAGTCGGAGGCAGAGGGCTGATTGAACGAAAAGGCAGAGTGAAAGGCTTGTGCCAGGTTCGCATTTGAGTGATCGGGCGGACGAGCATACGATGGGGCAGATGAGTGCTCGTGTGGACGAGCATAGCGACCAGGACACTTATCGGCATAGTGGTCGCCCCGACAGATCTGACAGCGAGGAGTGAAGTGTCGACGGTCACCTCGGCCAGAGGCATGACGACCACCCCGAAACGAGGACGAACTGCCTGTTCGATATGGGGCCTGGACGCGAGTGTGCGACGAGGAGGCAGAGGTCGGGCGAGGTCGATTATGAGCAATAAAGGCAGCCTGAGGAGGAGCAGCATCGGGGGGTTTGTTCATGATCTCGAAGGCTGTGGCCTGATGCACGAGATCCCGAAAAGAGGGAACAGGAGTCATTGACATGCGGGTGTCGGCGAAACCCCCAAAGTGAGCCCCTAGGCCGCGGAGAAACCAATGAGATTTGTCCGAGTCATCGACGGGTTTGCCGATGGCGGCCAGTTGGTCGCACAGGAGCTTGAATTTGCGACCGTAATCAGCAACAGGCATATCGTTGCGTTTGAGGAGAAGAAGTTCCTCGCGGAGTTGTGTGGTGCGAGATTGGGATGAATGACTGAAAGCGGCCTCAAGAGCCTGCCAGGCTTGCCGAGAGGTGTCACAGTCGATTACTTCGGACAGTGACTCCTCGGTGAGAGAGGAGAGGAGAAGGCCAAGGACTTTTTGATCCTTAGAGCGCCAGACGGTGTAGGCCGGATTCGCGACGTTGTCGACGGTGTTGGGGGGGGCGACAGTGGTGCCGTCGACAAAGCCGAACAGATCGGCACAGACGAGCATCGGAAGAACCTGTTTCTTCCAGAGAAGGAAATTGGTGGAGGTCAGTTTGACTGTGACCATTTGTATTAAGACGTTCATGGGGATTGAGGAGTCGGCCATTGTAGGGCAAATCGAGGGGAAGAGCTCGATATGAGAAGGGAAGAATGAGCCGTGAGGGCGGAGGGAGAGAGAGATGTTTAGGATCGAGAGAAGGCTGATACCATGTGAGAATTAGGGTTTGATCACCGTAACTTTGGTGAGAGAGATAACTTTGTATATATACTAAGATTTACAGTAATAACTAATTACATAAAAGTAGGCAAGAAATATGCACAATAAACCCTATATACAAGGAAAGGAGATAATTATGAAATTGTATGTAATTATTCCTTAATAATAACACTCTATAAACTTGTTTTTAGTCATTTGGAATCAATCCACTAACTTTACACTATACATAGTTTGACTTGCTACTTAATTATCACAAGTTTGTTGGGTTTTTTTAAAATTAAAACAAGGTTTTAAACTAAGAGCTTATGCATTTTAATTAACTTAGATAGCTTCTCAAATGTATTATTGAATACTCCCACGATTCTGCATTTCATCCGCTACAGTTAGCTCGAAAGCGAATTCAGTCACCCTAGGGTCTCAACTTAATAAAATAAAGGGATAAAGTGAAGTATGCTATTACTCTCAGCTGTTCACTCTTGATCAAATGGTTTCCAGGGTGGAATTTCCCTTCTTTATATGGTAGAGCGTAAGTTAGTCTTTGTGGAATCTACGTTGCAGTTGTTCACGAATCCCTTTCAGGGTAGGGGTGAAGGAATAATCCGGTGCCATTGGACAGCCTGAAAGCTTTCCTTGGCACGAACGGGAGAAGAATCAAAGGAATACTGGGCTCGAGTTGCCCACATAAAATGTGCTTGTTGCCATTTTTTAAAAATATACTTCACTACACTTACTTTATTTTTATTTTATTCTTTATTTTATTTACATTATTAATAAACAAACAATATTTCTTAAATTTTATACAAAGAGAAATAAGAACACTATATGAACTGAGGAGTAACTTTTAGTAGAGGAATTGTTATATGAGACAGGTCACCTTAACACACTTGTTTTTCACTGGGCATTTCCACCAAGTCTTATTCTTTGTTAAAAAGTTTAAAATCACTAAACACTTGTATCCCCCGAGTCACACTCGTTTCAGAATTAACACACATATATACTGCCTTCATTTCAAATTATATGTTCAATTCTATCTAAAATGGTAACAAAAGATCATATCCTTTTATTTTTACCAGTACCTCTAATAAATACTAACCATCTTGTAATTGTAAGTTTATTAATATCATCGAATATTATAATCCCACGAAATGATGTTGTATAATTGTCACCCCCTTTTCAATCCCTCCAAAAATGTTACTATTATTTATTTTTTCCACACCTAAAATTCGAGTTGTTGAGAGTTTCTTTAGTTGGGTTGACCCATCAAACTTTATGGCTGAGCTGCTTACTCTAGTCTATTGTTCTAATAATGAAAGTTAATTTTTTCTTAGAAAAAAAATATCCCGTTTAACGGGGAGTTACATGTTTTTTTTTGGGGCAGTAGTGCTTTATAAAAGTATAAGTTGAAGATTTAAGGGGTTGTTGATAAAAGCCAAATATGTAGGTGATTAATTCAATCATGAAGATTTATGAGTAAGTGAGTTGGGTAATACCACCTTCCACTACAAATTAATAAAATGTAATTGTATTCATAATAATGCCAATGGTAGGCTCAAATTAAGTGCAGTTCGACTATGCAAACCATGATTCTCACCCATCACTAATCATAATTAAGATATTAATTAATTAATTACTCATAGATTATGCCCAACTTTCTTAGGTCATAATTTTGCTGTCAACCAAAAGGCTCCATTGGCACTTGTACAGTACGTGCAGTACAATACATTACCTGTACTTTCCTTAATCCACCAATCATAACATTTAAATCCGGGGAATGGGACTTGGCGGTACGATCACAAGAACAAGGGCAGAATCTGAATTTTTTATTGATCAGGAATCAAGAAAAGAAAAGATGAAATAATCATAAAATTAAAATAATATACGTACCACCACCTCCATTCCCTTCAAATGTTTACCTTTGTTGTTGACACCGAGATTAAAGAACAGTAAAAAAAAAAAGAGTAGAAAGAGGTAGATATAGAGAAAAGGTAGATGGACATATAAATGAGAGTCATTTTGACAAATAAAAAAATGTAAACTTTAGATTTGAACGAATTTAAAAGGGAAGTGTAAACCTTAAACATGGACGGAAGAAGTATATTATTCTACACTAATTAAACGGTGCAACTGTATACAATTAATACGTGAAAACAACGGGTATTTTTTAATAAAAATATTCTTTAATAAAATAAATATACAAGTGAGTTGCATGTATATATACTTAATTTATACTAAGTATCACTAAAAAAGCCCTTAATTCTACCCATTTTGAAGGGGTTTAAATATAGGGTTAAAAGTTATACGTATATCAATTTTGTGTAAATTTTAAATTATAACAAAAACTTAAAAGTAACAAAAAAATGTATTTTACAATCAGTCACGACAACTACCATGAATTTCTACAATCATAACAATAGATCACGAAATAGGTAATTAAAATATTAAGATTTCGTCAAGGTAACACAATTAGATAAAAAAAAATAAAAAATTGAAAGTTGGTAAAAAACGCAATTTTTAAAAATACATGTTTTAATTAAGAATTCAATTAAAATTGATGATTTTTTTAATTAATTAATAAAAGAATTCATCACACAAATAATATAAGTATATACATAAGTACTGTAGAAATAAAAATGGGGTGGGGGCATGCAAGGCCACCCTACCCTAGGTACAAACGTAGCTCCGCCATGTTTGTAAGCTAACTCTAAACAAATCCGAACACACAAATTTCATGAAAATTAAAACTCCCAAAATTGTTGAATGCATTTTAATTTTTTGGAGTTTGTTCAATGAGTAAGCACGATGAAGCACTACAAATATACTGCTTCAAAAGAGTGACTTCATGAGCTACATCCAGCATAGTAGGCCTGGTCGATGGACTATACTGGGTGCAAATCAGACCAAGTTCTATCATTTCCGAAACCACCTCACACCACACCTTCCTATCGTACGATCCCATGTCGCGGGGCGCAGCCCGCGCTATGGCCTCGTCCACAATCGGCCCCAGCTTATTCGGGTACCGACTCTTCACCCATTCGTGCATGCTCGAACCCTCCTGAAACAGAACATCCGTCGGCCTTTTCCCCGTCACTATTTCCAATAAAAGAACCCCGTAGCTATAAACATCCCCTTCTGATGAAGCCTGCTTTCCCATTCCATACTCTGTCACACACAAAAAATAAAATTAAAATCAGACTATAGTTTTAATTAAATAAAATTAAATTACTAGACTTAGGTAATTAATTACCAGGAGCAATATAACCAAGTGAGCCACACAACAAGCCATCTGTAGAATCATAAGAAGCAGAATCACAGACCATATTAGCATGCTCCTCACCACCTTTAACCAATCTTGATATCCCAAAATCGGTTACCAAGGCGGTTAAATCGTCGTCTAGAAGAATGTTGCTCGGTTTGAGATCACAATGCACGACTTTGACCGGAGCATGGTGATGCAAATAGGCCATCCCTTGAGCAACATCACTACAAATGCTGACCAATTGAATCAAATCCAAGCCCTGTTTGAGTCCATAGCTAGGATACAAATGATTCTCCAAGCTTCCATTAGGCATCAATGGAAGAACAATGGCCTTAAAATCAGGCCTACTACAAGTAGTTATGATTCTGATCAAATTCCTATGCCTGATTCTTTTCAAAACTTGACACTCCCTCTTGAAACTTCCCAACACTTCTCCTGCTGATCCTTTCGAGTTTTGAAGAACCTTAACCGCGATCTTCGTGTTGTCTACAAGAACACCCTTGTACACATGCCCGAATCTTCCTGACCCGATCAGGCTCGACCCAGAGAGCCCCCCCGTCGCATCAAAGAGCTGTCTACGCGAGATTCTCGGGTATTTCACCTCGTCTCTCCCTTCCTCCACATCTTGAACAATGGCCTTACCTTTAAGGGGAGGTAACCCCTTAATGAACTTAGACCTAAGCATTAGAGAATACCCCACAATGCAGAAAATGGGAGTGATGAGTAAAGAAAGCAGAATCGTTATCAAGAAACGACGAGTTCTTCGCCTTCTATGGCACGCTTTAAGACCCTCGATCTCACCACAAATCCGATCATTTCCATAGAAAGAATCAACGGTTAACGAAGCAAACGAGCCCTTGTCACTTATGTTTCCACTAAAGTCATTGTAAGAGAAGTTCATCATCTTTAGAGATGAAGAGGCCTCTAAAGATAAAGGCAACTCCCCTGAAAACTTATTGAAAGAAACATCAACTTCTTTAAGGTAAGGCAAGCTCCCTATGGCTGCTGGAAACTGTCCTGCCAGCGCGTTGCGTGAGAGATTCAAGCTCTCGAGCGCGATGCAGCTGCCAAGCTGCGAAGGCAACGGCCCGGATAAGTTGTTAGCTGAAAGATCAATGGCTAAAACCATATCCATCTTACTTAACTCCATTGGAATATGGCCATGCAAAAGATTGCTTGAGAAGTTCAAATACAGCTTCAAACTACTCAAGGCAGCAACTTCACTTGGAATCACCCCTGAAATTCTGTTATGGGAAAGATCAAGAATTTCCAAGTTGATGCATTGGCCGAGGCTCGTTGGGATCGTGCCCGAGAGGCGGTTATCGTAGAGGAGAAGCCTTCTGAGCTGTATTAGTTTAGCAAATGAATCTGGAATGGTGCCAGAAAGCTTGTTTTTTGACAAGTCTAGAAGGCCTAAATGTGGCATGTTGCCGAATTCTGATGGAATTTGACCCGAAAGCGAGTTATTCGACAGATACAGCCTCTCCAATTTTCCCATTTGGCAAAGCTCAGAAGGGATTGTTCCGTTTAGGAGATTGCTGGACAAGTTGAGAAGGGTAAGATTGGCAAGATTGGAAATTTGAGGGGGGATTGGGCCATAAATGAGATTAGTATCAAGATTGATCTGTACTAGAGCAGAGAGGTTGCCAATAATAGGAGGCAATTCTCCGGAGAGGTGGTTTCCAGCTAAGTCGATTTCTTGCAACGAGTTCGAGGAGACGAGCAAAGAGGCGAAAAGGGGTTGGAGGTTAGTGTTGCCATCATGGCTTGTGAAGTGGTTGTATGATAAGTAAAGGTATTTCAAATGTGGCATGTTGATGAAGATTTTGGATGGTAATTCTCCGGCTAGGTGGTTCGACTCTAAGTCGAGCCACTCGAGCTTGGATGAGTTTGCGAGCGTGAGAGGGACTTCACCAACGAGGCGATTCGACCAAAGGAGGAGGTACCTCACTTCTTTCAGACCACATTCTTGATTTGAAGGGATTTGGCCACTTAGGGAGTTGTTTGATAGGTCTAGGTATTGTAAAGAAGATGAGTTATTGCAGAGAAGTGATGAAGGAATGTTGCCAACTAGTTTGTTGGATCCTAGATTGAGGTACACTAGTTGGTTAAGGAATCCAAGTTGAGATGGAATGTTTCCTTGTAGAAGATTTGATGATAAACTGAGTTCTTGGAGGTTTAAGAGAGAGCTGATTTCAGCAGGAATCGAACCCTCAAAGAAGTTGCCAGTTAAATCAAGAATTTGGAGCTGCGAAAGATTGAAAAGGGATGGGGAAATGATCCCTCGAAGAGATTTATGGCTTAGATTTAGCTCAACGACTCGATTTCGTCTCATGTCACAACCTATACCCGTCCAATTGCAAATTGGGATATCGGAATTCCAAGTGGCGAAAGCATGCCCCGGGTCACTAGTGACGCGGGACATGAACGAAAGAAGAGACGCGCGCTCATCTAAAATTCGAGCATCGTTCTCGGAATGTACGACGTAGAAAATTATGATGAGAGAAAGTAAATCGAACTTGGATAATTTGAAGTAGGCCATTTTGATTTTGGTTAGAGAGAAGATTTGGAAATTGGAAGATGTAAAATAGTTTGATGCATCAGAGTGTTATAACAAGTAGATAATTGGATGCCTAACTGCCGTTGAAGGACGGAACATTACAGTTGGCGCCTTAGATCGTTGACAATGAGTATTCAACACGTGGGAGGGCGACGTTACGACGTGTATGAATCGTTAGTCCTGCCGTGCGACTTTTTGTGGTAAACATGTCATTAGGCCTAACTTAATTAGCTAGCTAGTTGCGTTTTCGTGATATTACAAAAAATTAATTAGTGGAATATGATGAGTTAATGAAGATAATCTAGGTTAATTAGCCGGGTTTGAGGATTGGATGACGTGGCAACTCAGTTTCTTGGTATGCATGTCGGCCCAAGTTTTGTGCTTGTAGAGGTCATTCATACCTTTAAAGTTTTTTTTTTTTTTTAATAGTGTTTAACTTTTGGGAATCAGATGAATGTTGTGAGTGGTTCCAAACCTGCAATAATATTTGGCAAGTGGGAAGAGTATAGCTAGCTAGTTTAGTTCAGTTCCACGTAGGGAACAAGTTGAACAATCGAAGCATCGTTTGATTAATGAATGCTTATAACCAGACTTGCATGATAGTAATCCTTATTCTCTTCTCTCTTTATTTATGTGTGTTCAAAATATTTTTGTGTGTGTAATCTTTGTGAGTCTCATGATAGAGAGAGAAAATATTTGGTTTACATGTCTACACTCTACACCATCGTCGAAAAAGGAGACTTGAAAAACTCGAATACAATCCCCAAAATCCAGCATACTCCATTCTCTTATTTTAAGTGAAAAGGGAAAGTTTACTGAAAATAATTGGACAGCACAGGAATATTTGAGAATTAGAATTAATTAGAAACAAACATTTGAGATGCGTGATTAGTCTTCATTCATAGAAATATCCATGTTTTGACTCATCGTTTCGCTAGATTGTCTGAAAAAATAAAACTTAATACGTGAAAAAGATTAAATTTAAAAAAATATCCTGTTTAAAATAATTGTTGTGGAAAATAATCTACGTGTATTTCACATATCCTTATAATGAGAAAATTAATTTAAAGTTTTATATTAATGAATTATTTAAAATAAAATAAATGGAGAGGTATGATAATGTCATGTACTGTCATGTACGACGCGAGAGATTCACAAAAAATAGTACTCCCCCGTTCCACTATAAGTTTTTCACTTTCCTTTTTTGGATGTCCCACTATAAGTTTTTCATTCCATTTTTTTGGCAAATTATTTTCTCTCTCCCAATCACATCACTTCTACTTTATATATTATTTTATTATACTCCATCTCTTACTAATCTACTCCCTCCATCCCAACTTAACTTTCATACAGTTACGGAGCCAGGATTTTAATGTAGGGGGGCCCGATTAATATTAAAATAAGAATGCAAGAATATTAAAGTAATCATATTTTTTATTATAGTATTACTCAAACATCTTAATTCATTAATATTATATTCAAATCAATATTCAGTTGTATATAATTATCTTCTATTATATATATTTTAAAATTATGATACGGAAAATTCTTGTTTATATGGTTCAAAAATAAGTGTGCTCCTTACTAGATTTTAGAATTCTATAAGTGCAAATAATTTTTTTGGGGTTAGTCCATATAGAATGCAAAATTCTGACTTTAAAATAAAAATAACATTTGTATCTTCATCCTCCAAACTATTTTATTTACTCAAATTATGATTCACTTTATTTATATCTAAATCTAATCATTTTATTTATATAAAGAGTATTAAATATTTTTTGTTTAATTAAAAAAAAACATTAAATTTTGTTTGTTTAATTAAAATTCATAAGTACACGGATGAATAGGCAAAGGGAGGGGCTTATTATTGTCAAACCTCTATATAGTAAGACTATGTTTATCGGGAGGGACATGAGCCCCTCACACGCTAGAAGATAAAATAATTTTTTTTAAAAAAAAATCAAAATGTGGTGACCAGGTCCTCCCAAGCCTTCGAGGTATGTTCCAAAAGCACCAACCGACAAAGTGGGATAGCTCAAGTGGTTAGAGCACCACTACCTAGGCCTTAGGTCCTGGGTTCGAGTCATGGGGAGGGGAAAAGGGATGGGTATTTAACTTGTAATCGCACCAACCATATAATGCCATGTGTCCATTTTCAATTGGATACTTAAAATTGTTTTGGATAAATCTTATAATTTTAATTTTGTAATATTATTAATAAAAAATATATATATAAATTATATCAAAATTCATAAAAAAAAATTTGTCTATAAATAGAGACCAATATTGATAAGTTTTGGATCACAATTTCATATTCTATTTTTATTCTATCACCATATTTTTATTCTATCATGCAATAGAGAAACTCATATCACTCTTAAAAATGATTTGATTGAGCACATGTGACAAAAATTCAACACTGATAATTAAACATGTAATTTTCATTTTTTGCATTGTTGTATTTTATGCATCTATTTGTATCTTAATTTGTTTATTTACTATATTGTATTTTAAATTTTCAACTCTTGTAATTAAATTTTATTATTTAGATTGTTGTTTATTTTAATTGTACAGTAAAATGCTCTTTTTATTACAATTTATAAATTATTAATCTCAAATAATTTAATAATTTTTTTACATGTATTAAATATAATAAAAATTGATTAATAGATAATATATAATTAAAAAATATTATATTTGAAGGTTGGGGTGGGTTGTTGATAAAGTAGGAAAAAAAGAAAAGTAGTAGAGTGTGTAGGTGGAGGATAGAGAAATTAATTATTTATTAGAAGGTTGGGGTGTGGGAAGGTTGTGGATAAATATAGTCTAAAAAAATTAAAAAATCAGTGGGGGGGCCAGTGCACCCACTGGGCCCCACGTGGCTCCGTCTTTGCTTTCATACCTACTTTTTCGGTCCTTTAAAACTCTACTCATACAATATCTAAAATATTATATTTAATGTTATTATTTTTATGGTACGTACATTTCACACGAGTCAACTGGCTTATTTATTTTTTTATAAAATTATATCTCAAAATTTTATTTATTATAATATTTTTAAAAAATGGGGTGAAGAGTAAGTATGAAAGTTAAGTTAAAACGGAGGGGGTATTGGACGGAGGGAGTATTGAAGGAGTCGAGTCCAGGTCAGCAGACCCACTCCCACGTGTACAGCATTTTCCTACATGTAATATGTTACTACTAATTTTCATACTCATTTTTAAAAATATATATTTCTAAATCTACAATATATTTTTTTAATACAAAGAAAAACAAGATTGTCGCCGTCAAACAAAAAAAAGAATTAAAAGTTTTGTAATTAATTTACACGGAAGTTTTGCACACCGTCTCACAAATATGAATACAGTTTCATTTTCATGCATGCTATATATATATATTCTAAATTTATATTTTGATATTTCAAATTTATACATCTCTCTCTCTCTCGTTTGAACTGTTAGGATTAGCCTATATAGAATATAAAAAAAAAAACTCAACGCTAAAAACTAAATTCAACTACACGCTCGATCTAATTCTGCTTTAAAAAAAATCATACTGATCAATGCCAACCTTAATACCTATTGTATATTATATGGTCATCACCGACGCAAGTAGACATATAATAAAATAAAAAATGCTAAAGTAGTGTGTCTCTTCCTCTTCATGTAAAGTTTAATTGCCACTTGCAAGTAAAAGAAATAATACTATATATATGCATTTTTCTTGTTTATGTGACTTGAAATTTGAAATAGACTACTACTATAGAAATCCCACTTGACCAACTTGATGTTTGTAACTATATATTAACAAAAAGGAAATTAAAATATTGTCAAAAAAAAAAGGGGGAAATTAAAATTAAACAACTACCACACTAGCTTCTTTCCTGTGGGTTGCTCCCAATTTTATGTACTTCTCGCGCACTGCAAATTTGACTTGCTTAGGATATAAATTAATTTGCCGCTTCAGACCTGAAAAAAGTATTCACGACGTACAGCTCTCCATTAAAAAAAAAAAAAAAAACGGATTAAATTTATGGGTCAATGTCGACATATATATTGTGTAAATAAATAGTATAGTTGAATACTTCGTAGTAAATAAAGTAGTGTGTTATATATAGTAGTTTTTTTTTTTTAATGTAAATTATATAATTGGACAGATTAAAAGAGAATGTGAAAATTATAAAATTGGACTGTGTAATAAATTATGTGTAAAATGGTAGTATGATTTTAAGTGAATTGTGAAGCAAATTAATTAAATTAAATATATTTTAATTTAGTCGCTTAATAATTAATCTGATTCGTATTATTCTTTAGATTAATTGATTTTAATTAATTTGATTCACGTGAGAAGACTTACAAGAATTTGTTCCAAAAAATAAATAAATGACGAAGGAATTAATTAATACTCATGATATATATATATATATATATATATGTGTGTGTGTGTGTGTTCGCGGCGAATCTCCACTGCCTTTTTGGATACTGGGTCCTGTAGTTGCATTTTTTGTGGTGTGAAAGAGAATGTTTTTCTTTTCTTTTCTTGATCTAATAAAAACTTGTGTTTCAATAATACTCAATTCGTAAAAATTAATGAATTTTAGTTAGTTTATATATAAAATAGTCATATTTAGGGAATGATGATATATTATGTGGTCCATTTATAAATAAAATAAATTACATGAATTTAAGTAAATACACAATGGTTAGAAGGTTAATTAAGATAAAATAATATAAATAACATTATTTTTAAAAAGAGAATTAACATAATAAAATTGAAAAAAAAGAAAGTAAAAACAATGAAATGGACAAAGGGAGTATGAAAATGTGGTGTTTTTCTGGCCGTGCAAAGAGATTTCAGACGGGGATAATTTAATATGAAGATTTTAACACATTAAAAAAATTGAAAAAAATAGTGTAAATTTGTGAATAGTCTAACCGTTGACATGCAAATTCCTACCTTGTAAGTTCTAAATCTAACAAATATGTCTATAGCTAGCTAAATTAATCGATAGTCAAATCAAGGATTAATTTTTCAGACAACAATGTCAACACACCAATCCCATCAAACATATACTAATAAATAATGTGGTTTAATTAAAATGTAGAGAAGATGTACAGTTTCTCTATTTTTTTTAATCTATTCGTTCTCCTTTATTTACCCTCATTGACAATTTGACAGGAGCCAAACGAAACCCTAGAGTGGGAACAAGTAACAATGGGAGATTGGCAGTACAGTTTGAACAAATATATATGGTTTTAGTTTTGTAGTATTATAAATTTGTATATTGACCAACTTTTCAACAAAACTCATGTATAATAATCACATTTGTTCACATACGGAGTATTATATGCACGTAATGAGGTCACAGTAAAAAGTAAAACAAAAATTAACAATTTTGTAGGACGACGTATCCAATTTAAATGTATTTTAAATACCCGTTATTCCAAACAGATTTTTTCTCTTTTTTGATTACTTGAATAATTTTAATTTATGGTGAAGAATAATCAAGACAAATGAAAGAGAGTATTAATTAGAGTTGTTCCGACTGTAACTTATATTTTAGTAGTTGTAAACTTATAATTTGTAAACATACCTAAAAAAAAAAAAAAAAAAAAAAAGAGGAATGAAAATCATTTTCTCTATTTAATTAATTTGATCATATAATTTCTTTTCAATTCATTTAATATCGATCAAATTTCACATTTATGGCAAGCAAGATTTTTTTAAAAAAAGGAAAATGTGCCAACCCATATCAAAATTAAAAGGTGTTAGATGACTAATTAAGCAATAACGCAATATATTAGTTTAAATATACTCTCAAATCATGCATCATTCAGTTCTTCTATATATGCTTAAAATATAAAATGTACTATAAATGCAAACTAAAGGGGCATAAACATATAATTTAATTATAGCACTATCCAAATAGCATAAGACATGAACATATGGTCTTGTCACTTGTGATTTAATTTAGTTGAAAAGTCCTCATTTTAATTTAGAATACATACTTTTGCAGTATAATTTGAGAATATATGTGGAGTCAAGCCTAAAAATAAATAACTTGTTTGATTTTGAATGAGTTTCTTCAATATGTCACATATTTTGAGTTTGTATAATTGACAAATTTTGCAATTTTATTATGAAAATAAATAAAAATCAAGGAAAACTTGTCAATACACGGCCTAAAAACAATACTTACGTGATTTTTTGTTAATGTTAGCTTAGGACCTCACAAAAAATAGGAAACTGTCAATCTGGAGTCTGAAATATAAAATTTATTAATTTATGACTCATAAATTTTAGAATCATGTTCTGACCATATTAGTTGAGAAGGGAGAAATCTTATGTGAAAATGAGAAACAAATTTTGTATAATTGATTTCAAAGTGGACCACCCACAACATGTAATAAATGTATAATTGAATATATTCTATACCCAAATTAGTTGGACTTTTCTTACACTATGTTGGTTTGATGTACATGGCGTCGTATGTGTCGTATGAATCTACTATCTGTTCTACATGTTTAATTTAATTTAATTATTTACTATATTATTATTCTTTAATATAAATTATATTTTAAAAAAAATTAAATATACAAGTTAAACAAAATTACTATTCTACCATTTTTAACACTGATTTTATTATTTTAAAAATTAAATAAATCAATTCAAAAAACAAATTAAATAATAAATTAGTTAATTAGAAATTATGTTATTTTCTCCCCCCAATTCCATAGGCTCTTGCTTGAAGAAAATTAAATGTGAGTGTTATCTCATAATCTCAAAATCAGCACAGTAAACTACTGAGCTGATAGGATCAGATAAGATGACTTAGTCCTTATCAGATGAGTTGAAGGGTTTCAATCAGATGAGAAGGTGATGCTTAGAGTTCAGCACAGTTGGGATCAGCACAGTACTGGACTAAGATCAGTACTTCAGCAGACTGGACTAAGATCAGTACTTCAGCAGAGTGTACCAAGATCAGTACTTCAGCAGAGTAGATCAGCTCAGTACCAGATCAGCACAGTACCAGGTCAGCACAGTACTTGGTCAGTGCAGTTAAGATCAGCACAGTATGAAGTCTATCAGCAAAGTTAGCTTTTGATCATTAGAGCAGAAGAGTTGGGTATCAGAACACTAAGTAGTGTTCTGATCTTTATGGGCAAGTCTTCTGGTTCGAAGTTAGTTAGTTTAACTAACTGTTTTACAGTTACAACAACTTGAGGGCATAACTACCATTTCAGTTGGGCAATAACAGAGCACATGGGTTGTTACAAGCGGTTGCAAACGGTTGATAACTACTCAAAACAGTTCCTAATAGCAGCAACTACCTTTGGTCTTTATAAACTCTTGTTTGTGTACATTGTAAAGGTTGGATGCATTTTTGTAGTACGTTTTGTAATCTTTGAGTTGTGTGAGTTCACGAGTGAAGTGAGGAAATATCCTATTCCGAGTGAATGAGTGTGTAAACATTCTTGATCAATCAAAGAAGTACTCGTCTGGTCCAGTGGATGTAGATCACATTGATCGAACCACTTAAATTCTTGTGTGCTGTTTGTCTCGTTGCTTACTTTTTGAATTACTATCCTAGAGCAGTTATTTCTTATATCTTCAAGTATTCTACTTGGTTGGAGACGTCTAACCTACCCGAATTACTTGACAACTGGCGCCGTCTGTGGGAAACCGAAGTAGCTGCAGATCGAAGATGGGGAATTCTACCAAGTACAACATAGAGAAGTTTACAGGCACTGGAGATTTTGGGCTGTGGAAGGTCAAGATGCAGGCCCTCCTTGAACAGCAAGGATTATTCGAGGCTCTCGAAGAATCCGAAGAGATTGCAGAGGAATCTGCAACAGCTGCGGCTGAAAAGAGCAAGTTGCTCAGAAAAGCTCGAAGCACGATCCTACTATGCCTTGGAGATAAGGTCTTGAGGGAGGTTGCTAAAGAGAAGACAGCGAAGGAGGTTTGGGATAAGCTTGAGAAGTTATATATGGTGAAAACTCTTGCTAACCGACTCTATTCGAAGCAGAAGATGTATGCCTTTAGAATGGGAGATGACAAACCCATCACGGAGCAGCTAGATGAGTTCAACAAGATTCTTGATGATCTGGAGAATTTGGATGTCAAGTTAGATGAAGAGGATAAGGCTCTGGTCTTGTTGAGTGCTCTTCCTAAGTCCTTTGAAATCCTAAAGGACACCATCTTGTATGGTAGAAAGGAAGCAATCACATTGGAGGATGTGATCTTGGCTGTCAAGTCCAAGCTGCTGCATAATAAAACATCTCAAGGAGATAAGAGCAGTAGTGGAGAAGGATTGGCAATCAAGGGAGGTCAGAAGAAATCTGTCTCCAAGAAGGGGTCTAGTCAACCCAAGGGAGCTGATAAGGGAAAATCAGCTGTGTCAAATCAAGGGGAAGTTGTATGCCACCATTGCAACAAACCTGGGCACTTTAAGAGTACTTGTTACAAGTACAAACAGCTTATGAGAAAAGCTGGTCCCAAGAACCCTGTTGATAAGAATCAAGCAAATCAAACCCAAGAAGATAAGGAGCAGAAAGGCTATGAGTCAGCTCAGTCCCTATCCATCACTTCCACTAAAGAACAACAGGATTGGATTTTAGATTCAGGGTGTTCTTTCCACATGACTCCAAGGAGAGATTGGTTTCATGATTTTAAGCATCAGAATGGAGGTTCTGTGTTGTTAGGGAATGATCACACTTGCAAAGTCAAAGGTGAAGGTACAGTACACTTGAAGATGTATGATGGAGTAGTGAGGATTCTCAGGAGGGTCAGGTATGTTCCTGAACTCAAGAGAAATTTGATATCTCTTGGTATGCTGGATTCAATGGGCTACAAATTCCAGTCAGAAGATGGAGAGCTCAGAGTTTCAAAGGGGGAATTTACTGTTCTTAAAGGTGAGAGAAGGCAAGATCTCTACTTTCTTAAGGGAGGAACAGTAGTTGGGAGATCAGATGTGGCAAGGGTGCAAGACAACTCAATGTTGTGGCACAGAAGACTAGGTCATGTAGGAGAGAAGGGCCTACTTGAGCTAAGTAAGCAAGGATTGCTAGGTGGTGACAAGATCACAAAGCTTGATTTGTGTGAGCACTGCATTCTTGGGAAATCCAAGAGATTGAAGTTTGGGAAGAGTTCACACTCTACCAAAGGAATTTTGGACTATGTCCATTCAGATTTATGGGGGCCAGCTAGGAATCAGACCAGAAGTGGTGGGAGATACTTCATGTCTATCATAGATGACTATTCAAGAAAGGTATGAATCACTATCCTGAAATCCAAGTCAGAAGCATTTGAAAAGTTCAAGGAATGGCTCACTGAGGTTGAGAATGTCTCTGGAAAGAAGCTCAAACATTTGAGAACTGATAATGGGCTGGAATTCATATCAGAAGAGTTCAATGTTTTCTGCAAGAAGAAGGGTATAGTGAGGCACAGAACAGTACCAGGTACACCTCAGCAGAATGGAGTTGCTGAGAGAATGAACCAGACTTTGCTTGAGAGAGTTAGATGCATGTTGAGCAGCTCTAGATTGCCTAAAGTATTTTGGGGAGAAGCAGTGTCAACAGCAGCCTATTTGATAAACAGAAGCCCTTCCTCAGCTGTGCAATTTAAAACCCCAGAAGAGTTATGGTCTGGCCATACAGCTGAGTACAGTAATTTGAGAGTTTATGGTTGTTCAGCATATGCCCATGTCAAGCAAGATAAGCTTGAGCCTTGAGCCTTGAAGTGTGTGTTCGTAGGGTATCCTTCAGGAGTGAAAGGGTATAGGTTGTGGTGCCTTGAAGCTGGAATGCAGAAGTGTATTATCAGCAGAGATGTAACTTTTGATGAAAGTAGAATGCCATTGAAAGAAGAGGCAAGTTCTAGTTCAGCACACAACAGACCAGATGAGACACAGGTTGAGGTGGAGCATGTTGAAACCAGAACAGTAACTGAAGATCAGATTGATCCAGATGAGGAGTAGACTACTCATAGTGATACTGAGCTTCATGACTATCAGCTCACTAGGGACAGAACCAGAAGAGAAGTCCACCCACCTCAGAGGTATGGTCAAGCTGACATTGTATCATTTGCATTATGTGCAGCCCTTGAGGTGGAGTCTCTGGAGCCTAAAACTTACACAGAAGCCATCAACTGCCATGACAAAGAGAAGTGGTTAGTTGCTATGGAGGAAGAACTGTTATCTCTGAACAAAAACCAGACTTGGGAGATTGTTGAGAGGCCTAAGAACAAGAAACTTGTTGGGTGTAAGTGGATCTACAAGAAGAAGGTGGAGGCTCAGAGAGGTGGCAAGATTAGGTACAAGGCAAGGCTTGTAGCTAAGGGATTTACACAGAAAGAAGGTATTGACTTTAATGAGATCTTCTCTCCTGTTGTTAAGCATTGTAGCATCAGAATCTTGTTGGCTATGGTTGCTCAATATGAATTGGAGCTGCATCAAATGGATGTGACCACAGCATTTCTTCATGGGACCTTAGATGAGAAGATCTACATGAAAATACCAGAAGGGTTGGACATAGAAGGTGGAGAAGACAAAGTGTGCTTACTCAGAAAATCACTCTATGGCCTCAAATAAAGCCCTAGACAATGGTACTTAAGGTTTGATGAGTACATTTGCTCAGCTGGTTTTGCAAGAAGCTTGTATGACAGCTGTGTTTACTTCAGAAGAGTTGGAAGTTCAGTTACCTATCTTCTGTTGTATGTTGATGATATGTTAATAGCTGGGGAGTCTATTAACAGTATCAATCAAGTGAAAGAGATTCTCAAAAGGGAGTTTGAGATGAAAGATCTTGGTGAAGCTAAAGTGATCTTGGGGATGGAGATCAGTAGAGTTGAGGGAGCAATTCAGCTTAGTCAGCCTACCTATCTGAAGAAGGTGTTAGAGAGATTCAGGATGCATCAAGCTAAGTCAGTTTCTACACCAATTGGTCAGCATCAGAAGCTATCCAATCAGATGTGTCCCAAGAACAGCCAAGAAAGAACTCAGATGAGTAAGGTTCATTATGCCAGTGCAGTAGGGAGTTTAATGTATGCTATGGTGTGTTGTAGACCAGATTTAACTCATGCAATGAGTGTAATCAGCAGATACATGAGTGATCCAGGCTTAAGTCATTGGGAGACAGTTAAGTGGGTCATGAGATATGTTCTGGGATCAGCTGAGAAAGGTCTAAAATTTCAGAAGATATCAGATGAGGGAGAAGCACTTGTGGGATATGTTGATGCCGACTATGCAGCCAATGTAGACACAAGAAAGTCCTTGACAGGGTATGTATTCACCTTATTTGGTACAGCTATATCATGGAGGTCAATACATCAGTCCGTAGTTGCGTTATCTACTACAGAATCAGAATATGTGGCCTTGACTGAAGCAGTGAAGGAGAGCATGTGGCTTAAGGGGATCTTGAAGGAGTTTGGTATATCACAAAGAAGTGTGACTGTCTTCTGTGATAACCAAAGTGCAATACATCTTGCAAAGCATCAGGGGTATCATGAGAGAACTAAACATATAGATGTGAAGCTGTACTTTGTAAGAGATATTGTAGAGAAGGGGGTGGTCCAGGTAGTGAAGATTGCTACAGAGGAGAACCCTGCTGATGCGTTCACTAAGGCATTGCCAAAAGAGAAGTTTGGCTTGTGTCTTAGACTTATTGGACTTCATTAATTCCTCTGAGGAGAAGGCTACTGTTCTTGTGGCAGAAGATCAGTAGTGGAGGCTATTCTTTGAGGAGAATAGTGTTGGTGTTTTTTGTTTTGGTGGAGATTAGTTCGATTATGAGCTAAAGGTGGAGAATTGTGAGTGTTATCTCATAATCTCAAAATCAGCACAGTAAACTACTGAGCTGATAGGATCAGATAAGATGACTTAGGCCTTATCAGATGAGTTGAAGGGTTTCAATCAGATGAGAAGGTGATGCTTAGAGTTCAGCACAGTTGGGATCAGCACAGTACTGGACTAAGATCAGTACTTCAGCAGACTGGACTAAGATCAGTACTTCAGCAGAGTGTACCAAGATCAGTACTTCAGCAGAGTAGATCAGCTCAGTACCAGATCAGCACAGTACTTGGGTCAGCACAGTACCAGGTCAGCACAGTACTTGGGTCAGCACAGTACTTGGTCAGTGCAGTTAAGATCAGCACAGTATGAAGTCTATCAGCAGAGTTAGCTTTTGATCATCAGAGCAGAAGAGTTGGGTATCAGAACACTAAGTAGTGTTCTGATCTTTATGGGCAAGTCTTCTGGTTCGAAGTTAGTTAGTTTAACTAACTGTTTTACAGTTACAACAACTTGAGGGCATAACTACCATTTCAGTTGGGCAATAACAGAGCACATGGGTTGTTACAAGCGGTTGCAAACGGTTGATAACTACTCAAAATAGTTCCTAACAGCAGCAACTACCTTTGGTCTTTATAAACTCTTGTTTGTGTACATTGTAAAGGTTGGATGCATTTTTGTAGTACGTTTTGTAATCTTTGAGTTGTGTGAGTTCACGAGTGAAGTGAGGAAATATCCTATTCCGAGTGAATGAGTGTGTAAACATTCTTGATCAATCAAAGAAGTACTCGTCTGGTCCAGTGGATGTAGATCACATTGATCGAACCACTTAAATTCTTGTGTGCTGTTTGTCTCGTTGCTTACTTTTTGAATTACTATCCTAGAGCAGTTATTTCTTATATCTTCAAGTATTCTACTTGGTTGGAGACGTCTAACCTACCCGAATTACTTGACATTAAAAGTGCACGATTCTTAGAATTTTGAATCGCAATTATTAGGTTTGAAGTAAGAAGGAGTTTTGTAGAAGTATAAAGTATTATATATATACTATGTGACATGTGGCTATTACATGTCACGCTCTAATTAATGTAAATTCAAAAGCATGCAATAGTGTTGGAAACGTGAGAGATGTGCTAACGTTGTATTCTACAACCAAGCTAATTTAGCGCTATTAGAAGATGATTGATAAATTAATTTCGTGAAATAGTTATCAAGTCACGTAAAATAATAATATACAAGTTTTGTGTGTATAGTGGGCTCAAATTGAAAAGGGGCACATATACTGATCTAATAAACTCGCAGTATTTAATTATGATGCATCTCCAAAGAAAAGAAAACGAAAGGAGGGAGGGGGGATGTCCCAACTTCAAATAGTGCTTAGAGGAGTAATAGAGCATTAACATGATATATTATTAATAATAATTATAATGTCACAATCTTGTATCCTCATTTTTACAAATGGTACTGCAAAAATGAGGAGAAAAAAAAAAAAAGACTACAAATGTTCGTATAATTAACCAATGTACTGATTGCACAAATTTTGAGAAATATATTTCTTCCGTCCAAATTTAATAAATCTAATTTTCTTTTTGATTCATTCAAACTCAATATGTATAATTTTATGAATGAAAATATTTATTCCCCAAACCATTAATACACATTTTTACTTTACATATCTATTTTATATATAAACAATCAATATTTTTTAAAATATTTATTAAATGAATTATAGCTATTAATTTTGGACGGAGAAAAGATTATTTAATGTATAGTGATGTACTCATATAGAAATAAGTAACATAATGATGTGTTGTCAAAAATAGACAGAGATAATGAGATTTTGAAAAAAAAAATAGAAATAAGTAATCTTATAAAAAATACAAAAATAACTAAATTGGTAACTTAAGGATTAACGGTAGAAGTTTTCAAAAAAAAGGATTAACGGTCGAAGTATATCACCACTATTGGAAAAACCATTTTAATCCTATATATGGAGTTTTTTTTTTTTGTATAAATATTTTTCTTTAAAGAAAACATTGTCAATAAAAATAAGTGGGTGTGCTGTGTAAAAACTGGGATTTAGATGCGACTCTAATTAAAGAGGAAAATGGGCTTTCATTTATCATGGGCCAACCACCTACTGGACTATGTGTTAGCCTGTCATGGTAACATTGTGAAGCCATTTTTTGTAATGGGCCGTTGGGATTAATATTTAAAATCGGGAAAATATCAATTTTGGTCATCCAGTTTTACCTCTTTTCATATTTGATCACCCACATTTGATCACTATCAAAATTGGTCACTCACTTATTATATTCTATCAAAATTGATAATTCCGTTAGTCAATCTGTTATTGACTAACGGAGAAAGAGTTTTGAGCTCAAAATTTTCAAAACATTAAAAACTTCTGATGCATCTTCTACAAACTAATGAAACAAACGCGCAAGAATGAAACATGTGGAACCTACGGAGCGTGAATACCCATTGAAGAATCTTAGTTTTATCTTATAGATTAGAAGGAATTCTCATTATATTTATCCGTAATAGGTCAAAAGAATTCTCATGCATCTTGAAATTTTCATTATATTTATTCTTTATTAGAAAGAATTCTCATGCATCTTCTGGAACGTGATTCAATCAACTTGCTGTCAAAAAGACCAAAATTGATATTTTTCCAAATTTATATCTCCAATTATTATACAAATTCAATATGAAACCAAGAATTGAAAAACAGAGTACAATTGTTAAAAAACAAACAAGAGTACAAAGTTTCATTCTATCTTGAGTTTCTCATTTTCCTGTAAAATAAAAAGTAAACCGAGTTTCTCATTTTCCTGTAAAATAAAAAGTAAACCAACAACAAATGAATTCATAATTGAGTTAAATAATTATTAAAAACTTACTGAAATTTTTTGACTACAAGCAAAGTTGATTGAATCACGTTCTAAAAAGTAAACCAACAACAAATGAATTCATAATTGAGTTAAATAATTATTAAAATTTTATTGAATTTTTTTTGACTACCCAAGTTGATTGAATCACGTTTGAGAATTCTTTCTAATCAAGGATAAATATAATGAAAATTCCGAATGGGAACGCGTTTCACATGTTTCATTCTTACTACTGTGTTTGTTTCATTAGTTTCTAGAAGATGCATCAAAAGTTTTTAATGTTTTGAAAAATTTGAGCTCAAAACTCTTTCTCCGTTAGTCAATGACAGATTGACTAACGGAATGATCAATTTTGATAGAATATAATAAGTGAGTGACCAATTTTGATAGTGATCAAATGTGTGGGTGACCAAATATGAAAAGAAGTAAAACTCGGTGACCAAAATTGATATTTTCCCTTTAAAATCAGTGAAAACTTGTTTTAAACTTTAATTAATACTGGTATATTACTGATTAAATTATATTAAGAATAATAGGTTTAATCAAATTTTGTTTTTGAATTAGTGCAGACACGGCGTTGTTACACAATTTTTTTTAAAAATATTTTATGCAAATACTGAATAATACTTACTGTGTGTTATTTAAGCAGTCTAAATCGATTAAAATATACGCCTAAATATGTTTCTAATTAATAATAATAAAAAAACCTATACTCCGTACGTATTACTTCATCCCTAAATTTCTCCTTTGCATTTTGCAGTAAATAGAAAGTCAAGAACCAAAAGGTAGTTTTTTTTTATCCACTAAGTTGGACTAATTTTTAATTTAATTAGGATAAAATACACATTTTGATTTTAGTCCTATAAGTTGTCTAAATTTTGAATTCAGTCCAATTACCCGTCATTATAGGTAAATGAACCGGTCAAATCCTTAGCTCGTGTGTAATTCAAATCATCCGTGAATTTGCTCATGTGCAGAAAAATGCACGAGCTAATGATTTGACCGGTTCATTTACATGCAATGATAGGTAATTGGACAAATTCAAAATTTAGATCAACTTATGAACTAAAATCAAAATGGGTATTTCATTAGTACCAAATTCAAAATTAAACCAACTTAAATGATTAAAAAAAACTTTAATCCTTTTTATATTATTATTATTATTATTTTGAATTTAATAAAAAAGTAAATTTATTATGAAATTTATTTTTATGAAAACAGACAAGAATTTTGGCGACGTGTTAAAAACAAAAAACAAAAACATAAAAATATCTGCATTTAACCTTACGAAGGGGTTTTTAGGAGGTTTTTGAAGTCCCTCTTCTCCAGACTAACCCCTCTTATCTACTCAGTAGGCAGCTCACAGCTCACGGCTATGGCTTCCACACCTCCATTTTTCCAGAGCTCTATAGCTCAATTAAACCAACCCCCTCCTCCATTATGGAGACCCCAGAAGAAGCCAAGCTTCATTCCCATGTCAAACCCTGAAATTCCAAGTTTTTCACAAAACCCCCAACTTTCTTCTTCCTCTTTCCCTCAAACCCTCAAGCTCCCTTCCCTCCATAACCCGTCTCCTCTTCTTCCACCCCCCATATCAGACTCTTCTGACGACAATTTCACCGATAAATTATCGAATTTACAAGTAATCCCAAATGGGTATCCGAGAGAATCCAGTGACAGGGTTTTCATTCGAGACCCACCTTGGATTTCGTCCCTATTCATGAAAAGCCTGCTGTTAAGGGGCAAGAATAGCGGCGGGGTCAAGATAGAGTTCCAAGAAATGGAGAGGCGGAAGTATTATTTGCTGAGGAGGAGGCAGGTGAAAGCGGAAACAGAGGCGTGGGAGAATATGGTGGATGAGTATAGAGAATTGGAAAGGGAGATGTGTGAGAGAAAGTTGGCGCCAAATCTCCCTTATTTCAAGAAATTGATGTTGGGGTGGTTTCAGCCTCTGAGGGAAGCAATTGAGAAGGAACAGAATAAAACTAGGTCGAAGAAGAATAAAGCAGCTTTTGCCCCTTTTATTGATGCTTTACCTGCGGATAAAATGGCTGTTATTGTGATGCACAAAATGATGGGCTTGATGATGATGGGGGGAAAGGAGGACAGGTGCGTGCGTGTGGTCGAGGCTGCTTCGAAAATCGGGGTAGCAATTGAGAATGAAGTGAGCATTTATCTATCCTATGTGTTCCTCTGCTTGTTTTTTCAATCATTTGTGTTATCTTTGATTTATTACTGTAGTAATATTTGTAATTGGCTTTTGGTGGTTAGGTTAGAATTCACAACTTCTTGGAAAAGGAGAAGAAACATAGGAATAAGGAAAGTGAAGCTGAAAGTCAAGAAGATTCAAGCAAGGATGCTGCGATTCTTAGACAACGTGTGAAGAGTTTAATTAAAAAGAACAGGGTTATTGAAGTACAAAAGCTTGTGAGGAGTGAAGAATTTAAGTCATGGGGTCGAGATACACAAGCTAAGGTGTGGAGCTTTCACTTACTTTTACCTAGAAAAAGAATAACTTAGAAACAACTCATTATTATCTATCTTGGTGCCTTTAATCTTATTGGTATGTTCTACGTTCTGCAGTTGGGATGTTGCCTTATAGAATTGTTGACACAAAGTGCTTATGTGCAACCTCCAGTCAATCAATCAGCTGACTGTCCTCCTGATGTTCGCCCTGCATTTAGGCACCTCTTCAAGATTGCACCTAGAGAACCAGGGTGAGAATATCGTATAAAAAAAGTCCTTTTGAAAGAAAGTACTGCAATAAACGTGTATATTATGTATAATGGTTGATGAAGGTCTTAAAATATGTATATAATGTCAATGATCCTGTTATTTTATTTAAATGCTTGTTGTTAGTTTGTTTCAGGCAGACCCTTGTGAAGAGGTACGGTGTTATAGAATGTGATCCCCTGGTCCTCGATGGGCTTGATAAAACTGTGAGTTCCACTACGAGTTACTTTTGCTTTAGGAAAAGTTGTTCCTTTCTTCTCAATATAATGTACAAGTGGATGGGGTACTTGAATGCATTTTTAGACTTAAACATTGGTTTTTTTTTCTTTTTCCCTTTAGTTCTTGCCTAATATGTTGGTTGTCAATGTGAGATTAGTGCTGTTATTTATCTTTTGTCTTGTTTATGAGGTTGAGTGCAATTGGCATGGGTCCAACACTATTCTTGAATTTATAATCACGTATGGAATTATTTTCTTTACCTTAAAAGTAAAAAACGGTCTTTCCTTCTTCGAAGTTTTGCAATTCGAAAATAAAAAACCGAAGCATAGATTTTCTTTCTGAAGATCTACTTTTGGTCTTTGGTAATTTATTGAGATTTCTGATGTTGTGTTTTGTGCAGATAAGACATATGACAATTCCTTATGTGCCGATGTTGGTACCACCGAAAAAATGGAAAGGGTATATTTTACTCCTTTGTCAAGTGAAGTCCATATTTGCATATATTTGCTGCTTTTCTATCTAAAATGTAGTTAAGTGGTGAAGTTTAATTAAAAAGATGAAACAAGGCAATGAAATACATATAGATATATGGTATTAAATCCTTATTTATGGTCATATCAGTCACTTCGGTTCAAGACTCCTCATTTCTTTTATCTTGGCATACTTCAGTTACGACAAAGGTGGTTATCTGTTTCTGCCTTCATACTTAATGCGAACTCATGGGTCTCGACAGCAACAGGACGCAGTTAAAGTTGTTCCTGCAAAACAAATGCAGAAAGTATATGAGGTAAGAGCTGGAATAAGTTTTATCTTATTTAGTATTGCTTTCATATCATTCACACATTTCAACTGTGAAATCGATAAATCAAGTGTATAACTGTACATTCATGGTACTCAGTCTCAAATCTCAACAGATTGAGGCTAGTATACACGTTGTTTGTAAGTTCAATCAGCATTCTCTTAAAGAATCAGCAATTAGTTTATGTTTCTACTAAGATGATACAGCAAGTTTCTTTGTTTGATTCTAGTAGGTTTTGTGCACACTCTTCCTTGTACAACTGGAACTTTTTGCTTGATGTTTTCTTTGTCTTAACTCTAGATATGTTTGACATTAATAACTTTGTCACAGGCCCTTGATACATTAGGAAACACTAAGTGGAGAGTGAATAGACGTATCTTAAATGTGGTGGAAAACATATGGGCTGCAGGTGGCAATGTTGCTGGTCTTGTAAACCGTGAAGATGTAAGTGCACCTTCAGTTTTCTTTTATTTCTACTGCACTTAACATAGTCTTTGTCTTATATACCTCCCTCCGTCCCAAAAAAAGTCATATTTCCTAAGTACAACTTTTTATTTTTTATCAACTATTTGATGGTACAACATTTATAATGAGTCATATTTCTCCAGAGTACAACTTTTTAATTTTTTATCAACTATTTGATGTACAACCTATTTGATGGCCCAACATTTTAACTCATCAACTCTCACTTGTGCCCCTCCCTTCATTCGTTTTTGTAACTTATTCAATCACACTTTTCACTTTGTCATGATATGATAGAATTTCAATTATAATTTTTTTTTTCCATATAGTACTCTTTTTTTTAACCGGTGGTGGGGGTGGAATAATGGAGTGTTGTTAAATTACATAATTATTAGCTTTTGTAAGTAGTTTTAATAAAATTGATACATATATTGTAGATTCAAATACCCGAGTTGCTCTCGGATGATGCGAAGGAAATAAAAAAGTGGAGATGGAGTGTAAGGAAGGTGAAGAAAATCAATCAAGAGAGGCATTCACAAAGATGTGACACTGAATTAAAGCTTTCTGTAAGTTTTTCACATTGTTCTGCTGATATTCAGATTGCAAGCTTGCAACCTATGCCTTTTTGCCCTTGCTGCAATTTCAAATTTAACTGCATTGTGCTAGGGATGATGAATCCAGTGTTGACTTTCTAATTTACTGATTGACTATAACCAAATTAAAGCTTTTGACATAAACTGTATCTTCTGCACTTTATTAGCTACCTCTTTTGCTTTTGGAAGTATGAGCACTTTTGATTAACAAATCCATATCCACTGACTTCCATTTTTAATATTAATCTTCTTTTTATACAATAATGTATACTTTTGTTGCCCATAAATCCTTATTAGACATGCTCAATTGAAATGTCTTCCATTTATCTGTCTTCATATCCAAGTTACTTTTATTTTTAATATTTATCTGCATGTGCTCAGATTACGAAGCGGTATTCATGTATTATATAATAACTCACTAAAAAAAAGGACTGAGCAGATTTTGTAAATCAGGTTGCTCGGAAGATGAAAGACGAGGAAGGTTTTTACTACCCCCACAATCTTGACTTTCGAGGGCGTGCATATCCTATGCACCCACATTTGAATCATCTTAGTTCTGATCTGTGTCGAGGAATTCTTGAATTTGCTGAAGGAAGGCCATTGGGGAAGTCTGGGTTACGTTGGTTAAAAATACATTTAGCAAATCTCTATGGTGGGGGAGTTGAAAAGCTCTCGTATGATGCCCGTCTCTCATTTGTGGAAAACAATATAGCAGAAATATTTGATTCTGCTGATAATTCTCTCAATGGAAATCGCTGGTGGTTGAAGGCAGAGGATCCTTTTCAATGCTTAGCTGCTTGTATTAATCTATCAGAAGCCTTAAAAAGCTCGTCACCACACACTGTTATCTCCCACTTGCCAATACATCAGGTTCTCTATCTTTATTCTTTTTTTGAAACTATTAGATGCTGTAATTGTACCTATTTAATGTTATCCAAAATTAATTGCTTTATTCCATGTAAAGTCAACATATTTATTGTGATTCTGTTTTCTATTGTAGGATGGGTCATGCAATGGACTGCAGCATTATGCAGCTCTTGGAAGAGATAGTGTATGTCATTGCTACTTTGTTCTTTCTGGAAAATCATACTTCAAAATGATATATGTTCCATGTTTCATAGATTATTGGGGACGACACATATATACTTCGTTTCCCCCTTTTGTTAAAATTTCATATCTAAAGTTGTTGAAATCACTAGAATATTATATCACTGCTCTTCAACCAACATACTTCTTGCAATAAATACACCAGTGTTTGCTACAAACACCCTGCGTGTGGGGTGGGGGGAGGGGAGAAGGTTGGAATTAGTTAGTTTGTAGTTTTCTGGATTCTTCTGGGTTTGTCATAACCCCTCTATAACCTCTTTGTGTGCTTTCTCTTTCCTTTTTATCATTATCAAGACAGATTCTCCTTGCTATAATGCCTTAATTGTATCATGCCACTCCTTTCTGAGGTTCTGTTGGTTTGCAGTTTGAAGCTGCTGCAGTCAATTTAGTTGCTGGAGACAAACCTGCCGATGTTTACTCAGAAATTGCAGAGAGGTTTGTTAAGTTGAATGTTTATGTAAATGCTTTATGTTTTAGATGTCTGCAGAGGAGAGGAGTTTTACCATCACCTAATGGTGGAAGTGTTGTTTTTTTTACTGAATCCATCCATGTACCCGTGTTCACCAAAGTCTTATACTTCGTTATGTGATAAAATTCAGTGATATAAGCCTGAAGAAAGTTACTTGAACTATACTTTGCAAGAGAATGTTGGTTTCCTGTCTTTTCTAGATTTGTGGGACTTGACAACTATTTGGTAGTTTCCCATTGATTGCTCCGAGTATATGATCAGCTTTAGATGTAATCCATCTTATGTGTATATGGATTAAGTTACATAATCTCTTTTTTGCCATTTTCGTCTAGTATTTAGTGAATGTTTTATCTTCACATAAGGTAATAAGAAAAACTTTAGTTTATTTGTGGTTTCATGCTATCCACATTAATGACCCTATTTACTCTCACTAGGTCCAAGAAAGTCAAATTCGCAATAAAAACATCAGGGCTTAGTGTGGGAGGGGAAGCAACATAAATTTCTCCAATATGATTTTAGTTTCTTGCAATTACTTTAAGATTACTTGTTTTAAACAGAAATTTCTGTTTCATAGATTTTCTGTCATCCATTTTTCACGATGTCATTATAATTATCTCTGTCAATGTGGTTTTAGAGATATTCTTGCTTCATATGTTAGCTTCTTTGACATATATTTACATATATTTTCTCTAATTCTTGTTTTCCAGAGTCCATAATATCATGAAAAGTGATAGTGAGAAGGATCCTGAAACTGATCCAAATGCTTTGCTAGCCAAACTCTTAATCAATCAGGTAGGTTTTCCTTTCCCTGAATTGCTTTCTAAAGTGTATTGGTTATGAAAATATCTCATCATATTCCACATTCCACAAGTTTCAAGACACTTTATGGAGTTCAGGAATCTGAAAATTTGAAAGTTTTCAGGTGGATAGGAAACTAGTAAAACAGACAGTGATGACTTCAGTATATGGTGTCACGTATGTTGGGGCTCGTGAGCAGATCAAAAGAAGATTGGAGGAGAAGGGTCTCATCGATGATGACAGGCTTCTCTTCAGTGCATCCTGTTATGCTGCTAATGTGAGTTCCAGAATTATTAAAATCAAGGGTTAATTGCAAAATAAATCACGACCTTTATATTATATTTTTAAAATTTTGCAATTCTATCACATGACTATTTTCCTGCATGTCCTGCTGATGTGGCAGTGTAAGGAATTACCAAAAAAAAAATTAAAAGGTGTGATTAAATTGAAACAATAACAAAATGTTGCGGCTTTATTTGCTATTAAAAATAAAAAACAGGCTGCCACGTCAGCGTAAGTTGCTAGAAAATGGTCATAGGATATAATTTAAAAAACATGTTCTGTAATTGAAAAAATGTGAAAAGGTTGTGGTTTTATATGTAATTAACCCTACAATCGAAGGAGAAATTAAGGTTTCTTACATCTATTATAGGCTGCTACTTTTTGTCTTCCTCTCCAATTACTGTAAGATTATTCAGCGATTCTAGACTTGTTCATTATGAACGTGATACTTGTTTGTTCAATCATCCGCTAAACTATAGCTGATGTGGTTATAACATCTGCTGAGTCGTTATGATTATTTTGTTCCATTAACTTTCTATTTAACCATATTACTTTATATTCGCAAGCATCCAAACTTGCGGTATCTTCTTAGTTTGACATTTCTTAATATAAGAAACATGCCTTTTACTGACAATGGTGTTTCTGAAAATGAATAGGTGACATTAGCTGCCCTTGGCGAGTTATTTCAAGCTGCACGTGGCATAATGGGTTGGCTTGGTGACTGTGCCAAGGTTTGCTAAGAAAAGTTTATTGGCATTATTTGGATAGTCTACTATAAGTCAATGAGTTTGATAAACTTCATTTCATATTGTTTTGTTTGACAGCTTATTGCTTCAGAAAATCAACCTGTACGTTGGACAACTCCACTAGGTCTTCCTGTTGTACAACCGTACTTTAAAACGCAACGTCATGTAGTAAGTGCTATACTCTCTATATTGGAATCTTACTTGTTAATTGTGTAATTTTATAATTGTTATTTGTTGAATGAATTCAATTTGGAAGTGGTTTTTTTTTTTTTTCCTATTTGGCATAGGATTGAAATTTATAGTCGCATATTTAATTGAGTTTTAGCATGTTAATGATTCGTACTTACATTTGAGTCATTTGACTAAAAAGTATATTTGGAACAGTATAGCTATCCATTTTCAAGTGGAAAAGCCACAACAATGTTATACTGTCTGCTTGAACTGTGAATTATAGAGCTTGAAAAATCTTAAGATAAATGTTTGGCATGTAACTTTATCAATAATTTAACATGTCTTGGGTTTTCTAGTTTCGATTTATATATGGAATGTGGTTACTTATTCCTCATGCCAATGCAGATAAGAACTTCGCTTCAGGTTTTGGCATTACAGCGTGAGGGTAATTCGGTAAGTATCAACTCTCTCTCCATTTTGTATCTAAACATTTGCCATTTGAAGTATGAATAATCATATTGTAATAACTGATCCAAGGTTGAGGTTAGAAAGCAGAGAACTGCCTTCCCTCCCAATTTTGTGCACTCACTGGATGGTTCACATATGATGATGACTGCCGTTGCTTGTCGAGATGCTGGATTACGTTTTGCAGGTTTGTCTTGATTGCAGTTAAATTTTTTTTTTCTGGCTTAGGGAATTAGCTTTTAATTAGTTTGTTGTTGATTTTATGATTCAGTGTATCCTTGATGAACGAAACTTAGTCATCTAAAGAATTCTTCGTTCTTGCCCTTGATTAGATTAAACTTCTACTCTTTACTATTCAGGATTTTTTTTAATTTCTCATTTGTTTGGCAAAGAAAAACAGATAACATTGTTCAACTGATTTGTTGTCTTCTCTATCTTCATTATGAGCAAACCCGGTTATGATACTGATGAAGTCTTCATGGATGTGTTGCAGGTGTGCATGATTCATTCTGGACACATGCGTGTGATGTTGATAGAATGAATCTGATTCTAAGACATAAATTTGTGGATCTCTACAGTATGCCAATTCTTGAAAATGTAAGTATTAAACCTCAATTGTCTTTAGTTGGTTAGTATTAGTTGTTTTCACTGAAAAGTAGTACTCTTTCCGTCCCGCAATTACTTTCACACTTTCCTTTTTGGGATGTCCCACAATAACTTTCACACCCTTAAAATGGAAAACCCTTTATAAACTCCACCCTCACAATATCCTCAATTTTACACAAATGCCATTACTTTTTCTCAACCCATACACAAAAGTCAACTCATTTCTTTACTTTATACATAAAGGTTTACAAAATTACCCCTCAAAATCCCCACTAAACTCACTTTTCTTATTTTGTGTGCCACTTCACATGTGAAAGAAATCCTGGGACGGAGGGAGTAGTTGTTTTACTAAAAAGTGATAGTTGTGTACAGTTGCACTGTTACACAGTGCACAAGAGTGTTATGTTTTAGACCAACTTGTTATGGCTACCTTTTTATTTTATTAAATTTTGAAATCGGTTTGAGAGTTTTGAGTTTCAAGTTTTGACGATGTATAACAGTCCATTTATGTCCAGGCTATGTGTGAATACAACCATTAATTCTTCTCATAACCCTTTAATTGCACTGATTTGCAAATTGTTTGAATATTTAAGTTACCTCAAGTTGCTTTTCTAACTCTATTTACATTTTAATGATAATTTACTTGTTATTGACGACATGTGCAGCTGCTTGAAAGCTTCCAAACGTCGTACCCAGCCCTTGCCTTTCCCTCTTTACCGAAAAGAGGAGACTTTAATCTTGAAGATGTTCGTGAATCTCCCTACTTTTTCAACTGATCATCATCCTCATTATGCCCTGCACTCGGTAATGGTCTTAAGAGGACATGTCGACACAGTTCCCTTGGATCGTTGCTGCTGATTTTAGAGAGGCCATATTTATGTAAAGCAGACACGAGAGCTCCTTTGCTCTTGTACATGCTCTCACAAAAATTATGGATATTGGTATATAACTATATATCCTAGGACCTGTTGAATATTGTCGCGCAACCAACTAAATGCACGGGTTTTCCAGCGGCCTTTTGTGGATGGAGAGCAGCCTTTTGTGGATGGAGAGCAGCAGAATGTAGTTGAAGGTCGATATACAGCTGCCTGCTTTTGTCTGTGAAACAAGTGTGTGTTTCTGCATAGTTAGTAGTGTGTACATACTACTAAGAGGTAATTGCAACTCTCTATTTTGTATAGATGATGCTACTCTTTTGTAATCCCATTTTCTAAAAGGGGAGGGAAGGGGGGTGGTGTAAAGTTTTGTAGTTTGTAAACAGTCCTGAAATGGAAATATTGTTATAGTAACAAATTGATGAATTTTTGTTCAGATTCTCGAGATGCTCAAAAGAACCGGACCGGAACCGGTTTTCTCAGTATCAGTTAGAAATCTAACTGAAACCTTATTTCATCCAGTTAGATTATGGTTAGGAATTTTTGGCAGCAACGTTGAATTTTTTAAACATGTCAGTAACGACTTTAATGACGAATGTGTGATAGTAAAAAATTTCATTTTTAATACAAGTCAATATTATTATCGCATGAATAAAAATACGTCATACTGTTGTGACGTATAACTCATCAGCCAATTAGTACGTAGGGAGATGAGGGAGGTTTGAATAAACTGTGTACGAAAATATTATATCAAATTATTTGGAATTTATTATTCCCTCTATTTAAAGTTAATAAATTAAATTTCTTTTTTGGTCCATTCAAATCTTTTCTTTTCTTTTTTATTGGAAAAATAATTTTTTCAAAATTTGAGTACAAAAAGTACTCAACCTTTACATAAGATACATTGACTTCTTTACTTTCTTCATCATTAAAATTACAAAAATAAACCTACAAATCCGCTTTTTAATAATGTCATTCTATGGATAATATAAACCTACAAATCCGCTTTTTAATAATGTCATTCTATGGATAATAATTAATTGTGCTACAAAAGTTACATATCACTTTTTAAACTTTCCTTTTTTAATTGTACCACATTAACTTTCATATCCAAAAATAAAATCTTTTTCACAATTTTTAACCTCAATTTTCATTTTTTACAATCTATGCCATGACGTTTTCTTACACAATACTATAACTTTATCACTCTAATAAAAAATTGACCCTTACTCTTTCCTTTTTTCTTAATTTTGTGTTCAGGTCGCTATTAACAAATAACAAGTCTCATATATCAGTCTATCTCTGTCAAAATTCTCAAGCCAGTAAACAACAGGGTAGATTCTTGTTGCAGTGAAATTGTATCTAATATTATACCATTCGGTATAGTATAGTAGTATTAAAGAAAATAGAATAAAAGTGAAACTAGCTACTCCTATATTCAATGAAATGCATCAACCTACTGAATTTAAAAACCCCACCATAAGCCTGGTCCCTCAACCCAGAAGAGCCCTTCAAACTCTCAATGCAACTGGGTCCTGCCATGAAATTTTCCGTTTAGGTAAACGAGACGAGCTTTCTCCAGCATTTCGACAAATGGACAGCTTCAAATCATTTTGCTGCTCTTCACTAATATTTACACTATTGATTAAACTTTTTGTTGCTTCCTCGTACTTGGTCGAATCAACATAATCCTCATCCCATGTCTACAGATAAAGAAAACAATTAAAATACAGCAGTGGATAGAAAACTTTTGATGAAATTCACAAAAATCAGATTTACCTACCGAGATTTCATTTAAGTCGAATATTGGAGCTCGGGTTGGCAAAGAAGCGCCTTGTACAACGGGAGTACTATCCAGGTTTAAATCGAAAGAAACAGCTGAGTTCCTTAAATTTGAATCATTTGCTACCATCATACTTTCCTTCTCATTTCGGTGAAGACCTGGGATCGTTTTTGGGAACAGAGCATCTTTTCTGATATGTAGAATTCCTTTGGGTTTCAAATCAGAAATTGGAGAATGACCCTTGATTTCTTTTCCACCATACGATACTTTCTTGCGAGATTGATCAGTATCACGCTGAGCAACTTGTTTAACACGTTTCTTCTTGGAGTTCGGTTCTGAAACTAAAGGCAATTTACGCTTACTTGCTTCTTTTCTGATTTTAGGTTGCTTTAGGAAGTTTGGTGTCTGTACGAGGTTTTGTTCTTGGGACGATGAGTTCGTAGTCTTTGTTCTCGCAAGGTATTTATACCTTCTTCGCAAAAACCTAATGATTATAACAAAATTCCAATTAGTGCAAACAAACCTACTTGAGATATAATGGTTCATATATATTAACACCTGAGAGATTCACAAGATTTATGATTCTATTGTTAACACTAGAACCGATTCCAAGGCAATAGGAAATGGAAAAACTGTGAACATACTTAATTTGGTCCACTTTAACATTATTTTTGGTAACAGTATGCATTGTCTATGAATATGTAAAAAACAAAAGGTCAATAAAATCAAATCATACATATACTTATATTGCTATTTAGAGACTTTGTTTATCCGTGTAAACGCCTCAAAAACCGATCAAAGTGAAGCACAAGATTCCGAAAAGCTATGTATTTGCATGTCATCCAAGTGTAGAGCAGTAAATATACAACAATTAATGACAATAACCAGCATCATTAGAAATAATTGAAAGGTTAGAATAGGGAATTCAAGTGCATACCCAACTTCGGCAGCAAGAATCACCTTCCTCTTTTTAGCTTCCTCCACTCTGCTTCTCTTAACATCAACTTCCTGCAACAGAAATATAATTTTAGTCTATGAATTTCAGATGTGATTATTATCTTCTTAAAGCATTATATCCAGATGAATAAGAAAACACTCAAGAATTCTGAAACATGCTTACAATCATTCAAAACAAAACAAGCTTGTATATCACAAAACCCCAAATTATTCACAATAAAGGGAAGAGAATATCAATCTTCTATATGTAATACAATTCCGGGACGAAAATCAGGCGATATTTTCAAGGCACTTTTTGATGAACAAACATATTACAGAATAAATTGAACAAACACAGCCAAATCAGTACACATCACCAAAAGATTGAAAAAAAAAAATCAATAAATCGAAGGGTTAAAAATCACAAAAAGAAAGGGATCAAATTCATCATCACAAATCAAACATGACAAGAGCAAATCATATCAAAACCCAGAAAACAAACAACGAATAAAGCATCAGATCTCGCACATAACGAAATAAAAACCAAAACCCACAAGGAAAAAAAGAAAAGGGAACCTTCTGCAACTCCTCATATTCCTGCAGAAGAGACTGATGCTTGAATCTTTCCTTAGCATCCTCATAAGAAACAACCCCTTTACCCTTCTTGGACATCAGATCATACAAAAAGAAAAAATTATGATCTCGAACAAGATCGGACGATGAATATATTTATAATATTTTGGGAGAGAAAATAGGTATGAGGCGATAGGGATGAAGAATATGGAGGAGAGGCAATAAAGAAAAGGGTTTGTAGAGAAATAAAAGATATGGTAGAGATAGATAGGACAGCAAAAGAGAGAGAAAATAGTGAGAGAAGGTTCTTTCTTTGCTTTGTTTCCTGTTTTCTCTGTGAAAAATTCTGACCAAGGCAAAGGGCGAAAAAGCCCACATAATTCGCGTAAAATAATCCAGTAGTAACATATTTTGGTTCAAGAAAGAGTGAAGTTGTTGATGAAGATAGAGATTTTTGGGGTGTTGCAGAAGGGCATTTCTGGAAGACATTTCCAACCCATCTCCCTCAATTTCTCCTACTCATTCTTGTTTTATTTTTCAAAAAAATTCCACATAAATTTTGGTCCAGATGGGCCATGGCTCTCTCTAAGTTTCTTCTTTCTCTATTTAGATGGGAGGAGAGAGAAAGGCACACCATTTTTTTAAAAAAATTTAAAATCGAAGAGAGAGAATTGAGAAATTGGGGCCTGTTTGTTGAAGGTTTTTAGGCTTTGATGGCCGTTTTGATGGTGATGGTGATGCCACACTAGATTGGACCCAATGTGGAATTACACCGCTGCCCTTCTTCGTATCTTCCCTCTTTGTGCTGCTGCCGAATCTTTTTTCTCACTGCCAAACGATTCGCTTCCTACTTCCTAGCCTGCAATGGTTGAGGGCATTTTTGTACTTTTAACATGCAAATATGTATAATATCGTATCTTCTTTAAATATATTTTTTAACAGATTCATACATATTCTAGCATTTCAAACATAAAATACAGATTCTAGTTTATCTTTATCAATATATATTCCCATATATTATGAAAGATTTATTAAATCTAAATAAATTCATATTTAGAATCCAATTTACTAAATTAAATAAGTTCTTAAACCCATAATTTTTTTATTTTTTTGTAAAAGACAAACTACCACAATATATTGTCGGTCACTGTAGATCGTGGTTGTCACCATGATTATAGTTGTGTTGTACTTGTATTTCAGACGTTAAAAAAAGATATTTCTATTGAAAATATAATACTAATCCATATTTTACATATTGGTAATTGTTTACAACACGCGTGGGAACTTGATGTGGACATTCGTAAAAGAGACCTTGGTCTTCTAAATTTCAATATTATTAAGAAAATTTATTTTTCCATATGTTCATTTTATTTGTCATATTGACCTGATCAATCCAAAATTTCACGGGTTGTGCCAGTCTCCAGACTCCGTTAAAATATCGCACACAATAACATTAAAATCTCGCATGTAATTTCACTAAAGTGTTGCAAGATTTACTGTTACGATAATATAATAGGATAATATAGAGAAAATATAAAAAATAGTCACTTTATTATTGACGAAGAAAAGAGTTTTAAGCATTAATTTAACCCCATTTATCTTCAATTAATATTACTTACGTATGGTTGAGAAATAAAAAATTCACAGAGTGATTTGAGTGTGTTTGACTAACATATTAAGAAAAAATACCTAAAATAGAAAAGAAAGAAAATAAGTTTCTGAAATATTTTTGATATGAATTGATAATTTTAGAGAATTTTTTACCATTAATCTTCACCACAAATGTTCATTAAGAAATAAAAAATTCACAGAGTGATTTGAGTGTGTTTGACTAACATATTAAGAAAAAATACCTAAAATAGAAAAGAAAGAAATTAAAATTTCTGGCATTATAAATGGAGTGGGTGAGTGCTTCTCACGCGGGCGATCTCACGTAATCTTGGTGTGATTTTCTCATATAGGGGTGATTACACCTTTATGTAGGTGCGAATTCCCATTCTCTATCTTCTCAGATTGTTCCCCTCCTTCTCTTGGAAATTTAATTCGCCCATTCACGCGATCTAAGTAATCATTACTTTCATCTCCTTCGAACCACTTAATGGATCTTGCTTTGGCGTATTAAATTGGTCGGAATTTTCTCGCCTCCCAATGGCGGTTATCAGTATGGATCACCCTGCATATCCATCACAGTCGTCTCTCCACACAGCCCAAGGAAACGCTTCGTGTTCTATTGGACATTTTTGCCCTAATTTCATGATTGCATTTTGGCCTGCAGGAAGGCTCCCTCTCTTATTGGCCTTACAAGCGGTGAGCTCTACTATATCTTGGGAAATTCTCATTGAGATTTTCACACATCCAACTCTCCCCTCTTTCCTTACCTCACTCTTCATTCCCATGGCGGACGATCTAAGAAGCCCTTTCCGAAAAGTTTCTCTTTCTGATACTGAAGAAAATCCTCTTCTGGTGGAGGATAATGAGCTAATCCTTCCACGCTTTGCCCTTCTGGGTAGGTTCACAATCCGAAAACCAATTAGTATCAAAGAGCTGATTGTTACCATGAGGAAAATTTGGAGGCTGGCAAGTAATGTTAACGCTGTGCATCTCGGAGATGGCTACTTCCTCTTCGACTTTGAAGATGAATTTGACTGGAGCAAGGCCTTCCATCGTCAACCTTGGATAGTGAATGGCCCAATGCTCATCTTATCCAAGGTCCGGGGAGATGAACAACCCAGAGATCTTACTATCAACATGATCCCGATGTGGATCCAAGTTCATGGGCTACCTCTCTATTCCATGACAAGACAAATCGCCTACAAACTTGGAGCTCGTTTTGGGGATATTATCGAGCTGGATTGCCCCAATGGTCAAACTGCTTGGGGTCGTTGCCTCCGAATTCGTGTGTTGATGGATCTCCGCAGGCCACTTCACCGATCTACTCACATCACAATCAGGAATGAAACAATCACTCTGCCACTTCGCTATGAAAAATTAGGTGAATACTGCTATTTCTGTGGGCTCCTCACTCATACTGAAAAAGAGTGCCCTGACAAATACTATGAAAATGGTCATGCCCATCCTAACATCACTCGATTTCCAACATGGCTGATGGCCAGCGTGGTGTGGACCCAAAGCTCTATGAATTTCTTAAGAGAGAAAACAACAAGCATTCTCCCACTGGCGACAATGATGCTCAGGGCAACAAGGATGGAGCTTCATCCTCCCAGCCACCTAGGAGAGCTGCCTCGTACCTGGGAATGGAGCTGGCCCCAGTTGTTTGGAGAGGTAACACTAATCGATTTACTGATGAAGACATGTTTTTTGCTGATTCAGCCCTTCAAGATGAAGACATCCAATTCATGGATAATGAAAACGCTCGAATGTTACTTAAAGAGTCTAAAATCTCTCAGCATGACGAATAATTCTTCAATATGAACCGCATTTATGGCCCCCCTCGAGCTCTGCAAATCCGAGAGGGAGTTGGAGCAGGTAAAGGAATTGTGATTAGGAATGAAGCAGCAGACACTGGAGGGAAGATGAAGGGACCGATGTTTCCTGACAATGGAGGTAAAATGAAAGGACCAATGTTCCCAGAAAAAGGAATTGCAAAGGCTAACACAGACTCATATAAAACTGCTGGAAAAAGCTCTAGAAAAAGAGGTCGTCCCATTGAAGTTGTTGGCTCAGCTGATGGATACAAGCTCCCCGTTGATGAAGAAACTACTCCAGGAACTGGTTCAGGAAGGAAGAGGTATAAAAGTGAGGATGATGATGCTGCAAGCACAAGTTTGGTGGAGAAGGGCGAGTCCCATCTCCGCCACTCAGAATGAAGCTGTTGGTTTGGAATGCTCGAGGTTTAAAGGGCCCTCAAGCATTCCACAAAATTCGGCGAGTTATCGCCTTCAATAAGCCCTCTCTTTTGTTCATCATGGAAACTAAGGTGTCAACTAGCATTGTTAGGGCTTGGAATGTCTTTTTTTGTTTTAAATTTTGCTTTGTGGTTGATGTCGTGGGCAGGCAAGGAGTCCTAATCTTATTTGCTAATGATGAAATGAATGTCCATCTTCGTTCTTACTCTCTTGGTCACATAGATGTTCAAATCAAATCTCATGATCACACTTGGTTCTTTACTGGATTTCAAGGAAACCCTAAAAACCATCTTAGACACTTCTCCTTGGATCTTCTTCGTAAAATTAAAGATTCTCACGGCAACATCAAAGAATGGGTTATTGGGGGAGACTTCAATGAAATATTAAACATTCATGAAAAGAAGGGTGGGGTCATTAACTGGAAAACAAGGAAAGATATTGACAAATTCAGAAATTGTCTCCATTCACTTGATCTTTTCGATTTGGGATTTGAAGGCCCGTGTTTTACCTGGAATAATAAAAGGAAAGGCGCTCATAATATCCAAGAAAGACTGGATAGATTCATTTCGAGTGAAGAATGGAAAATTCAGTTTAAGACTTTCAATGTCCGAAATCTGCACTGGTGGGGCTCCGATCATCGTGTCATCAGCCTTACTTGCTCTACTATTAATCTGCAGTGGAGAAAATGCCCTCAAAAACCATTCCGCTTTGAAAATGCATGGCTTTTGGACCCCTCTTGCAAATCCCTTATTACTGAAGTCTGGAAAGAATCTGATCCCCACTCCCCACTTTTTGATATGCTGAAGTCTTGCTCTAAGCAACTTTCCGGTTGGGCCAAACATAATTTTGGGGCCCTGGACAATAGAATTCGTAGAGCTTCAGAAAAAATCACAAAGCTTGAAGACTCGGGCCTTGACTCTGATACTCACAATGAACTCCTTGAATTAGAAAAGGAACTTGAATTCCTCCTCTCCCAACAAGAAGAATTTTGGCACCAAAGATCAAGAATCAACTGGATGACTTGTGGAGATCGCAATACCACCTATTTTCACAGACGAGCCTCAGAACGCTTCAAAACAAACACAATCAAAGGCTTCCAATCCGAAAATGGGCAATTTACATCATCTATCCAAGGTATTGGGCAAGAGCTTTCCACTTTCTTTGGACAGTTGTTCACATCATCCAACCCTTCACTCACTGACATTCAACACATTGTTGATCATAACTCGGATCACATACCTTCACACTTGAAACGTCTTTTGGATCACAATTATTCAGAATCTGAGGTCAAGACAACAGTTTTTGATCTTCATCCAAATAAGGCCCCAGACCCGGATGGATTTAATGCTCATTTCTTTCAGGAAAATTGGGATGTTGTTGGGAACTCAGTCATTCAATCAGCGCTTCATATTCTCAATAACAATGGTGATATTTCAGAATGGAACCACACCCTCATCAAGTTAATTCCGAAAACTCACTCTCCCTCACACCCCTCTCAATTTCGACCCATTAGCCTCAGTAATGTCTTCTATCGTATCGTTGCTAAAACCATCGCTAATCGCCTTGCTCGGGTCTTACCAGACATCATTGATGATAATCAAAGTGCTTTCATCCATGGTAGACAAATCTTTGACAATATCCTCATCAGTTATGAATGTATGCATTGGCTCAGGGGCAATAGAAGTAAATCGGGCTATGCAGCTCTCAAACTTGATATGAGCAAAGCTTTTGATCGTGTTGAATGGGCCTTTCTCGAAAGCCAAATGAAGAGCTTTGGAATCACTGGAAAAATGATTGATTTAATTATGAGATGAGTTTCAACAGTCTCCTATTCCTTCAAAGTTAATGATTCGATAATTGGTCACATAAAACCTTCTCGTGGAATAAGACAAGGGGATCTACTATCTCCCTTCCTCTTTCTCCTTTGTGCTCAAGGTCTGTCATCACTCATCAATCAACTTGTTCATCAAGGATCTATTGAAGGCATTAAGATTGCTAGAAATGCCCCAATGATCTCTCACCTGTTATTCGCGGATGATAGCATCGTTTTCTTCAAAGCTAAACCCGAATATGCCAACCTTCTCAAACAGACCATATTGAAATACGAAAGTGCCTCTGGCCAGGTTGTCAACTTCGATAAATCATCCATTCTCTTCAGTCCAAACACATGTGACTCTCACCGAGATTTGATCACCTCAACGCTGCAAGTCAGATGCACTCAAGGTCACAGCCTTTACCTGGGGCTCCCAACTTTTTCCCTCAAAGGAAAACGCACTCAGTTTGCTTATCTCACGGACAAACTGAAATCCAAGATTGATAATTGGAAGAACAAAAATTTCTCGGAAGGAGGCAAAGAGGTCCTAATTAAGGCCGTTCTACAATCCATCCCCACATACGCTATGTCATGCTTCAAAATTCCAGTTCAAGTATGCAATGATATGGAGAGAATAATTGCGAATTTTTGGTGGGGAGCCAATCAAGGTCACCAGAAATTGCATTGGCTTAACTGGGACAAACTTTGTAAAGCCAAAACTGACGGAGGATTAGGCTTTCGTAAACTAACCAACTTTAACCAAGCTCTCTTAGCTAAGCAAGTCTGGAGATTAATGGAACATCCACATTCTCTCGTCGCTCGAGTTTTTAAGGCCAGGTACTACAAACACTCCGATATTCTTGATGCACACATTGCCAATAATCCATAATTTCTTTGGCGATCCCTTACCTCGAGCTTCCCAATCCTCCAAAATGGAATTCGTTGGTCCATTGGCAATGGCCAAACAATCACCCTCTTCAAACATGCCTGGGTTCAAGGCCTTAATTCAGGTATGATTTCATCTAATATTGCCAGTGGACACAATATCTCTTACTTTCTTGATGAAGCCAGATTCTGGAAGGAAGAATTGCTCAGAATTGCCTTCTTGCCCTTTGAAGTTGAAGGAATTCTCAGAACTCCGGTGGCTAGTCCTGATGAGGATGATTTCAGATTCTGGTCCCCTGACCCTAAAGGGGTGTATTCTGTCAAATCAGGCTACAAGGAAAGCCTCAAACTCGACCCTCGAAATCGAGATCTTCCATCCACCTCTTGCAACAAAAATTACTCATCATGGTGGAACTTTATTTGGACTCTGAAAATTCCACCAAAAATTCGGATTTTTGTTTGGAAATTGAGTCTTGATTTCATCCCCACATAAGGAAACTTATACAACCGCCATATCCCTTTGGATCCCAACTGTCGACTTTGTGGAAACTTCATGTCATCAACTCTTCACGCAATCTTCTTTTGCATTGGAGTCAGGGGGGTCTGGAAATCTTCCGGCTTTTGGAAACTCATTAAATTCCTTAGGCACCCATCATCTATTCAATTTCTTCAAGGCCTTAAAGAGAACCTCAATACCTTTGATTTTGAGCAATCCATTATGATCGCTTGGGGTATTTGGAGGGAAAGATGCAACATCACTCACTCTGAGGATTCCAGAAGATTTATGATTAAAAAGAACACTGGTCGACAAGTAGTTGAATACCTTCTCAACTATCAGTCTGTCCTCAATGAAAATTCTCCCCACATCCAATCCTCTTCGAGCCCCAACACAAATGATCTCAACTTCCCTTTCTATTTCGAAGTTGATGGTGCTTTTAATAGTGATCTTCTGTTATTTGGTATGGGTGGTGTGCTATACAAAGATAATGGGGACATTCTCGACTCTTTTTCGAATCAAATTACCCCCTCAAAGAAGCCCTCTTGGATCCGAATTGCAGGCCATCAACTGGGCCGTCAACCTTGCAAAGACCAGAGGTATCACAAACATAGCGATAAAGACAGATTCACAAGATGCCATCTCTCTTTGCAATAAAGTTCTATGTGATTTATCTCCTGGGCCTGAACCTTCTTTAGCTCGCCGGATTATCAAAACCTCTGAAGAATTTGTTGTGTGCAAATTCTTACATATTCCCCGACGATTTAACACTCATGCCCATAGTTTGGCTCGCAATGCCGCTCAGTCTACCATTTCTCATGACAGAACTGGAGTACTGCTTTGAAGAACCGCCCTTTAGGAGTCTCTCCCTATTCTGCTTGTTCCGGTTCTTCCTTTTCCAAAAAAAAAAAAATAATAGAAAAGAAAGAAAATAAGTTTCTGAAATATTTTTGATATGAATTGATAATTTTAGAGAATTTTTTACCATTAATCTTCACCACAAATGTTCATAGATGATCGTGCTCAAATAATTATAAATAGGAAAATAAATTATAAATAATTAGCTACTTTGAAATAGGTTTTCATCTCCAATCATTATACAAATTCAATATGAAAATCAGTAATTTGAATATTGTTCAAAAATCAAATCTGAAAAACGGAGTACAAAAGGACATAGAGTACGTCTGAATAATTTTCAACCATAGTGAATACAATAATTATAAACAATAGAATACACATCATAATTATAAAAACAGAGTATATCAAACTAGTACATGATCACCGTAATTTGTTGGCACCTTGTCACTTTCACTTGTTTTTCCTTTGGTATTTTTCTTGTTTGATTGATAAAGTATTGTCATTTTTTTTTTTTAAATAATAAAGAAACGGCGTACCCTTAATGATTGCACAAAGTAGACCAACAACAACAATGAGATGATAATAAATCAATTTATAATTTGATAATTCTTGGTTTTAGAAGACGATATAGTTTTGCTGCCCGGTCACAATGCTGTAAGTCCGGAAAATATTCATTTTTTACATCTACATATATATATATATATATATATATTTTGATAAAAATGAAAACAAAACAAAACAAATTAACCCATATACTTAAACCTAAAAATTATAGAAACTTACCAAAGGGTAAGCATTCTTGTTCCTTTTAAGACATTAACTCCAGTTTTTAGTACAGAGTCAAACTTACGGGTTTATGGTGGTGCCTTAAAACTCTCCGTTAGTCAATAACGGATTGATTAACAACCCCATCAATTTTGATAAAAAAGAATAATTGAGTGATCAATTTTGATAGTAACTAAGTGGGTGACCAAGTCTGAAAAGATGTAAATGACATATTTTTACGATAATATACTTACTAAAAAGTAAGTGCATGTGGTTTTTAACGAAGAGTGTATGCAGTATTCACTGAAAAATGCATATTTAATTACTTACTAAAATATAGTAGCAAATTTTTAAAATGAGTCTCTTCCAGCTTTTTATTTTTGTTTATGTATGACTATAATTTAGAAACCAATCTCACCATCCACGACTTATTAGATCTTTGGGATTCAGCCCAACTCATTCATACAAGTGTACAACTTGGACTAATAAGTTTTAAATGGATTTAGAATAATATAGATATTGAGACATTCAAAGTGTTGTTGATCCCATTTACTTATATATTCACTCACCATTACTAATTTAATTATAGTAAAATACTACTAATATTAATATAGTACTTATAATTAGCGAAACAATTTATACATTTTAGATAAACAACTAATATTATTTATAATTAAATATACACAAAATGCAAACAATTTATATAATACAATTGATATACATAGAGTTTGAATGTTTAATATAAATTGCATTACACTCCGTATATAGTTTAGCTTGATACAACCAAGACTAGCTACCACTCATCGGCTTAAATACATTTGCAATTGAATGATCCTATACTAAAAACAATACCTCTCACAATTAAGTCCCAACCATATAATTCCCTAATTAGGAGAATCGCAATCCATATTTAAATTAATTTATTGCCTCTCAATTAGTGACAAATTACTATTGGGATTTTTTCTATTATTCAATCGTGTAACACCTTCTGTTACTCCTTCTAAATGAATGACACGTAAGAGGTGTAATTAATCAACGTTATAAATCACACATCTGTAGCTCATTTAGTTCTTATCTTACGTGTAGTTCATCTAGCAGAACAGAAAATGTTACACTACCGCATAATAGAAAATCCAATCCAAACTATTTTCAAGATTTGGGCAAGGGTTTCCCTGAGAGAAATGTCTTGAAAAGAATGAAACCTCTCCTTGGTTGAATGAGTGGAACCTCATGCCCAGCTCCCCTTACTGTTGCAAATGTCAATCCATCATACACTTCAGTCCATCCTCCCACCTATAATTAATTTCATCATAATTAAAAATGGACATCCAAAATTAATAGTAATATTTTAGTAAATTAAAATATCGGTACCTGGCCTCCACAATACCAGGGATACCATGATGAATTGATTTTGAGATTTAAATGGCTCAAGGAAAACCTCGTTGCAGTTACTGGCACAACAGAGTCTGTGTCCCCACTGCACAATTTGCCACAATCATTAGTTTTTATTCTGATGGAAACAGCTATTTATATATTCCAAATATATACTCCATAAAACAAAAAAAATTGGAGACCTGAAGAGCCATATTCTAAGACCAGCAGCAATCAGGTTCTTGTAAATGGGTATGACTGAAGAATCAGTGTCTTTCCAGTTCCGTATAAGTACATCACTGTCACATAGGGAAAAAAATTCCTTAATTAATTCACTTTAATCTTCTTTCAAACTTATAAATCCAGTAAAGAAAAGGTAAAAAAAAAAAAAACTCCAAATTTTAAATGGAATTTCAATTTAATTAAGTACTCCCTCCGTCCCATATTAATTTTCATAGGTAGATGGGCACAAATATTAAGAAAGTGTAATAATGAGTGGAGTTTTGAGGGGTAATTTTGTAAACCTTTATGTGTAAAGTAAATAAATGAGTTGACTTTTGTGTATGTGTGGAGAAAAAGTAATGGCATTTGTGTAAAATTGAGGATATTGTGAGGGTGGAGTTTATAAATGATTTTCCATTTTAAGGGTGTGAAAGTTATTGTGGGACGTACTAAAAAGGAAAGTGTGAAAGTTATTGTGGGACGGAGGGAGTACTCTATTCAGGACTTTTTTTTTTTTTTTCTTTGCAGGAAAATGGTTCTCTGTTTTGGTTTTAATCATGTCGACTTTCAAAAATTAAAAATAGTTATGTGATTCTAAAATTTAAACGTTAATCCGTTTTAGGTGGTGAAACAATATTAGACATAAATGTTGAAAATTACAGAATTATTTTCAATTCAGCAATGTCAACATGTCTGAATCAGAATCAGGGTAAGTTTGAGGAGTAGAAAAAAAAATCTTATTCCTCATTTCAAACTAAAATTTGAAGTTTTTTCAAAGAATATGACAATAGGAAATAAATTTCCAATATTAAAATAAAATACCTGCAAGCAGTCCAGTTATATGGGATGTGTGTAAGATTTGCATGAAGGGCCTTTTGCACATCAAGCCTGTTATAGTACTTCTCAGCATAGCTCTCGGTACAAGGATCGTATCCTGAAACTCTGTGTCCTATCAAAGTCTTCTTAAGGCTTGGTGAAATATTATTATTATTCTTGATTTTGGATTTGGATGCATTAGTAGTAGTAGTACAGGATGGGGTGTAAATGCTGTACTGATCAATGTTTCCGAATTCATGGTTTGCATAGTTCATTGCATCGTCACACTTGTCTGATGTAACTGTGTTTGATCTGAAGTCGCAATATTTCATAATTAAGTTGTATGTTTTGTCTGATATCATCGAGTGCGTCCACCAGTATGTTACTGTTCCAATCCCATCGTAGTAATTGTCTGTCACTGCATTTCCAACCTGCATTTCATTTATTCAATAATTAATTTAAGAATTTTATATACTTCACTAATTAAAATGTCATGAAGTGATGAGATCAGCTTACAATGAATCCTTTGAGGTTGATGATTGGATCGCCAACTGATTTCTTGTTATAATCGTGTATTTCTTTTGCTAATTGAGGAACATAATGCCCTGTCCATTCAAAAAATATTAAGAATATATCCTCCTATGGAGTATATTTCTTTTGGTGTCAAAATTATAGAAATATACAAACCTAAAATTGAACACAGAAAAAGAACGAAAATAAAACTAAAATGATCAAAATTGACTAAAAGAATAAGAAAACATCACAATTAAAAAGGTAATAATACTATGAATGTTAATGTTGAAAATACATGATTATAATTTACCTGCATAACTCTCTCCCGATATGTAGAAGTCTCTATACTTGTATTGAGGAAATCTAGACATCCATCTTATTAGGAAAGCTAGAGCATCCTCAGCTGCATGTAGTGTCAATATCGAATTAATTAATCTTGTGATATATTTAATCAAATTAAAATTTGAAAAATGAAAGTGATATTTACATAGATATGTACCTGTCCTTTTGTCCCCAGAGTCCTTGAGATCCGAAGTTGTATTTGTATAAGAGTAACCAACACCAGCAGGCGATTCAAGAAAAATAATATTTGCAACTGTACAGTTAGAACATACGGTGACTGATATGAGATCAATTGTGTCACTTTTGGTGTTCCACTATTTAATTTATTGAAATGTATCATGTTAAAAAATAATCAACGTCTCATAATAATGAGCATGACACGTGTTAAAATTCAACATGCAAGTAGAACAAAAATATGAAACAAAGGAATTAATATAGAGTAAATGAGTTAGACTTTTCTCTCATCCTCAAATATTCAATAATACTCCGTATATCATATGATCCAAAATATTTTATGTCGTTACGTACACTTAAATTTAATTAAATCTGGAAGATTTTTGTGAAGAGTGTACCTCGATTCCAAGAATATTTGTTCATATACAACGATGATCCACCTTTGTTAATTCGAAATGGTCCAATTTCTTCGGATGCTCCATACGCGACTGATGAACATCCCGGCCCTGCACATGAATTAATACAACATTCTTTTGAGTTATATATAAAAAGATGAAATTTATGATTTTAATTATGCATGTTATAGAATATTATTACACCATATATATGCATAATGATGCATTGTACTCTATATAGTTGTTGGAAATAATCGATCTTTATATTCGTACTAGTCATATTTGTATTTATAGTCTATAGACATATGGCCGGTAGCAAGTTGTGAATTGCTTGGATCAATAGTTATTAAATGTATCTTAAATTAATTTTAAGAGGAAATTAATTTATTTAAAAATATTACTATTGGATATAAAATATTTTGTACTGACTTACATATGTGTGTCTATAATTATAAATATCATGTGATCTCTCACTCAGATTCTGAGTCAGAAGCTGTAATTTTTTACAATATAGTGTATTGATTCGATTGTAAATTGCATAAGATTTCATGTGTTTTAGTGATAAACTTTGAGGGATTTTCATGCATTTTCACACTAATATGCTTGATTTGATTGAGAAAGGTGTTTGAGCTCGTTTTGTAGGAATACGATGTGAATTAGGCATTAAAATTGCAAAAATGAGTGGTCAATCATCATTTACACTCACTGGACTGAAGAGAGGATTGCACCATTGGATTCGTCTCGAAAAATGGAGCGGAATGAAAAAAAGAATCAAGTCAATCGGAGGTCGGAAGCTCGAGATATGAAGGGACGAAGACAGAGGACGAAATCTGGGCCGAAGTATCCGCCCGACCGGGCCGACCCGCCCGCTCGACCGGGCCACAGTATCTGCACCCAACGTTTTGTTAAGTTCACCCACTGCGCATATTTTTGCAAATTTCAACTTACGAAAGTTCCGCCCGGCCGGGCCACCTGCTTCCAGCCCATTTCGCGCACCCACATTTTTGATAAGTTCATCCCCCCGCGTATTTTTGGTCCAAATCAGCTTACGAAGTTTTTGCCCGGCCGAGCCACCTGTTTCCAACTCATTTTCGGGGGTTTTGCCCCATTTTCTCCATTTTTGAAGGGCCTAATTGCAAAATTCACCCAAGATTTCCACCCCAACTATAAATAGACCAAATTTGAGTTTTAAAAGGGAGTCTGACTCCTTTTACAAGCTTTCTTCACACACATTCACATAGTAGTAGGTGTTCTTCATAGATTAGTTTAATTTCTTCACTAGATTAGATAGATTAGTGGTTTTTACTTCAAATCAAGCTATGATTATCATCGGGCATCGTCTATTACATCGGTTTGTAGCTAAATTCTCATGACCAAGGTGATATTATTCTATTTTGCAATCCAATTTAGTATTTTCTTAATTTCTTCAATCTTTTGCTATTTTACCATTAGTTTGATGTTAATTGTTGTAGCCATGGGATTCTCTTCTAGAACCATGGGCTAAGCTCTTATTGCATTGGGTGTGAATGTTTTGATGGGTGTTTAGTGTAATTATAGATTAATTGCATGATTAGCTTAGGAATTGGGTGTATATGTTTCTAGTGTTGTAATTTATATGATTCAATTGATTAATTCACCCTGTTAGCTAGCATTGTTAGTTTTGTCGACTTCAACGACCGTATTGGGTTGCATGATTAAGAGTGTGTGTATGAGCTTGAATTAATCAATTAGAATTAACATAGTAATTAGCTACACCGACCGGGGGTTGATTGCTTAGATCGACGACACTAGACACTAGTCGATTAGAGGTCGTCTATTAGATTAGTGAGAGAGCGTCTCATAAACATTAGTAACCGTGTTGAACGTGTTTATGAGACACTGTCTTAGGAGCTTATGGTATTGATTAGACTATGTAATTGCTAATTAATGCACGTGTTCACCTAAGCCTCACGAGGGATTGGTCTACACACACGAGTGATAGCCTTTAGCTTAATACAAAACCATATTTTTAATTCATGCAATTGGTTCGTTAACTCATCGAATTACCCATAAAACGGAAACACCCGAGGCAATACCCTTCTCTTGCACTTTCTCTCGAAAGTTAAATAGCTTGCTATTTCTTGTGTTCATTTCTTATCATTCTTAGTTAATTTAGTTTAATTCTTGTGTTTTAATTCCCGAAAATCCAACAAACACGTTTAGTTACTACAATAGCATGAAAACTTATAACTTTAGGGATTCACTTTCACTCAATTAGGTCCTTGGAACGAAAATCTACTTGGTCGTACTTGCGTACTACAATCGAACCCATACGCTTGTGGGATCGTATTGATAAGTGCTTTAAAAAGTGTTAAAAAACGAGACAAGTCATATATCAAAATAATATTGTACATATGCATTGATGGTAGACAATTCAAATTGTAAGATAAAGACAATTTTGTGGGTGGAGATAATGTCTGGATTGTTTTTCCCATATTTTCAATAGTAATCCATATGGAAATGGAATGCTGCTGGTAGTTGTACTGAATCTTTGTTTCTTTCCCAAACCTTTTTTGTTCACTTTTACTAACAAAAGGAATAATTTTTTGGACCAGAAACAACAGTATATATGGACTGTAGCAGATTGCACACCACACTACTATTCAGAGCATTTAAAATGACAAGTGACACTACCTCGGTGCATTTTTTTTTATAATTTAAATTGAAAAAATATATATATTAAATGGGTCAGTGAGATAATTAAATTTTCAATTATCTAATTAATTATAAAAAAATCTTTATTATTTGACCGACAGTCTATCTCACGAAAGAGTTTCTCGGTGTATGAAATATTAATGGGAATTAATTTAGATAAAATATCCAAGGGCGGATGGTAATTTTAATTTTTTTTTTAGGGCATTTTAGATAGTTTCATTGTGAACTACCTAACAAAAGAATTTCGTCCTTTTGCTCTTACTTTTTAGCAGCATACAGTACTTTTATTCATTCTTGCAATTGAATCAAAATTTTAATTTGTTAATTCTAACTAATTTAATTTGACAATTAATAATTTATCTAAATAATTACTTATAAAAATCTAATGGTATATAGTAGGCATACAAATGTATTCAAGAATTTGTCTAGCATTGATTTAAAGAACTTTCCTCGGATTTAAGCCTAATAATTTAATAACTTGTTGAAATCCGGGATGTTAAATTATTTTTTGGAAGGAAAAGAGCTATAGAACTACATATACACGTACTCCTATAAAAATATAAACATGGCAAACTGCAATGTATCTTTAGTTACTTATGTTCAGAAAAGTATATTATTACCACTGTCATATACTATGGTACTATTGATCATATATATGTGTGTGTCTTTAAATTAGTTCAATAATATAATAATAATAATAATAAAAGAAAAGGGTACCTCCATTGAGCCAAAGAACAAGAGGCTTGGTGTGTGCATTGTGTGTGGCCTCAATGAACCAATAAAAGAGAGCACGGCCATGTTCTTCATTGACGGTAATGTAGCCGGAAAACTGGGAGAATTTCACCGGAGGCTGGCCGGGAAGCTTCGAAATCCGATCAGATTCTTGTTCTCTAGGTAGTGCAAAAATGATGGTGAATGAAGAGAGAACAAGGCAGAAAAGGACAAGTGTGTGTAATGCCATTTATTTTCCAAGAAAATGTATGTAATGTACCACACTGCTCTTTTTATAGGCGCAATTAAAATGTGGAACTATATATAACTCAATAATAAAAAATACTCCATATAATTTACGATAATATTATTAATTATTAATAATGATATAACAATGATTGTTCAACGACTCTCCACCCCTAACTACATTAATTCCCATCTATATGTCTGCTGTGAAATGTGGACCTCCTTCTTCCCCATCCCTAGTCGGCTACTCTCTCTCTTCCCCTAAGTATGTGAACGGAGTCGGTTCTAAAATTTTGTAGGTCTGAAGCTAATAAAAAAAGTGAATCACTTTTTCTAGTATTTTGAGAATAAATGAGTTTTTGTATAATGGAGATGGACGGGAAAGAAATATTATTTTTTATAGAGAGTATAAAGGGTATTTTACCACTTATTTTGTACCTAACAGTAATTCTAAAAAAAGTTAGCACTAGAGTGTAAAAAAGGAAAGTGTAAACACATTTAAAGTAAAAAATAAACTCTTAAAATAAGTATGTAATACATGTGTAATATGGACAGAGTATGAAACATGCATATACATATTATGCATAAAATTTATACGTACTGATTGTGCACAAAATGTATGCATGACATTTATATTTTATTCACTATAAAATAAAAAAACATTTTATCACACATCTTTTCGTCATATATATATATATATATATATAGAGGCTTCCGAAATCTTAAGGCTCAGGTCCGTCCTACCGCCGTGCCTCAGGCCACCTCTGTGTGTGGGAGGGAGGGAGAGAGAGGGGTGAAATGGTCCTTGTATATCACCTAAATCAAAACTTGAAAAGTGCACATAAATGCATGCCTCTACAGTTTCTCTGAGGGCTGTGGTCCAATATTTGTATAATTATGTTTGAGAGAAATATTTATAATTAGGGGTTGGACATTTAATTGGTGCAATTCCTTTTTTTTATTATTATTCATTTTTATATTATTATTATTATGTAATGCTGACAAAATAAAATAAAATATCAACATGACTGTCAATAAAAAGGCCAGTGACAGTAATAGAAAGATATCTTCGTCAAATAATTATATTCAACTAACATTTGTCACAGAAAATGTCATTTTATCACCTATAATTTAGGCCTCCAATTTATATCCTTTAAATTTATACTCTTTCAATTTACGTTCTTTTTTGTCCAATTTACATCATTTTCGTCGAATTTTTTTAAAATTCACCGAAATGTGAGAAATAAATTGAGATTTCGGCCAAATAGTTCAATTTATGCCCTTTAAGTTTAAAAATTAAAATTTTCTAAAAAATCTCATGAAAGATTTAAAAAATCTAAAAATATCATTAAAAATCCAAAAATCTCCTTAAAATTAAAAAATATAAAATTCAAAATATCTCACTAAAATTTCTAAAATTATTATTACAAATTATAAAATGTGTAAAATAAAAAATTCTAAAATTTTGAAAATTTTGAAAATACAAAAAATAAAAAATTCTACAATTCAAAGAATGAAAAATGTGTAATTTAAAAATTAAAAAAATTCAAAATCTCATTAAAATTTCTAAAAACTCTAAAAAGCTCATTAATTTTAAAAAAATGTGTAGATTAAAAATTATTAATTCTAAAAAATGTAATAAGAATAATATATAAAAATTATTAATATTTCATTAAAAATCAGACTTAATTCAGACTCGTCTGCCATTAAAGTTTTGCTCGAACTCCTAAAAATTTTGGGTCCCACGAGATTTTCCAACTCACCGTCGAGGTTGAGTGGAAGTTCCACCCTTGATCAATTTTGGAACCGCACCAAATTCATTTTCACATATTTTTAAAATTGTAGAATTTTTTATTTTAAACATTTTTAAAATTTTAATTTATAGATTTATTTTTATTTTTATGAGTTTTTACAATTTTAAGATTTTTAGAATCGTAGAATTTAGTATAATTTTTTTAGAGTTTTAGATTTTTTATATTTATTTTAAACAATTTATAAGTTTTTAATGAGATTTTTTAATTTTTATTGATATTTTCAGAATTTTTTTAATTATTAATTTATAATTTTCAAACATAAAGGATGTAAATTGGACTATTTGACCGAAATTTCAATTTTCTGGTGGAAATGACGTAAATGGGATCGAAAAGGATGTTAATTGGACATCTTAAAACGTAAATTGAAAAAGTGAAAACTTAAATGATATATACTCCCTCCAATCCATTTTAAGTGACGTTTTAGAACTTTTAAGAATTTGCAAATTAAGTGACAGTTTTAAGAATTTGCAAATTAAGTGACGTTTTGAGCGTTATTTTTAATTTATCCCTAATATACCCTTTTACTTCATTAACTCTCAAGTTGAATAATTAATTGATAGAATAAATTATTCATCTTTCCAAAATAAAAGTATACCTGCACTCGGTTCGGTGAAATTAAACTTCAATCATTTAGTAATTAAATTAAAATTTATGCATGAACACAACACCACAATCTTTCTATAAATATACAACATGATCCTTTTAAGAATTATGTGTAATGTTTTCAAGAAACAAAAAAAGAATTATGTGTAATTTGTTGTGAACTAAATATTTTGTTTTGGCTCTCATTATTTTTGTTTTTGAGGATTTGAAGCTAAATTTGAGACTTTCTCATTTCCATCATCTAAATCATGCATATGGGAGTAGTATTATTAATTTAAATCGTGTTGCATATGGAAATAGTGGGTGGTTTTGTGTATTTGTTTTGGTCAATTATAATTTAAATAATCATTAAATAGATATAATTGTATGTTGAATAATTAATTTGAAACGTTAAGTATTTTGTTGATTAATGAAAAAGGCTTTTACTTAATTAAAGGTATATTAGGAAAGTTGTATTCTTCTTAATATTTGTTAGGAGTAGGACGTCACTTAAAACACAAAGTGGGATAGCTCAAGTGGTTAGAGCTAGGGGTGGAAAAATATACCGAAATTTCGGTATACCGGGCTTATCGTACCGAAAAAATACCGAAATTATCGAAATTTTCGGTATACCGAAATTTTCGGTACGGTATGATATCGTACCGAAATTTTCGGTATGATAACGGTATGAAAAAAGCTATACCGCGGTATTTCGGTATATACCGAAATTTTCGATAAGTTCGGTATACCGAAAATATCGATAATTTCGGCATACCGAACTTATCGAAACATTAATAAAATAATATTTTTATAATATTATATTACATTATTAATTAAAAAAAACTTAAAAAAAGTTTTTTTTTTTTTTTGAAAAGAGTAAAACACTAAATCATATCGTGGCCACCACTCCAAGAAACCCTAGTTAGTTTCTCTTTTTTGCGCCGCACACGTAGTGTAGAACTCACCGCACTGCCGAAATTACCTCGTCGCCGGACTTGCGTCGCCACGCTGCACGGCACACGCTGGACTCGCCTCGCACACCAGACGCCGGACTCGCCTCGCTATGCCGCACGGCACACGCCGGAATCGCTGCAAGGTGAACATCTTCCTCTCGATCTTGTTCTTGTTTGATTCGTTTAGTTTGACATCTTTTTTGGTGGTGAACTGGTGGTATTTTAGTTAGAATATTTATAGGATCTAGCAGGTTTAGTTTGAACTTGTGGTATTTTTTATGAAATAGCCATTTAAGTATTTAACTGTGGCCTTTCTAGACTGTGGTTTATTATGAAATGGGGCAGTTGTTAATGTACATTAATTAGTTTCTTCTGTGATTAGGAGTTAGGACTCTACTGGTATGTGCTTGTCTTGGATCATTTTTGCATAATTAGTTGTGTATTCTTCACTTATTATTTGTATTTGCAAAGTTTTAGTATTATAAGGTATAGTTGTGGCCCACTATATTGGAGCTTCAGATAACAAATTATAGATTCGATCAATGGTGTGCTCTTGGCTTAAGATCTTATTTTTAAGTTTTAAGGTGTTGATAGAATTAGTAGTTTTTGTCCTAGCTTTTCTTTTATTTTACAACGGCTGTCCTTTTATATTATCAGAACAAACTCAAAATTGTTTTTCATTTAGATGGTTTTTAAAATGAAAAGTTCAACTCTGAAATTCAGTTAACCCTGTTATGATGCATTTGTATTTCACGAAATTTTACCAATCCTATATCCTGTTCATTGAAGAATTATTTATATGTGAAAAGCATACATTGAGCTTTTATATTTATAAAATTGACTTTATTTCTTGTGTTTCTTTAATTGCTCAGATATAAATTGTATCAACAAAGTATCATAATCATCACAAATTCTTTATTCACCAAAACAGTTAATATATTCAGCATATATTTGTTTAACTTGAAATTGATTAAGTTTTATCCTTTGCAGGTGTTTTGAGATTATTGAAGATGAACGAGAATTGTACTTTGTATTGTTGAATTTGAATGAGAATTGTACTTTGTATTGTTGAGTTTGAACGAGGGTTGTATTCTCATGATTTTTAGTTTAGGTATGAACGGTATGATTCGGTATACCGATATTTTGGTATGATTCGGTATACCGATATTTCGGTATGATTCGGTATACTGATATTTCGGTATGATTCGACATACCGATATTTCGGTATGACTCGGTATGTACCGAAAATTCGGTATGATACGATATACCGAATTTTCGGTACGACATTCGGTATGAGAGTTTTCATACCGAATTTTCGGTATACCGAAATTTCGGTATACCGAAATTTTCGGTATGATAACGGTATCAATATTTTCGATATCGAAATTTTCGGTATGATATCGGTATGGCACGATATGGTTCGGTATACCGTACCGAACCACCCCTAGTTAGAGCACCACTACCTAGGCCTTAGGTCCCGTAAAATGAAATTTTCACTCACGACAATACTCTTTTTTTAATTTCAGCCTGTACATATATATATATGAAGTACAAAACATTATGAGGATCGGATATGACAACAATCCAATTGAATTATAAAGTTATTTCTAAAACAATCCCTACCAATAATTGTCAAAATTGCGGGAAAGAGCAGATGGAGAGAGAAATATCAAGGGTTCAAAAAATTCTCACAAAACAGCGAGGGAATTATAAATTTTTCGCCATTTAACAATGGACATTGTTTTAAAAATGTTAAAGGGTGAGGGATTTAATGCTCGCTGGCTGGCGAGGGAATTTAATACTCGCGGTCAGACGAGGTATAAATTAAAATGCTCAGCAAAAAATAGCGAGAAAATTCTGACAAGTAAATTTTGACGAGGAAAATCCCTCGTTATTCATGTTAAAGATGACTTTTCCCTCGCCAAATCTCTCTCTATTTGAATACTTTTTTTTATAGTGAATACACTTTTCTACTCTATGTTATGGCATAACCATTTTTTTCCTTTCTTAAAATGAATAACTTTTTATATTATTGCAATCTAAAACACAATTCATCAGTTTAGCATGAATTTTTTTAATGCATGAACATTAGTGCTTTGATTGAAGATCTCTCCACAAGAACGAGAATATTTAACATGTGTACACATTTTAACTAATATGAATATTAAATTGAATTTTAATAAGTAAAGGTTTTTAAATATACTTTAAAACTCGAATGTAAATGGCGGTCTAGGCGCCAGCCCCGTAGCCGACTTGATTTTTTACTTTTGAACGTCTAGATAGAAAAATCTGTCTAGGCGTTCAAGTATTATTATTATTATTTTGAGTAGGTATCCGATTTGAATGATTGTGCACACTTTACTAAGTAGAAACGAGACCCTAAGCAATACTCATAGCTAGTTATGTCATGATGTACAATGTTTTTTAATCAAATTTTATCGTTTAAGGATGAAAATTGCATTGAAAAGATAAAAAAAAAAAAAAAAAAAAAAAAAAAGAAACTAGGCGTCGCTTAGACGCTAGCTAAACCCCTTCAACTACCGATTTTCGACTTCTGCAACCTTACTCTAAAATAATACAACAATATACAAAATTATCAACCATCCCGCATATTACGATATGAAACTCATGATTGTTGGTTTCTCATAGAATCCAACTTTAAAACAAATTAAACATTGAATTAACATATTCGATCAGCTATATATTTATGTATGAATATGAGAACATAAACGAACGTGTGAGAGGCTTATATACGAGCATAAGAGGTGAGGAGGAATAGTAGAATCGCAAAGTCGCTTGCTAGCTAGTTTCTCCATGCTCAGTCAAATATTGATTAAAAAAACGCTAACTATAATTAGTTTCTCCCAAAATAATGTATCCAAAACAACAAATTAAATCCGAAATTTATCAGGTTTAATTAATTACTAGATACATAAAATTCTCAAATAAATTACATTGACAGAATTATTATCCAAAAAAATCAATCATTGAACTTTAATTGTACTCTATATCTTGACATTTATTTATAATAACATACTCCAACTATATAGCACATGCAATGAAGGGATAATTAAAATGATAAGAAAATATTATATGCAATTAAGTTGATTAGGCTTTAGAAAAAAAGGCACAGTTGACTAAGTCAAAGTATAATTCTTTTAAGTAAAAATCAATTAATGCAGATCATATTAATAGTGGACAGGTATTAGGTAGCATTCATTTGTGGATAGGTGGTGAAGTAATTACAAATTAATTAGAGTTCAGCAGTGTCAGTATCCAAGTGAAAATAAGCAAACAAGCAGTATGAGTTAGATCTGAGTACACTTTTTTTAGTTGGAATTTAGTTTAGTTTTCAACTATATGGCGTGTATTTTTAATGGTTATAGTTTGATTTATATATTATATTTGGTCCGAGACTCTGAATATATATATATATTATGTGCAATATGCTTCTATTTAAGAGAGTCGCGGATTAAATGGATTTTCTCATCAAAATCGTGCAAAGACAAATAGAAAAATTTGCTCTCTGTTTTGTATTATTATAAAGGAAAATTTGTGTTATATAAGGGCAAATATGTGTTACTTGTTATATGGTAATTTATCTTTATAGTAACACATAATTTTATTTTTTTGTGAAAGCCATAACTTTCAATTTATTAGTTACAAATGCAAGAGTTAACAGGAAGACAATCCACAAATGTTGGACGCTCGACCCAAAGATAAGGGCTCGAATAAGAAACGGTGCACCTTCTAGCCATTTGATGCGCAATAACGTTGGCATCTCTACGAATCCATGCTACCTGCTTTTGCATTTTTTAAAAAAAAATTATTTGACCTGTTTCGTTTCACACATTTTTCCATCTCTTTCTTATTTTGTGCTCGTATTGAAGTTTTTGTCATGGTTGGATTATTTATCAGTAATTTACACATACTTTGAATTTGAATTAAGTATACAAGATTAAGATGGTATCAGGAATATGCAAACGTTGCAGCATCACGAAAATACAAGGAAATTAATGTCTAATACAAAGAATTGGCTCTCTCATCCAATGGACTTTTATTTAACTTCAAATGTAGATTGATTAATTTAATTGAATAACACTGGATAATATTATCATGCATGTAAATAATGCATTTCAAATTCCAATTCATAAACATATAACTCAACTAAATTATTCCATCTAGTTATAATAACAACACTGTCTCAGTACTTGACAAATTGGGCTTCTCCACCCTCATCACCGCTGCCACTGCCGCCCTCGTCTCCGCCAGTATCACCGCCATCATCACCATCGGCTGGTGGTGGTGGAGGAGGTGGCGAATGATGAGCTGGAATGCCACATGGCTTTGAACAGTAGCAAATGCCATGTGTGCATTTGCCACTTATAAAACTTTCATGTCTACAAATTGCCTTGCAGTTATTTTCATGATTTTTAATCCAACACCTGCCATGGTACAACTTGCTCCTTGAATAGCATTTTCTTGCTTCACCTTGTATTATCATCTCTTCTGCAATATTCATTTCATACATACAAACCAATTAAATTAATATATCACATTGTAGATAAAATTCAATTTCGTCCTGAATTTTAGATTTTTCGCAAAAGGTTTTATATTTTTTGTTATTTTCAATCCAGTCTCATAACCCATCAATTGGTCCGGAAAGTTAGAACCAAAGTTGTAGGTTGCAAAAAATGTGAGACTATACTACACCTTTCCAACAGACTTTAAAAAAAAAATAAAAAAAATTGCACCATTTGGTAAGTTATATGAGATTGAATTGAAATTTTCAAATATTTAAAACCTTTTACAAAATTTTAACGCAGACATTAGAAAACCATTAGAGAAAAAATTAAATTAATTTCATCATGCACACAAACTAAATTAAAACGTACGAGTGAGGAGAAATAGGAGTAAGAGAACAATCCCACAAATTTTCTTTTCCATTTCAATAATAGATTAATTGAAGCTAAACTGAATATGATTTCCAAGAAACGAAAGCGAAGATTTTATATAGATGGAGTTATTTGCACTATAAACAATCTGTGATAATTTTAATAATTAGGGATAGGAATGGTATTATTAAAATAAAACACGAAGATATGCATTGATAAATCTTTTTTTAATCTGCAATTATTTTAGTGTTGTTGAGTGAAATTCGCAATTAATTAAGAAAATTAAGGATTATTTGTATGTACACAGGTAATGCTCTAACAGGTGACTCTCTATAAAAGCTGTTTACAGATTGAAGTATTCTTTATTATGTGAATAAATTGTATTTTTACAAGGATAAGTTTGATGGGAGAAAATTACAAAACTGGTCCCACCAATCACCTCACTAAATTGGTCCCATCTTTTGCGCTTTTCGTCCCAAAATCATTTTTTCATACAAAATGGTCCCAGTCCTGTTATAAGTTGAACGGAAATTATTATAAACCACTCTCCTTTTATTTAAAAAAAAAACAAAAAGAAAAAACAGAAATGACCTTAATAATAATTTATGTATATATTATATATATATATATATACTGCAATATTTTTTATTTTTTTTATTCTAAGAGTAATGAAGTGATATTTTCACTACCCTCCATCTATAAACCTTAATTTTTTTCATCTTCCTCGTTTATTTCTTCCATTCTTCCACTCTCCCATCTCCCGTCCCACATCGTTGTCACCACCGAGATCTCTCCCTTCATAAACCCTTCACCACATTGTCGCCACCACCATCTAAGCCTCTCCCTTTCTCCACCGCCTCCTCCATAATTTGGTTTTTGTCTCCCCTCTTCACAATTCAACTATGGTCACATGCACATATTAGGTTTTTTTCAGTTCCTCCTACTTTTTTTTTCTCCAAAATTTTGCTATTTTTAAAATTTTATATCCAAAATTTTGATATCATTTTAGAATGTTTTACCGAATTCATGTTTTTCGATTTTTTCCATAATTAGTGGCTAGTTTTTTTCTTTTCCAAAAAAAAAAAGATTTATTTTTCGATTTTTTTTCTAAAAAAATATAGGCAGCTTAAAGTAGGTTGTGGCCTGTGGGTGTACAATTCAAAATTTAATCAGTTGATAAAAAAAAGTGATAGTCGTTTTACTATGTCTTTTTTAGGGAGGGTGGGGGTATTTAACCGTGATTTCGAATGAGAAAAAAAAAAGGCCAAGGTTATAGGCACACACAGACTTATTGAGTACACCCACTTTGAAAAAAATCATCTAAAGAATACATGAAATTGTTAATATACCCTTTGATGATTTTTTTTTAAAAAAAATAGTAGATGTTCACACTCATCCTTTCATTTGAGTCGTCCACACCATCAAATACAACAAATACCAACAATCAAAACATCCAAAATTTGCAAAAAAAAACAAAGAATTAATTGCAAAAAAAATCACCACCTTTTGAGTATTTATCAATTACAACATATTCTTTTTTTTTTTTTGCAATTTGATGCACCATCTTTTTAAATTTTGCAATTTGATGCACAATTTTTTTAAGTTTTACAATTTGATGCACCAATATATTTTCCGATCATTTTTAATTCGACGTGATGGTCTAAAATTGTGAATTCGCCATGTTGTATGCGATTAGGGAAAATAAATACAACATAACATACGAAAAAACTATTTTATGTGATTAAGAAAAAAATAAAGCAACATAAAGGGAAAAAAAATTAAGACCATAGAGGAATAAATATGATTCTGATTAATGCACGACTTGTGTGATTAGAATTTTTTTTTTTACAAAACACGTTAATGCACATAAGAGGAATAAATATGATTATATGAGTTTTTTTTTTTGGCATAACTTCTTGATTGATTTTTTTTTTTAAATTATATAAATATCACATTTGTATGAAGGATAAGGCGTTTGAAATGGAAAACACCAAATCAATACCTATAATATCAAAGCGTAAAGATGGAGAATTTTGTCGAAAATCAAAGAAAATATATATTGATGGATTCAGTGTACAATTTATGTAAAAATGTGTGTCTTTCATTAAAAAAAAATTATTAGTTGATAGTCTACATGTCGACAACGTGGTGAGTTCGCTATTTTCGGCGCCAAATTAAATTAAAATTGACCGAAAAATATATTGGTGCATCGAATTGCAAAACATAAAAAGTTGGTGTATCAAATTGCAAAGAAAAAAATAATATGTTGTAATTGATAAATACACTAAAGTTTGTGATTTTTTTTGCAATTAACCCAAAACAAAATTTCCCAAAAAAAAAATCGAATTCGACAAAACTTTTCGGACAAACACAAAAAATTCAAAAAAAGTAATCTGTTTCGGATTTTTTTTCCGGATAAATAAAAAAATTAAAAAAAAGTAATTGAATTCGACAATAAAGTTAAAAAAAACACAAAAATTTTTTTAAAAAAAAATTAGATCTAAAAAAATTATAATACGAAGTACATTTTTTTTGAATCTGTACAAATCAATCAAAAAATTTTCAAACCCTAAACACAAAGCTTAACGAAAGCGGGGCGGCGAGACGCTGGGGTGACGCGCGCGGCTTGGGATTGGGGGGGTTGGACGCGGGGTGGCAAGGGAGGGGGAAGGGCGGACGTGGCGCGACAGGGAGAGGGTGCGAACGACCGCCACTAGAGATTAGTGTGAATGGCCGACGTTGGCTTGGACACGTGTGGGCGGCAGCGGCGAGGGTTGCATAAACTTTTTTTTTACAGTGGAGGAGAGGCCGACGACACTATTGGCGCAGCTGGGGAGGGGGAGGCCGACACCGCTCAGGGAGAGGGGAGACTAATTTTTAGAATTTAAAAAAAATGTGGTGGGTATTTAAATTTATTGAAGAAATGATATTTTGGGTTTTCCACGTGGGTGCCGTTAACAACCCAGTAGTGTATAACCGTGGCCTGAAAAACGTAGTCAGGCCTAAGTGGCCCTAAGGCTAAACTAATCAACCTGGGCCGAAATTTTGCACTCATAAGGCACAAGCCCAAAAGGCAAGGCGTTTTTAAAGGCCAGGCTATATAGTATATACCCTCCACACTTGTAAATATACCCCCTTCTTCATTTATTAATTAAATTTACAATTAAAATATCCAATTTACTCTTTTATAAAAACCTCCGACTCTCGCCGCCACCAAACCTCACGGCCCCTCTCCGATAATACCAAAAATATTCATCAGAAAAAAAAAATATTGATTGACATATTTTTAATTAACACTGGTTTGTCGACAATAAGGGGTTGTTTGTTTAGGGATTGTGGTGGATGGGATGGGGATGGGGATTTGAAAAATGTGGATGGGGTAATCCATGAATAGTAATTGAATAAAAATTGTGTTTTGATAGAGATTGAAAAATAGATGTGGATGGAGAACTTTATGTCAAATCAATAGTGATGTTGTATTATTTTATTATTGTTAGTTAGTAGAGTAATTAGTGTAAGGAAGAAAAGTAGGAAAGAGAATAAATGTGTGGAAGAAAAGTAGGAGAGAGAATAAATGTGTGGAAGAAAAGTAGGAAAGAGAATAAATGTATGGAAGAAAAAGTAGGAGAGAGAATGAGTAATTAATATAAAAATATGATGATGTAATGGTATAAAAATAGGTATATAGGTATATTATAGGGGTGGATGGGTATTTGTATTTGGATGGAGAGGGATGGGATGGGGGATGGCCCATCCAAATCCGGATGGGCCAATCCCTAAACAAACACACCCTAAGGTATATGTTCGACAATAATGTGTCAACCAAAAACAATCTCGTCGACTCGATTTTATCGAAAGAAAAAATAAAACTAAAATATTTCGACAAAATGTGTTAGAAAATAAACATTATCGTCGACAACAATTTGTAGACAATAGTGTTTATTTTTAGCACACTTTGTCGAGAATTAAAAAAAAAGAATAAACCCGCGTTTTAGGGTTCAGAAGTGCAGCGGTGGCAATTATTTAAAAAAAAATGAAAAAGAGGGAGGAGGGGTTAGCGGTGGCTTGCGTGGTGCAGCGTATGTACGAGGGCGGCTTGGGTGGGGAAGACGGTTCAGCGCCGCCGCACTCTTGCAAAAAAGAAGAAAAAAAAAATCAACAAGCGGGTGGAGGAAGGAGGGGACGACGGTTGCGGGTGAAAAAGCTGAAGAGGTGGGAGAAAGGAAAAGGAAGAAGAAGAAGAAGAAGAAGTTAGAATTTTAATGGGGGTACATTTATCATGGACATTTTTAATAAAAAATGTATATTAGGTATTTTAGGGAGAGTAAATCTAACGTAATTGATTTTGTAGTGAAGTGTATGTATCGGTGGTATATTTAACAAGTATGGATTAAACAAGATCTAAAAAAACTATCAACAATGTTTTTTTCACGAGAAAACTGTCGCAATTAGTTCATGAATGCAGGTCTTTTCTTTTTCCTTCTTGTTACGAAATAGACAATAAAAGGTAGATCATATAAAAAAAATCTAGGACCATAAGCTCACAGGTCGAGCCAGAGGCTGAAGTGCAATTAAAATCTTGCCTGGGAAAACCCTTCTTAGGGATGAAACCCCAGGTCAAGGAAAAATGTACACTCCTCTAAAAGTCAATGTCTATAGAAGGCAGTATATAAATCATTATGGAGAAATGAGATTAAAAAATTCGGGGGTAGCCTTTCCATACACAATTAAGGCCAGTCTTGACCACAACATCCGTCGCCTGGTTGGCCTCTCTGAAAATGTGTGAGTATCTGATGTGCATGTCCTGTGTAAGAGAGTGGATCTTGCTCCAAATGCCTTGCAGACGCCAAGAAATAGAGGGATTAGTGCTCATAAAAGTGTCAATCGTAAATGTCGAGTCCGACTCAATCCAAAAAAATGTCATCCCTAATCATGTGCATACTTGATCATGTTACGAATTGGCCGTCCCTTAAAAAAAAAAAAAAAGAATTGGGCGTGTTATTGCACTTTGTTTTCTATTTTATTTGAATGAGTCAATATTTATCACATCCCAATTTAAATTGTACATTTCCTTATTTGATAATAAAACACTTTTTCACTTTAAACTACATTTTTCAAACATTTTAAAATTACATCAAATGCCATTATTTTATCACTTTACTTTATTACTCACAATATTTTATTATTTACTTTATTACTCAAAACACTTTCATACCTCTACTTTATCTCTTTAATACTAATAAACAACTCTCATATAAAATTACGCGTAAACAATAAGGGTCTGTTTGGTTAGAGATTGTGGTGGATAAGATAAAGATGGAGATGGGAAAATATGGATGAGTTAATCCATGAATAGTAATTGAATAATAGTTATGTTTGGATAGAGATTGAAAAATAGGTGTGGATTGAAAACTTTATGTGAAATCAATAGTGATGTTGTATTATTTTATTATTGTTAGTTAGTTGAGTAATTAGTGTGAGGAAGAAAAATATAAGAGATAAATAATGTGTGGAAGAAAGGTAGAGAGAGCAATGATTAAAAGAAAAAAAAAATGTGATTGTATAAAAATAGTTATGTATGAGTATTATATGTGTGGATAAGTATTTGGATGAAAAGGGGTTGAATTAGGGATGACCCATCCAAATCCGAATGAGTCAATTTCAAACTAAAAACACCCTAAATGCACAATTTAAATTGAGAGGGAGGGTGTATATTTTTTTTCTAATATCAATGACCACAAAATGAAATATATTGAAAATATATAAATACTCTAATATTTTTGAATATTTTCGTCATATTTGAAAAGGGATTTTTAATTTTACTCTTTACTGAATCCAAATTTACTGTTGGTCAACGACTCAACGTGTCCCAATTTTACTGTAGAAGTTGGACACGCCTAAGACCGCACACCGGTTTTGGCCGACCAAAACGAATCCCCATATATATATTCCAACTATTCCTCTTTTGGTTTCTAATTTTCTTTTTCTTCGTTTTTTTTTTTGGCTTTCCCTTCCGGTGAGGGCTTTCTTCAAATTCCCCCAGAATATAGCTGGGAATTTTTCAGGTGATCGATTTATCCTCTAGTAGATCAATAAATTGTTTTTATGTTTCGTTTGGTTCTTTGAATTCTTTCAGTTTTGGTATCTTTTCTCTGATTTGTGATTGTTCCCGAACTTTACGGATCCAGGGATTGGAATTAGACTTCTATTGAATGATCTGTTTATTTTTTGTTATTTCGGTGAAAATCTGTTTAATTCGTCCCTGATTTTATTAGATCGATTGGAGTGTTGGTTTTGTGTGTTCATGTTTACCGAAAATTTAGCAAATCATGCATGCTTCTTGTGTGGTGGGTTTTGAAATTGGAACGCACTTCTGCCATTGAATTTTAATATGAGAATAGAAAATACCTAATCGCTTTGCTGATCATGAAGAATTAAAACTAAATAAATTAATTAAAGAGTTTTTATTCTGTGAATTCAATTTCTGGAATTAAAATTGTTTTGATTTCTTTAGATATGTTGTACTTATTCTTTCTGGATTTTGTTTCTGCAAATCTGAATTGTTTATTTGCAAATCTGAATTTTCTGCTCAATCCTTATCGCCCTTGATTTAGTTTCTATGCAATTTTATTTTTAACTTGACAATGGTTTCAGTTTCTGCAACTTTGGGTGAGTGGAATTCGGTTTCAGTTTCTGTATATGATTTTTTTCTCACATTGCTGAGTGGTGGATTTTGATTCAATTCTGAGCAATATGAGCATCTCATCTCACACACCTGCAAAATTAATTTTGATTCAGTTCTTCATTTGCAATTTATGTTCAATTATTCAATCAAACAATAAGAGTGAAGTCGAGGTATTTTCACACAAGATACAAAAAAAATATTGAAAATACCTCACTTTCTCCTTAGTCTACATATTATTTATCTCAATTATCCATACTAAACAATTTACCCTGTCAAACCTGCCCTAACTACAAGGTACTTATGACATTGGAAAAGAAATGTGGAGAAATCCCTATTTTAATTCATTATTACTTTGTTTCTGACAATTTTGAAAGTTCTCTCTTCAGTTTTAGTCGGTGTGTTCGAACGACATTAATTAGTCAACAGTTTATTTAAATTTTCTGATGTTATTGGATATTATTAAATGGCTGATTGCATCATTCCTGTTGTTATGTTAAATGTATGCTAATCAATAGTTTGTGTAAATTTTCTGATGTTATTGGATATTATTATATGGCTAATTGCATCATTCCTGTTATATTAAACGTGTGCTATAAACATCAATTTCACAATTCTTTTGCAGGATACAACATTTTGAAGTTCTAGAGATGTTAGAGCAGTTACTCATATTTACCAGAGGAGGTCTAATCCTCTGGACTTGCAAAGAGCTTGGAAATGCTCTTAGAGGCTCTCCCATTGATACCTTGATTAGGTCCTGCTTACTGGAGGAAAGATCAGGTGCTGCCTCATATAATTATGATGCGCCTGGTGCTTCTTACACACTTAAGTGGACGTTTCACAATGAACTTGGGCTTGTATTTGTTGCTGTGTATCAGCGGATTCTCCATCTCTTGTACGTAGATGATCTGCTTTCTATGGTAAAGCAAGAGTTCTCGGAGATTTATGATCCTAAGCGAACTTCGTACAACGACTTCGATGATATATTTCAACAACTTAAGAGGGAAGCTGAGGCTCGTGCTGAGGAAATGAAGAAAACAAAGCAGGTTGGAAAGCCTATGAATAATAATCTTTCAAGGAAGCAGGGACAAGTACAAAACGGCACTACAGATGGAGGAAATAAAAAAAAGAGTGGAGGTGAATCTGGAAATGATGGTGGCGATGGCGGCAAGTTCAAAGGTCGCCCACTAGAAAATGGAAATCATAAAAATAATCATAGTGGAAACGGGGAAGTGCCTTCAGTGGTTAATACTAACGGAAAAGAGAATGGGGCTTCCAATACTGGGGCTTTTGATGTAAATAAGCTACAGAAGCTTAGGTCTAAAGGTGTAAAGAAAACTGACACTGTTGCTAACAAGGTTCCCATAGTGGAACCAAAGAAAAAGATAACTAAAAAGAACAGGGTTTGGGATGATTCACCCAAAGAATCAAAGTTGGATTTTACTGATCCAATGAGTGAGAATGGGGAACAGAACATATCAGTTTTAGCTGCAGATGTTGTAGGTGAGAGTATGATGGACAAAGAGGAGATACTTAGCAGTGATAGTGAATCCGAGGAGGAAGAGACAGGGAAGGATGATAAGGCTGATACAAAGAAGAAAGGCTGGTTTTCATCCATGTTCCAAAGGTATGTTATTATGTCTTGCTGTCATGCATCTGAAGTGAGTGATAATTCTTATTCTAATTTGTTACACATTTGGAAATGTTACGAGAGTTATTACCATTACATGTAGTTTCTTAATGGAATGCAATTTTAGTCTTTCATGCATATGCTATCATAGATATGCCTGTGAAGACCGTGGAGCATTTCTTGTTTTTTGGCAAACTACTTTAAATTATCTTGCATTTCTGCCATTATATGATAAATATTTTTGTGCTTTTGTTAGTGTAAATATATAATTTTCTCTACATGTCAACATTGTTTAAGAATCAAAACCATTGAACCTTACCCATAGAAAGCCGTCATACCAATTTATATTTGCTGCTTTAAGGATTTTCTGATGGTAACATCAATTATCTTCTGAGTTGTACATTTGATGCCATGTTATTGTAATATTGCACATGTCATTCTTCTGACCTTTAGTCTACCTGGTTCAGTATCGCAGGGAAAGCAAATCTGGAGAAGTCTGATCTAGAACCAGCTCTTAAAGCTCTAAAGGACAGACTTATGACCAAGAATGTGGTATGTTATCCTACTGTCTAATCTAATTGTTTTTCCTTATTTTTTTGAGACTACCAATTGCTAGTATTGTTAATTTGTTTTTTTACTCTTTGCTTTGAATGATTTGTTAAACAGGCAGAGGAAATAGCTGAAAAACTCTGTGAATCAGTAGCTGCAAGTCTTGAGGGAAAAAAGCTGGCCTCTTTTACAAGAGTTTCTTCAACAGTTCAGGTACTCAATCATGCCTGAGCTCTGATAAAGTACAAGGGAATGCCAAAAAAAAAAAAAGGAGAAAAAGAACTCAATAAGGACACATGGTTATAATTTGCAAGTTTCTGTTAGGGTTAGTCACACTTTTATGTTTAATTTCAGCGGTAATCTAATTACTTTCACGATATTTGTAGACTGCTATGGAAGATGCCCTTGTTCGCATTTTAACTCCTAAGCGCTCAATTGACATTATGAGGGATGTTCATGCTGCTAAGGAGCAAGGGAAACCATACGTTGTGGTCTTTGTTGGAGTTAATGGAGTTGGAAAATCTACCAATCTTGCTAAGGTATTCCTCATTAGCATATAATAAAAATTGATGATTAGCCAACTTGGTAGGTATTCTTATGAATTTCCCACTCTGCCCTCGACAGGTTGCCTACTGGCTTCAACAGCACAATACCAAAGTCATGATGGCTGCCTGTGATACATTCAGATCAGGTGCTGTTGAGCAGCTGCGTACCCATGCACGTAGACTCCAGGTAGATTGAAGTACTATAGTTGTAACTTAATTGACATTAATCTCATTGAAATAGCTCTAACTTGAATGGTAAATGATCTGCAATCACCAGATCCCTATATTTGAGAAGGGTTACGAGAAAGATCCTGCAATTGTGGCTAAAGAAGCAATTCAGGAGGCAAGTCGAAACGGTTCAGATGTTGTTCTGGTTGATACAGCTGGAAGAATGCAGGTACTTTGCATAATATGTGGTTTCTAATAAACACATACATGTGTATCATCTTATGCGTTGGTTGCTTTGAAATGTAACATGTTGACAAATCTAAGCACATGTGATGTGCTTCCCTTATTTTCCCTACTAAGTGTGTGTTGATGGTGTTATGTAGGATAACGAACCATTGATGCGAGCTCTGTCAAAGCTTATCTATGTGAATAGTCCAGACCTGGTTTTGTTTGTTGGTGAGGCACTTGTGGGGAACGATGCTGTCGATCAGTTGTCAAAGTTCAATCAGGTTAGATTTATCATTTTCCTTTTTTCACATGATCTTATGTTTGGTCCTTTGTCTATGTTTATTGATAGATTTTCTTGAACTTTTGTAGAAACTAGGTGACCTTTCACCGTCCCCCAATCCCAGGTTGATCGACGGGATCCTGCTGACTAAGTTTGATACAATTGATGACAAGGTGAACATTATCCCCTTCCTTCCTATGTACTGTTTTTTGTCTATTATTATAATAATTGACTTGGGTAACAAAAATGGTGTAGGTGGGAGCTGCATTGTCTATGGTATACATTTCTGGAGCACCGGTGATGTTTGTTGGATGTGGGCAATCCTACACCGACTTGAAGAAGCTCAATGTCAAGTCCATCGTCAAGACTCTCCTTAAATGATACAGTATTTCTAAGGTTTAGACCATTTAAGTTGAAGTTACTCTGGAACACATTTCTAAGGTTTAGACAAGGGTGGTTTGTTCACAGCTCTTCTGCTTTGTTTGTTGTATTTGGTTTGCATTGAATCTTCATCTGTGTGTGTGCACTTACCCATCTGTGATCTCATTACTGCTTTGCTTATAAAAGGTGAATTGTTCCAGTTAATGTTTTTTTACCTCTGCTTTGACTTTGTGTGTACAAAGTTACTGTGTCGCCCACTGTTACACATGTATTCGTACTGGTTATTTGATGAAAGAGAATGTAACATTTCATATACTCCCTCCATCCATGAAAAGTAGGGACATGGGGATGGGGCACAAGTTTTAAGAAAATGGTAGATAAAGTAGATAAAGTAAGGGTATTATAGGGTATTGTGGGGTCCATTGTGAATAAAGTGATTGTTTAGGAATAAAGTTGATGGCAAATTGAGTAATTAAGTGATAGTTGAAGGGTGATAGTTTCCATAAAGTGCATGGGACTACATTTGGTGGACAAAGAATATGTGTCAAATGAGACTACTTTTCGTGGACGGAGGGAGTACTATATTAAAAAAAAAAAATCAAATGAGCAAATCGACTTAATCTAAGTTATCGAACAATCAATAAAAATGATATACAATTAATCTAGGTTTAATTTAAGTTATCAAACATGTCCTAATGGTGATATACAATTAATCTAGGTTTAATTTAAGTTATCAAACATGTCCTAATGAAATAATATATTGTGTGGACCTTCTCTTTTGCGGACAAAAGCCCGATCAATAAGGTGATAAGAAGATCGAAGCTCCGACAGAAACATATTCATACAACCCTTTCTCTCTCATCATGCGACACCAGTCCGACCTCTTCCCCTATCATTTCTTTACTGAGCTTACAATGAATCACGGGCCGGTATTATATGAACCAAATTCAAGAAAATGAAATTAAAGTATCCTCCTTCCTAATTTAGCAAGCCCTTAGTCTCCATATGTTTCAAGTTTATCTAATAGAAATTAAAGCTCGTCTCATATCTGAGTCCTTCTAAACATATACTCCCTCCTATTCATATAAGTCTTTACAAAATATAAATCGTTTTACACTTTTCAATGCAAATTAGTTGCATTTATTCCAAATTTACCCTTAAGATCAATAAATATTTACATACATGTATTTTTTTTAATGAGAATTACAAACATTGATTAAGGATAAATTGAGAAGTCAATTATTTTTTTAATATATATGCATGAGCTTAAGATAACATATATTTTGAATTGGAGGGAGTATATATATGCGCGCAGAGAGAGATTGTTAATTTGGATTAACCTAACTCTCAAAACATTAATTGTCATATATGCACCGTATGGTCGTGGATGTGTATTTTTTTTTTATCAAAATGAGTAGGTCTTCTGTAATTCAAGTATCATTTTTTAGTATATAAATTATAAAGTGTTATTATTATTTTTTTAATCTTGATTTTATATGGTGTCCATATAAAAATTATAAACAATGATATTTGAAAATAAAAATAATTTATGTGAACTTGATTCACGTAAATTTTTTGGCTTCATACCAGTGACGGACCCAAAAATTTTCGGTAGGGGGGCCCGATTAATATTATTATAAAAAAAAATATATGTACTCATTATTTTCATCAAAATTCCACATTATAAAATTGTCAATATGTCACATTTCATTAAATTAAATTGATCGAATAAGTTGACTTTTGCTATGTTTTGATACAAGTTAATACTCCCTCCGTCCCGTGATAACTGACACATTTTAACCGATTCACTTTAAAAAACAATTAAATTTAGTGGTGTAGAGTCAAATATGAAAGCGTATTTTGAGTGATTTGATAAGGTGTAAGAAGAATTTAGTACAATATAAAATAGATTTAATGAAATTTACGATTTTAAAATAAAGGGCCGCACTTATGTGCAATATTTCACGTGAAATATTAGGATATTTAAGGAAGAGTCAAAATTCGCGGATTTGTAGCGGGTTTGACCGGTCAAACGGATATTTCCTTAAAAATCGCGCAAAAGTCGCGCAGGAGGTTAACAGGATAACGGGTTTCAGGTCTGTGTTATTATAAAGGTAATTATATCTTACTGCAAGACCAAATATGTGTTACGGTAAGTACAAATAACACATAAATTGACTTTTCACAAGAAATATTAATATAAATTAATTCAAGGAAGGATAAAATAGAAAAATTTGCTCTTAATCCGTGTTACTATAAATACAATTATATGGTACTGTACGAACAAATACGTGTTACTGTAAGGACAAGTAACACACAATAGGCTTTTGAGTAACACATATTTGACCTTAAAGTAACGCAGAAAACTGTGTTACTATATAAACACAAGTGTATTACTTTATCGAAAAAGATGTGTTACTGTATAAATAAAACGTTATTATTTTGAGGGAATGAGATACGCACATTAAAAAGACTAAGAACAATAATTGAAAACACGAAAAACACAAACATGGTGAGTAGTTTATCAATCCCTACAATTACAAAGACATAACTATCAATAATTAATTGGAATAAATCTGTGTGGTATTATTGTTGATTTTTTCCCATTTAGTAATTCATTTAAAATAATAAATAACGATTTCTCCCATTGTTTCCAGATTAACAGATCAAAAAATCTGAACAGTAGAATTGATAGGATTGAATTTTCGGAGGTTTTTTTTTAATTGAAGTTGAGCGCTACGCAGGGGAGAATGAAGAAGAGGCTGAAGAAGAAAGAAGAAGGAGACGCGCATAGGCTGAAGATAGGCTGAAGAAGAAGATGGAGACGCGCAGAGGAGGAAAGAATAAGTCTCGCTGGAGAAGGAGACTGGCTACCGGATAAAAACATAAGAATTAGTCAAATTGCACCAGACTATTGTGAAATATTGTATATAAGTTTTTGTCTAAAATAAAATGATGTTCGAATATATATTAATTTTATGGATTATTTTTATATCAGAAATGTGCAAATAATTATAAAACAGAGTATTAATTTTAATATGTGTGAAATTACCAAAATACCCCTATCAAATTTATAAAATTAGTGGGGGGCCCGCGGGCCCCCCTGTGCATCAGGTAGGTCCGTCACTGCTCCATACACACGCGTGAGTGAAATGTATGACCACCCGAATTCATCCCAGAATATTTTTATAATGACAAAGATTTGTAAGAGACGATTTTACCGTAAGACAATTCACAAATTAACATAAATTAACGTTCAAAATGTTAATACATCATCTATGTTGATATACGCTCTTTCTCTGTTTTTCACTCTTATTTCCTATTCCTAAAACTGTGTAATCTGCTATTATGGGTATATCTTTTTTTTTTAAATCCATTATGGGTATATCTTAAACCCACATTTTAATATACTAATTTTACTGATAAAAAAAAAAAAATCAGGTTCGTACAAAGCTACTAAATTCATCCCTAAATATATTCGTATAATTAGATTAATGAACTAATAAATGCTGCAATGAGTGGGAATAATAATGGTCATTCAACAATTTCGTTACGTTTATTTCCAACATCACCAGCTCAAATTTCTATGAAATTTTCTCAGTCTTTCTACATTAAAAGCAATGCCTATTTTTCATTCAAATCTCAAATTTTAATGACGATAAAAATTACAGTACATGAAACGGCTCAATATTTTTAATCGTAAAAACCTTCAAGCAAATTCAGATTCAATGTTCCAAATAAAACCAACCCGGCCACATACCTAAATTTAATTTATTTAAATCAAATTCATGCATTTATGCATACTATTTAATTAACGTACTCTTTCAAAAATGAATAATTACATAATTAATTACCATATTAAACACAATAATTAATTATTAAAAAAATTATACTCCGTACTACTATGTATCATACCATCATATAGTATGGCCTCATGATTCGTGTGCAAATTAATTTTGATAAACATTTATTTACCCAAAAATAAAATAAAAGAATATCCGAAACTAAATTAGCATGCATATCTGCCTATAAATAGGGCACCCAGAAATGCAACATATGCAAAAAAAAAACCCTTCCTCCTCCTCCTTCTTCTTTCCTGTTTTTTCATCTCTCTCAATCAAGAAAATGGTGTCCTCAAAAACCCTTATTCCCTGTTTGGCTCTTTTGGTTTTACTTTCCATGATCAGTTTCACTGAGTCCAGGGAATTCCATGTTGGTACCAAAAATGGTACATGGCAAATTCCCCCCTCTCCCAATGCCTTCAACAAATGGGCTAAAAAAAATCGCTTCCAAATCGGTGATTCAATCGGTAAATTTTCATTTTGGCCTTTTACTAATGCAAAAAATAATTTAATGGTCTTTTTTTTTTTGTGTTACATGTATATTAATTTATTTTAATTTGTGTAGTGTTTGAGTATGATGGGAAGAGTGACTCAGTGTTAGAAGTGAGTGACGAAGACTACACAACGTGCAACAAATCGAATCCAATTAAATCATACAATGATGGGAACACCAAAATCGAATTAACAAAATCAGGTCCAATTTTCTTCATAAGTGGTGCACAAAGACATTGTGACAAGGGCCAAAAGATTGAGATCAAAGTTCTTTCCGCCAAACATTCCCATTCCGGCCACTCTCCCGCCCCGTCTCCGTCAGTGATCCACCACCAACACACGCCAGCTCCGGCACCACACAACGGTGGCTCTGCTTTGAAAGTAGGGTTTCTCACCATCTCTGCGGTGGTCGGAATTTTATCTCTTATTTAACGAGAATTAATTAATTTGCATTGTTTAGATATTCGTCATTTATTTCACTCGCTTATATTCTTGTCTTGGACCGTTTATTTTATGGTTTTATTGATTTTGTGATCGTAATTTTTAATTATGATTAAATGTTAATTAATTCTAAATCATTATGGTTTTGGCCACTAGTTGAGTACTTCAATGCAATTTGCTATTGTTAATTTTGTAATTACCCTTCCTTTTTTTTTTTTTTTAATTGCACGCAATTAGTGGGAAAAGATCTCTAGGGTTTGCGAGATCGTATTTGGCTAGTTGAGCAATTTTGGGAGGCGATTAGAACTAATTAACTTAAAAATGGTAGGAAGTTTATAACGGTATTTGATTTGTTTCTGTTAGGAATTACTAATTTATTGTTATTATTATTGAGATACCTTATGAGTTCGTTGATTTGAAAACAAACCCTTTGAAATGAATGACTCAACCTAGATCATCGGTACTTTACCATTTTTGTATATAACACACGTTTGCTAAATATAAATTTTTTGACTAAATAGTATAGTCAAAATTTTAGTGTACTTATTGGTTATTGAGTCAATTAAGTAATACTTAACAAACATAATTCATAAAATAAGAATACATATTTTGGTTATTTTAATAAATCCAAGTATCATGGACTCCTAGTCATGTGATGAATCATTAATGCAACATTTTGAGTGTAAATTAAAATGGCCTATGATCTTAAAATTAAATAAAAAAATTCAATGTATAAAAAGTATAAATATCTAGACCAGTTAATAAACAAATAATCTATGATAATAGGAAAAATATTATATGAACCTTGTTTTCTTACGTACTATGTATTTTTTTCAAAATTTTCTCTTACTACTAATTCTACTATCTTTACTTGCTTTCAAACAAAATAATTCTAACCAACTCTCATTGCAAATTTGCAATGACCTCAACTCTTCACTCTATTAAGTCTTCACATAAGTTTTAGGGAGCCAAATTTGAACCAATTAAATCTGCTTAATACTCGGACACATTTTATTTTTACTTTATCTTTTAGAATTAGTACATTTCAGTTAGGACACATATATATAGTACAATTCAATTATTTTAACATCTATTTCTTATTTTTAAATTTCTAAAAAAATTGATTCCTTTTGCTAAATTTTTATATTTTATATAAAAACACTTGTGTAAAATATTCCACATATGAAATATGTCTAATTAAGACAATTTAAAAAAAATCGCTGGTCGCAAACAAGTGCATGACCAAAATATTGTTACTACAAAGTCAAAAGTTTATTACTATATGTTTAAACATATTCGAGTAAATTCACCCAAAAAATTAAGTGTTCAAAATATTTTTTGACATGTAGTAATACACTTTTTACCTTGTAGTGATAAAATTTTGGTCTTATAGTAACATAGTTTTAGTAATGTAGTAATCGAATATTTTTTACTTAAGAATATTTGTAAAATATATTCTAGTAATTTCATAAAAAAAAAAAAAACACAAGTCTCCAAAATATTTTTGAAGCTGTAGAATACATTGTTAATCTTTAGTAGTGATAAGATTTTGGTATTGTAGTAAAATAATATTTGGGAAAAAAAAATGTTTTTATTAAGATTAATTTGTATTGATAGTAATTTATCACACTGGATTCGGTTTTAAGTTGGACAACATCTGCTTTGGGCCTTTTGCCCCAACATGAGGAGGTCCATAACTTAAGGGCGTGGGTTATATGTCCCTTCACCAATGTTAGATGCATCCCCTCCACTTTTCCATCTATTTTATTAATTAAATATTTATGTAAAATACTTATTTTGTCCTCTTAGTAAAATGTAAACGGATAGATGCATCCCTCCTAAAATTCAATCTAACTCTAAAGGCAGCCGCCCCAAATAAATTAAAAAATAGAACTTAGAAATTAAAAAAAACCTTGTTTTTATCGATTCTGATTTGTCGATAAAAAACACCCTCACCGATAAGAAAAAAGAGGTGTACCTGCATTAGGGCGCGGTGTAGACTGGGCGAAAGAGAAGGAGGGGTGCCGATGTTGGGCAGAGGGAGGACGGGCGGTGCCGCCGCCAACTGTTTTTTAAGAACATTAAAAAAAAAAGGGTAGGCGACTACAACTAGTTGAGAAGGAAGAAATATGAAGAAATAATGAGGTGGGAAGAAGAAAAGTGGGAAAATTAGGGTTTTAGTGTGAAAAATAGGATTTTTGTGGAGAGTGCATTTATCATAGGATATTTTGATAAAAAATAGTGCTCCATCCGTCCCGTTATAAGTATCCCTTTCATTTGAGTGTTTTGATTAAGAAATATGATAAAATAATAGATGTAGATCTAGTTTGGTTTGCTTGATTAAGTTGAATTAGGCATGATTGACTTTTTATTCCCAACTAATCAAACGTTTGGTTTGATTGATTATGGCCCGGGATTAATGCAAGGCCCGACAATTTTATACTATTTTTCATGCATATGTGGGATTATTAATCCTAGGAGAGAGGTGGGTTAATTTATCCAACATTATCCCATCCATCAATCCAAACTAACCCGTAGTACAAGTGATGTGATGATGAAAGAGAAAATAATAGATGAGTATGAGATGAAGTATGATAAAATAAGAGTTTATTAACATTAAGAACTAAAATCCAACCCATCCCTACAATTAAAACCAAAAATTATTAGCATTTCAATTAGGAACAAAATGAGGGTTAAAATACCTATAATACCCTATATAAAAACACCACTCCCCACAAACACACGCCGCGTTGAAGTGGCAAACCCTAGCCTGGAAAAACCATAATCTTCCCCCCCCCCCACCGCAGAGAGATGAAACCCCCCATCACGAACGGCAAACCTGGACGAAGTTGAAGATGGAGGCGACATGTAAATCGCGATCCCCCATGTCAGAGGTTTCAACAGAGATAATCGCCCTTTGAGTTCTATCTCCAACGGCCGTGAATCAAGTGTAGGTGACCTACATAACTGATTTCAGGTTTGAAGTATGGTGGGGGTGTTGATTTTCGACGATGGCGAATGATCGGAGTGATTCAGGGCGGGATCTGCTTCTAACGGCGTCGGCCACCATGGCCGTCCTGCATCACGCCGCCTCATGTACCGGTCGTAGGCAACCTTTCATTGACAGATCAACCGTTGTCGTATGTACCGTTCCATAATCATATTGATGCCACCGATTTTAAACCGATCTAGGGTTTCAGTTCTCTCATCAAGAATCCTCCACCTACTCTAAAATGGTTCCATTCTCCATCGATTCCCTGTTGTTGTTTATTTTTCGTACAATTATCATTTGATTCGTGTTTAATCTTGACTTATTTGTGGAAATCTTTCTTGGTGCAGTCCCTCGTAGCAAATGAGGAATTCCGGCACATTCTGCGTGTGCAGAATACTAATGTGGATGGAAAAGAAAAGATTTGGTTTGCCATACCCTCTGCTAATTTGGGTATAATCTGCTTTAGGGAAAGTAAACATTGAGAACTTTGAGAACTTTGGTATAATTTTATTGAAGTTATAATTTGGGTATAATTCACTTTAGCAGGAAAAGCAAAAGTTTGAACTTAATAGTGTTTGCTCTGCTCATTATTTGATTTTATGCAATGTCTTACATGATGTGGACTGAGTATCTTGTGTAAATAGTAGAGTATTTTTGTGCCTTTAGTTGTCTATACTTAATGGCAATACATGTTTAGAAGACCCTAATATGTATAATTTCCATCATTCCAGAAATTATTTTTACTTTATATCTTGTGAAGTTATCTGTGCTACTACTCAGAGATTTCTTAAAGATAACCTCAAAAAAGCTATCTCCACTGCTACTCAGAGATTTCTCACGATGGCAGAGTATATGCTCACTTATGTTGTCTCTTAGCTCTAAGAGCTCAAAAATATTACTACCACTAGTGTAAGACCCGCGTTTTACGCGGGGTTGAAATAAATTTATAATATATTTTAATTTATTAAATAAAAAATAGTCTTTAAAATATGTATAAATTTATAAATTTATTATTCTATTGAAAGATAAGAAAATAAAATTTAGTAACAATATAGATTATTACATCATATATATATATATATATATATATATATATATATATATATATATATATATATATATATAAACAATAGTAGAATAAAGAATTATAATTTTATTAATAAAAGAAATTAATATAAGAAATTATAAATTGCGGATTTTTTTTTTGTACACAACATTTATTGTACGTTTACATATCTTATTTCATTTGAATCTAGACAAAGAATTTTCAATCTACCCTAGGTCTTGACTCTAGAGGCTACAACATATAACTGTTCGTGTGTAAATACAGATTTTGTAAGGTAACACCTACCATAAAAATAGATTGATCTTAACTTTTATTTATCATCATTGTTAAATACAATACAATAGAAAATTACCTCTTTCGAAACTTTATAGGAATCGTGTTATCCGAAACACTCAGTGTCATTCTCAGGATAAATATTTTACTACCAACATTTCTTCTAGAAATATTTGTCCTTGATGATATGATTTGCAAGTCTTGTAACAATCAATTTAGTTATATTACACAAACCGAATTTCGAATAAATGTTCTTATAAGAAGCGTTATAAGTACACTTATTTTCAGAACGTCAATTGAAAAAACATGTCCCATACCACCGAGTCTAAACACTAATGGACAAACACCGCCCGAACTCAAATATTCCCTTGTATCATCAAGTATTTCCGTCAACACTATATCGTTAATACTTTTAATTTCTTTATGAGTTGGAGCAAGAATATATCTATCTTCAAAATACTTTTTTAGTACGAAAGTATTCAAAGACAAATGGGTAAGTGTTGTCAACCTTCATCACTATTTTCAAGATCTCCATCTCCAACTTTTAAAATCCTATTTGAGAATTCAATTGTCTTGTTATATGTATTATTATCATTAGAGTTTTCATTATGCAACCTCACGTTCCCAGTCATCATCAATACCTTGCAATATTCCTACAAATATGATGGCTTGATGGTAAAGTGAAAAATATCTTCTCTATAACCTTTAGAAATACCAGGAATATTTTATATGAGAAGTTTCCACCAAGAGCCCCTATCTTTCCTCCGAAAGATAAATTAGACATCAATCCATCAAGACTTCTAACTATATCTTTAAGGCTTCGATCAAGTACTTCAAAACAAAATATATTTATCATGATTGGTGCTTTGTCCCATATATCAACTTTGACTTTATTATAAGTTCTGACAAATGAGTACCACATATTTTATTGCAAGTTGATAATTCAGAAATGTTTATCGGAATAGAAAACCTAGAATGTGTAGTACGTCCTTCATGTAACTGAATGATAAGTTATATCCCTTGATACAACATTAAGAACAATGTCTCTGTGGGATATAATGGTTGTAGAAAAAGTTCTCCATATAATTTTTTTCCAGTACCACCGTATCCATACAAAAAAAAAGACTCCACCATCATTCGAACGAACATGTCCAAGTATTTTTTGTAGAACATTTTTTTGTTCGATAGTTAGGGTTGAACAATATATTGTACTCCTCTAACAACTTTGTGCGATCATAACTCAACTCTACAACTAAATCGTATAATCTCAAATCAATATCTTTATCAAGTATTTTCGTATGATCAACATCCTCAAGATTAAGAATTTTATTGCCCATATGTAAAAATAACAATATGTGGGCATGAATCAATCATCTCTTTTGAAACTCAATTGTGTAAACTACAATAATAGAATTCAAATTAACATATGGTTATAATTCATTCGAACTAAGAAAAAAAATAAGATTATGTAAGTAATTTTAAAACATTGAAACTTAATTATTAATTTTTCGAGTCTTATGTAATTTTATTTTTATGTCAAGTCATTATTTATAATTTACATAATATAGGAAAATTTTAAGGGTTTTTGAACATATTTTTAAATTTGAATTAAATTTTTTTAAATCTTTTTGAACATTTTTTTTAAGGGTTTTTGAACATATTTTTTTTTATGGATAGATGAAGTAATATACTTTTTCTGTTTCAAGGAAATTTGCACATTTGGAATTGTATACATTTCTTAAAATTTGTAAGAAAATGTGTATGAGTTGTGTTTTGAGAGTTGGTTTTATAAACTTCAATTAATAAAATAAAGAAAAAAATAGATTGAGTATAAAAAAGTAATGATATATAAATAAATATATGTATTTTAAGTGTGTGGGTTATAAAAATGTTTCTTTAAATAAATTGGTATGTAACATCATGGCCATATATGACAAATAGACAAATCTCTTGAAACAATTTAACAAAATAAAAGACTCAATTATCCATCCACTATCTCGTTTCTCAGAATTGGACTCGAAAAATTAATTCAATTGACACACGTCCCACTTTGTATTCATTTAAAAAAAAAAATACACTCTCTATCCCACAATTTCTTTTTATTAGTCATTTCTACAATTGTTTTTATAAATTTCACACTCACCATATTTACACAAAATGTCATTACTTTTACCATCAATTTAATCATTCACTTTACTTTATTAATAAAATTTTACAAAATTATTAAAAAAAACTCCATATTTTTCAATACACAGATCATTGAATTCTTCTGGAAAGGCTAGAAAATATAAGCATTTTTTAGAAGAAGATGGAGAGTCCTCTTTCAAATCATTTCAAAACACAGATCGGAAAAAATCCATCTTCTTAAAAATCAATTTCTGAAAACACATTTTATTGTTAAAATTATTTTTAGAAGAAGATAAAAAAAAAATCATTTACCACTCACTGCACTATGTCTTAAATGTGATTACATTTTTTGCATATTTTTTATTGAATAATTCTTCTTTACTGTATTTTGTTGGCAAAAAAATTCCAATCGAAAATCTCAAATTAGAAAACACAAAATGAAAACGATCCAATTTTTATTTTTATTTTATAAAAAAAAAATATTTTCACCAAAGTAGAAGCCAATAACTTAAATAGTTTCAGCAAAATACATGAAAATCGCAAACAAATGAGACTGGAATGAAAAATCAATGATAAGTTTCACCCTTCTTCTTTTTTTTTTTTTTTTGGGTGGGGTAAGATTAGTGAGACGGGAGTAGTTTTTAAGTAGTACTCCGTATTACATTTGATTTTTAAGTTGTTTCCGTTATTTTTTAGAAATCATTGATATCTTTTGACTTAAAAGACATAGAATAAGTTAAAAGTTTCATTATAATTTGTTTTAAGGTTAATTTTCATAATTAGGCCAACACTCTGAATTTAAGGTAAATTTCCATACAGTTAGCTAATTTCCATAGTTAGCTAAATTCATTTCTAATCTTAATTTTCATAATTAGGTCAACACTCTGAATTTAAGGTAAATATTAAGATTAGTCATTAGTGCCATGAATTTATTGACAAAAAATTAGAAATGATTCATTACGCTTTCGATTTCCATAATTATTTACATGATTGAAAGAAAACATCAAAGAGGTAAACCATTTAATTCGAATTTAAGGTTAATTTTTATATAATTTATGAACAATTTAATTTTATATTAAGATTAGTGCCATGAATTTATTACTATGATTTGGATGTAGAAAAAATTTATGATTACATTCAAAAGTTTAATTTTAAAAATGATTTTCATACAATTTTGAATTTAAGAAATGTTTTTATATATTAAAACAAATTTACGATTAAGTTTGTGAATATAATTTGGAATTCAATCATTCTAGTAAACTATATTATATTTTTATTATAAATTATATTTAATTTATAAATTATATTATGAGAATTAAGAAGAAATCTATAGTATTGCTAATCAAAATTTCTATCCCTAAGGAATAAAATTATGATTTTCAATATAATTTATTTTTAGAACTATGTAGAGATAGAATTACTATGATTTTCAATATAATTTATTTTTAGATTAAGAGGAAAGCTATTGACTGAAAAAAATTATATCAGTTAAAATATTACTTTTAAAAGTTGTTGGAATCATATTTTTGAATATAAAGATTATTTGGTTGCTTGAAATACTTTGTGACGATTTGAGAATTTGTAATTTTTTTTTTTAGTACTTTTTTCGGCTGAATAAATTTAGAGTAAGTTGACAATTATATTAAACTTGAGTTACAATTTAAAAGAATATACAATAAATATACAAATAATTATAATGAAAGCAAATTGAATGCAAAAATATATTCTCAATAATTGTTTTACATTAATTTGATTTCAAAGCCTTTTGTAAATAGATCATCGAATAAGAAGTCAAAAGCATCAGATCGGTGGGCAAATAAGAAGTCAAAAGCATCAGACCAATAACGAAGATATGTCTTATGTCTTTATCAACTACTTCAAGTATGAGTGAACGGCGAGTGTCTGAGAAACTAAATTAGGAAAACAAATTTGCTCTCTCCATTAAGATCAAAACAATATTAACAAATAAAAAAGTGTGGAGAATATTTATCATAAATAATCAACAGAAATAATACCTTAACATTCTTGATACCTTCTACAATGAAGGAATAAAAAAGTGTGAAAGAATGTTTCTAATGACAAATAAGGCTATGAATGAATGAAAGATGGAATTATTGAAATGAATGAAAGGGTGAAGAGATTTATATAGGATTAAGATTAAGAATGAACGGTGGAGATTAAAATTTAAATTGATGGTCAAGATTGAAAGATAGAATTATAAATGGATGAGAGGTGAGTATTTTTGAAATGGAGAGATTTGGAGGAGAGATGTTAAAATAGAAGAAGAAGGTTGTGACATGTGTCACTACAAAAGTTTGCAAATATATATATTATTATAGATAGATATTCTGATAGTCAAACTTTCCTATATTTTATGAACTCAATACAATCTTAATATATGAAAAAAAATCACACAATAATTATGACACATATAAAAATCAACCAATAAAATCATATTTACCAAAATATGCAACTCTTTGAGATAACGACACATCAGCCAAATTAATATAAGAATGACACGTAAGCAAAATCAATATGAAGACGACATGTAAGCATTCTAAACTCGCTATTAGTAATATAGGGGATTTGGTGACCTTTATTTGCACCCAAAGCACATAAATTAGTGGTTGTCAATTTTTTTTATGTTTTTGTCTTATTTTTCTTGTTGATACAACATTCTTGTCTATTTCCAAATCACAGGATGAAAGCTGATGATTGTTAGATGTGAAGGTTTTTGGCTATGCTGCTGTGGGAGGTTTTGCTGATAACGCAACGTGCAATTTTCGTTGCATATATAAATTCAATTTATTGCATATATTTGTATGTATAATGCACATCCGTTGTATTTTTAAATAAAATTAGTATTTTAGAACATCTTATTACAGTAATATATCATTCTATTGCATATTATGAAGTGTTTTAGAATATGCACTAATTCTTTTTATATGCAACTAATTGATTCTATTGCATATTATGAAGTGTTTTAGAATATGCACTAATTCTTTTTATATGCAACTAATTGATTCCGTGATTTTTGGAAATCGAATTGAGAGATTAGTAAATTTTTCGAATCTTGGAAAGTTAATAAATGAGCATTATTTTCGAGATTGTGTTTCAGAAATCGTTTTTTAAGTAGCAACATATTTTTGCATATCAATGAGAATATGCAACAATTTTTTCTATATGCAACATATTTTTGCATGTCAAAGAGAATATGCACCATATTTCTCGGAATCGAATTGAAAAATTACTCGGAATCGAATTGAAAAATTAATAATTTTTTTAAATTTTAGAAAAATAATAAATGTGCGCAATTTTCAAGATTTTTTTACCGATTTCATTTTTTAATACTCAATTTTATAATTCTAATTTTGCTGAAATTAAAATTTTAAAATTCGAAATCCTAGTTGCACATTTTTCGAGGTTATAATTCCATAAATTCTGGAAGTTGACTTTTAATAATAATAATGATGAAATTTAAAATTGAAAATTTGAAATTCATTTAGTTAAAGGGTATAATTGTACAATTATGTTCTAATTTGTCCTTCTTTATAATTCCATAAAAAATTGTCTTTAATTTTAAAGATTAAGTGTGGATTGTCCTATAGTGTAACTTCCCCATAAAATAATAGATACTACCTCCGTTCCCCTATAAGTTTCACACTTTCCTTTTATGGATGTCCCACAATAAGTTTCCCATTTCATATTTTTCCATTTTTGGCATATGATTTTCTCTCTCTCAATCACATCACTTACACTTTATCTATTATTTTATCATATTTCATCTCACATTCATCTATTATTTTCTCTCTCACCATCATATCACTTGTACTACATTTATTATTTAATCATATTTTCTTAATCAAAACAACCAAAAGAAAGGGGAAACTTATATCGTAAAATATAAGTGATGTGATTGAGAAAGAGAAAATAATATGTAAAAATGGAAAAAAATGAAATGAGAAACTTATTATGAAATATGTATAAAAAAAATAAAAAATTATAGTGGAATGGAGGGATAAAATATACTACTAATTTGAAAGAAGTGCATCTAATTAAGTCTGTTTCGAGGGTTACGCTTATCGGGGGAGTGCATCTAACATCCCCGGAGGGGCAAGCCTAACTTAAGTTTATGATCCACTTACATCCGGGTGGGGCCCATATTAGTAAATTGAAAAGAAAACCCAATCCAAATTCAGCCGGATTCATCATACAGATTATGGCTGACATCCATTAATCTCTCTCTTCCCCAATCCCCTTCTGTTCTTGCAATTGCCAACCTCATCTGCAATTCCTGAAATTCTGAGTGAGTTCCGCAGCTAGATTACACGTGCTCTTGTATGTGACTGCATTTGTTGAAGCTTTATTATATATGTTGAAAGGCAATCATAGTTTTATTTGTTTAGATTATGTCTTACTCGGAACTGTTTGAAAGGGCTTGTTGAATGGAAAATTATTGATTAGCTTCTTCTTTGAATGGTAGAGTTGCCGATGGGGCCATTTTGTAATTTTTTTTTTAAATTTCTTGTATTGCTATAATTGCGAACTAAATGAAAGAATGAGCTTCTCCCAGTTAGAATGGGGCCATTTCATTTTCCATCTCTTGTTTCCACATGCTTATTAGGGATATATTTTTGGTGTGTTCCGATTTTTAGCTAAATATCAGGAGGTGTATGTGGGTGTGTGTATTCTGCTTGGCTTTCTGCTGTTCAGGATATTCACAAGGCTGCTCACTAGTTGAACTAAATTTTATTTGTAACCTCTGTTAATTTTCCCCTATTTGCTAAAACAATTTCGTCTTAAATCTTGATTTCTATTGATAGTCTGCTTTCTTTAGCTGAAATTTGTTTTGCTCTCTTTTATCTTTTCTTTTCTTTGGTGATTAATGGGAGGTTGGTGTACTCAGAAGACTGAAAGATGTGAGTCGGGTGAATATATGCCTGTTAGTAGTTACAAGATATCTGTTATCATGAACCACAGCATCTAGATAGTGTCTCACACATAATCTCATTGACTAAACTAATGCAAACCATTTAAAAGCTACCTCGTTCCGTTGCAGGAATGAGTACTTGCTGTCTTCATTCACAGTTTAGCACAACTGTTTTTCTGCATAGTAAACGGAGGACATCACTGAAGTTTGATCTTCTAAAGTGTAACACATGGCAAAGTCTCAGTTTAAAGGTTCTTTTATTTCACTTGGTGCTTTCTTATAATTTATTAATTCATCTCCTTCATAAATTACATGTTTAGTACGGAGTAGTTCATATATACTGGATATAAGATACATTGTGAATTGATACTTTTTTCTTTTTTGCTTGCAGAACACCTGCAATGGACTTGGCCAGTTAAACTGTAGAATATCATCGCAGCACTCAACTCGTGTCCAAGCTCTGGTCATTAAATGTGATCATCCTCAAAATGCAGATTTGCCTCGTTATTACTCTAGAAGGGAGAAGAAACCATTTCCTATACCCATAGTTGAGCTACGAAGAGCTGCCAGGGAGAGGATGAAAAATAGGAACAAACAACCAAGAATGCCTATCCCACCTCCAAAAATAGGATTGGTAGTTGTAAGACTAATTCCTCTCGCGTACAAGGTGTTGAATGCAAGAATAACATTAATCAACAATCTAAAGAAGCTTCTGAAAGTAATGCCTGTACATACTTGCAAGTAATTCTCCACCTTATGCTGTGTACTTTTTTCTCTTCCCAACTGCACAAATCAGTGTTTTTAAGATAGACAATCTTCTGAGATTTAGTAGTTTTTTCTAATTCCTAAATTTGTATCAACAGTTATACCTGACTGCAAATTCTGACAGGTGGTGTAGTGAAATACACGTAGGTCCCGTTGGGCATCCCTTCAAGTCTTGTACAGGACCAAACTCTTCCATGCGAAAAGGGGCTCATGAATGGGGTGAACCGGTTCTTGAGGACATACTGGTACAAGTTGAGGCCTACCACATGTACGATCGCCTTGGGAAGCGTATTACTCATGAGGAGAGATTTTCTGTCCCGAGAATTCCAGCCGTTGTTGAGCTCTGCATTCAAGCGGGAGTTGACCTGCCTGAATATCCCACCAAAAGGAGAAGGAAACCAATTATACGAATCGGGAAAAAGGAGTTTGTCGATGCTGATGAAAGCGACTTGCCAGACCCCGATCCAGAGGCTCCAAAGCCAGAAATATTACCCGAGATACCCGATTCCGAAATCATACCACCGTCTAGCAAAGAGGATATTGCGTGGCTTGCTGAGGAAACGCTTCAAGCGTGGGAAGAAATGAGGATAGGGGCCAAGAGGCTAATGAAGATGTATCCCGTTAGAACTTGTGGTTACTGTCCAGAAGTGCATGTGGGCCCAATTGGACACAAAGCACAGAACTGTGGATCTCATAAGCACCAGCAGCGTAATGGGCAGCACGGATGGCAAACAGCAATTCTTGATGATTTAATCCCCCCCAAATATGTGTGGCATGTGCCTGATGTTAATCACCCCATGATGAGAGAGCTCAGGAACTTCTATGGCCAGGCCCCTGCAGTGGTGGAATTGTGTGTACAGGCCGGTGCTACTGTGCCTGAGCAGTACAAGCCAACTATGAGGTTCGATGTGGGAATTCCTACAGATGTTAAAGAAGCAGAAATGGTTGTTTGATATCTTTCCTGTATTGGTAGAAGGTTAGTTCTATCAATTTGGTTATAAAATCATATGTAGAAACAAATTATGTATCAAGAATTTGTATCTAGAAGTCCTATGAAGAGAATTGCACTTGCAGATCACGGTAACATCTGTCTTTGGCCAATCACATGATAAGAATTTGAGCAGGAAAACACATTTTTATTTGGACCAAGAGATGATGAATAGAATCACCGCAATGGGAGAAGTTGATCAAGAACATGAAAGTTTTCGCCTATCCAGGTCAGCAGACATCATATCTAAGCTTGTCCTAAACATCCCTAGGAGTAGGGAGTTTGAGTTCTTTAGTACATAACTTATTTTGTAGAATATATTATTAGTGCAGGTGTAGATTATGGATTTGTGGCCTTTTATAAACGTATCGATTGTTATTTTGCATCCTCTTTATTCTTCTTGTTGATCAGTTCAGAACTCTGGTATCTGTTTGATTTGCTTATTTTTGGCCAAGCTCTGTGCATCGGTGTAGATGAGAATTGTGCTTGAAATGCTTTAACTTTATCGAGAGAAAATGGGAGAGTGAAATTGAATTGATTATCATAAAATACACTAGTAATCAAGCAAGCCTCAAACACTCATGAGTACATACAAGGTGAGATAACGAAGAAATACATATTTTAAATGCTTAAAGCATAGAGTATATAACAAATAATAGCTGAACACACAGGAAAACAGTAAGCAACGCAGACGACCAACAACTATATGAATTGATTACTTTAAAACATGTCCTGATAGAACCATCCTTGCTCCGTATTTTTAATAAGTCTGAAAATCTGATGACATGTACGTATGGCACTTATCAAATCAAGGGGATTTCGGCCCTTCTGGCAAAGTGGGTTTAGGCAATTCTGGAAACTTTGGTAGTTCAGGCAATTTAGGCAATTCTGGCTTTGGGAAAGTTGGAAATTCAGGCTTTGGGAATGTAGGAAGTTCAGGTTTTGGCAGTTCTGGGATCTCAGGTTTTGGCAATTCTGGGATCTCAGGTTTTGGCAATTCTGGGATCTCGGGTTTTGGCAGTTCTGGGATCTCGGGTTTTGGCAGTTCAGGTACCTTAGGCTTTGGCAATTCTGGCACCTCTGTCTTTCCCAATATTGGCAGCTCAGGCTTGGGCACAATTGGGAGCTCGGGTTTTGGCAAAGTTGGGAACTCGGGTTTTGGCAATATTGGGAGCTCGGGTTTTGGTAGTTCTGGGATCTCAGGTTTTGGCAAAGTTGGGAACTCGGGTTTTGGCAATATTGGAAGCTCAGGTTTTGGCAATGCTGGAAGCTCAGGCTTGGGTAAGGCCGGAATTTCGGGCTTGGGAATCTCAGGGACGGCGGCCTCCAGGAGGTGACGGGCCTGTGCTTGGTTTGTAATGGATGACAAAGCAATGCAGAAGAGCAAGAAAAAGGAAGGGTGGGTATAGAATGCCATTGTTGAAGCTGAATGGAGGCAAGAGTTAGTGATGAATGGAGATATGGTTGTGAAGATATATATAGAGAAGAAATGTCTTAGTTGTTGGGGAGGAGATCGAATTAGTTCAACTTCCTAATTGCGTGTCTCCTATCTCAATTTGCTTATCACAACCATTGCCTTCAAAATAAAATAACATATACTATCTCATAGTCATAACCCTTTAATTTTAGACGATTTCTTTTTTAATTGAAGGATTAACACCATTAGTTGAAAGGCTTAAAGCAAAAAAAAAAAAAAAAAAGTGTTCTTTATTACTTGTTTCATTTTATCTTTAAGTTGTTAGCATACAACTACCTAAAGTCTTAATGAGGAGGTGAGTGAAAGGTTTTAAAAAAATATACTAATTTATCATTTTCTTTCGACAATACGCTCAAATGGCTTAATAAATACTATTCCTCCTCATTTCACTTAACTCTTGCCTTTTATTTTTGCACAGATTAAAAAAGTCATTTAATATTGATGATTATACGAATACAATATTTAATATACTCTCTTATGAATTATTTATCTTGCAATGTGTAAAATTTATCATTTTTTTTAAATCCACCTCCATAAGAAAAGAAAAAGAAAAGTGTTTTTACCGTCATTTATTATAATTAATCTTACATATATATATATATATATATTTATCTTACCTATCATAAAAAATAAGAAAGGAGCAAAGTTGAAAAAAGAACATTTAATCACTTGAAAAATCAAAGGCGACGATATTTTGGAACATTTTTGTTTTCTAAAGCAATAGTTAATGTTGAACGGAGATTATTAATTGTAGTCTATAGTATACGGAACCGGTGTAATATTTTTCAATGTAATTGATGCATAAATTTATATTATTAAATGAATTAAAAAAAGAAAAAAACAAGTCTATTTGAGACATTCATTAAACAAAAAGTCTATAATTGGGATAAAGGGAATATTATATTATCGACAAAATTATAGAAATTACTCGAAAACATCTCAATAAAGTTTGTAAATTACAAATACCGCAATTTACATTTGTTATTCTAATATCGTTTGATTTAATTTCAAAACATTATTATAGTGTTTGATTTAATTTCAAAATATATATACACGAGTGAGTTGGTCAAAGTGGTAGATAAGATTAAGAAAATATATTTAAGAAGGATGTGCATGTGGCATTTCGTATAACCTATACTTGCTTGATTATGGTAACAAAGCCGTCCACCTAACTCCATCAAATACAACACTCAAAAATCCCAATTTTGTGAAACATAATATGAATTAAGAGAGGTTAATTATACTCCTACACAAAATAATTTGAAGTCGTAACTTTGCTAGCCTATTCTACCAACTTTAGCACCCGCCAGAAAATTGATTTGAATTATGGAGGAAATAACGGTCCTGGGATCAAATTTTAGAACGACCTCAAGTCTAAAATAAATTTAGTACAAAAATAGAAGTAAAAAAAAAAAATTGTTTACATGAGTTAAACCTTGCGACTCAAGGTTTGAATTGTAAATTTAATTAAGGATAGGTTAACTGAAAATTCAATTTATTTAAAGAGTTGTGTTTTACAAACAATTTAACAAATAGCGGAGGAGAATATAATTAATTATGAATTTAGGTATTTAAAAACAAATAATTAATATGTAGGTGAAGACATACACAAGAAAACAATATGAAATGATCACTCTAAAACATGCATGTCCATATGCACATTTATAAGTAGAAGTCTGATTCTTGATAGCATGCATGCACGTATACATCTTTTTACTTTTACATTCATGTACTCTTATAATTATCTTTGTTTTCCCACTTTATTAACGGTGACGGGGGTGTGCATGGGTCCAAAATCGGACAAGAACCGGTTTGGATCGATCGGGATCGAAATTCATCAAAATGGGTGGAGCGGAGACCGATCTAGATCAGAATTTTATTTTTTTAGCTCATTCGTACATAAAATTTTGATGATCAATGTAACAAATTAATACAAAATATTCAAAATCAATACACATTTCATAGTTACTCCTATGAAAAAAAGAAATATATTTATGTTATGTACATTCATTTAAAGGTCTTAAATTTTATCAATATTTTAATAAAAATATATAGTAATTTTTTTTTGAATTTTCGGTTCGAACCGGTAAATTTTGATTTTAGACTAGATCGGAACCTGAAATTCTAAATTTTGGTGAACCGGAGACCGGACTAATACAAGGAGTAAAAGCAAAAAAGTTGAAATTAGAGAAAATATCACTTTTGGTCACTGAACTTTACCACTTTTCACATTTGGTCACCCACATTTAATCACTATCAAAATTGGTCACTCACTTATTCTTTACTATCAAAATTGATCACTCACTTATTCTTTTTTTATCAATTTTGATGCTGCTGTTAGTGAATCCGTCATTTACTAACGGAGAAGAGGTTTTGAACGCTAACTTTTATTTTCCCTCTTTTAATTCCTTAACCCTAAACTCCTAAACCACAATACAGTGATTTTGAGTTTGTACAAAGAACTAAAGAGGTCTAAAAGAACAGAATGCTTTTACACGGTAAGTTTCTATCAAAAAAAAAAAAAAAATTCAACATTTAGATAATGAGAGGGAAAATTATTGTATTCACTTGTGGTTGAAAATTATTCAGACTTGCTTTTGTACTCTGTTTTTTCAGACTTTTTTGAATAATATTTCAATTACTGATTTTCATATTGAATTTGTATAATGATGAGGAATATAAACTTATTTCAAAATAGTTAATTATTAGAATTCATTTTTCCCTTTATAATTATTCGGACTTGATAATCTATTCTTAACCACACACCAGTAATATTAATTGGAGATAAATTCAGTAAAATTAAAAAAAAAAAAAAGGGTTTGGGGGTTTAGGGTTAAGGAATTAAAAGAGGGAAAATAAAAGTTCGCGCTCAAAACCTCTCCGTTAGTAAATGACGAATTCACTAACAGCAACATCAAAATTGATAAAAAAAGAATAAGTGAGAGACCAATTTTAATAGTAAAGAATAAGTGAGTGACCAATTTTAATAGTAATTAAATGTGGATAACTAAATGTGAAAAGTGATAAAATTTAATGATCAAAAGTGATATTTTCCCTTGAAATTAAGAAGAGGTAGCAGATTGGGGTGTTTGTAAAGACGTGTTCACAAAATATATATGCATGTTTAAGTCTATACAAAAGTGATTTCATCAAACTGGTAGTAGTATCTGACAATTCGTTTAACCTATATATGTACACTTCTTTGATAATGGTAACAAGCCATCCACCTCAAAATATAACACTCAAATTTTATATGATCACTACAGGAAAACTATAATTTAGCCGTGAAAAAAATTGTCGCTAATTTTAATATTTCTGTCACTAACGTGAGTTAGCAATGAAATAATCCATCGCGAAATTTGTTGATATACACCCGTCGCTAACGTGTTTGCGACAAATATTTTAATTTTATTGCAAATGTTTGTGATGAAAATATGAGTTTCATCGTAAAATATTAATGATGAAAATATGAGTTTCATCGCAAAATATTTACGAGAAAAATTAAACATTTGTCGCAAACACATTAGCGACGGGTGTATAACAATAAATTTCACAACAAAATTATTTACAAGCTTCTAGAGTCACCAATTATATTTCATTTTATTTTCTTCACAAAAAAAATCATTTTATAATTACTCTGAAGTATTCCACATCCTATATGTATTGAAATGAAATACCCAACTGAAATATAATATCCCCTCAATTCCTTAATTTGTCTCTCCCATATTTCTTTCCTTATATTAAAAGTTGAGAAAGAAAATTGAAAAATAGGAAGAATAAATAAGGGTAAGAGCTAAATAATAAAGAACTTTCTCAATTAACTTTTTTCTTTGACATATATAAATGAGGTAGATTGAAAAAAAATGTCTAAATGAACAAATAGTTAAAATTTAGAATTTTTAAGTCAAACGGATAGAAAATTTCATTTTACATCCCGTAACTTAAGCCTAATTTAGAATATATCCTTTTTAAGTTTTCACATTTTCAATTTACGTTCTAGGTGTCTAATTTACATTCTTTTCGGTCCAATTTAAGTCATTTCCACCAAAAAAATTGAAAATCCGGTCAAATAGTCCAATTTACATCCTTTATGTTTGAAAATTATAAATTAATAATTAAAAAATTCTAAAAATATCATTAAAAATTAAAAAATCTCATTAAAAACTTATAAATTGTGTAAAATAAATATAAAAAATCTAAAAAAATTTATAAATTCTACAATTCAAAAAATGTGTAAATTTAATTGTTTTTTTTCTAAAAAGTCATAATTTTTTTTTTTTATAATTTCTACAATTCAAAAAATTTGAAAATGTGTAATTTTTTTCTTTCTAAAAACTCATAAAAATAAAAAAATCTATAAATTAAAATTTAAAAAATGTTTAAATTAAAAAAATTCCACAATTTAAAAAATATCATGAAAATGAATTTGGGACGGTTCCAAAATCGATCAAGGTGTGGAACTTCCACACAACCTTGACGGTTTGGAAAATCTTGTGGGAGCAAATTTTTTAAGAGTTCGAGCAAAACTTTAATGGCAGACGAGTTTGAATCAAGTCTGATTTTTAATAAAATGTTAATAATTTTTATCATTCTTATTAGATTTTTAGAATTAGTAATTTTTAATCTCTACATTTTTAATAAATTAATGAGATTTTTAGAGTTTTTAGAAATTTTAATGTGATTTTGAATTTCTTAATTTTTAAATTACACATTTTTATTCTTTGTATTATAGAATTTTTTTTTTTTTGTATTTTTAAAATTTTAGATTTTTTTTTTTTTACACATTTTATAATTTGTAATGATATTTTTCAAAATTTTAGTGATATATTTTGAATTTTATTTTACACATTTTATATTTTAAGGAAATTTTTGGATTTTTAATGATACTTTTAGATTTTTTAAATCTTTAATGGGATTTTTAGAAAATTTTAATTATTAAAATTTAATTTTCAAACTTAAAGGACGTAAATTGGACTATTTGACCGGAATCCCAATTTATTCCTCACATTCCGGTGAGTTTTAAAATTTTCCGACGGAAATGACGTAAATTAGACAAAAAAGGATGCAAATCGAAAAAGTAAAAACTTAAAGAATATAAATTGGATTATATCTAAGTTATAGGACGTAAAATGAAATTTTCTCTCAAACGAAACACTTAATAAGGAACGAATTAGTGAGTATGAATTAAGAGATCTAAATTGTTTGTTAATTCAAAAAACAATTTGGGGTATTCTCTCACTTCTAATAAAATGCTGATCAGAACAAATATGGATAGAACATTGCGGAAATTAAGTAATTTTTGGTCATGTATCTTCCTCCTAGCTCCTTTCTGTAGTAAATATCAACACTATAGGTTATAATAATGTAAATTATATTAGTTGGACTATGCGTATATAATTAAATATGATTTAAAATAGTAAATTAAAATTAATAAGACTTTATTTTCACTTCAACTCGAAATTTTGAAGAAATAAAAAAGCAAATTCTTGTATGTAATAGAATGCATTCTCACTTGAATCAAGAATCTTGGAAAAACATCGACCCCATATTTTTTTTTGTTACAAGTTAAATACCCATCCCTTTTCCCCTCCCCATGACTCGAACCCAGGATCTAAGGCCTAGGTAGTGGTGCTCTAACCACTTGAGCTATCCCACTTTATCATCGACCCCATATTGAAAACCAAAACTCATGCAGAATTAATTTTTAATTAGCTAATTTCAATAAAAACAAATTATACAAGGGGTATTCTTGTAAAAATAGTAACTGTATATATATATATATAGAAACACCAATTTGTTGTAATGTGGTGATCATAACTGTAACTGTTGTCAAACTGCTCTCACGCAATCATCATCAGTATCAGAATCAGCTCAAATCTAAAGAAAGTAAGTCAATGTATTCGTTTGTTAATTTGCATCCAAGATTTGTTCACCAATTTAAAAGAAATGTTGTTTGAATCTCTGTTTTTATGGACTTTTTTTTAATTGAGAGAGATATGTGTTGCTTGAAGCTATTAGCTATATATTTACATTTTGATTCATATAAATGAAATTTTATTCGGATTTTGAATGAGCCTCCTGTTCTGTTGTGTTCTGTTGTGTTGTGTTTTGTGTACGTTTGTTTATGAGATATAATCTTGCATGCAGTTTTATTTACATTTTTTCAGCTAGCTACCATATTTATGCACCAAATTCAGTTTCATAAAAAAATTTACTAATATAATATTGTGAATTGAACTGAATTTTGATTGAGTGTTTGCTCGTCGTTTAGGTACATGAGTAATGGATCTTCCTAATGATTTGATTTTCGAAAACATATTGCCAAGAGTCCCCGTAAAATCGTTGTTGAAGTTGAGAGGTGTTGCCAAATCATGGAAGTCTTTAATTGATAGCAAAAGATTCATCAAACTCCACCTCAATAATTCAATTAAAAGTTCAAGCTTTGCCCACCATGGCATCTTTTTTAAAAGTTTTCAAGAATTCAGGCTATTGTCTCTGCCCTCGTTGTTCGATAACCCACTTACTCATCCAATTCCGTATAATGATGATCTTGGAATCGACTTTAGGCACGACATGATGGATGTTGTGGGTTGTTGTAATGGTCTTGTCTGCATTCTTTATAAGTCGGAAAATTTAATCGTGTGGAACCCAACCACAAAAAAGTTCAAGAAGTTGCCCGATCCTTGCAATCAATTGCAAGTTCAGAACAAAGTATTTTTACGCTTTGTGAAATATGGGTTCGGATGGGATGAGTCGAATGATGATTACAAGGTTATTGGAGTAGCAGTGGTTTGTGTAGGTGTCGATGCACCACGTCGTTGGCTTCATATTGCGTATAGTCTAAGGACTAATACGTGGAAAGAAATTGAGGAAATGGATGATTCTCCGTTTGATATTAGGGGCAAGAGAATGGGCGTGTATGCGAGTGGAAAACTTCATTGGTACTTGATCAAGGTCGATGGATATGCTATTGAATCGTTCGACTTGAATAGCCATGTGCATGGAGTCATTGAGCTACCAAGTTATACTGAGGGGAAGCTCAATAGTTTGGGAATGGTTGGGGGATGCCTTAGTGCACATTTTGTTCTACCAAATGGAACTGGCTTGGTTGTTTGGGTTATGAAGGAGTATGGGGTGAAAGAGTCTTGGGATAAAGTGGTGACGATTCCATTATATAGATATCCTCTTCATATCCCGACCCATCTAGCCATACGACAAACTGGGGAAGTTGTACTCATCTTTCATTCAAATGCAAATATCCAGATTTACAATCCGGAACGTAATGTGTTTAGAGTTCCCCAAATAACTGGCTTTGGTGTTAAGGTTTCTTTTGTTGGTTGTTCGGGTATCTACGTTGAAAGTTTAGTCTCGGTTGCTTCTGATGATGAAGCCATCCGGTAAGTTTTCTGCTAGATGAATACTGATCTTGTAGCTCATTTTCCTTTTTTTGATTAAATTTTTTATTTCTTGTAGAAAATGAAGAATTCTGCATGTTTGGAATTGGAGGGATGGATCAATGCTCTTGGCCTTCAAACTCATTTTCCATTTTTTAAATGAATAATTCTGTAAATGAGTGCAAATATTATGTTTGGTGTATTGCACACATTTATATACACAAATTCTTGGGCAATTTCGGTTTCTTTCACGTTTAAACCTCCATTATATTTGCTATAGTATTCATTCTTCATTTAATTTTCTTCGTCTTTCTGATATAAATAAAATAATAATTAATAGAGGAAAATATAGAGTTTTATAATTGATATATTTTTTTTTAAATAGAGCATAAAAAACTGTATTTTAGAATTTAGATATTTTGTAATTTAAAAAAAAAAAAAAGAATTTAGAGATATTCATTGTAAAATTTTGGGTTGGAGATGCTCACAAGGGTTTATGTATGAAGGACTGCATAAATACATATGATTTTGCTTCCATTAATTCAAAACAGAAAACTCAACAAGTCAAAATTTGAACAAGCACATAATAAGCAAGAAAAACTCGTTCTTCACCATTAATCTTTTTGTTGTATGTATCTTTATTCATGAGCTGACACTCAATATTCAGAACTTAGAATCGGCATACCTAGCTAGATTTTGTTTTTTCATTTACTAATTTTTAGCTATTTATTCTTTTTCATATTTCATTTGCCCGTTGCACATGTCATTTGTGAATCTGTGATCTTTAATTTTAAAATTTATTTAATATCGTAGCCAGTTAGTCATCCATTTAGCCCGTGATCCGTGCAATCGGTTAAAACCGTCGGTTACGGTTTACCAAAATTTGCAACTGAAACCGAACCGGCAAACCGGCTGTTACGTACGATTTTCGAACCGCCGATTTGCTGGGTTTTTTTCTCCGTTTTTGATCGTTTTCGCTCATTTTTTGTAAAATACATTACTAAAATTTAATACAAATTGTGTATTTTAAAAAAACGTCAAACCTGAGGTTTAACCGAAATCGGTGGTTTTCAAAATTCGAAATCGAACTACCATTTTTCAGTTACCGTTCCGTTTTTAACCGTAATCGACGGTTTAAGGGTTAAAACCCGCTCGTGACCGTTAAACTGGTAAAGACACTACCTTGTTTAGCCCGCAACCCTATATGATTAGGGTCAGTCCGTTTAACCTATATATGTACACTTCTTTGATAATGGTAACAAGCCATCCACCTCAAAATATAACACAAATTTTATATTTTCACCACAGGTAAACTGCAATTTAGCCGCGAAAAATTTGTCGCTAATGTGAGTTATCGATGAAATAATTTTATCGCGAAATTAGTTGCTATACGCCCGTCGCTAGCGTGTTTGCGACAAATATTGTCATTTTGTCGCAAATGTTTGTGATGAAAATATGAGTTTCATCGCAAAATGTTTGCGAGGAAAATCAAACATTTGTCGCAAACGCGTTAGCGACGGGTGTATAGCAACTATTGTTGTTATTCGAATCGAGCCTTAACGAGATTCGGCTCGGCTCGTTTAGCTTAATGAGCCGAGCTCGAGCTCGTTAGATACTCGATTCACTAACGAGCCGGTTCGAGCTCGACTTGTTAGGCTCGATAATTAATTTTTTGTAAAAAAAATCATTAGGCTCTACTCGATAGGCTCGTTAACGAGTCGAGCCGAGCTCCATTTTTAACTCGGCAATGTTATCGAGTCAAGCTTGAACCTCAAATACTCGACTTGACTCGACTCGAATAACAACTCTAATAGCAACAAATCTCACGACAAATTATTTCCAAGCATTTAGAGTCACCAATCATATTTCATTTTATTTTCTTCACAAAAAAAAATCATTTTATAATTACTCTGAAGTAATTATTCCATATCCTATATGTATTGAAATGAATACCCAACTGAAATACAATATCCCCTCAATTCCTTAATTTGTATCTCCAATATTTCTTTCCTGATATTAAAAGATGAGAAAGAAAATTGAAAAATAGGAAGAATAAATAAGGGTAAGAGTTGAATAATAAAAAACTTTCTCAATTAGCTTTTTTTTTTTTTGTGATATATGAATGGAGTAGATTGAAAAAAAAAATGTATAAATGAACAAATAATTAAAATTTAGATTTTTTTAAGTCAAATGGAACACTTAATAATAAGGAACGAATTAGTGAGTATGAATTAAGAGATCTAAATTGTTTTTGTTAATTGAAAAAACAATTTGGGGGTATTCTCTCACTTCTAATAAAATGCAATTGAATCAAGTATGAGTTGCCGATCAGAACATATATGGATAGAACATTCCGAAAATTAATTAATTTTTGGTGGTCAGGATCCTGAACACATGCATGCACTCATAAGTAGACCTGTCAGAACGGGCTAACGGTGCGGGCCGGTCCAAAACCCACCTCAACCCGTCATTTTGCGGACTTTGGCGGGCCGGTCCACGGCGGGGACGGGTTGAAAAATAGTCAACCCAACCCAACCCATGGCGGGTGACAGGCTAAGCCCACGGATTTTTTCATTAAATATTTATTTTTTTACATGTATTATTTTTATATTTTAAACATTATATAAACCATTAATAAAAAACAAAGTTTACATAAACTTAAAATTAAAACAATAATTTCTATAAAATAGTCCAAATAAATAAAACATACAAAGTTCATCAACGTAAACACAAAGTTATGAAATATCGTCCAAAGTTTATCAAAATAAAATATCAAAATAGTAATTTAAGTTCAAATACACAAAAACTTTGTAAATTAAAAACCATCTTCCATATAATCATCAAAGTCCTCTTCATTTCCTTCTCGTTCATCCTCACAATTTTCAACAACATTAGATAAAAATCTCTCCTTCAACAAAGTTGTCTCAGTATGTGCACAATCCTCATCTATATATAAAAAAGTCCACGGGCCAATCCGCTAAAACCCGCGACCCATACGGTCTAGACCGTGCGGTCCCGCGATCCATACGGTCCCACTCCTAAACGGGTTTTTAAAAACTTAATCCAACCGATTATATTAATAGGCAGGGGCGGGCCGACCCAATGGGCTCAGCCCATTTTGACAGCTCTACTCATAAGAGATTCTATATCCCTATCAAATTTAGTTTTTAGACTCTCACCACATGGTACAATTATATTTAAATCATACTTTTATTTTCTCATTTTTCAATCTTTAACCGTTTAACTATTTATTTATTTTACTTGTTGAACATGTTATATGTAACCTTTAATTTTTTTAAAAAATTATTCTAGTCGGTTTAGCCCATGACCCATTAAAATTAGAATTATGTCTCAAATTTTATAGGACCATTAAGAATGAACTGTTTAAGTCTTTACCTCGTTTAGTCCGCGAGCCCTTTCGGATTAGGGCAAGTCCAATGGATCTGTAGTAAATATCAATACTATTTAATTAGCATTATTAGCATATGTAAAATAAATAAATTTGTTCCACATTATCTTTTTGACAGGGCTTATTTTTGTTTTGAATAGGTTATAATAATGCAAATTATATTAGTTGGGCTATGCGTATAATTTTTTTTTTGACGGGTGGGCTATGCGTATAATTAAATATGATTTAAAAGAGTAAATTAAAATTAAATATGATTTTTGAAGAATTGAATGCATTCTCACTTAAGTCGAAGAATCTAGGTAAAACATCGACCCCCAAATTGAAAACCGTACCAAAACTCATGCAGAATTAATTTTTAATTAGCTAATTTCAATAAATAAAATTATACAAGGGGTATTCTTGTAAAAATAGTAACGGTATTTTATTTATTTATTTATTTTTTTTTTGATTACAAGTTAAATACCCATCCCTTTTTTTCCCTCCCCATGACTCGAACCCAGCACCTAAGTTATATATATATAGAAACACCAATTTGTTGTAATGTGGTGATCATAACTATAACTGTTGTCAAAACTGCTCTGACGCCGCCATCATCATCATCATCAGAATCAACTCAAATCTAAAGAAAGTAAGTCAATGTATTTGTTTGTTTGCATTGATTCAAGATTTGTTCACCAATTTAAAATAAATGTTAATGTTGAATCTCTGTTTTTATGGATTTGTTTATAATTGAGAGAGATGTACATGTTGCTTGAAGCTATTAGCTATATATTTATATAAATGAAATTCTATTCGGATTTTGAATGAGCCTCCTGTTCTGTTGTGTTTTGTGACACGTTTGTTTATGAAATATAATCTTGCATGCACTTTTATTTTCATTTTTTCAGCTAGCTTAGCTACCATATTTATGCACCAAATTTAGTTTCATAAAAAATTTACTAATATAATATTGTGAATTGAACTGAATTTCGATTGCTCGTCGTTTAGGTACGTGAGTAATGGATGTTCCTGATGATTTGATATTCGAAGAAATATTGCCAAGAGTCCCTGTAAAATCATTGTTGAAGTTGAGAGGTGTTGCCAAATCATGGAAGTCTTTAATTGATAGCAAAAGATTCATGAAAAACCACCTCAAGAATTCAAATAAAAGCTCAAGCTTTGCCCACCATACCCTCTTTTTAAAAAGTTTTCAAGAATTCAAGCTATTGTCTCTGCCCTCGTTGTTCGATAACCCATTAACTCATCCAATTACGTATTATGATGCTCTTGGAATCGGTTTTAGGCACGATTACATTAATCTTGTGGGTTGTTGTAATGGTCTTGTCTGTATTCTCCATAAGTCGGAAAATTTAATCGTGTGGAACCCAGCCACAAGAAAGTCGAGGAAATTGCCTGATCCTTGCAATCAATTGCAAGTCGAGAACAAAAAAAGTTATACTAGCTTTGTGAAATATGGGTTCGGATTGGATGAGTCGAACGATGATTACAAGGTTTTTGGAATAGTGATGGTTTTTGTAGGTCTCAATGTACCATGTCGTTGGCTTCATATTGTTTATAGTCTAAGGACTGATACGTGGAAAGAAATCGAGGGAAGGGATGTTTCTCCGTCTGATGTTAGGAGCAAGAGGATGGGCGTGTATGTGGGTGGGAAACTTCATTGGTACTTGATCAAGGACAATGGTCAATATGATCATATTGAATCGTTCGACTTGAATAGCCATGTGTATGGAGTCATTGAGCTACCAAGTTATACGGAGGGGGTTCTCCGTAGTTTGGGAATGGTTGGGGGATGCCTTAGTGCAAATTTTGTTCTACCAAATGGTGGTGGCTTGGATGTTTGGGTTATGAAGGAGTATGGGGTGAAAGAGTCTTGGGATAAAGTGGTGACGATTCCATTAGATAACGATCCTCCTGATATCCCGACCCATCTAGCCATACGACCAACTGGGGAAGTTTTAGTGATCAATCATTCAAATGCAAATATCCAGATTTACAATCCGGAAGGTAATGTGTTTAGAGATCCCCAGATAAGTGGGTTTGATGATGAGGATGAGTTTTCTTTTATTGGTTGTTCGGGTATCTACGTTGAAAGTTTAGCCTCCGTTGCTTCTGATGGTGAAGCCATCCGGTAAGTTTTCTGCTAGATGAATACTGATCTTGTAGCTCATTTTCCTTTTTTTGATTAAATTTTTTATTTCTTGTAGAAAATGAAGAATTCTGCATGTTTGGAATTGGAGGGATGGATCAATGCTCTTGGCCTTCAAACTCATTTTCCATTTTTGAATAATTCTGTAAATGAGTGCAATATTATGTTTGGTGTTATACACAAATCCTTGGGCAATTTCCGTAATTCTTTCATGTTTAAACTTCCATTATATTTGCTACTATTCACTGTTCATTCCTCATTTTGGTACTTAATTTGCCATCAACTTTATTCACAAACAATCATTTTATTCACAATGGATCCCACAATACCCTATAATACCCTTACTTTATCTACTTTATCTACCTTTTTTTTTTAAAATTTGTATCTCACCTTCATGGGACTACATTTGGTGGATGGAGGGAGTACTAAAATACTGAATTTTCAAGATAGTTTTATTCATGAAAATTCATTGGGCTACGACGAAAGACTCAATTTCTTCTTCATGAACAAAGCCAAAGTCCCAAAAAGTTAAGGGGGAGAAAAACATGTATTATTTTGAAAGGAGACGAGAAGAGTTTCTCCATATTTGTATTCAAAGAAAGTTAGGTTTGGTATGTGCAAATATCTTGCATGTAAGTCTTATTTTCTGTAATATGGTGCATCGCACCCTTAATTTTACGGATATATAGCTAGATACATTGATATCACATATCTATTAAGTATGAGTTGGCTATCAAAATAAATATGAATAGAAGAACTAATGACGGGTTCTCCAAAATTTGCTTGACATTATCTTAAAAATCTGATTGTTAACACACTCATTTACTATAAAATTACACCAAGTCAATTGACTTTTAGTAAAGCATTGTCAAACGAATTGGTGCGGAGGATGGACCAATCGAATCAAAATTATGTCGAAAAAAGTACTCCGTATTTTAGTAAAGTCCATATTGAATATGATCCGATCCAATCCAATTGAATTTTATCATTTGTGTATGGGCACCCTTGCAAGGGTTTATGTACAAATATATATCTCTATAAATACATATTTCCGGACTTTACGAACTAATAATTTTTGTGCACGAGTTTTAGTGTATGAGTGAGTGTAGAAAATACTTATATGTACTCCGTAGGCAATACAATTGTTTTTAAGTGTAATAAAATAATAATATTTGATGCAATATTGTAATGTTTTGAGAGTATAGTTAAAATAATTTTTATAATTTTAAAAGGGGACACAAAAAATGATAAAATGGGTCATTAAGTATGGGGACGGAGAGAGTATGATTTTACTTCCATTGAAAATTCAACAAGTCAAAATTTGAACAAGCACATAAGCAAAAAAACACTCGTCGTTCTTGTTTTGTAGTAATTGTTTCACCTGCATTCTTTTTGTTGTATTGTAAGTATGTATCTTAATTCATGAGCTGACACTGAATATTCAGAACTTATAATAGAATCGTCACACCTAGCTAGCTTTTGAGCATATATACATCTTGTAAATGAATTGTGGCTTAACTAAGTTGGAAAAATCTAAAACCCTTGTATCCGTACGACGTTTCAGTATGAAAGATAAATGGTTAGAGACGAGTATGTATACTCAATAAACTTGTAGTGGACAATATGATTAATCTTTATTGATAGACAAGACCAAGCATACTTAAGGAAAAATGGTGATGGAGATAAGGCCGCTTTGGCCTTCTTTGACAAGTTTGATCGAATTAAGAAGAAGATTGTGGCATAATAAATCACTGATTGAAGACTTTATTACAATTTCCTTTTCTGCTCTATCCTTTCCAATAATCAGTTTCTTTATTTTGGCATAAGATTGAGAGTATCAATTTGTTTGCTAATTTATCTTTCATTAATTAGTCAGCCCTTATATGTATTGGGTTTGACAGAATAAGGCATTAGTCACGTTTTGAATAAAGAAATAAAAGAGCAGACTTTCTGGTGCATTAGCGGAATTCTTCGAATCAACGTTTATTGCACATTTTCTGTATTATTGTTCAGCAAGTTTAGCTGTGCCTACATCAGTTTGGTATCCAGAGTCAACCTACGCTCTTGCTATGCCTCCTCGCCGCAACGCTATGCCTCGTGTGGACGCTGATGCATTAGCAGAACAGCTGGCCGCGCTGACTGCACAACAGGGCCTTATGATGGAAGCTATTGAATCACTACGCCGAGAACAGCAATGAGGTCGTCAAGCCCCTTATCAACCCGGCCCTCAAGAAAATCAATTTCCAAATGCCCCGGATCCAGCCGCAGATGACGATGAAACAATTTCTATTGACAACCCTTTCGCCCCCTTTGCTCCCGAACGGGTTGGCCGTCAACCAGATGATCGGCGATGGGAAATGGGTTTTAAGCTCGATCTCCCTGAGTTTACTGGTTCCCTTGCGGCTTCCGAATTTCTTGATTGGGTGCACACTGTGGAGGACATTTTGGACTTCAAAGCGGTTCCAGATACACGGCGGGTGCCTTTGATTGCCACTCGTTTTCGGGGTCGCGCTTCAGCGTGGTGGCAACACCTCAAAGCTACACGCCGATCCCAACAAAAACCCCCAATTAATTCATGGGCGAAACTCAGAAAACACATGGAGAGGGAGTTCTTGCCACACAATTACAAACGAGTTCTATACCAACAACTGCAAAATTTACGCCAGGGCTCTCGTTCAGTGGCAGATTACTCCGAGGAATTTTACAATTTGTTTCATCGTGTTGATGTCGTTGAATCTACAGATCAACTAATTGCGCGATACATTGGCGGCCTTCGGATCTCTTTCCAGGATGCGTTGAATCTCATGAACCCAGCTACACTTTCTGAGGCTCATCAGCGTGCTGTTCTCCTAGAACAACAATCGCAACGGAGATCGTCATCCTTCTCCTCCAGGCCCACGGGTGACCAGCGTAGTCAGCCCTTTGTCCCGGGTCCCTCTCGCCCGCCTGGAGATCCAGCCCCTCGAGCCCCCCTTGCCCAGTCTGCGCCCAACCAGACTCGCCCTATCCGATGTTATTCATGTGGCGAAACAGGCCATTACCAATCAACTTGTCCCCGTCGAACTGGGGGTCGAGCTTTGTTGTTTGATGAGGACCAGGATCCTAGATACGATGGCCCTCCAATATATGATGATGTGCCACCTCTTCCTGCCGATGAGGAACTTCAAGGGGATGTGGGACCACTACTTGTCCTACGACGCACCTGTCTTGCTCCACGGAGTTCAGACGACGAATTTGTTCAACGCCAGCGTATTTTTGAGTCTACATGCACCATTCTTGGCAAAGTGTGTCGCTTCATCATAGATTCAGGCGCTTGTGAAAATGTCATTGCGTCAGACGCGGTGGCAAAACTGGACCTACCCACGGAAGCACATCCACACCCATACACGCTTGCATGGTTGCAAAGAGATCAGGTGTGGTGCGACGTCGTCCCTATGGACGCATGCCACCTATTGCTTGGTCGTCCATGGCAATATGACCGGGGGATACTCTTTGATGGTCGACGAAACACATACACATTCACCTTCCGTGATCGGCGGATCACATTGTTGCCAAGCGTGCCTACTTCACCCCCTCCTCATACTACTGATACAATTTTGCTTGTGAAAGACAAGGCCCTCGTTGCTTCTGCACGCGAGACACCTTTTTTGTTACTCTTGGTAGCTATGGATGTGAATCCTGTTGTTAAAATACCCACGGTTGTTCGCCCACTTTTGGAGGAGTTTAAAGATGTCTTTCCAGAGGCCTTGCCGTCCGGGCTCCCACCTATGCGAGCCATTCAACATCAAATTGACCTTGTTCCGGGGGCCTCTCTCCCGAATAGACCACATTATCGCATGAGCCCGGTTGAACACGAAGAGCTTCGTCGCCAAGTCGAGGACTTATTATCTTTGGGACATGTCCAAGAAAGTTTAAGTCCGTGCGCTGTACCAGCTTTATTGGTGCCCAAAAAGGAGGGAACGTGGCGCATGTGTGTTGATAGCCGCGCCGTCAATCGAATCACAGTCCGATACAACTTTCCAATCCCGCGATTGGATGATCTTCTTGACCAAATTTCAGGGGCTAAAATTTTTAGCAAGTTGGATTTGAGGAGCGGATATCATCAAATGCGAATTCGACCCGGGGATGAGTGGAAAACAGCTTTTAAAACACGAGAGGGCCTTTTCGAATGGCTGGTGATGCCCTTCGGCCTTTCAAATGCACCAAGCACGTTCATGCGGGTTATGAATCAAACACTTAGGCCATTGATTGGGACTTGCATCGTCGTGTATTTTGACGACATACTCATATACAGCAAATCTGTCTCCGATCACCTACAACATCTCCGTGCCGTACTTCAAATTCTGAGAACAGAGAATTTTTTTGCAAGCCCTTCAAAGTGTCTTTTTCTCACTGAGAGTGTGTTGTTCCTAGGCTATAAAATCTCTTCTGAGGGGATTAGTGTTGATTCGGCAAAGGTACAGGTGATTCGAGATTGGCCTACTCCTTCAACTTTTACAGAAGCACGAAGTTTCCACGGTTTGGCTTCCTTTTACCGTCGATTCATTCATAACTTTAGCACTATTATGGCTCCATTTACAGATTGTTTGCATGGAAAGGTATTTCAATGGACTGATACTGCTGCTGCTGCTTTTTCTTGTATTAAGGAACGTTTAACTAACGCCCCTTTACTTGTGCTTCCCAATTTTTCATTACCATTTGAATTGCATTGTGATGCCTCGAAGGTTGGAGTAGGGGCTGTTTTGAGTCAAGGGGGTCATCCTGTGGCATTCTTCAGTGAAAAATTGAACTCGACACGCGGCCGTTACAATACATATGATGTTGAATTTTATGCTATCGTCCGTGCAATTCGCCAGTGGCGCCATTACCTTTTTCCTCGGGAATTTATCTTGTATACGGACCATGAGGCATTGAAACATCTCCAGGGGCAAGATACATTAACATCTCGTCATGCAGCTTGGGTTTCTTACCTTCAACAGTTCACCTTTGTGGTGAAACACAAATCTGGAGCGGCGAATAAAGCGGCTGATGCGTTGAGCCGACGACGAGTTCTCCTAACTGATATGCGCCTCACAGTGGCCGGCTTTGATGAGTTTCAAGAACTTTATGCCTCTGATCTTTTTTTTGGACCCATTTTACATACTCTTGGGTCTGATTTGTCCCCAGATTATTCACTCCACGATGGTTTTCTTTTTCGTGGGAATAAGTTGTGTATCCCGGAATGCAGTTTACGGCAGCACCTCATTGCAGAATTACATGGAGTGGGTCATGTGGGTCGTGATCGCACGATCGAGTTACTGCATCGAAGCTATTTTTGGCCACACATGTCTCGGGATATTTCCCGATATGTAGAGCGTTGTCGAATATGTCAAGTATCGAAGGGGACTGCGACAAATGCTGGGTTGTACCGCCCTTTGCCCGTTCCTTCACGTCCATGGGATGCCATAAGTATGGATTTCGTGCTTGGTTTACCTCGAACCCAACGAGGAGCTGATTCCATTTTCGTAATCGTTGACCGATTTTCAAAAATGGTGCATTTTGTTCCATGCAAAAAGACGACAGATGCTGTCAACGTTGCTAAATTGTTCTTCCGGGAGGTATACCGTCTTCATGGTTTGCCGACGTCCATTGTTTCAGACCGTGATACTCGATTCTTGAGCCATTTTTGGAGGACGTTGTGGCGTATGGCTCAAACTCAACTCCATTTTAGTAGTGCATATCATCCTCAAACTGATGGCCAAACGGAGGTGGTCAACCGGTCTTTGGGGAATTTGTTGCGTTGCTTGGTGGGAGACAAGCCACGAACGTGGGACATTTGTTTGGGGCAAGCTGAATTTGCACATAACCTGGCACAAAACAGGAGCACAAGTTACAGCCCTTTTATGGTCGTGTATGGCCTTCTACCGCGTGCTCCCGTGGATTTACTTGCTCTTCCGTCAAGGATTCGCACGGATAAAAGAGCTATTGAGATGATTGGTGACATTTATGCTGTTCATGCATCTACTGAAGCACGATTGCATGCTGCTAATGCACGTTACAAAGAGGTAGCAGATGTGCACCGCCGGGCTGTTGAGTTCGAGGTTGGCGACTACGTATGGGCAGTGCTTACGAAAGATCGTTATCCTGCACATGAGTACAATAAGTTGTCGGCACGCAAGGTTGGCCCGATTGAAGTCATTGAAAAAATTAACCCGAATGCGTACCGCCTCAACTTGCCTAGCCATATGAATACTTCAGACGTTTTTAACGTCAAACATCTTGTGCCGTTCCATGGTGATGAGGTCGATGGAGATAAGGCCGATTCCGATTCGAGGACGAATCGCTTTGACGACCGGGAGAATGATGGAGATAAGGCCGCTTTGGCCTTCTTTGACAAGTTTGATCGAATTAAGAAGAAGATTGTGACATAATAAATCACTGATTGAAGACTTTGTTACAATTTCCTTTTCTGCTCTATCCTTTCCAATAATCAGTTTCTTTATTTTGGCATAAGATTGAGAGTATCAATTTGTTTGCTAATTTATCTTTCATTAATTAGTCGGCCCTTATATGTATTGGGTTTGACAGAATAAGGCATTAGTCACGTTTTGAATAAAGAAATAAAAGAGCAGACTTTCTGGTGCATTAGCGGAATTCTTCGAATCAACGTTTATTGCACATTTTCTGTATTATTGTTCAGCAAGTTTAGTTGCGCCTACATCAAATGGACTATAAAAATATTGATGGGTTAATTGTCATTCATACCATGAACAATGAAATATGATCACCGTTAACTTCGGTGAGTGTGATATATTTTGTATATGCTTGGAACGAAGGAACTCAAACGCTGGACGAGGAAGACTCTTCGTAAAGATGTCGACCAGCTGAAGGTGTGTGGAAACAAACTGTGTGGACAGCTTGTCAGAGGTGACGAGCTCGCGAACAAAGTGACAATCGATGTCAATGTGCTTGGTCCGTTTGTAAGAATTTCGTCTCATCTAAAAGTTCGAACTTATAGAGGTTGAAAATTAATTCATGTAATACATACCGATATACTCCCTCCGTCCCAAAGGAATTTGCACCTCTGGGATGACACACATTTTAAAAAATGTGTAAGAAAAAGTGTAATGAGTGATGTTTTAAGGGGTAGTTTTGTAAACTTTTATGAATAAAGTAAAGTGAAAGGTAGGTTGAGTGTGAAAAAGTAATGACATATGGGTAAATATGTGTATATTTTGAGGGTGAGGGTTATGACAATATTTCCTTTTATGGAGTGTGAAAATTGATATGGAACATTCATATATGGAAAGTGTGCAAATTTCTATGGGACAGAGGGAGTACTTACAATTGAAATGAACCCAGCCAGCCGATATTCTAACAACGGGCGAATTGTCATTCAACATATAGTATATACTCCCTCCATCCCACAAAGATAGCCATGTATTCCTTTTTTGGATGTCCCAAATTATAGCCACATTTCCTCTTTTACTTTAGTAATAAATGTTTTATTGTCAATTTTACTCCTAATTAATAAAAATAATTAATGATTTGCAGATTTTGGAGTATGAGATTCTAAGGGTAAAATTGACATATTAGCTAAATTTAACTACATTTATTGATTTTTCTTAATTTGTGTGTAAAGTCAAATGTGGCTATTTTTGTGGGAAGGAGGGAGTATATAAAAGAGCAAAACTTTATAGTTGTTGAATACTTGAATCGATAAAATTACAACCGGCGAATTAAGTGAGATGAAGATATTGGAATTCGTATCATTATCATTAATTAATTCCTAGCCAGCTTCTTGACTGTTGAGATGATGCAATTAATTTGAAAAAAAAAAGAAAGAAAAGACGTGTTGCAAAATTTAGAAGAGGGCCCTCAACTCATTCTGATCAATCTTTCTTTGTATCACTACATATTAGTACTACGAATCACTGCAGCTAGCTAGCTTGCGCTGAGTAGCCCTGCCCCTAACTAATTTTACCTTCAAAAGTAGTTTTGTTTGTGTACCAAACAATGGAAAGGCATTTTTGCTATTTCGAGAGTAGAGAGAAAAAAGAGACAGGAAATCGATTAGACGTTAGCATACTACCTGCACTGCACCCCGTTCTTTCATCTTAATTCAGTCAACCTACGCAACCAATTAATCCTCGTTTCTCATTTATTTTATCATCACTAAAATTTAGTATAAAAATAGCAATTAAAAAACTAGAACAGTTAAATTATGGAAATTGCACCTTCTGATAGCACATATTTTTAAAAAAAAATGAAATGAATGATACTTCCTCCGTCCCGAAATTACTTGCATAGTTTGATCGGCACGTTGTTTAAGAAAATTGGATTTAGTAAGATAAATGAGGGGTATTTTAGGTAATTTGATGAGTGACAAATTTAAAATTAAAATGATGTTGTGAGGTTAATAATTTTGTGGAGTATTTCCATATTAAGAGTGTGCAAGTAATTTTGGGACGTCCCAATAAGGAAAGTGTTAGGAATTAATATACAAGAATTAATTCTCAACCTCACTATAAGTTCGGACTTTTAGATGAGACGGAATTCTTTCATGGTATCAGAGCAAACCAGGCAAACGACCTGGGTTCGATTCCTGTTGAAAGCACTCCACCCATTTAAATTGTAAGAAGTGTTAATCCGGCCCACGAGTGAGGGGGAGTGTTAGGAATTAATATACAATAATTAATTCCCAACCTCACTATGAGAAGTAAAAAGTGACAGTCACTTTTGTTAAAAATATTATCACTTTTTTTACAAATCAAAATCTGAAAAAAAAAATGTGGGTTATCCTACCCAAAATTTTGAAATATGGGTTAAAAGGACCCGTCTCACAGAAAAAGATCCGTGAGACGGTCTTACACAAGTTTTTGCCTAAAAAAAATATAGATTGAATGTGAAAAAGTAATAATATATGAGTAAATATATGTATATTTGAAGATGAATGTTATAAAGATGGTTTTTTTTAAGTGTGTTAATATGAAATGTCTCAATATAACAAGTGTGCAAATTACGGAGGAAGTAGATTAATTGTAGTTACCTTACTTTTTTTTTTTGGTTAGGCAAATAAGTTAATTGAACAGTGACGTAGGTTTGATAAATACAACGGGGCAGATGGTGGAATTTGGTTGAACTTTGATCAAATTAGTCGATTATTAAATTGAATATCGAATTAAAAAAAAAAAAAAACAGATTAATTGCAATATTAATAGGATTGGATTGTATTTATTGTTCTGGTATGGCTATGGGAAGCAAATTAATTTCAATTTAAGACATCAATTCTACACCATCATCCTCCACCCACTCAACACACGAGCTAATAAGGCCATCCCCACCAAAATTTCAAAATGTATAGCTTTATACTTTAAAATACACTATTCTATACTATATTTCCAAAAAAAAAACTCTAATCATTCTATTTATTATTTTATTTATTTACAATATATTTTAATCATTAAATAAATACTTATATTTAAATCATTAATCGAGGTAATTTTATATAATTAGATATCTAATTAGTAAAGTAAATCACTTGATAATATTAATTAATCAAACATTTTTTTGCTTAGGGAGTGCAAGCAACTAGTATTTATTATTTTTTTTTTTTTGAAAGTATTAATTAATTAAGAATAGGAGAAGTATTTCACAATATTAATTATAGTTGCATTTAGTTTTTTAAGGTAAATATGCCACTCCTTGATCTATTTTTATAAGATATTTTTTTTAAAAAAAAGGCCGTCATTCATAGAGATACCTTCTTAATAAAGTACCACGCATATAATTTTTTCAAATAAGAGCAAACACATATGTAAATAACCATTTATGCCCCTATATTTAAATATGAAGATGAATTTATTAATTTAATAATAAATTGATTAAGTCATAATGTTCCTTAATTTCCGTCATCTATTCAACAACATTTCAATCCATCAAGATTCCTTCCGTTTCAATATAACTGCTATATAATTAATAATTTGACATTCCTTATTCGTATTCAATCTTCAGAATTATGTAGTAATTTTCAATTATTGGTTCGTAATTTCCTAAAAAGAACCCTAATGCAGAAATATTCGTCAATGTGTTTTGTTAATCGGGATCGGCATGTTTTCCTCAATCAATTTCATCTTTATCGATAAGTTTGTATAATCTTAATCGATGGAATGTGTGGTGATTCTCAAGATCGAATTCAATGGGAAGACCAAGTTGGAACCATTAATCTGGCGGTAATTCGGATGATGACTAGTATGATTCCGATGGGGATCCATAGGAGGATTAGCAGGGCGGTGGCCGGCATCAGAGCAAATTGATCGGAGATACTACGTCTCAGGGAAGGTCTCGGCTATGGCAGTGTTCGCCGCAGACGGGGCGCGTGAAGTTGACCGTGAATTTGAAATTTCTCAGCTATGGCATACGTTTTTGCTGGATTTCAGAAGAGTCTTGCCAAGGGTATAATTTTTAATTCCACACGTACACACATAATTTGCTGTGAATTTAGGATTTTGAGATGATTTTAATTTTGGTTCAATTTTGCTCTATTTTCGTGTAATTGTGATGATTTACGTGCGCGTTGCTGGAATTTAGTTCATGATTATTTGTTATTGGTTTGGTGATTTTTAATTGTTATTTAGCATCAGACTCTGATTTATTTGGATTAATTGAGTTTTTTCGAATTTCATTAGAGAAGTTATAGTCAAGGGATAATGCAGATCTTATTTTGCATATGTATACGTATTTTTGCATAACCACATTCTAATATGAAGACACCGTACCATTTTTTCTGTATTATTCATTTTATTATGCAGTTTTAGATTGCATTTTTCTTCTACATGTATTGCATCCATATTTCATATTAATTTTCCAACAATGGTCAATGGAGCAACTATGTTATTCATTATTAATGAATATAAGTGACAATGGGTATGCAGGTCATTAAGTTTAAATTTCAGAGTTTTGAGGAAAGTTTTTAAATTTGAAAGGTAAGTAATCAACGATTTTAATTTTGGAAAATCTTAATTGATTAGCGTCATTTTCGAAGAGCTGATAGACACACATTTAAATTTTGAAATTAATTGACTTTTTATTTATTAAATTCGAAATTTAAATAGTAAGGACATGATGGTACATTTAAGTTGCATTTTGATCTTAATTTGAAACTATTTTGAACCATATTCTTATTTAAAAAATCACTATGTGAAAAGACCTTAAAAATTGTATCGATCAAACCATGTAAATAATTTCGGAATGGAATGGAAGGAGTATACGACAATGTCATTTCAAATAAATGCCAGCTTTTAAGTTGTGTAGGTTTTTTCAATTAAAGATGATCAATGCGTTGACAACTTCCAAGATATATATTGTCGCATTTAGATTTATTTATAGGAGAAGCAAATTGTCTGAATAATATTTTTTTCCCCGATATATAATGAGATGGTCTTATTAGAAATGTTAAATAGTAGTACTAGTATGTACTTACAATTATCAACTTTAACAGTACTATAATGTATTGCAAAAAAGAAAAGAAATAATGGTGATAATGAGCAGATAAACTAATTATAATCGCAAGAAATCCCGTACCACTTTTAAGATAGGGATAAGTTTGCATTTAGGACCAGATAATTTGGCAATCTTTATATTAAATATTTGGGTTTGTCTATTGTAGACTCGAGTTCATGTAAGGACTTAAGTTGATCTAGTCAATTTTTATTTATTTGGTTAATTAATTTTTTTTATGGTGTAATATTACAATTGCAGCGACTTACAATTGTTATGTTATATTGTACATTTTAGTTAATTATATGTAGAGTTGAAAATCAAATCAAACTATTCGATACTCGATTCGAAATCATTCGGTAAAAGTTCATTTTAGTTCGGTTCAATATAGATATCAAACAAACTTGAACATATATTTAAGTTAGGTACGGCCTAAAGCTCGGCTCGAACTCGATAAGTAAAAAAAAAAAAATTTGGTATAAAAATGTCAAACTACTCGAGCTCGACTGGTGTTCGGCTCGAATAAAGCTCGTTCGTGATCGACTTGTTTAATTATCAAACAAGCTCAAATAATAATTTTAAAGCTCGATAATATTTCAAACAAGCTTGAACTACATCGCGTTCGACTCAACTCGGCTCGACTCATTTACAGCCCTAGTTATATAGTGTTGCACTTTTCAATTGTAGTGTCTTACACTTTACAATAATATTTTATTTTATATTGACTTACATTTTTTATTAATATTGTGTTACACTTTTCATTAAATATTGGGATATGAACTTGCACTTTTCAGTAATATTATGTTGCATTTTTCAGTTATAATAACTTTCACTTTTCATTAAATATTGTGTTGCACTTTTCAGTTATAATAACTTTCACTTTTCATTAAATATTGTGTTGCACTTTTCAGTTATACTGACTTGCACTTTTTAATAATAATATCGTGTTGCACTTTTTTAAGTTATTATATTTACACTTTTCATTAAAAACTGTGTTGACTTTTCAATTATAGTGACTTACACTTTTCAGTAATATTGCACTTTTTAATTATAATAACTTACACTTTTTTACATACATTTTTCAGAAAAAAATATTAAATTTTTTTTACCAAAAATAAAATAAAATAAAAGTTGACCGGGTCAACTCGAGTCCATGTCTATTTGAGACTTCTCCTTATTTTTGCCCTTCTATTAATTAAAAATACTCCTATGTCAATAATTTACAATCTAAACATTTAATAAGTACTCCATCAAAAAAAACATTTAATAAGTACATCATACACATTTATGTAATTAATATAAGTTGCATTTGCTAATATATCGAAAAATGTTTTCCTTAGTTTATAAATAAATACTACTCCCTCCGTCCGCCTATAAACTTTCTATTTTACCATTTTGATCCGTTCGCTTATAAGTTTCTCATACCTTTCTTTGTAAGTATTTTTTCTTACACTTCACTTTATATCTGACTTTTTCTCTCTATCTCTCTCCTCTCTTAATCACATCACTTGTACTATGTGGGTGTTTGGAAACACTAAGGGTGTGTTTGCAAACAATAGTAGTTGATTCAAAGTGATTAAAATTGATTTTTGTAGTAAAATTGAAAGTAGATAGTGTTTTAAAAATAAGCACTTCTAATCAATTTTTTAAATGTTGTGGTATACAAATCACTTTTTTATAATTTTACAAAAAACACCCTTATTACATTTGAATAAATAATGGGTAAAAATAAAATATTGTTTAAATTGTGAGGGCAAAATTGTAAAATTAGTGAGTGTAATGATTAGAAGCACTTAGAAGTTGTTAGAAGCATGGGGAGGGGTGCTTGACCAAAAATGCTTTTAAGTAATTAATTTAATCACTTACTTGTGTTTACAAACACTTCAAAAGTGATTCTATTTAAAAAAGAAGTGCTTTTAAGCACATAATTTTGTTTGCAAACACCCACTAAAAGTTACTTAAAAGCACTTTTTTTTTCAAATATAATCACTTTTGGAGTGTTTGGAAACACAACCAAGTGATTAAGTTAATTTATTAAAAGTGATTTTGGTGAAACACTCCTCAACCTACTTCTAATAGTTTCTATGTGCATCTCATCATTATAATAATCAATTTTACAATTTTGCCCTCACAATTTAAATAATATTTCATCTTCACACATTATCTATCTAATAAGGGTGTTTTTTGTAAATTTATAAAAAAAATGGTTTATTTTGTAAACACCACAACATATACACAATTGATTTAAAGTGCTTAATTTTAAAACACTATCAACTACATATTTTATTACAAAAATCAATTTTAATCACTTTGAAGCAATCACTATAATTTGCAAACATACACTCTATATCTATTATTTAATCATTTTTCTTAATCTTTGTGCCAAAAAGTAACGTGAAACTTATAGGCCAACGGAGGGAGTATATCATAAAATGTATAATTAATAGTTCATGCATGTCAACGCTGGCAGAGGCAGTACATATTCAAAGCTGTTTTCCTCCTTCATCTGTCGAATTTTATTACTCCTATTTTCTTTTTTTAATATTTAATTTTTTTTAAATACTCCGTAATATATATTATTTAAACTACTTTATTTTACTTTTCAAGTATCATTATTTAATTTATTCAAATTTCATTTACTTTATTATAAGTGACCCAACAATATACCCTCAATATATCTATTTAATTATATGCTCAAATAAATAATTAAGTATTCTATCTGTTCCACATTAACTTTTACTTTTTTTTTTTGTTTGAGTCATTCAATAATAACTTTCACATTTTTAAAATAAAAAAATCATTTATAAACTTCACATTTACAATATCTTTAATTTTATACAAATTATCATTATTTTTAGATCCACACATACACACACGTACACAAGTCTAATTCTTTTTTTACCTTTAAACATAAAGGTTTATATAATTACCTTTCAAAATTTTATCTATTACATTTTTTTCAATTTACGTGATCACCTACGTGTAAAAGTTATTTCGGGATAAAGAGAGTAATAAATTTGGATGAAGGGAATATAACTGGGGCAAATCTCATACCACGTTTAAGATAGCTAGAGATAAGTTGTGCATTTAGGTCTAGATATGACTTTATCATCTTTACATTATATATTTATTACCCTTCTAATTAAAAAGAATGTAATTCAAAAAAAATGCTGCGTTGCCTAACAAAAAATTCTCTTATAATTTCAATTCAAATACTCCTAATTTTCATAATTATTAGATGTAAAAATTAAATTACAAGTCGATATAGTATAACTCATAAAAATAAATCCCCAAAATGTAATTAAAAACGATCTTTTAAAAAAAGTAGTACTGTAGTACTGAAAGGACTTTGACTAGTAGAAGCATTTTTTGTCCATGAAATCTTGCATGCGGAAATTAAAATACTGTACGACTTTTTAAAATTAAATAAATATTTAGTTGATTATATAAAGTAAATAAAGTGTGGTTGGGTATGACACATTAATCTTGAAACACTCAATATCATTTTTGGGCCCGTTGTGCATCACTTTTGTCTTGTTTGTATTTGTATTACACCTGAATAGCTAGCTATGTCAACATCATCATCGGAAGAAGTTGATCATCAGGGCGGCGGTGAAGGGCCTTCTTCACGGCGGAGAAGGATGAGTGTGTGGCCGGAGCCATTCGTTGAAGCTGTTGCATTTCAAGTAGCCATTGATGCATCTATTAATCATGGCCGCCTTGCTGCTGCCCACGCCCTATTCAACATTTTCCAGGTTCTCTCTATTTCTCTCGTGATTCTGTGTTGCACACACAAACACGTATTATGTGTGGATTGAAATATACGGATGGTGTTTTAATGATTGTGGGATTCAACATTCAATACAAAAACAGCAGCTGCCTCCAAATTTATTTATGTATGCCCCCCTATCCCATTGATTACATATAAATTAGGAGTATATGTATAGTAATAGTAGTATAACATAAAATCTTTCATGATAATGCATGAGACACGTTATACAAATTCATGATTCGCTCTTACTGGATGATAAATATAAACGTCCTACATTTTCCATTTAATTCGATCACTATTCGCCCATTATTTGAGTATTAAATGATGGATTGGATTTTTTGGAAAAAATGTGTCCCTTTTTTAAATGTATTTTGTCCAGACAAAGACAAAGACATGGCTTTCTTTATAGTAATTGTTGTTCAACGGCAAATTAAACTCAAGAGAAAGGCTTTTTTTTTTTCTGTCATAAAAAAAAGATCGAGATTTTTATAGACACTTTTTTGATCCGATCTTAACGTGAAAAAGGGTTATTTTGTTGCTTTCGAAGAAATCTATAACTTGTTTTGACTGCAAACCCCTTTCTTCTCTCATATTTTGAGGGTATTGAAAAAGACCATTCAACCCCACCCTTTTATTGTAACATGCTATATCAACAGCTACTTATTTCACTTTTTCACTTTCTAGTTAATTTTTGTATCCTATTTTTGGGAACTGTACCAAAACGTACCCACAACAATTCTTTTTTTCTTTTATTTTAATAGTAATAGTATTAATCCAAGAAAATTTACATTTAATTCATTGAAATTTTGTCATTACACCTTATATTATCAAAAGTCTTTTAGGGCATGTTTGTTTTGGGACTCACCCGTCAGGCTCCTTGTTCTACTTTGGGATTTTACATTCGAATTTTCTCATCCAACTACACTCATCCCTAAAAATACCTATACATCATACTATTACATCCTACTATTACATCTCATCCAACCACTCTTATACAATTTGATTTGACATAAAGTTACATTTCATCCTACTTAAAATCCTAAAACAAACACACACAATTACTATTCATCAGGATTTCCCCATCCAGGATTTCCCCCCATCCTACATAATCCCAAAACAAACATCCCCTTAAGGATAGACATGTAATTAAAAATCAATTAATTATATCATTAAAGAATTAAAGATTGTTAACTAGATATATACTCATCAAAATACTATATACAGTACTACCTATATATGGACTTTAAAAAATTTACAAAAAAAGTTTATAAAAAAATAAAAATGATTCATGTCCATATGTAATTGCTTTTGAAAGAACAAATCATCATTCTCTTTTTTTTGGGTGATAAATACTAGCTTAATCCACTTGCTCTTTGTAATCATGGCTTTGCATATAAAATCATTAGTTTGTCATGCTGGTCTGTTAACACAAGCCGGCCATATTAACTAAAATCCATTAATATATATATATATATATATATATCATCCTACACATTAAATTTGCGTAACATCAAACAATTTGTAACAATATTGAGTACAGAATTGTGCATGTGAGATAAACATAAATTAGAAATGGAATCGTCCCAAGATCCCTAGGATTCCCCCATTGTATTCACGTTCGCAAGATCCTTCAGATTCCTTTGTATTGTATGTACTTGTGTAAACACCTAGCTAATCTAATTGTACTCTAGTCTTTATATACCCTTTTGGCCCCCTCTTAGTTTTTTTTTTTTTTTTTGTGGGTTTTTTAAAAGCCTACATTTTCCTAAACCCAAAGTCTTGACATTTAAGAGCAAAGCTGTCATCACATTGGAGTTGAAGGTTGGTCAGGACGGTAGTTCAAAGTATTTAGAGAAAATGATTTAAAAAAAATAAAATTACACTCATTTTTCAAACTTATTGTAATAAAAACATTTTTTACTTTTTCTAAATTTCTTGATGTGAAAATCTTAAAAATTATTCACCTCAATTTAAGAAAAACAACCACATCACATTAATACTCTTAAAAATTATTGGATAAATCTCTAATTCGTGTAACGAATGAGGGGTGACTAGCTAGCAAATTCATATAATGTCATTAAAACGTGTTTAAGGGAGACAAAATTTTATAAGTCAATAGGACAAAATGATTTATTTTTTTTATAATTGAAGGTTCAAATAAAAAAATTATATTAAAAAATGGGTGGGTAATTGGGTTCAATTTTTTGAGGTCAAATTTTGTGGGAGGAGAAAGAGCGTGAAGGGTGAAGTTGATGAGTGAATCATGCATGTCGTCGGTAACATATTATTTTTTTCTTATAAAAAAGTACTAGTAACTGTGTCATTCAACTGAATAGCAAAATAGGCAGAAAAAGTAAGTTTGTTCAACATAGCTGGATTACCCTGCAGCCTCGAGATTACTACTTCCTTACTCCTTCAATTTTCAAGTCTCTCTCTCTCTCTACAATGTATATATAAAAGCATGCTTTGGCAGCTAGTATACTATGCACAAAACACATTTGATATATAGGGCGGCGCGTGATGTTTTTTATAAGTGGGTTTTGGCATGCCATTGAAATTAGATCACCAGTCAAATTTATTAATTTCAACTATATGAGTTTTTAAACTATTCTAAGGTTGATGTTCAAATAAATAATTAAAAATAATGTATAGATATACAGATGTATTATTGTTTTTTTCTTTAAAAGAATTATTTTCTAACCCCACCTCATAACATGAAGTCTTCAACTCATGACTACTTAGGTCAATTGAGAATGCATGTATAATATTTTGTCTCTTAATAAGTGTGATTAATTTGAAGATTTGAATATTGTAGGTGTGTTCAACATGGCGAGACATATCAGGATCCGAACTTCTATGGCAAAATGTTACACGACGAATCTGGAACATTCACCTGCAGCATCTTCGCCGCAACACGTGGCGGGAGGAGTACATCTACTGCCACCGGACTTTCAACAACTTCCGCCGTGGTCACTACTTACACACCACCCTCCCTTTCACCCCATCCGACAACGCCGCCCTATCCTGCCGCCGTCTGGCTCTCTCCGACCACCACCTCGCCGCCGGTTTCTCCGACGGTTCAGTTCGCCTTTTCCACCTTCCTACCAGGCTCCACCTCTCCACATTCTACCCTCACCACCGCGTTGACCGCCTCGGCCGCTTCTCAAGTTCCGTGTCCGGAATCATCTTGTCCGACGTTAGCCTTGTCTTTGCCACTCTGGATGGAGATATTCATACCACCATCATCAACGGTGGTGAGATGCCGTTGCGTCGAGCGCACATTGGCGATGTCGTCAACGACGGAACTTTGGTCGACTTTTCCGGTAGTAACCGCTGGTGGGTTGGCCTCTATGCAGGTAAAATATTGATATGATCATTTAATTGTGTGTATATTCAAAACACATTCAATATATGGGTCGGATAACTCAATATACTACAAGAAAATTGACTTTTAGTTACATAAATCCTGTCATCTCTAACTAAAAGCTTTAATGACAGGAATTGACTTTTAGTGACAGGTCTCTATTTCCTGTTACTATAGACTTTTAATTAGAGAAGCAATAATGAGAGAAGTTTGTGACTAAAAACCAATTTTGTTGTACTATGCACATAAAATATATATTGATATGATCATCATGTATGACCGAGTTTATTAGGGTTACCAACACATTAAATGACCAAAAGACCCATCATTGAGTCAGGTTGAAATATTTGTACATGACTATAAATAACTCAATATATCTACTAATTGATCATGTTGATGCATGCAGGTGTTCCAGGGCGTGCATTCCACATATGGAACAGCGAAACGGAGGAGCTCGTTTTCGTGGGAGGAACCCTAACCGATAGAGAGGCCGTGATGGGATGGCATTTACTAACGGAAATAACTGAGGTTATCGGTAGAGTTAGAGTAACGAGGCATGAAACTGCTGTAGCATGCACGAGTTCGAGGGTTATAGTATTCGATTTACAAAACCAAGGGATGGTTTTACATGAACAAGAGTTGAGAAGGGATGTGATGGTAGCTTGTTTCGATTGCAACGACGAGGCTGCGAATATAACGGAGAGGCGGGGCCTCGCCAGCGTGAGGCGGTTGGTGAGTTTAGAGGAGGTGTGTAGGTTTAGAGTGAGAGGTGGAAGAATGATGTTAGGGTGTGTGAATAGTGGATATGGAGTGATAATTACACTAGGAGGGGTGATTAGGGTTTGGGAGATGGAGGGTGGAGATTATCTTTACCATTTTAGAGAGAGAATAGGAGATGAATGCAACTACATTGTTGCTGATCAAAGGTATGTTGCCGCAGCTGTTTCTTCTACTGGGATTATTCATCTATGGGATTTTGGGCCTCAATAATAGCAACAATTTATTTATTAAACAAAAAAATGTGTTATTTTGGATATATATAGGGAAATGTTTTGGAGCAGGAGGAATAGGGAACTAGGGTTTATTCAATTTTTTGTGGGGTTAGATAGTGATGGGTAGCAGTAGCATGAAAAGAGGTTTTTTGTCCTGAATTCTTATTACAAGTAGAAGAGGACAAACAAAAGGATGTTTCACTATCATAATATTCACTTTCATCATTGTCTGCAAAATTTTATCAAATTTTCCAACTTTTCTATATATTTTGTATTATAGTAATTATTAGAGTTTTTATTCGAGTACTGCACAGCTCGACTCGATTACATTGACGAACAAGAAAATGAGCCTGACTCGTAAATGAATCTATCTAGTCAAGTCGAGTCTAATGAAATTATAAGTTTTTTTTACATTATCGAGTCGATTTATTAATAAATCGAATATCGAACGAGCTCAAACTTGTTTATCTATACAAGTTGAACAAGTTCAAGCCTTAATGGACCGAGCTTACGAGCAGCTTGACTCGCTTAACGTACAACACTAATCATGATTAATTTGTTCCAAATTGAACATACATAAAATTAAGTTAATTTCCGATACAAAGAGAGGCATTTAACTCAAGAGAAATACAAAAGTTGCAGTTTTGGGTTAAATAGTCGACAATATTTGTACTCCAATAATTATTTCAAGTTTTGATTTAATAATTAACATATTCCCTAATGCCTAAACTTCATTTGGTTGACTTTTGCAAGAATTTTAAAGTTAGATACTTTACATATAATTTAAAAGGATAAGCCAAAATTATGAGACATTTTTTCAATTTTCCTCCAAATATTTCTACACATTTTAAAGATGAAATAAGATAGATGTTAGTAGGCTTGCAATGGGGGCAATATTCATCTCATCACCTAGTTCAAAAACCGCATGAAAAATGCTGGCAACTGTATTTTAAATTTTTTATGAATTCCAATTGCACAAGTTAAATTATTCCTACAAGCTAGGAATGTTTTAACAAAAATAGAATTAAATTGTCAATTTTGCTTCAGATGGTACAACAACATCATCATCATTACCATGGGAATGGAATCAAGAAGAGTTCTTCAGAACCCACTCGACCAGTGTAGAAACCCCAAAACCAGTCGCGCTTTTCTTCTTATCATTCCAAACGGGGCCAGCTAGGTCGATATGCATCCATTGCACCTTCTCGTCCACAAACTATTGATAAAACAACTATATCAGACAGACTATAATTTTCATTATCAAACATATCATCATATATATGCTACTATTTCAGACTAGTTGGTGTTCGTTCATATTAGCCATCTTTTCATGAATGGTTATATCGTACAATGAAGATAAACGAACGAACTTTAAAATGAAATGGTGACGTCCCATCATTACCTGCTTCAAGAAAAGAGCAGCAGTGATAGCACCACCCTGACGACCCCCTGTATTCACCATATCAGCCACTCCTGATTTCATTGACTCCCAATAGCTCTCCTCCAACGGCAGCCTCCACAGCTTTTCCCCGCTAATCTCTGATGCTCCCAATACCTCTTTTGCCAGCTCATCGTCGGGTGTAAAAACACCTGTTTTGTAGTATAGGTTACAATTAGCAAATACTCCCTCCGTTATAATAAGTACAGTATCATTTTAGAAATTTTGTATCAAATAAAGGAACATAAAATTGTCTTATTACCGTTGGTCAATCTTTTTCTCTCCTTAATGAAACAATTTGGAAGAAATATAGAAACAATTGTCTTATTTACCCTCGGTCAATATTTAGGGATACAGATGAGGTAAATTTAGAAGAAATATGGAAAAATAGCTACCATTAATTAGAAATAAAATTTAACCTCTATAACAACACTTATTATGCAACGGAGGGAGTACTATTCTACTTCATAGCCTATCTGCTCCAAGAACATGCTCTGGTATTTATTTAATCATTATAACCAAGTAAGAAATCTACTTTCTTTAAATGAAGACATAAAACCGTACCTGCAATAGTGGGTCCGAGAGCTATTATACAAGCCCCAGTAAGTGTAGCCAGATCCACTACCTACGCAATTAAACAGAGTCAAATAAGTGAATTATTTAACAATTTTCTATCTGAAATCTTTTATAGGTAGTAGAACATGATTGGATGAAATACTATATCTTAGGCTGCCATTCCAGTGAAAAAAAAATACTGGGAAACGTTGCTCAAAGGCTATCTATACATGCAAACAAATGCCTCTTAGTATACCTTCTCTGCACCTTGATTACAAGCATAAATCAAAGCATCAGCAAGTGTAAGTCTTCCTTCAGCATCAGTGTTGTTTACCTACAATGTTGATTAGCAACTTTCACAATTAGAAGCACACTCGTAAACAATACCATGAAATTATTCTTTAACTGAAGACAAATAAATATAGTATCCTCTTCTGATAAGCAGGGGAAAACTAGATGATTTAAAAGTAGCATTACAATGAACCCATTCAACTCAGAAAGAAGGGGAAAGAAAAAGATCAATGAGGTAAAATAAATATATATGTATGTATATAATGCTTGTGCTTCTATTTTTCTCTGTTCAATTTACAGGAAGAGTGTCGAACAAGAAGAACATGCATGAAAGAACCAAAGAGAGGCCTATCATGCAACAGGCCACACACAAAGCAATGAAATTATGACTTTAATGATCTTACATTATGGAACTAATTAGATTCATAAATAGATATAATTTGACAAGGTAAATGAACTGGTGTCCTAAAAATAGAGTAATGATAACAAAAGGTGCCTCCGACAAAGTGGATGTGGGGAAGTCTAGGCATGATTCAGCAAAGTGTGGGATAAGAACAACTATAATATATAGCCACTACGTTAACTTCTTGGGGAAAGGATTGGATGGGATAAGATTATATATGAGATAGGGATAATTTATATGAAGATGCCCCTTGTTTACTTGGTAGGGTATTGAGTGGGATTAGGATATCTGCAATCCCAAACCATTTTTTACTTTGATTTATAGAAGATGGATAACTGCAACATAAAAACAAATAGAAGTAATTTCACATGAGCTCTAAAAAGGAGAAATTACCTCGATTGTCTTTCCATTTGAAGCTGTAAGTATGTCCCCAGGACGCATACCTGTTCCACTTATCATATTCTCACACGCTGCGACTATAAAGTGAACCTGCAAATACATAATAAATTGTCGTTTTCTTTTAATCTGTAGCTTAATCCTTCTGAAAAACGTAAAAGAAATTGTGAACACAGTACAGAAGGACAAAACGGAATAAAAATTAATGGATAGACTAGAAAATTAACCTCTACTCCAGCAGGCTTGATTTGGCCGAGAGCTTTTGCTGCACCGAGTACTGCTGCTGAGCCTCCCATATCAAATTTCATGAGTTCAATCATACAGCCCGGGCCCGTCTTGATGTTGTAGCCTCCACTGAATCGTCAAGAAAAAAGTCAAGATTTTTTATGACAAAAAGAGATAAAAGATGTCCCTTTTTCTTCACTGTTGAACAAGCTAATGACATAATATTTTTTGCAAAAATAAAATAAAGCTCACCAGTCAAAAGTCAAGCCTTTTCCAACTAAGGCCAGCTTGGTTTTGACTGCTCCACTAGGAGGCTTGTAACATAAATGGATGAAACGTGGTGGATTAGCGGAAGCTGCAGCAACGCCTAGAAAGGATCCCATTTTCAATTCTTTGCACTGCTCTTCATCCAATATTTTTGCGGTAAAAACATCGCTGTAATCTGACGCAATCCTTGTGGCTTCTTCAGCGAGTACTCCTGAATGAAGATAATCATGAAATTGATATGAAAAAAAAAGGAAAAGTTAAGAAGAAAATAAAATATAACAAATGAATATAACAAACCAGGGGTGAGTACATTAGCCGGAGCATTTACAAGCTCTTTTCCTAATATGATCCCTGAACAAACATCTTCTGCATATTTGAGCTTTTTCTCTATCTCAGGTCCACTACCAAGACCAATGATGTCAATCGATTTAAGAGCAGGCTTCTTTGTTACTGATTTGAACCTGTTATCGTCAAATGTCCCAAGTATAGCTCCTGTTTCATTTCAAAAGTTCCAATAAGTAATTATATCAGTAAGCAACAAACAGATGCTGCCGTTTTAACTAAAATCTCTCAGAATCCACATACCAGTTACTATTGCTGAAGCAGTACTTGGCTTCAATTCTGTAGCAATTCCTTCAGAAGAAGCAAGTGTGATGGCAACATTACTGGCCTGTGTAGACTTTGCAGCAGCTGCAACAGCCTCACCAAGACTACGGTAAGCCGAAGGTGCAGCTGATCCGAGCCCAATCAAACCGACCCGTTTTGAACCAAGACCGGGAAGTCTGAGCATTGTTGATTGTCCAGCCTTCCCAGTGAAATCTTCCTCAGACGAGGCTTCAGACAACAGCCCACCTAACTGCAAATCTAGCTTTTGCAGAGTCGAATTCTTGAACTTTGAATTCTCATCTTTTGCCATGTCCTTTTCTGTGACGCCCACAGCAAGTATATCTCCTTTCCATTCAACCAATTCAATATCTTTCGCAGCAAATGAGATCTTACATTAAAAATATCAATTCAGTAAAGTTGCAATAGAATGCTATTTAATCAGTTGAGAACAAAGGAGATATCACTTCCAAAAAAAACATTCAATTTAATTAAAAAAAAAAAGGGAAAAGGGAAAAAAGAAGATAGATAGATAGATGGTGAAAATTTGAGGTGAGGCCTCAAAGAGAAGCTATTGACAATGGTAGAACTTGCAAAATACAATCAATTAATTCAGAACATAAATATTTAAGATACAATCCGTATGGTTTTATTTAAAAAACCCATGCTCCAAACATCAATTACACACAGAACCCGCTCAGAAACATCAATCATGATTCAAACGATCAATGTACAAACCTAGAAGCATTAATCTACTGTGTATTGCAAATTTTCCAGATCCTCAACCAAACAAATACTAAAGACTGAAAATCAGTCAATTTCCGAAAATAATTATAAACGAAGAGAGATACCTTAGATGGGTCGATTGTTTTGGGTTCAGTGAGGCCGAGAGTGGCCCGAGCAATGGAGTGCGCCATGCGCTTCGTTCTCCTAGAAGATACAGCAAATGAAATGTGCCAAATGGGGCCACGTCGAAACTTCGAGAAGAAGGAGGGGCAGGAATGGTAGTAACAAGAAGAAGATGAAGTTGACGCAAGAAGAGTAAGGATAGTAGAAGCTGCTCTAATGGCGGCCATTTCAACTTGATATTTTCAAGAATTTTGGATTGGGGGCATTGTTCTCTTCTATGCACCCTGTCGACACTTGGAAGCACTTAAGGGTAAAATTGTCTTTACAACCCATCCTAAATAAGAATACAAACTTTAGGGGAGGTGAATAAAAATATTTCAAACCTGAGGAGCTAGATGCATAAGAGGTAAATTCCTCAACAAGCAATCTGATTATTTGCTTGCGATTGTAAACCCTAAATAGCAGAAAAAAATCATCAATATTCAGAAGTTGATAGGGAACTTGAAGATCGAAGATGGTGGCGACGAATTTGAAAGCAGAGACAATGAAACTGATGGACAAGAGAAGCGGATTGGAGGAAGAGATGAATGCCATTATCCAGCGTCTCTGCCTACCCGGGGGGCCTGGCCTCTCCGGAAACCTCGTCGATTCCGAGGCAATTTACTTTCCTTTTCCTGCCTGTACGCTTATTCGTTTAATTTCGTTAAAATATTTAGCATTTTTAAATCGAATTTCCTTTGAATAAGCTACAGAAAACATGAAGAGCGTGGAATACTTTGCTAATTAAATTTGAGTATGTGCAGGGGTTTCCAAGGGAGGATATTGACATTCCAACTGTCAGAGCAGACAGGCACAAGCTTGCTGGTAATTTACTGAACTACACTTTTGTTGCTACTAAAGAACTTGGTTGATAATTATAATAAATTTTAGAGTTGTTTCACTTGGCTTTTGTTGTTGACACTTTTAATCTTTAGTTGACGAAGAGTGTGGTAAACCTGTTTACTCATAGATATATCTTCCTTGTGATTTATGTCTATTTTGAAAATATTTGTGAGGAACCACCAATTTCATCATTTTGTGCACTTCGATTTAGCAAGTTTGCTGCTATTCCTTTGCTACGATATCTTGGGTTGATTCTTCAGTTGTTATGGGAGTTGGAGAGGTGAAGTCCTTGTCTGGAGGTGCTTCTCCTGATGAATGGAATAATGGTAGTGAGATAAAATGACTTTTCTTGAATAATATGTTAATGTTTACCGCAGAGTAGAATCCAAGATAACATTTGCTTGTTTAACGTACATACTCGACCTTGTTCAGACAAGGGCTGGTTGAGCAGAATGATCAGAAAGTGTATACACGTCCCCTAATAAAACGACTCCCCACAATTTCCCTGCTTTCAGATCTTTTTTGTTATTGTATACATTTTCTCATCAATGTTTTATTTAGTTAGACGAGGAATTAGTTGACTGTAATTTCCCGAGGAAAGCCTTTGGACCACTTTGATGCTGAAATTGCATTGACAAACTGTTTTTTTGTTTGCTTTGTTCTTGGTACAGAGCTGCGTAATGATCACAAGGAGATTACAGAAAAAATAAACCAAAACATTCAAGTTTTGCATTCTGCCAAACTTACGCCATCAACTGCATCCGTTAAAGATTCAGGTTAGTGACTTATCAAATCATGCTTGTATCTCTTTCCATTGAAGTTTGTGATATCTGATAAGTGATAAGTAACATCCAATTGACTCAAATTAAAACTTTATTGCAACATTTTTCAAACAAGCATTAAGATTTGGTCCTGCTGTTAAAGTTGAAAGGTCATACTCTATCTGTAGTGTAACTGAATTCAAATATAATGCTGCAGAGAAAAGTGCTGGCGTGTCTTCATCATTTAGCAACCCTAGTTCCATGGATATGGATTTCATTGTTAGCAGACCCTTTGCGATGGTCGATGAAATCAGCGAGGCATCTCCAGCAGCAGAAGATGGCTTACAACTTGGGGATCAAATTGTGAAATTTGGGAATGTGGAAATTGGTGAGAATTTGTTGCAAAGGCTAGCTGCTGAAGCACAAGAAAATCAAGGCAAAAGTGTCCCTGTGGTCGTAATGAGGCAAGGTGCTCAGACTAATCTGACAGTAACTCCTAGAACATGGTCTGGTCGCGGTCTACTGGGGTACGCACATCCTTTCTTTCCTTTGTTCCTCTTTCAATTTATCATGAATTTTTTGATCATCTCTCGAAGCTTCACCTTACCTCTTTAGATTTCAAGACTGCATTGTGTTGGCATAATTTAGACACCAATACATGAAGTTGTTGAAACTTTATGTCCAACAATCAGTTTTTCGATGATAAAAGATTTTTTCTAATTGTAGGATACTTGCTTTGCAGGTGCCATTTCCGTGTCTTATAATCAGGCAGGGCTGATGTATGAAATGTTGAATCTTTCTGATCCTGATCCTGATCCTTTTATAAGGGGGTAGAATGTGTCTTTCAAATTGCACTCTGTAACTCATGTAAGCACATGATCATGAATTATCCTGCTCTTTCTCAGTTATAAATAATCTGGTTGCATGATTTTGTTTCCTTCTCCAGATATGGTTCTCCCCCCTCCATATACACATTTTCTGACAGTAGAATGGAAGATTGAAGTTTACCTATTTTGAGACTGCAAAAAAAAAGGGTGAAATTTAAAGGATACTACATACTAGGTAGGATTGCAAAACAGTATATTCTCCTTCTGAAGCAATGCAATACAAATAAAAAATTGTGAATAGATGAAAAGAACGACGTAAATCATTAAAAAAAAATTAAATTTCCACCGCTTCGCCTAGACAAACATAAATCGAAAATGAAATAAGACGGGTTAATTTTTAGTAAATAAGATTTAGGTCAAATTAGCAATTTTTAATCAGAAGAGATTGTAATGATTGATTTAAAAAAAAAATAGATTTCAATTTTTCAAATTTAATCTGTCTTTAAATTCATGTTTAAAAATCAATTTCCTGTAAAAAGGAAAAAAAAAAGTTTGAAAACCGATTTGGTAATTTCATACTATAAAAAAAGAGGGAGGTAAATCAAATATTACAAAGATCGGGGGAGGTAGATGAATAAAAATTAAACAGTAAACCCGGCAAGTTACTATCTCCGCCTCTCTCCAGTCCACTCTTGTTCTTTTTTCTCAGTTCGTTGCTCTAGGAATCTAGCAATCCGCTTTTGCCCCAAATTCATTTTCCCAAGCTTTTTTTGCAATTGTAAACCCTAGTACCAAATTTAACAAATCTCTATTTCTCTCACACTCTTTCCCTTCCCCTCAGCAGACTATAACATTATCAACCAACAAACAGGAGTTAAAGTATCAAGAATGGCGGCGAAAGGGGGCGGCGAGAGGCGAGGGATGTCAATGGAGAATCCATTCACTTTGAAAGTGGGTCAAGTTTTCACTGGTTTCGGCATCGGCTGTGGGATCGGAATTGGCGTCGGTCGCCCTTTAAATTTAGGAGCAATTCCGGTACTCAACCAAGTCATGATTGCCACCAGGGGTGCAACCGATGCCTTTTCTGGTGTGCAAAGGCATCTCAATACTTCTTTACAAAAAGTGGGTGCCAAGAATATTCAAGCAGGTGTCGGCTGTGGTGTGGGTTTCGGCCATGGATTTGGACTCGGCCTTGCAGTCAAACCCAGCGCGTTGAATCAGATTCAGTCACAATTTTTGAAACTAACAACACACGTTGTGAAAAAGCTTGGTATAGATTCCAGTTCTACCCTGCCTATTAATCCAGGGATTAGCATGGGAAACGAAGCTGGAGGTATTAGTAGATTGATAAAGCCAGGATCAGACGGCGGCAACATTATCGATGGGACAACTCTAGTCTCTCCGGTGGGGAATTCAGCTGAATATAATAGTCAAACAGAGAAGGTCCTCGATAACTTTTTGAAGAATCCGGTTTTGAAAGAGGAGGGTAGCTCACTCCCTGGGACAATGCAATTGGAAAATAATGTGCTTCAAACTGTGTTGAAACATCAGGTACTCATTGAAGAGCTGATGCAAGAAAACGAGAAGCTTCGCCAAATATTGGTGGAGGAGTTGAAAGTGCATCCTAGCAAGCTCGAATCGAGCTTCACGAGTAGGAGTAAGTCCTCTTGCTCTGAATGCTTTGAATGCCGTAGAAAACAAAGAAGGCGAAGCTAACTCAACGAACTCTGTTTTTTGTTATCCAATTAGTTAGTCCCAAATGAGTCTAATCATCAAGTATGTTTTAGAGGAAAATTGTAAAGGAGTTCAAATCCATCAATAGACTCTTCAAGTGAGGCGCCATCTATCTTGAAGATGTTTATCATTATCAATTAATAGATGCAAATTTTGCTCTCTCTTGTTTTTTTTTTTTCAAATCTCAGTAGCAGATGCAGAAGTGGCAATTTACTTTCTGTGTATGCTTATTCGTATGATTTGGCTGAAATATTTAGCACCTTTAACATAGAATTTCCTTCATATGCTGCTATATATTGAATAAGGTAAAGAAAACATGAAGAGGAGTAGGTTGTTAATGAAATTTAAGTGTGTGCCAGGGGTTTCTGAGGACAGATAATGGCATCCCGACTCTTAGAGCAGACAGGCTTGCTGGTAATTTACTGAACTACACTTTTGTTGTATGATGCTGAAGAATTTGGTTGATAATATAATGGGTTTTAGAGCAGTTTCACATGGCTTGTGTTGTTTAAAAAAGATGTATATATTTCATGTCAAAAGACAACATGCTTTTCATTGTTCATATAGTTAATCATTTTTGTTCCTCTGTACCTCTCATCACTTATTTTTGCTGGCATGCATGACTACTGAATTGAATCTGTTTGATGCATTGTGAGGTCTGGATATTTTTGGTACATATTCAATTGAAAGGGGAACCAGATTTTTGCATTTTAGTTTCATGGTGATTGAAGATGGATTTGTTGGATGGAGTTTGCTTTAGTTTTCGTTTTTGTATTATAAAGAAGTAGGCGGCTGATGTGTGAAATCGTGAATATTTCTGATCCTGATCCCTTTATAAGGGGGTAGAATGTTTGTAAATGATATAGGCACATGATCGTCCTAAATTATCCGTGCTCTTGTACCTCAGTTATTATTTTTCTGAGAGGTTTACTAAATAATCTGGCTGCATTGTGTTGTTTGGTACTCGTTGAACGATAACTTAAGCAACGTACTCTGCTAGATGCTGAACATCTTACAACATTTGAAGATACATAGTAATTGCTGGTACGTTTTATGAGGTGAGATTTTCTTTTCTGCATATCAGGACTGTATGTTTTTTTTTCAAAATGGTGTGCAATGGTTAGTGTATATTCCAAGTTTTAAGATATGAATCCACTATTCATGGAATCATTCCATTATCAGAGCTTCGGCTTTGGCTGAGCAAAAGGCACATATTTTTTCAGTGATATTACTCTTAATTCAGTGATATTACTCTTAACTTTCTCTTAGTGAAATTAGGAGGCTGCTTCGGTTTTGGCTGAGCAAAAGGCACATATTTTTTCAGTGATATTACTCTTAACTTTCTCTTAGTGAAATTAGGAGAGTATGTAGCTGATGTGCATTGCAGTAATTCCAAAATTAACTATTACTCAATTGATTTAGGTAATTAATTATAAAAATCTTTATATAGTTTTCTAATTTCTTTTGTTATATATCCAGTTAAATTAATTTCCGTACACTATGATCATATGATTAAAATGTCTCATCCATTTTTTCGTTTTCAAGTTTTTAATATTATTTGATGTAATGGCCTAAAAAAGATTTGTACTAAAATAGTAAAATGTTATAAATTGGAATACATAATTGATGTGATAACCTACAAGTTCAATGCACTATGATGATATAATGTTTTTCGGGTAAAATGCAAGTTTAGTCCCAAGAGAATTTTTCAAAAACAATTTTGGTCCCATGTTCTTTTTTTGTCCCATTTTTTGCAAAAATGGTCCCAAACGTTAAGTATTTAACGGTTTCCGCTAAGTGATATTGCAAAAATGGTCCCAAAGCAAAAAATGAGAAGAAAATGAAACATTGCATATTTTTTAATAATTTGTGTAAATTTAAAAAAATATTTATAATAATTTATATCAAATTTAAAAATTAAAAAAATTTATAGAAAATCTTCAATATTTAAAAAGACAAAAAAAATTAAAAATTTCAAACCAATTAATATTTTAGTAAAATCTGTCAAATTAAAGAATTTGAATAATTAAAATTTGAAGATATTATTTTTTAATTTATAAAATCATAAAAATTTATCATATAAATTTTTAAAAAATATCAAATAAAATTTTTAAAACATAAATTTTGAAGAATTCAAATTAAAAATTACAAATTCCATCAAAATTTTAAACTAAAGATACTAAAAAAAATTGTATTCATATATCTATCATTAACCCTGTTCTTCTCTCCGTCATTGACAGAAAATCGAAAGCCAGTCTTCCAAAAATTCATTTTACATATTAAGTCATCTCAAACAAAATAATCATCCTTTCAAAATCAAATTGCTAAATTTGGTTTAAAAAAATTGATAATATATCTCAAAATTGAAAATTTCGGTTCAAACAATACCACACCCCGAACCCATGGTGATCACCAACACGCACCACCAACCCCAACAGAGGAAATAGTAACTGAGATAGAATGATAAAAAATCAAGATCAACTTGATGTGTAATTTCAGTGAATGTGGTTTGTCTACTTCGATTTGGGGGGTTTAAGTGAGGGTTTACGGTTTGAAGAATTTAAGTGAGGGTTTGCGATTTGGGAATGCTTAATAAGTGTTTCACCTTCAATTTTTTCTGAACTTTCAAGTTGGGTTCGTGTAGTTTTATTTGAGTTTTTAAGGGCTTTTTTAAAATTAGAGGTGATTTTGGAGCATTTGATTAAAATAGAACATTTGGAGATTTTATTTTAGATGGTAAAATCTCGTGGGATCATTTTTGTGAACACGAATCTCTTGGGATCAAATCTGCATTTTCCCGATCTTTTGGGACCAAATCTGCATTTTCCCGATCTCTTGGGACCAAATCTGCATTTTTCCATTTTTTATCTTAACGGCGTGTGTGCTTCACGCTGACAATTCAGTTAGTTTTTTACGGAAAAATCTCGTGGGACCATTTTTGCTCAAAATGGGACCATTTTCGTGAACATAAATTCTCTTGGGACCATATTTGCATTTTAACCCATGTTTTTCTTTTCTTTGTTTTGCTAAAAGATGAGTTTTTTAAACGTTTTAAAATTAGCCGACAATTGTAAGGTGTGGAGCCTTTTAATGAGTTGTTACTCCTTCCGTTTTATTACTCCCTCCGTCCGTTTATAAGTTTCTCGTTACTTTTTGGCACATAGATTAAAAAAAGTGATTAAATAATAGATATAGTACAAGTGATGTGATTGGAAGAAGGAGAGAGATAGAGAGAAAAAGTAAAATATAAAGTGATGTGTAAGAAAAAATATTTACCAAAAAGGGTATGAGAAGCTTATAGGCGGACGGACCAAAATGGTAAAATGGGAAACTTATAAGCGGACGGAGAGAGTATTATTTAAATATTTGTCAAAAAAAATTGTTTGATTATTAATTGAATATTTTTTTTATTTGAAAAAATAATTTTTTTAATTTAAAAATAAAATAAAAATTCAAACATCTCTTATTTACACCAGTGTCATTACTTTTTACACAATAATTAAAAAATTTCCTTCAATTAAAATTGAATTATCCATTATATCTTTTAAAAAAAGTCATTTTATGATATTTAATACCCATAAATAATTTTTACAATGAAATCATTACAAACAGTAAATGTTCAATTAATAACGGATGCAGTAAGTACAATTATTTTTGTCGGCGCATTGAATGATTTTTTTTTAAGTAAGGTTGTTAAACAATAAAAATGCCCAACCATGCTCTCCTTTCAAAAATACTATTTTTAGTAAGATTTATGTTACATTAGTGATGATTTATAATTCAATTTAACTTTGTAAAAAGTAATTTAAAGTTATTTCCAAAGCTTGCTTACTTTTCCTTAATTTGATAATAATTGAGAAAAAAATCGTGTTTGCGTGAACAAATAAACAAAACCAAACGTGGCCTAACCAATGGCGGCGTCACACATGTAAGCATCGCTTTCATGACCTCGATTTTCTTTTATAAAATCGTTTTTTATTACACTCTACACTACCCACTCTATTGGAATTGCTCCTCTATTTTAGGAACACTATTTGTTAGGTCAAAGGAAATTGGGCATGGAGACAGTGTGGCTCTGATTCTTGTGGAGCAGAGCAATTCACTTGGAACACATGCATCAGCCACTGATAATGTCAGGTCAGCACTCACCTCTTAAACATCCTCAATTCTGTATTCACTTTTCTTGAATTTCATCTAGTATCTGTTTATAATTATTTTATTCTTTCTTTGGTGTAAAATAGTGGAGTAGTAGTCTTTCTTGATTGTGCAGTTATTTGAATTAGGATTGTTTTTCAACCTGGAGTGGATTTTATAGTACTTGAGATTTATGGTGTTCACAACCTGGAGTGGATTTTATAGTACTTGAGATTTATGGTCTAAAATCATTTGTATCACTTTTCCTGTTGTTCATCATGTAAATGAACAACTTCTAGGCAATGGAATATTGATACAACATAGAAAAACAGGAGATGCTACTCTGTTATGTCTCTTTTAAGTTTTTGATTCATCTGGTTATGCTTACAATTTACAATCAATCTTGTCAATATGCATCTTAAGCTTACAACATGTATTTCTTGTGCTGTTTGTTGTCATCATAACCGAAGATCTACGGCCGAAATCATTTCGAGAAAAAGTCGATGCCTACAGGGCAGCGGCCTGGGCCGCATACTCGAGCAAGCCCATCTCTCATTGGATTCTATTAAGTCTAAGCGGCGGAGCAATGCTCGTAGCGTTCCCTGCTTCGTCCCTTCTCTCGCGTCTTTACTACTCAAACGGCGGGACGAGCAAGTGGATAATCTCTTGGGTAGCCGTAGCCGGATGGCCAATTCCCGCCCTCGTTTTAATCCCCATGTACCTCTTCTCCTCGGGAGTATCCCCGACTCCTCTCAACTTTAAGCTCGTCGTCTCGTACATTGTCTTAGGGTTCTTAAGCGCTGCTGACAACCTCATGTACGCGTATGGCTACGCGTACTTACCAGCATCAACCGCTTCTCTATTGGGATCGACGGCCCTGATATTCTCATCAATCTTCGGTTACTTTCTAGTCAAGAACAAGATCAATGCGTCTACTATAAACGCAATCGTCATAATCACAGCTGCAATGGCGATCATTGCGCTTGATTCGGGCTCAGACAGGTACGGAAACGTGAGTGATAGGCAATACGCGATGGGGTTCGTATGGAACGTGTTGGGGTCCGTGTTACATGGGCTAATTTTTGCTCTATCAGAGCTCGTTTTCGTGAAGTTGTTAGGGAGACGATCTTTTCACGTTGTTCTGGAGCAGCAAGTGATGGTTTCTCTGTTTGCTTTCCTGTTTACTACAATCGGGCTTGTAGTGAACAATGATTTCCAGACAATGGCATCTGAGGCGACGTCTTTCAAAGGTGGTAGGAGTTCGTACCTATCGGTGCTCATATGGGGAGTCGTTACGTTTCAGCTAGGGGTTCTGGGGGCTACAGCCGTGCTGTTTTTAGCGTCGACTGTGTTGGCTGGTGTTCTTAATTCGATCAGGGTGCCACTTACCAGCATTGCAGCAGTTATACTTTTGAATGATCCCATGAGTGGTTTCAAGATCTTGTCTCTGATTATTACATTCTGGGGATTTGCTTCTTACATATATGGGAATTACAGTGCAAGTAAAGATTCATCCTGATCATGGTTGATTCAATTTACTCTATTTTATACACACTTGGTGTATTTTGCCTAATGTGGCATCTACCATACAATGTGAATATCAGATTCGTATATCTGGTTTTTTTTTTTAAATAAATTATTATTATTGTTCTTTTGTTTTTTGAAAGGTGGTTGTTGTTATATGTACATATGATTATATGAATATGTAATGTTCACTTATGGGAGTAATACTTGTATACACCTAAGCACAGGGGACTCCATTCGATTTTAATTTTTAACTAATTTGTTAAAAAAAAAAAGTGGGCTGAAAAGTATTACAGTAGTTTATTAAAAAAAAGAGTTTGTATTTGTCTAGCAAACAAACTAATACACTCGTTTGACATGATTGTTGTATTTCCTATTGTATTGGAAGAAAAATGTATAGAAGCTAAATAAGGATCAACGTTCAAAGCAAAATGTAGAAGCTAGATATGGGATTCTTGTATTTCAATCATGATCCATTTGTCATATAGATATACTGATCGAAACCACATAGAAAACAATAAAACAAAGGCTTATTGATTAATGTTGTAATAAGAATTTTCTAGGTAGTTGTATAGATGTATTCAGTTCTTAGGACCAATGTCTTTGAGAGCACAGATCTGCTCTTCTCCCATTGCAGACATGACCGACACCACAAGGTCCTTTCCTTCCTCAAACCCACCTTTAATCTTCATGCAACAACAAAAAAAACGAAAAATTCTCAAACTCAATACATTGAAAAATCGATTATATTTTCTTTGCATGATCATGTATTCAGTTTGAGTAAGTAAAATGTGGTCACCTGGCTAAGCAGACTGTCATCGGTAGGAAGTTTGAGATCATCCTTGGTACCACCATTGTCTGTCAGAAGAGAAACCTACAACATACCATCACACTGCTCAGGATTTCCAACAAGATGCTAAACGATTTTGTTTATTTCCTCTTCTACACTTAAGTTTCAGTACCAGAAATATTACGATGGTGAATAGATACAGTGGTGAAGTTATAACTATTACACTGTACCTATTGCTCTCTAAACTTCACGATATTGTGTCAAAATATAAACTTCGATGGGGACAGGACAGTAAAATTTTTGTGATGTAAAATAATAGTAGTAGTATTTAATTTGGCAGAAAACTGGTGGTATGGAGAGGTGATACAAAATAACTTACGAAGCCATCTTCAGCGATGTCAATAAGCTGGTAATCAGTACGGTTAACATGAGGCACCTAAAAAAATATTATATATATATATATCAGCATATTTTTTGCCTGTAATTTGAGACATATAGAGAAAACAGTAATAAGGAATAAGAATATTACATCACAATTATGGGAGGATGGGACAATATCTTCAAGTTTTTTGCCATTGAATATGTCGATTGCGACAAAGTGACACTTGGCATGCCCGTGCTTTCCAGTTTTCGAAGTGGAGACGTCAACAACCTGTTCAAATATTAATGGCCAACACTTTAGGGAGTAGTAATTCATCCAAAAGAACATGGAAGACTTGAGTATAATTATCACAAAATGATACTAAAACATTATCTTTGTGTGGCATGTTTTTTCCATTAGTGGAAGATAAATTTGTATTTTTAACTCAATGTATTTACAACCCAGATTTCAAATTAATTTCATATATAATATGGCAATTTCACATTACTCTTCAAACAATGAAATATCATACTGTATAAACAATTTCTGACTTGTATCTAGGAGTACTATATTTTTTCTACTTGCAAGCATAATGCTCGAGTGGAGATGACTTGCTTAGTTCTTGCTTGGGGCTTTCCCTGTTTACAGCTAAACATTGGGGTAGGAAAGTTAGTTACACTAATTCAACACAGACAGGACAAGGTACTTGTAAGCATCCAATTCAGGCGGCTTAAATGTAATAAACCAAACATAAATTCACCACCAGTCACCAAACTCAATGCATAGGTTATATACTTGTAAAAAAAGAAGCAGTTGACAATGATAAAACAGACTTGGTCTTATTACAGTTAAAAGTACACAGAAAATACGAACCAGTTGCACAGTAAACCTAGTTTGCATAATACATACGAGTAAGACTTTGCCAAAAAAAACATATGAAAGGAGCAAATTGCAGGAAACTGGTCGTAAGAAATTACAGAACATGGAATAGGACTCAATCAGCAGCATATGACTGAATATTTTAGCACCACAAACAAAGTTCAAGAGTTAAAGTGGGCAGTGTGGAACAAGATAGTACCTCAAACGGCCCTACAAACAAATCAAATGAAAGAATACATGCTGCATACTTATCTATAAGATTTCTATAAAACTAGTGATGGGGAAAACAGATTGCAAATTGCAGATATAGCAAACCAGTGGTTCTTATTAGATCCCAAATCTATGAAACAAGACAATTAAAAATTAAAGTGAATCCTCTAGCATTGAGAATATTGGGATATAAAGTGCAGAATTAATTTCACATTAAACTGGAATTAACACCATAATTCGGCAGCGATCAACAAAAATAACCTTGGTATAGATTTTTTTTGTAGTGCATGAACCCTACCCCAACAATCAAATAAATCATCAATCTAGATGACAATAATAATAAATAAATAAATAAAACGCATCCATCCATCATGATCTGATTAAACTAAAACAAACACATTTGAAATTAAACGAAAACATTCTAATCGTTGAATGAAATCGATCGAGGGTGATGGAACCTTGCAAGGCCTGCCTTTGATGACTATATAGCCATTTTTGCGGATGGTGCCAGCTTGTTGAGGGTAAGTTTTGGATGCGCCTGCGTCCGTAGATTCAAAGTGATGCTCTTCGTCCGACATCTCTCTCTCAACACACTGTTTCAATCAAGATTTTTTCTCTTCAGAGATCAACAATATATTGATTTTCCGGCCCAAGAATGATAATAATAATAATATTCAATCTATATTTATGAATGAATTCTGAATTAAATAAGTACTCCTATAAAATTAATAAAAGAATTTTTAGCATCTATATTTAATATTTCCCTCTTTAAATTTATATATATATATAATGGACTAAATGGAGACTATATATTTCCATAGTTATATAATTCTGATGATCATTTAATAATATTGACAGCTTATTTATTTAAATGATCGAAATGGAAGGAATTAATTTTTTCCTCCAAGTTCAAAGGCAAAGATTTGTGTGAATTATAGTTAGTCATGGAATATATAAGGAATGAAATGCCTTGGGCCACATATTCTTGTTAATGCTTTTATGGATATTAGATTTTATTTTTACAAAATCCTTATTTTATTTACTAAGTATATGTGGTATTAAGGTGCATATCTTCTTCAATAAATCTCGTGTTCTTGTTCTGCATCATTTTGTAAGTTAGTTTATATCATATACTACTTGTTTTTTTTAAAGATAAACAATTCAATATCATACCCTTAATCGTATTTTTGTATAGTTCTACTATCCTTGCAAATATCAACTATTTATACCACTTTACTATGGTACTCTACTCTTATGAGTTAATTACATTTTTTTTCTGTTCATTTACAACATGTATTTTAAAATATAAATTAGAATTCATAAAATTATTTCTATAACTCAAAACTATGGGCTTGCATATTACTCCCTCCGTCCGCCCGTAAGCTTTCCATTTTACTATTTTGGTTTGTCCGTCTATAAGTTTCTCATACCTTTTTTGGTAATATTTTTTCTTAAACTTCACTTTATATCTTACTTTTTCTCTCTATTTCTCTCCTCTCTCAATCACATACTTTGCACTATATCTATTATTTAATCACTTTTCTTAATCTCTGTGCCAAAAAGTAACATGAAGCTTATAGGCGGATGGAGGGAGTAATTCCGAGTCCAAATCCAATTCAAATACGGCCTACCATCTTAGCTACATTTTTTTACCCAAAAAAAAAAAAGTGAATATTTACTCAAAACCTCAATCTAGCACCCCTTAGTGTGTAAAACTACCACAATTATTTTATATTACTTATATCTTCAAATTTGATGGGAAATCCCAATTTTGCCCTTGTCCTTCATCTTTAAACCTAGGGTTAATATATGTCCTCCCTTTTCCCCATTTCAAACATCATTTTCAAATCTCCATCTATTCTCTCTCCTTTTTTACAAAACTCTCATTGCCGTGGTGGTGATTTTCAAATCCAGCCACCGTTTGTCGTGGCCGCCGCCTGGATCGAGCCTTGGCCGTCGAAATTGTGGCCGAGCTGGTGGTGGTGATTTTTTTGGCCGCCGGAGAGATCGGCGAAGAGGCGAAGACAAGGTAGGGGTCGATCGTTGCCGATCTGCAACACTGTGGGAGTCGAAGAGGTCTTCGACTCAAGATGAAGTGGTTTGTCGACTCAAGGCGGCGGAGCTCTGCGCGTCGAGAGGAAGGGACGGCGGCCGCGGTGTTGGGGCGAGGGTTTGGGTGGGGGAAGGCAGGGCAGCGGCGGCGCTGGGCAAGGGAGAAGAGGCGCCGCTGTTGTGATGTAACAGATCTGAAGAATAAAAGCGAGGGAGGGAAGGAGGCGGCGCTGGGGCGTAACTTTGGTGGCGGCTGCGACGAAGCCCTCGATGATTCGTGGACGCCGGTGAAGAAAGTCTCTGCCCTCGATGGTTCGTCGGTGCCGCCGCCTGGATGTAGCTTTGGTCAACGTCGGCGCCGATCTGCAACTCCACCGTGAGAGTGGCGGTGACTGAAGACGATGGGGTTTGTGATTTTTTTGTATTACTTTTTATGTTTTCAAATCTGATGTATTTTTCTGGCCCGAAAAGGAGAAGGCGGCCATGGAGTATCTTGAGCGAAGAGAATGCGAGTATGACCAGAAAACTTTGGTAGACTTTTATAAAGTAAGTTACAATCCAATTGCTTCTTTCTAACAATCCGAATTTGTTCATGAATGTAATGAGAATGTTTGGTTTCCAAAAATGCAGGAAGGTGATTCTGAGCAGCCCTTTGTAACTGGTGTAATAGTGTGAGTAGTTTAGTTTCTCTTCCAAATTTTTGCTCATATTAACTTTGGGTCTGATTTGCAAGATTACTGATGGGCTAGTTTAGTTGCTGTAATGGATGGGCGGCGGAGCTCTGTGCGTTGCCGACGGTGGTGTCGGCGATTTCTAAGGCGGCGGCGGCCAAACATGTTTTAGGGCAGAGGCTAGGGTTCTATCCTTCCAATGGGTTTACTAATGGGCTAGGGTTTACTAGTCCAGATGTGCACCCCCAGTTTCACTTGATACACTCCCAGATTCTAGATTCTAGTTTCATTCAACCAAATACTATAAAATAAATAATTAATGGAGTACTCAAAATAAAAATAATCTATTTTATCCGGTATTAATAGACCGTGTCTATCTAGTATTTGGGGATGTTTTTGCAAAACAATTCATTCCCCACTTTTAATTCATTTTAAGTAATTATTATCTTCTAAAGCATTAAATATAATTATTATTTGTTAAATAAACTCAACGTGTTGTAAATATGGATTGTTTTTTCGGTATATGAAATATTTATTGCTCGTATGCAATATATAGTGCTCGTATGCAATGCCTGTATGCAATATATAATGCTCGTATGCAATGCATGTATGCAATATATAATGCTCGTATGCAATTTATGTATGCAAACATATACTCAATATAATGTAATATTATATAAAAAAAAAAAAAATAGAAACAAAAAATTATTCTATAATTTAAAATTAGAATGTAAATAATTTTTGAAAAAAATAAATATAATATAAAAAAAGGAAAATTAATTTCCAAATGCCTTATAATATAAAAAAAATAATGTAAGAAAAGTAAAAAAAAAAAATTCTCAATTCTATTAAAAAAATAAGAACAAATAAATAATTTTTAAATAAAATTTGAATATAAATATAAAATAATAATATTAATTGATGGTAAAGTGAGATAAGTTAAATGAAGGATATAATAGTAATTTCATACCCCATTTTGTTGCTCTAACTAATAAAAAATTGAGGTGGTAGTTTTCCCTAAAAAAAATTCAGAAATGAAGGTTTCCACAATTCTCCCAAAAAAAAAAAAAAAAAGAGAGAGAGAAAGAAGGGTCGGGTTACCCCCTTTTTTTTTTCTTCTTTCTGTTGTCACTTTTAGCATTCTAATTTCTACTATATGTTCTATTCTTTGGATCATGAACATGTGTCATCATGGTATAAGCAATTCATTGAATATTTTTTTCACTATCAACCTGTCATACATCTAAACTGTGGAACACAAAAGGAATGATACAAGAATAGTTTTTTTTTAATAGAGGTAAATTATTTCACCAGGCACTGTGTAGTCTCAATCTCTCATAGTTAGTTATTCTTTTTTATTTTATTTTTCTTTATTTGGTTGGTTGGTATGAACGTCTTTTTTCATTTTTAAAGTTCATTATTGGAAAATCATGCTCCTCAAAATTATCAAAAAAAATTTATATTTATATTACTAAAATTTAGTGAAGTTTTGGGCATCCCTTGTCATGCAGCAAAAGAATCTACATTGCTGGAAAATCAAATAAAATATAATTTCTTGTAGATTTAAGTAGACAATAATGCTGCATAAGACCAAGACAGAACATGTCCTTATAAGAAGCAATCATGCAAGGACAGGTTATTAAATAATCATGTCATGATATTTGAATAATGATATATTGATTGAAATCTAGCTATGAGGAGTATGGCCACATGTAGGTTCGTCCCATAATTAAATCAGTTAAATACAAAATATTATTTGTCTCTACACAATAGGATCAATTACTCACTGTAACAAGACAAATTTTAGTAATTCAATTATTGGGTTTTATAAACACAAAAAGTTCTTGTCCTTAGTATCAATTATAAGTAGCTGATAGAGATGCAGGTTGTTATCCATAATTTCATACATATAATTACGTGTTCCACTTCTACGAGATAGAGAAATCTCATTATTATAGAAAAGTCCACAATTTTCAAACGTTGTGTTTTAGACTTTTAACCGAAATCGTTATATTCTATTCTCGTTGTGTATTCAAGATCGTGATACGTGTTCTTGTAGGTTTCGGGGTCCTCCATGGTTGAATTGCAGATAAAATGTGTACAGAAAAATTGACATCAGAAGGTCCACTAGAATCTAGTAACACAAATTCTAATCAGAGTCATATATAGCAAGTTTCCAGTATGGTGTTCAACTATTCATTATACAATATTTATATCCCATAAATGGAGGCAAATTGAACTCAAACTGCTACTTTTGTGTTATATTCACAGTAATCATTAACTTACAAATTCATATGGATCAAACATGGTAGTAAATAACATTAGATATTTGAGCCACAAACACAATCATGCATGGGAAAATCAGCAAAGTAGCAGAACAAAAACAAGGGCTGCTATACAATCCTCTCATAATGAAACTAACATAACGAAAGAAGGAAAAAACGAACAAAAGAACGAGCAGAATTAAGCTCGATTTCATCACTATACTTTAATCTGTTCAAGATCCTTGAGTAGCCCCACTACCTGTTGCATACTAGGCCTCTTAGAAGGAACTTCAGCTGTGCAAAGATACCCAATCTTCAAAGCCTCGACAATTTGTGCATCTGGCCCAGTCCCACGAATCTTGGGATCAATAGCTCGTAACGCCTCGTTTCTCCTCACTAATCCTCTCACCCAACTCACTAAATTCCCTTCCTTTTCTTCTGGATAAGAATCTTCAACAGGCTTCTTCCCCGAAACGAGCTCAAATACGATAACTCCAAATCCATATACATCAGATTTTGGAGTGGGGGCTTTAGGTGAGCTACTTTCTGCCTCTAGAAACTCTGGTGGCACGTATCCTGGCGATCCACGAGCAATCTCGTCTTCATTTCCATTTCCAAAAATCTTAGACAGCCCGAAATCAGACAATCTTGGCTCCAAGTTAGAGTCAAGATAAACACTACTTGCTTTAACATCTCTGTGAATGATGGGAGGCGAACATCCATGGTGAAGAAACGCAAGTGCACGAGCTGTGCCAATCGCGATCTTGTGCCTAAATCGCCAAGTTGTCAGCGCGCCCTCAGACCCCACGTTCTGTATCCCGTTATTCTCGTCTTCCCATGTCTCGTTGCTCCAATCTTCAGTTGCCTGAACGCCAAGTGGCAAGTCGTAAAGCAAGTTTTGCAGGTTTCCATTCTCCATGTATTCGTAGATTGCAATCCTTTGATCACCAGCTAAGCAATATCCAGTTAATGGGACGAGATTTGGATGCTTAATTCGACCAAGATACTCGAGCTCTTTAGCAGCTTCTTGATCTGTCATAGTTGAGCCATGGACTAAAACTTTAACCGCCACATGGATTCCTCCTGGCAACAATCCTCCATAAACAGGACCAAATCTTCCCTCTGCCAACAATGTGGCACGATCGAAATGAGAAGTTGCAGTTAACAAGTCTGCAAATGTGAAATTCAGCAATGGCTTCTCGAAAATGACAACTGGTACAGATGTTGCTTGCTTAACATCAGCTACCCAAGTGGTTGAATCTGTTTGAAAAGAGAAGGGTCCAGAGATTGTTTGTTCTTCCCTATAAGAACTCTGCTTCACTGCCCACATCCTCGTTTTTCTTCGACATCTGAAGGCTAAAATGAGCAACCCCACAAGCAAAAAGATCATGGAGATGGTTAGAGCTAATGCAATCTTTAGCCCTCTATGTTTTGCAGCTTTTTTCCTAAAGAAGTCTGGATTTGCAGCAATTGGGCAGCTATTAACCGATCCAACAAAAGATGTTTGAAGGATTTCAGTGGAAAATTGTGAGGAACAAAAACTCAGGTTGTTGTATGAGAAATTGAAGCCTTTCATCTCATGGAGCCTTTCTATCAACACTAACGGGATGTCTCCGGTTAAATTGTTGTGAGAAAGGTCAATTATTTTCAAATTCTTGGTAACAATAGGTGGGATACGGCTGCTGAGATGGTTATCAGAAAGATCAAGTGTTGTTAATCTACTCAAATGTGAGATATTGCTAGCAATTTCACCAATCAAATTGGTTCCAGATAAATTCAGATACTCTAAATGAGTGAGCACATCAACTTGCAAGAACTGCTGTTTGGTAAATCTATTGTATGCAAGATTAAGATGTTCAAGATTGTAGGCATGAGCAAAATCAGCTAAGAACCCTCCACTTAACTGATTTTCAGACAAATCCAAATACAGCAAATTAGACCAATTGAAGTTAGAGCTGAAGTTTACCTGAGCAATGTGGCCTTGAAATTGGTTTCTGCTCAAATCAATCACCTTCAAAGGCCCTTCAAAGAGACCTAAAACAGAACCCTTGAACAGATTTCCTGAAACATTGAGATATCTGATTGATTTCATCCCAGAAAAGTCCGAATCCCGGCCCGAAATCTTATTCCCACCTAAGCTCAACAGCTTCAGCTGTGGGAATGCAACACCAAATTCATTAGGCAGAGAGCCATTGAGATTGTTTTCAGATAAATCAATGGATTCCAAAGAATGGCATTGAGTTATCCCCATTGGGATTGATGATTCAAACCCATTGTGACTGAGATTCAGAACTTGCAATCTGCTAAGAGAAGTGAATGATTCAGGGATAAGCCCAGAAAAATTGTTGAAAGAAAGGTCCAAGCTTTGAAGATGCCCAAAATTGCCTATGTTGCTAGAAAGACTCCCACTGATTTGGTTGTGAGAGATATTGAGTTTGTTGAGAGAGCCCAAACTCCAGAAATCAGAAGACAGAAAAGTGATTTTGTTTCTGCTAAGATCCAAAACCTCAAGCTTTGTCAACTTCCCAATTGTGGTATCAGGAATTTCACCAGATAAACCCAATCCTGAGGCTTCTAATTTCACAACATTCTCCCCCATTTCATCACAAACAACCCCTTTCCATGAACAAAATGAGCCAGAAAATCCATAATCTTGAGGTTTAGTTAAGCCCATCTTTTTCAAGAACTCAAGAACAAATGACTCATCTGTGTTGGCTTGTTGGCAAACCAAAGGCCTAATGAAAAGACTCAGAACCAAAAAGTAGAAAAAGATTCCAAACCCCATTTTTGAAAAGTCCTAAAAAGACAAGAATCAACCCAGATTTTGTTTTGCAACTGTATAAAATCTCTCCAACTACCCCCCCAAAAAAAGCCCTGTTTCTCAAAGCTTCAAAATCAAGACTGTTGCATCATTAAAGCCACTGTAGCCTTTTTCAACACCAATAAATCTACAACCACCATCACTAACCTCTGAGAAGAGAAGTTAATGAGAGAGACTATCTCAGAATGTTATTAACTTTTCCACCAAAACCCCAAGAAAACAGAGGACTTGCACTTATTACCAGACATTGATTTATAAAGTCAAAAGAATTTTTTTGCTGTTGGAAGATAGGAGAGTGAATGCAAGCAAACAACTCAAGTGAGCAGTTTTTTTGTCTCTGTTGACAAAGAAAGAGCTCAAATTTTCTGCAAATGGTAAATTTTAAATGCAGAAAAAGATGGCTTTACAGTCACAGAGGCATGGATTGGGAGTCTTTTTTTTTTTTAAAGAAATGGTTTTACAGTGGAGTTGCTAGAAGTTGGATTCATAAATGAGTAAAGATATGAAGGGAACATATTGGCAAATCAAATGAGATTGGTGGAAATTCAATAGTACTGCATTAAGTGTTGCCTTTTTCTTCTCTAGTTGATTCAATCTGCGTCATAATTTCTTTAATTAGATGCAAATTAGTTTAACGGATCAATATAAATTGGGTAGTTAAAATTCTTATTGGTGAAAGGTAAATGGAGTACTAATTTTTTTTTAAAAAAAAGTACAGCTTTTTCTAGGCTTTTTATTGTTTTCTTGGATATGCTATGTGAATATTGCACATTTTATTTTATTCTTTTAAAATATTGAAGTATCATATGGTTATTGAGTTATGAGATTAATATTATAATTATTCCTTGTCAAAAAGTATGGTGGAGGAAAACCAGAAATGTATTGAAAAACATGGGTTAAAATTATAATATTTAAAAGAGGATAAACTTTTTGTCTTAGGGGGTGTATTCAATTGAGATTCTGTTGGATTTTTTTGGACTTTTAAAATCTGGGGTATTCAATCCGGATTTTTAAAAGTCTTTTAAAATTTTGAGGTATTCAATACGGATTTTAAAAAGTCTTTAGAAATCTTTAGGTATTCAACAATCTATGGATTTTAATACTCTATGGATTTTGCTGGATTCTCTTTCAAAAATATAAATAAATTTCACTAATCAAAATCTCTTCTAAAAAGTAGAGATTTCAACGGATTCTCTTAGAAGACTTTGAAAGAGAAGAAAAAAAAAACTGTGTTAAAATTATGTTATTTGATAAGCATCACAGATTCTTCACCACCATTATTATCGTGAAAAAAATTACATCTTTGTATTTTAAAATTATGTTCTTTCTTTAAAAATTATAGTATATCAATTCCCCATTACATTACGTGGTGTTCGATATCATCTAAAAGATTTTGGTGGTCAAGGTCGTCACCCCAGAAATGCAAGTCAATCGAATTTTTGGTATTTTCAAATTGCAATTCACAAGTTCGCTGGATTACGTAACTTTCTTCGAAAAGAAGGTCACTCTGATGAATTTCCAGTCGAATATAAATAATATAAAGAAGATCAAGATTCACCACATCTCGACATATCTCGACATGAAAGAGGAAAATTTGGAATTGCTTTCTCAAAGACAACTAGAACTTAAGCTAATGCATGAAGAACTAGTATTGCTATGTGAAAATGAGGGTCGAGGTATAACTGTGATGAAAATGAAGATGAGAATAATAATGATAAATAATAAAAAAAATTTAACTAGGTTTTAGGGCCGTAGTTTATGGAAATCCATGTAAATCAATAAAAAATGTGTATTTTAGAATCCTGTCAAATCTATAAAAATCCATATAAATCAATAAAAAAGTCAGACAAACTCTTTATAAAGTCTATGAATTTTCTAAATCCACTGACTTTTTAAAGTCCAAAAAAATCCAACAGAATCTCAATTGAATACACCCACTTAATATTTTTCTCTATAAGATATAAATTCTGGACATTTCAAAAAACGAATGATTTTTTTTTTATTAAAAAAAAAGGTGCACGAAAAGAAAAATCAATTCCTTTAATAAGTTAAGTTTTTTTTTTTCTTAAGGGTTCAAAAGTAATCCTTTACTTTACTAAGATAAATAAAGAATGATATGATAATCCAAAGTGGCTTCCTTTTCTTTTTTTAAGTTGACAAAGATGAGATTGCTTTCTATATACTACTGTAGTACTTCTTTTTTCCTTTCAAAACCAAAAATACAAAATTTATATGTATACTGTATTTTGTTTTAGAATCAATGTTTTATAATATTAAAATCCGCCTAAATGTTAGTAAAATCATAGTACTATTTTGTAGTAATATTTATTTAAAATAATTCATTTTTTAATAAAATAATCAATGTTAATGAATTAATATTTTTAGTGAAATAATAATACTACTTACTCCCTCCGTCCCAGAATTTTATGCACACTTTGACCGGCACGGAGATTAAGAAAATGGAATAAAGTGATGTGTAAGATAAATAAAGGAGGAGTATTATTGGTAATTCATTGATTAAAGTGAAAGAGATTTGATTAAAGGTAAAATAAAAGGGGGTATTATTGTTTCCTTTTTTGGAGTATGCAAAAAATGTTGGGAAGGAAAATGTGCATAAAATAATGGGACGGAGGGAGTACCTTTTATAAATAGACACTAATTATACAGTACAAATTTTTCATATCTAATTCATGTTCGGCTTATCGTTTGAGCTCAATTTGGTACTAATTTAATAAGTTTAAACAAGATATAAAAATATATTTCCAACTCAATTCAATTTATTAAACTCAACAAAATGATATTTTATGTAGTACGGAGTAGTAATAATTATGGATCATGATTGTCCCACATGTTAGATTAAAGCTCAAACCCAAATTGAATAAGAAAAATTCCTTGTGTTAATGTAGAATGAATATATTATATGTCCATGGGAGGGGCCAATCATCAAATCAAAATTACACCACATTATTTGAAGTCCAAGTTTCCGAATATATATCGTCTTCCTTAAGGTTTCAAAACAACTCTCCTTCATCGTATCATAGGTATGCAGACGTACAGATTAAGAAAGTGTAATTATAATAAGTAAAGTTTTGAAGAGTAATTTTATAAATATTAATGTATAAAGTAAATAAATGAGTTGATTTATTTGTATGTGTTATGGATCAAAAAGTAATGATATTTGATGTAAATTAAATTGAAGAAATTGTGATGGTGGTATTTATAAAATAATTTACATTTTAATGATGTGAAAATACAAAGTGAAGCAGGAGTTGTCATGAAGACAACGTGAAAAATAGCATCGTGGAAAAGGAAAGGTGAATAAAGAATAGGCATTGAGCGAGAAAGATAAATTTTTTTCATAAAATTAATATAAATTAATTAATTTTCTATCTCTTTACAAAATTTTACTTATAGATAAATATTTACATTAACTATGAATATATAAATAAAAGAGCAACAAGGTAATATTATAAAAGTGTAATATCTCTCTAAAATCAATTAAAATTAAGATACACATTATTTATAGCACATAAGTCTGAGTTAGATCGTTTACAAAATCCAACAATTAAATAAAAATAGAGCGATGAATAATTTTGTGGGTGCAGGTAAGAAACGCATGCCAACACCGACAGAATTATATTAAAGTAAGGCATTAATGATTTGCATATTCTTTTTTAAGGCATGATTTGCATATTCTGGTGACTCCATTACTTGATACAAAATAAAAATCAACCCACAAATATTAAAATATACATTTCACGAAAAACTGAAAATATATAAATCACCTCATTCTATTCGAAAGTCTAGTGTTAGGTAACAATTTAAAACACAGATATAACTTGATGTTTTTTCTTGTCTTTGACCAAGTATTTTCTTTATATATTATACTCTCTACGTCCCAATTTATTTATCAATTCAACATATTTCATACGGATTAAAAAAACTCCATTGTATAGCAATAAGTATATGTGTAATGTGTCATTTATATTCTTGTAATTTAAAAAAAAATTAATGCATATTATTACAAAAATAAATATAAAGACAAGATTAGAATATGAGATTTAACTCTTTTACAATAATACAAAATGAGGAGTAATTATTTTGGAGCAAAATTTCATCTTTAAAAAGATAAATAAAATGGGGTTGATGGAGTACTTATGACATGCAAACACTTCAATGAACTTGTTTCACACAAAAAAAATTATTCAGTAATTTCATTATAAATTATAAAGAAAATATATCATTTAGCATATAAAGTATCATGATTTAATAGTCTTAAGATAAATAATACAGTATATAAAATTAAATACTATATTTTTTTAAAATATATAATGATATTTCGTACACTAATATGTACTCAATACTCTGTAAATAAAAATGTACTACGTACAATAACTCAATTCCGTAGAAAGCTGCTCTTATATTAAAGAAGTTTATCAAATACTTAATTCATTAAAACTAGTTGAAACTAATTATCAGTTGTATGTATATACGAGATGTAAAATTAAATAATCCAGATAACATAAGAAATAGTAACAATTTATTTGAATTACTTTAGTATGACATAGTTCATGAAATTAAAATACATAAAAATCACGCCGAAAAATAATGTAGATTAATGTTATATTATAATTTATATTAGTAGTTCAAAACAAGAAAAGACCACTAATTTTATAATTTCGATGGTTGCAGACTGACCTAAATCTCAGTTAGAATAGTAAATTAAACTGTTTAATTAAAAGGGTACAGAACTCAAGGCCACAGGTGTTGGGAAATCTGCAATTATTTCTTGGAAGAATGTCTTAAACTTGTAATTAAATATCCGACAAATACCATTAATACCTTAATTAATTGCAAACTACTTTTTTAGTAGTACTAATAACTATGATTATTTTAATGAGTGGAGGGAGTTGTTCAAATTTTGAAGGGTTTCGAGCCTTGAGCACTATTGCCTGCCTGCCTCAACCTTTCTTCTTGTTTTCTGCATTTCCAATGCACATTTTCTCATGTCATTATTTCTACATTTTTTTAATTTCTAAAACATTTGTAGTATTTTGTACAGCAACCATATACTCCGATTTTATTTCAAAATTAATTTTTAAAACCCACACAAAATTAACCCTATTAAATCTATCAATCAATAAAATAAGCTCATCACTCAATCATTACACAATCATAATATAATAATATTATCTTATTTAATCTTACACATTTGACATAAAATTAAATCTTTATTTACTCGTTGGAAGAGAGGGAGGGCGAGTGAATACACATTTCTAGGAAAAACGAATTTTCTAATAATTAAAACTAAAATAATGATAAATTAGTTTTATGACATTTCTTAAAAGAAAAAATATTACGACATTTCTTGATAAATTAGTTTTACGACATTTAAAAAAATACTCCTATTGACATATCTTAATATGCACGAAACTTACAAAAAGAATTAAATTTCAATATCAACATTACTCAACGGCATTTATTTGCACTGAAGCTCATAATGCCAACTATATATAAAAAAATAAAAACTTATTATGACAAATACTATTTGCACTGAAGCTCATAATGCCAACTATATATAAAAAAATAAAAACTTATTATGACAAATACTCCTCAAGCCATAACATCACTCCTCAAATAACGGACACTGCAATTACGCACTAAGCTGATGCATTTATATAAAAAAACACACACACAGATATATATATATATATATGATATTTTTCGTTATTTCATACTAGTATCATATTTATCAAAATTCAATTTTTTTTGTTTTTTACAAATATAACGATAATATCACATCTTTCCAATATCCATATCAAATTATCAATGATCACAAAATTTGGATATGCAATATTTCTTGATATTTTCTCCTTGTCAGTATTAATCGGTCAGCCTTGACATGTAATTGAAATTCAAATAAACAGATAATTAATACTTAAAATTAAATCATGATTTTTTTGATACATAGACCAATACAACATAGAAAAAAAGCCAGAAAGTTATCCAACCATCATCGTGCACTATATGGGATCAACTATAATCATATGTGTGGCCTTAAATCCAAACACGAGGCGGTTACAACTAGTATCAAAATTGGTATGCTGGGACTTGAGAAATTAAATAATCTTCAACATACTCTATTTTCTGTTAATGACAATAGAGCTTGATTGTGGAATCTGCACCAGCAGTAAACAACCAAGGTTGCTTTGGATGGAACTTGCAATCCATAACTCCTGCAAAAGGCAACACCACAAATAATATTATAGACTTGTAATTTCAAACTCAAGGCACAGACAAGACAGACAGGAAAAACGAGTTACCTCTTCCATCAAAAGTGGAATGGCCTCGAAGAATCTCAAGGGGAACAATCAGGGGGTTCTGATTCAGATCTGAATAAACCATGCCATGAAAAACATATGCCGTGCAATCATCAGAGCACGACGCAAATAATGGATACGAACGATGGTACGCCACCCCAGTAATGTCCTTCGGATGACACCTGCAAATTAATGACAAAATATAGGGATTCAGGTTGCATTATTACTTCTTTCTTGACCATGTTATGCTAATAGTGGTAGTAATTACAGTATTTTTCCTCAAAAGAATTAAAGGTACATCAAGTAAATCACTACGCATCTATTATCTCCAGAATGTAACGAGAGAGAGAGAGAGAGAGAGAGAGAGAGAGAGAGAGAGAGAGATGCAGTAAAATCAAGAGTAACATGCAATTTTATAGTTTCTCACAAATCAGAGAAAAAACGGTTGAAAAGTATTATGTGAAAAGTAAATTCATATGATGAACACGTTTTAGTTTTATATTGAAAAGGTGCTAATATTGTTCAACCTACAAACTAATACTCCCTCCCGTCCAATATTAGTATGTATGGTTTCCTTTTTTGTCCATCCAATTTAAGTATGTACATTTTAAAATAGATATAATACTATTCACACTACTTTATATTCACCCTCAAACTATTACTTATTTACTCAATTTGTCACACTTTATTCATAAGTGGACCCCAAAATAACCACCAACATAACTACCTTATACATAAACTATTAGTATTCATTAAAACCCATGTAAAGGGGATCATACAATACTAATATTGGACGGAGGCAGTACTTTCTTTTGCATGAACTAATACTTCTCTTCATATAAACCAATACTTCTCATTACATATTTCAGTATTATTTTGTCAAGGATTCAAAATTGAGTTAAAATTGAACATGTTGCACGGTGCAACTGGTGCATGTAATATTTTTTCAATCACGATACATTTTGTTGCCAGATATCATTTTAAACAACATTGAAAATATGTGTTTCTAATTCCACACCGTACCTTAATTTAGTAAATGAAGTTTTGTTGCTAGATACCATTTTAAACAACCTTGAAAATATTTGTTTCTAATTCCACACCGTACCTTAATTTAGTAAATGAGGTTTTTTAGGAGAGGTTTTTTGTTAGGAAAAACTGCAAGATCGGAAATATGTAGATGACTGCATCAGTGCAGTGAGAGAATTGGTGTAGTTTTAAAGCGCACAAGACAGAAACTACGTACTTCAGTTCTTACTACCGAAGTTATAAATGCATATGAAACTCAGCCCTCATATCGATTATCAGGATGCTCTAAGAGCACTTTCGTAGCAATGATTATAATTTGATGTCATACATACCTGAGGACTCTGTAAGGTCGAGATGAAAGGTCCATATCAAACCAACACAATTTTCCGTCCTTGCTTCCAATAATAGCATTATCACCTACATTAAGATGGGATCAGATACATGTAAACATGTGTGCATGTATAAGTGAGTGAATTAGAGAGAGAGAAAGAACCATACCACTAGGGTGGATAGCTAGGGACGAAATTTCACGGACTCCAGAATCAAGCTTTTTAATAAGCTTTTGCTTCAACAAATCATGGACGCGGACATCTTTTTTCGTTGCAGTAAAAAATATGGAACGAGTAGGATGAAAAGCAGTTGAAACGGGAATTCCTTTTGTCTTGAATGGAATCCGTTGGGTCTGTTTCTTTGAGAGTTGGTGAATTAACACTGATCTCGATTCGCGTAAAACTAGTCAAGAAATAGCAATGTCCAACTAGAAATATATACTGTTACAAAATCACCTCATCCCCAATAAAAGAGAAGACACGTAGGCAATGTTTGCTTTGGGTTTTGAAAACCGGTTTTAGGGTTTGCAAACCTGAGTCCAGTTCTCCTCCGGGGTTTTGAAATCCAATTGTTAAAAACCATTACTACAATACCTATAAACTTACTATCACACTTTCTAATACAATCAATTCTCTCACCTAACACTTTAATATATTTAAATCTAAACTCACATCATCCAATCATCACAGTCACACCCAGCAACATTATAATTATACAACATCATTCACTCTTACACATTGATCTGATAAGTAAAATCTCACCCTACGTAAAACCCCCAAAAAAAAACACATTACTATTTATTAGAATTTGAAAATCACCTTATATTTTAAAAACATTTTCAAAACCCCTATAAATCCAAAGGGAACATTGCTGTACTCTTTTATCAAGGCACCAGTATTACTACGCATGCAAATCAAACTGCAAATTCATACATTACTAAATGCATAAAACTGCTTAGTGAATAATAATCTAATTCAATGCAATACTTGCTCTCAGATGTATGCATTTAAAGCCAGGAAAAGGATATCAGATGGCATAAGGGTTGAAAGATAGTCGCCTTTACGATGCCATTCCAGTTTTGTAACACGCTGAAATTCAATAATGTTAAACATTCTATTAATCAATTACAGATTAAAATAGCAGCTTTAGACCCATGAGACAACTCTAAATATTACCTTAAAATGCTTCAACCTGATTCCTCCATGAGTCTCATCCTGAGTCCAGTTGACAATGGATGCATTCGGATCTGAAGAAACATTTCAAATGGGTCGTCAAAGACAGGTTATATTATACTCCATATAAATAACAAAAAAGAAATTACGTCATACTTACCAGAATCATTAGTGGCCTTCTGTGGTTCAACATGAAGAAGCTCTTCGATATTTTTCTGCTGTTCATCACTGCCACATCTTGGGTTCAGAATGAAGACATCTAGGCCCCTGTGAAATTAAGGACGGACTTATAGGTATGCAAAGATATGAGATATCCATTTTCGATGAAAGAAATTAAGGCCTCAGATATTTCTTACACAGCTACTGCTATCATAGGAAGTTCAGGCAAGGGACTCCAAGCAACTTCTTCGATAGTTTCACCAAACTCCCAGACTCGAAGACATCTTCCAGTTTCAACTTCCCAAATGCGAACAGTTCCATCCTTAGAACCTTCAAAATGACCGAATTTGGTTAAAAATTAAAGTCCGGTTTTAATTAATTACATTTCCAATAAGTCAAAATGAGATCGAACCAGATGCAAGCCATTGCCCTGTGACTTCTGCGGAAATAGTCATGACTGGACCCGTATGACCTCTGTACTCAAGATAACAAGTTGTTGGATATGGTCTAAGATCTCTACGGCTTGGCAGCTTTGGTTTCAAAGACTCGGGATCAATATTAATCTGGAACAGTTGAGCAGGAAACATTTGTTATATGTAGTTTAGATGTAGCACCATAAATTAGCAAAAAAAAAATGAAATTGATCTTAAGCATATCTAGACAAGATATTCTTCTTTATACGTACACGTTTTTTATGAACTCGTGGGCATAAATAGAGATCCAAACATCGATCAAAAGTTTCTTGCACAGCCTTCTCATATGCGGGAACATTTCTCAAGGATGCAAACCTAAATATTCACATGAAAGATTAATTTTTGAACTCCTAAAACAAAACATTTTTAAGTGAAGGCCATGAATCAAAAATTAGAATGTTACACTTACTGTTTTGGAATAAACTTCGGTCGATCTTCCTCAAACATGAGCTGGTAAGAATTTATTTCTTCTTGAGTTGGAATGTATTCTGGAGAGGGATTGTAAGATTCTTCATGACCTGAAATTATAAACCAGAAAAGCATAAATAATCTGTGACAATTATGTAAAAGCTATAGATTTTTAGAAACTATAATGGTAGCATTGAGAAGCCCTATCATTCAGATTGAGAGTGGCAAGCATACCTGGCAATTTAGGTTTTGGTGCAGGAATGTATGCTAATCCCTGTCTTTCAGCAGTGCTGGTATCATCCCACAAGGCGTAAAATCGAGGCTCTTCCTTGGGTTTGTCTTTCTCATTAGGTTTAATCAGGCCCTTCCTGATGGCCCTAACATACCGAAGAACCTGTAATTTCAAATAAGTCACGTGTAGAAGAACTAATATTGGAAGTATAATAAACAACCTTAAATAACATCGACTATGCTTATTTTTTATAAAATAACTTGATAAATAGACAGTGGTCATTTAGGTTTTTAAATGACGGCCAAGGAAGACAAGACAACATGATAAACTAAAAAGCAACAACCCTCTACGTGAACAAAAAGATAGGAAAAGAAGATTAAAATCATGTTTGGCTTTGTTTTTCCAATATAAAATCCTTCTTTCTCCCAGCACCACATCATGATTCCATTTTAAAAAGAAAGTAATAAAGGCTATATTCTCACAACATGAGATAAATAAGTTAAGGCATATTAACTAAGGTATACAAAAGTCACAGACACACAGCAGCCACAAACACAAATATTCAGAGGAATTCACAGATTCACAATGTAATCCCCCGAATCCATTCACAGAAGGGACAGGTAGATGCTAAAAGATTCAGCATAAAATATAATGTTTCATACTACGCAATAGTAACAAGTTTGAAAGCAACATACCATTTTACTCTCCCACTTTGAAGGAATGAAACGTCTTTTTGGTTCTGGAGCATTAGAGATTGGATGCTTAGCACCATCCCAATCGAACCAATCAATATAAGGCTGCAACGGAAGGCAAAAAATATTAAGTTACTTCAGATAAAGAAAAAGGATGCATAAAATACACTAATGAGATTATGGAATCAACAATAACGGAATTAGGAGAGATGACAATTAAAATGAAGATAGCACGCACAGCGTATGGATCAAAATCGGCATGGGGTGCCTTTCCTTTCAGCATTCTGCGAATAAGTTTGGTCTCTTCCTTTGTCAATTCCACTTCCTCGTCATTGTACTCATCGGTTATCTTACGCCTAAACACAATCCGAAATATGAATTAATCATCACATAGCATCTCATTATATATGCTTGTCATACATAGTTCAGGTATGTATAGTAGGTTGAACTTAGAACTCATACAAAAAGCTATTTCAGTTATAAACTCACCAATTCTTTGAGTCATCAGCACTTGCAAGAAAAGAATCCAGCTTACTTTGTTTTTCCTTTTTCTTGATCTTCTTCCCAGATCTATCATATCCAATATGTTCCTCATCCTTGTACCATACCAAAGGAACATTTCCAACGGTATTGCGAGGTTCAACCTGATTTTGCCCCCAAAAGAGAAAAATCAACCACATGTCAGCAAACAAATCTAAGGGCACATCAATAATATAATCAAGTTAAACTACATTTGCTAAAAAAATCTAAGTAAAAAGCTGCAAGTAGGCTAGTTTTTATTAGACAGAAACTTGAAGAACATTGTACAATAGGTAATCCAAGCTAACATTGTTCCACCTTTAAAATGACATATGGGCCTTTTTATTCCAGTAGAAAAGTAATACTGATAGCTAAATAGAACAGGAACTTGAACAGACCTCATCTTCAGATGAATCACTTTCCTCGACTTCTGCAGGGGAGTCATCATCCTCATCACGGCTGCCTTCATCGTGATTTTTATCATTTTCATTACCTTCACTGAGACTGTGTTCACTTTTATGGTCATTATCTTCATCAGAATCATTATCTTCACCAGTACCAGTAGGATTATCATCATCACTTGATTCAACAATATCATCATCATCACTTGATTCAACAATATCCTGAAACAATAATAATAATAAGATTAACCGAACAGATGAATTAAGTAGGTGAGTGTGGATAGGCATGGGCATGAAATTACCCAAATATAGGAGGAAGAGAGAAATGGGAGCAGTAAGAGTTGAGATGGTGAAGAGGAAGAGGAAGAGGAAGAGTGAATATTAAAAGATAAGATCTGTGTATTCCTTGATTCTAAATATGTAGACTGTAGAAGAGGAATTTACGAGGCTGTATTGCCAGCGTTTGCATCCATCACATTAAGATGAAAAAAAAAGCAAGAAACAGAAGAACCAATAGCAATTTCATTATCACTTATAAGAAACAATATAAAGACTAAATTCACAATATACATGAGTTCATTTGTGTATAACTACCGAAACGAGTGAAATTACCAAAAGGAAAAATTTAAATGCCAAATTTCTCAAAGTTCATAGCAAAAGGAGTACAACCACAAATTACAGGAAGTGAACCAAGTCAAAGGATCAAAATGTCCTACTGCTTTTTTCTTTTCTTTTTTGTGGACTCTGCTGACCCATTTTCTTTGCACTCTACATATAAGCAAAGCACTACACCGTACATTCATAATCAAGGGACCAACTCCAAGAATTTAACCATATTTTAAATGATAATCCATATTTGCACTATCAAAATAAATTACCATTACCAAACTGAGATTTACTACATACCTCATCCTGAGAGATTTCACTTGGCATATAGTCAGATTCGCTAGAGCCATCATCAGCAAATAGACTCTACAGAAAACGCAAAAATATGTTAAAAATCAATAAATTCAATGTTTGCTTACTCATATACTAAACCGAAATTCCATCTTAATTTCCACACTTTATTTCGGATTATTCAAGTGTCCAACAAATGAAGTACTGATATTCAGGATACTCACTACCAGTCTACCACAAATGGGTCACCAAAAAAATTGAAGTTTAAAAATAATATCTGAAGTAAATATATCTAACAAAGGTTCGTCCATCGAGCTAAAACTCGAATTTCAATCAGATAATACTTTTCCTTTAAATAAAAAGTCAGTAGCCACGAGCAAAAGAGAAAGGTATAGGAATGATATAGCAAGTGACAGACACAAAATCCGCTAATTAAGAACAGCAACAGCAACAACAAAAAAACAGAAAACCCCAAATAAAAGTATATAGTACCTCTTCATCACTATCTTCGGATCCTGAAACAATGGGCGAATCATCAGAACTTGCAGCGGCTATGTCTGCATCTTCCATTCTTTTTAGAATTTCTTCCATGTTTTTGGTCCTCAATGTTTGCGCCTTCTCCTTGTCGGTCTTCTCCGAATCAGTTTCCTTCCGCTTTGGCCTCATTTTGATTGTGAGAAGGAAGTGAGAATGGGCGGCGTTGGGTTGGAAGAGGCGGTACCCTTTTCGTCAATCAGGTTCCACAAATAAAAACAGACCGAGGTTTAATGGAAGGGTTTATGTGTGCCTTTGTTGACGGGCCCAATTGAAAAAAAAGGTATTTAATTGGGAAATTCAGTAATATCCCCTTTTTATATTTAAAATCGGGAGGGGGGTATAAAATACGTTTCAAATTGAAAAAATCGATCGAAATATATTATCATTATGGTTCCAGTTCAATTTTCGATTTCATAATTTTTAATTAATTTATTAGGTTTTTTTTTTTTTTACTAACAAAAAAATCGAGTAAATTAAATCGAACTAATATTATATATAAGGAGTATAATTATGAGTTGCTCTCCACTGCACTCAGAGTAACAGATCAACTTTGTTTTTTTTAATATTCTATTCTTACATTTATTTTTATAAATATTTTTTAATTATAAGAGTGGAAATAATAATTACCAAAAAAAAAAGTAACATTAATAATAAATAAAAAGTGTCAGTAGTAACTAATAAAATGTGTAACATTAATAACCAACAAAAATATGTGATAATATTTTCCAGCTACAATTTATAGCCATTGTCATTAATGTTATGTGGTCGTTTTTTTTTTTTTTAATTGTTCGATTAAAATAAAAATATAGGCAAAAATAAAATAGAGGACAGATTTAAACCGTGTAATTCTACGTTATAAAAATGTTCATTTACTGTCTAAGTTGTTGACATACTCAATAATAAATAGTTTTCTTACACTTTTCAGTTATAGTGACTTACACTTTTTAGTAATATTGTGTTGCACTTTTCATCTATAATAACACTTACACTTTTCATTGATACTGTGTTGCATTTTTCAGTTATACTCACTTGCACATGTTAATAATATTGTGTTGTACTTTTTAACTATAATGACTTACACCTTTTCTTATAAAGTGTGTTCAATTTGTGGTGTAAACATTTGTGGGACGAAAAAGTACATTTAATCACATACAGACTTTTTTATTTCTACAATAAAAACATGGTAGGTGGCATTCTGACTGTAAACTGAAATATAAATCGAACTTTTTTTACAAAATTGAAAATTGAACCGTATTTAAAAAATTGTAGGGTCTGAAATCAAAATATGTATGTCGGTTAGATCTAATTGTTTTTTTTTTACTACGCAATAATACTAATAAGTAGACAAATCTCAATAGGCAAAATCAATCTCGATATACAAAATATATTTTAAATTAAATTGACGAAATACAATCCCAAGTTAAAAAATTCTGTCTATTAAGATTGCATTCCATTTCTCAATTTATGTGTGTCATCCTTGCGCAGGGGCCATGCTAATCTTCTCTGTATCGTTCCAATTTTATCGGATGTCCCGAAAGGGACAAGTAATGATGTGTAGGTAGCATAGACACGGACAGTTTTTAACCGGCAAACCGCCGGTTACAGTTAAAAAATCGAACCGTAACTGGAAAATGGCGGTTCGGTTTCGGTTGCAAGTTTTGGCGGTTAACCGCCGATTTGTCGATTTTTTATTTATTTATTTTATGCGCAGGGGCCATGCTAATCTTCTCTGTATCGTTCCAATTTTATCGGATGTCCCGAAAGGGACAAGTAATGATGTGTAGGTAGCATAGACACGGGCGGTTTTTAACCGGCAAACCGCCGGTTACAGTTAAAAAATCGAACCGTAACTGGAAAATGGCGGTTCGGTTTCGGTTGCAAGTTTTGGCGGTTAACCGCCGGTTTGTCGATTTTTTATTTATTTATTTTATTTTATTAATACACAATTCTTCTATTTTTTATGTATAAATTTAAGTTATATAATATTTTTTAAATTCTAATAATGTAGTTTCTAAAAAAAGAGTTGAAACGAACAAAAAAGAGCAAAAGCGGAGTGAGAGAAAAAAAAAAAAAAAAACGAAAACAGTAAGTTACCGGCGGTTTACCGGTTCAATTTCGGTTACCAAAAAATGCAAAACAGAAACCGTCGATTATTAACCATAACCAGCGCTTTCAGCCAATTGAGCATGTCTAGGTAGCCATTTATAAATCTTGACTGAATGCATTACGTTTCCGATGTGGGAGATATTAAACCAAACTGGAAAATTGGACCGCCTAAAATGAGCCATTAAAGTTTTCGTTCTTTTTTTGGGCCGACAATGAATAATGGGCTAGGGCGCGGCTAAAGGCACACACGAATTCCATGAGTACACCCACTAAACATTTTTTTAATCTTTCAGAACAAGTGAAATGTCCCATATACCCCTAGGGTAAAATTTATGAAAAAAATGAAGATGAGTACACCCACCCATTCTATTTCACAAAATTATCTCCACCACTACCACCACCAAAACAAACACCATTTTTCAACAAAAAAAACTTCAAAATTTTAACAAAAATAAATCGGACATCTTGTTCAAAAAATTTTACCCAACAAACACCAATTGTTCGAAAAAAATTCCAAAACAAACATGTTCGAATTTTTTTCCAAAACAAACACAAATTGTTCGATTTTTTTCCAAAACAAACTCAATATATTCGAAAATAATTCCCGAACTTCTAAAAAATACCCTAATTTAAAAAAAAAAAACCTAAATAAAAAACTGACCTACTGTCTTCTTCAGGGGCCGCGTCGATTGTCTTCTTCTGGGGCGACGGCGGCCGCTTCGCATGGAGGAGGGGACACAGCGGCGACAGATTGGAGAAAGGGAGACGGGGCAGCGATTTTCTTGGAGAAAGGGACACGACGGCCGTTTGAAGCTTGGGAGGAGGGACGATTCACGTCGGCGACGGTGCTTGTGAGGAGGAGCAAAAATGGCGATTATGGAGGGAGGCAGACGGCGGCTACGTGAAGGCAGCGCGACGGGAGGAGATGGTTCTTGTGGGCGGCGTTGGCGGAGTGAGGCGCGCGCGAGCGACGTTGGCGGATTAGAGCGGCGGCAGAATTGTGTATTATGGTGGGTGTACCAAAATAAAACAAAAATTAAGGTTAAGTAGAAGAAAATGGGTATTTTTGTATTTTCCACGTGGGTGACCTCATCCTTTTTGTGTGTGCCTTCATCGCGTGAGTGTCCTCATAGGATACGTGTGTGTCTTTAGCCACACCCAATGGACTATTATAAAGAAGGCTTGGATTAATAGGGAGTAATATTTTATGGCATGGGTATTATATACCTCTCCAACTTTGTTAAATATAATTCCCCTCCCCATTTATTAATTTAATATAAATATAAAATATTCAATTTATCAGTTTAGTACTCCCTTCGTTCCATACTTGATAACCCATTTTACCATTTTTTGTGTCCCTTATTTAATGACACGTTATCTAAAATAGCAAAAATACTTTTAAATAATCTCATTAAAACATCACAATATTACAACAAATGTCACTACTTTATTACTCCCTCCGTCCCACTTTCCTTTTATGGATGTCCCGCAATAAGTTTTTCATTCCATTTTTAGCAAATTATTTTCTCTCTCCCAATCACAACACTTCTACTTTATCTATTATTTTATCATACTTCATCTCATACTAATCTATTATTTTCTCTCTCACCATCACATCATTTGTACTACATTTATTATTTTATCATATTCCTTAATCTAAACACCCAAAAGAAGTGGGAAACTTATTCAGGGACGGAGGGAGTACTATTTATAAAGTTAAAAAGTTTTTACTACCCCCACTTTATCTTACACAATACTAATAAACAATTCATTCATTAAAACCTGTGCCCAATTGGTTTGTGTCATCAAATATGGGACGGAATGAGTAAAATATTTCAGAATAGATACACTCCTCCTAAAATTCACACACTCTAACCCTAATTGTAGGGGAGCAATCGCCCGCCTCCACCGTCCAAACAAATTTCGAAATTAAAAAAAAATATATATACATTTTTTCGACAAACCAGTGTCGACTATAGTTTGTTGATGTAAAACATCCTTATCGACAACAATCCTGTCGAAAGTTAAAAAAATTAGAAACCCTATCGGGTTGTGGGGTAGCGCAGGCGTGGGTGGCGTCGTGGAAGGGGCGATCGTGAGGAGGGAGGAGGAGGAAAGGGGTGTTGCAACTGGTTGCCGATGAAGGAAAAAAAAGGGGGGTGGCCGCTCTGGATGGGGGGAGGGGGCGGTGCTATTTGCAGAAGAGAAAACAAAATGAAGGGGGCGACGATGCAGGACGGAAGGGGGCTGCGGCGTAGGGTGACGACGCTAGGTGGCCGACAAAATGGAGTGGTGGGGGAGGTGGATGTGTGGTGAGAAAGAAGAAGAAGATGGAAGAGAAATGAGGATTATGTAGGATGGGGGAAATCCTGATGAATAGCAATTGTGTATGTTTGTTTTGGAATTTTGAGTAGGATGAGATGTAACTTTATGTCAAATCAAATTGTGTAAGAGTAGTTGGATAAGATTAGAGTCGGTAATTTGGGCCCGACCCGATGGGCCAGTGCGGTCAACCCGAAACTTAGTATGGACTGGTCTCTAAAATTAGAGCCCCATATAAAACTAGGCCTATTTGGCCCGACCCGACGGGCCTAATGGACTAGGCCGAATTTGGCCCGCCGGCCCATTTGGCCCGATTAATTTTTTTATTTAGACAAATAAACAATTAAAATAAGTAAAGTACATTATTTTTAAATATTATTGTATTTTTTATTTTATTTTGACTATGAAATTTGAACTTATGAATTATTTGTATAGTTTAATGTTAAACTGTATGACTGTTTATGAATTATGTATAATTAATAGTACATTAGTAATATATATTTTTAATTATAATTTTTGCTAAAAATATATTTTTTTAAAAAATATTTCATGGGTTGTGCCGGCTCGCTAGCCCAGCGGGTTAGGGTGGGCTAGGTTGAACTCAAATTTTATAGGCTCGACTAATTCATGGTCCGGCCCGACCCAGTCCACGAACATTGCTTGGCTCGATGAGTTGGACTGGGCCGGGCGGCCCGATTTGCCAGCTCTAGATGGGATGTAATAGTAAGATGTATAGATATTTTTAGGGGTGGATGTAGTTGGATGAGGAAATTCGGATGTGAAATCCCGAAGTAGAACAGGACGTGGGACGTTACGTCCCACGTCCGGACGGGTGAGTTCCAAAACAAATATTCCCTTAAGGTTAGGAGGTATATGTATTTAAATGTATTTTAAGTAAAAAAATGGTATAATAGTTAATTTGAATGAGTACACCTAATATATGTCAATTTAAGGAGGTGTGTAGGGGTAGGGGTGGGCATTCGGTCGGTTCGGTTCTGACCTTTTTTCAACCGAACCGAAATAACTGAAGTTTTAAAAAAATGAACCGAACCAAAATTATATAAAAACCGAACCGAATTACAATTCGGTTGGTTCGATTCGAACCGAATTTCTTTAACCTCAACTGGAAAATACTTTTTTTTTTTTGCGAAACCAATCTTGAGCACAAATGAGACATTGCACTATTTTAGGACTTAATGAACTCTTAAATGCATCAAACACTCATCCTGCCGTGCTAAAGGAGATTCTGAAGCTACCGTTGAGGTGAGAGCAACAAAAATATCCCGAGCAATTTCTAAGAGAACGGGAAAAGCTACCGTTGAGATGGGAACAACAAAAATATCCTAGCAATTTCTGAGAGAACAAGAAATCTATGAGAATTCATTTCCCACCAAAATAGAATGTTGAACTTACCTCCATTATCTTTCTTCGGCTTCTTCATTCAGTTTCGACAGAAATGGGGAAGAAACGACAGAAATGGAAATGAATGTTTAATTGTTTACTGTTAGATTAGATTTAGGGTTTTATATATATATATATATATATATATTTATTATTCCTTCCGTTCCACAGGAATTTGCACACTTTCCATATATGGATGTCTCATATCAAATTGCACACTCCATAAAAGAAAATATCTTCATAACCCTCACCCTTAAAATATACTCATATTTACCCATATGCCCAGGCCCGGTCCTAGTGTAAGGCCAACGAGGCGATCGATTCAGGTCCAGAAATATTTCAATTTTTTAGGGGCCCATTTTTTAAGATATCTTTTATATATATATATATATATATTATAATATAAAATATTAATATAACAATATAAGACGCACAAAGAGAAGTGGTAAAAAAGTAAAAAGAATTAGTGAGGGTGAAGGGAAGGAAAAACTAGGAGAAAAAAGCATCAAACAAAGACTAGTTTATATCTTTTAAGTTTTCACCTTTTCAATTTACTGTTTTAGAGTGCTCAATTTACATCATTTTTAATCTAATTTACATCATTTCCGTAGAAAAATTGAGATTTCGGACAAATAGTTCAATTTACATCATTTAAATTTGGAAATAAAAAAATAATATTAAAATTTTCTAAAAATCTCATTAAAAATAAAGATAACACGTATAAAAAAAAAATTCTAAAAATCTCATTAAATTTTCAAAAAAAAAAAAAAATTACATTAAAAATCTGAAAAATCTTTTAAAATTAAATAACTTCAAATCTTAAAAAGTTTATTAATTAAAATTAGAAATTCTAAAATGGGTAAAGAAAAATTATACTCCCTCCGTCCCCAGAGAAACTTGCACCCTTGAGACCACACACATTTTTAAGAAATGTGTAAGAAAAAGTGTAATGAGTGATGTTTTGAGGGGTAATTTTGTAAACTTTTATAAATAAAGTAAATTAAAAAATAGATTGAGTGTGGAAAAGTAATGACATATGGGTAAATATGAGTATATTTTAAGGGTGAGGGTTATGAATATATTTCCTTTTATGGATGGTGCAAATTGGTATGGGACATCCATATATGAAAAATGTGCAAATTCCTGTGGGACGGAAGGAGTATATTGTTAATCCTTTAAAAATTGTTTTACACTATGTTTCATAAGTTCGTATAGAATAAAAAATATGAAGGGAGGGGCCTTTTTTTAAAGTTCGATTCAAGCCCAAATATTCCTAGGACCGACCCTGCATAATATGTCATTATTTTTTCACACTCAATCTACTTTTTACTTTACTTTATTCATAAAAGTTTACAAAACTACCCCTCAAAACATCACTCATTACACATTTTCTTGCACATTTCTTAATATGTGTGCCATCCCAATGGTGTAAATTCCTTTGGGACGGAGGGAGTAATTAATTATATTTATCTTTATTTATAATTCGGTCGGTTCGGTTTATTCGGTTTTTGGAAAATATAAACTGAATCGAAAAAACTGAAATTTAAAAAAATTTCAACCGAATCGAACAATCGAACCAAATAAACCGAAAATCGTCGGTTCGGTTTTTTGCCCACCCCTATGTAGGGGGGAGTATATTTAAAAAAAGCTGAAGGGGTATAACCCACGCCTATTTTATGGAACTAAGTGGGTTTGAGAAATTTTAACCATAAACTTTATAAATCAAACGGCAAACATTGTGTACTCCACATAATGAAAAAACAAATATATTCCCCTCCTAACATTTATGTCAAACTTCCTCCTTTTTTTTTTCTCTTTTCAAAATTCACCGTTCACTCTTTCTTACATTTCCTTATTTTAAAATTGTCTCTTAAAGTTATATAAAAATTTAATCTAAATTATTGATATCCTGTACTTCAATCTAAAACGTTCATTATTTATCAATATATATATATATAATTATTTAGATTTTTGTCACTTTCACTTTTCATTTATTCTCCCATGTTTAATAGTCTCCAAATCACAAGACAATTTGGTGCAATTAACCCCTCTTTTTGTATGAAACTTATTTTAGCTCATTTATTTGATTAACCGTTTGATTAAAGTAAGTTTCATATAAAGTATGCTTGAATTTATTTGATTATCAATCTTAAGCAAATACAAATCAAGATGAAATAAATGAAAGGGTAAAGATGTTACATTATTTTATGGTATATTTATTGATTTGTGTAAAACATTTTTAAATGACAATTAAAATGAGACAAAACATTATTATTATTATATACAAACAAATTTACAATACCTCTACCATGGATTCAAATAATATCTCACACAATTTGAGTCAAAATCCAAATTTAAAATCCATATTATAAATCTAATCTTCAACTATGATAAAAAACATAAATAACAAATTTAAATATATATGTTCATATTTATTTAGAAAACTAAAGACACAGCCCTCACATCCCACGACCAGGCACAACGACACAATTATCAGAGGGGCTTTGAAATGTCAACATAGATGACATGAAACATAATTTAGTAGTAAAAAAAAGATGCCTGTTGGACAGAAGAAAACATTTACACGATCCAAATGGTCCATGAACTAACATTATACAAAACCGTATGCACAGATTCATACGAGAAACGCATAAGTAAGGACGACACTGAAAGGAGGCATAGTCAACATTATACAAAATCGTATCACCAGATACGAATGCCAGGTAAGAGATGTCATTATGCACAGTATACAGTTTAAATATGCTGCGGCTGCTGTTTCATCATCAGGTGCAATCTTCAGAAATATTAGGATCACCCGAGACAAGATCAGTTTGATGCTCGTCAATGCCGCTGGTCAAAACATGAAAATTAGAACTAATAATGATCATAATTTGGGCAATGATAATGCTATTTTAACCCTATGAAGAGCTCGACTTAAAGAATAGAGTTTAATATCAGGGGTTTCTTCTTCTTGCGGTAATTAAGGTTTTGGGTGAAACTGTGAAAGGGTAATGTTAAGTTTTGACTGAAGCAACACAGAAGATCATTTCCTAATTTTATTAAAGAAAATATATTCTTTTACTAAAAGAACTCTTTTGTAATTACCAAATAATAGACTTTTTTTTTACAAACACCCCAAACTTCTCAAAATTTAACTAAAAATCACTACATTTCCAAACACCACATGCTTTCGATTTTTCTACAAAAAAATGAATTATAATCACTTCTCTAAGATGAATAGAGTTTGCAAACACACCCTAAATAGATACGTGAGCTAATCTTGCAGGGGCTATAACACAGCTTAGTAATTAATTGCTTCTAGAAATGACTAAATTGGAATTGCAGAACTGCTCCAATTAAAAAATCATTGAGAGAGAGGTGGAAGCTTGAGCACAAGAAAAAATTCAACTATCAATGAGTTCTAACAAGAAGAATCAAACAATACCTTATTTTAACGACTTTGCCAAGTGCTGCTTCTATATACCTGACTTTTTCATTTGGATTGTCGTATTGTTCCTTCAAATGGAGGGGAAGAAATTGAGTAAGCATAACAGGAGCTACATCGAGTAAAACCCAATGATGTTTAAAAAGAAACAAGAAGAAGAAGCAGCAGGCAGCATTAGGAGGAGGAATACCTTGCCATGCACATGAAATAAATGGCGAAATGCAAGATTTAAACTGTGAGAAGTTTCTTCCAAAGATTTCAGTGGCGACTTGGCAAATCGATTTAGTTGGTCATCAGAGAAAGGATCAAAAAGTAACAATTGATCCAACCGATAGAGCAGCTCAAATCTCAACCCCCTCAGTCCCTGTCAAACCACCATTTTTCACATCTTATTATCAAGAAAAAAAGCACGTAGATACTAGCCAAAATAAGGAGGGACAAGTTCTGCAGATATGATGTACCCTACACATACCTAATAACAAAAATAAGACTAATTGGATATGATTTTCCAGGAAAAGGGCCAATTTTTACAAGTTGAGTATCCCTGCTAATCATATGGCTAAAAACTGAATTAAAATATAAATCAACGAGTATTAATATATTAGATAAGTAATGAGTAACAATGCATACATACCAGCATAGAAATTGCCATAACTCTTTCTATATGAAGCAATAGAAAATGATAAGAAAAGAAGTCAGTGTTACCATTTCATGGTCTATCATTGGAGATCCCACCAACGCTTCTCCATGAGATGTGGATTCATGTTCACCTGGATTAATAGGACATTTAATTTGATGTCCGTTGAGTCCAGCAATCATCTCCTTGTTTCCAAGATTTGAGACAATAACAACTACAGAATTACTAAAATTTGTAATGTTGCCTTCATTGTCCTTAGACACACCATCATCAAGAATAGAAAGGATGGTGCTGAATACAGAAATGTGTGCCATCTCAAGATGGTGAAAGATAATGACAGAGTTTGGTCCTCTCTCGACAGCCTTTGTGAGTAACACGTGAGTGTCCATAGTGTATGCACATCTGCACATCAACATGTTAGAGAAAATAAAGGTGTCAAATGAAATATTCAGCAAAATAAAAAGTCAAATATGAAAATAAGAAATTAAGTGATTGAAAAAACCGGAAAAAAGAATCGGGTTCTGTGCATCGAGATAAGTCAACTTGGAACAACAACTTTTTCCCGTCATCCATGACAAGATGCTCTGTAAGGCTTTTTGCAAATTGTTTTTTACTTTCAGAAGTAAGGCCCAAGCACAAAAAAGATGAAGGCAGGTGAGTAGACTCATTAAATCGATGATGGTAGGGTGCTCTTAAGCGCCTCAGCAGAGCCTTGATAATATATTGAGTTGCTTCATCTCTTCGTTTTAACGATCTTCTCAATCTTCTACTAACACGCTTTAAAAATATTTTAGCTTGTTTCTTTTTCTTGTCTCCCTGTGAAAATCGTATGTCCCCATTGAGATCATCCAATTGCACCTGTATGAAAGTTAAGGCATTTGATTTTTATCACTCCTAAAATAGAAGAGTTTAGGCAAAAGTAACTGATAACTTACCAGCTCCAGCCCATTGCTATCAGAAGGTTCATTATTTAAGATATCTTCAATCATTTTGACAATATCCTCAGATTCCTTAAGGATACGATTGGCTTCTACATGAGCCTTTCCACGTATCAACTCACACAAATGGGAGCAACTTGTCTGTAGCCTGTATATCTGGTTCACTTGTAGCTTTTCTTGACGGTATCTACGCCTCAGTTTCAACAAATTTTGTTTAAACCGCTTGAGAATTGGATCTTTTAGCAGATGTGTACTATATTCAACCCTAAAAGAAAATTCATTCTTCGAACCCAAGAGTGCATCGATATAAATGGTTATTATATCATCTGCCTCATTCTTTAAAACATCATCATTCAACACAGGGTCCATGTACACTTTATGCCAATTCTCATATGCATGTGCACCTCGCTGAAAAAGAAAATGGAATTAATTGATGCTCAAAGTACAATGGCAATCGGAAGACAGAAAACAAGCCTGGAAAAGCAAGAGTATGGAAACCTTAGTTGTGTGAAATATTAGAATGTAGTTAAGGATGGATTGATCTAACAGAAGTCGTGAAGCAAACTATGAGCTGTTCTGTTTTGACCAAGAGAAGTCCTGACTGAGATATCATTAACCTTTTAGAACATTTTAGGATACATAAACCCAAAAAACCTTGACATATATTGGAATCTAATCCTATATAGAGCAATTGTCTCTTCCTCCAGCTTGCTAGCCAACCCCCATGCTTGCAAGCAAGCATAGTAGATTTAAGTTAATCTCTAAAGTTTTGTTGCAAGGGTGTGGATAGTTGTTTGTCTGTTTACCCTTCGATGGAGGCAACAACAGCAAATAATCGTTAACTAATAAATCATGAAGTAGCAGAAATTATAAAATCTAGAATATGGTTTGTGGCTAGTTTTCATGAATACTTATTATCTTTCACTAAAACAAACTATATGCGCTAACTCCTACTATAGAATATAATTTCTCTTATTTCAAGAGATGTTAGTGAAAATAGGATATACTTTAGGGGAATTTGTGCATTGGACGTTTCGAAAAAACCTTAAGGGAGGTTTGCATATAATTGGAAAAATCTCAGAGATTTTATTTGTTGTTAGTCACATAACATAATAGTGTTAACGATAAAACTGACGTTTCATTAAAAGATTTCTCTGAAATTGACTTATTCTTCTGTGACAGTTTGACAGAGGCTAACCACAAATGGCTGGAAAACATATAAGATGCTAAACACATTAGAAGAGGAAAATTTAATCTCAGAAACTATAGGGGCTCTACCCGTTTTACCAAACCTAAACAATTATCCACTGCATGCTTTAGGTTATCAGGTTTTACAAATATATTGGTGTATACTCACTTTTAACATATCTCCACAACACATCATGTTTTGCACAGCAGCATCTGATGGATACAAGATAACATGCTTCTTCAATGAGGCACCCATGGACATGGCGACATCCCTCATTTGACGCCTAGCGATGGCCATATGATTCTGTGGATCCAACCAAGGGAAAACAACTACATCGTTGAACAAATCCATAAACTCAGGCTTAAACTGATTTGAAACCTGAAGAAAATAATAATAATAAAATCAGGTGTTAACTGAGGCATATAAAAAAAATGTAAGAATAGCATGCCAAGTAACAGAATCAGAATACAGTTCCAGATCACATTTTCCTCGAGTCTTGAGTAATCATCAAAGGTACAACACAATACCTTAGCATAAAATTGATGCAAACGACAAGTTTCATGACTGAAGTCATCATGAAGGAGTCCAGGTTCTTTAAAAATATCTCGGAATGGGATTTTTGGTATTGATTCGCGAAGGCATCTACAATTACAGAATACTTCATGGCCAACATGCGATGAGACGAGAATTAAGTCATCAGAAAAATTGACTGACTTCCGTCTTCCATCACTCAGCCTACCATCCCTTATTATCTGAGCAAGAACATCATATATCAAGGCATGAGCATTCTCTATATTGTCAAACATGACAATGCTGCCATGTTTTTTATCCCTGCAAAGATTTAAAAAAAAAAAAGTAAAATCTTTAGATAATCACTACTTGAATTTAGAAACTCACCAGAAATTAGTAAACACAATAAGTAGTCTAGTATAACCTGTCAAGAACACGAATGAGGCCTGAGAAATGATCTTGCTCGGTATACTGGGATAGATCAAGTTTTAAAACTCTGTCTTTGTCGCCATAGATCTCCTTGGATAGAGCTTTAGCAAGTTTTGTTCTTCCACAACCATGTGGTCCCAGAAAGAGAAACGATCCAAGGGGGCCCTTAAATGATTTTTGTTTTGACAGGGCATGCACGATTTTATGAAACACGTCATCCAAATTAATTAGTTTTTCAGATAATCTTGACTTCAGGTGCTCAATTCTTGGCATTGCCAGCCTCAGATTGAAAGGCCGATAAAGTATTTTTAAGGGAAACCCGGTGATGGAACTTGCCACCTACAGACAGAGTAGCATGCTATGAAGAATAAGTACAAAATGGTTGAATAGATGAAATAATAACCAGTGTTACATCAATATATTATACCTGGGCAACTTCATGTGGTCCAATAACGAGTCTTTCTCTAAATGCACTATGAATACTTTGCTGTAGTAGATTAGGAGTAGTCGTGAGCAGTGAGTGCAACTGGCTAAGGCAGTCCACCTGTAGGTACCCCTGCAATTTAGTTCTGTTTATGAAAGAAATGAGCTTACCACGCAAACCTCTCAATAAAACCACCCTCTTTCCAGAGTCATGTCTCAGCTCTGCCAACACAGGACCCCATGTTTCTTGAAAATGTTCCAACTTGGTTTTGCACTCAGTGAGTTTTTTCTCTGCCTGATATATGAATTATAATATGAAAAATGTCAATCTCTATAGGGGAACTGCAGATGATAAATGATGGATCCTAACTAAAGGTGTAAAAACTAGCAAAAAAACATGGCTTCAAGAAAAATGCATAGGCAACTCAAAGTAGGTAAACTAAACACAAAGATGAAGGGCTAAAACATACACGGGGCAAACTATCTGATTGGCAAGCAACAGACTTCTCTTTCCTCAGTTCCATAACCTCAACAAAAGAACGATAGAGACAATCCTCATTCAAATCCAATTTTCTTTCTTCACTGTCTGAGTCAAGATTTCTCCTAAACATTACACAAGCTTTTTCCACCAGAACCATCACAGACTGTGGGGATGGTTCATCTTCATACTCTGTAGAAGTCAAAGAAAAGCACAGAACGAGTTATCAGAAAGGTTTATCCATTAAATGATGAGTCTAATAAAACCCAAAAGCGTGCATACATAAAAATTGGGAAAGGAAGGACATGTGCAGCAGAAATTCAAGCATAATATATACACTAAAACACTTATTGCGATTATACAATTGTATAAATTCCAATAAAATGAGGGCCACCCGTGAACTTTCCTTCAATTCTTCAGTTCTCACAAGTAAAAGTGCCCATTCACATCAACAATCACAAACAGGTGCGCAAAATTCAGTGTGAACAATGTACATGCATGTGCGAATCTATAAAAATTATATACCTACGATTTAACCATCAAATGCACAAAAATAATCAGCAAACAATTCGAATATAAGCGAAGCAAAAAAAAAGGCCTTTTAGAGAAATGAATAAATAACGAAACGAAATTAACCTCGAAGAATTTCAGAAGCGAGAAATACAGCATCGTCATCGATTCGAAGGCGGTAAGCAATTTCTAACCCATGTTTTTTGTAAGCATCCATCGCATTCATCCCTCCCCCCCTCCCCTCCCCTCCCCTCCCCTCTTTGGTTCCTTCGAATAGCAAAGTGAAAAACCCTCGGCTCGAGATTTTGGTAAAACAAGGCAAGATTCTGTGCTACTGTGGTCGCAGAAATAGATTGAGACGATTTAAAGCACCATATATATTTCACAAAATTTTGATCAAATTGGGACTCCCGACTCTCAAAGGACGCACGTAGCTGCAAAACGTTAAACTTAGTCTAGTCTGTATTTAATACTAGTATGATTTTTTTATTAATTTTTATCATTTCAATTCATTTCTTGTAAATTGTGATGAGTAGGGGTGCAGGAGAAAGGGATAAGTAAAACCCACATCATATATCTAAATCACTTTATCTATTTCATATTTTTGTCGCAGGTCAAGAATTTTTAATTGAAAGAAGTGAAAGAACAGTAAAATTGTGAGTCATCTAATTCGGGTCAGGGTAACTATTAGTGAAGAGTGAGAACTATATTACAGGTGTCATAATATTTTTTATTTTGTTGTGACAATAGTTTAATAACATAGTTTTAATTATGTAATAAAACAATACTTAAAAAACTAAAAATATATTTTAGTCAGGTTTCAAATTTACCTTAATTATCTATATTTATGTATGAAATATTTTATAGTATAAATTTTTGTGTTAAATTACTACATATATATATTCTTATTCATGATATATAAATTTTTACAAACATTTTTTTTTCAAATTTACATGGGTCTAAAATTCAATTAAAAATGAACTGCCGTGTAAATTTTAAATTTGCCTATTTTAGTGTGATTTTCAAGGTACAAGTAACAAACTTGGACTTACTCGTAATTTTTTACAAATTAAATTTTAAGAAAATAAATTTAAGACACTAATAATCAACGTATATAAAAAAAAAAAAAAACAAGTCACGTGTCAGAATTATCGGTCTAAATAAACGATCATATATATATATATATATATATATATATATATATATATAAATTAAAATTTTAACTTTTATAATAAACTTGAATATATAATTTGGGTGGTGAAGGTCACTCCATAAGAACAAACCAGTAGATATCAATTCTTTTGTACCATGGTGTGTGTATATATTAACAATTTAGTCTTTTTAATTGACTGAAATTATTGAGGTGGTGAAGGGTTGAACCCGACCATGTTTAGTTTAATTATTCACCTCCTAAATTATTTTAATCTAAGTTTTGATTTTTATTGGGACAAGTAAAAGCTAAGTTGAACAAAATTTATTAGTAAATGTGCAATGAGTTAAATTGAAATTTTATGCAACTACAATACCGTGCAACAAGAATCTGGATGATTCATTCGAAAATAAAATTGATTCGATAGATTTTTCCATTATAAAAAATGGTAGAGATAGTGTCAAAAAATGCAAAAATTGTTGGAGGGAAGAATGGGGCCGTTGGCTTGTAACAGTGGGCTCTTCTGGCTATACGTCTATGGCCACAGTTATACGCACACCCAGAGTTGTTGAGGACACTCACCTAAAAAAATTCAAACTACAGTAAAATGTCCCATATACCCTTTATTGAAATTTTGAAAAAAAAGAACGCAGATGAGTACATGCATTTCATTGCTGAATCGTTCCCACATCACCACCACCCCAAAATTGTCCCTCACCCTCAACATGATATCAAAAAAAAAAAAACTAAAAAAGATGCAAAATAAAAATGAAAGTAAAATATCAAAATAAATTCACGTCCGTCTAATACAAAATGCAAATTCACAAAATTTAAAGCAACAAACAACAATTTCCGACAAAAAAAAAATCGAAATGTCCAAAATCTAAAAAAATATATATATATATATGTGAGCACACTATTTTGATGAAGGGAGTATATATATATTTAAAACAATACAAATTTTAAAATAGTAAAAAAAATCGAATAACTACAAAAAAATCGAAAAAGAAAATAAAAAAGAGGTAAATTTTCGGGAAAAAAAAAACTGAAAAAGTGTTGAAAGTGTTACAAATATTTTTTAGATCAATTTTTCAGATCTAAAAACTAACTTACATTTGGAAAATCGGAGGAGGAGGGGTGCGACGGCCGGCGAGGAGGAGGGAGCACGAAAATGAAACGCTGACGTGAACAACGTAAACGGTCGCCCTTTTTTTTCAAGGCGATCTCCTTCCTTAAGGCGGCGACGACGATCGACCGCCCTCTTCAGTATCGGTGTCGGCGTCGGGAGGAAGGGAGAGGGACGGAGTGGAGAGTGGGTGTACCCTTCTACTGAAGTTTTATGTTTTAAGAATATGATACAATTTTTAAGAAAGGGTAAATTTGATTTTTTTAAGTGGGTATCCTCATCTAAGGGTGAGTGTTGTAAGCGGGTGGGTGTCCTCAATAACTCAGTGTGTGTATAACCGTGCCTACGTCTATATACACTGGGTACTTAGGGCATCTCCAATGCCACGACAAAAACGCAAAACAATGTAAAATTAATCTCCAATGCAAACTTTAATTTGGTGGGAATTTGCCACAATTCACTTTCTTTGGCAAATTAGCCATCAACTCAGAATTGAACGCAAATAATTTTTATGCCCCTTTGAATTTTTTTTTCTCTTGTTTTTTTAATTCTTCTTATTTAATTGTTTAAAAATTTACTATTTTATTTTATTTAAATTAAATAATAAATTAATTTTTATGTAAATTGAATTTGGTTTTTTGTTTCATTGAATTTATATATATATATTTTTTGAATTAAATATATATTTCATTTAATTTACTTAATTTAATTTAAATGTAAATGTAAATATAATATTATATATTTAATTTTAAATAAATTTTTTATAAAATAGAAATAAAAAAGATAACATTAATAATATTTTAAGAGAATATTTAATTAATTTGAATTAAAATTTGAGTTCAAAGGTTGGAGATGATTTTACTGTTTAACTCAAATTTAGTGGTAAATTGAAGATTTTGGTGACAATTTGAGTCCAAGGATTGGAGATGGTCTTAGGGAAAAAAAAATAGTTTGGTTCACACAAGATGTGAATTTTTTTTTTTTTTTTTAAATCCTTTTTCTTTTTTTAATACAGGATGTGGGATTTTTTTTTTTTTGAGCAAAAATTTAAAAACTATATTGCCCAAAAACGAATCACTCCAAATGGAATGACGCCAACAACGATACATCACGCTCGACTCTCATCTTTCCACCCCATCTAGACTTCGGGTAAAAAACCCCACTTGGTAAACCCAATGGGATAAACCCAAGATAGGGAAAACCGTGGTCCATCATTTGAGATGGTACTCCTCCCTTTACAAATATTCCGTTATCGACAACATGTCGCACAACAATATCAACTTTTACAACAAGATAATTGTAAAAATTAACAAGCCAAAAACTCCACAAGCTACAACCAATACGCTGCATAACAAAATTCCAGCGCCAACCAAGCTCCTCGACCAGCTCGACCCGACCGCCCATGCACGCGTACAAGCCCTGCTCCTTATGAACAGCCCATCCAACACTCCACCATGGTCGAAGCTTCCAAATCTGCAAAGACCACACAAAGCAGCAGTACCAAATCCAAAAAACCGACCAAGTACTACAAACCATGCCAATCAAACCCCTTAACAATACTCCCATGCAAACAAAAATCGTGTAGAAAAATTTAGGGGATCAATCATATATAAAAAAATAAAATGAGTGTAATGTAGTGAATCGATCACAATTCATGAATTTAATATATTTTGACAACCTTAGGTCCTGGGTTCGAGTTATGGGGAGGAAAAAAAGGGATGGGTATTTAACTTCCATCCAAAAAAAGAATTTAATATATTTTTCTGAATTTCAACGTAATAGAAAAGAATAAATAATTGAAGATTTAATTAAATGGTATAGGTATCAAAAGAGAAGGAAAGTATAGAGAATCGAAAAGAAGATGATTCCAATTTTTGCTTACTTTTTAAATGGTATAGGTATCATGGGATAAAATACCAATGGGTCTAAGTGTCTAACAACATCATACTAGGTCCAACCGAGAATAACAAGTAAATGAGCTAATTCCATTAATTTAAAAAATAGTGTCTCAACGTAGCTAGTCTTCAATTGTTTGAAGCTACAACTATTTAGTAATCTTCTCATGAGTTCATGACATGTTACGTACAAAATAGTACTCCCCCCTTTAATAGGTTTAACATACGTACTTATTATAAATATTAGTTTAATAGTGATATGAACCTCTAAACAAACATACTTATTATTATTGAAACTAAAATTAAGGAATTTTTTTAAAGTAATACTTAATAGGTTTAACTACAGTTAAAAATTACTACTACAATTTTTTACTTAATTGCAGTTTTAACTAAACTTCGTAATTGCAGTTTTAACTAAACTTCTTAGGAATAATAATATAGGAATAATATATTTTAATTTTGTCCATATCTTTTGTATTTATCTCTTTGATATGTTTGTTGTATTTACCTTAATTATCTAATTGTAAATACTCTTATAAATAGTGAATCATTCCTATCACCTCATTAACGGTGATCACATACTTCTCACATGGTATCAGTCTAACCCATCGAAACCCTAATTTTCTCTCTAAAGTCTCACGCTAAATTTCTTCCCTCCTCATGGCGGCGGCGGCTACCCCTCCCCACACCATCCCCCTCAATGTTTTGGTTCACCTCTTGACAATCAAGTTGTCATCCTCCAACTATCTGCTCTGGCGAAATCAGGTAGTCCCGGTCCTGTCAAGCCATGATCTCATCTATCACGTTCATGGCACGACACCCGCTCTGGCGAAGTCGATCACCACATTTGGTGAATCGGATCCAAACCCAGCCTACACCGCTTGGTTTGAGAAGGATCAGAAGATTCTTAGTTTTCTTCTTTCCTCCCTCTCTGAAGACGCCATGGCTGAGGTCATCGTCTGTGACACATCGCGCTCCATCTGGGTCGCACTCGAGGTAGCTTACAGTCATACCTCTGTCTCCCGCATCACTCAACTGCGGAATCAACTCCTCTCCCTTCCTCGAGGATCCACCTTTGTCGACGAATTCAACAAGAAGTTTTGTGCTCTCTGCGATCAACTCGCCTCCATCGGTAAACCTGTTGATGATGACGACAAGTGTCATTGGTTTCTCACCGGTCTCGGCCCCCAGTTCGCTGGTTTCTCTGACACCCGCATGGCTATGTCGCCCATTCCTGCCTTTCGGGATCTGATCCATTAGGCCTTAAACTATGAGCAGTTTACTCGCTCGATGGACTCCTCGTCCTCGCCCGTTCCAACATTCTCTACCTTTGCTTGCTCGGGTAAGCCTGCTCGCCCTGGCACCAAATCCCGTAACTTCTCTCCTCGAAATTCTGGTCGCCAGGCGCCCTCTGGATCCTCGGTTAGTGGCTCGTCCCCTGCTCGCCGCCCTCCCACTTGCCAGATCTGTCGACAACAGGGTCATTATGCAAATCGATGCCCTGACCGTTATGCTCGCCGTGCCCCTTCTACGGCCAACCTTGCTCATTCACTTGACACTCAGTGTCGTGTCTCGCATCCTCCTGCTTAGGATTGGTTCCTCGACAGTGGTGCCTCTGCACACATGACTCCTCGCTCGGCTGACCTGGAGAATCCTCACCCGTATTCTGGTAACGACAATGTTATTGTTGCTAATGGCTCTACTATCTCGATCACTCATGTTAGGTCGTGTTCGGTTAATAAGGATGTTCGTTTGTTAGATGTGCTCGTCGTACCACATCTCACTAAGAAATTGTTATCCATTAGTAAGCTTACTTTGGACTTTCCTATTGATGTTTTGTTTACTAATGACTCATTTGTCATTCAAAATCGGGCGACCAAGCAACCCTTGGCGAGGGGTCGGCATAGTCGAGGACTCTATGCTCTGGAGCAGGGCACTTCAGCCTTGGTCGCTGCTTTGCGGAGTTCGTCGTTGAAGGCTTCTTTTGAGTGTTGGCACCGTAGATTAGGCCATGTTTCTTTTCTGTCGTTAAATTGTTGAATAAATTGGGCTTATTGTCCCTTACGTCTATTTTGCCCAATCCGGGCCTTTGTACTCCATGTCAGTTGGCTAAGAGTAAACATTTATCTTTTACATTAAATGAAAAACGAGCTTCTCATGTTTTGGATTTAGTTCATTGTGACCTTTGGGGACCTGCCCCTGCTGCTTCTAATGACGGTTTTCGGTATTATGTGATTTTTGTGGATGACTTCTCCAGATTTACTTGGCTTTATCCTCTGCATGCCAAGTCTGATTTCCATGACGTATTTGTTCGGTTTCACACCTTTGTTTGCAATCAGTTTTCCACTTCCATTAAGGCGTTCCAGAGTGATGGTGGAACTGAGTTTGTTAATGGTCGTGTTCGCGGCTTCCTTTCCGACCATGGCATTCATCATCGCATCTCCTGTCCTTACACTCCCCAACAGAATGGTCGCACCGAACGCAAACATCGTTATGTCACTGAAACTGGGCTTTCTTTATTGTTTCAAGCGAGCATGCCTGCTCACTTCTGGGTTGATGCCTTCTCCACGACAGTCTACATTATCAATCGTCTTCCCACGCCTGTTCTTGGGGACAGGTCACCCTTTCAGGTTTTGTTCGGCTCTGCTCCAAACTTTGCCAACTTCAGGACCTTTGGTTGTCGAGTATTTCCGTATCTTCGTGAATATGCTATCCACAAGCTTGCTCCTCGCAGTGCTCCATGCATCTTTATGGGTTACATTTCCTCCCATAAGGGGTTTCGGTGTTACGATCCGATCGCTTCCCGCTTCTACACTACTCGTTATGCTCAGTTTGATGAATCTGTGTTCCCGTTCTCTGGAGCTCATGTTCCTTCCTCGCCTGTTGACTCCCTTAAGATCAGCTCATTCGTGGAACCATCTGCTCCTGCTCGACAGTCTCCTTGTGGTCTTTGCCCTTACCCACCAGGCCTGATCATGCCTTCTTCTCGCCCAGCAGTTCAGCAGCCTCCTGCTCGCCCAGCTGCTAATCCACCTGCTGCTCGCCCTCTTCCTGCCCCGACTCACTCGATGGTTACTCGTGCCAGATCTGGGATATTCAAGCCTTGGCACATTGCCGACATTGCGACCACCGGCCTCCTGTCCGCCCTCTCGGTCTCTGCTGAGCCTAAGGGTTTCAAATCGGCCCTTAAGCATCCACACTGGCTAGCTGCAATGCAATCTGAGCCCGATGCCTTGCATGCTAATCAAACTTGGGAGCTCGTTCCTCGCCCTCCCTCCACAAACATTGTTGGTTCGAAATGGGTTTTTCGCACCAAATTTCTTGCGGATGGAACAGTTGATCGCTACAAAGCTCGCCTGGTCACCTAGGGCTTCTCGCAGGTTCCAGACCTTGACTTCTCGCATACCTTCAGTTCAGTCGTCAAGGCCGCTACTGTTCACATCATCCCGTGTCTGGCTGTTCGGAATCAGTGGCACATGCACCAGCTTGATGTAAACAATGCCTTTCTCCATGGAAAGTTGACCAACACTGTTTACATGGCTCAACCTCCTAGGTTTGTTGATCCTCGCTTTCCCGACCATGTTTGTCGCCTCAAGAAGGCATTGTATGGTCTTCGGCAATCCCCTCTCGCCTGGTTTGTTCGCTTCAGTGACTTCCTTAAGACTTTGGGTTTTCTGTGCAGCCGAGTAGATCCCTCACTTTTCTACTTCAAACGTGGTAAAGTCACCCTATACCTTTTGCTTTATGTGGATGACATTATTGTTACAGGGAGCGACCAGGATGCTATTCGGCGTTTTATTCGTCGTGTCAACAAGAAGTTTGCGATCAAAGATCTTGGTCGCCTCAGCTACTTCCTCGGCACCAAGGTCACTCACTCGTCGACTGGGCTCTTTCTCAGCCAAGCGAATTATGCTCGCGATGTCCTCTCTCGAGCGGAGTTGCTCGATGCAAAGCCTGTCTCCACTCCCCTCGCAGCCGGGGAATCTTTGGTTAGCTCAGGGGAATCTTTTGCCGATCACACTCTATATCGCTCGCTCGTCGGTGCTCTACAGTATCTAACGATCACTCGTCCTGATCTTTCTTATGCTGTGAATCACGTTAGCCAATTTCTACACTCGCCGACCACCGACCACTTCCTCGTGGTCAAAAGGATCCTCAAATATGTTAAGGGCACTATCAACTATGGGTTCTCTTTGGTCGGACTAGTGACTACTCACTCATTGGTTACTCGGATGCGGACTGGGCACGCTGCACGGAGACTCGTCGCTCCACCTATGGTTATTCTATTTTTCTGGGTGGAAATTTAATCTCCTGGAGCGCTAAGAAACAACCCACTGTTGCTCGCTCGAGCTGTGAATCCGAGTATAGGGCACTCGCGAACACAACCCAAGAAATGATTTGGGTCACCTAATTTCTTCGGGAGCTTGGTCAGCTTCCTTCCTCGGTGCCGACACTATTTTGAGACAACATGAGTGCTTTATTTTGGAGTCAAAACCTAGTTGCTCATAAACGAGCAAAACACATCGACATTGACTACCATTTTGTTCGTGAATTGGTCTCTTCTGGTCGCATCATCACCAAGTTCGTCCCATCCACTCTTCAGCTCGCCGACGTCTTCACCAAGGGTCTTCCTCGCCCCAGTTTTGAATTGTTACGTTCCAAGCTCTGTGTTCGATTGCATCCACAACCCCGCTTAACGGGGGTAATAGGGAATAATAGTATAAGAATAATATATTTTAATTTTGTCCATATCTTTTGTATTTATCTCTTTGATATGATTGGTATTTACCTTAATTATCTCAGTTTTAATTAAATCCAAATTATACTTCGGGCAGTTTGGTCACTGCTAGAACTTAAAATTGTCGAGAAATCAATGAAACTGGTTTTCCATTTCCAAATTATTGACAGGAAACAAAACAAAAACGGATCAAAATAATTATGAAATTTTCATTAGACTCCGATTAAAGAATTTTTGCTCCTGGATGAAAGAGTTTCACAATAGGGACGGAGGGAGAACGAATAAATTATAACATAAATTAATTATATATTTTAAAATTGTACAATAACGCATTACTATTTTATACAATGAATATTTGAGTTTATATTTACACATACATATATTATATTGTAGAATTAATTCTTATAACCATTTTGTGTAATGTGAGATCTCATCTAATAGATAGATATGTAATATGTAATAAAAAAAAGGGTAGTATTGGGTGAGACCGTCCTAGAGATCCGTGAGACGGCTTTTATATATAAAAAGTGATAATATTTGAGCAAAAAGTGGTAGTGTTTAAGTAAAAATGATAGTCATTTTTGTTAAAAATATTATCACTTTTACTTAAACATTATCACTTTTTTTACAAATCAAAATCTGAAAAAAAAATACTCCCTCCATCCACCAAATGTAGTCCCATTGGGGTGGAGCACAAATTTTAAAGAAAATGTAGATAAAGTAAGAGTATTATATGGTATTGTGGAGTCCATTGTGAATAAAGTGATTGTTTGTGAATAAAGTTGATGGCAAATTGAGTAATTAAGTGATGTTTGAAGGTGATAGTTTTCATAAAGTGTATGAGACTACATTTAGTGGACAATTAATATGAGTCAAATGGGACTACATTTTGTGGACGGAGGGAGTATGAGTTATCCTACCCAAAATTTTGAAATATGAGTTAAAGGGATCCGTCTCAAAGAAAAAGATCTGTGAGACGGTCTCACACAAGTTTTTGTCAATTCATTCTCGAGCAGTTTTGCTCCCATAAAAATAGGGATGTAAATGAGTTGAGGTGAATCGAACGCTATAGTTCAAGGTTGCTTAAAATATTATCTAGTTTTAAATTTATTGTTTGAACTTATTTGATAACTAAATGAGTCGAGCTCGAATGAACTTTAATTGAACTGAACACGGGCCGAGTTTGAGTAGTTTGACATTTTTACATTAACTTTATTAATTTTTTTGTACTTATCAAGTTTGAGCCGTTCTTTAGACTATACTCAAAATAGATATATGTTCAAGCTATTTGTTAATTATGTCAAATCGAGCTCAAATGAACTTTTCCCGAATATCATTTAACTTGGTTTGATTTTCAGCCCTTTTATTATGAAAGACGTAAAGAAAAAATAAAAAGAAAAAAAAAACAATTAAAGACCAATTTTGCAATTTATATCAATTTAATTACTCTCTCCATCTACGAAAAGTAGTCTCATTTGACTTATATTTTTTGTTCACAAAATGTAGTCTCATACCCTTTATGGAAACTATCACCCTTCAATCATTACTTAATTACTTAAATTGTCATCAACTTTATTCACAAACAATCACTTTATTCACAATGGACCCTACAATACCCTTACTTTATCTCCATTTTTTCTTAAAATACGTGTCCCACTCCAATGAGATTACATTTCATGGACGGAGAGTGTATATTTTAAGAATATATAAAGATGAACACCACAAAGTCACACAACAACCAAAGTCATAAATCAAATGGGCCCATGGGCTTGGGTCTTGGCGTGATTAGATGTGGTCCAAGATTTATCTTTACTTTCTCTACTGTGTGGGCCTCCAAGTGATGGGCTTTATAGGGATCAAATATTTTGTGGCTCTCTTTCGAGGCTAATTCATTTTCAGCCATTAAATTTACTCAACCACCTTTCAATCTCATTACGGTGTCAATGCTAATGTTCTACCAATAACACTCAAGACAGCAATTTTTTATTTTAATGTTACTGTTGGGTATAAAAAATATTAATATTGTACATACAAAGTATCATTATTTAACAAATGCTTAATTTTTAAAAAAAGTAACCCTTCATAGGTAAAACATTAACCATTCGTATGTATAACAATATTGATACTTGAATAATTTTTTTTTACGTAAATTCGAGTTCACATAAAATTTTATTCTACGACACCCATAACGTCAACTATTCAACTGGAGTAAGTTTACTATTTGTCAAGAATTCATAAAGAATCACACTATAAATTAGACCTTACGGAGTATTTGTCAAGAATTCATAAAGACTCACACTATAAATTAGGTCTAAGTAAATAGGTGAGGGTTGAAATAGAGAAATAAAGCAATGTAAAATAATAGTACGTACAACCAAATAAATAGATTTAATTAATTTCTTTATCCTTTATTTTCCTTGTGGATGACATTTATTGAGTTAACTTTAGGCTTTGTTATTTTATAAACATGTGGTTCGCACACATAATATATTACTCATAGAATGGTGGGTAGGGAAAATATCGTTACTATACATACAGTATTTTTGTCACTAATTTGTATCTTCTCATTTTAAATTAATAAAACCAAATATCTGTTCACGTGAGACTCGAGGCAGCAATTCCACTGTAAATTCCTAACCGCATTTTAGCATCACCCCCCGCATACCAATGTTATACTTTATACTTTTGTTATTTGTTTCGTACTCCGGTCTACCCTTAAATACTAATTCTGAATCTATTTTTTCAAGTGACATCTTAATTTTTCTCTATTTCCATTTTTCTAATTTTATTGAATTTCTAATTTTTTTAAACCGTTTTTCTCTCTACAGTTTTAAATTTCTTTTTTTCCTTTCTCTCTCTTTTTCTCCCGTTTTCTTTTCTATTTTACATTTTTTCATTTTGTGTAATTTTTTTTTTTAATCTCGCGTAATACACAGTGTAATTTGAATACGATGTTTTAACACTTTAAGGAGGGTGTATTCAATTGAGATTTTGTTGGATTTTTTTGGACTTTAAAAAGTCAGTGAATTTAGAAAATTCATAGACTCTATGCAGAGTTTGACTGACTTTTTTATTGATTTATATGGATTTTCATAGATTTGACTGGATTCTAAAATACACATTTTTTTATTAATTTACATGAATTTTCATAAACTACGCCCTAAAACTATATCGAACACACTTGTATATAAAAAAAAAATTATCTAAATTATTTAGAAAAAATACCAAAAATATATTAGTTCAAAAAAAAATATATTATTCATTGTTATTATTCTCATCTTCATTTCCACGATTATACCTCGACTTCAGTTCTGTGTTGTAATTGGCTTTGAGAAAGCAATTCTAAATTTTCTCTTCCATGTCGAGGAGATAGGGTGAATCTTGATCTTCTTCATATTCGATTGTAAATTCATGACATTCTTTCCGAAGAAAGTTATGTAATCCAGTTAATACTAACTCTGCTTGTGTTTGAAATGGGAACAGAGGTGGATTTTGAAAATTGTGAATGACGATTTGAAAATACCAAAATATCTCTAGCGAAGATTGAATAACTCAATTGCATTTTTGGGTAACGACCTTGACCACCAAAATCTTTTAGATGATATCGAACACCACGTCCTAATTTAAGATCGTGAATAAATGTTCTTGAGATCTTAACGATATACTATAATTTTTAAAAAGAGATCATAATTTTAAAATACAGAGATGTAATCTTTTTCACGATAATAATGATGGTCTGTGATGCTTATTGAAGAACATAGTTACGTTTCTTGATATTATTTCGTTTGAAGAAGAGGGCTGTGTAGGATTTTGTGGTTCTAATTACAGCAAGAATGTCTATATGTGCTTTCGAATGAGACTTTGAAATTTTGTTAGAAGAACAACAAAGTTTTTTTTTTCTTCTCTTTCAGGGCCTTCTGAGAGAATCCGCTGAAATCTCTAGTTTTTAGAAGAGATTTTGAATAGTGAAATTTATTTATATTTTTGAAGGAGAATCCAACGAAATAGAGTATTAAAATCCATAGATTGTTGAATATCTAAAAATTTCTAAAGACTTTTTAAAATCCGTATTGAATACCTCAAAATTTTGAAAGACTTTTAAAAATCCGTATTGAATACCCCCAGATTTTAAAAGTCCAAAAAAATCCAACAGAATCTCAATTGAATACACCCCCTAAAAGAAATAAATATAAAAAAAAAAAAAAAATCCTTTCTTACAAAATCACACAAATGGTTTTTTTTTTTTTTGAAATTCGAAGAATGTAGAATATATATAATTTTAATAGGGGATGGGGAAGGAGGCAGATATTTGGATTAAGTGTATAATAAAAGTGCTCCATACCATATATCATATGCAGTTCCAACGTCCTTGGATCGATCACCTCTTTAAAAAATCATACACTTTATTATTTTTATTATTATTATTATAATTGTAAAGAAAAGGAAAATTACATGGTCCTAAGGCTATAAAGATCCAGGAAGAAATGTGGCTGAGCTTCTTCCAACATCTAGTTACACTCCAAACCAAACAACCTGCATCTCATACCAAATTCAACAACATCTCTGTTTTTTAGAGTGAGTAACAATGGCAGGCAGTGGAGTGTTTGCTGATATAATCGAGGGAGAAGCCTTTAAATACTACGACGATGGAGAATGGAAGAAATCTTCTTCTGGAAAAACTGTCGCCATTGTCAATCCCACTACACGAAAGACCCAGTACAAGGTTCAAGGTATATATACTCCATTTCTTTCTTTATTACAAATTGATAACATTTTTTAATGACAATGATAAACTGCTGCTGCAGCATGTACACAAGAAGAGGTGAACAAGGTGATGGAAAGAGCAAAAGTTGCACAAAAACTGTGGGCCAAAACGCCCCTTTGGAAACGTGCTGAGCTTCTTCACAAAGCTGCTGCTATACTTAAAGAGCACAAAGCCCCTATAGCAGAGGCTTTAGTGAAGGAGATTGCTAAACCTGCAAAAGATGCTGTCACTGAGGTTGTCCGGTCAGGCGATTTGATCTCTTATTGTGCTGAAGAAGGTGTTAGAATCTTGGGACAGGGCGGCTTCCTCGTCTCCGATAGCTTCCCCGGAAACGAAAGGACTAAGTATTGCCTCACTTCCAAGGTACCAAAATCACACTTTTATTAATCAGTTAAAATCATGACTTTTATTTGATCAATTTGTGTCACAGATTCCGCTTGGTGTGGTGTTAGCAATTCCGCCTTTTAACTATCCTGTGAACCTGGCTGTGTCGAAAATCGGACCGGCTCTCATTGCTGGCAACTCCCTTGTCCTCAAGCCTCCAACTCAGGTACTCTCTGTCAAGGGCGGAGCCAGGAAAAAAAATTAGGACGGGCTGAAAGCCTAAAATGAATATAGTATAAAAAAAAGTAAAAAAAAAAAAAAGACTATTACATAAGTTACTCAATTTGTCATTTTGGATACGTATAGGGTGCCGTGGCTTGCCTTCACATGGTACATTGCTTTCACTTAGCTGGTTTTCCAACGGGATTAATCAGCTGCATCACCGGAAAAGGCTCTGAGATCGGCGATTTTCTAACAATGCACCCTGGAGTCAATTGCATTAGGTATGTACTCATTGTAGATCTTATGGTTGATCAACAAATTTATGTGTCCTGTTTTGATCAGCTTCACAGGTGGTGACACGGGAGTTGCAATTTCAAAGAAAGCGGGGATGATTCCTCTGCAGATGGAATTGGGAGGAAAAGATGCTTGTATTGTTCTTGAGGATGCTGATTTGGACTTGGTTGCATCTAACATCATCAAAGGAGGATTTTCTTACAGGTATATGTTCTGTTACACCTTTTAGATGAATGACACGTGCTAATAAACGAATAAAACTAAAATGAATTTATAGTGGTCAGAGGTGCACGGCGGTGAAGGTGGTGTTGGTGATGGAATCCGTAGCTGATAGTCTGGTTGAGAAAGTGAAGTCGAAGGTGGCAAAACTGAGTGTGGGATCACCCGAGGATGATTCCGATATAACTCCAGTTGTATCGGAATCATCGGCCAATTTCATAGAGGGACTTGTGAAGGATGCTAAAGAGAAGGGAGCTACATTTTGCCAAGAGTATAAAAGGGAGGGCAACCTCATTTGGCCCTTGTTGTTGGACCATGTTCGGCCCGACATGAGAATCGCGTGGGAGGAGCCGTTCGGTCCCGTTTTGCCCGTTATTCGTATCAACTCTGTTGAAGAAGGGATTCATCATTGCAACGCTAGCAATTTTGGCCTCCAGGTACAATTTTGGATACACTAATTTGATATTTTTGTTTTTATTTTTGAAAGTGAATTACATTAGAAAATATGCTGAGAAATTCTTATAATCTTCAGGGATGTGTGTTCACAAAAGATATCAATAAGGCAATTCTCATCAGTGATGCAATGGAGACTGGAACCGTTCAAATCAACTCGGCTCCAGCTCGTGGTCCGGATCATTTTCCTTTCCAGGTAATTGTAATTCTATTAGGAAGAACTCATGTGTGAGACCGTCTTATACATATGAGATAGTGCACTTAAGTATTTGAATCATAAACATAATTGGCCTCTTGACCCACCATATACTATACACTCCAATAGTAAATAAAATTCGTCGCATGTATGAGACCGTCTCGTACAATCCAATTGAGTCGATTGGTTCAATTCTTGTGCAGGGGATAAAGGACAGCGGAATTGGGTCACAGGGCATTACTAACAGTATCAACATGATGACTAAAGTGAAGAGCACCGTCATCAATTTGCCAACTCCATCTTACACCATGGGCTAGCTAAACCCACTATTCATATCTTTTAATTTTAGGGTATTGTGGATTTTCATGTGCTGTGACTTGTGAGTGAAAATAAAAATGTGTTTTTTATGGTAAATTTGTGATGATCATCTTATTTGTAGATTTCATTACAACATGAATACATTGATGTTATCTTAATTCGACAAACTAAGGTTTTGCAATGCTATGGTTGTTTTTATGAGTTGAGAGTCCCACCAAGTTTAAAATTAGAGTCGGCTAGAAACATGTTATTTATTGAATTCAGTCGTATAACATATTTTTTTTTCTCGTGTTGTTTAATTTATATTATGATTTATTACACTAATAATAGAATTTATACATGTGTCATGCTTCTTTTCATACAAAAAATGTAGGAGTAAGAGTTAAATGTAATTGAAGATGTCAAACTAACACATAAAAAGAGTGACAAAAATGAAAAGTGAGAATTAATAGTTTGTAAGATACTGTAATCTCTACTGGTTAACAAACTATAAATAATTGTACTTTGGGTTGATATTGATAACATTAGGGGGCATTTTAAATTTAAAAATAATTTGGTGAATATAATCAATGGAATTTGAACCGAAATCCCTGCGAGGCCCATTTATGAGATCTGTTTAAGTTCAGACTATTTTTTGGTGATTTAAACTGGGCCGGGTAGCAAGGCCAGGAAACAATATCATATTTTTACACGCCGAAAGGCACCAAGGCAAATTTTACCGTGCTACTTAATTAATAAATTTAACCTCTATGAATTTATATTTTCTTATAATATAATTAAATCGTTTAATCTTGATTAGGCACTGCACTGAAAGGATAAATTGAAATTCTTAATTAATACTAGGTTTTATTTTATGGGTCCAACATTAGTGTATTTATTAAATACATCTCATCGTTTTAATCTTTTTTGCAAATGAAAACACAACTTTTGGGATATATTTATTAATAAATTAAGTAGACGGACGACATAATTCTTCTTTTTTTCGATACATTGGCTTTATTTTATAAAAAGTAAAACATTGGGATGTATTAATTAAATACACGAAACATTGAGATATATTTGTATATTTTGCCATGATAAAAAGTGACACTACAGCTATGAAAGATCACACCCTCAATGTGTTGGATGGCCACTCATATTATAATGATATACGTAACAGATATAATTTATATAATTTTCAATTTAATAAGATAGGAAATTGAGAAGAAGAAAAAAAAAACAATTTCCCTCTCCAAGAGTTGCAAATTAATAAACATTTTGATGCCCCATTAAATTAAAGAATAAATTAGGGAGTTCATATACTTTAACACTTTTTCTTAGATAAAATTGTAATTGATATTTGATTATCCTTAATAATGATTCAGAATAAATATAACGTAAATAAATGAAGTTTTAGCATCATTATTTTTGTACACAACAATTAAATGATATTTTAGTCTTTTTTTGCATCATTTTTTTTATCCTCATTTTAACTTAGAAAAATAATTCTAGTTTTTAACTTACGATTTGTTAATTAATCATCTCACACTAATTAACTAAAGACAATTTTTTTTGTGGAAAGATAAAATGTTGGTATGTGAAAAGACAAACTTTTCAATACATATTTTCGTAAATTTTTTTTTCTAAAAAAAAAAAAATCATTTATTTGTGAAAGTACTAATTGAGCTAAAACAAACTAATTGAGCTAGCTAGGTGTTACTAAAATTAGTACTCCTTGGTTACTATTTGTTGTCAGGTGTACTACTAGTTCAAGACAATAACACAAGTAATTCTTTAATTAGTTTCACTGACATGATTGCATTCATTCCAAATATGATTGGCCAACCAATATATAATCAATCCCATAATTAAATTAGAAAATCATTTTTTTTTTTAATTATATTCTGCCAAAAAATAAATAAAGTGGGTCATCTGCTTTGAGAGCACTTAATTAGGCTAAACCTTTTTAGATTCCACTAAATTAAATTAATACCACTTGACTAAGATAAATATCTTTAATTAAATTCTAATCGTATATAATAATTATAGAAAATTGATTAAGTCCCTTTTGAGGATCTGTACGTACCTTACAGAATATGCTGCGTTTTTTACGATAGATGCCCATACAGTATTAATATATTGCATTTTTATGCATATAAATTGTCTAATTATTGGTGGTGAGAAAGAGTTGACTAGGATATATACTACTGATTAATAATAGTATGGGGAATATTATTTCCAATTGATATCGTATATAATTATTTATGGATTATTCGGAATTAATTATATTGAGTGGATCGTTTGATTGTAAATATAAAAACTAAAATATTGGGGTTCTACTCGACCTAGCAGATTTTTGACCAATGAAATAGCCAGAAAACAGATTTATGGTAGACATGAACATGTTAACATCGAGCGACATTTTTTATTTTTATTTTGCTTAGCGCAAGAGACATTTTATGAGTTTTTTTTTTTTTTCTCTTGTGTATTAGGTCCATATACCGACTAATTTGGAGAGAACCAATTTCATCGTCCACTTGCGAGGGTTTCATTCAGAGTTAGAGTTTTGCGCTCTATATGGACTGACCCCATAAAAATTGTTGACACCTTAGAGGGTTCGAATCTAAAATCTAGAGAAGAGCACACTCCTAAGTTCCAAACATACACCACTAGAAATTGTTAGTATAATTTATATTTAACTCGATTAAACACCTACCCCATTATAATTTAAATAAAAAAGTTCAGTCCACATTTTATATTCAGTTCATTTATGCAAAGTGAATTCGATTACACGGTAACCGGTAACAATTACACATTGATATTTGTATTTTATTAAACAATCTCATGATTAAAATAATTCAGTTGTAATTTATCATTTGAACGTGTTTTTGAATATGTTTATTTTATTGAGTAACCGAGTTTGAATTTCATCTCATGTGAAAATTACATTCTAATAAATAAAATACTGAACTTGTTCATCTTATGAAATAGGTGGGTGCTACATTTCAATTTATCGACACATTATCAGAAATAAAAAATACTCCGTACTAAATATTGTGATACCACATATTACCATCTATTTTAGCTCATAACTATAAGGGCATGATTGGTATGACTGAATGAAAATGTGATTGAATGGAATGAACTTATGAATGGAATGAATGTCTGAATGGAATGAAAGTCTGAATGGTCATTCTCATGATTGGTATTGACCAGGAATGGAAAAATCATTCCTTGATTGATTCCATTCTCATGATTGGTATAATAAAATGAATGCAAAATAATGTAAAAAATTTATCTTAAATCACTAAAATACCCTTATACATATTTTATAGAAACATATTAAATTAATTAATATGCTATTATTTTAATAATAAAATTAAATATAAATAATTGTTCATTTAAAAAAAGTGATAATCATGAAATATATATATATATATATATATTACATCAAAAATGAAACACAGTAGTATATATATTAATATATATATATATATATATATATATATATATACGAAACAGAGAGTTCTTCTGTATATATATAGAACAACAATACAGTACTATTCTTTGACTAGTTCTTCTCTTATGCGTTTTTTCTCAGCGTTCTTGTTTTTAACAGAGAGTTCTTCTGTATATATATAGAACAACAATACAGTACTATTCTTTGACTAGTTCTTCTCTTCTGCGTTTTTTCTCAGCGTTCTTGTTTTTTTCTCAGCGTTCAACGTTCTTCTCTTCTGCATTTTTTTCTCAGCGTTTTTCTCTTCTGCGTTTTTTTCTCAGGCGTTCTTCTCTTCTGCGTTTTTTTCTCAGCATTCTTCTCTTCTGCGTTCTTTCTCAGCATCATTCCCTTTTAGATGAATTAGGTTAAAGAAGGTTAATGAATATCGTATTTAATAGTGGGTTAAAAACTTTTTAATTGTTGATAAGGATAATTTTGTAAAAATATTTTTTTAATGATTTTTTTTTTTAGAAAATAAAAATAATTTGATTTCACGTAGAATGGAATGGGTAAAGATAGGGGGATGGAGAGGAATCAGAATTCTTTATTTTTGGGAATCACCATTCCACGAGGAATCACGATTCCGTGTAAAAAAACATACCAATCATGAGATTAGGAATAGGTCCATGAATGCTCATTCCATTCTAAGCCCATTACCCCATACCAATCATGCCCTAAATGTAATGAGAATATGACCCATAATATGGAATGGAATATATATAATGAATTGATGACAATACCATTTATTACTGGTCTAATTACACTGGCCACTTTTTTTTTTTTTTTTAGATTTTTGAGAATTTTGAAATTCAGATTTTAAAATCTAGTAGATTTTGTGTTTGTGTTTGTGTTTGTTTTGAGATTTAAGTAGGTTAGAATTTAACTTTATAATATAATATTATAGGTGTTTATATAGATTTTATAAGTATTTGTAGGTATTTATAGGGTTCATTTTTGTAGAATTTATAAGTATTTATAGGATAAGATTTTAAAATTCTAAATCTAAATCCCAAACTAGAACACGGGTGGAATTTCAAAATTCCAAATTCGAATTTTCCATCCCAAAACAAACATCCCTAAATGTAATGAGAATATGACACAACGTCTCGAATAAATGAAAAAAATATCACATCATCATACTAAAAAAAAAACACATTTTCTATGATTAATATTACTCCAGTATTATATTTGGAATGGTGATTCCCAAAATTAAATAAATTATCATTTTTACCATACCCGATGATTTTATGTATTCCATGCCATTAGAAATTATTTATTATTATTATTATACAAAATGTCATTATTATATTTTCATACTAATAATATTAATAATTTTAAAAAAATTAAGAATTAATATTATAATTATTAAATAAATAATAAAATTCTAAAATAAATAATAAAAATAATACTCCGTAAGTTTTAAAAATCAATAATATATATATATATATATATGAATAATATATAATAAAAAAATTAATTATAAATATAGTAAAAACTAATAATTATGAAAATACTAGATAGAATTCTCGCGTATTACGCGGACTATTCGTAAAAGTCAGTATTCATATTTTATTTAATAATGTAAATAATAGTTCTCATATTTTTAGCAATATATTAATAAAATTTAATACTTCGTATAACAATATCTATTTTCTATAATTTTAAATTTTATTATATAATTAATTATTTTAAATATTTTATTAAATTATAGTTTTCGATAAAAATTATACTGATTAAAATGTTTTTTTTATTTGAATTAGCTAGTCCTATAAATAATTTTAGAAAACATTGATTAATTAAATTAATATACTTTACAAAATTCTCTAAAAAAATATATTTTTAGATAAAAACAATATAAAGAAAGTGTGGTTAAAATAACATAATTTATTTTAATTTAATTTCAGACATAACTTTCCATTTTGATATCAATGACTCATATGTTTTCTAACCAATAATAAATGTACACATTAAAATTCTAAAAATATTAACTTAATCTAATTATGACACATGTAATACAATTATTCTCCATAAGACACATCATCAAAATTAACCACATCTTGACATTTGACAAACTTAAACTCCCTATTAGTATATAAGGGGATTTATTAACGATAAAAATAATTAAACACTCGATAATAATAATAATTTGTATATACTAACAATAATATAATTTAATATATAATATTGTAATATTTAATAATATTAATTTCAACAATAAATAGTAATAATAACAAATAGTATCAACAAAAAAAATTAGCAATAATAATAATTTAAATAATTTTGCACAATATTTATGTTCATTCCAAAAAAAAAAAAATCAAGAATCAACTACAGATATTTGTGAGGAAAAATGACTCACGTACCCTTACTATACATGGTTTGATGCACATATTTAAAAATAGAGAGAAATTTAGCGTGAAATAAAAACTACTAGTTCAGTGATTTGTGTAAAAAATTGATAGTTCGTATATGTTAGTGTGCAATTAGATCTTTGTTATTTACACCTATGTAATTTTTAAGCCATAACTCAAATCCTATCAAATGTGATAAAAAGATGAAAGAACGAAGATTTTTTATGAAGAATGAAGTTGCAATCAATGTTTACGGAGAAATTAGAAATAAAAAGTAAATAAAATTCTACTTCGTCAATAAAAGAAAAGGAAGATGTAAATGAGAATTGATGATTTACAGTTTTTTAGATATAAATTAAAAAATCTTAGTTTGAAGAAATACCATTAATGCCTATTATATATATTTATTATAAATATATATTTCATTAACATGACTTTACAAATGAAACGTAAGAGTGAGGTCAAAATTATCAAATGACTCATATAGGAATATTGGTCACGCAAAAACTTATATGAGTCGTATTTTTTCTCTTTTCAAATGTCATTGTTTAACATACGAAACGTCTCTATTAAACATATAAAGTGTCGTTATTTATTAATTTTGAGATGAACCCTATATACAATTAAATATTTTTTAAACAATACTTCCACACTTTTCTTATTGACACATCCCAAAATTACTTGCACACTCTTAATATGGAAATACCCACAAAATTAATAATCTCACAACATCATTTTATTTTCAAATTTGTCACTCATTTTTTCCATACATTTCACTTTACACATCATCAAATTACTTAAAATATCCCTCATTTATCTTACATCAACAACCACTAAATCCACCTTTCTTAAACAATGTGCTGATCAAACTATGCAAGTAATTCCGAGACGGAGGGAGTAATATTTCTCATAAAATCTATTGTATTATGTATTTTATTACCAAATGAATCTACTCTATTCCAAATCAAATCAACTCAACTAAACCAATATATTTCTTTAAGGGATGTTTATTTAAAGGGCCTAGTCAACATAAAATCTCATTTAAAAGACCATGTGAATTTGAACTGTAATTTTGTAGGTTTTCTTACCATATTTAATTAAGAATTGTAACTGTAATTTTGTAGGTTTTCTTACAATATTTAATTAAGAATTGTTCAGTTTATATTTCGTACTCTTCTTTTGCTCGATCCCATTGTAAAAGACAAAATTATGGAATAAAAAAAAAGGGAAAATTATGAATCCTTGTGCGACGTGAGTTAATCATATTAAATGGAATGATATTATTATTAAACAATGTGATGCATATGAAATAAAACATTAAACAGGACTTCAACATTCTATTTACTATTAAAAATAATCGATTCATCTTACGTGTGAAATCTCAGTTATTTAGTTTGATACGATTCCATCTCATGCTATAAATCTGGTTAGATACAATGAACATGGCTGGGAACAGCAAGTTTTACATACGTCCAGATTGTACTAATTAATACTCCTAAGAATTAGTAAGATCCATTTAATTAAAAAAGAAAAAAAAATCCCTTAGTTCAATTTTATTATTCCCGTTCAATTTACCTCAACTCACAATATATCTATTTTATAAATAAATTAATTTATATTTATTAAAATTCGTATCCACAAAAATTGTCATTATAAATTAGTAGAAAAGGTAGAAATATTATATGAATGCGATAATTTGTTTGTCGGAGTTGAAGCAATGCAAACAGATTTGGATCCCAAGATAACACTATAATATCAAGACATCTTTTCTGTCCATCATTTTAGGTCTTGCTGTTCAAATTTCTTCCACAATTTTTTTAATATAGGTAAGAAATTAAGGAGGCTAATATTATTTTAGTAACCCACTCAACCCCTTGTCCCAACAAAATTGATATTTTAAAACAAAGGGCATGTTATGTATATATTAAATATAATTTTTATTAATTTATTGCGAAACTTAATTAAAATACACACTAATATTTGTGGATATGATTTTATCACATATTACCGAGATTTACTAAATTGTTCTAGTTAACGTATTAGACAAAACCTTGTACGTATGAAATTTATGAAATTAATACACTTTCTCATATTGTCATGAATTTATGAAATTTCTTCTCAATAATATTTTAGAAGTAAATATAATCTAGCGTAAAAACTTTAGTGCAAATTTGCATCAAACTAGAATCCCAGTAAAAGCTCATTTAACCGTCTCACTCTATATGGTCGGATCCACACATATAACCCATATTTATTTTTTTAAAAAATAATCAATTATATGCTGATCAACAGTCAACCAATCACTCACGGGTAAAATGCATTTTCAGTCCCATGAGAATTATGTCTCACGAATTTGGTCCTTTTTTAAGCAAAATTGATCCCAATAGATATTTCCATCCAAATTTAACGGATGAAGGGGAGTGAGTCACACGCACCGTTAATTCCCAGAATTTTTTAAGTTTTAATTGTAAACTATAATTTACTTTAAAATTAAGAGATTAAAAAAAAACCCTCAACCCACCCTGCCTGCAAATACCCGGCCTCTCTTCCTCAACATCATCCACCACCACCACCACCGACAACCCCACCTTCACCGCTACACCGCTTCGTCTGAGTTTTAGGAAACAAAGCCCTCCATCAATTTTATATTTCAGTTGCTTATTCAATTCTATTTTTCGATTTTTACAGTGATTTTAAGCGTGAATTGTGTTTGTGTTTATGGTACGACTGGTGGCAACGGGAACGGTGGGGTGCATTGGGGCCGCGTCGCGGGGACCGGGCTAGGTTTTTTCGCGATTTTTCACCAATATTGGGAAAGGAAATTGAGTGCTAAGGGTGCTATTGTTTGTTCTATTCTTCCCTCTGTTGGGGCTGGTGGCATGGGGAGGCGCCGGTGACCACTGTGATTGCCGAGTGTGATTTTGCAGAATTTTGAGATAGATTTGGGCAATTTTTTTAGCCCACATTCAGAGGCAGCAATTTGGTTTCGAAGGGATTTTTTTTGTTTGTTTGAGAAAGCTTAATTTGTGTGATGATATTTCAAATTTGGTGGTGACGGCATAGTGACGATGAGGGTGGAACTGAGGTGGCGGCAAGCCGGCAACGATGACGGGCAGAAGAAGAGGGGGAGCCTTGAAGATGAACTACTGCTATATTAGTACATGTATGTATATTATATATATATTTTTTAATATCTTGCCTTTTTTTTTTTTTATTTAAAATATTTAATTTGAATTCTTTAAAATTTATATTTTAAAAATTATACTGTAACTTATACTATAATTTAATCTATTTGACAGTTTTTTATTATTGTATTATATATAAAAAAAAATTGTATCGTCATATTTTAATCAGATTCAATTTTGTATATAATTTTCAAAATTTTATATTGTTAAATTATATACACCTATGCAGGTTCTATATAAAATATTTCAAATTATACATAATATATTATTCCAGTATTTGATTTGAAAAAAAAAATATTTAAAAATATTTCAGATTTTAACAATAAATTAACTTTGTATTTTTTAAATTATATTCAAATTATATATATAATTTTATAATGGATTCATTGGATTATATATAATTAATTAATTAGTTTTAACAATAAATTTTGTAAATAGATGGAAACAGTTAGAAACTTTAACTGTTGGGACCTTTTTTGCAAAAAAGGGGACCATAAAAGAACATGGTACTAAAATTGTCTTTAAAATAATTTCTTGGGACCAAAATCGCAATTTACCCTATCACTCACTACCATGGATAGTCAACCAACCGTCAATCAATCACTACGTACCATGGATCGACGACGCGACTCCTCACCTGTCGCGCTTCCCACTTCCAATCGAAGTTTGGAGGATCTTTCTCATTTGTGTATGCTAAACAATATCCCCGTCTAAACAAACGAGTAATACTATCTAGAGAAATGAGCAATACAATTAATCTAAAATATTTATTATGAAGTTGATTAGCAAGGTAGTTATCAATTTTTAAATTTTTTGGATTTTGATTTAGGAGAAAATTTGTCAAATTCTTGTTTCCTATTTTGATGAATTTGCAATGTGTAAATTTGCACAATTGACCTCCACATAATCTTAACATTAAAAAACCGTCTCAATGAAAAGATTTCATCTTTAATGACTAAATATGATTTTGCATCTATATTATGTTCACCCATCCCACTTTAAACACAAACATTAATTCCTATTACAGTTAGCTCTATTTTTAATACTCTAATATACTATAGTAGTACTTCAATTGGGAAGACAAACTTTAAGCTAGGAACTATAAAAGTTAAAGACATTATAACTACGGTTTTTGGTGACTCCAAGGCAATAAATGTCCATGAATTAAAAGATTAATTATATGTGTATTTGACTACTACTCCCTCCATCCCACAAAGATAGCCACATTTAACTTTGCACACAAATTAAGAAAAATCAATAAATGCAGTCAAATTGAGCTAATGTGCCAAATTTGCCCTTAAAATCTAATACTCCAAAATCTGCTAAGCATTAATTACTCTTATAAATTGAGGGTAAAATTGACAATAAAACATTTAATGCTAAAGTAAAAGAGGAAATGTGGCTATAATTTGGGACATCCAAAAAAGGAATATATGGCTATCTTTGTGGGACGGAGGGAGTATTATTTTCATCATATAATAGTAGTTGATTCATATATACCAATAATTGGCCTAAAGAAAACAGAAAATAATCATGTACCACTTTATAAGGTAAAGTCTAAGTATGCACTCGAGTGCATGTTATGCACTCTAGTCCATGTTGCACTTTTCAGTTTTACTGACTTTCACTTTTTGGTAAATGGTGTTGCACTTTTCAATTATTATTAAAAATATTATTATACAGTTTAATAATTAAAAAGTACAACACCATTTACCAAAAAGTGTAAGTTAGTAAAACTGAAAAGTGCAACATGAACTAGGGTGCATAACATGCACTCGAGTGTATAGCATACCAACCCACTTTATAATCATGGCAAGTTAATATTTTTAATTGTCATGACGCTTAAATCGACTCTAATTTTAAACATGTAGTACTTATTTTGTTATTTTACCAATTTTAATTTATTTCGTGTCAATTTTAACCATTTTTTCTCGAAATTTCAATTCTCATCAAGCCAATTTGAGAACTTTGGGTCCTCCTGCCAAATTAGCGACGTCATTCGAACAAATAATTTACTCCCTCCATTTCATAAAGTTAGTTACATTTGATCTTAAATTTTATTTAAGAAAGTTTGTTGCTTTTTCTTTTTTATCCATAATCTTTCTGAACTACCTCTATTAATATCTAATTTTTTAAAATTATATTAATGATAGAAATGTCAAAGGAAGAGTGAAAAAGAAAAAGAGAAAAAAGATAGAAAAATTAATTAGGGATAAATGTTTCAAAAATATATTCCTTAATTTTATACTCCCTCCATTTAATTAAGTGTCATTTTAACATTTTTCAATAAATTAAGATATTAAATTATGAACCATTTTATTCTTCATTAATGATAAAAAAATTTAATATTAAATTTTTGTTTAGTAATGAATGTGGCCAATAATGATAACATAATTATGATTTTTTCATAATTTATGCTATACTATATTCATAAGGGTAAATTTGTCAAAATTAAAGAAAAAAATGTAGAAGGACATTTATTTTAAAAATATTTTAAAAGACAAAGTGACATTTAATTAAAAATGGAGAAAGTACAAAATAAAAAATACAACAAATTTTATAAAATGATGAAGTAATTAATAATTTTGGATGAACAATGATCCGTCCACCTATAATTGGAAGCAACAATAGAACGGGTTGAACGAGACGAAAACTTTGCATATGACACAATCTACAACTAACTAAATAATGGCAAGAACTCGTCGAAGAAGTTCCCGAATCGCGGTGTGAACCAAACATTATTAAATACTCACTCCGTTCTATAATGTTAACAACGTTTTTCTTTTTTTAATGTTGAAAATTATAGTTACATTTTCTCTTTTATTTAAGTATTAAATATTTTATGGACAATTTTAAATCTAATTAAATTTACTCCATAATTAAAATAAACATATTAGTTAAACTTCACCACATTTATTAATTTTTCTTAATATATTTGTAAAGTGAAAGGAGTAATTTATTATTGTATACAAAATAATAAAAAAAAGTACTAAATGACGAGTTCAACGGAGAGGAAGAAAATGGTATATAAAAGAGAAATGGTAGGGATAAATAAAAAAAATAAATATTGCCTAAATAAATGAAAAAAAGTTTAGAAAGCTAAATACTAGCCGATAAGGTTTTACTAATTTCGGAAGAAATAGTTAGTAATCCTGAATGGTCTGACCCGAGTCCAGCTCTAAGCTTCACCCAACTAGTATGATCGATCTCCCCCAATTATAGAGCCCCACGTTTATAATCATTTCATACTTGGTGCGTGTGTGTAAGTATATATATATATATACATATATGCATCAGTTTCTATAGATTTGTATACAATACCCCATTTTTCCATAAACATTCCAAAATTTCCCAAACCCCAACCATGATTTCATCTCTCTACTCTCCAACCTTACATTCTTCACTCACTCACTGAAATTTCTTTCAAAATTCTTCCATTTCTGAGAATTTTTAACTTGTAATTGCAGAGATTAAATTATCGATCGTCGACATGCAGCCTGCGAGCAGAGAATTTAGCGCAATGAACAACATCAACACACTGTTTAACCAGCATCAAATCTCATCCCTTCAGGAAATCCACCACCATCAGATGTTCGATCCTGCCTCTTCTCACGACGATTTTCTCCAACAGATGCTCTCCTCCGTGCCTTCTTCCGCCGCCGCCTCCTTCCCCTGGTCAGAAGACCACTCGCCGCCGCACATGGAGGAGCAGTCGGCGGCGGCGCTGACGTCGAAGCTGCGGCAGCACCAGATCAGCAACGGCGCCGCTAAGGCCTTGATGCTTCAGCAGCAGTTATTAGGCCTCCGCTCCTCCACCGGAGTCGACGGCGGCCTTCCTCCCATGCCTCCAATTGATCATAATGACGTCGTAGATGGCAACTCCTTCAAGTCCGCTAATCCGGTCAGTTTCCTTTTCTTCGATTTACCAAAAACACCTAGATATGAGATTTACTGTGTATTAAATTACTAATTTGGAATTGGAAACCGATACAGGCAAATGATGCATCCATGAATGCACTATTTAACGGCTTCACCGGATCTCTCGGTCAAACGTCAAATCAACCTCAGCATTTCCACCATCCCCAGGTTTGCTTGAATGCCAATCGTTTTTTTAAAATATGATAATGATCGGTGGATTTATTTAACATGGAGGCTATTGCTATTTCCAGGCACAGAGTTTCGGTGCTGGCGGAGCATCGGCAGCCCCGGCGACAAATCAACCGGCTGCGAGCGGTTCAAGTGGCGGTGGAGCCGCTGGGCAGCCGCGACAGAGGGTGAGGGCCAGGCGAGGACAGGCCACTGATCCCCACAGCATTGCTGAAAGAGTAAGTATATTAATGCTGTTGTACTACATACACAGTACAGTCCGTTTCTAAATTTTCTGTTTTTGGTAACAAATTCAGTGCAACTTTGCATCGTATTCGTATTTTGATTCGTTTGTAAACTGATTGTTTGCAAAAATATGTGGTTTTGAAAATTAAATGTGTGCAGTTACGGAGAGAGAGAATTGCTGAGAGAATGAAGTCACTGCAGGAGCTCGTACCCAATGCCAATAAGGTTACTTTATGCATATTTCTTATCATCTTAAATTAATTACTTATGCTAATTGTTTTTTTTTTTTTTTGAGAGGAGCCTTATGATGCTAATTGTAAATAACCATCTTGAATTGTCCCTTTAATTTAGTAATAAGGTCATGATGATTATGAAAAATGTTACCATTTTCATCAGTTATGAGACTGTATGACATCTTTGTTTCAACTTTCAAAGAATTTACTTGACATATATATAAAACGGAATTTAAAGTAAAAGAAACTGATACAATCAAGAATGCGTTTTATATATTCATAAATATTTAAATATACGTTTATACACTGATACACGTATGTATACTGGAATCATGGAGTAAAAATTTTGTCAGAACTTTATGAATCTTGATCAGCTATGGAATTCCTAGCTAATAATATACTAATGAGTTCAGAGCTTCTATTTTATTTAATTATCTTCAATATTTTCATTGCATCCAAGTCAAATTACAAGGATCACGTGCTGTTAGTGAATGATTAGCATAGCAATTAAAGGATATCACATGTGGGATATCTCGATTGGGTAATTGAGAATGGTATTAGGTGATTGAAGCACAGCTGGAAAGGAGAATAATATAGATGAATCATAATTAGCTGATAATAACTCATCATAGAGAGCAGATAAACTAGAACTTTAGCAAGTAAATACTTACCCGTACATAATTTTCTTATTTGGATGTTCGATAATAAAAAAATTATTCTGTTTTTTATATACTATTATTTTATTTCTCTATCACACCAATAGCCTGTACACGTAATAAATACATCTATTATTTAATCATACTTTATTTTAATGAGTATTTTATTATAATTAAGAGGTTATCATTTTAATATTTGATTGGGTTTAAAAGAGTTGTCGATCCCCAGTTATTTTATTTGGAGATGAGATGTCACTGATATTGTGTTATTGAAATTACAGACAGATAAAGCCTCAATGCTGGATGAGATCATCGACTATGTCAAATTCCTACAGCTCCAAGTCAAAGTACTGCACTTCTCTCTCTCTGATCAGATGGGCTATATACATACTATATATATGAGATTTTTTGTGTATGTATAAAATATTGGAAATGATTCTTTCGGTTTACAAAGAGTTGTGGGCAAGCTAATATTTAATTTCTCAGTGGATATGGGTGGTTGCAGAATTTAAAAGTAGTTTCCATAATTCTATTAGAAGCTGTTGTAGAATTCTTGAAATGAATTTTTAATCATATATAATTTGACTGTGAACAGGTTCTGAGCATGAGCAGATTGGGAGGTGCTTCAGCTGTAGCGCTCCTTGTTGGTGATATCTCTTCGGAGGTAATGCTTCTGATCATCATTATTTTAGAATTTTATTCCTTGTTTGTTTGTTCCAATCTGGTGAATTTTAGTGGAGTTGTAGACAATTAATTGTCCTACCTTAAACCAATAACCCCACTCATTTATGTTGGATTCACACCATTTTTTCTTAATTCCAACTATATCTATGTCATTTAGGTTAAGAGTAACAAATTAGCAACATTCTATTATATTAAAATACTAATAGAAAGTTGCTTGAGTGAAAACTAAATTTAAGAAATAGAAGTAATTAAGATGCATGAAAAGAATTGAGGAAGAACCCCACAATTGTTGATGTCCCTCTCAAATTTCTCCATCATCACAAAACAACAAAACCATAAAGTATCACGCGTGCTCCTTTTCGGATTCCATCCAAGTAAAACTCCCTTTTCTTCTCCCCCTCTCTAAAGTTTCTCTTTCTTAAATTGTTGTCAAAATGACGTGGATTTTGATACCAAAATTGAATTAATTGTTAGCAAATGAGTAAAATTTGAATGAAAGGGAAATGGTGAATGTGCAGGGAAGGAGCGTTAACGGGGGGGCGTCATCATCAAACAATGATGGGAATACTACTACGGTGACAGAGAACCAGGTGGCGAAGCTGATGGAGGAGGATATGGGGTCGGCCATGCAGTATCTCCAAGGCAAGGGGCTCTGCCTCATGCCCATCTCCCTCGCCACCGCCATTTCCACCGCCACCTCTCACTCAAGAAACCCCCTTGCCCCCGCCAACAATCACCCCTTACTTAACGGCGGCCCCACCTCACCGAGTTTGTCGGCTTTGACTGTCCAATCGGCCACGATTGCCGGAGAACCATCCCATAAAGACTCCACATCCAATTCCAAATCTTGACTAACGGCCTTCTTGTTAAAAGGAGTAGTAAAAAGAAAAGGAGTAAAAAGACAAAAAGAAAAGGAAGGGCGAGGTTTGTCATTTCTTTGGCTCTGTTTTTTAGCTGTCAACGGCCGTCAAGTCTACCAAAATAAGGGTCCCTCTTTTTTTCACTTTATTTTTTTAAGCAATAAGGGTCGCTCTTTTTAGGAGTATGTTTACGACACGACGCCGTATTTGGGTAGACTTGGGTTCTTAAGTGCGCTTAACATTGAAATCCCAAATTAATTTCCCGTTTTATTCCTTTCTTTTTCTTTGACTTGTATTTCGGACAAAGTTACGTGTATGATTGGGCCTCTAGCTTTTGAATACAGCACTAAGTACGCCTTTTTTTGTTTATTCCAATCCTTTTATTTGAGAAGTTAGCCAGTTTATTACTAATATTAAAAAAAAATAAAAAATTGTTTGTTACTAAAGCTTTAGATCTGATTTGCAATGAGTCAATATTAGCATTAGGGGTGGACCTTAAGCGAAATACTAAATACCCCTAATGCTAACCAACAAAATACACTTTTAATTCCCTTAAAACATCATTTTTATCTTTTATGATACTAATAAACAATTCATTCGTTAAAACTCGTGTCAAATAATTTAGTATTTTTAAAGTAGAGGACGGAGGGAGTATCCAATATTAATGCATATAATAAGCACATGTGTTTTTTTTTTTTTTTTGACGGGGAAACGAAAGATTCGATTAACTTTGAGTAGGCAAGAGCCTTACATCATTTTGGATTGCCCCATTACAAGCGTCAGGGGGATCCCCCATCCACAATTCATCAAAGCCTATGCATGTTCCTAGGTGGGCAAGGGTATGAGCCACTGAGTTTGCTGCCCTCTTAATTGCTACAAAAATTAGGCCATCTATATTCCTAGTCAACAGCCTAATATCCTCCACAACAATCTCAGTAAAAGGATCAACCACCACTTTACCTCTGATAGCTTTAATGAGAATATCAGAATCAGACTCGATGATCAAATTACAGAAGCCGACATCTATGGTTCGGCGCAATGCAAAGCGGAGTGCAAGCGCTTCCAAAAGTGTGCTACACCCAACCGCCATCGTCCTTGCTGCTCCAGATATAATCGTCTTGCCATGCTCATTCCGAACAATGAAACCAAAACCTGCTTGTCCCTTGCCAAAATCTGCTGCATCAGTATTCATCTTAATGGTGCCTTCTGGGGGGGGGGTTTCCACATTTCATTTCGCCTATCCTTCACAACACCAGGTTTCAGAGTATCATTTTGCTCCCTCATATCTTGGAACAGGATGAGGGATTTTCTAACGATGTCAGGGGGGTCGGTTCGGGCCTCTTCGAAGATAGATTTATTTATGGCTTTCCATACATTCCAGGCCAAAATAAAAAACAATGCGATGCCTTCTGGAGGTAGCCTTGCGAACATGATGGAGCATAACTCTCTGAACGTATTAAACTCATGTGGCGGGGGGATTCGAATAGGGCTTCGTCTCCAGGTATGGAGCGCCATCGGACATCGAGCTAGGATATGTATCGTTGATTCCTCCTCTGTACCACAGTTCTGGCAAATGGTGTCAGTCTTCAAGCCTCTCTTCCATAAGTTTGTGCTTGTCGGGAGTGTGTCCGAGCAGGCTCTCCACGTAAAATGGCGAATCGACGGGGGGACGTTGACGTTCCAAATCCGTTTCCAGATTTTGTTTGGATTGCTCGAAGATGGAAGGTCGATTGCACATGTCGAGAGCTTGTTGATGGCCATGAAATATGCAGATTTAACAGTGAAAGCTCCATTCTTGGTACCACTCCACACCATTCGATCCATTGGTCTTCTCAAGCTAAGAGGCATTCTTTTGATTTGGTCGGCATCTTCAGGGGTGAAATTTTTATCGATCATGTCGCTAATCCAAGATCCAGATTCCCAATCAATGAAAGCAGAGAGTTTCAGCCTGGGGTTTTGTCTATGCTCAAAGGGGCACGACTTCTTCTGCTCATGAATCCCGATCCACCTGTCTGAGAAGCTCTCAATGATCTCTCCATTGCCTACTCGCCACGCCATGCCTTCTTCAACAATGGGCCTAGCTTTGAGCAAGCTTCTCCAGAGGAAACTCGGTTGAAAACCCAATTGAGCATTTTCAATGGTGTGTCTTGGGAAATACCGAGCTTTTAGGATTTGTGAGATAATGGCCTCGGGGTTCCTAAGTATTCGCAAGAATTGCTTTGCTACCATTGCAAGATTGAAGAAATGCATCTCCCGGAAACCCAAACCCCCATTTTCTTTGGACCGAGAGATTTTTGCCCAGCTAGTCCAATGGATTTTTCTCTCATCCCCCTTTGCTCCCCAGTAGAAACGAGCAATTGCCTTCTCAATATCTTCACACAGGGATTTGGGGAACACAAAACAACTCATAGCGTAGGTTAGAATTGCTTGGATAATACTTTTCAATAAGATTTCCTTCCCCGCCTTTGACAGAGATTTCTCTTTCCACCCTTTAAGACGATGCAGGACCCTGTCATAAATCACCTGGAACACTTGTCTTTTGGATCTCCCAATTAAGGTTGGGAGACCCAAGTATTTCGAGTAAGAGCCTACGGTCCTCGCTCCTAGTTGGCTACCCATTCTTTCCTTTGTTTCCTCCGCTACACAACTGCTAGAGAAAAGCTCTGATTTGTCAAGATTGACCCGCTGCCCCGAGGCATTTTCATATATATCAATGACAGTCATAATTTTGTTGAGCTCAGTTTGGTTTGCCCGGAAGAAAAGGATGCTATCGTCTGCAAAAAATAGATGCGAGATCGGGGGGGCTTGGCGAGCCACTTTGATGCCCGTGATCTCTCCTCTATTCTCCGCCTGTTTCAGGAGAGCCGAAAATCCTTCTGCACACAAAATAAAAAGGTAAGGAGAAATGGGGTCCCCTTGATGAAGACCCCGTTGGGGAAGAAAACTTTCGGCAGGTTTTCCATTAACAAGTATGGAGTAGGAAACTGAAGTGACACAAAGCATGACAAAATTCACCCAACTTTCACAAAATCCCAATTTCATACACATGCTTCTAAGAAACTCCCATTCCACCCGATCATAGGCCTTACTCATGTCAAGTTTAAGGGCAAGGAAACCATTTTTACCCTTTTTCTTTTTCTCATATAATGGAAGGTTTCGAAAGCAATCATGGCGTTGTCGGTAATCAATAGGTTTGGGATAAAGGCACTTTGGTTTGGGGAAATGATATGGTCGAGCAGGTGTTTCAGGCGGTTTGCAATGACTTTGGACATGACTCTAAAAATGACATTACACAGGCTGATAGGTCTGAAATCTTTAGGGTGCTCAGGAAGTTTCACTTTTGGGATAAGGGTGATAAAAGTATGGTTTAGAGGAGGAGGGTCAACTGTGTTGTTCAAGACATCGAGACAATATTCCAAAATTTATGGAAGAAGAGAGGGGGCATACCATCGGGTCCCGGTGACTTCGTGGGATGCATCTGTTTGAGAGCCAGTCTTATCTCCTCCGCCGTGTAGGGTCGGGTAAGGATCTCGTTCATTTCCCCTGTGACTCTAGACTCGACAGACTCGATGACTCGATTTATATCACGAGGGGGTTCCGATGTAAACAACCCTTTGAAGAAATCAGTGAGAACTGAACTCACCTCTCTCTCATTTTTAGTCCACTCTCCATCCCTTCTCCTGATTCTCTTGATGGTATTTCTTTCCTTTCTTTGAGAGGCTCGTCTATGGAAAAAAGATGTATTCCGATCCCCGTCTTTAATCCAGAAATTTTTTGACCTCTGAAACCAGAAGGTTTCTTCAGTTTTTAGGAGTTCATCCAGACACTCCTCCAATTGTTTTAGCTCGAGAATGACTTCTTCAGACTGGGGTTTTTCTTGGAGGTCTGCTATCATATCTCTTGTTTCCTTAATTTTCTTTCCAGTATGTCCAAACTCTGAGCTGCCCCACAAAGCAAGGTGTCTTCCACAGCTTGTGATTCTGTCCATGAATGAACCCACCTGAGTGTCGCGGCCCCACCCTTTCTCCACCATAGCCTTGCAGTCCTTATGCTCCAACCACATTTTTTCAAATCGGAAATTTTTCTCCTTTTTTCTGTCCATGCACGGATCTTCCTGCCCATGTTCCAAACCAAATTCGATCAATATAGGGGAGTGATCAGATCGAATTCTGGGTCTGTGGTAAACTTTGTGGCTCTGAAATTTTGTTCTCCAGCTCGGAGAAGCGACGACTCTATACAAACGGATTTGAATGTTGCAGTCTCCACTCCGTCCGTTGGTCCACGTATATGGATTTCCGTTCCACCCAAGGTCCTGAAGATCTAACAAGTTCATGGTATCTCGAAAATCTTCCATTGACTTTGTCCTTTGAGATTTCCCCCCAGCCTTTTCGGTGGTCCATAAGATCTCGTTGAAGTCCCCTACGCATAGCCAGGGGATCCCTATACCCGGGTTTATCCGATGAAGCAACTTCCAGGTGAGGTGTTTTTGCGTCTTTTCAGGCCATCCATAGATGCCCGATAAGTGCCATCTCTCCCCACCGTTCTGATCCACATCAGCAGATATTAGGTTTCGGGAGAAGGAAAATAGCGAGACAGACACGTCCTCTCTCCATAACATACAAAGTCCTCCACTTCTTGACCTTCCATTACCGTCACAGTCAATAGGAAAGCAGACCCTGAATCGGAGATGATGTGAGTTTACCTGGTTCATTTGAGTATATAGCAGTTTTGTTTCCATGAGGAAAACTATACTCGGATTCTCCTCATGTAGGATCTTCTTAAGGGCTCTAACTGTCGCTTGGTTCCCAAGCCCGCGACAGTTCCAACTAAGGACGATCATTGCTCCCGGCGGGGCTGCTTAACAGTCACCGCCGTTTCCACTTTTGTATGGTCCACCTTCGTCTTCTTGTTTTTTTCCTGAAGTAGTATTTCATTGTCTTTCCTCTTTCTGGTCTCTTGAATTGTTTCAGAACTTGGGGTTTTTGTAGCTTCTCTTTTTGTGTCCCTTTTGGTGATGATGGGTTTTTTGGCGGTGGGTTTAGTTATAAATGGTGATGGGGGTTCGGGTTTTATGGGGTTGTTCTTGTTCGACACAGAGTTTTTTGGGGTGTGTGAGGATAGGTTTTGGATTGCTTGGTATGGTTTATCCTGGGCATTTATTGTGTGGTGAGTAGTAAGATGGATGTCAGTGTTTTGGGTTGTAGTGTTCGTGATGGGGTTTTGTTGGTGGGGTATCATGTTTGGGTGGATATCATGACTTGTGGGGGGCGGATGTTTTTGGTTGGTAGCGAGTGAGCATAGATTAATAAGCTCAGAGGTGGGGGTTAGCTTCTGATTGATGGGAAGGTATGGGGGTGGTGTATTAATGGTATGTGGGGTAGGATGGTTTGGTGAGTGATTGTTGGTATGAAGATACAGTGGTGAGGTTGATGGTTTGGTAGGTAGGAAGTTTGGATAAGTTTCACTTTGGGGTTCAGGGTTCATTTCCACTTTAACCTGGCGGGTTGCTTCACTCCTCTCTCCTATCTCCATCTCCATTGAGTTGTCCTCCTGCTTTTTCTCTATTACAGTCACCTTTCCAAGGCTTTTTCTCAGCGTCAGAACACCCTCCTCCTCCACCCTTTCATTTTCGGCTGCCGTTTGCTCTGTCACTGATTCATCATCTAAGTCGGTACCCTCTTGCAGTTTTTTCTTGTATTCCTCAAAGAGCATTCTCCGTAACGACTCTTTTTCGGTGTCTTTCTTAACGTACTCTGTAGAGATCGATGCCTTCCTTGGGGGTGAAGCCCTCATCCACTCTCCGTATGGGAGTTTTTCATCATCACTAGGCAGCACTTCCTCCGCCTCCTCCAAGAAGTCACATTCACGTTTCGTGTGGCCCAAAGTTCCGCATATGTAACAAAATGAGGGTAAGCGTTCGTATCGAAAGGGAATCCATACCGGTTCGGAGTGCGTTTGTTCGATATGAATACCATCTATTAGAGGCTCGTTGATATTTATTTGAACTTTGACACGAGCGCTTCGACCTATCCCCTCAATGGAGCTTTTATCCACCTCCATTATATCTCCGCATTGGCTTCCTATTTTCCTGATGCACGGCTCATCTCTCATCCACATGGGCAGGTCGTAGATCCTTATCCATAGGCCCACAGATTCAAACTTCACTGAGGACGGTTGGTCGTTTCTTCCGAGTTCTTTGAGGATGAGAAGGTGTTTCTCAAAATGCCATGGCTCCCTAGCCAGGATCTCCTCCAAATCGCTTCGTGCCCGAAACTGGAAAGAGAAGAGGTTTGTACCGACCTCCTTCGCTGTAAAACCTTTTTTGGGTTTCATAGCTTTTTTCATTGCCTCCAAGAAACCAAAGGCGTTGAATGGTTTGTTTGTTAAGACCTTCCCCATGAGGCATAGGGAGGGTGTGTCATGCCCAGAGGTTTCAGATTTTTCAAATACCAGCACCTTTCGTTCTCTACCCATTTGTTCCTTCCCTTTCTTTCGCGGATCCATCTTTGTTTGATACACCGAGGCACCTAGACCTATCGACTCGACTTGACGCAGGGGAAGGGACGCGAGACACCTAGACCTAACAAAACACCGATGGGAAACGACAAGACAAGGCTAGACATTACAAATGCATACCATGGAGTTATCCGTTGGACCCTAGTAGTTTAGGCAAAGGTGCAGGGGGTGCAACAAGACACAGAAAAAGGTGGCAGAAAAAGAAAGCTACAAAAAGCAATGATAGGCAGGGTGGGTTGACTAGGGTCAATACAATACAAAAGTGGCAGCAAAAGGTGGTTTGGTGGGGATAGGTAGCTACGACCTAGACAGAAAACTAGGGGGTGCCGTCGACGACGACGGAACAGCACGGGCCGGTGACGGAGCCGACAGCAGTACTCGCAAGGACGCGAGAAAGGGCCCTAAGCTAGAGGGAGAAATTTTGCAGTATTACGTTTCGCTATGGAACGTATGTGAAATGCAATGCACATGTGTTGATACAACATGAATACAATAATTTTCGTGTCGATGACGTGACACGCCACGGTAAAAATAAAATAAAATTGTATTTAATATATAAAAATTAAAGTATAAAAAATTTGTGTCATATTAGATCAATAACATGTAACAAACTGCTAACGAGTTAATGTGTAATCTTATTAATTTTATCGTACTTAACAAGCGAAATTTCTTTCACTATAGTAACACACCTTATTCTTATAATAACACGCAAATATTTTTATATGCTAATTTAGTAACACACCTTATTCTTATAATAACACGCAAATATTTTTGTAATAAGTCACTACAACAAAACTGTTTTTTTAGTATTGTTCTCTAGCTAAAAAGTTAGTAACAGAAAATTAAAAATTAATGACACTATCTGTCATTAAAATTTAATTTACGTCATTAAAAGTTTTTAGTTAAAGAACCTATAATAACATGATTTATGTTATTAAAAGTCAATTTTCTTGTATTGCGCAACAGTTAACACTCGAGCGAAATATATGGTTTGCTATACGTGCGATCAGGGGAAATAATTTGACTCAATCTAACCCGTTTAGAATCCTAAAATTTTGTCATTCTTAAATATACCTAATATTTTTATTTTATTTTTTAAGAGAGGGAGAAATATACGAATATTGTTGTTTGTCGTCTAAGTGCTAAAATTTTGTCCCTCTTAAATATACTAATTTTGCCGTTTGCCTTCTATAATTAAGGAACAATAGTAAATATTGGAGTAACAGTTATTTATATGAATATAATAAATAAAAATATAAAAGTCTTTTAATATCCTAATTAATGGGAATAAAATGAGATAGATAATAATGAACATCGAAAAATGTGTGTATATATACTTCACATTTGTTATTAATTAAAAAATACATTTAAATCGTACAATTAGGACTATATCTTAAAAATCAATGGTTGAAATTATTTGATTGATCAACACTTAATTGTTCCTTAAATTAGATTAAGTTAAGAAATAAAAGGTTAAACATATTACCCACATAAAGAATATAATATCATCGATTGATTGAAAATGATTCACATTAATATATAGTTTTATATTTATTTTTCTTTATTTAAGGAGACTAATGAGAAATTAGTTTAATTTTTTTAATTAAATTAGTGAGGAAATTAAAGTAATTAAAAAAATTAATAATACTCCTCTGTTAGAAATTTGCACACTTTCCATATATGAATGACCCATACTAATTTGCACACTCCATAAAAGGAAATATTGACATAACCCTCACCCTCAAAACATACACATATTTACCCATATGTCATTACCTTTTCACACTCAACCTACCTTTTACTTTACTTTATTTATAAAAGTTTACAAAACTACCCCTCAAAACATCATTCATTACACTTTTTCTTACACATTTATTAAAATGTGTGACATTCCAGAGGTGCAAATTCCTCTAGGACGGAGGGAGTAGTAAGAAAATTAAAAATTTGAATAAAAGAGAAATATGTCCACATCCTCTGAGAAAGGACGTGCCATCATGTTCATGAAATTCCATATTGAAATCATCTTTATAAGTATATTAGTACAAGGTTCTAATTAGTACTCCGTATAAAATAAAAATTTCGGACCTATAATGTAGGCCATAAGCACACGCAAATGTACATTTAATACTATGTAGTTTAATAAAAACATTATAAGTGACATTTTTTTATTATTATTTTATTCCTTGTCATATATACTTATTCCGTTTTTTTTAAGTTGTCCATTTACTTTTAACAACATAATTATGAAATATATGTGTAATAAAAAATGGTAGAGAAAGATAAAGGAGAGTGAGCGTTGCTAAAATAAAAAATGGGTAACTTTTGATAGATCTCCAAAGTGATAAAATAATTTATTTTAAAGGACGAAAAACTATTATTGAATTTACGGGACTAAATTAACCCCAGGAAAAACACAAAATATCCATATTTTACAATGATAGGAAATAACACTGCATCAAATGAGTGAAATGACAATATATTTGATGAGAGGCTTTAACCCAACAAACTCTACCAACTATTATAAATAAATAACTTAATCCATAATTTTTTTAAGCTAAGTATTAAATGGTAGCTATTGTTTATGTGAGTCTTCTTCATTGCCACATGACCTCATCAATAAACATATATAAAGAAATTGACATATATCCAACTAATTACCAACTAATTACAAAATGAAACCACCAAATTGAAGTTTCTCTAAATCAATAAACAATGATTTGAATTGTTAAATAGAGGGAATTCTAAAAATCAACAATTTAGTGTATTCAAACCATTTTTAGATAAAGAAAGAGAATAGTGTATATATATGATTTTGATATGAAACTCAACATTTGTACACCTGTATAACTGATGATATCATGCTACAGTGTAAAAATGTTTTATGAAAACATTGGATTCTCTTCATACACGAAAGTTAGATTATGTGAGTTTTATGAAATTTGCAAATCATGGAGATCTCTCACAGTGCTATAATTTTTTCTCTCAATTGAAACTTTAAGTACTTGCACTAGTAGAGGATATTCATATAATGACTTGTATATATATTAACGGAAAATACATGTTAATTAATTTACGATTCAATTTTCGGCCATGGTGCAAAATTTGAGGTATTTCCGTAGACGGCCTCAATTTTTAATTTTTTTTTTCAAAAGGAAGAAGCTCATATAAAGACTCGTTTTTTTATTCTTTTAATCAATTCAATGCTTGATTTTAATTTTATTTCATACTACAAGGCTCATCGAAATATTCATTTTTCCAATAAGTCATATACAAAATAACAAAACCATTTCTTTTATAAAGTGTACGTTGTTTTCAATTGTCGTCTTGTAAAATTAAATGAAAAAATGACAGATTTTGAATTAAGAGAAAAGAAAATTTTGGAGTAAATTAATTATTTTGATGTTGAAAATAGATATTTCAATATTTTCCCCTTTACAAAATATAACATGCCCCAAAAGCATGGGAAGGATGAGTGCTGCATTCATCATGAATTTAGGTAATGGGCCTTTGCTAAAAAAGTTTAATAGGCCTTATCTCATTTGTTGCACAGCCCAAAATCTAGTTTGTGTTTTAATGGATTGGCACTGGCTATATACCCCTTCAGCTTTGTTAAGTATACTCCCCCTCCCCATTTATTAATATAATATTCATGTAAAATACCTAAACTACCCTTATATTAAAATAAACTAAAATAATCATGATAAATACACTCCCCACTTTTAAAACCCTACCTCTAATAGTTGTCGTCGCCGCCACCTCCTCCGGAGACCAACACCAACTCATTTTCAACACAGAATTTTTAAAACATAAAATAAAAATAAAAAACATATTATCGACAAACCAGGGTCGACGGAATGCATCATCGTCGACAAATTGTCGTCGACGATAATGCATTAGGTCGACACTAGTTTGTCGAAAAAAAAACTTAAAATTTTCGACCAACCAGTGTTGAAGAAATGCATTATCGTCGACAACAATTTGCCGACGACAATGCATTCCGTCGACAACAATTTGCCGACGATAATGCATTCCGTCGACAAAAATTTGCCGACGATAATGCATTCCGTCGACCCTGGTTCGTTGAAAGTTAAGAAAAAAGAGGACTTACCTGCGCGGACTGTCATGTGGAGAGGGGGAGCGTGGCACAGCGAAAGAGGGGGAGGAGGCAGTGCTACATGGCCGATTCAGGTTTCAGGAGAAGGTTGTCGTGGGAGGGAGGCGGCGGTGTCGCCGCACAACATAATTTTTTTTAAAAAAAACCCTAAATTTACCTGCTCGCGCGGGAGGAAGGTGACGACCGGCGAGCAACGAGCGGCGCGCGAGGGGAAGAGAGGGCGACGGGCGGCGCTGGGCAAGGGGGCGCCGCCGTGTCGCCTGAACAGAAAATAAGAAAAAAAATCACCTACGGCGGCACGTGGCGAGGAAGGGGGCGGCGCTTGGAGTATTGGTAGGAAGAAGAAGAAAAATCACCTTCGACGGCGCGCGGCAAGGAAGGGAGCGGCGGCGCTTGAAGTGTTGGTAGGAAGAAGAAGAGGTGTGGAGTGTTGGAAGGAGAATAAGAAAGAATTAGGGTTTATGATTTAATAGGGGGAGTGTATTTATAAGGGTAGATTAGGTATTTTATAGGGGAGTACGTCTAACGTATAACATTTTAGGGGGGAGTACATTAATCGGGAGAGTATATCTAACAAGGCTGGAGGGGTATATAGCCAGGGCCAATGGATTTTGGACGAAGTGGAAATTCTAACGGTGCTTGGGTGTTATGTAGTTTTCGGCGGATTTTACCTATAACTATAGGCCCGAAATTAATTAGTTCACCATCCATTTTTTAAATGGATTTTGGACGAAGTGGAAATTCTAACGGTGCTTGGGTGTTATGTAGTTTTCGGCGGATTTTACCTATAACTATAGGCTCGAAATTAATTAGTTCACCATCCATTTTTTAAAAAATATACACGTGAAAAAACTGTATTAACCTCCATCAATTTAAACATAAACTAAGTCTCTAATCTACACCCATTGAGTCACTATTGAGTTACCATTGAGTTGTCGTCGAGTCAGCCACAAAGTCAGTCATATCGGTTTTTTAAAATTTAGACATGCAGTATCAAAGTGAAAAAAATCATTAATTTAAAAAATATAACCGAAACATTCATAAATGTTGGATCCAATCAATTGCTACTTGTTTCCGGAGGTATATTCATTTGATGGCATGTTTTCAGATTTATGCCAATATCCTGTGTTTGCATATATTTTTTTTTTAATATTTTAACGGAAAATATGGCTATCTAGATTCTGGATAGTCAGAATTTTTTTTAAATGTAATTTTACCACAATACCCTCGTTAAAGATAATATTACGAAGTATAATATTTAGTCATGGAGTATTTTCGACCTTTACCGAGGGACGGACCCAGAAACTAAAGTACTATAAAAGTGATCCTCTTTTTATCAATAATAGTTTTAAACATGTAAAAATGATTATTTTATAATTAAATTACTTAAAAATGATTATTTTATGGAAAAGTCTTATATGCACCATACACCAAAGTGACGTGGTGCACTCACTTTTTTTTTTAACCGTTTTTTTTACTGTTTTTTTTTTTAATTCTTTTTTTTAACGCTTTTTTTTAAACTCCTTTTTTTAACTGCTTTTTTTCTATTTTTTTTAATTCTTTTTTTTAACGCATTTTTTTAATGCTTTTTTTTAATTGTTTTTTTTTTATCCTTTTTTAATCGTCTTTTTTCTGCTTTTTTTTTAAACCGTTTTTTTCTACTTTTCTTTAACCGTTTTTTATTATTTATTTGAGAGAATAGGTAAACCCTAAAAAAATATACACACCTTTCACTATGTTTGTCTTCACACCCTAGTCGTCGCCTTCCTCAGTTCCGGCCATCTGCTCCCACTCCAGGTTCCTCTCCCGACCGTCCATGAAAACCGTGGCCTCAGTTTATGATGAAACATTATTTGTATAAAGTGGTAAACATTATTTGTAAAAAGTGGTAATCTCTAATACTGATGAAAAGTGGTAAACATTATTTATGTAAAGTGGTAATCTATAATACTGAAAAGTGGTAAACATTATTTGTGTAAAGTGGTAATCTCTAATACTGAAAAGTGGTAATCTCTAATACTGAAAAGTGGTAACTATTATTAGTGAAAAGTGGTAAACATTATTAGTGAAAAGTGGTAATCTCTAATACTGAAAAGTGGTAACTATTATTAGTGAAAAATGGTAAACATTATTAGTGAAAAGTAGTAACTATTATTAGTGAAAACTGAAAAGTGGTAATACTGAAAAATGGTAACTATTATTATTGAAAAATGGTACATATTATTAGTGAAAAGTGGTAATCTTTAATACTGAAAAGTGGTAACTATTATGAGTGAAAAGTGGTAATTTTGTTGTTGAAAAATGTAGTTATTTCTTATTGAAAAGTGGTAATTTTGTTATTGAAAAAGTGGTAAACATTATTTTTTAAAAGTGGTAATTTTGTAAGTGAAAAGTGTGGTTCTTTCTTATTGAAAAGTGGTAATTTTGTTATCGAAAAGTGGTAATCATTATTATTTAAAAGTGGTAATTTTGTTACTGAAAAGTGTGATTCTTTCTTATTGAAAAGTGGTAACTAATATTATTGAAAAGTTGTGATTTTATTATCAAAAAGTTGTAGTTAAGAGAAAATAAACAGAAATAGAAAAAATAATAAAAGTTGTATTTAAGAAAAAAAAAACAGAAATAGAAAAAAGTAAAAAAAAAACAGAAAAAATAATAAAAAAAACAACATGAGAAGAGGTGTTAGGATTCGAACCTATGACCTCAATCTCATAAAAAATTTATGCAACCGCTTGGACAGTATTTAATTGGTTAAATTTTTTCATCTTTTATAATATATACAGGATAGACACACTACAAAAACGCTCGTTTTTGCCGAAGGACGTATACCGACGGATTACCTTTCCGACGGCTGTACCGACGGAATTCAAAGTCAGAAGACTCTGCCGACGGAATTCAATTTCCGTCGGCTTTCCGGACGGAATGCCGACGGATATGCCGACGGACACTCGAAACTCTCTACACGGTGTCGTTTTTGGGTCACCGGCCGACGGATTTTTCAGTCGGTATTGTAAATTTCCGTCGGTAACCGACCCGCATTAACTAACCGCCTCTTGATAGACTCCCAAAATTAAATCTGGTCATTACCGACGGAAATTTCCGTCGGTAATCGACCCGCATTAACTAACCGCCTCTTTATCGACTCCCAAAATTAAATCTGGTCATTACCGACGGAAATTTCCGTCGGTAAAGGCAATTTTTTTTGTATATAAACTGAAGAACAGATTACTTCTTTCTCTTTCGAGAGAAAGAAAGCCCCCCTCCCTCCTCCCTCCTCGATCCCTCCTCCCTGTTTCTATCTCCTCTATTGCGCGAAGAAGAGGCTCTGCCGAGGTGTTCTCTCAACTCGATTAGAAAATCTATACGGTACGCTTTCTTAATTTGTTAGTAATTAATTTTTAAGTTATATTGTATTGCCTATAATTATGAATTAAATTGCATGTGTTAATTTAAATTGTTATATAGATTCATATGAAATTGTCTGTAGTTGATGTATATAGTTAATTATTTTGAATGTATGTAGTTGATATATCTAATTAATTAGTTGATATTGTAAGTGGATAATTGCCTATATATAGCTAGTTGATGTATATAGTTATTTATAATAAATTAATGTGATTTGTTAAGATCGATATTGCATGTTTTGCATAATTGATGTTATATATATAGTTGATATTATTGTTTAATTTGCATATACGTTGGAGTGGAGTTAATTACATAATTAAATTATGATATTGTAAGTTATAATTAGCTCGATTAATATTGTTGATTTACTAATTATGAAATTATTGATTAAATTAGGGGCTTTGTTAATTATATTAGGAAATTGTTATTTTAAAGTTAGAAAAAATTGTTACTAAATTTATTAGGTTATAGATTGTTAATTAAAATTGGAAATTATTGAATAAATTTGTTATTGTTGAATAAAATAGGAAATTAGTTATTGTTGAATAAAATAGGAAATTATTTATTAAAATATGTTATTATTGATTAAATTAGGTATTGTTGATTGAATAAAAAATTATTTATTAAAATAGGTTATTGAATAAAAAATTATTGATTAATATTGTTGATTTACTAATTATGAAATTATTGATTAAATTAGGGGTTTTGTTAATTATATTAGGAAATTGTTATTTTAAAGTTAGAAAAAATTGTTACTAAATTTATTAGGTTATAGATTGTTAATTAAAATAGAAAATTGTTAATTAAAATTGGAAATTATTGAATAAATTAGTTATTGTTGAATAAAATAGGAAATTAGTTATTGTTGAATAAAATAGGAAATTATTTATTAAAATAAGTTATTATTGATTAAATTAGGTATTGTTGATTGAATAAAAAATTATTTATTAAAATAGGTTATTATTGATTAAAATAGGTTATTATTTAGGGATTAAATTTTAATTTATTAGATTATTGTTTTTTATTAAATTAAGAAATTTATTATTAATTAATTAGTATTATATATATAATTTATTAATTTAAATGTTTAAATTAAATAGATGACTGGAAATGGTGTTGCTGCCTCTGGTGGCTCGGTATCTCACGGGGCCTCCGGGTCACGTAGCCGATCGAGGAAGAGTCGATCGAAACTTAGACCCGAGGCGCCGGCGCCTACACTGCCACAAACACCATTATCGTCGCCTCCGCCACCCATTCCACACCCGTCGCCTGATCAGCCGTCGTCTCATTCGTCTGTCCGGGACCATCCTGTTGTTCCTGCTCGGGATGGCCGGGAGCGCATTTGGGTTACAGGTGGAGGAGTGTAAGTAATTAAATACTTTTATTGTTTAATAATTAATAATTAATTAATTTCGCATTCGTTTTAATTTATAATGTGTTTTGTTTGTTAATTATATAATGTCACAGATTGTTACCTGGTAACGAGGTCTCCAGGGCATGCGCGATTGCTTTTGGCTCTTTACCGATCTCTGCGGGTGCAATTACCTGGTCGAAGGTCCCAAAACAAAAAAAGTTGGCGTACTTCGAGAAATTTCAGGTAGTAATTAATTACTTAATTATTTAATTAATGTTTGTTAATTTGTTCAATAATAAACAATTTATTATATGTGCAGAAACAAGCCACTTGGGATCGGAATATGTACTCAGACCAGGCTATGTTCAAGTATTTCAGTAAATCGGCGCAAGAGCGGTATAAGGATTTAATGTACGAATGGAGAATGGCATGGCGGAGAGGATCGAGGAGATGGGGTGGTCGGACGAGAGGATCGAGAAGGTTTATCAGAGAACCATGCAAGCTCCTCTACCGACGACGTCTGTTCCCCCAGGCGCCCCCCAGCCCCCCCAGCCTCCTCAGCCTATGTCCCGACCATGCAGCAGGATGATGACATCGTCGATCTGGGTCAGCAGTTCGTTGGCAACGACATTGATTTGTGGAGCTTTGGTCAATGAGTGTCTTTGAACAATTTTATTTTTTATTTCTGTTGAACAATTTTATTTTTATGTCTCGTAGAACTATTTACTTTTATGTCTTGTAGAACTATTTATTTTAATCTGCATTATTGTTGAACTATTTACTTTTATGTTTAAGTATTAGTTGTTTAATTTTAGTTATGTGTGTTTTAAGTGTTAAGAATGTGTATATTAATTTTAGTTATGTTTTATGTGTGATTTTGGATGTGATCTGTATTGGATCTTCATTTATGTTTGAATGTACTCTGTTTTTTCATGTTTGTGTTTATGTGAATGTGATGGGAGACTCTATGTGATAGATAAACAACATTTTCATTGAAAATTGCCTTGAAGAAAGGCTGTTGTTGTGGTTACATTACATGCATACACTTAGCATTACATAAACTTAGCAATACATATTAGAGACATAAATTTAGCAATACATATTAGAGACATAAACTTATGATTACATCCAGCCTATAAATTTGAACATATAGGGTAGAACATATAATATTATGGCCATGATAAGAAAGTTCCTCTGCTTCTTTAGCTCTTGAACTTGTCCAGCTTGAAATTCTACTTCTGATGTTAGGTGATCAGATGAATCCTTATAGATTTCACCAACTACTTTTGCATTATTCAGCTTGTTGTTGAGCTCTTGATTTTCAAGCAAAAGTGAGTCAATTCTCCTCACCATGCCCGGAAACATTCCGTGTGAACACGTTCCTTGTCCGTGGATTTCGTGTTCATCGGCCCAAACAAAAAAGGAGCATCCAAGACCACTTAGTGAATCTGGGCAAGTATAAAATAGTCTACCTCTACTTTTTTCTTGCTTCGAAATGCACACACGAGCTTCTTTTCCACAATGGCATACCACAATTTTCATGAATGTGGAAGATGAAGACATGAGTTTCTGTATTTTTTTTGTTTTTTGATGTTTGTTAAGAAGTAGGTTGTTTTGAGTGTGTATATATTTTTCTTCTGTAATTTTTATTTTTTTTATACGCGTCTTTTACCGACGGAAAGGTATTCCGTCGGTATAGACACATGTTCAATGCCGACGGATAATTTCCGTCGGCAATGTAAATACCGACTGAAATTTGTTCAACGGAATCTGACTGATTTGACATGCATTTGAAATCGTTGGTACCGACTGAAATTATCCGTCGGTATTGTCAATACCGACGGAATTTAGGCGCGCAATATACCGACGGACTGACATTTCCGTCGGCATGTAGTATTGAAAAACAGTCCAGAACCTCAAAACACGCGAAAATTTTGGAGTGGAGCAAAAAGTTAAGGGAAAAATTTGGATTGGAGCGAAAATTTAAGGTATGTTTTTCTATTAATTAAGTGTACATAGTTTAATTTTCAGTGTGTAATTTTAATTTGGTGTTTAATTTTTTAGTGTGTAATTTTACTACATAGTTTTTACTTTTAGTGTTTAATTTTTAGTGTGTAATTTTAATTTGGTCAAATTGTTTAACAGATGGAATTGCCGGATCGTCGGTGGATGTATTGTACTCCTAGGCTCGTTTTAGGAAATGTGAATGTTGAATTTTATGATAAACTTGTGTCATTTGTTGAATTTGCAAAGCTACACCCACATTACATGTCTGAGGATCGTATTAGGTGTCCGTGTAATGCTAAGAAATGTAAGAATAGATCATTTAAAAGCATGGATGAAGTCTTATGTCACGTTGTTATGAATGGGTTCGTTGATAATTACTATAATTGGACATGGCGAACAACGGTGGCCTTATAATTTTGATCAAGTCTTGTACTATTACACTACTGCAATTTATGAACAACCAGTACACGTTGAGCATGTCGGCACCAGTAACGATCAAGAGTTTGGGGTGGAAGAACCCGATATGTATCAAACAATGGTGATGGAAGCCGGTATGTCAAATATAGAGGAGGAACCAACGGATGAAGCATTTCAGTTTTATGAGATGCTCAAATTAGTCGATCCAGATTTGTACCCAGGGTGTGATTCTCATTCTCAGTTGTCATTTAATGCTCGACTTATGGCTATCAAGACGGAGAACAAGCTATCTAACAAAGCATATGAGCAAATGACACAATTATGCAGTGAGATTTGTCCTGTCGATAATAAAGTACCTACGACGTTTCATCAGAGCAAACAACTGATGAAGAATATGGGTTTGCCGGTTGAGAAGATTGATTGTTGTGTGAATGGTTGCATGTTATACTGGGGTGATGACGATAGCGATCTTCTTATGTGTAGAATGTGTGGCCATCCCCGGTACAAAGAGCCACGACGGAAGGGACCAGGTGGTCAATCGAGCAAGACAAAAAAGAAAGTGCCACATAAGAGGATGTATTATCTTCCTATCATTCCTCGTTTAATGAGATTGTTTCAATCTAGTGCTACAGCTCAACACATGACGTGGCATGCAAGAAATTCTGAAGATACTGAGGCTGGGGATATGAGACATCCGTCCGACTCTGAAGCCTGGAAACACCTTGATAACGTGTTTCCAGGATTTTCTTGTGAACCGAGAAATGTGAGATTAGGCTTGAGTACTGATGGTTTTGCACCGTTTGGGAGTTATGGAAAGAAGTATTCTTTGTGGCCGGTGATACTGACTCCGTATAATCTACCTCCATGGATGTGCATGAAACCTCAAACAATGTTTCTGACTGTATTGGTGCCTGGTCCGTCGAATCCAAAGCATAAACTTGATGTTTATCTCCAGCCTCTTATTAAAGACTTGATCTTCCTATGGGATAACGGAGTCCAAACGTATGATGTTTCTAGGAAACAGAACTTCACGATGCGTGCTGCTTTATTGTGGACCATTAGCGACTTTCCTGCATATGCTATGTTGTCCGGGTGGAGTACAGCCGGAAAGCAAGCTTGTCCGTATTGTATGGAATATTCTGAAGCTTTCAGTCTCCCGAAGAGTAGAAAAGTTTCATGGTTCGATAATCACCGAAGGTTTTTACCTCGAGATCATCCATTTCGAAGGAATAAGGTGGACTTCACGAAGAATAGAACAGTCACAAACAATCGACCGCCCCTTCGAAATGGTATTTTATACATTTATTTTAACATGTTTTTTTGGGTTACATTTATTCTAACATTTATTAATCGTACAGGACAAAGTCTGTTACATGAGATTGAGTGGACGGGTTTGAAAAAAACTACGGAGGAAAATGCAGAAGAACACAACAAAGGAATCCCAGGTAACTGGAAGAAAAAGGGTATTTTTTGGGACTTGCCATATTGGAGTTCACTATTGCTCCGACACAATTTGGATGTCATGCACATTGAGAAGAATGTGTTTGACAATGTGTTTCACACAATCATGAACACAGAAGGCAAGACGAAAGATACTCCAAAGTCCAGGGAAGAGTTGAACACTATCTGTCGCCGTGATGAGTTGGAACAGGATACCCGTACAGGTAAATATCCAAAGGCTTGCTACACACTAGATAAGGCACAAAAACAGGAATTGTGTAGGTGGATTAAAGAGTTAAGATTTCCAGACGGCTACGTGTCAAACATGAGTCGATGCGTAGACACAACAAAAGGCAAAGTTGCAGGGATGAAGAGTCATGATTGTCATGTTTTTATGCAGCGCTTGATACCTATTGCGTTTCGAGAATTTCTTCCTCTGAATGTGTGGAGGGCTGTCACTGAATTAAGTCTCTTTTTTAGAGATTTAACGTCTACAACAATCAAGGTTGATGATATGAATCGTTTGGAACGAGACATTCCAGTTATTTTGTGTAAGTTGGAACGTTTTTTCCCACCTAGCTTCTTTGACTCGATGGAACACTTACCTGTTCACTTAGCGTATGAAGCTAGGATTTGTGGTCCAGTGCAGTACAAGTGGATGTACCCATTTGAGAGGTGAACAATTCTATTTCTCTCATTTAATTAGTTTTTAGTATAAGGAGCCTTATTTTAATTTGTTAACTATTATAATTTTAGGTATCTCCACAACTTGAAGCGCAATGCTAAACAGAAGGCAAACATCGAAGCATCGATTGTTAATGCGTATTTGAATGAAGAGGTTGGCATGTTTTGTTCATATTATTTTGAAGACCATGTCAACACGAGGATCAGGAATGAACCACGTAACTTCGATGGTAGAGGTACGCAACAAGAAGTCGATGGCATGCTCTCTGTATTCAAGTCTAAGGGGCGACCTATAGGAAAAGCCACTGAACGATATTGGTCAACAAACACAGAGGCTGAAATAGCACAAACGTACGTGTTATTGAATTGTGATGAAGTTCAGCCTTACATTGAGTAAGTATTTCATATATTTATCATCTAATTAAATAGCATTAAACGTGCGTCATTTATCATCTAATTGTGTTGTGAATTATTAGGATGTATACACAAGAACTACGACATGCAGATCAAAACATCTCAGATAGAGACATAGATACTAGTCTTCAACGTCAATTTGCCCGATGGTTCCAACGTTATGTGAGTATCATTAATTGAATTTTACGTGAACAAATAATTGTTTTGATTAATGTTAATTTTAACTGTACGTATAGGGACAATCGCACGATTTTCAGAGCCGGTTCTTACAGGATCTCAGCCAAGGACCACTACGGCGTGTGAGGACTTACAACGGCTATATTGTGAAAGGCTACAGGTTTCATACATCAGAGTATGCATCAACAAGAACGACTAACAACAGTGGTGTTTGTCTTAGGGGTGCGAATTACAATGCAGATGCAAGTGATTACTTTGGGGTGTTGCACGAAGTCGTTGAAATTGAATATCCGGGATATCCAGTGAAAACCGTAATGTTGTTCAAGTGTCATTGGTTTGACACATCCCCTTTAGGAACCAAAATTCATCTGGAGTACAAGCTTGTGGATGTTAATTCGAAAAGGAAGTATAGCGGGGATGATCCGTTTGTATTTGCCTCTCAGGTATCTCAAGTCTACTACTGCACGTATCCAGGAGCTGGAAAACGTAATAGATCAGAATGGCACGCTGTTTGCAAAGTGAAGGCAAGGTTAATGGTGGAGGTCCCCCAAAAGGAAAACAACGATGAAGATGAACCTCCGTTTCTAATGGAACAAATAGAGAATCAAACTGAAGTGTTTGCGGGAGATTTTAATCTTTCGGTAGACTTGACGGCTGCAAATCCACAATTGATTGTTATTGAAAACGATAGTGGACATGAGGAGGAGGATGAACATGACGAGAGGGAGGATGAAGAAGATGAGGATGAAGAAGATGAGGAGGAGAAGAGGAAGATGTGGCAAATAATGAAAATGAAGACGAAGATGAAGATGAATATTAAATTAATGTAACCTAACTATTTTATTTTGTACAATTTATAAGATTTCATTATTTATCATTTGGTTATAACTTATAATTTAATTATTTATCATTTGGTTTTAAAAATTCAAGGGCGACGGAAAATTTCCGTCGCCATTTCCGTCGCTAACGGCAACGAGCCAAAGCCGACCGAAATATTCGTCGCCATTTCCGTCGCTAACGGCAACGAGCCAAAGCCGACCGAAATATCCGTCGCTAACGGCATCGAGCCAAAGCCGATCGAATTATCCGTCGCCATTTCCGTCGCTAACGGCAACGAGCCAAAGCCGACCGAATTATCAGTCGCCATTTCCGTCGGCATTTCCGATTATAAATGTAACTTTCTCTCATTTCACGCGTATTTTCCATCACTCTCTCTATGTCTCTCCCTCTCCCTCTCTCTATGTCTCTCCCTCTCCCACCGATTCTCATCTCTGTTCGCCCATCCCACCGTCCAAAGAAATACGAGACCATAAATATAATAGCCGGAGTCCGCCCATCCCACCGTCCGCGTCGCAGCCCCTCCGCGTCGCAGTCCGGCGACACCCTACCGTCCCTCCCCGACACGCTGCCGTCCAAGTCAGGTGAGCACATCCCTTCTTTGTTTTTTTAGTTTTATATTTGGATGTATGGTAGAAGATGAACATGTTCTTTTTGTTTTTCCAAAGGTTTGATCAAAGAAAATTGAATTTCCTTCATATCTCCTTTAGATTGAAACTCTAATTTGTGTTTTTAATTTAAGAGTTGGAAGGCAAAAGTTTTTTTTTTTAAAAAAATTCTGCGTACTCTGTGTGATATGTATGTGTGCTGCTTTTCTTGAATTCTTCACGAATTACGTTTTGATGGTTAGTGTGCTGCTTTTCTTGAATTCTTCACGAATTGTTTTGATTATTCTCGTATTGTTAAGCATGAACTGTGACCGTTCGAGAATTTCGCCCCAATTTTTTGTGGAGTAGTAATGTTTTTGACTTGATTAATGTGCCTCTATCTGTCAGGAATCTAATTTCATAAGATCTCAGTTCGTGCTTTTGATTGTCGTGTTTTCTTTGTTGAATTGAATTGTGATTTTCATTAGGGCTGCCCTGTAATATTCAATTATTGAAATGTTATTGATAGTTTACTTTGCGAAATTTGATTTCATATTCTGATTCCGAGGGACAAACCAGTTGAGAAAACCGTGTTATGAATTCCTTAAACAAAAGATAGAACAGGGTTTTTGTTTTTTGTTTTTGAGTGAGCCACAATTTCTGTTTTTCAGTTAATCTTCTTTAATGGTTAAGGTGTAATTGTAGTAATATATCAGGTAATGCTCTATGAAATGAGTCTGCAAGAAAAATATTAGATTTCTGCTTTTTTTCGTTCCTGCATTAAGAGTCTTTTTCAAGCATTGTGTCCAAAATTGAATTTTATTAGACTGAAGATAGAGTGAATGGATTTTTAATTCATGATGTTGTAGTAATGAAGTTTGCTGAGACCGACCGAAACTATGCGAGCCTAATGAAGTTACTTGATCTCTGTTGAGGTATGTTCAATTTTTATGATAATTTAATTTATGTTTAAATATATAAAATGACAATTGAATCTTGATTCTTTGGAATTGATTTTGAAATGGCAGGGATGGAGTCGAGTCAGCGAAGGACAGTTTAATATACTCCACGGTTCGTATTAATATACTCACATTCTTGTTAAATGATTTCTCATATAAGTTTTTGTTAATGTTTACTACGTTGTTTTAATATTTCAGAGCTTTTTCAACCATTCTAGTGAGGGGTATAGTTGTCATAATCAGAAGCAAAATTCTATTTGCTTCTTACTTGATCGATCCTCTGCCAATTTCGGAACACCATTAGATTCCTTCGATGCCTTAGCACTCTGGTCTACATCATCAAGTTTTTGCTGTTTGCTCAAGCAAAGGACGACGATTTTGTTTATTCTGTTGGATCTAATGTAGATTTGTGTATTGAATTATTTAAGCAATTTTGATCGGGTCGGATCCCGATCGCAAATAATTTTTTTTTTAAAATTTTTGGTACTTACCGACGGACTATTCCGTCGGTTTAGCATCGGTAATACCGACGGGCAAGCCGACGGAATATCATTTTTTTTAAAAAAAATTTAATACTTACCGACGGAAAATTCCGTCGGTAAATTAAAATAATAAAATTTAAGTCCAAAATATACTGACGGATCTACCGACGAAAAATTGATTTGGGATCCGTCAGTACAGGCGACCCGGTTTGAAAACTTGGTTTGAAAACGGGTTGGCTTGACTGCCGACGGAATTGAATCCGTCGGTACAGGCGACCCGGTTTGAAAACGGGTTGGTTTGAATCCGTCGGGAATCCGTCGGCATATACCGACGGATGCATATTTTCCGTCGGTAACCACTACCGACCAATTCATTGACGATGGATGAAATCCGTCGGTAAATCCGTCGGTAAGAGCCAATACCGACTGAATATCCGTCGGCATAACCGTCGGTAAAACACCTCTTTTTTGTAGTGACATGTGCATTAGTGTGCACGGTGCACTGCGCGCAGGAGACTAACTCTTATTTTATATATAAATACCAAAAGTGCAATGAGAAAATTCTTTTGAGACTATTTTTACAATAAATTGAAGGTTAAAATTATTTATTAAATGAAATTATTATTAATTTTACCTATAATTTGTACCTAATTCTGAATATCCAGTATTTAAACGTGTAGTGTCCCCTCAAATCAACTTTGAGTTATCTTTATTGTTGGTATTTTTTTAGATTATTTACAACATAGGAAATTAAACAAATAAAATTGTAAATAACAAAGTAAGAAATTTACACAAAAAGCTTCAACTTCCTCTTTTGGGCAAATCCCCTCCTTTATCAACTTTCCAAAATATATAAGTAGGTTCTCGGCACAAGAACAACGACCCGAACACATGAACACGAATAACAGAAGGCAAAAAGGTTAGACCTTTGTCCGCAGAAGGAGTACGTCCCGACTAGTGCTTACGATTCGACGTAATTTTTTTATAGGTGAAACGACTTTTATCTCATATATTGACGAGCATGACTACAACATCAAGAGCTCCAACGAACTGAACAAACGAGAGGTATTAGATTGCACTTTATATGCTTGATACAAGAATGATATGAATTTTAGGCAATACGGAGTACAATATTTCTAAAGAATTTCAGGTGAGAAACCAACAAATGTCAAGTATTTTTACACAATTTTTAAGTGTTATATCTCTTGTTTTCAAGTATTCTACAACACAAATTGCTCAGCTAATACCGTGGCTAATTTTTCTATTTTTTTTTCTGTGATCTGAAAATCCTTATGTTTAAGAGTTGGTCTCCTGTGCATAGTGTGCACGTGCACACTATGCGACCAGTGAACAACTATAACATATATAAACGTGAATGTTTACCAACAAAGTAACTGTTGGCCTGGTGGTTATGATATTTGGAAATGGGTGTAAGGTCACGAGTTCAAGACCCGTGTCCTGAAATATATTTTTTTTTCAGTAATAACATTTACCACTTTTAATTATTTTGAATTAAAAAAATTTAGTAATACAAAACACCACTTTTCAATAATAAAAACCACTTTTCAATAATAAAAATTACACTTTTCAGTTAAAATATCCACCACTTTTCAATAATAAAAATTACACTTTTCAGTTAAAATATCCACCACTTTTCAATAATAAAAATTACACTTTTCAGTTAAAATATCCCCCACTTTTCAATAATAAATTTTCCACTTTTCAGTTAAAATATCCCCCACTTTTCAATAATAAATTTTCCACTTTTCAATAATAAATCAAAACTAACAAAATTACCAAAAATTACAATCTTCTTCTTCAGCCTCCTAACACCAAACACCACCACCAACGATAATAAATCAAAACTAACAAAATTACAAAAAATTACAATCTTCTTCTTCAGCCTCCTAACACCAAACACCACCACCACCGATGTCTTCCACTGCTGAACAAAATTACATTTTTCAGTTAAAATATCCCCCACTTTTCAATAATAAATTTTTCACTTTTCAGTTAAAATATCCCCCACTTTTCAATAATAAATTTTCCACTTTTCAATAATAAATCAAAACTAACAAAATTACCAAAAATTACAATCTTCTTCTTCAGCCTCCTAACACCAAACACCACCATGTCTTCCACTACTGTTCAACACTTCTGCCGCTCCTTCTCCATATTCTCCCTCGCTCTAGCCGGAAAACACTCTACCGCGGCGATATCCATCGTCTTCTCCGGCGAAATCCATTGCCATCTCCATATTCTCCCTCGCTCTAGCCGGAAAACACTCTACCGCAGCGATATCCATCGTCTTCTCCGGCGAAATCCATCGTCTTCTCCGACGAAATTTTCACTTAAAAAAAAATACGATACCCAAAATATTGTGAAAATGGAGGCTCTGTTCGAGCCAGTTGGATTTCTTAGTCCGAATGTGGCTAGCCCACCACCATGAATACGCATTGCTTGCAGCTCTCTGCAACATCTTTCAAAATTTGATCGCCTCCCTCCTCAAATTATTTATTCAATGTCCAAACCCATTTATTAATAAATAGGAAATCCTTTCTCCCCTTCGCAGGGAGGGGTTTGATCAAGAATTAAACAAGAGGAACAAATAAAGATTTTAATCAAGAAATCAAATCTGGAATACAGAATTGGAAAAAGAGAAATTATTTTGCTTAACACAACATAACATTACGGGATCGTGATGCGGCCGTAGAATTCAAATTAATAGTACCTAGCTATGGAAGAAAGAAACAGAGAAGAAAAAAGGAGTAGAAAAAAACGGTAAAAAAAGCGTGTGCACCTGCATAGGGTGCATTTGAGAATTTCTCTATGTTTAACCCTAAAAATATGCAAACCTAAGCTTTAACTTTGAAATGAAAAGGGAATTCATCCAATTTTTTAAAAGGATTAATTCAGAATGAAACGATGAATTTTAAATTCATTTCAATTCGATCAAAAAGATCTAACAAACTTGTTATTTTAAATTTCAAATGGTCCCCCATATATATGCAACCACGCTAGAAAAGGAACCTTCAACATTACAAGATGTACCACTTAATTAAAGGGTGTTTTTCTACTACAGTATTTTTTATTTACTATCTTCTCACAGGATTAATAGTGTGTGTTGATGTGCCCAAGTTAATTCTCCCTCTAAAATTTCGTTTTTATATATTGCTGCTACAACTAATTAGAATATTGCATATTGAAGGCCTAGAGAAGTAGCTTGCGATTATGATCCGACATCCAACTACAGCGCCCGTATTACAATCTCAATTCTCTGTGGGCATGTTTGGTTTGTTAGATTAGTATGGATTAGGCTTGATTGACTTTTTATTCCCGATTAATCAAACGTTTGGTTTGATTGATTGTGGCTCGGGTTTAATGCAAGGCCCGCTAATTTTGTACTATTTATCATGCATTTGTGGAACTAATAGTCCTAGGGGAAGGGTGAGTTAATTTGTCCTATGTTTTTCCATCTATCAATCCAAACTAGTCCTATAAGTATAACAGGTGATATATACTTGTTAAATACGTGCTAGTTTTAGTTTAGAAATTCTAAAAATTGTAGGACTTATTTAATATAAGTATATATTCATTTCTTTTAAAGTATTATAAGTATAATGTAATTGTCAAATTAAGTCATGAATAAATGACACTTAAATTTCACGGGAATATATTGAGGCATTGAGCAATATGCCAATTTTCTAACTATTACTCTCTCTGTTCTATACTTGAAGGCACGTTTTACTATTTTGAGTGTTCTATACTTGAAGGCACATTACCTAAAATAGTAAAAACACTTTTAAACAATTTCCTTAAAACATCACAATATTACAATAAATGCCACTACTTTATTACACTAAAATGTAATTTTATTACTATTTATAAAGTTGAAAAGTCTTTACTACCTCCACTTTATCTTACACAATACTAATAAACAATTAATTTATTAAAACTCGTGTCCAATTCATTTGTACCTTTAAATATGAGAAAAGATATGATATTGTACTACACTGCCGTATGGTATAGTACATATATGTATAACAATCATCACTTGTACGTTCAGATAATTATGTCAAGTGGACCAAGGACGGAGCCACATAGGCCCAGCGGGGGCAGTGGGCCCCCCACCATTTTTTTTTTTATTATGTATATTTCTTCCGTTTTATAATTATTTGTATACTTTTTTTTTATTTGAGACGTTTCAAAATTATTTGTACACTCATAAACTCATAATATGTAAATAATCTACAAAATTAATATTCTCACTACATCATTTTATTTTTAAAATTGTCACTCATTTTAATCTACATTCTTTCCTACATCTCACTAATTTATTTTAACATCTCATTAAATTTCTTTTATACCTCACTAAATCACCAAAAATACTTCTCATTTATTTGACCCCACACCTTACTAAATTCACATTTCTTAAAAAGTGAACTTATCAACGTATTCAAGTCATTACGGGATGGAGGGAATATATTTTAAGTTATACATTTGTCTAATAATTTTAACATCATTTCACCTATTATGAGTCGAAACAATCAAAATTTATAATGAATTAAATATAATATTATTTTCTCTTTATAGTAATGTAAATCGGACCCCCCAATCTAGAATTTGTGGCTCCGTCACTGAAGTGGACCACACTTCTTCTGGAAATTTCTGGGCATGATTACGTACACTTTGTTACCACCGTTGATAAAACCAGTTGTCTCTGTATCTTGGCCGTTGTAATAAAGCTGTCCCATTCGGGAGCGGATCCCCTGCTGGGCAGGGTAACCCAGCACCCCATGCAGGGCATTAAACGGTGCCGTTTATGTCATTTAAATTTTTTATTTTTTTTACTTTGTTAGGTTTGTTTGTTTATTAATTTTAATTATTTTGTTAGCATCTCAAATACATCTATATAGATGGATGTTGAGTTCCAAGAAAAACAAATACATTGATGTTGCATTATATTGTCCAGTATAGTATTGTTAATAAAAAATTTGAACACTTTTATTTATTTATTTTGTTAAATGTGATGTAAAATTAAAAAAATTGTTTAAATAAGTTATGAATTACTATATTTTTTTCATCAATCTTTTTTTTTAAGGGACGTGTTTCAAAAGGGTTGGGCTGCTGTGTACTCAAGTACACGGTGTACTTGAGTCCAGCCATATAAAAAATATCGTATATATATAGGATAAATAATGCAATACTTAAGAAAAGTCATTGTAGCCTAGTGGTTGCCCTTGGATACACTTTTCAATTATAATAACATACATTTTTCATTAATATATAACTTACATTTTTTATTAATTGAACATACACTTTTTATTTATAATAACATGCACTTTTCATTAAATAGATTATACATTTTGCAGTTATAATAACATACACTTTTCATTAATAGATCATACACTTTGTAATTATAATAACATACACTTTTCATTAATAGATCATACACACACTTTGTAATTATATACACTTTTCATTAATAGATCATACACTTTGTAATTATAATAACATACAATTTTCATTAATAGTTCATACATTTTTCAGTTATAATATCATACACTTTTCTTTTCAGTTATAATAACATACACTTTTCATTAATAGTTCATACATTTTTCAGTTATAATATCATACACTTTTCTTTTCAGTTATAATAACATACACTTTTAAAAAAAAAAAAAGTGAAAGTGAAAGTTTGACTGTTGACGGTCGACATTTGACTAGTCAAAGTCTACTCAAGTACATGATGTACTTGAGTACATACAAGACTTTGACGTTTCAAAAATAATAAAGTACTATAAAAATGATCTTTTTATCAATAATAGTTTTAAACATGTAGAATTTAATTTTTTAGATTAATTTTATAATTATAGGCGTTCAACATAATCATTTTTATATCTATAAATATTAAAATTGGAATAAAAAAAAAATCTTTTAAGACAGCTTTTACAATAAATTCAGTACTAACATATTTATTAAATTAATTAAACATATTATAATTTTACTTAAATAAAAAAAATTAAATTTATAATATATATATGGGTAGGTGGGGGGTGGGGAGGAAGGCCCCTGGGCTCTATGTAGGTCTGCTCCTGTCAAAATTATCATTAAAAGTAATTTTATACAAATTAAGTAAAAATTCAAATAAGTATGAGATAGAGGGAATATAAATTTTCATTTTCGTGTGTTGAACAAGCTTCTGCGCGCATGAGAACAAAATTAATTTATCCAGTGTGCATTTGTTTGCAGGCTTTCTCTAAAAAATTTTGTTGCTTAATTATCACTGATATAGGAATCTTAACTCCTATAATAAGTCCAGTTTCATCTTATAATATCCAAAATAATTGGCTAGGGACACCGGTCCTCGCGAAATGGCAAGGGGTGTATACGCTAGCGAATTGGCAAGGGGTGCAATAATTCCCTCGCCATAAAAATGTCGAGGAACATTTTGACGAATAGAACACCTACTCGCCATTTCATTTAAAGAGGGTGTTTTTCTCGCCATTCCTCCTCCGAATGACCATTATTTTGTAGTGATGTATTAAACGAAACAACACCGATTAACACATGATTAAGAAGTATATATATAATGGCCGAACAACAGAAATATAGCTAGGGAAGTATCCATTAATCCATCCCACCAGTGTGATATGAAAAATATCTTAAATTTGAATACTTTTAGAATGATTATGGTATATAGTATACATTATGAATTATTCATCTCAAGATACTTATAATCACACATATCTCTAGTAGACTATATATCAAGAGGAGATAAGGTTTGTCCCTCCACACAACTTTAAACATTCATGCTAAAACTACGATATACTACTACTCTTTAGTAATTAGTACTTCTTCAATTCCACAAATATTGCTATATTTGACTTTACACACAAATTAAGAAAAATCAATAAATGTAATCAAATTTAGCTAATGTGTCAATTTTGCCCTAAAAATCACATACTCCAAAATCTGCTAAGCCTTTAATTACTCTCATTAATTAGATGTGAAATTGATAATAAAACATTTAATACTAAAGTAAAATATCCAAAAAAGAAATATGTAGCTATCTTTGTAGAAGGAGGAAGTAACATGTTTGTTTTTTGCACCGATTTTAATTAAGAAACATATTAAAATGATAGAGGGAGAGAGAGTATAAAAATATGATTTTAATCCCTCTTCTTCCAATTGTTCAAAGTAAAAGACCTTTTCATTTGTTGAACATTACTTGCAAGTTAATTCAGAAAAAGCAATCATTGATGAACTTAAAATTGTTTAAACTGATTTCTAGTTTATTTTCAGACAAATACAACTTTTTTTATTTTATAGAGATGAACATTGAGCAATATATAGTGGAGTAGCATAAATCACAATGCAATATAGTTAAGAATTGGGGTTACATAAACAACTTTTACTGTACTTATTTTCAATAAAAAAAAAAAAAAAATGGAGGATGAATGCTAATTTGTGCAAAGACTCATCGTGAGATCGCCTAGCAAAGTGTTTGCTTTTTAAAAAAAAAAGTTAAACAAACTGCAAAAACTGTGAAATTGGTTTTTACAAGATCTAAAACTAGAATTGGGATGGGGAAGGATTAGGCCCCGAATTTTGATATACTCATTTGGATTCTTATGCATCTATAAAATTCTAGAATTTAGAAATCGGATTAGGATCTCCCACATAAGACAAAACAGTTAAGAGGTCAAACATTACTAAATCAAGCTTGTTTCATGGATTGAATTAAAAAGAAATTAATTAATTAAAGATTATAATTAGATTTATTCAGAAAAAATAAGAATTAATTTGGTACATGAATATATAATAGAAGTTGGATGAATACCTGGGCATAGAGAGACAATATTGTTGGATGGGATCTCCAGTATTTGAATATATCCATGGCTATTATAATCTCTAACTTGAAATAAAGTTAAGAAACATTGAGTTAATAATATTTTATTCAGCTGATTAGATAGATATCATAAAGCTAGGAAAAAGGTACATTTTTTCCGTTATGTAAAAACAGTGAAAGAGGAGAGTACCTTCTTCGTCCTCTTCACACCTCCAAATAAACAACCAATTTTCCCCCATTTTAAATTAGATACAGGAAAAGTAGTTGCAAAAACCCCAATTTAATTAATTAATTTATTAAAAAAAAGAGAGAAAGAAAAAGACATGAAAATTGTAAAGAAAGAGAATTAGGTGATAGAAGGGACACGAGCACAAGCACACACAAAGGTATATGGATGTATATGTACAATTGGGGGCCTGTGCTCGCTCTCTTCTGTCAACTCTCTCTCTTAACTCTTTTATTTTTGGAAAAAGCAGCAAGATCTGAAAATGCAGCAGCTAGATCTGAAAACTAAAGACAAAATCCTTTTTTGGAAAAATGTGTCTGCATTCTTCTTCAATAAAAGCAACCAAGCATTAGCTAGGGTTTGGTCTCTTTAATTAAATTGCATGCAGAGAGAGGGTAGTTTTGATTAATTGCTGACAACAACACACACAGCCTGTATGCATCAAACACAGCCATGAGAGAGAGAGAGAGAGAGAGAGTTTTTAGGGTTAAAGGAAGGATCTAGCTTAAGATATCATGTTCCCAAAATTAAATGTGGAGAGATGTCACACTTAATGTATGCCGGCCATGTGATTTGTAAACAAAAATACTCTCTCCCTCCATCCAAACTTAATACTAGAATTCTTTTAGCACAAAGTTTTGGAAAAATATTGATGGTTTAAATATAAAGTTAAAATAATGATATCATATCCAAGATTTTTTTTTTAGAAATACGTCTTTGATCAAATCTCCCAAAGGAATTAATCTAGTGGGGGTACACTTGAGACTTATGAGTGTGCGATCCTCTCTAGCTCTCAGGTTCGAACCCTCTAAGATGCAAACAATTTATATGGGGTCAGTCCATACAGAGAGCAAAATTTTGGCTTTAAAAGGGGTCCCCGCAAGTGGACGGTGGGATTGGTAACTAGAATTAGTTGATACTTGGATCGGATACCGAGATTTCAAAAAAAAAAAAAAAATCCCCTGAAAATGACAGAATATAAAGGGACCTTTTGAGCTCAAGATAATCGTTCAGAGCAGAGATGGGAATAGAGTCCCTGAGGACAGTGCAGAAATCCCCACATCTCTCCTCTACCAAAGCAGATCACACTATGTCACTTCCTTAAATGATCAGGTCTAAGATGGAAAATTTGATAAATACGAGTTTTTCATCTCTCCTCTGAACTGTCAAGGGAGAGATAGTTAACCACCGAACCTTATCATCTCTCTGAGAGATGTTTACTAACTTCAAACCAATATGGTATAAGAAGAGGAATGAGGGGACCCAGTCTGGAGCTAGGCTGAGTTGGAAAGATCAGAGGAGAGGATCCTAGATCCCTCTTTTGATCAGAATCGGTTGTAGTGGTCATTTCTTTACAGAATCAGATTTGATATGAAAAATTTGTAGTGAAAAAATTTCAACATCTCCTCTAAACTGTCAAAGGAGAGCCGGTTCATTCAACACATAACTCAAAGCTGAAATGATATTTTTCGTGAGTAAAATTAGTTCTCTCCCCTGAACTGCCAGAGAAGAGAGGATGGATCTTTGAACTCACAACTTTGCCTCTTAATGTTTGTCTCTATAAGATAAACAAGTACATACATAATTATCTCTTAATGCCAGAGTATCCTCTGACATTTATGGGCGCACTACCACAACATTTATGGTGTGTCAAATCTGTACAATGACGTGTCTCCCAGCCGGTACCAAACCCTAATTCTTGAAATGACTATTTTACCCCAAGTGAGTAAGGTATATAAGTCCCTTATTTCATTTTCTCGGAGGTCAAGTCATTATTGTTTTACTACTCTTTCTCTCTCTCTTTTTCTCTCTAAAAACTGGTGTTATTCATCGCCATCTTCTTTATCCCAACTGATTTGAGCGTTGGAAGGCTGTCGCCAGAATCCTCTTCGGCCCGATTTTGTTGCAAGTCATCCAATTTCGGAGCCATCTATTCCCTATTGTTCATTTGAAACGATTTCTCAAGTGATCAAACTAGGTATTTACTCTATTCTCATTCATTCTTGACACGCTTCACTTTTGAACATGTCAATGTTCCATCAAAGTGAATAATGCATTATTGTACCTGAGGAATAAATATTTTCATTTATGGAAGTGTGCATATTATGTTTGAACGACTTAAAAAAAAATTAGATTTATTAAATTTAAACAGAAGGAGAAAAGGGGTATAAGAGAAAATAATATAGACTTGAGAGAGATGAACACATTGAATAAGTTCAAAGTTTTATATTTTCACTTATTATTTTATCATGCTTCTATTTTTTCATTGAAATTTATCAAAATAAATGGATTTTGGATAGTTCAGTGGCGTGAGTTTGATGAGATAGGTAGGGTAATAGGTTGTTTGAAAGTAGTTCCACTACTCTACTCTAGGGTAATTAAAGGTAAGGACCATACCCCTTTGGGACTAGTCTATGCTTTCTAGCTTGTTTCTCTCTTTTTTGACGGGATTCTAGCTAGCTTCTCGAGACCTGAAAAAATGGATAAAAAATTATAGGAAATTGTTTTTCTAATTTATTATTGTTTTGGCATGCTAATCAGGGGCTTAGGGTCAATCCAATTATCCAAATATGTAACGCGATATATATTTTCGTATAAACAAGGAGGAGGATAAATGGGCAGCCACAATCCAACAAAATTCACAATTCAGGGTGGGCTGAAAACTATTTGGCCCAACCCATTTGGCATGCTCTCATTTTTACGGCCCAATCCACTTTTTTTTTTTTTTTTTTTTAAGTTTAAATTCTTATCTTTCTTGGTCAGTAAAATGGAAGTTTATTCGGTAGCTAAGGGTACAAGTAAAGTAATACCCAAATATGAGAACAAAACAGTTTCGAAGAGTGTCTTGGAATCTAGCAGCTATCTAGAAAAATTACAAGGTTGATGATCCAATCCTGATACAAGAATTTACTAAGTAATGGGATTAATGATCTCCCTTAAGTTTCTCCATGAAAATATAAATATATATAAATATCACATCTCACGATCTACCATTTGTATACAACTGAATTTTAAATAATTTAAATATATCATTAATTATTCGATTAAAATTTTGACCGTTCAAATTAAAATACATAAATTACATTATACAATTGAGTCCACACAAATGTGACTCTAAATTATAAAAGGTATTGTCAAAGTGGGATAGCTCAAGTGGTTAGAGCACCACTACCTAGACTTTAGATCCTGGGTCGAATCATGGGAAAGGAAAAATGGATGGGTATTTAATGTAATTCAAAAAAAAAAAAAAAAATTATAAAAGGTACTCCCTCTGTCCTATACTTGAAGGCTCAAACCAATTGAGCACAAGTTTTAATGAATGAATTGTTTATTAATATTGTGTAAGATAAAGTTAGGGTAGTAAAAACTTTTCAACTTTATAAATAGTACTCCCTCCGTCCATACTTGAAGACACATTTTACCATTTTGGGCGTCCCATACTTGAAGACACATTACCTAAAATAGCAAAAATACTTTTAAACACTTCCCTTAAAACATCACAATATTACAACAAATGTCACTACTTTATTACACTAAAAATTAACTTTATTACTATTTATAAAGTTGAAAAGTCTTTACTACTCCCACTTTATCTTACACAATATTAATAAATAATTCATTCATTAAAACTTGTACCCAATTAGTTTGAGCCTTCAAGTATGGGACGGAAGGAGTAATAAAGTTACTTTTTAGTGTAATAAAATATTGACATTTGTTGTAATATTTTAATGTTTTAAAAGGAGTGTTTAAAAGTGTTTTTGCTATTTTAGGTAATGTGCCTTCAAGTATGAGACACTCAAAATGGTAAAATGTGTCTTCAAGTATGAGACGGAGGGAGTATTATATAAACATTGTTAATTTATCATATACCATTAATACTATTCCTTGTAAAAACAAGTACTTATATTTAGATTATACGGTAAACAAGGTTCATATAACATTTTTTATATTAATGATGTATGGAATTCTTTCATCAGGTGACTTAATACTCACTCCATCCACTAAATGTATTCTCATTGAGGTGGAACACAAATTTTAAGGGAAAAATAGATAAAGTAAGGGTATTATAGAGTATTGTGGGGTCCATTGTGAATAAAGTAATTGTTTGTGAATAAAGTTGATGTCAAATTGAGTAATTAAGTGATGGGTTAAAGGGTGATAGTTTTCATAAAATGTATGAGAGGACATTACATGGTCGGGCGAGAGAGGAGGGAGTATCTTTTTCGAGATGAAAGTGACAGTCCCTGAGGTTTAGAGAAACACTTTGTGGTTTTACAAAAGTGAGCTATATGTCCGGCAATTGTCATTCCTCACCAATTATTTCAAGTTGAGCCACGTGATTTGGTTCTACCAAAATTTGGAATTTGATTTGACAAAATATTTGACTTTAGGTTATGTTTACATTGGGTTATACTTAGGGTTTGTTTGTAAATAATATTGATTGATTCCAGGTGATTAAAATTGATTTTTTAAATAAATTTAAAAGTGGATAGTGTTTTAAATAAATTTAAAAGTGGATAGTGTTTTAAAATTACACACTTTTGATCAATTTTGTATATGTTGTGATGTTTGCAAAATAAATAGTTTCTTTATAATTTTACAAAAATACCCTTATTACATTTGAATAAGTAATGAGTAAATAAAAAATATTATTTAAATTGTGAGGGCAAAAATGTAAAATTGGTTACTACAATGATGAAAAACACATAGAAGCTATTAAAAGTGGGTGGGGGGTGCTTCACCAAAATCACTTTAAACTACTTAATTTAATCACTTATTTGTGTTGATAAACACTCCAAAAGTGATTATATTTTAAAAAAGAAGTGTTTTTAAGCACATACTAGTCCTTGCAAACACCCACTTATACTCCCTTCGTTCTATAATAAATACTCCATCCGTCCCCCTATAAGTTTCCCACTTTCCTTTTATGGATGTCCCACAATAAGTTTCCCATTTCATATTTTTCCATTTTTGGCATATGATTTTCTCTCTTCCAATCACATCACTTACACTTTATCTATTATTTTATCATACTTCATCTCACACTCATCTATTATTTTCTCTCTCACCATCACATCACTTGTACTACATCTATTATTTAATCATATTTCTTAATCAAAACAACCAAAAGAAAGGGTAAACTTATACCGGGACGGAGGGAGTATTATTGATAGATGGACATACATATTAAGAAAGTATAATAATGAACGGAGTTTTGAGTGATAATTTTATAAACATTTATATATAAAGTAAATAAATTTGTTTACTTTGTAAATGTGTGGAGAAAAAATAATGATATTTGTGTAAAATTGATGATATTATGAGGATGAGTTTATAAAAGATTTTCAATTTTAAAGGTGTGAAAGTTATCGTAAAACGTTCACAAAAAAAGGGGGCAGTTTCTCATAAGGCCATTTCACACATAGAAAAAACATAGAAAGACAAGTTTTTTTTTTTTTTAATTCAAATAAGATCAAAATGGTTGATAAATATACTAAACTGCCCTTCCCTTTATTAAATTCTTAAAAATCTGTTTTAGTTAATTAGTTAAATATTATTAAAACTAATTTTGTATAGAAAATCGCTAATCGTGATCATCTTTCCATATTTGAAAATTTAATTGACAACTCTAACCTGCACATGAATCCCATGAATCACGGTGGAGAGGAATTACATTTTAAATTCAAAATTTATTTCCAGAAGTTTATCTAATTAGTGGTTAATTCTGTTGTTGTGCAGATAAAATGAAATTATTGATTTTGTATTTTGAATTGGAAGGAGTGAATGGTGATTCTTATATTTATTTTTGTGTTTATACATTCTGTAGACTATTTTTAACTTTAAAGTATATTTTTTGTATTTTTATTTTTTTTGTATTTAAAGATATAAAATTTATATTTATGTTTGCAACTTAGATTCTTTCCGATAAAATCTAATTTTGTGATGTTTTAGGCTTGGGAGATGTTTCCGCTTTTTACGGTTTTTCAATGAAAATTAGAGATAAGCTATTAGAAAAATCTATTTGAATGTGAAAGATTTGTATTTATTTTTTAAAATATATTAATAAATTTGAATTATTTATTTTAAATTATATTAATTGATTATGTGGATAATGATTTGATGACAATTTACTAATCTATTCCATAACAAATAAATTGTCCTTTATATGCAGATTTGAAAACATATATGCAAAAAAATGTTACATTAACAAATAAATGGTTCTTTATATGCAGATTTGAAACACATATATGCAAAAAATCTTAAATTATATTAATTGATTATGTGGATAATGATTTGATGACAATTTACTAATCTATTCCATAATAAATAAATTGTCCTTTATATGCAGATTTGAAAACATATATGCAAAAAAATGTTACATTAACAAATAAATGGTTCTTTATATGCAGATTTGAAAACATATATGCATTATACATACTACAATATATGCAAAAACGTATTTGATAAAATAAAAATATTTTGCATATAACTTAAAATACTTCATAATATGCAATAGAATAGTGGAACCTACCAATTGCATATTAGCATCGAACAATGCATATACCTAGTAAATGGTGCATCTTTCACAAAAATTGATTACATCTTTAACTTAAGAAGTTCAAGAAGAAACTTATGTGATAGTTTTGATTGTCCACTCATACATACAAAAACTCTTTTATATAGTACATTTGAGTTACAATAACCAGCAAAAGTTTCCTAAATTATTTTCAAGTACAAGACATAAGTATGATGAGCAAAAATATGGAATGTATTATTCCATAAGAATCATAAGATTAAAAAAAATACAAAGAACCTACTATAATTGCAACATCTTCTTTAGATGATCGGAGAGTGCCTCGATAAACTTGTCCCAAGCTTGCAGCTGTAATTGTCTTCGATGAAATTTTGTTGAAAACAGCCTTAAGAGGTTGACCAGATTCCTCCTCTATAATGTCAAAAGCTATCTACCAACACTCTAATGATGGGTTGTTCAATTAAAAAAAGAAAAAAAGAAGAGAGAAATAACATCATAAATTACAACTAGGTACCTTAATCTCCTAGGTAAACCAATAAGTTCAACAAAAACTAGAGATGAAACATCCATAACTAATGAAAACTGCATTATTCAAAGAAAATGAGATATACAATCTCGATCGATACATATAGTTCATCAAAGTAATGAGATCTACTATCACTCTATAGTTCTAATAACTCTCACTGCCACCATCTCAAGACGACTGTTATATTTTTCTACAACACAAACTGAATTCCTGATATTTCACTAGTCACTCCAAGATTCGAAATTTCAAAAGCCAGAAAAAATCCAAGTAAACAATTTTGTCTATTGTCCATCTCGATTGGTGATTCGTCTCCATTTCACATCCCATTTTTTCCCCAACACGTCCTCGTCCTTCTTCCCTTGAAAATGAAACAAAAACCAAAGAAACATACACTAACATGCAATCACTACAAAATGATGTAAAACATAGCCTGTAAATGGATATAGCCTGTAAATGGAGGTTCACCACAAAACATATTCGTAGAAGCTAAGTAACCGGCATGTCTTCCTTCCACAAACAAAAAAGAAGAACAACTCTTATCATGATAAAACAGATTATCACATTAATAGATTCTTCAAACATGCCAATAATTCATATACGAAGTGACAAACTAAAGCACTATCCTTTCTCTCAATCCCAGAATTGCAATGCTTAGCATTTACCACATTTATGCAAATAACATAGCTATAAAAAAATATATAACTCGAGGATTGTGATCATCAAAGGCAGGGGACTTACACTATGCAGGAAAGTTAATGAACAAGGGAGTTCTTGATTGGGCTTCAAGATACAAAATAGCAGTAGGGGCAGCAAGGGGGATATCTTACCTTCAATCATATTTCTCAGTCTGAATCTAGAAATAGCAACTCATTAATTAGTTTTGAGGGTTTCAGAAATAACAACTCATAAAATCATAATTTTTGAAAAAGAGCAATTCATTAAACAATATATTACATCAGATCTACATAATTTTTGAATACTCTGAGGGGGCAAGAAACAAATAATGTTAGGAGTAAGATAAAAACTTTCAAAGCAGTGTTATTTAGGGAAAATTACAACAAGCGAATAATTCACGTCGGACCTGTGACGGCAACGGATGGCGTCCGGCGAGTCTATGATCCACGATCTGGAACGACCACACGGCGGCAAAGGCTCTGCAATGACCGATTCTCGTTAACACCATTCTAAATCTTAGGACCGTCGAAGAAGATGATCGGAAGATGAAGGCGGCGGCTGAGGAACAACCGAAAAGAAGAATGTGACGGTGGCGGCTGAAGGACTGTCGAGGAAGATGGAGGCCATGAAGATGAATTAGGGTTCTAATGAATTAAGTTTGAAAGAATTGAGTACCAAACAAAATAAAAGGGGATTCAGCTAAAATTGTGGAACAAACATAAATAAAAATTGGAAATGAAAAGAAAGGGTATATTGAGTTTTTTGGATACTAATTTGACCTTAATTGTATTGTTTTAGTTTGTTTCCTTTATTTGAAAATTAGTCTATAGGATTGTCCTTCCTAGTGATTAAACTCAAAAAAAAGTGTGAAAATTATTGTGGAACGGATGGAATAGTAATTTTATTTTTTTTATTTAAAATCATTTAAAAAAAAAATCCAAAATCACCCCGGTAAAATCTATTGATTTGATAGATTTTACATAAGTAAGATTTTTATAATTTCATTATCATCATTATAATTTGACAAAAACTTGTGTGAGACCGTCTCATAGATCTTTTTCTGTGAGACGGATCATTTTAACCCATATTTCAAAATTTTGGGTAGGATAATTCATATTTTTTTTCAGATTTTAGTTTGGAAAAAAAGTGATAATGTTTAAATAAAAAATGATAATATTTTTAACAAAAGTGACTATCACTTTTTACCTAAACACTATCACTATTTAATCAAACACTATCACTTTTTATATATAAAAGCCGTCTCACGGATCTCATTCCGTGAGACGGTCTCACCCAAGACTAGCCCTTATAATTTCACTTAACAATAATATAATAACTTTAATTATTAAACAATCATCTAAGTATTATAATCTCACTCAATAATAATATTATAATGCAGAGTCAAATTATCGCCTACTAATTATTATAATCAGTATAGCAGTATGATACTGTATACCAGTATACCATACCAAAAATATCGATATACCAAAATGTCGGTACAATATTATACAATACTAAATTTTTTAATTATTTCAATATTTTTTAAATACGAAAAGATTGTTATACAAAAATTTCAGTATATTTTACCACCCTTAATTAGGATAGGACAGATGGTTTGCACATAGGATATTGATTCAAATTCAACATATCAAATTGTCAAATTCTTATATGTTTTCTGTACTCTGGTCCATTTTATACTTCAGCCCAGCTTAATTTGCTTACCCAGCCCATTTCCCTCTAATTCCAAAACCCTTTTTCATTATCTCTGTCATCCTGAGGCCGGTTCTAGAGAGAAGGGAGAGCTTCTCTCTCTAGAGAGTTGCTCCTCCCTTTTTTCACCGGTCTTCGTCGTCGGTCCGTCGCAGATTCGTCGTTCATGTGGCCGTCATCGTTTTTGTCTCCTTTGCGGCTCTATCTTTGTTGTTCTTTCGCCTAAGATGTGTGTTGATTTTCCGCTTCTCTCCAATCTCTTCTGTTATTTTGGTTTTCGCAGGATTTGTGTTGTAGATTTGTATGATCGTTGTAGATCTACAAGATCAAGGTCGTAGATTTGTAGATCTGGATTGTAGATCTGCAGATCTGAGTTGTAGATCTACAAATCTGAGTTGTTGATTTGTAGATCTGTTGTAGTTTTTTTGTGAGTGTCTTTTTTTGTGGTTGAGATCTGAGATCTGCAGATTTGAGTTGTAGATTTGCAGATCTGTTGTAGTTTTTTTTTGTGGGTCTCTTTTGTGGTTGGGCTCCTTGGGATAGACTCGTGAGCCTTGTTTTCTAGTTCTTGAGATCGGGTACTTGGTGGAACTTTCCCTATTTTTTTGTTTCCTATTCTTGACATGAAACACCTTAGTGTGGGGTTGTCTCGTTTAAAGATTGGAGATCTGGACATCTGTTAAGGCAAAGGGAAACTCGTCTTTTCTCTTCACATGATTGAAGTGAACGGCGATATCCGCATTGGTTTGAAAATCAAGATCTTAGTTCGTGATTTATAATTTTATTTGATGATCTTGTAAAACCTCCCCCTAAAAAAAAAAAAAAAAAAAACCTTCTTCATCTTACTTTGCTCTAAGAGGCAGAATAATCATGAAGTTCAAAGCATTCCTGACAGATAGTGTTGTTATTCGAACCGAGCCTTAACGAGACTCGGCTCGATTCGTTTAGCTTAATGAGTCGAGCTCGAGCTCGTTAAATACTCGATTGACTAACGAGCTGGCTCGAGCTCGACTTGTTAGGCTCGATAACTAATTTTTTATAAGAAATTCCATTAGGCTCGACTTGACTCGACAGGCTCGTTACACTCGTTAACGAGTCGAGTCGAGCTCAATTTTTAACTCGGTAATGTTATCGGGCCGAGCTCGGCTCGATAAGAACTCGAGTCGAGCTCGAACCTCAAATACTCGTCTCGATTCGGCTCGAATAACAGCTCTACTGACAGACAACGACATTAATCTCCTAGAGAAACAAATTCTCCCCGCTCTCGACAAATTAGACAAAACCTGCAACCTCTACCTCACCGCCACCCCCACCTTCTTCCTCCACAACCTCTCCTCCCATGGCGTCCACTCCATCGCTCAGTTCAACGTACCTTCCCTCTTCCACGACTACCGCATTTCCAGCCAAAACGAAAACAAAATCGCCTTTTCAATCGACCTCCCCTTCCTCCACCGCGCCCTCCGCTCCATCCTCACCATCCACGCCGACTCCAACTCCAACGACATCCTCATCAAACTAGTCAAAAAACTCTCCCCTCAATCCACCCAAGCCATGCCCTTTCTAACCCTCGAAGCCAAAGGCTACAAGTCCGTCGTTTATCAGGACGTCCCCGTCTCCAAGCCTCTCTCACGCGCCGACGTCGACAAGCTTCAATTGGCTCTCGAAAGTAGCCAACAAATGTCGGCCACTTTTGTGAGGGCGCCGGATTTGAATCTGTTTTAAATCTTCTTTGATCGGATGAAGCATCTTGGCGATGTTATAGCAGTTTCGGTAAGAAAATACGGGGACCTCCATTTGTAGATCTCGACTAGGTTGATCACATTAGGGGCGGAGTTTAGGAAGCTGATGGTTTTGGGGGAAAGATTTGAGTCATTACTCATTCGTTTCTCTGTTTCCATTAGTCTGTTTCTCCTTTGTACTCATTTCAATTATACCTTTATATTCTTTGTTTGTTGTTGTTAATCTATGTATGTTTTATATATTAATAGTGTATTTTTGTATAATGGAATAGTGTATTTTTGTCTCATAAATGGTGTATCCCTAGTAAATGAAAAGTGCATGACATTATAATAGGAAAAATATGGGTGTGTTAAACTGTTTATATTTTTATATTTAACTGATCCTAATTTTTTTTTAAATGTTATTAAATTTACTCATTTTATTATTTAATCTTGCACTTTTATGACTATTAATGATACACCTTTTGTTATTAGTACTTGCACCTTTATAATCTAGATAAACTGTTTCTAATTTTTTTTAAAAAATTGTTATTAAATTTACACATTTTCTTATTTAATATTGCACTTTTATGACTATTAAAGATTGATTATTAATACTTACACTTTTATAATCTAGATAAACTTTTCCTAAATTTTTTTAAAAAAATTGTTATTAAATTTACAGATTTTCTTATTTAATGTTGCACTTTTATGACTATTAAAGACACACCTTTTGGTTATTAATACTTGCACTTTTATAATCTAGATAAACTGTTTCTAAATTTTTTTTAAAAATTGTTATTAAATTTACACATTTTTTTATTTAATCTTGCACTTTTATGACTATTAAAGATACACATTTTAATTATTAATACTTGCACTTTTATAATATAGATAAAGTGTTCATAATTTTTTTAAAAAAATTATAAATTTACATATTTTCTTATTTAATCTTGCACTTTTATGATTATTAAAGATACGGTTATTAATACTTGCACTTTTATAATCTAGATAAAGTGTTCCTAATTTTTTTTTTAAATTGTTATTAAATTTACACATTTTCTTTTTTAATCTTGCACTTTTATGACTATTAAAGATACACATTTTGGTTATTAATACTTGCACTTTTATAATCTAGATAAATTGTTCCTTATTTTTTTTTAATTGTTATTAAATTTACACATTTTTTTATTTAATCTTGCACTTTTATGACTATTAAAGATAAACTTTTTGGGTGTTGGTAAAAATTAAAAGGGGCAACCACTGGGCTGTAACGGGCCTAACGACTGCTAAATAATTGGGCGTGGAGTATTCTATTTATCTGCATGTTTGACCCAGTTTACAAATGGACTCAAGTACACCGTGTACTTGAGTACACAACAGCCCTACCCTATCAAATTTATTGACATATTTATATACTCCCCCGTCCCACAAAGATAGCCACATTTAACTTTACACACAAATTAAGAAAAATCAATAAATGTAGTCAAATTTAACTAATGTGTCAATTTTGCCCTTGAAATCTCATACTCCAAAATCTGCAAAGCATTAATTACTCTTATTAATTAGGGGTAAAATTGACAATAAAACATTTATTAAGTAAAAGAAAAAATGTGGCTATAATTTGAAAAATAAAAAAAGGGAATATGTGACTATTTTTGTGGGACGGAGGGAGTCTCGAACGTCACTCATGTCATGGGTAAAAAATCCATATGAAAATATTTAAAATTCTTCCCCTAAATCAAAAGGCAATTTAAATAAATCCATACACAATTGTCAATAAATGCCGTCAAGATTTTTTTAAATAAAATTTAGGGGGGTAATGTATGTACCGAAGATAGTAAGCTCTTACACAAGAGTATGGAAAAACAATTTCCAACAATGTATCATGCCCATACAATAGTCGAGTTCCTATTTTTTTTTATTAATATTTCTTTTAACGTTTAATTCATTTAATATTCACAACGTGTTTGTGTTTGTGTATCAACTAATTTTATGATGTGGTACCACCACCACCTTTCATCCAAACATTTGTTGATGCAAATAATGCTTAGTAAGCGAAGATGAATGGGTAAAAGTAAAACACTATTTTCATAACTATACTTCAAGAACAACACCAAAATTTATTTAATTGATTGAATCAATTAAATAGTGTAAAATTTAATATTTGTATGATTTTTAAAATAAAAAGGGTTAAGAAATTAAAAGTTGATACTTGAAGAATATTCTGAAATAGGAAAGGAACATGACAAAATGATGCACTGGCACAACAGAGATCACATTTTACAGAGAAACAGAATATTCAAGTAAGACGACAATTGAAAATTTAAAAACAATTCATATTTAGGTCTGTGAAATCTATTCATTGAAACAAGAATAACCCGATCAACAACAGTTTGTGTGTTAAAACAATAAGGATTCATTGAGGAATTTTGTCGAACACTTTCAAGTCGAAGCAAGCATTGAACTCTCATCACCATCAGTTGAGGTCCACACGATATCTTTCAGCGCGGGTCTCAGCTCTTTACTGCAGAACTGATTGTACTCGAGTGTATCACCGCTGGATTTCGTCACCTCCACCACCAGAAACGACGGCGTCATCGCGAAAATGTTGGCGGCGATTCCCAGCTTCCCTTTTCTCCCACTCTCTTGCCCTTGCAATCTTACACATGAATTGCTCTTCTTAATACTGAAATTCGTCGTCTTCGCCACCTCCTCGATCTTCGAAATCACGCTACTAGCAGGCTTTGTGGTGGCGAATCTCATTTCTTCCTTTTCCGCCCTCTTTTTCTCCTCGAACAACGGCGAAAGATCAAATCCTTCAGACAACGAAATGATGTGGAAAGCATTTAACGTCTCTGTTTCCTTGCCCTTTCCCTCGGCGTTGAATTCCTGCTCCTCTTTAGTAATCAAACTTCTCGGCATCGATTTCTTATACCAACTACAGTTCATGATCTTCGCTATGCTTATCCTCGTGCTCGGATCTGGATCCAGCATTTTAGTGATAAGCTTTCGCGATTCCGACGACAGCCACGGCGGGCACTTGAAATCGCCCCTGTAAATTTTCCGGTAAAGGGAAACAATGTTATCATCCTGAAATGGCAAATAACCAGCCAATAGGACAAACAGAACAACGCCGCAGGACCAAATATCGGCCGTCGCACCATCGTATCCTTTTTTCCCGATCACCTCCGGCGCGACATACGCCGGCGTCCCGCACGTCGTGTGCAGCATTCCGTCCTCCCTGAGATGATCGGAAAACGCACTCAGCCCGAAATCCGTCACTTTAAGATTCCCCTCTTCGTCTAGCAGCAGATTTTCCGGCTTCAGATCGCGGCGGCTGTGGCAGAAATCGATCGCCGATATGAGCTGCCGAAAGTAATTCCGAGCAACTTCTTCACGCAATCGGCCCCTTGCGATTTTGGCGAACAATTCGCCGCCGCGAACGAATTCCATGGCGAAATAGATCTTGTTCTTACTGGCCATCACCTCGTGGAGCTCCACGATGTTTGGGTGGTGCATCATCTTCATAACAGAGATCTCTCTCTTCACCTGCTCCATCATCCCCACGCGAATCACCTTCTCCTTCCCCACCACTTTCATGGCCACGCTCTTGTTCGTTTGCACATTTCTCGCGTGATACACTTTCGCAAACGTCCCGTGCCCCAACAACCTCCCCAATTCGTACTTTCCATGCAACACACCGCATTTTTCTTCAGATCCCATGGCCTTCCAATTCTCAGAAACAGTTAATTTTCACGGATTCGCTAATAAAAAAAGAAAAATAAAAAAAAAGAGGAAAAAACAGAAAATGTTAGGGCTTTTAATTCACCCGTCTTCAACGTGTTTCCGGTGGCAATTACGGCCGCTAACGAGGCGGTTTTGCGCCCTTCCTCCGGAGAATTGGGGAGCTCTTCTCATCTCTCTGCATTCCCTAAAGAGTCTCCGAACAAATGAAATTACACAGAGAGTATCTAATCAAGGGTTTATAGAACCAGCTTATGAGTATCTGAATTGTAATCTCTTGTTAATCGCAGTGACTATATAGCAGTTTGGAGGGTATATTTGTCATTACAAATTTCCATCAGGCGGTAAAAAGGTCACACGTGTAATGGAGTGGCTGGATCTCGTCAATGAGATGCCGCACGTAGGAGTAGCTGTAGAGCTCTCCTTTGAATTAGGGGATTTGAAAACTGCCATTGTCTCTGTGTGAAATGATATTGTGTAAATTAAATTATGAATTTACTATATTTAATAACCTTAATAAAACTGTTGATTGTTTCTAAAAACATAAATTACAGCTTGTAGTCATACAATTGCATTCATTCAAACTTTTGCATTGATTAGGAAGTAAACGAATTAAATCATTAATATTAAATGTGTATATACTCTCCCTCTATTTTTTATTAAATCCTTTTAGTTTTAATACCCTTCATTACTTGATTTTGGTATAGAAAATGCTAAAGTCCATAAATTTAATGGCTAATTATGACGAAAAGATTTGTGAAAAATTAATAAGTTTAAAACTGAGATATTTGAAGAAAAATGCACACAAGTAGTATTATGACAATAGTGAAAAAGCTAAATGTAATAAAAAAAATGGAATTAGTGAGTATAATCCTTCTTAATACCAAAAACACAATTTTGTTGGGATGACTTTTGGTAACTTCCTAGCGAAAAAATACATACATATTCATTTGTTAAGAGATTCAACGTTTATATTATTTTTCATTTAATAAAGAAGGATTATGTTACGATTGTCAATGATAATTCGACTCCGATTAGACGTCTCCAATCACAAGCAAAATAATCGGCCAATATTCAATCCAACGAAAGCATGGCAATTCACAAATATAAACGAAAACGAAAAAACAGAGCACAAGAAGATTTAAGTGGTTCGATCAACGTGATCTACATCCACTGGACACACGACTTCAATTTGATTAGTTCAAGAGATGTTTACAAACACTCATCACTCGGAAAGGGATTTATCCTCACTTCACTCGTGAACTCTCAACTCTCAAAACGAATGCTCGTACGCGTCAAGAATTACAATTACAAGTAATGGGGTATTTATAGGATTCAAGGTGATTGCAGCGTGTGTTGAAAGCGTACTCTGTTGCCACGTGGATTCTGTTACAACCGTGTAACAAACTCACACCTTCAGCGTGACCCAATCTGAATTGACCTCCTTGCCCTTCACTTGTCTTCGCAAGACAAGACGACTCCATACTTAGCCAAAAATTAACCCTGCTAACAGAACTCAACTAGTCTGGTCAGACCTCTACTTGTCTCGTCTTCCCAACTCGTCTTGTCCTTCGCAACACCCATCTCATCTGTTTGGACTCCTCCAACTCATCTGATCTGGTCTGAGTTAACTTGTCTGACTCCACCAGCTGATACGCCCAACAGCTGAGTTCTTCAGAAGACTTCTATCGACTAAGTACCTCGACTGATCTGCCCAACAGACGAGTACAGTAGTAGAGTAGAATCTACCTGATCTTCACAAGACGAGTAGCACTCGTCTAGTCTAGGAGGATTTGAGATAAACCTCACAATTCTCCACCTTTAGCTCAAAATCTCCACCTTGAACTAAACAACTCCAATCTATCCTTCTCAAAGGACAGACTCTACTACTAATCTGCCGCCACCAGACTAGTAGCCTTCTCCGCAGAGGTCACTAATGCAAACCAACTGACCTAAGACATAAACCAAACTTCTCCTTTGGTAATGCCTTAGTAAATGCATCAGCAGGGTTCTCCTCAGTAGCTATCTTAACCACCTGGACGCTCCCCTTCTCCACAATATCTCTCACAAAGTACAGCTTCACATCAATGAGTTTGGTTCTCTCGTGATACCCCTGATGCTTTGCGAGATGAATTGCGCTTTGATTATCACAGAAGACAGTCACACTGTTCTGAGATAAACCAAATTCCTTAAGAATCCCTTTTAGCCACATGCTTTCCTTGACTGCCTCAGTCAAGGCCACGTACTCCGCTTCAGTAGTAGACAATGCAACTACGGATTGATGAATAGACCTCCACGACACTGTCGTACCAAATAGAGTGAACACATATCCTGTTAAGGATTTTCGAGTGTCAACATTGGCTGCGTAATCTGCATCAACGTATCCCACAAGTGCATCCCCCCCACTTGGCATCTTCTGAAATTTCAGACCTGTCTGTGCTGATCCCAGAACATATCTCATAACCCACTTAACCGTTTCCCAATGGCTTAAGCCTGGATCACTCATATATCTGCTGATCACACTCATAGCATGCGTCAAGTCTGGCCTACAACACACCATAGCATACATTAAACTCCCTACAGCACTGGCATAAGGTATCTTGCTCATCTGAGTTCGCTCTTGGCTGTTCCTGGGACTCATCTGATTGGACAAACGATGATGTTGGCCAATAGGAGTAGAGATAGTCTTTGCCTTATGCATTCTGAACCTCTCTAACACCTTTTGAAGATAAGTAGGTTGACTCAGCAGAATAGACCCATCTAGTCTACTGATCTCCATCCCAAGAATCACTTTGGCTTCACCAAGATCTTTCATCTCAAACTCCCGTTTGAGGATCTCCTTAACTTGATTAACACTGTCAATAGACTCGCCTGCTATTAACATGTCATCAACATACAACAGAAGATAGGTAACACCAGTCCCAACCCGTCTGAAATAGACACAGCTGTCGTACAAGCTCCTTGTAAAACCAGCTGAGCAAATGTACTCATCAAATCTCAAGTACCATTGTCTAGGGCTTTGTTTGAGGCCATAGAGGGACTTCTTCAACAGACATGCCTTGTCTTCCCCTTCTTCTATGTCCAACCCTTCTGGTAGCTTCATGTAGATCCTCTCGTCTAGAGATCCATGTAAGAAAGCTGTGGTCACATCCATCTGATGTAGCTCCAATTCGAATTGAGCGACCATAGCTAACAAGATTCTGATGCTACAATGCTTCACAACAGGTGAGAAGATTTCATTGAAATCTATACCTTCTTTCTGTGTAAATCCCTTAGCTACAAGCCTCGCCTTGTATCTAAGTCTGCCACCCCTCTGAGCCTCCACCTTCTTTTTATAGATCCACTTGCACCCAACTAACTTCTTGTTCTTGGACCTCTGAACAATCTCCCATGTCTGGTTTTTGTTCAAAGAAAGCAGCTCCTCCTCCATAGCAACTATCCACTTCTCCTTGTCGTGGCAGCTAATGGCTTCTGAATAAGACTTCGGCTCCAGAGACTCCACCTCAAGAGCTGCGCATAATGCAAATGAGACTATGTCAGCTTGACCATACCTCTGAGGTGGGTGGACTTCTCGTCTGGTTCTGTCCCGTGCCAGCTGATAATGTTGAAGATCATTCTCACTTTGAGGATCGCCCTCCTCATCTGGATCAATATCATCTCCAACTGGTCTTGTGGAGTCAACTTGCTCCACCTCGACTTGTGTCTCGTCTGGTTGGTTATCAGCTGCACTAGTACTCGTAATAGTCTGTTCTGATAGAGGCATCCGACTCTCATCAAATGTAACATCTCTACTGATTATGCACTTTTGCATCCCAACTTCGAGGCACCATAACCTGTATCCTTTCACGCCAGAAGGATACCCAACAAACACGCATCGCAATGCTCGAGGCTCAAGCTTATCTTGCTTGACATGAGCATAAGCTTGACATCCAAATACCTTCAAATGATTGTAATCGGCTGCACGTCCAGACCACAACTCCTCTGGGGTTTTGTATTGCACAGCCGAGGAAGGACTCCTGTTTATCAAATAGGCTACAGTAGACACAGCCTCTCCCCAAAACACCTTTGGCAGACAAGAACTGTTCAACATAAACCTGACTCTCTCAAGTAGTGTCTGGTTCATCCTCTCAGCTACTCCGTTTTGCTGAGGGGTCCCTGGCACAGTCCTATGCCGTACTATTCCTTTCGATTTGCAGAACGCATTGAACTCGTCTGATAGGTACTCCAGACCATTATCAGTTCTCAAATGTTTGAGAGTCTTGCCTGTGACATTTTCACATTCAATGAGCCATTCCTTGAATTTCTCAAATGCTTCTGACTTCGACTTGAGAATAGACACCCACACCTTTCTTGAGTAGTCGTCTATGATAGACAAGAAGTATTTTCCACCAGACCTCGTCTGATTCCTCGCTGGCCCCCATAGATCAGAATGGACATAGTCCATGATCCCATTGGTAGAGTGAACACCCTTACCAAACTTAAGTCTCTTGGACTTACCAAGAATACAAGACTCACACAAGTCGAGTTGAGTGATCTTGTCTTTGCCAAGCAGACCTTGTCTAGACAACTCCACTAGGCCCTTCTCGCCTACGTGAGCTAGTCTTTTGTGCCACAACATCGTGTTGTCTTGCACCTCCGCTACATCTGATCTACCAGCTACTGTTTCTCCCTTAAGAAAGTAGAGATCACTCCTTCTCTCGCCTTTCAGGACAGTCAGCTCCCCCTTTGACACACTGAGCTCTCCATCAGCAGACTGGAATTTATAGCCCATAGAATCCAGCATCCCAAGTGAGATCAAATTCCTCTTGAGTTCAGGTACGTACCTAACACTCTTGAGTATTCTTACTACCCCATCGAACATCTTCAGGTGAACACTACCTTCTCCAACAACTTTGCAAGTGTGATCATTCCCAAGCAGAACAGAACCGCCCTTCTATTGCTTGAAGTCATGAAACCAATCTCGTCTTGGAGTCATATGGAAAGAACACCCTGAATCAAGGATCCATGCTTGTTGTTCTGTAGAGGATGTGATGGTTAGCGCTTGAGCAGACTCATAGCCTTCATGCTCCTTCTCAACTTGAGTCTGATTAGCTTGATTCTTGTCATTAGAGGTATTGGCACCAGATTTCCTCAAGAACTGCTTGTATTTATGACAAGCATTCTTATAGTGTCCAGGCTTGTTGCAATGGTAGCACACTGCATCACCTTGATTGGACACAGTTGATTTTCCCTTATCAGCTCCTTTGGGTTGACTAGACCCCTTCTTGGCACCAGATCGCTTCTGGCCACCTCTGATTGCCAATCCTTCTCCGCTACTGACCTTGTCTACTTGAGACGTCTTGTTGTGCAGCAGCTTGGACTTGACAGCCAGCATTACATCCTCCAATGTAATACTTTCCTTCCTACCATACAAGATGGTATCCTTTAAGATTTCAAAGGACTTAGGGAGAGCACTCGATAGAATCAGAGCCTTATCCTCTTCCTCTAACTTGACATCTAAATTCTCTAGATCATCAAGAATTCTATTGAACTCATCAAGCTGATCCGGAATGGGTTTGTCATCCACCATTCTGAAGGCATACAGCTTCTGTTTCGAATAGAGACGGTTAGCTAAGGTTTTAACCATGTAAAGTTTACCTAGCTTGTCCCAGACCTCTTTCGCGGTTTCCTCTTTAGCCACATCTCTCAGAACCTTATCACCAAGGCAGAGTAGAATAGTGCTTCGAGCTTTCCTAAGCATCTTGCTCCTTTCAGCAGCAACAGAGGCAGATTCCTCAGCTGGGGCTGTAGACTCCTCGAGCACGTCGAACAAGCCTTGCTGTTCTAGGAGAGCCTGCATCTTGACTCTCCACAGCCCAAAGTCACCTTTGCCTGAGAACTTCTCAATATTATACTTGGTCGAATTCTCCATCTTCGAACTGGCAGTTGATTAATGGCTGACAATCGATTCCTCTCGATCCCGATCGTTCCCACAGACGGCGCCAATTTGTTACGATTGTCAATGATAATTCGACTCCGATTAGACGTCTCCAATCACAAGCAAAATAATCGGCCAATATTCAATCCAACGAAAGCATGGCAATTCACAAATATAAACGAAAACGAAAAAACAGAGCACAAGAAGATTTAAGTGGTTCGATCAACGTGATCTACATTCACTGGACACACGACTTCAATTTGATTAGTTCAAGAGATGTTTACAAACACTCATCACTCGGAAAGGGATTTATCCTCACTTCACTCGTGAACTCTCAACTCTCAAAACGAATGCTCGTACGCGTCAAGAATTACAATTACAAGTAATGAGGTATTTATAGGATTCAAGGTGATTGCAGCGTGTGTTGAAAGCGTGCTCTGTTGCCACGTGGATTCTGTTACAACCGTGTAACAAACTCACACCTTCAGCGTGACCCAATCTGAATTGACCTCCTTGCCCTTCACTTGTCTTCGCAAGACAAGACGACTCCATACTTAGCCAAAAATTAACCCTGCTAACAGAACTCAACTAGTCTGGTCAGACCTCTACTTGTCTGGTCTTCCCAACTCGTCTTGTCCTTCGCAACACCCATCTCATCTGTTTGGACTCCTCCAACTCATCTGATCTGGTCTGAGTTAACTTGTCTGACTCCACCAGCTGATACGTCCAACAGCTGAGTTCTTCAGAAGACTTCTATCGACTAAGTACCTCGACTGATCTGTCCAACAGACGAGTACAGTAGTAGAGTAGAATCTACCTGATCTTCACAAGACGAGTAGCACTCGTCTAGTTTAGGAGGATTTGAGATAAACCTCACAGATTAATTAGGTAATTTTTGGTTGTTGTTAACTTAATAGCACAAATGTTGTCGAAAAACTTAATAGCACAAATTTAATGGTAGGTTTCAGTTGATCTTATTCAAAATCTTAAGACAGGTTTTTATTTATGCTAATTTTGAATTTATTATTTATTCAATAATATTTTTTAAATTTTACTTGATATTTTAAATGTGAGTGTGTCCTCGAGTTTTTTTTTCTTCTTTCTATTTTTAAAAAGTAAAAAAGTCAATAAATTGTGAGTACAAGACATACTAGCTCAATTATTTTACAAAAAGTTTGTGCATGCAAGAAAATGCTCCAACTTATCATGAAAACAGTTTAAGGGTTAACTATACCAATTATTCAGGTGGTGTTTAATTTGAGATTGGGGTGGATTTGATTTGAATTTGAGTAATCTATGAATAGTAATTGTGTGTAGGTTGTGTTTGGTTAAGGATGGAGAAGTAGGAGTAGATGTAGATGTAATTTTATGTCAAATCAAGAATGATGTTATAATATTTTATTACGGTTAGTAGTGAAAGAAAATTAAGAGAGAGAAGAAAGTAGGAGAGAGAATGAGCAAGAAAGAAAAGAAAGTAGAGAAAGAATGAATGATTGAAAAGAAAAATAGTGATTTAATTGTATAAAAATAGGTGTATAGATGTATTATAAAAGTAGATTGATATTTAGATTTATATTTGAATTGAGATGTATTGAAATAGATTAGATTGAGATTGAGCTCATGATTGGTCAATTCCAGAACAAACACCACTTTAAAGAATAGCAAAATGGTCAAGGAAAGCACACTCGAATTCACTTTCATTAGCTAGTTTTAATGTCATCGACCACTTTCAACAAATCAGAATTCACATTATTAAATAAGTATACATATGTAATCAACTCTCCTTCAGATATTTATTGTACTTTATGCAAAGTGATGTGATTAGGGGAAATCCAAATTCCATTTTGATGGAAAATTAGGATTGTACTTGATTTTTTTTTTCCTGAAAGTTGTCGCCTGTGGCAACTTAGGATTATGACTTAAGCTAAAAAAATTATGCTTAAAATTAAAAACTACAAAATTTTGAATTTGTAAACACTAGCTTTTTTATTTTCTATTTAGTCCCTGCTATTACATGTGCATTTCTTAAATGAAACACCAGACCTGGAACGAATGGGAGTATATACTTTCCACTTTTTAAAGGTCTCATGGAATTTATTGGGAATCTTCAAAAGGTCCCACACATATTCAATTCCAATGACAACTACTGATATTTAATTTGTTTTATTCTATTATATGTTAATTAATTAACGCTGTTTAATTTATAATCTTTTCTATTGAGCTTTTCTTTTTTTACTATCAATCCTCTTCACCTCTGTTACTGAATTGATGGGCACTATCGGCCCAAAAATACCATCAATCCTCTTCACCTTATTATCTTCAACTATAAGCAATTTGAATTAACCTTATTAAAGCATTTTAATACAAGTACACTGAATGTACATAATTTTAAAAATGAATAATAATGCATTGATTTATATAATTTTCACACCTGTTCCATTTCGAATTCACAAGTTATGCTTTAGTACGTTTTTATTTATTTTTTGACGTGCACAAGTTATACTTTATATTCCCTCCTTGAAATGGGATTCTAATTATATATTGTTAATTACATTTGATTAAATGATTGCAACATAAATTATAAGGATGATAGGGTATATGATTGACACGTGGGCCAGAAGTGGGGCGTGGCATTAATGTGCAGTAGGCTTAGAATTGTTATGATCAGAATTTTAACACTCACCTAATTCGCGCACCTTTTTATTTTTATTTTTTATATAGGAGTATATTATTTGACATTTAAATAATTTTTTATTAAATAATCAAATCAAGGAGTTAACATCATTTGAAGTAGCTAGTCTCTCAGCTACAAATTCCTCAATCAAAAAGAAAATTAGCAAGGCGATGAGTCATTAGTAGTAGAAATTAATATACAAGAATCTCTCTACACGTTCAGATTTTTAGATGAAACGAAATTCTTTCATGGTATCAGAGTCATAAGGTGATAATCCGGCCCACGAGTACTGAGGGAGAGTAATAGGAATTAATATACAAGAATTAATTCTCAACCTCTCTACAAGTTCGAACTTTTAGATGAGACAAGATTCTTTCAATTAGTCTACGTACAATCAAATCGTAATTACAGTATATGCTTCAATAAGCTTCTTGAATTAATTAATCAACATGAAAATGAGTTTCATCGATCTTTCTTTCTTTCCCCTTAAATTGAACTTAATGGAATTTTCAAATTAATGTCACAACAAGCTTTAATGGTTCCTATGTGTTTTTACTCGGCTGTAATTTTAGATATGTGCGTAGTATTCCCCATGCAGCATTAAACACATAGTATTTTAATTTTAATTGAGTAAACAAAAATCATCAATTTAATTTTCATAGTTCACTTATTTTATGAAATACTCCATCTCACCCACTTTATTTGTCTTTTGACTCTTTTCGGAGATTTTGGCAAAATATCATTTTGCACTAATATAGAAGAATTAAATGTTAAGTGTATTTCAATTTTACCTTTTTACTTATTTTTTTTTTATAATAATATACATTAAATGATCACACACACATATATATATATATATATTATAAGTAAAAATATCACATCACACAATTATATTTATTGCTATTTTATAAAAAAAAATTATTGAAAACATTATGTCAAATCAATGTGTTGATTTTAAAAAAAAAAATTATTAAATTTTAAAGTAAAACTGTTGTAGGATCTTATATATTAAAACTCAAAACCCAATTTTTAAAACAAGAAGTAAACATCACCCTAGAAAATATCCAGATTTAAATAAAATCATTAAATAGTAAGAGCCCAGCAATATATCATAAAACTTCTCATAATTTTACTTTTGACTTCCAATAAACTACGATGGCCGATTGGATGACTAGTCATCCGTTAATTCAGTTTTATTGTTATTTTAGTGCTCTAGTTCGTTTTTTTTTTAGTTATGATCCTGTCATTCATTGATCTCGTTATTAATTTTTGTTATTTTAGTTCTCTAATTTTTTTTTTCAGTTTCTTTTTGCTACGCCGTACATGTGCTGGCTCATGCCTTGTGCGGTCTCTATTCCTTTTAATGGAACATGTTTTGTTCTTTTGGATTGGGTATGGTGATACTTGAGATCTTGGTGCTTGATGAATCTTTATTCTTTTTTTTTCTTTTGTCTTGATATTGCCTTAGTGTGAGTTTGTTTTGTATTGAGAGTACAGTACTTTCTCACAATTGGAAGGGACAATAATATCATTTGAATCCGACTAGAGTTGAAGGTTTTGAGCTTGTATTAATGTAATGATATCATTAAATGGCAACCAAAAAAAAAAAACCACTGCTAATATACGTATAGGACTGGATTTTTTTTTGAAAGGTAGTACTGGATTATTTCATTCTCTCGAACAATGATTAGCTAGTGTTAGCCCTACACTCCAAATTAATCACGCATTATAAATTAAATGTTTAATGTTATATGTGTAAATAATTATATTCTAAATTTGAAGTGTAAGAGAATATTATAAATTATATTCGATATTGAGTTACTTACTAATTACAAGAACCTTAGTATAATATATGTATTAGTAATCCAATATATAGTATGATACGAGTTTTTTTTTTCTTTAAAGTTTGACTCATTAAAAAAAAAAATCGAAACTCTATCTATTGACAAGAGAAGTAACAATTAATATTGTGATTTGCTTAATGACATTTTTTTTTCTTTCAAGGATTATATTTGCCGGTCAGGCGCACGGAAAGCACAATATTTAAATGTAACAATATATGCAAAAACTCATATATAAGACTGAGTTTCATGGGTATAATAAATTAATGTATTATACAACATGTGAACTTATGTGATATCAATTCAATCATATTTTAAAGTAAAATATAGTTCTGTGTACTTCTGTGAGAACTTATGGGCATGGACCATCAGTTACATGCATACTTGTTTCACATCTTATTAGAACGAATGCAGTTGGGTCACCAGATGATATAGAAGATATTCTTTTTTAGTATTAAAAGTTGAGTATAATAGCATTAGTAATTGAAATAATACTAAAGCAGCAAAAAAGCTGGTGTCCTTTTTGAGACACAGGTTTTGGAAAGAAAGCAGTGAATGATTTTGAATCGTTGATTTTTTTATTTTTATTTTTATTTTATTTTATCATTTTTTAGTAGTGTATAATTATTAGATAATACTATATCTTGATCGATCACATGATGGTTTGGTGACGACTGCTTATGCTTCTTGTCCCGCACCAAGAGTCAGTCAGTCAGGGTACGTAATAATTTATTTTGGAAAAATCAAGTAGAATATCTTAATCCATAATATATATAATTGGTCAAGTAAGTCAAAATTTGAGCCAATGAATTGCAATTTATGTTATGGCATGAATTTGTTTTTAATGAGCTATATATCTTATGAATTATTGTATGAACACATATTTAGTTTATCTAATGTACACTTTTCGAATAAGTTTTATGTCAATATTTCAAATTTGCGTCAAGCTGCAAATATTATGGCTTACTCTCTTGGTAGTTTTAGTTCATTTTCATACATTTTTTTGTGTGCGTGGATGAATGAAGGTATATATATCCTCGTATGGGTTCAGGAGGTTGTACTACGAACAAATTTACATACATATATGATCCTTGATTTGACATATATATTGCATTAAGAATTTCTCTTTGTTCTTAATTGAAAAGAAACGAAGAAGTTGATGGATTCAATAGATCGACCTTTTCATTTGGTACCTAGGGTATAATAAATCTATATGTAAACTCAATAATGGCAAGAAGAACAAATAAATAAGTGTAGTCAATTCAATGGTGAAATGATGGAGTATGACTTAATAATTTAATGTGTGGCTATATTTTTATAAGGGTGCAGAAGTCGAAAATCTCTAGACGGACAAATTTAGACTACCTAACATCTAGACAATCTGTTTTTTTTCCTAGGGTGTGGAGTCAAATAAAATAGGAGTATTTTAGATAATTCAATGATGTGGATCTAAAACGAGTGACGATTTTAAAAATAAAATAATATTATAGAATATTAATTTTGTGTTTATATTCACATTTAATAATGATGAGTCATACGACTGAAGTTAGAAGAATAAGTGAAAATGAGAGTTTATTGAGGTGACCATATAGCTAGATAGTTTCATTAATTGGATATTTACACGTGTTATCTATTTCTTAGGATTAATTATTAGTATTACCTTAATTAGTGGATGAATAATGAAGTGATGATATATGTGTCGAAAGCTAGAGGAGTCGGCGAGTCTCACTGTTTTTTCATGTGAAATATATTGGAGCCCAAAAATAATTGTACAAAAGGAAAGAAGTCTATGTATAATAAATATTTAATTAAAGAGTGTCATTTATGTAGATTCAATTGAATTATGCCATTTATACAATTATGTCAAATACACTTTTAATTTAGTTATAATATGATTGGTAAAATAAATAAATTGAACAGTTGAAAATACATTCAAATCAACCACTTAAAAAGAATTTTTTGTTCTTTTCAATATACAAATTGCTTCCACCGATTATGAAGTTTATAATCCTGTTGAATTAGTGGCGATCCAAATGCAAGCTAGGTAGGTTCAATTATTGTTGAATTATTGATTCTAATTAGCAGTGAGTGATTAACAGTTATCTGGTTCAGGTTCATACGTCTCGTCGGACAAGTTGCTTCCTCATCTTCCAACTACGTTTGTCAATTTCTGTCTACTTATGTTAACTACGTACACTACAAACATGCCCTAATTTTAAACCTTAATTTATTTATATTAATAAAAGGTTAATTATATAGATTCCCACTTACCACCTTAATTACCATACATGTGTGTTAAAAAAAGGTGTATATATATATTAAGTTTGAGAATAAAAATGGATGGCGTGGCCGTAGGTACTTCTTAATCATCTATTTATATGATTTAAATAACATAACATAAAGCTCATTTTATATAAGTCTTCTATTTATATAATTTAATAATACAACTTTTTCAAACCCGCGGGTTCAAAAACATGTGTCATTTTGGGGTAAGTTTATTAATTAGTCATACATAATTACGTACTTTAATATAATATCATAATTTTAAATTTGTACTACTTCATATTCATAATATATATCTTTGTAATGCATATAAATAAATAAAAAATACAGTATATAATAAGAATGGTAATGGCATGGGGTGGGTACTAGAAGATATTTATGACATTAAATATTATTGTCATTTATACTAATAAGTATATATGGAAAATATAAAGTAATTTGCTATATTTGTATATTTAAATTTTAATATTTAATTTATTCAATTTAATATTTAATTTATACAGTATTTAACTAAATTTATGGAAGTTAAATTTCAATTATATAAGTACCATCAATTGTACTAAAGTATTCCTCAATAGAGTATAAGGATAGGTTAGGGTATAATGTAAAAAAATGGAATGTAAAGACTTGTGTGAGACCGTCTCACGGATCTCATTTCGTGAGACGGATCCCTCTTGATCCAATTAATTTGTAAGCCGCTGGGCCACTCTCCCTCATTTAATTCTTAACCAGCCCACCATTCAGCACTCACGTAACATATGGGCTTCATGCCTCATGTCCCAAGCCAACTAACATTAATTTGTTTAAATATTGTATGTTAAAGAATCAAATTAACTATAAATTTATATTTCATTATTATTATAAATTAATTATAAAGTAAATTTTTTATTAAAAAATTATTAATAAAAATTGATGCATAAATTTTAAATACAAATAAAATGTGAACTTTTTATTAAGAAGTGATTTAAAACCCGCTCCCCAATTAACAACAAACATCAATTTGTTGAATTAATTGTCAATTTTACTTGACATAGTATCACAATTTAAAAAGTGATAATATATTTATTAAAAGTGACTATCACTTTTTTAAAAATATTATCACATTATTTTATAAACATCGTCAAAAAAATTTGAGTTAATGAATGAGATTATATATTGTTAGGCATGATTACTAATTTGTGTTAGTTTTTAGAATTCATTGTTAGCACTTTTTACTTAATATAATTATTCCTTAAAAAGGTGATAAAATTTTAGTTAAAATTGATAATGATTTTATTAAAAGTGACTATCAACTTTTAATAAAAACATATAATCTCATTCGCTAACTCATATTTAAAAAGTGACTATGTTTATATAAAAAAGGTGACAATGTTTTATGTAGAAAGTGATAGTCACTTTTGATAAATACATTATCACATTTATAATGATGTTTACTTTTTACTCGAACAATGTTTATATCGTTACTAATTGTATCTGTTTTATGAGTAATATTTTATTAAAAATGATTTTTACTTTTTACTTGAGCAATGTCAATTTTCAAATTTGAGTTAATGAATGAAATTATTTGTTAGTGGGCATAATTATTTTACTTAAACATTAGTTTATTGTGTTAGTTGCCACTGTTTACTTGATAGAATACCACTATTCAAAAAGTGATAAAAAAATTAGCTTGGAAAATATCAATATTTCAAAAGTGATAAAAAGTTTTATCTTTACTAATTGCTATCACATTTTAAAGTTAATTGTCTCTTTTTACATAAATGAATACCACTATTTAAAAAGTGATAAAAAATAGTTTTAAAGTGATAATGTTTTTTATTAAGAGTGATTATCACTTTTTACTTAAACATTATCACTTTTTACTTAATCAATGTTACTTTTATATTTTTAGTTAATCATGAATAAAGTTATTTATTAATGGATATGGTTATCTTTATTAATTATCTCATTTTTCTTGTGTTAGTTGTCATTTTTTTTACTTAATATATTATCATCACTATTCAAAAATTGATATATCATATTTAATTTAAAAATAATTATTTAAAAACGAAAAAATAATTGAAAATGTAAGGAAGCTTGATCAAAATATTATAAATAATTCGTCATTTTCTTAAAAGTTACTATTGCCAATGCAATTACATTTGTGGGCCACTTGACCTTTTAATTTACTTTGGTTGTCCAATTTTTTACGGAATTTTAATTTTATAGAGCCGATCCAATTAATTTGCATTATTGCGGCTTTTAAATATTCCGGGGTTACCCAAATTTTCCAAGGCCTCACAAATGGGTAAATAAAGTCTGTCTCACAGAATGAGATCCATGAGACGGTCCCCAATACCTTTCCAAAATTAACAGTAGGAGTATAAAATAAGTCAAGCTTGAGTAACGAAGAAGACTGCTAATAAATTCTTTTGGGCCTTTATTTGTTTATTTAACCATTATGTTTTATTTATATGCGTGGGTATATACCCCTTCAGGAATGTTAGATGCACTCCAACGATACACGTAACCCCTCAAAATACATTTAAAATAGATGCATTCCCCTCAAATTATCTATTATACCATTTTTTTTAGATTTGAAGTTTATACTCCTTCAACTTTGTTAGATACACTCCCCTTTCTATTTTATTAATTAAATATATATATATATAAAATACCATATTTGCCATTTTAGTAAAATGTTATAAATACATACATCTCTTTACTTAAAACACTAAATCTAATTTTATACAAAATCCTAATCCTAATTTTACAGCCGCCGCCGCAATTTCCGACAGCCTCCACCACCACCGTCGCCGCAACTTCCGGCGTCACCCATCCAAAATATATTCAAAAACTTTTAAAAAAAATAGATTTTTTCGATCGACACTGGTTGGTCGACCGTAAAATATATCATCGACTAATTATAGTCTACGAAAAACACCCTCATCGACAACATTGTATCGAAAAAATTGTCGACCATAATTTTTTTGATCGATATTTCTTGTCCAAAATTATTAAAAAAAAAAGAAAAAGAAAAGAGAAAGAAAGAAAGCGGTACTGCAGAGAAAGAAAGGGGAAAAAAATTGCCGGAAGGGCGACGACTTACGGTGGGGAAGGCCGGGCGGGGAGAGAGGAGGCGGCGGCGTCGCTAGGCGAGAGGGGCGGCGCCGCCGCTTGCAGAAATGAAAAAAAAAAATCTACTTTTTTCAGGTAAATGATGAGGAAGGAAGGAAGGAGGGAAGAGGAGTCGGGGGAGAAGGTGGATACAACGGTTTGAGTAGAGGAGGAGGCGGCGGCGGCGTCACTGGGCGAGGGGGTGCATCGCCGCCGCCGGTAACAGAAATGGGAAAAAAAAAAAAAAAAAGGGAGGCGGGCGGCGCTGGGAGAAATGAGGGGGAAGGAGGGAAGAAAACGGGAGGGTTGAGGGAAGAAAGGAGGAAAATTAGGGTTTTTATGGGGTGTGCATTTACCATACCAATTTTTAAAATAAATGGGTATAATAGGCAATTTGAGGGGGAATGCATCTCAGATTTACTTTATTTTTAAAATAAAGGGGTATAATAGGTAATTTGGGAGGAATGCATCTCAGATTTACTTTAAGGGAAATATGTGTATCGGGGCCCGGGGGAGTGTCTAACAAAGCTGGAGGGATATATACCCCAACCCTTTTTTCTTAAAATTTTGTAGGATATTGGGTTTTGTTAGGCGCCATTGGGCTTTTTGTAAGACTAGTATTTTTTCCATTAATAAACTTATATAAACAGTGTGATGTTAATAAATGATTTTTTATATACATACAATAGTATAAGTTTTTTTTTAGGACCATTAATTTTAATATTTTTATTTTAAAAAATAAATGTCACAATAATTTTGAATAAAATTAAGATTTACCAAAAATAATTAATTTAGCCTAATTAATAAATATTCATTTTATATAATCTATAAAGTATATGCAAAGACAAATACTTAAACATATATAGTAAACAAAATTTAGGTTTTTTAACTGCATTGTTTTTCGTTGATGTAGCTTAAAATTTTAAATAATTTATAATTGTTCATTAAGCTCAAGAATTTTTTATATAATAAAAAAATATCATATATTTAATCTAATTGAATTTAGTTCAATCATTGATTGGGGAACAAACAAAGAAAATGAAGTACAAAAATGAGTTCAATCTAATTAAATTAAGGATTACAAATTATTTGCGGAATCTTATTTAATCAAACTAAAAAAAAAATGAGTAGAAAGCTAGCGACTAAGAACTAATGTTCAATAGTACAAAACCAAAAAAAAATACCCTAATAAATACACCATCAATTTGCAAATTAACTCAGGCAACAACAATTGTGTGAATTGAATCGTTTCAAAATTAGTGGCCAAAGGCGTTGGACAGAGAGGAAGCAAATCGGAAATTAAAAATTCAGAATTTGTTAGAAGAACCCGACTAAAAAAATGAGTAGACAAAACGATTGATGGAGAAAGCACAACATTGGAAGTATTTATTTTAAAATCTGCAATTTTGGGGATAATTTGTTAGAAGTACTGTTCGTAAAACATGCTATGGAGAGAAAAATAACTGAAAAATTACGAAGAAAAATGGTGTTGAGAGAGTAGAATGGAGAATGAGAGGATAATAATTTTTTTTAAAAAGGTTGACCATACTTTGTTAGGGAAAAAGATTACACGAGAGAGAAAATTGGTGAAGAAGAGAATAATGAAGAAATAGAGAACAATGTACAGAAGAGAAAAATTAACAGGAGAGAGGAGAGAGAAAAATAATTTTAAAAGATATATTTTAATGGTAAAAAAAATAATATTTTAATACTTCAACATTTTGGCGAGAACTTGAGAAGCATTCTGTTATTATATATATATATAGATTTGGTATTTTGTCTAAATTTTATATATTATATCGAAGCAAACCACGAAAAATCCAGCCGTTGGATCAATCCAAAGATTCAACCACATGAAAGGCATCGAAGAGAGGGTCGTAACAAGACAAGAATCGAGCCGATCAGACATCGAGAGTGAAAGTTATTAAGTTCTAAAAAAAACATTCATGATTTAGTTAAAAAGTACTACCTCCGTCTCAAAAAAAAATTCACCCCTACTTTTTCGATTATGGAGAAACTTCATCTATACAATATCTAAAATATTATATTTAATGTCATTGTTTTTATGGTACATATATACACACAAGTCAATTCACTTATTAATTTTTTTATAAAATTATATCTAAATTTTTTATTTATTATAATATTTTTTAAAAGGGGATGAACAGTAAGTATGAAAGTTAATGCGGGACGGAGGGAATATGAGTTTTTGTGTACTTTCCCTTATAAATAAAGTGATTGTGTATAAATAAAATAAATGATAAATTTGTGTAAATAAGGAATGGTTAAAAAAATTGTTTTCACTTTGAACGAAAAAAAAAAAAAAACTTATATACAAAGTTTAGAGTTGAGACACTATTACATGTGAGTTTGTCTTTGTTGTGTAAAAAAACCAATTAAAACCAGCTTCATATAAAAATTATTTCCGAAATGACACAATATATCATGTAAACTGACCTAGCGCAACCTATACTCTCAAAAATTAAGAACAATAAACGGATAAATTGATGGGACTAAACTCTCTATTTCATTCACAATCAATCAACCTTTCAAATAATGACAATTGAGGAATATAAATACTTACTCATCAAACTACAAATTGATTGCACAAATAAATTATCAACTAACAACCCTAATACAAAAAGAAAGACATATCATGAATTTCTTAAAATCTAAAAATAATCCTCCTATTACAATTTTTCATGCAATTATTCTTCAACTTACAATATATCTTAATTTCCATAGCAACCTCCCACCCCACCAAAAAAAAAAAAAGTTTTTATATACCACTATAGTAAAGCCTATACACAATGTGGGGCATGACGTAAATCAGTTTATTAATTTGTTGTTTGTGTATTCAGAATTTGAAGAAGTTTGAGTAGAGGGTTCCTCTTCCTCTTTGATCCAGGAATAGGAATAGGAATAGTACTTAAAGGCCACAAATAATAAGAAGGCTCCCCATATTCGACCCACGACTGAAGATTGATTCCACACAAGCGTCAATATCCCCAATCCCACGGCTCTCTTGTGCGAGCATGATTCCCACGCATCTCCGAACCTTCTAATCCAAAATGAACCTTCACACAATAAATTTATCATTGATCCTTTCACAATTAAATTTTTCATTAATATTTAAAGGGCCTAGAAAGGGCCCAGCCCATTTTATGTGTAGTAGTTCTAAACATCTAATATGGGCCTCATTATCAAGTACTCCCTCCGTCCCACAGAAATTTACACACTTTCCATATCGGTGTCTCATACCAATTTGCACACTCCATAAAAGGAAATATCTTCACAACTCTCACCCTTGAAATATATTCATATTTACCCATATGTTATTACTTTTTCACACTCAATCTACTTTTTACTTTACTTTATTCATATAAGTTTACAAAACTACCCCTCAAAACATCAATCATTACACTTTTTCTTACACATTTCTTAAAATGTGTGTCATTTCAAGAGGCGCAAGAAGCCGTTAGCCGAGAAAGGGAACAGATATGGCCCAGCCCATATTATGTAAATGGGCCTCTCAATATTGGGCCCCAACGAGTCCTTGTTCTAACGGTAACTGCAGCTCATTTAATTTCTTGGGCGGCCCGGATAGTTATTACTCCTAGTCCTAAATCAATTTAATACTTGTAAATACTATTTTACCCCGCACCTTTTTTTTTTTCTTTTCTCCGTCTGTTTGAAGAATAAACCACTGCTACATCTCTCTCTAGTAGTAAGGTTTTTTTTTTTTTTTTTTTTTTGATAAAGTGGGATAGTTAGAGCATTACTATCTAGGCCTTAAGTCCTGGGTTCGAGTCATGGGATCAAAAAAAAAAAAATCAAAAAAAAAAAAGTAGTAAGGTATTTTTTTTTTAAATGGCAATAAAACAGAATAAAGGATGAGAGGAAATGAAGTAGTAATAATATTAGTTACCGTATGCAGCTAAGTGAGAAGAATAGGAAGAGCAGAGTTTTGGTACCATGAATACTCCAAAAAACCCTGTCACAATTATCTTTACCAAGTCAACATAATAAAACATGCACATATATTCTTCTTTTTTTTTACAGAGCACATATGTTCTGAAATTACCCATAAAAATCGAAATTAAATTAAATATATAGATAAAAAAAACAAACCAACCTAATTTTGTCATTTTCCAGATTGTTATAGAACCTCCACATCTTGCAATAATAAACAGCAGCACTGCCAACTGTCACAAGTAACACACGCAACTTAACTACTATTTTTTCCCATTTCAAAAATCTCACACACGTGTAAATTATTCAGTATTTAAAAAAAAAAAAAAACCTTCATTGTGGTGGATGGATCCCCAGAGAAGAGGCCTCTCAATTTGACAAGAAACTCATTTACATAAGGCAAAAACAACTTTACTACCCAAATAGCTTCTTCCTCTCCAACAACATATTCTTGGCTTATGTTATCCATACTTCCCCTAAAATATTTCCAACAAATAAATATATAGATCAATTAAAAGCCTTAATATTTGGTAAAAATGTGATTATTTGAATTACCTGTTGAATATGGACTTGGAAATGAAAGAAACACCAAGATATACAAGTCCCAAGTAGGAAAGCACTGAGATTAAGCTGAAATTCAGAAAATAACTTAATCTTTACAAACTTAGCCAAATCAAGAGGAGTTGTATGATGAACATGTAAATGTAATTTACCTGATATTGAGATCATTTGTGTAAGAAGAGGAAATAATGGCAAATGCTCCAATTCCAAACACAAATGTTGATCTTGCCACATCTTTCCACATTATTAGATCAGCTGAGAAACCAAAATAGGATATCAGAAACTGGCCTACTCATATTTCATTTTAGATATAAGATGTTGTAAGCTATTATTATTCTCACCCAAACTTTGAATTTTGCTTGGAGAATTGCCTGAAACTGGTTCAAGAAATCAGAAATAACAAAGATTAATCAATGCACAGAAGCAGCAACAACACTTACAGATGATGTAATACTTACTTGGATGAATATTGGCAGCATGAATCTGCTTCGGAAGTAACTTCTTTTCCTTAACCACAACTACTTTCTTAGGCTTCTCATCTTCCACTTCCTTGATTTCAAGATTCTTGTTTGTGATTTGATCCTCAGCCATCAACTCTTTACATTCTTGGATCCTTCCAACATCCTTATCATCAGATTTGTTCTTTCTTTTAGGTTTGATGACTAACTCAACTGAGTTCTTGAAATTCCCATTTTCAAGATTCTTTCTTGGCTCAGATTTCATCTTCCTCAACTCACCTTTCCTCTCATTCAATGCTTTAGCAGAAGAATCAGATTTCATTTTCCTTAAACTAATCTCATTTCCAACTCTACTAATGCTTCTTGTTTTCTTCATCTGAACAACAGGGCTTTTCTTGATCCCATCACAAAAAACACTTAATTCACCCAAATTCTTGCCTAATTCAGATCTGTTTCTTGAAACATGAAGTGGGGTCCCCTCAAAATTCTCATCAGATTTCAAAGCTTTCATCTTTCCAACAGGCCTCTGTTTGTCCTCCACATTCTCACCATTACTCATGGTACCACTACTGCTACTGCAAGTGCTGTCAGTATAATTTTGTAGAGCAGATTCATGAGTAGCCAAGACTTCAGTGCCAACTTTTACTTGATCATCAACCATTATTCTCTTCTCCCAAACACACCCTACTTTTTGTTGTTATGCTTCTTTAGCACTCATTTCAACCTCTTTATGTACATGACTTTGAGCTCAAGGTAAGGTATAGTAGTTGCCGTTATCAAAGTCATGCAGCATTGGGATTCTTTCATGAGAGAGAGAGAGAGAGAGAGAGAGAGAGAGGCTGCTCTTTTTCTTTCTAACTTTTTTTTTTGGTTAAATCATTATTTTGGAGGTACAAGTTTGTTAATGTTGGTTGTAGCTAATCCTTTTCTTATCTATTTGTTTAGTTTGTCTTTGTCCTGTAGTGTATAACTTAATGAGTTAATTAATTAGTGAAAGTGATGGTAAATCTGAAAGGTTGGTGGGGATGACTATTTCACTTTTACCTTGAAAATCGCAAGCTCACATGCTGCATGACATAAACCCCTTAAAAAGCTCTCTTAATTACGTTTAAGTTGAATTAATTATTGAGATGATAAAGCAATTTTAATTACCTTTTCTTACCAATTGAAACCCAATTCTAATATCCAATACAGTAGTAATATAAGTTTAAAGATTTTTTTTTTTTACAGAATTAAAAAGATTTCACAATAAAGTACTTCAAACATAGAAGACATGTGTTGTCAATTGTAAGGTGCAATAATTTCATCTAGCTAGGGTTGCTATTGATATACTACTGTATAGAATTAAATTAGGGGGACAATCTGAGGCTGAAATGGCAGTCATCTCACATTCAATTAAAAATAATTGTTGATTTTTTGTTAGTTATATGATATGCCTTTCTCTTGTAAAATAAGTCTTAAGTCCAATTTGTTGACCTAACTTTGGATTATTTTACACTGTAATTTAGTGCAGTTGAGCTCTCTTGGTTAATTTTCTAAACCTGCAGGCTTGACTCATGGATGGTGCATTATTGATTATTCGTATGCCATAACCCATTAAAAATGTCAAATTCTTACCACACTTGAGTGTATAGATACACTTAGATTTTAATGTTTAATTTATTCAATTTAATATTTAATCCAATATTAATTTATTGGAACTCAACATCAATTGTATAAATGCACCCAATTGCACCTAAAGCATCACCTTAGAATGATTGATTTCTTTTTTTCATATGGAATCACATTTCAATAGAAAATTTATGTGATTACTCCTAACTCTCGATTGAAAAATGCAAATTATTTCATTTTCTGCATCACCTTTTAAACAAACACATGCAATTAAACAATGCATTTTTATATATGTTATTAAAAAAAAGGAGCGTTATGGAAAATTACACAGAAATCTCCAAACATTATTAACTCTCATGGGATTTGTTCTCTTCCATGCACAATTGCAATCATAACTCATGAGTAGAAAATGGAAAGGAAAATACTCATTGCTTCATGCCCAAGCCCAACATGTGATGATTTCAATTTTTTCGTTTTCGACTAGGCTATTTAAATAATTTTATACGACCTTTTTTATTCGTTAATGTTAATACGTGCCAAATTCAACGATTCACCCCAAGTTATGTTTACAAATCTCCGGGATAGCTTTATGTTTTAGGTAATGAAATGAGGATAATAGATAGTTGGGCCACTTTTTAAAGAAAAAAAAAGTTACCAAGAAATAGGGATTCTAAAAATGTCAATGGATCTCTTTGCAGTAAACTAGGTTTTGGATCTGGGTCTCATCGATCCTTACGACATATCAATAGTGCTACGTGCAAATATAATCATCCATATTTCAATCTCATTTGATAATATAAATAAGCCTACAACACGCAAATGTCAGTCATTTGGTATAATTAAAAAAAAGGGACTTAACCTTATTTGATTTTGAAGGTAAATACAATACACTGTACAAGTACAGGTAACGAGAAGATCAAACAAACAAAGATATCTTACATCCTCTTTCTACCAAAAATATATACACCAGCAAAAAAATTGAATTGTTATCTCACTGGTTAATCTTCTGGAAAACTGTAGCTCATCGGTCGGAGAATTGAAATTTGAAATAGATGAGGATTCTGCGATCAATTCTACAGCTCCAATCTGTGAGAATGCCAGGTGGAATTGCAGGACACAATTATTCGACACTTCTCACTTCACTTCTGATTGCAACAATTCATGTTCAGTATCTAGAGTATGCTTCTTCACCCTTTCCATGGCTTCCTTCTCTGCCTTCTTTTTATCCGACTCTATCTGCTTACAGTTTTCTTCATGGGCTTGCTTGAACATTTTCACAAAATTCGTCAAAGTAGAGATCACTGCAATCAACAACATTCATCCACAAATTAGCATATAGTACATCTCAAGATTCAATACAAAACAAAAACTCGATTTTAGGCATTTGCAATAAAATGTAACAGCATCACTACTTTTAGTCAAGTAAGATATAGTTTCTCGTGAAAATTAAACTCAATATACAAAGTAAGGAAGCAAAACTACCTTGCTCAAATGGGCAACGTGCCGGGTCTTCCCCAAAATAATTGATCAGGGAATCTACGTTCCGACCCTGCAGCCAATAATAGTCATCTTATAATAAATGTTGCTAATAAATAAAAACATGTGATACCCCAAGTAGCTGATGCCAAAGGCAACACGGACATACCACTCCGGCATAAAGTGAAGCCAAAGACCTTACTTCCCCTTCGGAAAAACAAAGGAACTCCTTCAATGCCTGTAAGAAGAAAAATATTAATTACATACAAGAAACTCCTTCAGATGTCAAAAGAGATAATAGTTGAACATTTGTAGAAATGGCTAAAAGTATGCATTTTCTTATGGGGAGCTATAGAGTGCAAGATCACTGCTCTAGATGTTTGTTATCAACTGATTGGTTGAAAATATAATTAATAATAAAAAAAGTTACAAACTGAATGATGAGGATTCATAGACCCTTGCTTCATTCAGGTGGATGCCACTTTGCTGTATGTACCTCCCCAAGTGGGATATAGAAAAAAAAAAAAAAATGCAAGCATAACAAGTTCAGACTTAAAAATGATAAAAACTAAAAGGAGATAAATATAGCATGTACCCTGAGAGTGAGAATTATACCCCTAAGGTAGAGAAATACAAACCAATGTTCATATTGATACCATCCAGAAATTACCTTGCAGAATTGGTCAGACACAGGCCCATCGCTTTCAGACATGGTCAACTCCTGCATAACTTTTTCAAGTCCTTTATTAAGGGATTGCATTTCCTCGGCCAAAAATTTCAGTTGTATCTGGAAAAAATTAGCTTGATGCAGTTAAAAAGTTCCAGCCAGTAGCACTTTGACATTATAATTACTGGAGAGCATAAACCAAATACATAATTATACCTTCGACGCAAGTTCCAAGCTGGAAAGGTCTTTCCAAAAATCAAGAAGATCCGGTAATTGGTCGGAAAGCATCTGGAAGGAAAAAAAGACAGATCGATAATAGTTTTTACTAATGACATATAGAAGGCAGTGAGTCACGCTTAATACGCAAATATTATATGGTATGAATTGACCAGCAGAATAAAGGTCAACTCAAATAATGTTAACAAAGCCCAAGCGTGTAAACATGGGAGAAGACCATTATTTGAATCTTTGCAATTTTCATTTAGTTCACATTACTATAATGAAAATTTAAACCGTCACACATCAAATACAGGTTAGAAGTCCTACAAATATAATCTTGTTGCCTGACACAATTAATTCATTTTCTATCGCTGTATTTCCAGGTTCAGTGGCAATCAGCCTTTTCAATGATACCAAAATGTCAATGGCGGGAAACAAAACATGTTAATTTCCACCTACAGAGGCAAGTTGACAGCTTACATGATTTACTATGAACTCTAATTTTCAGAAGAAATAAGGTGCAAAGAGGTGTAAATTCCTACCTTGCATAGATAATGCATCAGCGTCATCTTGTTGTTGCGGGCACGAGTCTCAATAAGTTTGAGGAGGCTATCCAATCTGAACCCAACAGCAGAACCTGTTGACAATAGCATTCGGAGAAAGTAAGACTACTCACAGAAGTGAGGTATCATCAGAATAGTACAATTTACTGGCAACTGTTATATCAAACAAGAACCATATTATTTCAATCAAGGAGCAAGAAATTGCCCCTGAGGCTTTCAACAAGAAGGAATGATTTGCTTCTGCTCGCGTGCTCAGTTTCGGAAAAATAAAAATGCAACTTGCCAGATGAACTCCTAGAAAAATAGATAACTTCATGCTTATTATTAAAAAATTATCTCCATGAATTGGTTTAAGAAATACTCCTACTAAAATCTGTATGGAACTATGATTTTTTTTTTCTTTTTAAATCAAAGAGTTCAGTGACATTGAACCATCTCCTCGTCACAGATGCAACAGCTTAATTTACAGGAATTTATTTTCACCATGAACTGAATGCTCCTACTCCTTTTTTACTCTTTCATCTGTTTAATTATATGAAACCAGGTTCTATGTGTGGCAGCAAGTAACCCTTGAATTGGATAATCACTTTCACATTTGGGTTTTCACTTGGCTGAATTCCGTAGTGACTAAGTGCAATCTTAATGGAAAAACAAACAAGTCAACATCACAGAAAAGAATGTACAATAGCATTATGATGAAATACCAGAACAGATTTACTGACCTCTAGCAGTTCCCTGATTTAAAGCGTTACCCAGATTAAGAATTGTTTGCATGATTCTTTTCAATTTAGAAGAACCCCTGATCTGATAAGAATATGATTACAATGATGAGTAAGACATCAATATATGTGGGCTTATCTATTCGTAGTGAGAATTAATAAATGGAAAAGGAAGTTGCCTCATCTGATGCAGAATTTACTATACTCAAATTATTCCTGAGGTCAGAAACCTGAGAGAAGACAAAACAATGAATATACAACAAATAAAATTCAGTAAAAAAACAGAAAAGTAGAAAATTATAATCTAACTTCTGACCTGGGTGTGAAACTGAAGCTTAAATGAATAAACCCTCAACTTAAACTCTGTCCGTGGTACTTGCATCAACTCCAAAAAGAACTGAGATTCGAAAATAGGGGGAAAAATCACATTTCTTAGTCCCAAAGTAGTCCGTCTTAGAAAAACAATGGAAACGGGATAAAACAAATGTCCAAAAGAATAAGAAAATCAATCAAATGCTACAGACCTGTTCACATTTTCCTAATTTATCTTTATCACCTTTATAACCCTGGAAACAGAACAGCTAGTTAATATACCGGAAGGCATTAACAAAAAGAGTGTACTTCACACCATTCTATAGAATCTATACTCAAGATTTCAAAAGTACGGATAAGTGCGGGGGGGCACATATGTAAAACAACAAAAATTCAGAATATAACAATATCGCACCTTAAGCAGTTCCATCTCCTCTTTGGTTGGACAAAACTTAATGAGGTTTTCAACCTGATCAATATCCAATCCAGAGTCTTCCAAAGCAAGTACTGAACTCTGCGCAAGTGCCACCATTAAACATCCAATTCAGGACTGGTCTATATTATTAATCCACCATTAAACCAGTTCTAAGCAAAACAGTACTAAGTCCTATTAAATTCATAAAGTCCAAGTGCATGGAACTTTTTTGTACATATGATACATATATATTTTTTTTAATATAGAAATAGGATTGGTTTGATCAGTTAAGTTTGGACTTCTTCAATTTGGTCATCCAAGTTTATCTCCTCAAAGTACTGGACATCTAAAAAATTGCAACTCCTTCAGCAAAGGGGGCTGAAATTTTAAACTAATCTCCTAAAATTCTCAATAGAACATCTCAGTATACAAAATCGTCTCAGATATCAAATATTCATATATATAGAAGAAAAATTAGATTACAATGTCTATGGAAAACTGAACCAGTGACTATTCATGATCCCATAATTGACTCGTATTTATGAGATGATGCAACCTGGAAAATGGCATACTAAGATTTGGTTGACTATTTGAATATCAAATGCATGGAACAATATGATATAAATTAAAGCGAAAACAATAGCAGCTACAGGTTTTATTTTAAGTAAAAGCAATTGTTGATGTTAAGCAATCTGAACTCACTCTTTAGGGAAGAAAAGTATCATGACATAAAGAGAGATCTTGAAAAGTGATGATGTTCATTAGAATTGGAAGGCAAAATAAAAATTACAAAATAATTAAAAATAAGATTTTTTTTTTTTTTTTTTTTTTACTGTCGCACAATGAAACTGGCACCTGCCAACTTAGAAACGAGATGAATCTATTAGCAAGTTGCAACATAAAATTGACTGGTGATATCATCTGTGGCATATGGCCTCCATTGCAGCAATGCTAAATACTTGATATCTTTATGCAATTCTTGAATCAAAGAAAGGTATAAATTCTAGCTCACCAGCATGTCAGGCAAGGGCATCTTCACTTTTGACAACATAATTTCACAATTGTATGCACGCCTGTGATCTATCTGCAATATGAGAACATGAATTATTTAAGTTCATAATCTGCTGGTTTAAGTAAAGAAGCAGCACATAGCCAACATTGGCATAACAAAAGCAAAAACAGAATAAATCACCAGCTGCACTTTTTCAGGTTTACTCCCCATTGAGCCACGTGCACCAGTTTTTATGCCCCCATCTGAATTGGGAGCTGCAGCTGAAAAGAGAGTTTCAAGTTCTGAAATATCAATCTCTGGCGCCCTAACAAAAACATTTTGACAAATATTATGAGTACAAAAAAAGTACGAATTATATGAGAATCTACAAACATACCACAGAAAGAATATGCATAATTGAAGCATTTTGTTTAAATCATTGACCAATACTTACCTAGAAGCTTCTCCGGATTTTTGTGCCTCTGCCCATAAGCTTCCTGAAACAGCTCTTGATATTTTTAGCCAATGTAATGGCTTCAATTTCTTTATCTGGTTATTCCTTGATGTAGTACGAGACAACAAGCTTTTCCCTCTTGTTCCAGGTGAAAGGATTGAAGGTGGTGGCGGAGATGGGGGTCCAGGCAAGCTACCACTAGTGTGGCCGGCAGGAGGAGGAGGTATTGAAGAACTTCTAGGACTGGCAGGGGGAGGAGGTGCTGAAGGAACAAAAGAACTTCTAGGACTGACAGGGGGAGGGGGAGGGGGTGCTGAAGGAACAAAAGAATTTCTTGTAGTAGGACTGCTAGGGGGAGGAGGTGCTGATGGAACAAAAGAGCTTCTAGGACTGGCAGGTGGAGGAGGTGCTAAAGGAACAAAAGAACTTCTAGGACTGGCAAGGGGAGGAGGTACTGATGGAACAATAGGAGTTCTAGGACTGTCAGGGGGAGGAGTTGTTGAAGGAACGGAAGAACTTCTAGTAGTAGGACTGACAGGGAGGAGAGGTGTTGAAGGAATAGAAGAACTTCTTGTAGTTGGACTGAAAGGGGGAGGAGGTGTTGAAGGAATAGAAGAACTTTCTGCAAGGGGAGGAAGTGCTGAAGGAATAGAAGAACTTCTTGTAGTGCGGCTGGCAAAGGGAGGAAGGCTCCATGAAGGCAAAGTTTGTAGATTTGAGGAACTCTGTTCAGAATGTAAGGGAGGTGGAGAGCAAGAAGGCCCTACTCCATCAGATATCTCTTTAAGAGGCTGGGGAGGAGGTGGAGGTGGACATGGCGCAAGTCCAGTTACCAAACTATCGCTCAAAGGCGGAGCTAGGCTAGATGCATCATCCCCAGAATATGGAGGGGTGGACTCTCCTCCACTAATACTCTCGTTCGAAGGTCTCGGAGGTGGAGGTGGTGGGGGTGGAGGACACGGAACAGGTTTGGTAACCAGAATATCCCTCAAAGGTGGAGTTGAAGGAGGTGAATGCACAACTTCAGGAGCATATTGATCCTTCAATGGTGAGGAAGGTAGTGATGGTGATGGTGATGGTGGTGGTGAAGGTACTAAAAGAGGAGGCCCACCTTCAATAGATGAGCTTTCATGAGGAGAAACCGGAGGCAAAGGAGGAGGTGGTGGAGGTGAACAAGATGTAGGTCTATCAGCTGCTGAATTATCCGTTAAATATGATGTAAAGGTAGGAGGCAATGGTTTGACAACACCTTCCGAATTTTCCTTGAAAGGGGAAGGGAGCGGAGGAGGAGATGCTGGAGGAGATACAATTTTGAGAGTCGCGTCTGTCTTAGGTGAAGAAAAGTGAGGTGAAGGCGAAGCACCGTCAGTAACTTGAATATCATTTAGATTTGAAGATATAGTTGTTGAGGGAGAAAAAGATCCAACTTCAGTAGATTTCGCCACATCTACCAATGGGGAAGAATGAATTGGTGGAGGTGGAGGCGGAGGAGGAATTTCAAGTCTATGGGCTTCGATCAGAGGGGGTTTAGATTTAGGTGGTCCATCTTTGATAACTTTATCAAGACCCACGGGACTTTCAGCAGAAAGGTAAGACGCATCAGGCATAATTATAGTGTCATCATTTAATGCAGGAGTTGAAGCACTGGGGGTCTCCGGGGTCAGAAGTGGGAGCAACGGGCGAGCAGTTTGAAGCCTTACCTTATCCTCTAAAGGGGGAGTAATAGGAGAGGGTGCTGGACTCAATAAAGAACCTTCAGGGACAACTTCTGCATCTTTTGTTTGTTGAGATGGAGGAGCTGAAATTAAGTTTTTCGGATACAATGGTATAGCTTCACTTAGAGGAAAACCATTTGTACCAATACCGATTTCATTAGGTTCAGACTGTTGATTGGGTGACAAATGAAGAGTTTTTTCTTCTGAAGGTTGATAATGTGGAGTTGATGTGGGTGGAGAATAATCTCCAGAAGGAAACAGTGTTTGATTTGAGGATATGATGGACTCACTTTTAGTTGGTGCTGGACTCAATAAGGATCCTCCAGGGACAACATCTGCATCTTTTGTTGATTGAGGTGGAGGAGCTGAAATTAAGTTTTTCGGATACAATGGTATAGCTTCACTTAGAGGAAAACCATCTTTACCAATACCGATTTCATTAGGTTCAGACTGTTGATTGGATGACAAATGAAGAGTTTTTTCTTCTGAAGGTTGATAATGTGAAGTTGATGTGGGTGGGGAATAATCTCCAGAAGGAATCAGTGTTTGCCTTGAGGATATGATGGCCCCACTAATAGTTGGAGAAAAACGGGGCTCAACCTGATTTCTACTCACATCTGCATTTGGGGACAATTTTGGAGACAAATCTGTTGGGCTCTTCACAGGAGATTTAGCTTCTAGTTCTGCAAGGCTCTGATGCACCTGAGCTTCGAGTATTGTACTTGATGCAGCCAGTTGTTGGAGAACTTCAACTGTAGCATCTCTTTCAGGAGACAACCAATCCACACTACTAAATATTTCCTGAATTTTAACAAATGCCTCCACTGGAAGGCCATCTTTGTCTTCAAAGCAGGAAGTGTCCACAGGAACCTTGGAAGCTACAGAGTCCATCTCAGAAAAAAGAACCTTCAAAGGTATAACAATTTGAGATTATGCTCATGACAAAAATAAATTAGCACCTTTTCAAGAAAGAAAAACACACCTCTGCTCTGAAGTCCTTTGGAAATAGATCCCTTGCATCCCACAAAATGTCAATTTCATCCAGATTGAGCATTAAAATATTTGACCTAATAAAAGCTGTGTTAAACATGACTCGGAACATCATTACTTCCCGCTGCATGTCATTATGCAAGCTGATACATTCCAGTACGACATCGCCTTGAATGTGGCAATTGATATCAACCTTTACTATTGAACATTCAGCCTGAAAAAAGTCAAAAGACCATGTCGCTGAGAAATAAAAAAGTTTAGACTTTAGAAAACAGTAGCATCTAGACAAAGTACACATACTCACGGATGCGCAGACATCACTCTAATATAGGAAGAATGAGTATGTAATACTAGCATACCCTGTGCAGATACATGCTACGGGGTAGAAAGAAAATAACAGTACAAATTGTGGCTTCTCGGGACGAACATTGAATTTAATTAGAAGTCAGAACAAATGACATAGGTAGTAAGCAAATTTGGTAGCAAAAACAAATAACAATCTATTACATCGGAGAGCATTAAAATAAACACTAGACAACTATTTAAGTTTCTTAACTACAATTGTTGTAATTCAAAAGGAACCAACTCCAAAAACTATTGTCCTGAAAGAATGCAAATGTTTGTGAGAAAGAAAGAAAAAAAAAAGAAAAAGAAACACACATACAAAACACACGACAACAACAAAAAAGGAGGAAAACAGACAGACAGAGAAGAAACACACAATAACTCTTTTTGTTTCCTTGACTACATTCCTATCCTACTATTGCCCATCAGCATCCAATCTGTACCCAACTATTTTATATAGTATTTGAAGAAATTTTGCTAAACAGAGAGAATATACCCAAACCACCTCCACAGTAGACCATAAGAGCACACATCAAAATATTTTGACATAAACCTTCAATGACAATTATCTTCTTGATGTTTTTTGTAAAAAAAAAAAAATCAGGATGCGGAACCCCATTATATTCTAGAACTTGGTACGGCAAAAACTCTTTAGAGGATGATACAAGCCCTTAAAATATTGAGGTAACAAAAAAATTAAGAATATGTCAATAGTTGAACATACAAGAGCCCAATCTTAAGGAACAAATATATAGAAGTCTTAGTAGATCTTAAGAGATCACCTGCTTGTAATGTCGAACAGTTCTACTCTTCTTTGGAGTTGAAAATAAAACCTTGGGTGAACGGTCATAAACAAGGCAAGGGTCTTGACCATAGATGCGAAACATTGGTCGACAGCCACCTTCACCATCAAAATTAGGAAACATTCTAATAATGATACAATCAAGGGTGAGGGCCCGGTCTAGAGGGGGCCATTGTGTGGCAACATTTCTCCTGGACACATACTGCAAGTACCTCAACTGAGAAGGAATAGGATTCAGAGGGGACATTAAGTGCAAAAGCTCACGAGGAGCTTGTTTATACACCATGTCCAAGGTCTTTAGCTCCCCGCTGTAATGCTTTCTATAGATCAGAAGTGCAGCCAACATGAAAGCCAAAACGGGCCAACCACCGCGTTCACAGTGCATGAGTAGCAAATTCTGCATCCCAAGTGAAAACCAGCTTTCACTAGATCTTAAGAAATGGTGCATTACCTCCATTGGGAGCAATGGACAACCTTCATAATGCCTAGGGTACTCCATTATGGTCATGTCATATTCGCTCAAAGCACTCCCTATCTGGCTTTGTCTTTCCCCCTCTCGGAAATTGAAAGCCAGGATAGAAGCGTCAGGATAGTATTCCTTAAGCTGAGTGACTATGCCTCCCACATACCCAAAGTAGTCTCGTTCTTCTTCAAAAGCTTCAGTTGTGAAACAACAATCGAAAACTGTAGAAATGAAGTATATGCAAAAATAAAATCATTAGGCTGCAAAATTTAAATAGAAGATTATCCCCAAGCACTGCCAACCCACAATACATAACTGAAAGCACGATTACAAAATTTTAAGACACATACCTAAAATGGAACATATTTTCCTCTCGGTTACTTACCAGTTACCCTGCCCCATAATTACGCAAGTGGACACATACACGCAATCTGTTTATAAATGTTTGCACATGAATGCTGAATTCATATAACATAACTCCTCTAACCAGACCATCAAATGACAAGGGGACATCCCATTAAATCATAATATATCATGGTTACACTAAAAACTCTGCCCCCACCATAAATGCTTCCTTTGAAATTAGGATATCATTTTTAACAGGGCAATGCCTAACCCTAATGCAAAAGCATGCCCCATTTTTCTAAAACTTGCAAATAGCACTTCCATTAATTGTAAAACGTTTGAAAATTAATACAAGCACACTCTAATAAGTAATTACATACTCATGTTATTAATGAGTATTTTCTCAACTAGTGCACTAGTTGCATCGTCTAAAGCCACTACCCACCTAGCACGCGTACTAATGTTTTACCCGTCAATTGCAAATGATCCCCAAAATAACGCTACCACCTTGCACTAAATCCAAACAGAATTCCTCTTTCAGTGCACAAACTTTTCCCAATCAGAAATTTATTCGTCCATTAACAATTTAGAGTCACAAATAGAGAAGTTAATCAACACAATTTCCAGTATCACAGTATTTTCATCCCAAGAATCCCATATTCTAACGTAATGAGGAAAAAAAAATAGACGATTTTTTAAAAACAGAATCACACACAACTAGTCTGCACAGTACTCGAAGAAACGTTACGAAAATGGAAAACATAGGAAGTGAGCGCACCATAAACTCTCTCGCAGATCTCAAGGAGCCCATCCGGCGGCTTCCGGTAGAACAACTTTCGAAACAAGGCCATTAGAGAAACAAACTACGTATGAATCCAAAGGAGTGGAAAATCGGTTGGTATTCAACAAATCTGATACAAAATCCGACCTGTAAATTCTTCGTTTAGGGGTTTCTTAGAAGAAGTGGGGCGCCTAAGCCTAATGAAGAAGCTGTTTTCTGAAATCTGATGTTACGAAATCGATCAACTACCGACTCCCGGGAATTACAAGCTGTGGCGCCACCTAATAAGCTTATTAAACGACGACGTGTGTAACATAAACATGGACGGTGGAAATCTAGTACTTTTTCAATTTTTTAGTACTTGCGGCCGGTTCAAATAAAGAAACTTTTCAATTTTCATTGTCAAAATCAGAAATTGTACAAATTAAAATACATTAATGACAAATTGACAATACATTTTGATGTGTAAAATTAAAATAGACAATATGTTTTGATGTGTGAAATTGTAGAAACCAGTTGCATAAAATTTGGTGTGCACGGAATTGCCGCACACAACAGACAATGTTGGTTTCATGCGTTGGGTGGGGTCCCAATCAATGCCTAAATATATGTCAACTTGATAAAGATTTTAGCGTGTTGGACTTGGATCCCATACTGTATTTGGTTCTTTCCAGTCAATGTCATGCTTAGCCTTTGTTTGCTTCTAATGGATTTATTTAGGATTTCAAATCAAAATTTATTTATTTTAAATCTAAATTAATTTTAGTATAGTATTTCAAATCCTTTTCGATAATAACGTAAAATTAAAAAATCCTTGAAAATGTTGTGAAACAATTTAAAAGTATAACTCCATATATTACATAAGTGAACAAGAGGTAGATATAATATAGAAATCTCTTATTCCACCTCTAAGTGTGTATTACAAACATTAGCAACTCTATTTATAGGGAACAATATAAGTTGAAGAAGATGAAATGAAAGGTCAAAAATTAATGTTGGTACATGAACCAACAATGTACATCAAATGTCACATTATGGACATTCACACCATATAAATATTATTCATAACACTCCCCCTTGAATGTCCATTATATAAGATTATGCCTCGTTAAAACCCAATGAGAAGAAACGCGCATTAACTCCCCCTGATGATTACATCACTTTACATCCTTAAGATGTCGCATTCCAATTTTGTATCTCAATTTCTCAAACGTTGAAGTAGGTAAATACTTGGTAAATAAATCAACCAAATTATCATTTGAACAAATTTGTTACACACTGATGCCACCCTTTTGCTGAAGATCGTGAGTAAAGAAGAATTTAGGATCAATATGCTTTGTTCTATCACCTTTGATAAATTCTTTATTTAGTTGGGCAACACATTCTCTTCATATATCACAGTTGTATTATCTTTCACTGAGTTTAATCCACACTGTCCAAATATGTTGTGTGGCAGAAACGCAACCAAACACATTCACGACCAGCCTCGTGAATTGCTAGGATCTCTGCATGGTTAAATGAAGTAGCAACTAAAGTTTGTTTAATAGAACGCCGTGAAATAGTTGTACCTCCATATGTGAACAAATAACCTGTTTAGGATCGGACTTTGTGCGGGTCTGATAAGTAGCCTGCATCTGCATAACTAACTAAACAAGGTTCTGATGAGTTTGAAAAATATAAATCCATATCCATTGTCCATCTAAGATATCGGGAAACATGTTTAACACAATTCCAATGCCTATGAGTTGAAGAAAAGTTATATTTTGCTAATAAATTAACAACAAATGATATATCAAGCCTTGTGTTGCTAGCAAGATATATTAGCGCACATATTGCACTCAAATATGGTACTTCTTGACCAAGCAGTTCTTCATTTTCTTCGCGAGGTCGAAATGGATGTTTCGCTACATTCAGTGAACGCACAACCATAGGTGTGCTTAAAAGATGTGTTTTATCCATATAGAACGGTTTCAACACTTTCATAATATAAGTGGATTGATGCACAAAAATTTACAAAATTGTACAATTTGAAGACCTAAACAAAATTTTGTTTTACCAAGATCCTTTATTTCAAATCCTCTCTTGAGGGAAGCCACGACCTTTGATAACTCTGTAGGAGTCTCAATGATATTCAAATCATCAACATATACAGTAATGACCATCACATATTCACATTCAGATCTTTTAATAAAAACATAGGGTATATATGATCATTGTTATATCCCTCCTTAATCAAGAATGCATCAAACAAGTGTACCACATGCGACCAGATTGCTTTAATTCATATAAGGATTTGCTCAACTTGACTGAATACATGTTTTGAGAATTCTCGTTTTTCATTATCGGTACCTTTAATCCCTCGGGGATTGTCATATAAATATCTTTCTCTAATGAGTCGTACAAATAGGCTGTAACGACATCTAATAGACGCATTTCAAGTTTTTCTTGCACTGCCAGACTTACTAAATAACGAAAAGTTATTGCATCCACCACAAGAGAGTAAGTCTCATCATAATCAACATTTGGTCTTTGAGTAAAACCTTGTGCAATAAGTCGCACTTTATACCTCACGATTTCATTTTTCTCATTTCTTTTTCGCACAATTACTCATTTATAACCCACGACTTTTATACCATTAGGTATACTGACAAAAGGTACGAAAACTTTTCGTTTAATAAGAGATTGTAATTTTGCATTTATTGCGTCTTTCCACATTGGCCAATCATCTCGTTTTCTAAATTCATCAGTAGATGTAGGTTCATGATCCTCATCATCTTCCATCATATTAAGCGCTATATTATATACAAAGATATTGTCGACATCGATTTCATTTCGGTTCCATATTTCTCCTGTTCTGACATAATTTATCGATATTTCATCATTTTCGGGCGCCTGAAATATCATTTTCTGGGACTTTAAGTAGTATGTCATATTTTTCAACAAGAATGTTCACATTATGACCATCTTCAATACTTGCTCCTTTTATTTTTTGAGAATTTTTTTCTTTGGAACCGAGAGGTCTACCACGCTTCAGGCGTGCCGTAGACTCATTTGCCATGGAAGACAGTCCTTCAGGGACATCAGTGCTGTTAGGAGCATTAGCAGCTGAAATATAAGATTTTGTAACTCTTTTAAGGTCAGTAAATGTGTCTGGCAGTTGATTCACAATATTTTGCAAATGAATTATCTTTTCAACTTCAAGTTCACACTACTTTGTACGAGGATCCATGCAATTCAATGATAATTCATTTCAAGAAATATTCATTTTCCAGCTGCTTACTTTTCCCCCCTAATGTTGAAAAATTGTCTTCATAAAAATAACAATTAACAAACATTTCCATGAATAGATCTCCGGTCAATGGTTCTAAATATTTAACAATAGACGGAGATTCATATCCAACATATACCCCCATTTTTTTTTGGGGGGACCCATCTTCGTGCGTTGTGGTGGAGCAATCAGTGCATATACAACACATCCAAAAGTTCTTAGATGAGATATGTTTAGTTCCTGACCTTGAACCATTTGTATGGGGAAAATGTTATGATAACTTGTTGGCATTATGCGCGCAAGTGCTGTCGCATGCAATATAAAATGATCCCAAGCTAAAATAGGGAGTTTATATTTCATCAATATTGGTCGGACAATCAATTGAATATGCTTTATAGGTGATTCAACAAGACTGTTCTATGTACGAACATGAGCAACCATATGTTCAATATGTATTTCAATTGATATACAATAAACGTTGAAAGCCAGAGATGAAAAATTCACCAGCATTTGCAAGACGAATCGTTTTAGACTCTTAACTGCATTATCAGGAAATTGTACTCACAATTGCATTATTTGTCCCAATAACTTTGTAAAAACCAAATTGTGAGATGACAATAAGCATACATGTGACCACTTAGTCGATGCATCAATCAAAACCATTAAATATCTAAATGGTCCACTTGGCGTATGTATATGTCTGAATATATCCCCTTGAATTCGTTCCAAGAACATAAGATTTTCATGCTCAACTTTAGCTGGTGATGGCCTTATAATTAATTTTCCTTGTGAACAAGTAGCACATGAAAATTCATTGGGGTATAACATTTTTCTATTTTTCAATGATTGCCCATATGAATTTTCTACAATTTTTCGCATCATTATGGAACCGGGATGGCCCAACCGGTCATGCCAATCATTAAATTCGGTAGTAACCTTTTGGTTTACTACGACATAAATTTCAATTGTTCTTATACTTATGCAATACGTATAAATCCAAGGATTAAGCGGGTAACTTCTCCAACATACATTTCTTTCCCGCAACAATTGTAGTAATATTAAAATACTCAATATATACTGTCTTCATTTGTAGTCTCAAGATGATATCCATTCAAATGAATATCTTTAAAACTCAATAAATTTCTTTGAGACTTTCCGGAGAACAAAGCATCATTGATAATGAATTTGTTCCCCCGGGTTATAGAATAGTGGCTCTTCCAAAACCTTCAATTATTTTTGTACAACCAAGTTTTGTATTTACATTGGCTTCTCCACATTTTATATGTGAGAATAATTTATTATTGTTGAATATAGTGTGCATAATAGTAGCACTATCCACGAGACATAAATCTCCACATTCTTTCTTAAATGTTGATGTTGACATACCATTTTCCATTTAAAAAAAAATGCAAAAGTAAGAAATGTAAATTTAATAATTTTATTTTAAGGTAAATGAAAATGTAATAGTCACTCATATTATAAAGGATAAGAAATACTAAGACATTGCATAACATAAGAAAACAAACATTACATAATAAATTATTGAAAGGAAATTATGATTGAGTATTAGAACGATCTAATTTCCACCTTCAGGGTGGGTAAGGTAATCATCAACATCCAATTGTGTTATGTCAAACATCTCATTATCGAATTCATTATTCACATAATTTATTTCAACTCTTTTCTCTTTTCCTTTAATGTTCAGAAATTTGTTTGCCCTTTTTAGGGTCTTTAAAATTCGGACATGTATTATAATCATTTTGAATTCTGCCTCGGTTAAAATCACACCCTCGTTCGAGGCCTGATTTTTCATAAAAAACTCATTAATTTTATCAGCCACCAAGAGACATGAAATTAGTTCAGATTATTTAGTAAAATTCTTCTCACGATATTGTTGTTGCAAAATCACATTAGAAGCATGAAATGTGGAGAATGTCTTTTCAAGCATATCATCTTCACTAATATTTTCTCCACATAATTTTAATTGATGTGTGATTTTTGAACATAGTTGAGTTGTGCTCACTCACGAATTTATAATCATATTTTTCTTTAAGATTTGTCCACAATTAAAGTGGATCTTTCACCGTGAGGTATATTCAACTTTCAATCCTTCATCAAGATTGTGGCAAAGAAAAATCATGGTTTTGAGCCTTTGGCCTTATTTTCTATAATATGCTTGATTTGCCACACTTTTATAGAATCCTCAAGACTCATGGCATTCAAATGAATTTCAACATCAAGAATTCGTTACAATTTTTTTTCCAGTAATATCAAGAGCCACAAATTTAAGTTTTGCCAAGTTTGACATGTTGAAAACTATAAAATAAACAAGAGATAGATTAATTGAAAAATAACATAATCATCAAAATAGTAATGAAATAAGATATGACAAATAAATATTGTAAGATAATATATTCAAAACATTTCAATACATACCTCCGTACAATACCTGAATTTCGTCGGTAGAAATGTTTTACGAGCTTCGTGCTGATAACGTGTTGTGAAACAATTTAAAAGTATAACTCCATATATTACATAAGTGAACAAGATGTAGAGATAATATAGAAATCTCTTATTCCACCTCTAAGTGTGTATTACAAACATTAGCATTCTATTTATAGGGAACAATATAAGTTGAAGAAGATGAAATGAAAGGTCAAAAATTAATGTTGGTACATGAACCAACAATGTACATCAAATGTCACATTATGGACATTCACACCATATAAATATTATTCATAACAGAAAAAGGATTTGAAACCCCAACCTCCTATACGATAAGTATTAAAACCACCCGAACAAAATAACAATTATGATTAAATTTATTTATTTTCTTACTTCACCTATAAGTTTCTTACTCCCTCCGTTCCGAAAGTGTTTGCACCACTTTGTGGGCACACTTATTAAGAAAAAGGTGTAATGAGTGGAGTATTGAGAGTTAATTTTGTAAACTTATATGAATAAAGTAAAGAAAGTGGTTGAAATAAGTGTAAAAGTAATGACATTTTGTGTAAATATGTAAATTTTGTGAGGGTGGAGTTTATGAAAAAGTTTCTTTTTTAGGAAGTGCAAACAATTGTGGGACGGACGAATAAGAAAAGGGTGCAAACAATTGTGGGACAGGACAAAGGGAGTAGTATTTTTTTGCACAAGAATTAAGAAAAGTGATTAAATACTCTCTCCGTTCCGGTGAAAATTTAAAAAACTTACTTCTAGAAATATATTGGTGCATCAAATTGAGACCGACGAAAAAAAAAAAAAAGTTAATACTCCAGCTTTTAGATATAAAGTAAAGTGTAAGAATAAAAAATATTTATAAAATAAAGTATGAAAAACTTATGATTCATAATTTGCAATAAATTGAACCGTAAATTTAACAATTTCCTATTATATGATGTTAAAACGCTAAGTTTTTAAAATGATTAATTGCGGAAAGAAAATCATCACATGTAGTGTATTTATCAATTATAACATATTATTTTTTTTGTTTTTTTATAATTTGATACACCATCTTTTTATGTTTTACAATTTGATATACTTATATATTTTTTGATCAATTTTAATTTAACTTGATATCAGAAACAACAAACTTGTCACTACACGTAAACTATCAACTAATATTTTTTTAATGAAAGACACAAATTTTAAAAAAAATTACATAAATTACACATCGAATTCATCAACATTTTCTTTGATTATCGATGGAATTCTCTATCTCAAAGTTCTCTTATCCTCCACATAAATGTAATATCTATATAATTTTATATTTAAAAAAATCCAATAAAAAAGTTATGCAAAACAAAACAATTACTGTAATTATATTTATTGTTCCAATGTGCATTAACATATTTTGCATTTGTTTTCTTCTAAACACACGAGTTATGCATTAACTAATTTTTTTTATGGGAAAATATCAATTTTGGTCAACCAATTTTACCTCTTTTCATATTTGGTCACCCACATTTAGTCACTATCAAAATTGATCACTCAATTATTATATTCTATTAAAATTGATCACTCTGTTATTGACTAACGGAGAAAGAGTTTTGAGCCGTGAAATTTCTCATGCATCTTCTAGAACTAATGAAACAAACCAAAAGCAAGAATGAAACATGTGCAAAAATTACCAATATTTACCTTATATTTATAATAGGTCAGAAGTAATTCTGATGCATCTTCTAGAACGTGATTCAATCAACCATGGTCTACTTTTTATTTTATAGATAATGAGAATTCTTTCTTATGCATCTGATTCAATCAACTTGCTGGATAATAAAAAAAAATTCAGTAAGTTTTTAATAATTATTTAACTCAATTATAAATTCATTTTTGTTGGTTTACCTTTTTATTTTACAGGAAATGAGAAACTTAAGAGATAGAATGAAACTTTGTACTCTGGTTTTTTTCTTAACAATTGTACTTTGTTTTCCAATTCTTGGTTTCATATTGAATTTATATAATAATTGAAATATAAACGTATTTCAATTCATTTCCCTATTTATAATTATTGGAGCATAATTTGTGGTAAAGATTAATGGTAAATAATTTTCTAAATTTATCATTCAAGAAAATTTCACAAACTTATTTTTCATTCTAAATATTTTTCAGATTTCTTGAAATGTTAGTCAAACAATTGGACATTTGATGGGCATTTGAAATTAATTGATATAAATTTATATTTCCTGAGTTTCTCATTTCCTAATTATCTATAAAATAAAAAGTAAATATGCAACATTGATTGAATCACGTTCTAGAAGATGCATCAGAATTCCTTCTGACATATTATAATGTAAATATTGATAATTTTTGCACATGTTTCATTCTTGTTTTTGCGTTGCGTTGAGTGACCAATTTTGATAGTGACTAAATATGAAAAGAGGTAAAACTGGGTGACCAAAATTGATATTTTCCCTTTTTTAATCACATACAAATATTTTTTTTTTCTAATTGCGAACAACATGGCAATTTCGCAATTTTAAGCTGTCTATAAAATTTTAAAAAATGGTGTATCGAATCACGGAAAAAAAAAAATATTGCAATTGATAAAAACTCAAAATATTTTTTAAAATCATGATAAAAACCATCCCCTTACAAAAAAAGAGTTTTCCTATTTGCAATTTGTCGTCACCTCCTCCTCGAACGTCGGTGCACCCATCACTGTGTGCAATCATATATAACTTCCCTGGTATCCATCTACTCAATTTTCCCAATTCTTACCCAAAACGTTTCTTCATTTTTCCCAACTGAAGCATGAAACTCCAATCTCGAAATTTCCAGATCTTCCTTCAATCTCCCGACCTCGGAATCCCTACTCGTGCCCTAAATTTCCCAAACCCTAGCCCTAATCTCACACTCCACCACATCAAATCTTCCCTTTTCCCCACAAATTCAATTCCTCATGGTTCCTTTTTCTTCACTCTTAATGGAAAATCACTTCCAGATTCTACGCCCGTCTTGCGGAATCATGCAATCGCCCCTTTCTCCACCCTAACCCTTCACCTCAGGCTTCATGGCGGTGGTGGAGATGGGGGCGCCACGGGGGCGGAATCGAGGGACTGCTATTTGAATATGTACGCCGTGAAGAAGCCGGATACGGTTGATCCCAATGAAAGGCGACTTTCTAAATGGGTTAATTGTAGTTTATCCTACGAGCCGTTGAAGCACCAGGTGGTTATTGATAAATTGGGGAATTTGTTTAACAAAGAGGCTTTGGTTGAGGCTTTACTGAAGAAGAATTTGCCTAAGGAATTTTGGTATATAAAGGGTTTGAAGGATATGACTTCCGTAGTGCTAACGGAGATCCCGGGAGCTATGGATTCTGAGGAGGAGGTGAAATTCCAGTGCCCAATAACGGGGCAAGAATTCAATGGGAAAAGTAAATTTTACGCCATCAGAACTTGTGGGCATGTTTTGAGTGCAAAGGGTTTTAAGGAGGTGAAATCTTCAACTTGTTTGATTTGTCATAAGGAATTTGTGGAGAGTGATAAGATTGTAATCAATGGGACTGAGGAGGAGGTTAAGGAAATGTGGGAAAAGCTGAAAGAGGAAAAGTTGAAAGTTAAAGATAATGGAAAGAAATCAAAGAAGCTTAGAAACGGGGATGTGAATGGGAAGGAGATGGCTCTGTTATCCGGGACAAAACATGGGATTGAGGGGAATGAAGTACAAACTAACGGTAAAGGTTCGACTAAGAAGTTTAAGGCAACTGATGTAGCTCCAGAACGTGCAACCAGCGCCGTCTATGCCTCGATTTTCACTTCATCAAGAAAGTCAGATTTCAAGGAGACGTATAGTTGCAGATCTTTGCCTCTTGGCCGGAACTGATGAGGTGGTTTTAGTGTCTTCGACTCTATGTAATCTATACCTTAAGATTGGCATTGCTCATTGTTGTCATTGGGTTTAATTGTTCTGTTAATGGATACTAATATGGAGGAATTGCACTTATATTGTACAAGTTATGTTGACTGTTTTTGATTTATTAACTTTGTGTTGGTTCTGCCTCAAGTTTATTTGTTTATTTACAATCTTGATATGCGTATTGCTATTTGAATTATGGAGCAATCTGTCATGTTCTGTGTGAATGTCTTGGATTGATCACAGTTGCTAGCTATTAACTGCACATAGCTGCGTATATGGTTTCTGTTATGACTGCTTATACGTGTATTTTTTTTTCAAGATGGGACTTGTACATGTATTTAGACTTCAATGGAAACTTTATTGTTATTGATACATAAAGACTTTTATCTATTATTCGAAGATATTAGCACAAAGTGCTCGATCCTATTCTATCTCTCAGGTACTGGTGACTTGTTCCCATCCCAAGGGCATAAATTGCTCCTTGAATTTTAACAACCCCCTGGATTGCCACCCCGTTTAATTGGTCGTTCTTCGACCTAATCATCTTGAGTATAGGGTAGATCTTGAGGTGTTAGCCATTCTTGTATCAATCAAGATAGGGTTTGATAAATGTAGTTTAGCTATTCTTGGTCTCGACTATATAGTTCCCTATTCTTTGAAGTTCATCTCAGGAACCCATTAACTGAGAGTGCCAAGTTCTTCACCTGATTGAAGCTCGGTGCTTGTCTATACTTAAATGCATGCTGCAAAAGTTTGCTGAGGCTACAAGCAGTAGAGATGGTCATTGAGGAGATTGAAGCATCTGGGCTTCTGCTAAGGTAATTACTGATTGTCCTAAAAATCCTGTTTCCAAAAAGTATGTGCACTTTCTCAGTTTTACTTAAGGATCTTTTTTTGCTTCTGAAGAATGTGAAGATGTGGTGGAATTGTTTTTACTTGAGTCATGGTGTGGCGTTTCTAATTTTTACGTATAACAAACATAGTCATGCGATTGCGTGTGAAAAAGAGATGTTTGGGTAAGGGTTTGATGAGGTCAAATCATCAAAGATAGAACATGTTTACTCTCTATTCATCAAAACTAGAACATGTTTACTCTCAATTCAACTATCATTCGCACGAATGTTTATGGTATAAAGATTTTATTAGTTCACCATCATTGAAATCCAATATTCACACGAATGTTTATGGTACATAGACTATAATAAGTCATCTTTTTTGTAAATGTTTGAAGACATAATGCATTTAAAGACCTCTAAACTATCAATGTATGTTAAGAAAAGGCTCGTAAGCTATTTCTTTAAGGAGTCCTTTTCACGAGACCCTGTTTTTATGGTCCATCAACAAGTCTCTCATGTGTGATTTGTGCGAGTGATCTTGTATTTAGCAAGGGTCTTTGTAAATTTAGGGGTCTTCCGAAATAAATGTTGATAGTTTAATTAAGAACATTTAGATGCATTATGTGCCCATTTAAATAACTGAATAGTTGCGCAAATCTACGCATGAGAGGCACTTGTTGACGGACTGATTTGGGGGTTCTTTTAGACTATCTTTATCCATGACCTTTCCACACCCCAACCTTTTAATAAATAAATAATTTCTCTCTTCTCCACATGTACACCCTTCTACTTTTCATTTTTCCATACTTTATCAACAACCCACTTCAACCTTCAAATATATTATTTTTTAATTATATATTATGTATAATCAATTTTTATTATATTTAAAAGATGTAAAAAATTTATTACATTATTTAAAATAAATAATTTATAAATTATAATAAAAAAATATTTTATCATACAATTAAAATAACTACAATCTCTATAATAAAATTAAATTACAAGGGTTGAAAGTTTAGAATACAATATTGTATATAAATTAATTAAACTACAGATATATGCAAATTTTTTGAGTTTGAATAATTTTTTGAGTTTGAAAAATAATTTGAATGGTTTGGATTCATAATAGAAAATGATAGAGCAAAAAATTAGAGAGAAATAAATTAGAAGAGAATATGAAATTGTAATACAAAACATATCAATATTGGTCTCTATAAATAGACAAAATTTTTTTTATGAATTTTGGTATACTATATATTTTTTTTTATTAATAATATGATAGAATTAGAATTATAAAATTTGTAAAAAAATAAAATTGAATCTCCAATTATAGAGTGACAAGTGTCAATACATGGTAGGTGGTTGGATCAAGCCTCGAGAGGCTTCGGACGTCCAGGAGCGTGGAAATATTTAACATTTTGAAATTTTTTTCTTACTTTTGTTTTGTCTTTTAGTGAATCGGGGGCGTGACGCCCCACCGATAAAGATAGTCTTAGGGCATCTCCAACGACAAAATCAACTATCCAAACAGGAGATTTGTGAGTAGATCTGTAAGCTGCTGATACATCGTCTCCGTCGTAGTACTACCTTCGCCGCCGTAGCACCGTCTCCACCGCCGTCGACATCACTTGAGCTGGTTAACCGATTTTATCTCAAATCTGTTCTTTAATTTATGTAGTTTTTTTCCAGAGGTAGTTGGGATCAACGAATAAATTTTTTCGACGGCGCCACGGTGGCCGGTCGGCGAGTTTATCCGTTGATCCCGTTTCTTTCGTTTTTTTACTGCTTTGTAGATTTCTTTAAGTTTTAGTCTCTTGTTTATTTTCGTTGGTTACTTTTAGTTTCTGAATTCCGCTGACTTTCGTTTCTCTTTTGTGGGCTCTCTTTCATTTCTCTTTTGTGGGCTCTCTTTCCCCTGTGTGGGACTTTGGGTTTTTGTGGGATTTGTTGTCCCCTGTGTGGGACGACTTTTGGCCTTTTTTTAGTGGTTTGAAGTTTGGTAGATCATGGTATTTGGTGGAACTTTGTTCCTTTTTTTTGTGTTTCCGGTTTATTTTTTTTTTATCAGTAAATTAAACTTTTATTAGAGAAACTTGGGTATAAGGCATACCCTGCCATCACAGTTTACAATATAGTGAAACAGAGCATTCTAGCTTTCTAATGACAAAGAAGAACAGTTGGGTTATGCAGCCATTCTCTGTATGAACCGCTGCTACCTTGTGGGTATTTTATGATAATCCAACTCCATAGCCTCGATTTCAATTCCTCCATGACTTTGTGCAAATCAAACGCCTTGTCCTGAAAGATAATTGCGTTCCTCCATTTCCAAATTAGCCACACCACCCCAAGCCAAATACATGTTGTACAGTTTCTGCCTTTCTTCCCTTGAATAATATTTCTAAAGCTCAGAAAATGCTCAATTGTACCTGTGTGCATTGCCGTCTGTACTTGTAGCCATTTTAGTGTATTCGCCCAGATTTGGTGCGTAGTGGAGCAGCCGAAGAAGACATGTTTTTCGGTTTCTTCCTCTTGTTCACAGAAAACGCAGCAGGTGGGGCTGTCTCGGGGGAGTGCTCCTCGTCTCCGCAGGTTGTTTCTCGTCGGCAGTCTCCCCCACACTAGGCGCCACGCATGTGCTTTCACTTTTGGGGGAGCAAAATTTCTCCAGATTAGCTTCAGCACAGCCTGGTGTTCTGCTGAGATCCGGTTCGTTGTCCCTTGTTCCATGATTGATAGGTATGTCTCCCTCGTCTTAAAGCTCCCCACATTCGATGCTCGCCACTTCCAAGAATCAGCCTGTCCATTTGTTAGGTGGTACCTGTCCACAAGATTAATAAGCTCATAATAAATGGTTAGTTCTCGGTCTAGTAAAGGACGTCTCCATCTCCACGCCCAGCACCAATTCTCACCCTCCCAGCTCCCCATCTCACTCACACGCTTGCCCATGTCTAGATTATTATAGTATAGCCTAGCGAACCTATCCTTCAGTTTGCCCTCCCTCGTCCAATCCTCCTCCCAAAAGAACGAACTACTCCCATCTCCTAGCACTTTTTCCAGATTGTCCCGGAACCAACCCGACTCCCCTCTACCCGACACGCTGAGGACATCCTTCCACCACAGAGACACTCTCCCTCCCCTCCCAGATGGAAAACATCCATAACCATCCCCCCACGCCTCCCCATATCTTGACACGATGACCCTAGCCCATAAACTATTCCTCTCATTTAAGAATCTCCAACCCCACTTCCCTAATAATGTTCTATTAAACACCTCCACATCCCTAACACCTAGGCCCCCCAATTCTTTCCCCTTACAAATAGAATTCCAGTCAATCCAAGCTAATTTTTTCGAGCCAACCCCACCCCCCCACAAAAAGTTTCTTTGTAAACTCACAATCTCGCTCACAGATTTTTTTGGGATTTGGTAAAAGGACATATAATATGTAGGTAGTGAAGAGAGAACCGAGTTCAGAAGCGTGATCCTTCCTCCTATCGAGATTTTCTTGTCGTTCCATCGTCGGAGCCGATTTCTTACCTTGTCCACAATAGTTGTCCATTCCGAGACTCGTTTGTGGTTTATGCCCATTGTGTTTCCGATTTATTAATATGATGAGAACACCTTAGTGTGGGGTTGTCTCGTATTGAGAATGGAGACCTGGACGTTCATGTGGAGCAAAGGATACACTCGTTTTCCTCTTCCTCACGATTGGATGGGGCAGCGACCGTGATACAAAAGACTATCTGTCTTGGTTTGAAGATCATTAGATTTGGGCATAAAATTGTATTAACATTTGACTTTGATCTTGTATACCCCTAAAAAAAAAACGACAAAATCCATTTTGGAGTACTCTATCCTTCAATATGGAGCATCTCGTATCACAAATCTTCGATATGAATACTCTATTATTAGATTTTTATTTTTTCTTTAAATGATTAAAGATTTATATAATGTACTATTAAACCCCGTCTTATTTTAGTTTGAGATTTGAAATTGAACCACATTTATCCCTAAAAGTATCTAATACTCGTAATTTTTACATAAATTGATTTGATATAGAATTTCTCAAATAATAATATACTAATATCACATTATTCTTACACACTTGATTTGAAATAAAATAAAATAAAATTCAATATAACACAAATTATCGTTATTAATCCAAATTTTGAAATCTTAAATTTTACAAAGCAAACATGCCCAAATTGATAGAGTAAGGCCAATAAAGTTACAATTTCAAAGGGCCAAAACAAAATAAAAGAAAGGCTGGCCTATTTAATTAATTTATTAAGGACAAGGATTCAAACAACTTTTGATTCTCACATTGACTTTGACAATCCAGCCGGAACGAAAAAGTACAGTATATGATGCACGGCGCACAAGCGATGGAAGCATGGTTGGTAATGGTGTAACTAATTATAAACAGAAAAAAGAGAGAGATAGATATATGCTCTTCACGCTGTTCATCTAAATTAACCCGGGGGGGTCTTCACTCTCTGCAATATGTCGTCGATTAAACAGTTAGTTTTTTCCTATTCAATTTGAGTTCAGTTAAAAGTCGGACGGAAATAACAACTGTCTCATCTCATGTGCGTTTTTTGCAGGAACAACTGTGATGATGTTAGTCCAAAGTATGCTGAAATTTTTGTAATTCGTCACGGTGAAACTGAATGGAATGCTGATCGCAGGATTCAGGTAACTTTTGCTTTTTTTTTTTTTTTTTTTAATTTTATTTATGCCCCTGATGAATATTAGTATTATCATAAAAAAAAAAATTGTGTGTGTTCAGGGGCAACAAGATGTGGAGTTAAATGATGCTGGGAGGAAGCAAGCATTTGATGTAAGGGATAAGTTTAGTTAGTTTGTTAGAGATGGTATAATTAAATTAGTTGTTGTACTTGTAGGTGGCTAAGCGTCTTTCGGAGGAGCCTAATATAAGTGCAGTATATTCATCTGATTTAAAACGAGCATTTGTCACTGCTGAGATAATAGCAACAGCCTGTGTTGGTTTGCTTGAGGTATGATTAGTTTGTAGAATAATAATGTCTTATGTTTTTATTTAAATGATAACCACTTAACTGCACTGGATCGGTCTAATTGCTTTTGGTATGGATTTTTTGTATATTTGTTTTCATTAAAGAGAGTATCGTGAATGTTGTTGTGATTAGGTGATTAAGGATCCAGATTTACGGGAAAGACACCTTGGTGACCTTGAAGGTCTTCTTTTTTACGAAGCAGACAAAATCAACCCAGAGGCTTTCAAAGCTTTTAGGTCTGACCTTGAAATTCCAGTAAGCTCCCTCTTTCGCTCTCATTTCATTCAATGAATAGTGATGCAAGCACAAGAAATTTCATACTTCTTTGAAGATATAATATTTTAGTAATAAAATTTTCACAAAATTTAGTCATAATCAGTGTCTGATGCATGCAAATTAAGCTGGTCGATACCTTTTTCGTGCCATCCTGAGCCTCTTTGGAGACTGATAAAAAACCTCTTTAAGTTAAATATTGTTATTTCTTACCATTTAAACTCCAGTTTATAATAGCTAGATGAAGATTTCTACATCATGCCTGCTGCCATCTTTTAATATATAGGAGTATTTGAAAACATTTAAAATACTGCATATTGTGCAAGTCTATAAAGCAAATGCAGAGGAGCCTCTGTGGTTACATAATAATTCTTGTCGCTTGCAGGGCGGTGGAGAGACCTATAATCAGTTGTATAGTCGCTGCACGTTGGCTTTGCAGAGGATTGCAAATAAACACAAAGGTATCGATCCAGTCCAGTGACACTATTAACAGCTTTTAGAATCACTATTTTTTCGATGCTAATTTTCACTTGTGATTCAGGTGAGAGAGTGATTGTAGTGTCTCATGGGGCAGCCATAGAAGCACTTTTTGCAAGGGTGTTTCCAACTGAAGATTGCCATGGGAAGGTTTTGAATGCATCAATCAATGTATTTCACTTATCTGATGATGAATGGAGTATTAAATCATGGGGGGATGTGAGTCATCTCAACCCATAGTAACAGGCTAAATGCTTGTTAATTTCAAGTATGATAATCTATATTCTGATTCAGTTTAATGTAATTCTCAACATTTTCAGACAGTGTTCATGTCTTGTTTCAGGATTTTTAATGTCTTTTTGTAATTCTAACTGATCATCCATTTACTTAATTCACACTACCTCATTCTTCTTAAGGATAGGCTCTGCATGCATCTTTATTAGTGGTCACTTTCGATGTACCATTTCACAGACAGATCAAAATCCATCAATTAATCAAGAAAAAAAAAAAAACTGGATGAGTAAATATATACTCCACTATTTAATTTGGAGTAGTTTCACAATTCATCCAACATTATACCATATGATACAAAAAAAAATCATTGCTACTTTTATGGCAAGTTTTTCAACTAAAGACTATCGATCTCATGGGACTTATCCAACTACATTCATGTGGTTTGTTTTTATCAAATCTCTTTCATTTTCATAAGGTATGATACTCCATTTATGTCACTTCCATAATTCGTTTCAATATTCTGTTTTTGCTTTATGTCACATTTTTTAAATTTCCAATTGAAGGAAATAATTTGATTGAAACTGCCACCATCTGTATGGAGGTAGCTGAACTGGTATTTTTTTGGAGATACAGATTTATAGGAAATGGCCTTTTAAGTCTATATATGATTCATAGAGAAGTTGTTCTTTTTTTGCAGAGTGTGATATTAATTCACTCGACACAGGTATACTTGTGAGATTAAAGATTTTTTTGGACACAGACACAGGCACTCTATGTATAATTTGTAAGAGAATGAAACTGATTTTCACCTGTATTTTGGTCAGATTTCAAGAAACAAAATTGGACGCAGGCACACTATATACAATTTTCTTGATCTTGATCACAATATTTAATTTCTTACGAGGCTACTCGATTTAAAAAAAAATGATGATAAATTGCTATCAAGTTGACTACCCGAAAAACTCAAATCGAAATTTCATTCTAGATATAAAGGCGTCCATCGCTTTCTCTGATGAGTCATTATCTGTTTCTTTGTCAAACAAGTTTTGATTAATTATTGGAAGATATAATACTTGGCTTGCTTTTTAGTACTTGAATCATTACTTATATTTTACTTCAATAATGCTAATAATTATTTTGTGAATCTATAGAGCAGTGGGGTCTTATGATAAACATGGACTTGAAGATTTGAAGTACGAGGTTTGTTCTTCAAAATTCTCTCAAGTATTAAATTAATAACATCACATCTCGTTTCCAACTTCCAATTGGCATTTTTTAAAAATAAATTTTCGCATATTACAAATTTTATGCTTGATGGGCCCATCAACATTCTGATTTATTATGAATCATCAAAAGCAGACAAGAGAAAGTGCTGAGATAAAAATGAAGGAAAAATCATGGGGTTGCACTCTCGTTACGCAGCTTTCTCTGTGCATGCTAGCTTATATAGCTATAAATAATCTCACTCATGATGAAAGCAGCTCAAATGATATCTACTTCATAAGTGTTGCAGGAGGTTTTAGGCCTCTTGAAGAACAGACACTTTTGCTTCAACAGGTTGGATTTATTATTATTCTCTTTGATGGTTCTTAGAAAAAGATTGGTTTTTTCTTTATTCGATTTTGCAATTTTAGTATCAATTTGGTCCTATATTGAAGATTCCTCGTTTCTCTTTCTTGTCATGTTTTTCGCTTCCTATTTATTTGGGGGAGATGTGAATTGGTTAATTAGATCTAATTTGCTCATTAATCTTCATTTGTAATGTTTGTTGATAACTCAGATGGTGAAGGTGAAGAAGATGTACGAGGTCCGTTTTGTAGTCGGGTTTAGTGAAGTTGGGCAATCCGATCCGCTTATTCAGAATGTGAGTCAGATCAATTATTCTATTCTTTGATATTTATTTATGTGAAAACACCAAATTTACACAATTTTTCATAGCAAACAAAAATGTTGTGTTTGTTAACAGGCAACAAAGTTTCCTGGATTGCGGAATATGGCCTGGTATGTATGGCATTCTCAAATTGTTAGGCTGTTTTTATACTGCTTTGTAATTTGACAACAAACTCTAGGTACCCTGCTGGGGCTTTGGAAACACACTTGTTAAAGACCATCAACACTCCTTATGGACAGCTTGTTGATATTATTGTCTTAGATACTCTCTCGTTACAGGTCTGTTTTTTGCTTTATAATACGAGTTTGAGCTAATGTTTTTGCGTTAGTAATATATCAGTTCATTGATTTATATAGGATGAATCATCAAGTGATGAGATTGTGTGGTTGAGGAGGACCTTAAATGAAAGCAAGAGTCATTGGTAAGTTATAACTCTTGTTAATTGTATTCTCCACTTGGATCTAACTACAATGAAAATAAAAAAATGATATTGTAAGTATGTTTGATTGCAGGAAAATAGTTGTTGGGTTGATGTCAATCCCTCATTTACACAACATATTACTGCAATATGGAGTGGTGAGCAGAGTGTGTGTTTGATTGTTAGCCCTGAAATAGGAGTATTAAAGAATGAGAATTGAGGTCAAGTTTGTTTGTTCAGGATGCATATATTGGAGCCGGGGGTGCATTGGATAAAGGCCCCTATCTTACTCCCATTACTCACAATTTGATCCCTAAAGAGTGAGTAATTTCCACTAGTTTTTACTGCTTAGCCTTTTTCTGGTAACACCCTTTTGTCATCTTCTTCTTTCAGCAGGGAAACAGTGGATGGTTTCCTTCTCCATCACATTAGCTCATTGGAGATGGTATCTTATTAATATTATCCTTATTGTGAATTGATTTAAGTTGAGTAACAGGTTTAGGTAATAATATAATTTGGTGATTGGGCAGGTTACAATGGTGGTTAAGGTGAGAGGAGAAATTGAACACAGATCAACCATTCAACAGAAGGGCAGGGCTGCCATGTAATGTAAATGCCTTTGTATATAAGAATAGCTCTTCATATTATTATATAATATGTTATCAACACTCAATTTTATTTATATGTTATCAAAATTTGAACAGTTGAACCTATTTAATTCTTTACCTGTAAATACATTTATATATTCTAAACAATATTTTGTTGGTGTAAAATAAGTTCCACATTGGAAAGACATTAAAGGATCATGAACTATAAAAGGGTGGACTAGTATCCTCATTGGTATAAGGTCTTTTAAAAAAAATCAAAAGTAAAGCTACGAGAGTTTGTCAAATCTAAAGCAGACAATATCATATCAAGTGTGGGGAATGCGAAATTAGAGTTATGGTCCTAAAAGAATGTGATGTGGAGGAGCCCTCCCGGTGCCAAATTCTAAAAAGAGAAACGAGACAGGGGTGAGTCTCTGTGGATTAGGAACGATGATCTAGATAGAGCGGGTCGTTTGAGATTTTGAAATCTCACCCATATTCTAGTTTGATATTTAGATTTAGAATTTTAAAATCCTACCCTATAAATCCTACATGTGACATGTCCAACGATCAAATAAAATAATAAATTGAATAATCCGATAATGGCGTACATACATAATGCCCTAATTTAGGGGGTGTATTAGTTGTGGATTCTGTCGGATTTTTTTAAACTTTCAAAGTCTCAAAGTGTGGGGATATTCAATTCGAATTTTCAAAAGTCTTTAAAATTTTTAAGGTATTCAATAAATATTTTAAAAAGTCTTAAAAAAATATTTGGGTATTTAATAGTTTATAGATTTTAATACTGTATGGATTTTGTTGAATTCTCCTCCAAAAATATTAATAAATTACACTATCTGAAATCTCTTCTAAAAACCAGAGATTTCAACGTATTAATAAATTACACTATCTGAAATCTCTTCTAAAAACCAGAGATTTCAACGGATTCTCTCTGAGAACTCCGTAGACAAAAGGTCAGAAGTAGATATGACAATATTGACCCAACCTGCGGGTACCCGTCCCGCTCCGCAAGCTTTGGGTCAGGTCGAATCCGTCCCGTATTGAGAAAGTGTCGGATCTGCCCCGTCCTGTATGTGAACGAACCGAGTCTGTGTCTTATGTCCGACCCACGAGTATCCGACATGACACGAATTATTATATAAACTTTATATATATATGAAATTTTTTTATATTATTGTGAATTGTTTCAATGTATATATGCATGAAAAATATTGTTTTCAATTGTGAGAAACAATTTAAATAAATTCAACATGATATGAAGAAATGGGGCGGGTCCGCCCCGATTCTCACGGGGCGGTTCCGGGGCATATACAAGTGTGTTCTATATACATTTGCATCTATAGTTCCAACGCCGGAGTTTATGAAATTCTATGTAAATCAATAAAAAAATATATTTCACAATCTTGTCAAGTTTATGAAAATTCATATAAATCAATAAAAAAAGGTTAGTCAACTCTGCATGAACTCTATGGATTTTCTAAATTCACAAGCTTTAAAGTCAAAAAAATTCAATCGAATCCTAACTGAGTACACCCCCTAGTAAGGTAATCTAGGTAATTGTTTATTATGTTTATTAATGATATGAGAATTAAAATAAAGATTATATATTATTAGTTAATTTTTTTATGAATTATGTGAGGAAAATTTTGTAATTTTATAATTATGTATTTAAAATTATTAAATTTAATTTAAAATGCGATATGGCAAAAAAATAATACGGAGTAATAATAATAAGTGCAATGCAAGACGATGAATTTTACGATACCAAGTGCAACAGGTAGCAGATCATCAAATATACGTAAGTCATTAGACTTTAAATCTGATGAAGTAAATTAATGGACTGTTAATAGTTTAGACGACATTTGAACTATCCTTAAAAAGTCCCAATTGTATGTATATAAGTAATAGACATTTGAATGGGTTGAACTAGATTATGAGTTACTTTTAAAATTTTAATTATTTAATTGTCCCAAATTGCCCAAAGTCAATGATCGAAATTTAAATGCATACTAAATAGCCTAAATTTAAAATTTATATATATATATATTAATCGGTCCAGGTAAAAAAAAAAAAATCAAATTTGAATGGGCTTAATTACAATCTATAAATTCTAATCCTACATTTTTTTTAAAGCTAATCCAGTCAACTCATTTAACCCAATTCGAATAAATATTCTTTAGTAATAATCAGTATGTCATTTTAATTTTCTATCCCTTTTATAATCGTTATTGTTTTCTCTTGTTTGTTTTAATATTAGTAATGTAATTATCATAAAGGACAATTTTTTTCTCAAACATACTTGGGAGATGACATAAAAGAAAAATATTCATTTAAATATGCTTGTTTAACTTTTCACAAAAAAATAAGAACACATAGACAAGTAAAATTTATATTATAACTCTATTTAATAAATGTAATATTTTCTAATTTAATTAATGCATAGAGTTATATTAATAAATGACTTAAAAAATATTATTTTATATAAAAACAAATCTATAAAATTATATTGATAAATGATTTAGAAAATATTATTTTATATGAAAATAATGGAACATTCATAAAACGAAAACAAGTCTATTTAATTGGGATGGTATGGAATACTATTTTTATTCTCATTCTCAATAAAGAATTTGAATAATGGATATCGGTTGAATATTAAAGTGGTACTCCAGTTTACTTTTAATTTTAAAAATTGAATTTTAAAATTTTACAAACTTATTACATCAAATAATTTTTATTACTCCCTCCGTCCGTCTATAAGATTTCCATTTTACTATTTTCGTCCGTCCGCCTATAAGCTTCCCATACTTTTTTTGTAAGTACTTTTTCTTACACTTCACTTTATATCTTATTTTTTCTCTATATCTCTCTCCTCTTTCAATCACATCACTTGTACTATATCTATTATTTAATCATTTTTCTTAATCTTTATGTCAAAAAGTAACGTAACACTTATAGACGGACAGAGGGAGTAGTAAGATTGAAAAATAGATTAATTTAAAGAATAATGCATATGTTGGAAATAGTGCACCTCCACATCGACGAATGAGATCACTCATTGGGGTTGTAAATGGAGCCACTTCTCGGAAATGCGGACGGCTTTATAGGAAACATAAACTCCACGTATGCATGAATTTGTATTTTTATATTTCTTCATTTCGTGATTACTTCTACACTTTTCTTATTAAAATGTTTTAAAATTAATTGCACACTCTTTATATAAAAATACCCCACAAAATTAATAATAATCTCACAACATCATTTTATTTCAAATTTGACACTCATTTTTTTCATCAAATCCATTTTACATATCATTAAATTACCTAAAATACCCCTCTTTTATCTTACATCCCCAACCACTAAATTCATTTTTCTTAAACAACGTGCCGATCAAACTATGCAAATTATCTCGGGATAGAAGGAGTATATTTTTCAGTCACAATTTACATAAAATAATTTTTAAACACGTAGAATTATGTTATTTGAGTCATTTTGCAGTTGAGTTGGGTGTATTTATGAATCAAAATTAAAGATATTTTTTATGTAAAAATTGAGAATATTGTAAAAGTAAAATTTATAAAGAATTTGTCATTTTAAGTGTGAATTTTTTTATTATGAAACGTTTCAAAAAATGTAAAAATTATTGTGAAACGGATGGAGTAATATATTTCTACATTTATTTTTGAGGAAAATTGAACTAATTTTGAATTTGATTGTAAAATACATTTTGATTTTGATCTCATAATTGATCAAAATTTTAAATTCAATTCAATTATTTGTCATTGATAAATGAACCGTCAAATACTTAGATCGTACAAATCAAAATAGTCCAAGTTAAAGTACTAGTACAAAAACTTATCAAAATAGTCCAAGCAGGGCCGGCCCTAGGAATATCTGGGCCTAAATCGAACTTTAAAAAAAGGCCCCGTCCGTTCATATTTTTTATTCTATACGAACTTATAAAACATAATGTAAAATATTTTTTAAAGGACTAACAATATAGGTTTTTTATATATATATATATATATATATATAAATTTTAGAATTTCTAATTTTTAATTAATAGATTTTTTAGGATTTTAAGTTATTTAATTTCAAGAGATTTTTCAGATTTTTAATGTAATTATTATGATTTTTATAAAATTTAATGAGATTTTTAGAATTTTTTATTTAGACAATTTTAGAATTTTTTTATTTTTTATACAAGTAATTTTCAATAAGATTTTTAGAAATTTTTAATATTCTTTTTTTATTTTTAAATTTGAAGGATGTAAATTGAACTATTTACCCTAAATTTCAATAAATTTGACAAAAAATAATGTAAATTGGGCACTCTAAAACGTAAAGTGAAAACTTAAAAGATATAAAATTAATTAGGCCTTCATTGAGACTTTTTTTCTCTTAGTTTTTCCTTCCCTTATTCACTAATTCTTTTAACTTTTTTTAGCACTTCTCTTTATGTGTCTTTATATAATTATATTAATATTTTATATCACACGGAGTAATATATATATATATAAAATATCTTAAAAAATGGGCCCCTAAAAAAGAGAAATATTTATGGGCCTGAATCGATCACCTCGTTGGCCTTACATTAGGACCGGGCCTGAGTCCAAGTTAAAGTTAAAGTTAAAGTACAACAAAACCTTTATTCATTCTCAATAGAATTAAATCAATTAATACGGAGTACTTCGTTTTAAAAAAGTCATAATTTATGGATTTATTATAGGAGTAATTTACCAATTTACCCATAAGGCTTAGGGTTTGGAAGTTGCCATTAAAAAAGACAAGACGAGTTGAGAATCGACATCCTGCTCCAGAATGAGGCTAGAGAGAGAAAGTGGATTTCTTCAGGGTGGTTGCCCCTCTCTCTTCCGCCGTTGATTTCACTTTTATCTCCAAAGCAACAGCCCTTTTCTGCAAAAACTCTTGATTGAGTTTTTGGCAATATGATATGAGTATGTATGTATGTATGTGTGTGTATAATCACTGCCCTTCCATGCATCTCTATCTATATCTTTTAACAACAATGGAGGTGTATATAACCGTGGCCTTTAGATCTTCTGTTTTCGTTATCGATAAGGCTGTGATGATGATTTTTCTAGAGAGCAGGAAAAAATCGGGCATTTGGGTAACCCGACCCGTATCTTGGCCAGGCATTACCCAGATGGCGTTTTCTTCCCTAACTGCAACGGGGTAATTTTGCAGCCATGGCGGTGTCGCTTTCCAAATTGCTACATCTAACAGATCTGAGCCTTAATATAATTCATTTTTCATCTGTTTTATTTTAGTTTTTCAAAAAAGCAAAGCGATTTTCGAATTATTTGTTATTTTGTGTTTGATGTTAATACTCTTTTAGTTTTTTTTTGTCTCCCATATCAATCTACATCTACTTTTACTTACTTTATTTATAAAATATGTGTGTAGTTCCAGGGTGCAAATTCCTGTCAAATTTTATAATTTTCATTTAAAAATCACTCATCCACTATTTTATTTTTATTTATTTTCATTTTCAGACTTTCATTTTTTATATAAAATAAAAATATCACTTTTGATCACTTAATTTTATCATTTTTTAGATTTTGATCACTTAATTTTATCATTTTTCAGATTTGATTACCAAAATTTAATCGTTATCAAAATTTGTCAATCTGGTTGATAAATTTAATACTCCCTATATCGTAGAAATTATCACCTTTTAATCACTTAATTATTCAATTTTATTAATTATTCAATTTTAGGGAAAATATCAATTTTGGTCCCCCAGTTTTACCTCTTTTCATATTTGGTCACCCACATTTAGTCACTATCAAAATTGGTCACCCAATTATTATATTCTATTAAAATTGATCTGTTAGTCAATCTGTCATTGACTAACGGAAAAGAGTTTTGAGCCGTGAAATTTTTCAAAAACTCAAAACTAAAGTTAAAAAATTCGCATGCATCTCCTAGAACTAATGAAACAAACGCAGAATGAAACCTGTGCAAAAATTACGATCAAGAATGAAACATGTGCAAAAATTACCAATATTTATAACAGGTCAAAAGGAGTTCTGATGCAACGTCATTCAATCAACCATGTTGTTGGTTTACTTTTTATTTTCTGATGCAACGTCATTCAATCAACATGTTGTTGGTTTACTTTTTATTTTATAGATAATGAGAATTCTTTCATGCATCTTCTTCTTGTACATTATATATAATATTTATAAGTTCTAATGTATCTTGTAAATTATATTTATAAGTTCTGATGTATCTTGTAGAACGTGATTCAATCAACTTGTTTACTTTTTATTTTATATATAGATAATGAGAATTCTTTCTCATGCATCTTCTACAACGTGAAACTTTCAGTAAGTTTTTAATAATTATTTAACTCAATTCTGAATTCATTTTTGGTGGTTTACTTTTTATTTTACAGAAAATGAGAAACTCAAAAGATAGAATGCAAATTTGTACTCTGTTTTTTTTTTTAACAATTGTAATCTGTTTTCTAATCCTTGGTTTCATATTGAATTTGTATAATAATTGGAGATATAAACTTATTTCAATTCATTTCCCTATTTATAATTATTAGAGCATAATTTGTGGTGAAGATTAATTGTAAAAAAAAAAATCTAAATTACTCCCGCCTATAAGTTTCACGTTATTTTTGGCACAGAGATTAAGAAAAGTGATTAAATAATAGATATAGTACAAATGATTTGATTGAGAGAGGAGAGAGATAGAGAGAAAAAGTAAGATATAAAGTGAAGTGTAAGAAAGTACTTACCAAAAAAGGTATGAGAAGCTTATAGGCGGACAGACCAAAATGGTAAAATGGAGAGCTTATAGGCGGACGGGGGGAGTAGTTCTGGAAGATGCATGAAAAACCTTAGGTTTTGAGAAATTTAACGGCTCAAAACTCTTCTCCGTTAGTCAATGACAGATTGACTAACAAAGTGATCAATTTTGATAGAATGTAATAACTGGCAATTTTGATAGTCCGTTAGTCAATGACAGATTGACTAACAAAGTGATCAATTTTGATAGAATGTAATAACTGGGTGACCAATTTTGATAGTGACTAAATGTGGGTGATCAAATATGAAAAAGAGGTAAAACTGAGTGACCAAAATTGATATTTTCCCTCAATTTTATTATCAATTTTATTTACAAATAATCATTTTACAATGGACTCCAGTACCATTTGCTTTATCTATTTTACCCTATAATTTAGTCATATAAATAAGAAATATACTAAATGTGGGTGAAAATCTAAAAAGAGTTAAATTTGAATGATCAAAATTGATATTTTTTTTTATATAAATAATAATTATTTTTTAAAACTGTGTTCAAATTGTCCAATTTAATTATCTCTATTTTCCTTTTTTGGACTGTCCAATTTTGCCCGGAGAAGTGGGCATAATAAAATTGAACGGAGGGAGTAATACTTTATTTCTTTTTTTCAAAGTTTTACTTTATTTCTTGGGAAAATATCAATTTTGGTCATCTAGTTTTACCTATTTTCATATTTGATCACCCACATTTGATCACTATCAAAATTGGTCACTCACTTATTATATTCTATCAAAATTGATAATTCCGTTAGTCAATCTGTTATTGACTAACGGAGAAAGGGTTTTGAGCTCAAAATTTTCAAAACATTAAAAACTTCTGATGCATCTTCTACAAACTAATGAAACAAACGCAGTAGCAAGAATGAAACATGTGGAACCTACCCGAGCGTGAATACCCATTGAAGAATCTTAGTTTTATCTTATAGATAAGAAGGAATTCTCATTATATTTATCCGTAATAGGTCAAAATAATTCTCATGCATCTTGAAATTTTCATTATATTTATTCTTTATTAGAAAGAATTCTCATGCATCTTATGGAACGTGATTCAATCAACTTGCTGGGTAGTCAAAAAGACCAAAATTGATATTTTTCCAAATTTATATCTCCAATTATTATACAAATTCAATATGAAACCAAGAATTGAAAAACAGAGTACAATTGTTAAAAAAAAACAAGAGTACAAAGTTTCATTCTATCTTGAGTTTCTCATTTTCCTGTAAAATAAAAAGTAAACCGAGTTTCTCATTTTCCTGTAAAATAAAAAGTAAACCAACAACAAATGAATTCATAATTGAGTTAAATAATTATTAAAAACTTACTGAAATTTGTTGACTACCAACAAAGTTGATTACTACTGCGTTTGTTTCATTAGTTTCTAGAAGATGCATCAAAAGTTTTTAATGTTTTGAAAATTTTGAGCTCAAAACTCTTTCTCCGTTAGTCAATGACAGATTGACTAACGGAGTTTTTAATGTTTTGAAAATTTTGAGCTCAAAACTCTTTCTCCGTTAGTCAATGACAGATTGACTAACGGAATGATCAATTTTGATAGAATATAATAAGTGAGTGACCAATTTTGATAGTGATCAAATGTGGGTGACCAAATATGAAAAGAAGTAAAACTCGATGACCAAAATTGATATTTTCCCTTATTTCTTTTTTCAAAGTTTTACTTTTTATATAAATAATTAATTTTTTTTTTAAAACTGTGTCCAATCCAAATGGTAATTAAAAAAATGGATGTGGAGTATATTTTATTACCATATCTATTGTTTATGGTCTCATGGTATCTCTTATACCTGTGTGTGTGTATATATAATCCATATTAAAGCTTGGAAGAGAACTACTAATATGAGCTTCACCATGCCTGCTTTTCACTAATCACTGCTTTTCACTAATCAACTGCAATTAAAGTAAGAAAGCCAAAAGCTCTTTAACATTAACAATCTGCTGTATAAATATTCAATACATAACTTGATCCATATGCTGTACCATAAAGCATCATATTTAGTTATCGACTCCTTATTCTTTTTTTTTCTTTTTAATCACAAAAATTAAAAAAATGTTGGTGCACACTGCACATGAATACAACACATCTTCAACTCTCAAACATCACACATAATATGATATGATAATGGATGGTGTGTAGTTACTACAAGTGATGATGCAATGCACCTTGTAGATTTTGAACCGCACTCTCATAGTTCACAAATGCCATAAACCAGAATTCGTGATTGTCAACAGATATAATCTGGATGTATTTTTCAGCTGGATTTGTTTTGCTTGTTGAGGGATTAACTGCTTTCAGCTGATGCAGTGGGATAACCACCTGCAAAAGTAACCAACATGACAACATGCAAAAAAGGGCAAATACTTCTGAACAAAACGAGATTGAGTAAGAGACGACAACATGACAACATGCAAAGTCATATGTGGAAGAGTTCAAAGATAAAACCAATCTTTGATAAGAACAACAAATTTTGTTAAAAGCATCAAAACAAACTGTACTTACTCAATAAAAAATATAGTTAATTAATTGAATGATGCACACACAATGCTGTTTGTGCAAATGAAAGTAAATGCAGATGTTGTGGGGCAGTTTTGTTTTATGCGGTTACAAACATAATAATGGAACTTAATAGGTACTACCCTTAACAATTCCCTTCACCCGGTAACAAACAACAAAAAGCAATTCAAGACAATAGCAAATAGGCTTTCAAAAAGACAAATACGTGTGCAAAACAAATATAAGACAGACCTTGTAATAACTCCAGCGAACCTCCTCAGCAACTTTGTATGAAAGAGGATCATCACTGCAGAATGCTACTTTTGCAGTTGATAAATATAGGACTCCCACAACGGGACCCGCAGAAGTAGACAAGTAGCACCCATAAGACTTGAGGAGTTTTTCCTCTGGGGCATTTTCAAATGTATTCTGAAAGACCTTTTCATATCCCCCTTCAGCCAAAACCCTGGTACCTTGTGCTATTCTCCCAACAGCAGCATCTGTCAAGCTTGGGGCTGTTCTCACTGATACAAGTACAGCAACTTATTTCAAGAATCTTACAAATATTATGATACAAATACTTTGCGTGTTTTATCTTTAATTGATCTCCAAAAGCACATCTAATGATTATTACACCATGAAAAGGGTAAACTGAAGAAATCAATCTCCAAAAGCACATCTGATGATTATTGCACCATTAAATAGCTTACAACCTCTGATTGACATTGACACTTCACTTGTCAATGACTATACCAATATTTTACTAGATGTCAAACAGAGTAACTTATTTCAAGAATCTTACAAATTTACAATTATTAAATGATACAAATACTTTACGTGTGTTATCTTTAATCAATCTCCAAAAGCACATCTGATGATAATTACACCATGAAAAGGGTAAACTGAAGAAATACTAATAAACCTTAATCAGTGTTAGCTAATACCTCCTTTGTGAGAACTATATTAAGATAGCTTACAACAAGACAGGTAAGTGGTGTGATGTAATCTACGACTGATAAGAAGAAAACTGGTGGGGCATATAAGCCAACAAACATCTGAAGATTTCAAGTGTTGCTCACTTATGCTGAGAGTAACATGGAACAAGCAATTTCAATTTTAAAAGGAAGATAATAAGCAAAAACTTGTAAGGATTCATAATATTAGCAGGACTAATCAAAACTGATGAAGAGTACAATAAAATATGATTACAGATGAAAATAATAGAACCTGCCAAGGTTCATAAAAGACCAGGTACTAATATTTATAATGCCCATTCTCAATTTTGCATATGATTAAGAATTAAGAGGATGGCCTGTTGGGTTCAGAAACTGACTTACTAGTATTAGCAATTTATAGAACAGAACTACAGAAGTATATATACAGTACAAGTCCATGTATGTGGGGTCAATAGTCTGCACTTTTTTTCTTGACAGGGTCAATAATCTGCAATCTAGTAACTTAGCTAAGAATTTTTTTTTAAGCATCATAACATTATTAAATTAGTGAAACTATATGAGAGTGCTGGAAGTCCTTTTTCAACATAGAGTCAAGTACACTTCTATTCAAGAAAGAAGTTAGTACTCTGTAGCCAGAACATTGAAGACTTTGCCACTCAAGCAACTACTGAAGGATACTACACTCCTTGAAATTTTTTAGTCAATTTAGTGATTTACGCAACTGTTAAAATTGGGAACTAAAAGTTACTTTTAGCAATGCACATGTTAAAATCTGAATTAGCTAGAATTTCTTCTATACCAGCCAAATTAGGTTATTAACAAGAAACTTGCACCTATGACATTGATGCTCATGGTGTCAACTACCTTGGAGGGGAGTTGGAGAATCAGTTTCATTTTTCCTATATTCATGATCATTAAAAAAAACCTTCAGTATTTCTCTCGAGCACTATTGAAAACTGTGTTGGCCATCAGTCTGGGCAAACATATACAGAACTAGAAGCACCAGATCCAGATAAACACATAACACAGATTCTAATCAAAAGAGAAGCATATAAGCACTTATCATTTATGTAGCTCTTCATTTACCATTTACTTGTCCTAACACCACAAGCCAATGACCAAGCTACACTGCAACAGGGGAAAATCCAAACTAATGAACCATTAAGGTCGAAATACTATAAAGGGGCATTATTGTATCAATATAAAAATTATGAATAAGTACGGCAATTTTAGGATTTATTCTTGAGTAACTCTTATAGGAGTAACTGTTTTTTTCCTGTGAAAAAGTCTAGATGAATTCTTGTGTGAGACTGTTATAGTGAGACATGACCATTCAATATTTTGGAAGGGATGGGTGTTTACTTGTACAAATTTGTTAGTCTCTCACACAAGTGTCTGTCTTAAGTTTATACTATATAAGCGACTCTACTCAGATTTTGCCCATAAATTTAATGTGTATGCAAGTAATGGACATCAAACAGGAATATAGAAGGAGGGGAAAGGACTAACGGTGCTGCCACATGTTTCCGGCCAAGTCTGAAGACTTCTTAGTAGCCTCTGCAGCCTTCTTCCCCCATAGACCCAAAACTTCCTTAACCTTTTCCACGCTATCTAACATTCCATAGTAAAGAAAATTCATGAGAACGAAAGAGAGAGAGAGAGAGAGAGAATGACGACTGTTTATGGATAATAACGAGATAAAGAGAAAAAGGAGAATACTCTTCGTAGAAGACGTGGGGACAGGATGGGCGGAGACGTAGGGATTTGAGTCGGTGGGCATGGTGGTGGTGGTGGCGGTGGTGGAGGCGGTGGCGGTGCCACCAACAGCGGGGTTGGAGGTCCAAGTATCGACTACCGGAGCGACGTCGTCTGCCTCAAGTTTGGGATAGGGAGCGTAGTCCGGTTGTTGGCTCCCTCCGGCTGCCGATTTCACATCTTTGGATTGGGTTAGGGTTTCAGTGGATGGAACTCCTTTGGAATCTCCGGTTCCCGATTTCGCATCTTCAGAGTGGGTTTGGGATTCAACGGATGGATTTCCTTTGGGATCAAAATTCATGATTGACGGTGGATTGTTTGCAAATTGCTGTTGGGGAAATTGAATTCGATGAAACCAAATAAAAGAGGTCTGTGCTGTTACAAATTTTTCTCTCAAGAGTTGGATAAGTATTTTTCTTCTTATTTATTTATGCTAGGATGTTGACTGTCTTGACTCGAAGTTGATCCTATTACCCAATCTTTTTCAAATGAATTATATTTTTTTTTTTAAGTTCATTAAGTTACCATATTTTTTAATTTAGTCCGCCAGATTATCACTTTTTGAATTTAGTCCATTAAGTTTCGATTTATTTTGATTTTAGTCCAATTACCTGCTATAACAAGTTTAGCAGGTCATTTCTTAAAACACACCCCATAAAATGTTATACACACCCCCAATGTTAAACATACCACACTAAAATTTAAAAATCTTTTGTTATTACTTTACACACCCCAATTCTTTCCTATTTAATAAATTATCAAAAATAATTAAATTAAAAAAAGTCCCAATGTTACCACACTAAAATTTAAAAAACTTTTGTTATTACTAACACACCTCAATTCTTTCCTATTTAATAAATTACCAAAAAAATAATTAAATTAAAAAAAAGGTAATAATTCAAATTAATATAAAAAATATAAATAAAATCTAACTAAATTCTTTCCTATTTAATAAATTATCAAAAATAATTAAATTAAAAAAAGTCCCAATGTTACCACACTAAAATTTAAAAAACTTTTGTTATTACTAACACACCTCAATTCTTTCCTATTTAATAAATTACCAAAAAAATAATTAAATTAAAAAAAAGGTAATAATTCAAATTAATATAAAAAATATAAATAAAATCTAACTAAAAAAAATAGTCTAAATCTTAGTTTTGAAGATTTAGTTGATTTCTTTACTATTTTTAAAGATTTTTAATAATAATTAAAAAAAAACAATTCATCTGGAAAAAATTATTAAATTAAATAAAAATATTAAAAAATCAACTAAATTTTAAATTTAGCTTTATTAAAATTTTGAAGATTTATGTATTTTTTTATAGGTTTTATTTATATTTTTCATATTAATTTGAATTCTTACTTTTTTTTTTAATTAAATTATTTTTGATAATTTATTAAACATTTTTAAGATTTTATTTAACTCTAATTGATTTTTGTGTTTTTGTATTTAAAATTTGGAGTGTACATAATATTTATGGGGCATTAGTATGTTCATGCAATATAAAATAAATATTTAAAAGTAAAATAAAATAAAATAAAAAAATTTAAAACTCAATGCTTTATTAATTTGCCTTCTAATTTCTATAAGAATGTCAATAATAAGGGTAAATAAAAATTAAAAATCAACTAAATCTTCAAAACTAATTAAATTAATTAAATTTTTTAGCTTTGTTTAATTTTTGAAGATTTAAGAGATTTTTTATAGGTTTTATTTATATTTTATTTATTTATTTGAATTCTTACTTTTTTTAATTTAATTATTTTTTGTAATTTATTAAATAGAAAAGAATTGGGGTGCATATAGTAGTAACAAAAGTTTTTAAATTTTAGTGTGGTGTGTTTAACATTGGGGGTGTGTATAACATTTTATGGGGTGTGTTTTAAAAAATGACCTGCTAAACCTGCTATAGCAGGTAACTGGACCAAAATCAAAATAAATCGAAACTTAATGGACTAAATTCAAAAAGTAGTAATCTGGTGGACTAAATTAAAAAATGTGGTAACTTAATGGAATAAAAAAAATATAATCCCTTTCCAAAATTACCCATGAAAAATCAGGTTAGGTTTGTATTAAATTGCTAACTTTTAATCTTACATCATGGAGTATCCCTGTAAAAAAAAATGGAGTATGTTGCAGCCAAAATATGTTGTCCTCAGAGATAACGACATGTGGATATAAGATGAATTAAATCTGTCTTGTTACGAATAGTGGTTTGGTTAAGGGGATTAATACACCCCTAAGCCCAAAGAGGGAAATAGGTATAATTGGGCCTCTGGCCCATATCCGTGGTTCGATTATTCGTGGGCTAAGTATTTCCAGCCCATGAGGGAAATCCCTAGAATCCAGACTTGATAGATGAGGCCTGAAAGAGGGCAATAAGAGGGTGTGGGAGAAGTCCACCAAAAGACTGAGTCTTAAGGGGTAGTTGAGAAAGAAGAGGGAGAAGGATTCTCCCACTCTTCCACGAAAATGGGTCAGGTATAAAAAGAGGTTTGTTTTACTTCGTTGACTACGTTTTTTACATGATACACTGAAAATACAGAAAACTCCACGATACTTGCGAGAATTTCCTTTGAATTGCAGGGAAATTCCTCTTTAATTCTCCCGAGAAAGATTCTGACTTGAGCGTCGGAGATTCTACGCCGGAGTCTCCTTCGGCGTGTTTTTGCAGGTCTTTAAGGAGCTTGAAGGAGGATTACTCGTGAAAAAGCTTGCGGGAAAGTGACGATTTAAGCCCACAACCGCCATAATCCAGATAGGGAGATTCGCTATCCCTCATCATTACTTTTTGACGCAACAGAGTATCAAATTTTGTAGAACTATCATACACGCATTAATATTTGTCATAGTGAAAATAACTATTATTTCTGTCATAAAATTATTTTCACACTTTTTTTTTTCAGGTTAAATACATTGTCCCTCAAGTTGTACTTTTTCCATTTCAAAATATTTTTTTCATAATTTTTTGATACGAAAATTAAAAAATATGATAAAATAAGTAATGTATTAAATGTGACGCGATTGAGAGGAATATAAAAAAATGTGAAAAAAGTAGTCTACTACACGATTGAGAAGTTTATATTAGGAAGAACGAAAAAAAAAAGTTGAAAAGTTTCTCCTGGGACGAAGTATCTATTTTGGTTTTTATCTTATAAGTTTTATAACTTTAAGATTTGTCCTAACGTGGGGTCAAAACTCTCGTTGTCACCGTTGTGAGCTCTTGAGTGGGACCACCTCGCACTGCTACGCTAGCTCGTGGACTCAAAGGCATTCGATCTCTCTTGACTTTTGAGGTGCCTTATACGACTATTGATTAAGCGTCTAGTTCTTCGAAGTTCCTCTACGTTTCTTATGTGAGGAAGCTCATGGTCATTTCGTAGGCCTACCAGACTCACCTCCATGCACGTGGACGTCTGTATGTTGCATCGACACCGGAGGGGTCTACTAGTACCGGTGGAAAGTTCTCCATGTCGTCCGAAGATGGAGATCTCCGAGCTGTTTCAAATGATTTCAAGTGGGGAGGTTCAAACTTTTTATAAAAAAATTATATTGTTTTGAGGGTATAGTGAATACAATATCCTTCTAGCGTCAATTGTTGATTGTCAATTTGTCGGGAGCGTGGCGTTGCTGAGTTTAATTCCCAACTAACCAATATCAAACAAAATATTCCATATGGGCTATGTCCACAATATTTGTGCTCATCAAAACGAACACAAATTTTATGAAAATCTAGTTAAAGTAGATAAAGTGATTGAATTTGAGGTCTATTATAAATAAAGTATTTGTTTGCAAGTAAAGCTGAATGACAATTTGAGTAATTAAGTGATGGGATAAGAGTGAAAATAAAGTTGTTGAGATTAATGCAATATTGGAGAACTGTTTTTACTATCAGAAGTGGTAGTGTGCTGATTTTCAGAATTGTGCTTATACTAAGCTCAGTAACTAGTGTTCTGATATTTGGTTATTTCAGTACAAGTAGAGTAATGAGTACTCTGCTGATAAGGTTTAGTGATCTTAGGTATCAACTCTGCTGGTCGGGTCAGAACAGTACTGCTCTTAGTCTGCTAAAGAGTACTGTGCTGATATAGTGTTCTTAGTCTGCTAAAGAGTACTGTGCTGATATAGTGTTCTTAGTCTGCTAAAGAGTACTGTGCTGATATAGTGTTCTTAGTCTGCTGAGTTTTACTGCGCTGAGTTCTACTGTGCTGATATTCCAGTTTCAGAGTTAGTTGATTTCTGTTAGTTAGTTAGTTTGTTAGAGGCAGTTACAACTTGCATTGTACATCTATAAATACACCATCTAGTGCATAGATTGTGGGTTACACACATAGAGAGTTTAAGAGAGAGATCAAGCTTTGTGTACACTTGTAATCTGTAACTTTCATTTGTGATTAGTGAAGAGAGTCTTCTATCCTCCGTGGACGTAGATCATTTGATCGAACCACGTAAATCCCGTGTTCTTTCTTTGAGTTCTTTATTCGTTTTCAATTCTTTGCGTTTCTAGTTGTCTTGATTTATCATTTGTGAGGAGTTGCTTAGTGGATACAATTCCATAACAATTGGCGCCGTCTGTGGGAACCGAAGATAAAGTCAAGAATCAAGAAATGGGCTCTGTGAAATTGGAGATAGAGAAATTCAATGGTAAGACAGATTTTGGTTTATGGAAAGCCAAGATGAAGGCTCTGCTGTCACACCATGGGCTGAAAGAGGCCCTTACTCCTCTTGACCCTGCTGCATCCGATGCAGACAAGGTCAAGAAAGAAGAGCTTATGGAAAAAGCTTACAACATTGTTGTTCTGAGTTTGGGAGACAATGTTTTCAGAGAAGTTATGAAGGAGAAGGATGTTGCTGGAGTATTTGAGGCATTAGATGATCTGTATTTGGCACAATCTTTGTCAAATCAGATGTTCATGGAAAGGAAGCTTAATAATTTCAAGATGTCAGATGATAAAACCCTTGATGAGCAGTTAATAGAGTTCATGCAAGCAGTTGATGATCTTGAGAATGTTGGAAATACCTTGGAAGATCACAAGAAGTCCTTTCTACTCCTAGAGGCATTACCTCCCTCATATGACAGCTTCAAGGATGCTTTGCTGATTACCAAGGAGGGTAAGGCAAAATTCAAAGAAGTCTTGTCCATACTGAAGACCAAGAGTTTACATGTTGCAAACTCAACCAAGAAGACCAAGAACCAAGCTGAGGGTCTTAATATCAAACTGAAGAATGACAAGAAAGGAGGGCAAGGCAAGAAGTTCCATGCCAAGCCAAATCACAAGAGAAATGCAAATGTAGTCAAGAGCAAGGCTTGCTACAAATGCCATAAGGAAGGACATTTCATAAAAGATTGTCCTGAGCACAAGAAGACTACTGATGCTGCCAAAGCTGATGTAGCAGAGGCAAAAGGGTATGATAGTGCTGAAGTGATGAGCATAACAGATAACAAACTTGTTAATGAATGGGTGTTAGATTCTGGATGTTCTTTTCACATGTGTCCCACCAAATCTTGGTTTCAAAACCTGGAAATGATGGAGGGAGGTTCAGTTCTATTGGGCAATGATGAATGCTGCAATGTGAGAGGGATTGGCACTGTGAGGGTGAAGATGTTTATTGATAAACATGTGATCCTGACCAATGTCAGATTTGTTCCAGATTTGAAGAGAAACCTTATATCTCTTGGCACACTAAATGCTTTGGGTTATGAATTCAAGACAGAAAGAGGATGTCTGCTGATGTTACCATGAGTTCTGAAGATGCTATGCTTTGGCATAAGAGGCTGGCACATGTTGGAGAGAAAGGCCTGATGGAGTTATCCAAGAAGGGGGCATTCCACCAGAAGATATTCAAAAGCCTAGAGTTCTGTGAGCAGTGCATTCTTGGCAAGGCCAAGAAGAAGTCATTCCAGAAGGGTGAACACACTACCAAGGAGCTGCTGGATTATGTTCACTCAGATGTCTGGGGGCCATCAAGGACTGAAACCATTGGTGGAGGTAAGTATTTCATGTCAATTATAGATGACTATTCTAGAAAAGTTTGGGTGTTCATTCTCAAACAGAAGAGTGAGGCCTTTACAAAATTCAAAGAATGGCTACTTGAGATAGAGAACCAGAAAGGAAAGTCCTTAAAACATTTGAGGACAGATAATGGCCTTGAGTATCTATCAGCTGAATTCAATGAATTTTGTAAAGAGAAGGGCATTACTAGACATAGAACTGTCCCTCTTAATCCACAGCAAAATGGATTAGCAGAGAGAATGAATAGAACTATTCTAGAACGGGTCAGATGCATGTTAGCTGATGCTAAATTACCTAAAAGCTTTTGGGGAGAGGCTGTATGTACTGCATGTTACTTAATCAATAAAACTCCCTCATATGCTTTAGAAGGTAAAACCCCAGATGAGATATGGTATGGCAAGTTGTCTGATTATTCAAAACTTAGAGTGTTTGGATGTCAGGCATATGCACACATAAGACAGGATAAGCTTGAGCCAAGGGCTCTGAAATGTATATTCATTGGCTATCCAAAAGGTGTCAAGGGCTATCGACTGTGGTGCCTTGAACCAGGTCATAAGAAACTGATAATCAGCAGAGATGTTGATTTTAATGAGAAGGTAATGTGATATCCTCATAATGGAAACTCCCATGACCTAGATGGAAGAATTGGAAATGAGTCAGAAGAGAGTTTCTCAGCTGAGGTGGAGTTTCCCACATCAGATCAGTTGGCACCAGAGGAGGTGGTCAACCCTACTGATCTGGGAAATAACACACCAGATGAGGTTGTTCCAGAACAGGTACCAGAAGATAATTCAGAAGATGATACCATGGAGGACAACCCTGCTGATTTGAGAAATTATAGTCTTGCAAGAGATAGGCTCAGAAGGCAGATTCACCCCCCATCTAGGTTTGGCCAGGCTGATCTTGTGTCATATGCTCTGATCACAGCAGAAGAGGTGGAGCATTATGAGCCAATAAACTATAGGGAAGCAATCACCAGTCCTGAAAGAGAGCAGTGGGCAGCAGCCATGTCAGAAGAGTTGCAATCTTTGGAGAAAAACCAGACCTGGATCCTTGTTGAGAAGCCTAAAAACCAGAAGTTAGTGAGCTGCAGGTGGCTGTTCAAGAAAAAGCTTGAAGTTGGATTTGGTGGTGCTAGAGAGCAGATCAGATTCAAGGCTAGGTTGGTGGCAAGAGGATTCACACAAAGAGAAGGCATAGACTTCAATGAGGTATTCTCTCCTGTTGTTAAACATTGTTCAATAAGATTACTTTTGTCTAAGGTTGCTCAAGATGATCTTGAGTTACATCAGCTAGATGTCAAAACTGCATTTTTACATGGAGAACTAGCTGAAACAATATATATGCATCAACCTGAAGGGTTTATCATGCCTGAAACTGAAAGTAAGGTATGCTTGCTTAAGAAATCATTGTATGGGCTCAAGTAGAGTCCTAGACAATGGTATAGAAAGTTTGATACATTCATGCTTTCTATTGGTTTCTTAAGAAGCAAATATGATGGATGTGTATATATTGGTAAACAAGATTATCTAGAGAGCACCTATCTACTGATCTATGTAGATGATATGTTGATAGCTAGCAAGAGTATGAAAAAGATTACCCAGCTGAAGCAGCAGCTGAGTAGCAAGTTCGAGAAGTGTGCTGATACCAAGAGTCCTTTAATTGGATTTGTGGATTCTGATTTTGCTGGAAATATAGATACAAGGAAGTCTTTATCTGGTTATGTGTTTACATTGTATGGCACTGCTATAACATGGAGAGCAGCCTTACAATCTATGGTGACCTTATCCACAACAGAAGCTGAGTACATAGCCTTGACAGAAGCTGTGAAGGAAGCAATGTGGTTGAAGGGCATTCTGAGAGATTTTGGCATATTCCAGAAGAGTGTTCCTGTGCTGTGTGATAATCAGAGCACTATCCATCTAGCAAAACATCAAGTGTTTCATGAGAGGTCAAAGCACATTGATGTGAAGCTACATTTTGTTAGAGACATCTTGGAGAAGAGCACTGTTGAAGTTCAAAAGGTAGCTTCAGAAGAGAATGCAGCTGATATGTTAACTAAGGCATTACCAAGCAATAAGTTCAACCATTGCATGGAGTTGGTAAACCTTAGCACCTGGGATGTTCATTAAGAAGAGAATGGACAAACAGCCTTGAGGAGGGCTGGGAAGAAGGCAATCTTGCATTAAGGTGGAGAATTGTTGAGATTAATGCAATATTGGAGAACTGTTCTTACTATCAGAAGTGGTAGTGTGCTGATTTTCAGAACTGTGCTTATACTAAGCTCAGTAACTAGTGTTCTGATATTTGGTTATTTCAGTACAAGTAGAGTAATGAGTACTCTGCTGATAAGGTTTAGTGATCTTAGGTATCAACTCTGCTGGTCGGGTCAGAACAGTACTGCTCTTAGTCTGCTAAAGAGTACTGTGCTGATATAGTGTTCTTAGTCTGCTAAAGAGTACTGTGCTGATATAGTGTTCTTAGTCTGCTAAAGAGTACTGTGCTGATATAATGTTCTTAGTCTGCTGAGTTTTACTGCGCTGAGTTCTACTGTGCTGATATTCCAGTTTCAGAGTTAGTTGATTTCTGTTAGTTAGTTAGTTTGTTAGAGGCACTTACAACTTGCATTGTACATCTATAAATACACCATCTAGTGCATAGATTGTGGGTTACACACATAGAGAGTTTAAGAGAGAGATCAAGCTTTGTGTACACTTGTAATCTGTAACTTTCATTTGTGATTAGTGAAGAGAGTCTTCTATCCTCCGTGGACGTAGATCATTTGATCGAACCACGTAAATCCCGTGTTCTTTCTTTGAGTTCTTTATTCGTTTTCAATTCTTTGCGTTTCTAGTTGTCTTGATTTATCATTTGTGAGGAGTTGCTTAGTGGATACAATTCCATAACAAAAGTGATAGATTTTTAACATAAGTATCATAACAAATTTAAGGGACGGACAAATAAGACAAGTAAGTACAAATTTGGTAGACAGAAAAAGTAATAAATAACTAGATATGTAAGAAAGTCACCCTCTAACCCTTGAATTTAAGGGTAAGTCTTTTATTTATAATGAATTTTGGCTTACTGAGCCCATCTCAACCCTTTGTTGTCAGATTGAGATCTTGGTCTTACATGTGGATCGAAGACAAAATAGTAGATATAAAGAAATATCATTAGTTGTAGTAATTTCTCGGACGCTGCACTAATAGTAGGTATGTGAGCTAATCGTTGAGATCGATGTCCTGTAAACGAATTCATGTTTTCTGGACGCATTAAATACATGCAATTTTAAGTGCATGGCCTATTTTGAAGGCTAAGTTTTCGTGTTCATAATGACCTAGCAAATGTCATATACAAAATTTACACATATACATTATCGGGAAAATATCAATTTTGGTCACCCAATTTTACCTCTTTTCATATTTGGTCACCCACATTTAGTCACTATCAAAATTGGTCACTCACTTATTATATTCTATCAAAATTGATAATTCCGTTAGTCAATCTGTCATTGACTAACGGAGAAAGAGTTTTGAGCTCAAAATTTTCAAAACGTTAAAAACTTCTGATGCATCTTCTAGAAACTAATGAAACAAACGCTAGCAAGAATGAAACATATGAACCTAACATTGAAGAATCTTAGCCAATCACAAAAATTATACATTATTTCTTATTTTAATTTAAGTTTTAAGTTTTTTTATGACAAAATTATTTTATTATATTTATCTTATAGATCAGAAGGAATTCTTATTATAATTATCCTATTGGTAAAAGAATTCTCATGCATATTTTAGAAGGAATTTTCATTATATTTATCGTTGATCAGAAAGAATTCTCATGCATCTTCTGGATCTTCTGGGTAGTCAAAAAATTTCAGTAAATTTTTAATAATTATTTAACTCAATTATGAATTCATTTGTTGTTGGTTTACTTTCTAGAACGCGATTCAATCAACTTGCTGGTAGTCAAAAAAAAATTCTGGGTAGTAAAAAAATTTCAGTAAATTTTTAATAATTATTTAACTCAATTATGAATTCATTTGTTGTTGGTTTACTTTCTAGAACGCGATTCAATCAACTTGCTGGTAGTCAAAAAAAATTCAGTAAGTTTTTAATAATTATTTAACTCAATTATGAATTCATATGTTGTTGGTTTACTTTTTATTTTACAGAAAATGAGAAACTCAAGAGATAGAATGAAACTTTGTACTCTGGTTTTTTTTTTTTGAACAATTGTACTCTATTTTTCAATTCTTGGTTTCATATTGAATTTGTATAATAATTGGAGATATAAATTTATTTCAATTCATTTCCCAATTTATAATTATTGGAGCATAATTTGCGGTGAAGATTAATTGTAAAGAGGCTTCTAAAATTATTCATTCAAGAAAATTTCATAAACTTTTTTTCGTTCTAAATATTTTTCTATTAAGATCATTATTGCAGATTTCTTTAAATGTTAGTCAAAGCATTTGAAATTAATTGAAACAAATTTCTATCTCCTGAGTTTCTCATTTCCTAATTATCTATAAAATAAAAAGTAAACCACTGGAAAATGCATCAGAATTCCTTCTGACCTATTATAAATATTTTTGCTATTTTGAGAAATTTGACGACTTAAATGTGAGTGATCAAATATGAAAAGAGGTAAAATTGGGTGACGAAAATTGATACCCTACATTATCCAACCCATTTATTTAATATAATAACTTCACATCTTAACAAACTAATTTTTTTAAGAAAAATAAATTTAATGGGGTGTAAGTCAAATAATTCGGTTTAGTGAAGTGTAAAAACGGATGGAAGTAATTTTCGCATATTCCCAAAAAAGATGTCTCCAAGTTGAAAGTCGAAACTTTGACTAGGGTTTTCAAAATTACCCATAAAAATTACGGGACTGAATCTTGAGAAGCTCATTCCCAATTCAAGAATGAGGCGAGAAGAGAGATGGGATGTTTCAAAGGGTGGTTGCCCCTCTCCTTTTGCCAATGATTTCACTCTTCCATTGAAATCGAAATCAACAACCCGTTTTTGCTAACTGTCGCCCGGGTCGGACTGACCCGATGCGCGACTGTGAGCATTTGTCGAAGGATTTCTTCCATCGACCATGGATATGTAACAGCAATGCCAATGCCACGCTTCTCTGATTAGAGAAGGTATTATTATGCATCGCTCTTTCTTTGCTTCCTCAAACAGCAACTACTGATTTCCCAAAACAAACATACCCTCACTAATCACTATATCTCCAGCCTGTGTGCTGTTGATTCTAGATCGGATCTATTGAGGCGATGATTGCGAAATTGATAGAGTTGGGTCGGGCATAGAGAAGAACAAGGCCCGTATCTTGGCGGGGCAAACCCGGACGGCATGTGGTTACATTGCAACTGGGTTTTGCAGCCATGGCGGTGCTTCTCTCTCTTCGCCTGCTGCTCTGAGCCTCACACCATGAATTCATTCATTGTCACGGTTATTATTATTATTATTATTATTATGTTGAAGCTAGGGTTTGATATCCTGCCCCAGAATGAGGCGTTGGAGAGGGATTTCTGCGAGGGTGGTTGCCCCTCTCTGTTCCGCCGGTGATTTCTTTCTCTCTTAAGCAACAGCCCTTTTACTCATTCTTTATGATACCGGAATCGGTGTCCTCAATAAGTATGTGTGTGTATCTACCAATCTATACTTGCAACCACCCTTTTTCTTTTCTTACACTGCACTATAATTCGTGCTCCTCTCTGTGGAATCGACAAGGCTATGATGATAATTTTTCTTGAGGGCAGGAGAATCGGCATTGGTGTAGCCGATCCGTAACTTGGCGGGGCAACCCGGATGGCATGGGATTAGGGCTTTTGGCCTTTTTTCCCCAAACGCAACTGGGTAATTGCAGCCATGGCGGCGTCGTTCCCAATTTGCCGATTTAGATACAGATCTGAGCCTTAACCCTTATCCTAATTCGTAAATTATAATTCCTTTTCTTTTTTTTAATATATTTATTTTGTACTCCTTGGTTTCTTTTTCCCTTTCAATTTTCATTTTCATCCTCTTTATTTCTGATTTTTTTTTTATCTCAATCTGATTTGATTATCAATTTTTTTTTCTCGTTTTTGTCAAGATAATGTTTAGTGATCTGTTTTTCCTCATTGACTTCCTCTGTTGTTTATCCTTTCTCCATTTTCTGTTTTTATCTGCAATTTTCTTCATCTCCCTTCGTTCTAGAAGGGCAGACGTGTAATTTTGTGGGGGAAAAGACTATGTACAGACAAAGAGCTCACTAATGGATAAGCTCTACTCATCTTTGTCATATTTATTTATTACCCGCGTGTATAAAAGAATCAGATTTCCTAAACTAAACCAAAGAAAAATCAAATGGATAGACGATTAGTATCAGAGAGGCCGATTCTGATTGCAATGAAAGGGCATCCAGGCACAGGAAAGAGTACAATAGCAAAAGCTGTTGCCAAAACTCTAAAATGCCCCTTAGTCGACAAGGATCATTTTCGTGATTCCACATATCCAATTCAACAAGCTCTCATACAAGCCTCGCCCACCACGGCCTCAAAATTACTCAACGACATCTCATACGAGGCCATGTGGCAAGTTGTCTCGACTCAGCTTGGCTTGGGCTTGAGTGTAGTCATCGACTCACCACTATCCAGGAGCGGTCAATTTGATCGCCTCCTGGATATTGCATCCGAGGGTGGTGCTGGTGTCGTTGTTGTTGAGTGTCAGCCGAGGGACGAAGAGGAGTGGCGGAGGCGGGTTGAGTTGAGGGGTAAAGAAGGTGGTGGAGGGGGGTGGCACAAACCGTCCACGTGGATGGAGATTGAGCGGTTGTTGGATGATTATGGTGGGTGTTGGGATTACGATGTGGGTGAGGTGGCTAAGGTTGTTGTGGACACGACGGCTCCAGTTAAGGTTGATGAGCTTGTTGAAAGGGTAGTTGAGTTTATCAGTTCTTGAAAAATATTTTAGAGATTTTTGTATAATATAGTGTACTATAGTATTTAGGTGTGTTACGTGGTGTATATATCTCTTTGTTTAAAACAACATCTACATGTATGGTATATAGAATTAGAATATATGTATGTTGACTTTTATGCTTATGAAGAATCATAGCTATAATATTGTTGCAAGGCCAATGCTTTTTTATATACCGTTGGACTAATTACAAAGTGCATATGTAAGAGCCAGAAATCAATATGATTGCAGCAGCTAAATATTCAATCAAATGCCCAGGAACTAATTATTATAGATGAAAGCTGGTTATCTATTAAAAAGCAATTGTAAAATTATTGGAGTATAAAAAGAGTACTACTCGATGTATATAAACATGTCATCGATTCAGCTCGTATTTGTGAAACATGGATGAAGCACAATATGGATGGGTGAAGCAAGGTCAACAATTCCCATGCATATATTGATAAGGCAAAATCATATTTTATAAAGAGAGTGGGCATATAAGGAATTGAATAATGAATACCCCTCAAAGTAGCAACTTTAAGATAACGACATTGATAATATAGAGGAATCAAAGTCATTCCTCTTAGAATTGGGATGATTTTCAAAAGGCGTGGGTTATATGCCATCCATGAATGTTAGATGCACTCCCCACAAAACCAACATATTATAGATACACTCCATCCAAATTACCTATTATACCATTTTTCCTAAAATCTCACCGTAATAAATACACCCCAACCACAAAATCCTAACTTTTCATTCCCCCACTCTTCATCTTCCTCTCTCAAACTGCCCCTGTGCCCCCCCGCCGCAATACTCCATCTCTTTCACTTTTTTTTTGCAACTACTTCCCCCCACACTCGTCGTGGCCGCGCCGCCCCTTTTCTCTCATCTCTTTCACCTCTGTTTTTTTTCCCCTGCAAATACTCCCCCCAACACTCGCCACCGCACTCCACTCCCGTGGCTTAGTCACCAACACCGCGTTTCTGCATCCTCCTTCAACCTCCTCCGCCCTACTGCTTGGTCCTTTTCACGTAGGTTCTTTTTTAAAAAAAATAAAAAATCGACAATATAGAATCGACCAAAAACACTCTCGTCGACAAATTGTTGTTGACGAGAGTGTTTTTGACCGATTCTTTATTGTCGAAATTTAAATTTTTTATTTTTTATTTTGGTCGACACTGGTGTGTCGACGGAAATTATTTTTGTCGACGGGATCATTTTTGGTCGACTCTGATTTGTCGAAAATAAGATTTTTTTTCTTTAAAATCAAAATTTTATTTATGAATTCTTAAATTTATTTGGGGCTGTCGGAGGTGGACGGCGGTGGCAGCGACTGCTTCTCCAATTAGGGTTAGGGCTTAAAATTTTAGAAAAGTGCTTCTATCTTGTATTTTATTGTATTTTACCAAAAGAACAAAATAGTTATTTTATGAATATTTAATCAATAAAAGTGAAGGGGAGTGCATCTAACATACACCTATTCAAAATTGAGGAATCAAATCATTTTATTTTTCATTTAAATCCCTTTTAACTATTTACACCTCCATTTTAGATGGATGTACTCCCCCTTTCAATTTACTAATATAATAATCATGTATACAAATAAAAAATACCTTTCGGTAAAATGTATCATACTAGATGCATTCCCGGTACTGAACGCACCCTCTATTGTCATTCCTTTCACCTTTTTCCAAAATCACCACTTTCGGTCGCCGCCGACACCATTTTCGATGACCACCAAACCAAAAAAAAAAAAAAAAAATCCAAAAAATATTTAGAAAAATTACATTTTTTTTTAAAACTTTCGACCAACCAGTGTCGACCATATACACTTTCGTCGACAAATCGTTATCGACGGGAGTGTATTTGGTCGACACTGATTGGTAGAAAAAAAATATTTAAAAAAATTCGACTCTTTATTGTCGACATAAGTTTTTTGTAGAAAAATCTACATAAAACCCTAACAAACAAAAAAATAAAAACGCGGCGGTTGACAAGCGGCCGTGAGATGGGGCGGGGAGGCGACCTCCATGGCGGCTGTGAGAACAGAAAATAAAAAAAAACCCTATATGTGAACGTCAACAGCGGCGGGAGGAGGGTGAACGACAACGTTTGGGCGGCGAGTTGAGAGGTTGGAAGAAGAATGAGGAAGAATAAGTGGGGAAGAAGAAAGTTTTTTTTTTTCTTTTTTTGCAGAAAAAATCAACGCGAAAAATGGAGGGGCCCCGCCGGATTCGAGGGAGAGGGAGGCCTCCGGACGGGGGACAGGGAGGGGGGAGGGAAAAAAACACAAAAAAATGGGGGAGAGGGACAGGCCGCGACAGTCTAGGACAGTGGCTGGGCCACGACGTCAGTTGGATGGGGGAGGGGGGCGGCTGAACGAGGGGGTGCGCCAGCTGGTGTGGGTGGGTTGATGGTTGGGGGGTGGAGAATGGGAGAATGAAGATGAAGGAGAAAATTATGTCTTGGTAGAGGGGTGTGGATAGTAATAGGAATTTTATGGATAAAATGCATTTATGACAAATTGACAATTAGAGGGGGACCGATTTTAGGGGTTTTTGCATCAATAGGGGGTGTGCATCCATATAAAATGGAGGTGTATATAGTCAAACCCTTCTCTTATCTACCACATCTTTCAAAAGCAGCATATTGAGGAAGCCCAAATCATTCCCAAACTTGTGATAGGGCCCAAGTCCAATGTTTATCATTAATAATACCAAGCTACCCTTTATACTTGCAGGAAAATTTTGCAAAGGGTTTGACTGATTACACCTCCATTTCGGTTTGAGAACACTCCACCATTGATGCACCCCAAAACAAACATACCCTCACTGATCACTATATCTCCAGCCTGTGTGCTGTTGATTCTAGATCGGATCTATGAGGCGATGATTGCGAAATTGATAGAGTTGGATCGGGCATAGAGAAGAACAAGGCCCGTATCTTGGCGGGGCAAACCTGTGGTTACATTGCAACTGGGTTTTGCAGCCATGGCGGTGCTTCTCTCTCTTCGCCTCCTGCTCTGAGCCTCACACCATGAGTTCATTCATGGTCACGGTTATTATTATTATTATTATGTTGAAGCTAGGGTTTGATATCCTGCCCCAGAATGAGGCGTTGGAGAGGAATTTCTTCGAGGGTGGTTGCCCCTCTCTGCTCCGCCGGTGATTTCTTTCTCTCTTAAACAACAGCCCTTTTACTCATTCTTTATTTATGATACCGGAATCGGTGTCCTCAATAAGTCTGTGTGTGTATCTACCAATCTATACTTTCAACCATCCTTTTTCTTTTATAACACTGGACTATAATTCGTGCTCCTCTTTGTGTAATCGACAAGGCTATGATGATAATTTTTCTTGAGGGCAGGAGAATCGGCATTGGTGTAGCCTATCCGTAACTTGGCGGGGCAACCCAGATGGCGTGGGATTAGGGCTTTTGGCTTTTTTCCCACAAACGCAACTGGGTAATTGCAGCCATGGCGGTGTCGTTCCCATTTCGCCGGATTAGATACAGATCTGAGCCTTAACCCTTATCCTAATTCCTTTCTTTTTTGATATATTTATTTTGTACAATCTTGGTTTCTCTTTCAATTTTCATTTTCATCCTTTATTTCTGAATTTTTATCTCAATCTGATTTGATTATCAATTTTTTTTTTCTCGTTTTTTATCAAGATAATGTTAAGTGATCTTTTTTCCTCACTGTTGTTTAGTCTACCCATCTTCGTCATATTTATTAACCAGGCCACCAGTATAAAACAATCAGAAAACTTAAACTAAACCAAATATTGTAAGAAAAATCAAATGGATAGACGATTAGTAGTATCAGAGAGGCCGATTCTGATCGCAATGAAAGGGCATCCAGGCACAGGAAAGAGCACAATAGCAAAGGCTATTGCAAAAACTCTAAAATGCCCCTTAGTCGACAAGGATCATTTTCGTGATTGCACATACCCAATTCAACAAGCTCTCATACAAGCCTCACCCACCACCGCCTCAAAATTACTCAACGACCTCTCATACGAGGCCATTGGCAAGTTGTCTCGACTCAGCTTGGCTTGGGCTTGAGCGTAGTCATTGACTCGCAACTAACCAGGAGCGGTCAATTTGATCGCATCCTGTATATTGCATCCGTCCACGTGGACGGAGATGGAGCGGTTGTTGGATGATTATGGTGGGTGTTGGGATTACGATGTGGGTGAGGTGGCTAAGGTTGTTGTGGACACGACGGCTCCGGTTAAGGTTGATGAGCTTGTTGAAATGGTAGTTGAGTTTATCAGTTCTTGAAAAATATTTACAAGAGAGATTTTTGTAAAATAATATAATTAATACTGTATTTAGGTGTGTTGCGCGGTGTATATATCTCTTTGTTTAAAACAACCTCTACATGTATGGTATATAGAATTAGAATATATGTATGTTGACTTTTATGCTTATGAAGAATCATAGCAATAAAATTGTTGTATATATAGTGTGACTAACTGCTTTGATCGGACTACAAAGTGCAAATGTAAGAGCCAGAAATCAATGTGATTGCAGCAGCTAAATATGCAATCAAATGCCCAGGAACTAATTATTATAGGTGAAAGCTGGTTATCTATTAAAAAGCAATAGTAAAATTATTGGAGTATAAAATGTTTAGAGTACTACTCTATGTATATGAACATGTCATCGATTCAACTCGTATTTGTGAAACATGGCTGAAGCACAACATGGATGGGTGAAGCAATGATGGAGAATGAAGCTAGTAGCAATAAATGAAGAGTTCTTTCTAATTTTCTGTAATCTATTTTATTAAGTCAAGGTTAGTTCCAATATATCCATTCAAGTCTATTTATTTTTTTATCATTAAGATTTTGAAAACTTGGGGCACTCTTTTACCACATGCTGAATTTGAACCGTAGCACTCGCTTGTCGCCTTTTCAAGTTGTTTATGGCATTACCCCAAGAGGCCCAACTGATGTGCTACCCCTTCCTTCATCTGTGACTCAGGAACACCGGGCTTAAGACCTCATTCGCGACATCCAGCGTGTTCACGGCGAAACTAAAACCCAACTAGAATCTGCAACAGTCGAATACAAGAGTCGAGCCGACACCAAACGCCGCTTCGTCACCTTCCAAGCGGGTGACCTTGTTTGGGCCATCTTAACCAAGGATTGCTTTCCGCCGCGTGAATACAATAAACTTGCCTCTCGAAAGATCGGTCCATTGAAAATTTTGGAACTCATTAATCATAATGCCTATCGCCTCCGCTTGCCACCACATGTTCGCACTTCAGACGTTTTTAATGTCAAGCATCTTGTCCCTTACACTGGCGAGAACTCAGACGAGAATGAAGTTTGTAGCGATTCGAGGTCAAATCATTTTCAACTGGAAGAGAATAATGAGGATGAAGCTTCATGAAGAGTCATTATTTATTTTTACCCAATTTTTATCATTCGTCCTTCAAACACTTCTAGTTTTTATGCATTATCATTTATTTTACCTTCTTGAATTCTTGCAAACATTAATTAGTTTGACTAAGTTGTAAGCTTTTAAAAACGATGTATTTGGCATTTAAGAGGCATTCAAAAAATATATTGAAAAACTCAAGGTTCATTCCTTAATTTGCATTCATTGAATATTTTCACAAGAAATTAACGGAGGAAAGGTCAACAATTCCCATGCATATATTGATAAGGCAAAATCAAATTTTATAAAGATAGTGGGCATAAAGTATACCCCTCAAAGTAGCAACTTTACTTTGATAGTATTGAGGAATCAATATCATTCCTCTTTGAATTTTTCATTCCCTCGCTTTTCATCTCCCTTACACCTTCTTCCTCCCTCAAACTGCCCCCATCGGCCCTGCCACCGCCGCACCCCTCGCTCCCCTTGGCCGCGTTGTCGCGCCCCCCTCTCCCCCTGACTGCATCGTCGCGCCCCACTTCATCTCTTTCACTTCATTTTTTTTTTTGCAACTACTCCCCCATCCCAACACTCGCCACCATCGCTGCACCCCACTCCCGTGGCCTGGTCGCCAACGCCGCATTTCTGCATCCTCCACCCCACTGTCTGGTCCTTTTCACGCAGGTTCTTTTCTATTTTTTTTTTTTAAATCGACAATAAAGAATCGACCAAATCGACGAGAGTGTTTTTGGCCGATTCTTTATTGTCGGTTTTTTTTTTTTTTTTTTTTTTAAATTTTGATCGACACTGGTGTGTCAACGGGGATGTTTTTTGTCGACTCTTGTTTGTCGAAAGGTTTCTTTTTTAAAAAAAAAAATTCTAAGTTTTGTTTTTGAATTTTTAAATTTATTTGGTGCTGCCGGAGGTGGGTTGGCGGCGGCGGCGACAGCGATTGGGGACGACAACTTCTTCTTCTCCAATTAGAGTTAGCGTTTAGAATTTCAGGGGAGTACATCTATCTTGTATTTTACTAAAATGACAAAATATGTATTTAAATGAATATTTAATTAATAAAAGTGGAGGAATCAAATCATTTTATTTTTCATTTAAGGCGTGGGTTATATGCCCTACCATGAATGTTAAATGTACTCCCCGCGTGTATCCCCTCAAAATAGCCACAAGATAGATGCACTCCCCTCAAATTATCTTTTATACCACTTTCTCTCAAAATATACAACGACAAATGCACCCCCAACACTTAAACTCTTATTTTTTATCTTTCTTCCCCACTTCTTCATCTTTCCACAATTCTTTCTCCTTCTCCCACACTCGTCGGCCGCAACCCTAGCACCGCCCGCAACAACAACGCCGACCAACATCGCGACGTGGGTTATTTGCCAACATCGCACCGGCCAACTCTATTTTGCAACATTGCGACGACCCCTCTCCTCCCTTGTCCCGCGCTGGTCGTCGCCCTGCCTGAAGCCTAACCAAACCGCCCCTCCATCCTTTTTTTTTTTTTTTTTTCATTTTTGTAGCTTAGCAAGCGTGTTGCGCCGCCGCCCCTCCCACACCTTGCGCCGCCGCATCCTTCCCCACCCCACCGCCGTCCCCACTTTTCCATGTATGGAACATGCATGTCTGGTATTTTTTTTATAATAATTTTTAACAATAATTTATCGACGAGAGTGTTTACGGTCGACACATTAATGTCGAAAATTTTCATTCGACGAAATTTGGTTTGGGCGATAAAACAGAGTTGACGGGAGTGATTTTGGTCGATTATGATTTGTCGTAAATAAGATATATATATATATATATATATACATTTTTTTTTAATTCTAAGTTTTGTTTTTAAATTTTTAAATTTATTTGGGGCGGTGATTGCTGCCGAAAGTAGGGGGAGGCGCAACGGCGACTGACTCTCTCATTAGGGTTAGATTTATTATTATTATTATTATTATTGTAATTAGGGTTTAGTTTGTATTTGAGGGGAGTGCATCTATCCTTTTGCATTTTATTAGAAGGGCAAAACAAGTATTTACATGAATATTTAATTAATAAAAGTAAATGGGAGAGTGTATCTAACATTCATGTATGGAGAGCATATAACCACGCCTTTCATTTAAATCCCTTTCTCTTATCTAGCACATCTTTCGAAAGGACACGGATAAATACCCCACAAATTATGACTTCACCTTCCACCCCAATTTATATTTTGAACTAATTTGCAAAAAAACTATACTACTTTGAGTTCACCCCACCCTAAATAATTTTAAAAAAAACATATTTTTTGCAATCCTCTCCTACCCAAAACATAATATTTCCTATATAATTGATTATTCTTAACGTTGTTATTGTTTTATTTGATCATATTGTTGCGTGATTGTGTAGTTTTAATGAATATATGTGTAGTGTATTTCGTTTTCGAGTTTTTTTTTTTTTTTAAACAAATCGCGTTTTGCAAAAACACAACATTTGTTCGCCGAGTTTTGTGAGATTTTTCGGAAAAAAGTTCCACGTTTTAAATCAAAACTGGACAAACTTTTCCACATTTTGAATCAAAACTCGGCCAACTTTTTCATGTTTTAAATCAAATTTCGGTCAATTTTTCCACGTTTTGAATCAAACTCAGCCGACTTTTTCATGTTTTGATTCAAAACTCGGCAAACCAATGTTGAATCTGCCAAAAAATTTGTTTCACCGTTTCGTCTCACTCTGTCCCGTTTTGTATAAAAACTAAGGGGGTGTATTGGTTGTGGATTCTGTAGGATTTTTTTGGACTTTCAAAGTTTGGAGTATTCAATTCGGATTTTCAAAAGTCTTTAAAATTTTTGAGATATTCCATACGAATTTTAAAAAGTCTTTAAAAATCTTTAGGTATTCAACAGTCTTGAATTTTAATACTCTATGGATTTTGTTGGATTCTCCTTAAAAAATATAAATAAATTTAACTATCCAAAATCTCTTCCAAAAAGCAGAGATTTCAACGGATTCTCTCAGAGAACTTTGAAGACGAAAGATCAAAAGTAGGAATGACAATATTGACCCGACCCGCGGGTACTCACCCCACCCGCGAGCTTTGGGTCAGGCCGAATTCACCTCGTATTGAGTATGGGTCGGATTTGGGTCTTATGTCCGACCTTCGGGTATCCGCCCCACCCGAATTAATATATAAACTCTATATAATATATTCCCTCTGTCCCACAATTGTTTGCACTCTTTCCTTTTTCGTCCGTCCCACAATTGTTTACACTTCCTAAAAAGGAAACATTTTTTTAAACCCCACCCTCACAATATTCACATATTTACACAAAATGCCATTACTTTTACCCTCAATACAATCATCTTTTTACTTTATCCATATAACTTTACAAAATTACCCCTAAACACTCCACTCATTACACTTTTTTCTTAGTTTGCGTGCCCATAAAGTGGTGCAAACAATTTCGGGACGGAGGGAGTATATATATATATATATTATTGATAAAATATTATATATATATATATATATAATATTAATTTTAAAAAAACACTTCACATTAAAAAAACTCTTCCCTTCAATATCGGAGTTTATGAAAATCTATGTAAATCCATATAATAAAAAATTACACAATCCTGTTAAGTCTATGAAAATCCATATAAATCAATAAAAAAAATCAGTCAAACTCACTCTATGGATTTTATAAATCCATCTACTTTTTAAAGTCCAAAAAAATCAAATAGAATCTCAATTGAATACACCCCCCCTAAGTTTATTCAACAATTGAAAGCAAAAATCATTTTCAATATTAAACAACAAAAACTAAACCTACATGTAAAAATCAAAATTTAAAATGTAGAAATTAAAAAAAAATATATATTATAAACCCTAACTTCTTCATAAACTATCAATAACACCTATACTAACATATAACATATATCACAACCTAAAAACTAAACAAACATTCTAGTTTTAACATTTAAATAAACAATTAACATTCAAGCTTTGAAAAGGTGGGTGAACTCAATTTTATTTATTTATTATATGTATTAAAGTGTTGGTAGAGAAAAGATTATTTATAATATTTTATTGGGGTGAACTCATATTTGGGGGTGAAATCATCATGTGGATGAAAACATAATATTTGGGGCATTTATGTGTGACCCTTTCAAAAGCAGTATATTGAGGAAGGGTTTGACTATTTACATCTCTATTTCGGAGAGATGCACTCCCCTAAAATCGGGTCACTCCCTAATTGTTATAAATACCCTTCCCTCTATAAAATTCTTATTACTACCCATACCCCCAAACCTTAATTTTCTCCTTTATCTTCATCCTCTCATTCCCCCAACACTTACTTCACACCACCAGTCGTCGGCCCTCACCACCACCCCGTCGCCAGCAGCTGCTGGCCCTTTCCACCGCCCCGTCGTCGGCGATGCTGGCCACACCCTGTTTTTGCCCCGGGCCATCGCGACCCCTCCCCCTTTTATTGTTCCCTCCGCTCCCCTCCCACATTTCTGTTAAAAAAAAACTCGTGCTAGCGGCCGCGCGGCCGCCCCCTTCCTCTCTTCACCGGCGCGACTCCCTCCCTTAGCTGTCGCTCCCTCTCTCGATCAGGTTCGAACATGAGAGAGTGGGAAACAGTGATGGGAGAAATGGCAACAGGACATATATCAGAATCTTCGACAACTTCATCAGCGAGGCTCACCTCGTGGATCTTCCCCTTCACAATAGAAGATTCACATGGTACAAACCAAACGGGGGATGTAAGAGTAGAATCGATAGAATTCCAATTAACAATTCTTGGCTGGAGAAGTGGCCGCACACCACCCAAAAAGGCCTGAACAGAACAGTGTCGGACCACTGCCCACTCCTTCTCGAAACGAAATCGGTGGACTGGGGCCCAAAGCCTTTCAGATTTATCAACGCCTGACTCACACACCCGGATTTCAAAAATTTCATTACGAGTAAATGGAATAATTTCCAGGTCGACGGATGGGGGGGATACGTTCTGAAGGAAAAGATGAAATCCCTGAAAATCGAATTGAAGGAATGGAATCGTGAGGTCTTTGGGGAGCTGGACAGTAAGATAGATAAATTACGAGATGAAATTCACTAAAAAGATATGCTTGATGACACCTTCGGGCTCGACGAAGAAGAGTATATTAGAAGAAATGAAGCTACTGCTGAGCTGCTATTAAGTCTGAAACGAAAAGGCAATATCCAAGCACAAAAATCTCGCCTTAAATGGCTTGAAGAAGGTGACATTAACTCTGGATTTTTTCACAAAGTCATTAACCACCGAAGAAAGATCAATGAGATATCGGGTATCCAATCAAGGGGCCAGTGGATCGAGGAACCGAGCGATGTAAAAAATGAGGTAAGAGCCTACTTCGAGTCACACTTCAAGAGACGAATTGGGGCCAGACCGAGTCTACCAGCAAACTTCATAAATAGGAGAGTGAGTTCAGCAGATAATGAATTATTAACTCAACCCTTCTCAGAACAAGAAGTCAAAGAGGCAGTATCGAGTTGTGAAACGTCAAAGAGCCCGGGGCCGGACGGCTTCAACTTTAGTTTTATCAGGGCTTTTTGGGATACCATAAAAGGGGACATTCTCAGGATGATGTCTGATTTCCACCACCACGGAAAACTCGTGCGGGGAATTAACCCGACTTTCATCGTGCTGATCCCGAAAAAGGAAGGGGTTATCTCAATGAATGATTACCGGCCTATATCCCTCATTGGTTGCGCATACAAGATCATTGCAAAAGTCCTAGCCTGCAGACTAAGGAAGGTAATTGATAAGCTTATTTCTGGAAACCATAGTGCCTTCATAGGGGGTAGACACATTCTCCACGGAGTCGTTGTTCTTAACGAAGCTATCGAATAGGCTAGGAGAAGAAAGCTGGAAAGAATATTCTTTAAGGTGGACTTTGCTAAGGCATACGACTCGGTCGATTGGAAGTTCCTAGAGACCATGCTCGAACAGTTTAACTTCCATCCTAGATGGCGAAGATGGATAATGGAATGTGTATCAACGGCTACAGCTTCAGTTCTCATTAATGGCAGCCCCTCCGGAGAATTCAAGATGGAACGGGGATTAAGGCAAGGCGGTCCTCTCTCGCCTTTCATATATCTCATTGTGGCAGAAGGGCTAAACGAGCTCGTAAACAGAGCTGTCCAAAATGACCTTTTCAAAGCAGCAGTGATTGGAAGAGACAAGATACAAGTATCGCACCTGCAATATGCAGACGATACAATTTTTATGGGCGAGGCTACTGTGGAAAATTCTTGGGCGATTCGCGGAATTCTGGGGAACTTTGAGCTCCTCTCCGGACTCAAAGTAAACTACGATAAGTGCTGTCTTATGGGGATCCATGTCGAGCAACAGCACCTCACTGCCTTGGCTGATATTTTGGGATGCGAGACTGGATGCCTACCATTCGCCTACCTCGGAATTAGAGTCGGGGTAAATAAAAAAAGATTGGTGGAATGGAACCATTTGACTCAGAAAGTTAAGAAGAAGTTAAGCGCCTGGGACTCCAAGAAAATATCCTTCGGGGGTAGAATCACTCTTCTGAAGGCTGTTTTGACATCACTACCAATATACCAATTCTCCTTCTATTATCTTCCAAAAAAAACCTTGAGAGATTTGACTTCTTTGTGCTGCAACTTTTTATGGGGTGGTAGGGAATCAGTGAGGAAAACCGCATGGATCAAATGGGAAACCTTGTGTAAATATAAGGAATATGGTGGCCTTGGCATCAGGGATTTCTACTCTTTTAATAGAGCTCTAATGGGTAAATGGGTGTGGGGCTTTCTTAAGAACAATAGGGGTTTGTGGGCAAGGGTGATTAAATCTCTTCATGGTGAGTTAGAGTTAGGCAATGAGGGGTTGATTCAAGTTAATAGTGGTAGGATAAAATCATCTTGGTGGAGGGACTTGGTAGTTAATGGGTCGGGAGAGAGGGGACGATGGATGTGGGGTAACTTAGAGAAATAATTAGGAAACGGGGCTGGAACCAGATTTTGGGAATGCTCATGGACTGGGGAAACAACTCTTAAAAGTGACTACAATAGATTGTATAGGTTGAGTCTAGGTCAGAATAAGACCATCAGGGAAATGGGAAATTGGGAGGGGGGCTTCTGGACTTGGGAGTGGGAATGGAGTAGAGTCTTGCTTGATAGAGAAATTGATTCCTTAAATACTCTCACTACTCTGTTGAACAGGTATACCTTGAAGGAAAATGAATCAGACACATGGAGATGGAAGGCAAGCCCAACGACGAAGCAAGCATACCAACTTATACACTCTCCTACAACAGCGGAAAAAGGGACCGACCTCTGGAAAGAAGAATTCAGCGCGATCTGGAGTACGGTGGCTCCCATCAAGGCGTCATCAATGGCCTGGCGACTCTTACGAGACAGGCTACCCACGAGAATGAACCTGCGAAAGAAAAATATCATTGCAACAAACGAAGAAGTTGGTTGCCCGATATGCGGAGACGGACTTGAGGACGCAACTCACCTCTTCGCTTCATGCGACACGACATTACAGGTCTGGAACAAGGTACTTATGTGGCTTAACTTTCCCATGACATTACACAATACAATATGGAGTAATTTTGAACAATTCTCAACTGTATTTACTGGCAAAAATGGGAATAAGGTGGCAATTGGGTTGTGGATTTGTGTGGTATGGGTAATTTGGAAGAAGAGAAATAATTGTGTATTCGACAATGCCATTTAGAAAACTGAGGATGTAGTACAAGAGATTAAGGGAAGAATGTGGAGTTGGTGTATGGCCAATGGCAAACTCAAGAGCAATTCATCGTTTGGATAATGGATCAGCGACCCTCGCATGACTATTGTCTATTGAACCTTAAGAGAACTCAAAGAAGGAAGCTTGGGAGATGATGAATTTTCTAGTCCTTTCCCCTGTTTCTGCTTTTTATTTAACTCTTTTGCTGCTGCTCCTTGTTGGTACCTCTTGTACCCATTGTATGATACTCTGCTACTTACCAATTAATATAATTCTGTTCTTGACCGACCAAAAAAAAAAAAAGGTATGGTGTAAGATATTTTTAGTTTTTTTTCATTTTTTGTTCTATTATTATATTAATAAACTGGTTTGGGGGAGTACATCTATGTGAAGTCAGGCACATTGAGGAAGCCCAAATCATTCCCAATTAGTGACAGGGCCCAAGTCCAATGTTTATCATTAATAATACCAAGCTACCGTTTTTACTTGCTGGAAAAATTTGCAAAGGGGATGTTTACTTTTGGTTTTAAAAACTAAGTTTTGGAAATCCGTTTTACTTCGAAATTTAAAAATCGGTTTTCAAAATTCACTTAAAACCACCCTTATCAAATATATTGATTTGACATAAAATTATATATATATAATATTACTCCAATCATTATATTCTTTCTCAACAATAATATAATAATACTATAATAATACAATAATATAATACATTTAATCATTACACAATCAACTAATCATTATAATTTCACCAAATAATAATATAATAATACAAACTTATTCAATCTTACAACTTGATTTGATATAAAGTTAAATCCTCCACTATTTCGAAACCTAAAAGAAACACTCATATTACTATTCATACGGATTTCAAAAACCAGGATTTCAAAACCACCCAAAGCCCAAAGTAAACACTCCCTTACTCCTTAAAAATGCGGTCAAGTGTATTTTTGAACCGCACTTATAAAATAATTATATTTTAAATAAAGGTGACTATCACTTTTTATTTAAATATTATCATTTTGTATATCGAGTCAAAAGAGACCTGTCAGTTTACAGATCTCACCAAGACCAACACTTTCCTTTTATGAAAAAAAGTATATACATAACATTTGATACACTATTATTTCAAAATTTTAAATATGAATAATCATGATGAAGAATCAACCATCAAATATAGTAACGAAAAATTTCATTCCTCATTACAACTGAGATATATATATATATAGATTAATTTACAGATATACCATATGGATCATTGTATTTCAAATTGAGGAAGAAAAATATTCCATTTATATAAAATCATGTCAAAATAAGAAAAATCACAAATATAGGAAAAAATGGGTCGGAATCTGGAAAAATGAATAATACTGTAACATTTAGGGAAAAATATCATATGTTATAATTGCATTATAAACACTATATAGACGTGTTGTAAAATATATTTTGATGTTGTTGATGTAACTATATAAGTATATATCACTAATTCTCATTCAATTTTTCTTGAAGTCAATGCTTCGGATTCATCACAAGCGAATCCAATGGGTGAAAAATTTGTAGAATATATATATACATGTGTCGGGTTTTGTTTATCGATTTTGATATGAAATCAGATAATGTGGTTCTTATGGAACTCTTCACATGTGATAAAACTGCATTCCAACCATCTGAATAAAATATTTGTACATACTAAAATTTACAAGTGATTAATGCAGAAAAATTCGTCAGTGGGTTCTATATCATTACTTATCCATTATCTAACAAAAATGTGTGCAGGCAGAAAAATATGTGATGAGAAGATTGTTAGCATGTTGTTATTTGGAGCATTGGTTGGTTGCATTATTATGGCAGTTAATGTTATCGAAGTTATGAAGCCTTATTATATTCATCTACCCAATTGTAAGTTTTATCTTAGTCTCAAATAATTTTTTTTATCCCTGATTCAAGAATTATATATAAAAAAAATCAGAAAATATTTTTATACATGAAATATAGTTAATTAAAGTAAAATTTGTGAGTTAAACTTAATTGAAAGGGTTTTTTCGTTTGGCAATAAGTATGTACATACTTTTGAACAAATGTTTAAAATAAAAAGATAAAATAGATCAAATAAGAGTATTGTGAGGTCCATTTATAATATATTGATTTTTGTGAGTAAAGTTGAGTAATTAAGTGATGGTTGAATGATGAAGATAAATTTTATGATTTCAATAAAATGAATGTGCATACTTTTGGTGGATGTACAAATAAAGTAAAGTGAACATATTTTGTAACCTAAAAAAAAATAAAAAATTTGGTGAACGGAGGGAGTATTACTAATTTACTATAAGACCAAAATATGTTACTACAGTACAAGATTAAAATATACTGCAAGGACAATAACAAAAACTTAGTATTTGTGGACGAATGTGTGGGTCAAAATCTTACACTAGCGCTAATTGTCCTTATAGTAGCATGTATGATGTATTTTGCATGTAGTAACATAATTTGACTTTATAGTAACAAAATATTATTGAACTTACAACCCACAAATTCGCTTAAAAAATTAAGTGCGATTTATTGTTCTTGCAACATATTTTTGGCCCCGTAGTAGCTTTATTTTATTCTTATAGTAGTTTATTTTGACCTTATAGTAAAGCATCTGCTTGCAATCTGCAAATTTATTAAACGAGACGAATTAGAACTTATGACCCATAAATTTTTTAAAATATCTTAATTAGACATATTTCATGTATAAAATATTGCTTCAAATATTGCTCTAAATTTTAACGTTTCAAATCAAGAACATATATTAACTTGATAGAGTACGAAATTGCAAAAAAAATAAAATTGAAACAACAATAAAAGCATATATAAAAACTAAACTTGTAGTTGAGAAAAGTGAAATATTGTAATTAATCATGTACAAAAACTTTTTAACCCATATTTCATATTTTTAGGTTGTACAACCTATTTTTTTCTTCAGGTTTTTGTTTACAAAAATGTAATAATGTTTTAATAAAAGCTATAGTCACTTTTTATTTAAACGTTATCAATTTTTATATCGGATCAAGGAAGAGGTGTCTTACAAACTATTAATTATGAACTAATATTTGCTTTTCTTTTTTGAAGTGCAACTAAATGAGTCTAAAATGTGGAGTTCAAGCTCAAATCATGTGGATTTCAAGAACCCAATTACTTTAATATTGTCCAATTTCAAAACAGATGTCTATGAAATTAATGGCGATGTAAGAATCCATGGCCTCTCCTCCACCATTTTCATAGCTTCAACCCATCACCAAAACATAACTTCATGGACCATACAACCCCATCCCCGAAAACAAAACTCCGCCTCCATGATTGGAGTAAAGAACTTCAAGGTTGTAACGAGGACACCTCATGAAACCCCTCCTTGTAGCCGCAATTACATCAATACCCCCGCGATTCTTTTCTCTAAGGGAGCATTCGCGGGCAAAAATCACTTCCACTCATTCTCCGACGTCCTTGTCCCACTTTTTTTGACGTCTCATCGCTTTAATCGAACCGCGATCTTCCTCATGAGTAATTACACCCCGACATGGACCTCCAAGTACCGATTCATCATCGAGAAACTATCGAAATTCGACGTTTACGACATCGATAAGGAAAATAAAGTATTGTGCTTTTCAAGAGTGGTTGTAGGTCTGGAAGCACACTATGATTTGGAGATGAACAACATATCATCAACAACGTCAAAATGTGCCCGGAGGGAATTCATGAAACTCCTACAACTAAATTATGTAGAATCCAGGGTTGATCCACATCATCAACCCCGGATGCTACTAATTTCGAGGGAAAAAACCCGAAAATTATTGAACGAGCGCGAAATCGGAGACGCGGCCCGATCATTAGGGTTTGATGTCGTCGTGAGGGAATTTTCGACGAACTTGACATTTGTCACAAAATTTGTGAATTCTTTCGACGTGATGGTGGGCGTGCACGGGTCAGGGCTAACGAACATGGTTTTTCTTCACGAAAACGCGATTGTGATCCAAATTGTACCGTACGGGGTGGACGCTGTTGCTTCGCATTGCTTCAAATATGGTACGAAAAGTAACAAGTTGAAGTATTTAAGTTACAATGTGAGTTTAAGTGAGAGCTCTTTGTTAGGGAAATATCCTCCTAATAGTACAATTTATAAAAATCCTTTACAAATACTTATGGAAAATTATCCATATTTTAGTACTCTGTATTTACAAAATCAAGATGTGAAACTTGATTTAAATAGGTTCAGGGGAACCCTTTTGAACGCATTGGAGCTTCTTCGTTCTAATTAGGGTTTCAAATTTTAATGTAATAAAAACTGCAATTTTATATATGTCTCTTTTAATTTCAACCATTTTCATCTTAGTCACACACTTATGTGGAATAAAATTCATTTAACTGATTAAAAAAAAAAAAAAAGTGGTACGTGTTGTGGAATTGTTGTGATTGACTTATGATGTAAAAAAAAATCTGAAATCATATGTTCACAGAGACCGGGCTAGAGGTGTGTCGTTAAAACTTTGACTTGTGAGGTAAAGATAAAATGATTGTTTTCATAAAAAATAAATGAACATATTTTTGGTGCACGAATGGAGTATATGATACTCCTCCCGTCCACGAAATGTAGTCTCATTTGCCTTATATTTTATGTCCATAAAATGTAGTCTCATACACTTTATGGAAACCATCACTTAATTACTTAAATTGTCATAAACTTTATTCACAAACAATCACTTTATTTATAATGGACACCACAATTCCCAACAATACCCTTATTTTATCTATTTTTTTCTTAAAAATGTGTCTAACTCCCATGAAACTACATTTGGTGGATGGAGAGAATATGATATACCCTCTTCGTCCTATGTTAACTTGCATACTTTTCTTTTTTAGACGTTCCAAAAGAATTTGCATACACCAAAATTAATACTCGTAAACTCTTCATAAGCTCTAACCTCATCATATTCACAATTTTATGTAAGATGTGTTATTACTTTTGTGCACACACATACACAAGTCAATCAATACTTACTTTACTTTATGCATAAATTTTATAAAATTATCTCTTAAAACCTTAATTATTATTCTACTTTTTTATTTTATATACATAAAAAATGAGTGCAAATTCATATGGGACAGGACTTATATTGTTAGGGGATGTTTACTTTTGGTTTTAAAAATCAGATTTTGGATTTCAAGATCCAAAACCCGTTTTACTTCGAGATTTAAAAATCGATTTTTAAAATTCACTCAAAACCACCCCTATCAAACATATTGATTTGACATAAAATTATATGTATATAATATTACTCCAATCATTATATTCTTTGTCAATGATTATATTTTTTTTTCTCGTTTTTTGTCAAGATAATGTTTAGTGATCTGTTTTCCTCATTGACTTCACTGTTATTTATCCTTTCTCCATTTTCTGTTTTTATCTGCAATTTTCTTCATCTCCCCTCGTTCTAGAAGGGCAGAGTAGTAAGTGCTTGCAAACTAATTTGTATAGTAACTAATTACAGATGAAAACTGTTTATCTATTAAAAAGGAATGGCGAAATTATTGGATTATAAAATGTTTATAGAGTACTAGTCGATGCATATAACGTGTTATCGATTCAGCTGGTATTTGTGAACCATGGATGAAGCAAGGTCAAATTTTATAAAGAGAGTGGGCACAATAAGGAATACCCCTCAAAGTTGCAACTTTAAAATAACGACTTTGGTACTATAGAGGAAACAAAGTCATTCCTCTTAGTATTGGGAGGATTTTCAAAATTGAGGAATCAAATCATTTTTGGCCCTTTCTCTTATCTAGCACATCTTTTTTTTTTTTTTTTTTATAGAAATTAAATACCCATCGCTTTTTTCTCCTCATCATGACTCAAACCCAGGACCTAAGACCTAGGTAGTGGTGCTCTAACCACTTGAGCTATCCCACTTTGTCCTTATCTAGCACATTAGCAGCATAAGTTGGGGACAAATATTAAGAAATACTAGTATGTTAAATTTAATTATTTAATGTTAAATTAAGGAGTGATATTTTGTACATTAAAATTAATTTAAAAATTAAACGGATCGGATGAATTGAATCCAAATGAATTTTGTGCTATGGATATTAAGACAAGACAAACTAGTCAAGCTCTTTGTTGCCATCCCTACTAGTGATTCAAATGGAGGTATGTAATAACACTGCATTGGTGATCTTCTTAGCGAAGTACTACATCCATCAAATTTTATGATTTTTCATTTGAGATGGAGACATGTTCTAAAAAAAAATTGATTATTTATATAAAGAGTGAAAGTTTAAGGGTGAAAATAAATTACTGTGATTAAGAGTATTTTTCTTTTTATAAAATGAAAATTATAAAAATGGACATTAAAAGAGAGTGAAAATTAAAAAAATGAAAGTGAATATTTTAATTAATTTCAAACCTTATAGTTATACTGTAGATGTATTATTCTCTCTCCTTTGTGCATAATGTTTACACAATTGATGGTATTAGTAAACATTGCTAATAATTCCAAGATTGTATACTGGGAAGTGGGAATCCTGAGGCAATCTAGTTGTATTCCATATACTAGTAGGTGTCATCAGAATCAAGGCAACATTGTTTTACCCAATTGACCCTATTGATGAAGTAAGGAACGTACCCTTGTGATTTGAGGTTGTTTTTGTCATTCCCATTATTCTTTATTTATTACACAAAAGACAAAAACATTGCATTCATTTTGTATGTGGCGTAAAACTTTAATCACTCTGCAGCAGGGTTCGAACATCTATGCAATAAAGTTGATTTCAATTCTTTTCAGAGTCGGGGTTTTGACTTTTTTTTTTAGAGCAACTATCATTCCCTGAAGAAAAAAACTCTACACATCTATATATATATAAAAAGACAATAGTGTCTTCCTAAGCAAGATGCCGCCCAAATTATAGAATATTAAAATATTATTTCATCCACTATTAAATATTAATTAATTCATTGTTTGCGTTCAGCGTATACCACACGCCTCATTCAGAATTTATTATTTAGTCTATAAATGATAAAACGATTCCACTTCTTCGAAATTTCGGCCGGCGAGCGTTGTTTCTTTGATTACATGAAATCAGTCCATTGTTTTTGCGCGATTTCTTTTCCAAATTCCAGCGATCGTTCTGGGTTATTGGACTATTGTTTTTCTTCGGACTTTGGTGTTCATTCAAATTCCGAGATTTCTAGGGATTATTCAAGTGATATTCAATTTGGTTTAATTTGGAGTAGCTGTTTCGATTAGTTATGATTTCCAATTTAAATTATTTGTGATAGAATAAAGTCCTAATTCATGTTTTCAATTTCTATTCCTTCTACATGTATTTCAAAATAAACTTTTCTTCATTTTCAAATTTGCAGGTATTTGCTTCTGAGAGAAAATGGGCTATGAAGATGTGTCTTATTTGGTCTGGCGTGGGTTTAATTGTAGACAAGCGCAGAGATTGAAGGTGGAAGGATTGGAATCGGTGTTACTTCTATGCTTTAGTTAAAACATAATGTGCCTTTTTGCTTAATTTTTATGATTCAATAAATTTTAAATTCTTGGAGATTATTATAGCTTAGTTTATAAATTTTACTGAATACTTTACCTTCTGCTTAATGAAAGTTGATTTTTTGCACAGTTCATATAATTATATCCCCAGTTGCAATCAAGAAAGACAGAGTGAGCCTTACTTTTTCAAGGTACGCTATAATTAATATTTATAATAAACAATTGATTTGTTTCACAATTTTCTTTGGGTAGATTTTTGCAATATATATAAAAGTGCAGAGCTGAATATTTATAAATCTGACCATAATCTATAATTTAGAAAAAAAATGTGCATATTTTGAAGTCTACTTAGCTAACAACAAAAACAACAAAATCACAGCTCCGAATCTCTCTATGTTTGCCAAGGATCCAAACTGATAAAAATTTGTGGAAATTGTGAAATACACAACTTTTTTAGATGGATGGAATTGTATGGTTCTAACATGTGATTTCATTTGGTGTCTCCCATTTTAGATATTGAATCAATTTCAGTTTTCTAATTTTGTTTATTTTGATTTAATTCTATCTTGGTTTGTTCCAACTTTAGGACCCATTTTTCTGTGTTTTGAAGATATTTATTATTGAATCAATTTTAGTTTCCTAATTTTTTTTGTTTATTTTGATTTATTTCTTGCTTGGTTTGTTCGAACTTTAGAATTGATTGATTATTTTGTTTAGATTCTTATATAGAGTTTTGGCTTAGCAATTCTATTTTAAATCTTTTGGGTTCGGAGTTCGGATTCGACTTTGTTTTGTTTCCGGCGAGGCAGATTAAGTTTCTGGATCTGTTTCATAATTTGAATCGTATAACTCATTCTTATTCAATGATTTTTATTTTATTTCGACGTTCTTCAGTTCTGTTTATTCATTTTCTTACTTAAATTTCTCTGTTTTATACCTGTAGAAAATTGATACAACAATGTTGAATGCCACAAATATTTAATTGTGTTTCAATCGGGTTCGTAGCAAATAAAATTTCGACCCTCTTTTGGGCTTTGCATAATTGGTGTTTCCTGATTTTGGATTTTGTGGATTTTTAGATTCCGGTAATTGCCGGCAATATTCAATTGAGTATTTCCAAATATTAGACGATTTGACTTCTACTTTGGTATTTGTTGTTTGTTATTGTTAGGTTTACCTTCAGCCCATTTGGGCCTCCTTGCTGATTTATTGTATGTCTTTGCTCATTCCTTTAAAAAATAAACATTTCTTTATTGTATTATTTAAAAAAAAAAAAAAGTAGTAGTATTACAATAAATATATACCATAAGTGAGTCAACTGAAACGTTAATATTTATAAACTTAAATTTTGAACTTAAAGAGTAGTCTTCTATTGGGTGAGTAAGTAAATAAAAATACTCTAGAATCCGTGGAGGCTTTTTGAAAAGAGTGAATAGTACTTTTCAAGGTAATCAAAATTTCCTTCCACTCTATAAATTTTTTCAAAATACCTTCTTTATTTTTTGTTGTTTGTTTCTTGAGGTACAACTTCTATGATATGGGTTTATCTTGATCGAGCAGATTTCACAGTCGAATTCGTACACCAAGATTCTTGATAGATGATTTTTTTTATTGGCGATTATCAGTCAAATTAAAACAATTTTCAATTGATTTAATTTGTTTTCATACGACGAATATTGTTAAATGAAAACTTGACCTTTCACGATTTATTCACGATCTTTGAATTTGAATGTTGTTATTCGATGGTATTTATTTGTACATTCAATCGCACAATTGTATTATTGGTATTGTTAGGAATTAATTTTTTAATTAGCAGATAGTAGATTTGTGGTATTTGTCACATGTAAGAGTCTTCTACAATTGTATATTACAAGAATTTGGTTTGTTTCATACCATTTTCAGTTTTTTTTTGTCCAAATTTGTCTTTGAAAATGGAGGGATAATTAAGATCCTCTTCTTCACGCTCATCTCATTATATAGCCATAACAAATGTCAACTTAATTAGATGTTATTAATTTTTGATCCCTGCGAAGCAACATTTACTTCTTGAAAGAAAAATTGTTGTACATAATTCAATGTTTCCAATATATAATTCTTCAAGGAATTCTTCATTCCTTTTCATTGACAATGATTTTCTAAAACTTATTTAATCGAGGAAGATGGCAGAAAGAGACTTAACCCTACAAATGTTGAGACTTAAATATCTCTATCGCTAACAGAAATTTCAAACTAACACCTTCTTTGAATATAAAATCACAGTATTAAAATAACAAAGAAAAAAAAACCACTCCCCATATGCAGTTCAAAGATAATGATAATGTTATACGAGTATCACTTAATTGAATCACTTCATTCAAAAGTAACAACATTATTGATTTTAATAAATATTACAAATATATTTTTAAAATTAGTACACATGAAACATAAAAATTACTCCCTCCGTCCCACCAGAATTTGCACACTTTCCATATATGGATGTCCCATACCAATTTGCACACTCCATAAAAGGAAATATCTTCATAACCCTCACCCTTAAAATATACTCATATTTACCCATATGTCATTACTTTTCCACACTCAATCTACTTTTTACTTTACTTTATTCATAAAAGTTTACAAAATTACCCCGTCTCAAGGGTGCAAATTCCTCGGGGACAGAGGGAGTAGTTAATATTGTTGAGGAATATAATATAAAAATAGACACATGAATAATACAATTGATATATCTAGCTATATATATATATACATTAGTATAATCATTTTAAAAAATAATAATAATATAATTTATAAACCGTGAATCGCACGGGTGAAATACTAGTAATTGATTAAAACAAAATTTGTTACTCCCAGTCACTTATTAGTGGTGTGCAAACCATCGTTATTTTATTTTTGTTGCCAAAAGATTCAATATATAGTCCACTAAAACTTGAAAATAATCCTCGACCTGATGATGTCCAAAATATCCAAACAGGCCCATACAAAAAATGCTGGGCAGCAAGCCCATAATATTCAAGGCCCAATCCATAAACTCCACCTTCAAAATTACTAATTTACCCTTGGCTAGGTTTGGCAAAAGGGCAAATGTTGGATTGTATATAATGAAGAAAAATTGGGAAACGATGAATGATGGTGGTGTAAAGCTCGGAATTCGGAGGAGGGTTGCAGTGAGGATAATGGAATTCTGGGAGGGTGGTTGCCCCTCTCTGCAACCTCAATGACTTCCAACTAAAATACTAATCAACAGCCCTTTTTTTAACAGCATTATATCGGGGGAGTATATATAACAACGCCAGCTAGCTCTCTTTCTCTCTCTCTCTCTCTCTCTGTCTTGTAATGGGGCTGTGATGATAATTCATTTATTGTTGGTTTTTCTGAGCTTGATAATCGGGCATCGAGGCGTACCCACCCGCATCTTGGCGGGGCAACCCGGATGGCATCTGACATCGGAATTGGTTCCCAGATTCGATTGCAACCGGTGATTTTGCAGCCATGGCGTTGTAGGTGTCTCGGTGCCTCATCAACACCATAGATCTGAGCCTCCAATTCCTTTTTTTCAATTTCTGGATTTTTTATTTTCTTTTTCGAATGGTAATTTCAGTTCGCTGTGGCTGAGAAATCTAGATCGGTACGACTAAAATCCCGTCCCAACATAACAATTGCTCGAGAATCTAGACAAAATAATTTTTTTTAACAAAGGACCATTTTTACTAGAATGCCAGTAAGAGTAATTTTACTAAACTAATTATAAATGTTAATTGGGTTAATTGCAAAAAAAATCACGACTTTAGTGTATTTATCAATTACAACATATTCTTTTTTTCTTTGCAATTTGATACACCACCTTTTTATGTTTTGCAATTTAATGCACCGATATATTTTTCGACAAATTTTATTTTATTTTGAAGTCGAAAATAGCGAATTCACCACGTTGTCGACACGTAGACTATCAACTAATAATTTTTTTTAATAAAAGACACACATTTTTTAAAACATTTTACATAAATTGCACACTAAATCCATCAATATATATTTTCTTTGATTTTTGACTAAATTCTCCATCTTTACGCTTTGATATTATGGACATTGATTTGGTATTTTCCATCTTAACCTCTTATCCGCCATACAAATGTGATATCTATATAATTTTATTTAAAAAAAAAAAAAAACAATCAAGAAGTTATGCAAAACAAAACAATTCATATAATCATATTTATTTTTCTGATGTGCATTAACGTGTTTTGCAAAAAAAAAAAAATATATCTAATCACACAAGTCGTGCATTAATCAGAATCATATTTATTCATCTATATACTATCTTAATTGTTTTCCTTTATGTTACCTTATTTTTTCTTAATCACATAAAATAATTTTTCGGTATGTTATGTTGTAATTTTTTTCCTAATCGCACTCAACATGGGGAATTCACATTGCAAAATTACCGGAAAATATATTGGTGCATCAAATTGTAAAATTTAAAAAAATTGTGCATTAAATTGTAAAATTTAAAAAGTTGGTGCATCAAATTGCAAAGAAAAAAAGAATATGTTGTAATTGATAAATACTCAAAAGGTGGTGATTTTTTTTTTGCAATTAACCCATGTTAATTCTACATTAAATTTTAACTATATAGTCAAATTAGTGTTTTATTAAATACTCCCTCTGTCCCGGATAATGGCCATATGAGTATATTTCAAGGTGAGGGTCGTGAGGGAGTATTAAAACTCCTATTTAAATTTTAAAAATATGCGGAATTACTTGACCGGCACGGAAGTAAAATTTAAGGAAGTGGTGAATAATTTAACTTTGAATGAGAAAAGAAAATTCAAATTAAGAGAATGAGCGATAAAATAAATTGAATATACTCATTATTCTTTAAAATGAGTATTTAACTTTATTCCCAAATAAATTTACATTATTCTTACTTAAATTATTTTTCTATTTTAAAAAAAAATTATGTTAAAAATGAGGAATTACCAAATTGAAGATAGAATGGTGCAAGATTCCCATAACACCGTTGTTTGACATGCCATTCCACGCAGTTCCCAAAGCCGTAAATCAGTGGCGAAACGAAGGGCAGAAAAGGAAACAAAATGAGATCACCACAGTTCTTTTTTTAGGCGGTTTTTGGTTTGGGATTGGTCAATTCGTATTTGGAAATCCAATCTCTCTCAATCCATCTCAATACAAATCCAAATACCAATCCACCCCTATAATACACCTATACACCTATTTTTATACAATCAAATCACTCTTTTCAACCACTCATTCTCTCTCATACTTTGATGTGACATAAAAATACATCTACCCCTACTTCTCAATCCTTAACCAAACACAACTTACACACACAATTACTATTCATGGATTACCCAAATCCCAATCCAATCCACCTCAATCCCAAACCAAACACCACTTTAAGTTTTTGAATTTTTTTTGCTGGTTGTTTGTGGTGAAATTTTGTGGTTTGTTGTTTGGTGTTTGGTGGTGGTGGCGGCGACGACGGTGGTGGCTGGTAAAAATTAGGTCTATGGTTTAAAGGTGAAGTATGGGTGCCGTTAGTAATAGGGGTGAATTTAGTAGTGTAATATGATTTAAAGAGTATTTTTGATTTTTTACCTTATTACAATTATATTATTAAAGTGAAAGGGGGAGTGTTGTAAACAGAAATGGAGGTGTAAATAGTCAGACCCCTTTCAAAAGCAGCAATATTAAGGAAGCCCAAATCATTCCCAGGGCCCAAGTCTAATGTTTCTCATTAATAATACCAAGCTACCCTTTTTACTTGCAGGAAAATTTTGCTAAGGGTTAACACTATTTACACTTCCATTTCATTTCGGTTGAGAACACACCCTCATTGATGCACCCCAAAAACAAACATGCTGTTGATTCTAGATCGGATCTATGAGGCGATGATTGCGAAATTGATAGAGTTGGATCGGGCATAGAGAAGAACAAGGCCCGTATCTTGGCGGGGCAAACCTGTGGTTACATTGCAACTGGGTTTTGCAGCCATGGCGGTGCTTCTCTCTCTTCGCCTCCTGCTCTGAGCCTCACACCGTGAATTCATTCATGGTCACGGTTATTATTATTATTCATGACAATTCACCCATATAATGAAGCTAGGGTTTAATATCCTGCCCCAGAATGAGGCTTTGGAGAGGGGTTTCTTCAAGGGTGGTTGCCCCCTCTCTGCTCCGCCCGTGATTTCTCTCTCTTAAAACAACGTGTCCTCATCGCGTGGGTGTACTCATAGGATTCCTGTGTGCCTTTAGCCGCGCCCTTCTCATTAATAACACCAAGCTACCCTTTTTACTTGCAGGAAAATTTTGCAAAGGGTTTGACTATTTACACCTCCATTTCGGTTTAGAACATATCTCCCCACTGTGTGCTGTTGATTTTAGATCGGAGGCGATGATTGCGAAATTGATAGAGTTGGGTCGGGCATAGAGAAGAATAAGGCCCGTATCTTGGCGGGGCAAACCCGGACGGCGTGTGGTTACACTGCAACTGGGTTTTGCAGCCATGGCGGTGCTTCTCTATCTTCGCCTGCTGCTCTGAGCCTCACACCATGAATTCATTCATGGTCACGGTTATTATTATTATTATTATTATGTTGAAGCTAGGGTTTGATATCCTGCCCCAGAATGAGGCGTTGGAGAGGGATTTCTGCGAGGGTGGTTGCCCCTCCCTGTTCCGCCGGTGATTTCTTTTTCTCTTAACCAACAGCCCTTTTACACATTCTTTATTTATGATACCTGAATCGGTGTCCTCAATAGGTCTGTGTGTGTATCTACCAATCTATACTTTCAACCATGCCTTTTCTTTTCTAACACTGGACTATATTCGTGCTCCTCTTTGTGGAATCGACAAGGCTATGATGATAATTTTTCTTGGGGGCAGGAGAATCGGCATTGGTGTAGCCGATCCGTAGCTTGGCGGGGCAACCCAGATGGCGTGGGATTAGGGCTTTTGGCTTTTTTCCCGCAAACGCAACTGGGTAATTGCAGCCATGGCGGTGTCGTTCCCAATTCGCCGGATTTAGATACAGATCTGAGCCTTAACCCTTATCCTAATTCCTAAATCACAATTCCTTTCTTTTTTAATATATTTATTTTGTATTCTTTTTTTCCCTTTTCAATTTTCGTTTCATCCTCTTTATTTCTGAATTTTTATCTCAATCTGATTTGAGTATCAATTTTATTTTTCTCGGTTTTTGTCAAGATAATGTTTAGTGATCTGTTTTTCCTCATTGACTTCTCTGTTATTTATCCTTTCTCCATTTTCTGTTTTTATCTGCAATTTTCTTTCAGAATCACTTTTTATTTTTATTTTTTTTTCTGAAAGGAAGAGCTTTGAATTCTAAAAGTATTGTGTTTCCAAACACACCCTTAATTTTGTGTGGAGGTGGGAAAAAAAAAGACTATGCACAGACAAAGAGCTTTCTGATGGATAAGCTCTACCATCTTCGTCACGTGGACGGAGATGGAGCGGTTGTTGGATGATTATGGTGGGTGTTGGGATTACGTTGTGGTTGAGGTGGCTAAGGTTGTGGACACGGCGTCTCCTGTTAAGTTTGATGAGCTTGTTGAAAGGGTAGTTGAGTTTATCAGTTGTTGAAAAATATTTACAAGAGAGATTTTTGTATAATATACTATAGTATTTAGGTGTGTTATGTGGTGAATATTTTTCATGTATGATATATAGAATATGTTGACTTTTATGCTTATGAAGAATCATAGCAATGCCAATAATATTGTTGTAAGGCCAATGCTTTTATAAATAGTTGGACTAACTGCTTTGATCGGACTATAAAGTGCAAATGTAAGAGCCAGAAATCAATATGATTGTAGATTTGTAGTATAGCTAAATATGCAATCAAGGAAATAATTAATTTGTATAGTAACTAATTACAGATGAAAGCTGTTTATCTATTAAAAAGCAATGGTGAAATCATTGGAGTATAAAATGTTTGTAGAGTTGGTGTAGATGTATATAACGTGTCATCGATTCAACTGGTATTTGTGAACCATGGATGAAGCAAGGTCAACAATTCCCATGCATATATAAATCAAATTTTATAAAGACAGTGGGCATATAAGGAATTGAATACCCCTCAAAGTTGCAACTTTAGTATAGAGGAATCAAAGTCATTCCTTTTAGAATTGGGAGGATTTTCAAAATTGAGGAATCAAATCATTTTATTCCTTTTCTCTTATCTAGCACATCTATCATAAGTTGGGGACAAATATTGAGAAATACTCGCATGTTAAATTTAATGTTAAATTAAGGAGTGATATTTTGTACATTAAAATTAATTTAAAAATTAGACGGATCGAACTCATCGTTGCCATCCCTACTACTGATTCAAATGGAGGTATGTAATAACACATTTTACCGTTAAAAAAAATGGAGGTATGTAATAACACTGCACTGGTAATGATCTTTTTATCCAAGTACTACCTCCATCAAATTTTATGATTTTCATTTGAGTTGGAGACATGTTCTAAAAATAATTAATTATTTATATAAAGAGTGGAAGGTTGAAGGTGAAAATAAATTGTGTGAAGAGTATTTTCTTTTTATGAAATGAAAATTATTGAAAGGAACATTGAAAAAAATTAAAAAAGTGAGAATTAAAAAACTGAGTGTAATATTTTTCACTTTCATACTTTTTATTTATTCAAAGTATTTTTAATTAATTTCAAACCTCTCTCTATAGATGTACAGTATTATTTAATTTTACCATTGTATTAATTAGACAGAGTTTCTCTCTCTTTTGGGCACAATGTTTACACAGTTGATGGTATTTGTAATCATGGACCTACTACATTGCTAATTCCAAGATTGTATTCTGGAAATCCTCAGGCAATCTAGTTGTATTCCATATACTAGTAGGTGTCAAGAATCAAGGCAACATTGTTTTACCCAATTGACCCTATTGATGAAGTAAAGTAACACTTGTGATTTGAGGTTCTTTTTGTAATTGCCATTCTTTATTATTCCGTCCGCCTATAAATTTTCCATTTTACCATTTTGGTCCGTCCGCCTATAAGGTTCTCATACCTTTTTTTTTTTTTTTTTTTTGGTAAGTACTTTTTCGTACACTTCACTTTATATCTTACTTTTTCTCTCTATCTCTCTCCTCTCTCAATCACATCACCTGTACTATATCTATTATTTAATCACTTTTCTGAATCTCTGTGTCAAAAAGTAATGTAACACTTATAGGCGGATGGAGGGAGTACGTAAAAAGACAAAAACATTGCATTCATTTTGTATGTGGCGTATATAACGTTATTATTACTCTGGAAAAGCAAACTTTAATCACTCTGCAGCAGGGTTCGAACATCTATGCAATAAATTTGATTTCAATTCTTTTCACAGTCAGGGTTTTGAATATAGTAGTACTGTAGTAGTCTCTTGGACTATTATTTGACTTTTTTTTTAGAGCAACTATCATTCACTGATGAAAAAAACTCTACATATAATTGATTAAAACAAAATTTGTTATTCCCAGTCACTTATTAGTGGTGTGCAAACCATCGTTATTTTATTTTTGTTGCCAAAAGATTCAATATATATATATAGTCCACTAAAACTTCATATATAGAAATTAATTCATATTCAAGGATGGGCTTGAAAATAATCCTCGGCCCAAATATTCAAACAGGTCCATACAAAAAATACTGGGCAAGCCCATAATATTCAAGGCCCAATCCATGAACTCCACCTTCAAAATTACTAATTTACCCTTGGATAGGTTTGGCAAAAGGGCAAATATCGGATTGTATATAAGGAGGAAAAATTGGGAAACAGTGAATGATGGTGTAAAGCTCAGAATTCGGAGGAGGGTTGGAGTGAGGATAATGGAATTCTGGGAGGGTGGTTGCCCCTCTCTGCAACCTCAATGACTTCCAACTAAAATACTAATCAACAGCCCTTTTTTTAACAGCATCATATCGGGGGTATATATAACAACGCCAGCTAGCTATCTTTCTCTCTCTCTCTCTCTCTCTCTCTCTCTCTCTCTCTCTCTCTGTCTTGTAATGGGGCTGTGATGATAATTCGTTTATTGTTGGTTTTTCTGAGCTTGATAATCGGGCATCGAGGCGTACCCACCCGCATCTTGGCGGGGCAACCCGGATGGCATCTGATATCGGAAATGCTTTACCGATTCGATTGCAACCGGTGATTTTGCAGCCATGGCGTTGTAGGTGTCTCGGTGCCTCATCAACACCATAGATCTGAGCCTCCAATTCCTTTTTTTCAATTTCTGGATTTTTTTTTTTTTTTTTTTTCTTTTTCGAATGTTAATTTCAGTTCTACCAGGCCGTGGCTGCGAAAATAGATCCGGATCCATACGACTAAAATCCCAACATGGCAATTGCTCGATTTCAAAAGAGGTTCTTAATCTAGACAAAATAATTTTTTTTTTAACAAAGTGGAGTACCATTTTACTAGAATGCCTGTAAGAGTAATTTTCTTAGGAATTTCACAATTACTAAATATTTGTAAATGTTAATTCTACATTAAAATTTATCACAAGTTAAAATTATACTCCATATTAAACTTACAAAATAAATTTAGGTGGGTGTATTTAATTGAGTATCTATTGTGGAATATATTTTTTTAATATTATATAAAATATTTTACCAATAAAAAAAATAAAATATATATATATATAAAGTTTATATATTAATTTGGGGCAGGATGGATACGCGTGGGTCGGGCATAAAACTCAAACTCGACTCATACCAAAGTTCGCGGGTGGGGTGGGTACTCGCGAGTCGGGTCAATATTGTCATTTCTAATTCTGATCTTTAGTTTTCAGAGTTCTCGGATTATTGTCATTTCTAATACTGATCTTTAGTGTTCAGAGCTCTAGGAGAGAATCCGAGTTAAAGACTTTTTTTTTTTAAATCCCTATTGAATACCTCAAAATTTTTAAAGACTTTTTAAAATCCAAATTGAATACTCTCAAACTTTGAAAGTCTAAAAAATTATACAGAATCCACAACCAATACACCCCCCTTATTTTCTTAATTTAATTGTATAGTCTAATTAGGTTTTAAAAAAAAATATATTAAATTTTTTATAATTATTGTGTAATAAGTACATTTACAAGAGGTTTTGTGAAAGAATTTTTTTTGTAAAATTTAAGGAAGTAGTAAATAAACTTTTTATATTTAGTTTGAATCAGAAACGAAAATTTTAAATTAAGAGAATAAGAGGGAAAATAAATTTGTGAGAATGAAATGAGCAGTTTTACATAAATTGAATGTACTCATTTTGTTCATCAATTTTGTCATTTGATCTAAAAACTTTACATACCACATGAATTTGAAAAAAAAAGGTCATTTAAAAAAAAAAATTAAGGAGGGAGAACTTTTAAAAATAAAAAAGGACCTCTTGTATGTAGTCAGAGTGTCGTATGCTGTTGTATGACTAACGTAGTCACTTAAATCTAAACCATTAAAAATCAAATCTAAAGGTTTAAATATGATGATTTGTTACCATTTGTACTTTGTGTTGAAAATATTTATCGTGTGTCGTATTTATAATTAATTTAATTAATTAAAATATATAATTTAAAATTTACATTTTTATCCTTAATTTAATTAAAAAAATTATTATATTTATTAATTTAATTAAAATATATAATGGTAAAACTACCTATTTACCCTTATATTATTATTAAAATTAACAACAAAAAAATAAATTAAATTAAACAAAAAAAAGTCATATGAATCTAAACCTAAAACACGAATACGTTGGTTTTCTTCCCTTCTGCGAATACGCACTCCACTGACGCCGCCAAGGCGCTGCCCTATTTGTGGCTCGAGCACGTGAACAAGAAAAGAGCATTTTTTTTGTTTGCACGATTTACTAAATATCGACCATGCAACCAGGCACAACTGTTGGACCGTGAAAGTGAGCACTTACAACACATTTTTTGGATTGCACGGTTTACTAAGTATCGACTGTGCAACCGTGCACGACTGTTGAACCGTGTAAGTGAGTGATTCGGGTGGAATTTACACGATTTAGATGCATATTTGAAGCTCATTTGATGTTGATTTCATTGAATTATTGGTTGATTATCATTGTTTTGTTCAAAATAAGAGAAAGGTAGTGTTTTGTCGATTTTGTAGGAAAGACGATGTATTTTGGAAGCAAAACACCAACTATACTTCACTGGATCAAGAAGAGAAGCTGACCATTGGATTCGTCTCGAAAAACGGAGTGGAATGAAAAAAAGAATCGAGTCAATCGGAGGTCGGAAGCTCGAGATACAACGGAACGAAAAATGACGAGGTCGGACCACATTTCTATTTCTACCTGACCGGGTTACTTCCACCCGACCACAGTGCTGTACACCCACATTTTGGATTAGTTCACCCATTTCGTATTTTGCCCGGGTGAAACCCACCCGGCCGGATGGATTCTACCCGGGCAAGGCCAATTTTCCATGACTTTCGTATTTAGCCCGGGTGAAACCCACCCGGCCGGGTGGATTCCACCCGGGCAAGGCCACGCTTCCATGAGATTGGTATTTCGGCCGGGTGGGGTGCCCGGGTGGGATCCACCCGGCCGGGTGACATACATTTCGGGGGGGGGGGGGTTTTGGCTATTTTCTCCAATTTCGAAGGGCTAAAGTGCAAAAACTCATTTTTGGCTATTTACTACCTTGGAGAGGAATTCACACACACAATCACACATAGTCATAGGTGTTCTTCATATTTTGCAATTTCCTTTGATAGATAGCTTAGATTCTTGTTTAGTTTGACAATTCAAGTGAAGATTTTCATTGGGCTTTGTAAGTAATTGAAGTTTGTAGCTACATTTCAAGTTTTAAAGTGATATCTCTTTAATTCTCATTTCAATTTAGTAATTCTCTTATTTCTTGCCATTGATTTCTTAATTGTTATGGGTTTTGTGATTTCTTGCATTGTAGCCATGGATTTTTCTCATAAAACCATGGGCTAAGTCCTAATTGCCTAGGGTGTTGAAGTTTTGGTGGTGAAGTGGTCTAATTATGGATTGATTGGGGGATTAGTTTATGATTTGGGTGTATAGGTTTCTAGTGTTGTGGTTTTCATGATTCAATTAGTTAATTCACCCTATTAGCTAGCATTCTTAGTTTTGTCGATTTCAACGACCGTATTGGATTGCATGATTAAGAATGTTTGTGTGAGCTTGGATTAATTGATTAGAATTAGCATAGTAATTAGCTACACCGACCGGGGGTTGATTGCTTAGATCGACGACACTAGGCACTAGTCGACTAGAGGTCGTCTAATAGATTAGTGAGAGGACGTCTCATAAACATTAGTAACCGTGTTGAACGTGTTTATGAGACACTATCCTAGGATCTTATGGTGTTGATTACACGTGTTCACCTAGGCCTCACAAGGGATTGGTCGACACACACGAGTGATAGCCTTTAGCTTACCCCACATCTTAGGTTTAATTTGTGTGATCTAATTCATTAGTTAACCACTTAGCCTACCAAATGGATACACTCAAGGCAATACTCTCTCACTTTGTACTTTCGAAAGGAAGTTAAATATCTTGTTATTGCATTAGTTAATTTCTTCTTGTTTAGTTCATCTAGTTTCGTACTTGTTTTTAAATTCCCGAAAATCCAAACAAACAAGCTTAGTTACTACAATGACATGATAACTTGCAACTTTAGGGATTCATTGATACTCAATTAAGTCCTTGGAACGAAAATATACTTGGGAAAACTTATCCAAAAAAATACGAACAAGTCAGTGAGTACTTCCAGTACATGTTTCCATTTACACGGGTGATTGAGAGTATCAACCGTGCACGACTGTTGGACCGTGAAAGTGAGCACTTACAACAAATTGTTTGGATTACACGGTTTACTAAGTATATCTATGCAACCGTGCACGACTGTTGGACCGTGTTTGCACTTTCAGTACATTTATTATTTAATTGTTTTCTTGATTGGTTTATTTAATTTTTATAATAATAATATTTGTATAAAAAGGGTAGAATAGTAATTTTGCTCATATAAAAAAGGGTAGAATAGTAATTTTGATTAATATATATATATATATAAAATAATTTTAATAAAAGAAGGGTAATATAGTAAATAATAAAATATAATTTAATTAATTTAAACCTGTATAACAAGTAGCAGGTTTATACGACGCATACGACACCACGTGGCGCGATTCGACGCGCTGACTACATAGTCACTTTGTACAATTTGACTACACTAAGAAAAACTCAACTTTAACACCCTTCAAATGACACAACTTTCACACCTTTCAAATGAAAATGCCTCTATAAACTCCACTCTTACATTATTCTCATTTTTTACACAAATGTTATTAATTTTTCTATACACGTACATAAAAGTTAACTCATTTATTTACTTTATACATAAAATTTACAAAAGTATCCTTCAAAACTACTTTCATTATTACACATTAATATAGTATTTGTTTATCTTTTTTTGAAGTCTCGGATATCCGGTCCAAAAATCGACTAATCCTGTGGAACCAATCCCACCGTCCACTTGTGGGTAGAGCTGTCAAAACGGGCTATCGGGGCGGGCCGGTCCACAACCCACTTCAACCCGTCATTTTGCGGGCCGGTCCACGGCGGGGACGGGCTGAAAAATACTCAACCCAACCCACGGCGGATTGCGGGCTAGCCCACGAGCTTTTTCATTATATATTGATTTTTTACTTTTTCACATTTATTAAAAAAAAATTGTACAAATGATTTGGAATAATCTTTATTAAACCCACAGTTCACGTCAATAATTTTAATCTCTTACGACCTCAAATATATATTATTTTGTTTAATTAACAAATCAAATCGAACTAAAATTTAAACCTTCAAATTGTTTAAATCCTTATTGCCAAAAGGGTTAATCAATATATAATATTCAATAAAAGATTAATTGACAAATCAACTCAACTATCAATAGCAAATATCAATTTGCGAATACACGTCTCACCACACTCTCTCAATCTACTAATGATAATTATTTTCTTATAAAGAAAAAGTTAAAAAAAGATATTTAAATCTACATTAATTATTATATCTCTCCCGAAGTCACGTGAATACATGGACGACAATGGTGTATTCTCATTCACAAATCTCAATTTTGTTTAATAGTATAATATTTTTGTGATTTTAAATTTTGATTTAAAGTTGAATTGAATTCATAAATTTTTAGTTATCACATTTTTACTTATAATTCAATTTAAAAAATAAAAAAATATAGTTTATAAAAGTCCACGGGCCAACCCGCCCCGTCCGCGGTCCAACTCGCCAAAACCCATGACCCATGCGGTCTAGTCCATATGGGCCAGCTTTTTAAATGGGCCTAAATTATTCAACCCAACCCACCTTTTTTATAGACGGAGCCGGCCCGGCCCAACGGGCTTAGCCCATTTTGACAGCTCTACCTGTGGGGGCAATATATATGTTTATCTACCCATGAAAAATTATTATGGGACGAAGGAAGTACTTTTTCTCTCTATGTTCTCTTTCAATCACATCACTCATATATATAATTTAATTACTTTTCTTAATATATGTGCTTAAAAGTAATAAAAAACTTATAGATAAACGATGGAAATACTTAATTTTTTGTAATTAAATCTATTCTTAAAAAAAAAAAATTATTTACCTTTCAACTGTTACTTACCTACTTTATTTTATCTACTTTTATTGTAAAATTTATGCTTAAAAAAATGAGAATATTGCTTAGGTTGGGGTAGATAAATATGAGGAATTACCAAATTGAAGATAGAATCGTACAAGATTTTCATAACACCCTTGTTTGACACACCATTCCACACTTTCCAAAGCCGTAAATCAGTAGCGAAACGAAGGGCAGAAAAGGAAACAAAATGAGATCACCATAGTTCTTTTTAAGTTCAACCCAAGAGTCCAAAGATGATTACTTCTTCCCAGCTCAGAAGAATGAGGGATAGAGAGAGAGATTTTCTCGGAGGGTGGTTGACCCTCTCTGTAATCCCTATGATTTCTATACCATTCAACAACCCTTCATTACAACTACTGGAAAACCAAAACATTCATCACTTGTCTGGATTTCGAACCTTGGGTTTTGTTTGTTTTATTTGCAAATAACCAACACAACTGATAGCTTCTTTCGCTGTCATATATCTTTCAGCCGATCTATAACCTATACTGGGGCTGTGATGCGATTTCTTTATTCTTTCTGAGCTGGTGAATCGGGGCAGAGGAATCCGGTCCGTATCTTGGCGGGGCGACCCGGACGGCATGCGATTCATTAGTCCCATCGCATGCAACCGGTGATTTGCAGCCATGGCGTCACCTGATTTCTCTTCGCCCAAACACAGATCTGAGCCTCTTTTTCCTTCTGCTTCCCTTTACTGTTGGTATTTTCTAATTACATTTTTGTCCTTTGATTCTGTTTTCTGGTTAAATGTCTTTTTTTTTTTTTTTTTAATCTCACGAATTTTCTTGGTTATCTTTTTTTCGATTCCTATCAAATTTGATTCCTTTTAGTTTTGTTTGACTGATGAAATTTTACTGAGAACTTTGAGAAAAAAAATGGTGTTAATTTTTTTAAAAAATGTAAAAGAGGAAATTTGGATCGTTTGTTTAAACAATTGAATGCTGTATATGCCTAAAAGGATGCTGCATTTCTAGCATTACTTGGTAAAAATATTTTAAAATTCATGCCTAATTTGTGAGACAGAACAAAGGAGGGTTTTTTTATCAATTTATTATAAATAAATTAAATATTTTATAAAATAGGGTGAATTTGAAAAGTTTTAACAAAATATAGTAAAACGCTCGGGGGTCAATTATGTAATAAAAACGCGAGGCCCCCACACGTTTTTCAAATATCTGCAAAAAAAAAAAAAATTAATTAAAAACGGTCCGCCCCTGGGCGTTTTTCTTATATATATATGCATGTGTGTATATACTATGCATGGCATTGGCATTGGCATGGTAAATTGGATTAACATGGTATTTCTCCAATTATACCTTACACACATGATGAGCAGTAAAAGGGGACATAATTTTTCGGTATTGTTTTTTATTTTAATGGGTTGGTCTGTTATTATGTACTCGAGTGCATGTTGTGCACCCTAGTTCATGTTGCACTTTTCAGTATACCGACTTACACTTTTTGGTAAAAGGTGTTGCACTTTTCAATTATTAAACTGTATAATAATATTTTTAGTTATAGTGACTTACACTTTTTAGTAATATTGTATTGTACTTTTCAGTTTAACAACTTACGCTTTTCTTTAGACTAGGGTGCACAACATGCACTCGAGTTCATAATAGACAAAACCAATTTTAATATTCTGTAATTTACCTATCAAATTAAAATAGAAATGTTAATTTATTCCAAAATCAATACACTTTAATTAAAAAAATATTGTTCCCTCCATTTTATAATAATTTTCACATTTTTTTAAACATTCTACAATAATTTTCACACCCTTGTAAAATTATAAACTCCACTCTTACAATATTTATAAATTTACACAAAATATCATTATTTTTTGGACTCACACATAGACACGAACACAAGTTAACTCATTTTTTTAATTTATACATTAAGATTTTCAAAATTAATTACCCCGCAAAACCAAGGTTGATAAAAAAACCCAACAAAGACGCTGTAGAATTTATATTGAATTTGTTTTATAACGTAATAGGATGCAATTTTTTTTTTTGTTATAAAGATGTGTAATATAAGTTTGTTAATGAAGCTAATCAACTATCTTAATATATATCTAATCATATTCACAGATTTTATGTTTTCCATCAGATCCTTCACACTTTGTGACTTCGATTAGTAGCGTAAATTTTGTTACTGACTTCGATTAGTAGCGTTCCCTGCATTTTCAAAAACTATGTACTAAAAAATCTACAAACGCTTTTAAAATCACTTTTTTTTAAAAAACTGCAAAATACCTGAACGGACACATATATAACTTTAAAAAAAGTTAAAAACACATTAAAAAAAAAAAGACGTGCACTCTTCTTGTGCAAATTTCTCTTGGATAGAGGAAATATAACTTATGCATTCCAACTTATAATCTATTCCATACCTCATGTATTAAAAAATTTTACTTCAAAAAAAAAATGTATTTCCTTAATTATATCATTAATTGAAAGATAATATTATTCCCTCCTTCCACAAAGTTCCATTGGAACACAAGTTTAGGAAGAAAATGCATTGTGAATAAAGTTTTGACAGTTTTATAAAATTTTATAATCACCCACATACTTTCATTAACAGGAAATTGAATATAAAAAAACATCTCTGAATTGTATAAATTGTAGGAAGAGGAGGCAGGAAGTGCAGAATGAGGGTTAGAGTGAGGAATTCTGAAAGGGTGGTTGCCCCTCTCTTCAACCCCATGATTTCAGACAAAAATCAACAGCCCTTCATGGACAAACAGAGCCCAAGGAAATGTTTGCTTTGGTTTTTACATTCATCATCAGGTTAAATGCCCTCTTTTTTGTATGAGGCTGTGATGATTTACTTTCTCATCTCTTCAATCTGGTTAGGAGATATCCGACCCGTATCTTGGCGGGGCGACCCGGATGCTTGCGGTTTTATCGCATGCAACCGGAGATGTTGCAGCCATGGCGTCGCCGGATTCTCATAAGCCTGTTTATCACATATCTGAGCCTCTTTCCCTTTTCTTCTCTCTTAATTTTCTTTTTTGAATAATTGCGAACTCTCAGATCTGCTTCAATACAAAGGGAATTTGATATAAACAGAGAAAAAAAATTAGTAATTGTGAGTAAAATAGAAACTTTGATCATCTCAAATCTCATGTTCAAATTAAAACTGAATCTCACGAACTTCGAAACTGTGTTCCTACCCTTTTCCATTTCAAAAAACACTATTTCCCATTTCTTTCAATAAATCACATAAAAATATAAGCTATATTTACTTAAAATTCACAAATCGTGGTAATTTTTCAACTAATTTATTTTTGAAAAGAGTAAGAAACAAAAAGAAAAGAACCAAATAAAAAACTACTTCTATAAAAGAGAAAAAATGGAAATATGTTAAGAAAATTAAGGCTCAGATTCGCCTTTTATCATCAGGGTACCGAATCGGCAAACTCGCCATGGCTGCAGAAAACAGCGACTCAAATGAGACGGAAATCAAATAAGAGATATGAGAAATCCCATCTCAGAGTCGCTGATTTCGCCACGCCAAGATACAAGTCGCTCAAAATCTGATGTTTTTTCTTATATAATCATCACAGCCTCTTCTTTTTACAACGTGAGCATCAATGGCCACAGATCTAGGTTTAGGGTTTAGGATTTAAGAAATAGAACGGTTTCCGAAATGGAAAATCGATCTATCATCACCATCATCATCATCTACTACAGCTTCTTAAAGGGTTGTTGAATTATTTCTAGAAAACCAGAGATTGTGAAATCATCGGCCAAGCGTTCGTACGGAGAAGGGCAACCACCCTTAAGAAACCGAACCTCTCTGTACAGATCGCCGCCTCATACTTAAACTAATGAGATTTTTAGGTTTTGCCACTATCCCCTGCAATATATATACACTAATCTATCCGGTTCATGAACGGTTTTTTTAATCAAATAAGGTATGCAAATTGTAAAATCTGATTTTATTACTATAGATTTAAATAAGTGAAATTTATAAAATGTTACTTTCTCCATTTCAAGTTAGATGGTGTAAAAAATGAAATTTTCATTTAAATTGTGTATTTTCTTATTCGATAATAAAACACTTTTTTTACTTTAAACTATACCCCTTAAAATATATCAAAATTACATCACATATCTCTACTTATTACTCATAATATTTTATTGGGGTTTTCTTAGGACAGTTCAGGTGTCGCCTGGACTATTAATAGTTCGGATGTCAAATTGCATTGCTTTGGGTCGCCCTAACTTGATACCTGTCGCCTTTTTTTAATATTTTAAAATAATTATTTAAATTTTATTTTATTATTTACTATTTTATCCTTTATTAAAATTAATAATAATAATATTTAAATTAAGCAATAAAATTAGATTTTTTTAACAGAATTTAAAAAAAAAATACATTACGTAAAATTAGATTTTTTTAACAGAATTTTAAAAAAAATATACAAAACATAAAATTAGATTTTTTTAAGTAGAATTAAATTATTATTTTATTTATATTTTATCTACACCTGTTCATTTAATTAGTTCACCCTCAAATTATTTGTAGAGTTCACCTCAAATCATTTTTTAACCATGGTTATCTGCAATCGCTCATTTTATAAGTTCACCCCAAAATTATTTTTTACCACAATTATCTTTACCTGCTCATTTTATAAGTTCACTCCAGAAGATTTTTTTTTTAAATAATTACATTTAAAGGACTATATTATCCTTTTATTAATTTACACACCAATTTTAATTTTAATTTTTTATTTATATTTTATCTACACCCACTCATTTAATGAGTTCACCCAAAAATCATTTTTTTACTACGGTTATCTGCACCCGTTCATTTTATGAGTTCACCCCAAAATTATTTTTTACCACAATTATCTTTACCTGCTCATTTTATAAGTTCACCCCAGAAGATTTTTTTTTAAATAATTACATTTAAAGGACTATATTATCCTTTTATTAATTTACACACCAATTTTAATTTGGGGATTTCACATAAAAGGTCATTTCACCTAGTGTTTTTTTAAATAAAGACATGATTCAAAATAGTTTCAGAATAAGGACAAAATGGCACATAAATGTACCATCATGCCCTTAATACATAAAATTCGGAATTAATATGGAGAAATTCTTTAAATGTTTGAAATTTAAAGCTGACTCTATCAGCTCATTAATTCCAAGAATTACGCAATTAATTAAAACCTTATGTTTGAAATTTAAAGTTGACTCTATCAGCTCATTAATTCCAAGAATTACGCAATTAATTAAAACCTTCCTAAAATTAATTAACACAGGTCAGAAGAGCTTAATTTTGTGCAGAATTTTGGGATTTTCCAATTTGTGAAGAAAGGAAACCGTGAAGTACGGAAGAAGACGAAGTGAGAAGTGAGAAGAACATTTTACTCCCTAGACCATGGTTGGAAAAATAATATAAAAGCTAAATCTGCATAATAAAATGAATAATGCAGAACAATGAAATCTAAAACTGCATAATAAAATGAATAATGCAGAACAATGAAATCTAAAACTGCATAATAAAATGAATAATGCAGAAAAAATAGTACGGTGTCTTCATATTAGAATGTGATTATGCAAAAATACGTATACATATGCAAAATAAGATCTGCATTATCCCTTGACCAAACCAATAACAAATAATCATGAACTACATTTCAGCAACGCGCACGTAAATCATCACAATTACACGAAAACAGAGCAAATTTAACCTAAATTAAAATCATCTCAAAAAATCCTAAATTCTTTGCAAATTATGTGTGTACGTGTGGAATTAAAAATCATACCCTTGACAAAACTCTTCATCTGACCCTTGGAATTAAAAGTTTCTACTATATCTCCGGCGGCTTCGCGTCCGTCATCCATAATGAAGAAATCGGTGAAGTTTGAATCCCCTAGGAATATAAAGAAACGATCGCGTGGAAAGTCTCTTGATCATGTGCAGTCGGTGAACTTCGGGCCAGGAAGTGGGCCATGAATGCCACGACCAACACAAACCCTCGATTGCTTCCAATTCGGTGAAATCCATCGGCGAGTTAGGAGACGAACGAGATGCGTTTCATCAATTGATGAAACCTAATCGAGATTTGCGATCATGGGGATTTATGATATTTCAAAGTTAGGGGTTTAATTTATGATATTTTCTGATAATGGCCGGCCCGGCACCATGAAAGAAATCGGGAGTGGAAATAAGAGAAAAAGTCCAGTGTCTTGATCGCGTGATTAAAGGCTATACTTTTTCTAAATTAGATTCGGGCTTTCGACAGTTTGAAATTTGATTTTTAAAATTTTGAGTTTTGAAATCCTGATAAAAATGTGTATGATTTAAACAGATTCTGAGGGACGATAAACTAGAAAAGAAGGCGATGCAATAAACTAGAAAAAATGCAGAACACGATAAACAGATTCTGAGGGACGAGGAATTCTGAATTAAGGCGGTTTTTGGGAAATTAGGATTTTTTTAATTGAAAATTCGTATGAATCGTGCAGATTGCAAACGAAATAAGGAAGGTGAGATTCTTATTTCCATATGCGTGATATTAAACAGAATGCTGGCGAAATATATGGAATGTATGACTTGTTCCATTATTATATAAATTAAATAGTTATTCTTCAAATTTAAATTTAAGGGCATAAATGGTTATTTACACATGTTTTTGTCATTTTTTAAAAAGATTATAAAAGTTGTCTTTATTTAAGAAGCTAGGTGCCTAAATGACATTTTTTATAAATTTTCTCTTTTAATTTTAATTTTTGATTTATATTTTATCTACACCCACTCATTTAATGAGTTCACCCAAAAACCATTTTTTTACTACGTTTATCTGCACCCGTTCATTTTATGAGTTCACCCCAAATCATTTTTTATCACGGTTATGTGCACCCGCTCATTTTATGAGTTCACCCCTAAATTATCTACACCCCTCATTTTATGAGTTCACCCCAAATCATTTTTTACTACAGTTATCTGCACCCGTTCATTATATGAGTTCACCCCCAAATTATTTTTTATCACAGTTATGTGCACCCGCTCATTTTATGAGTTCACCCTAAATTATTATTTTTTACCACGTTTATCTACACCCCTCATTTTATGAGTTCACCCCAAAATATTTTTAAAAAAGTAATTACATTTAAAAGACTATATTATCCTTTTATTAATTTACACAAAATATAATAAAATCAACCTTAATTTGTATATTTACAATCTGTAGTCGAGTCATTAACGAGTTACCGTCGATTCACCATCAAGTCATCCATATTTTTAGAAAAAAATCGTAAAACATAATTAAAAAAAAACTATCGAAATTAGGCAAAAATCTTGATTTTTTTTTTCTTTCTAAGTTTTCTTCCCTTTCATCTTTTTCTCTCATTTTCAGTTTTTATTCCAAACTTTTAATTTCTTCGTTTTTTTTTTCTTTTTACTTTTTTTTTTTTTTCCATTTTTTCATGTGTATTTTTTTTATTTTAATACAAAATAATATTATAGGTATGATTTTATTATAGTCGGTAATACATTAAGTAATAACGAGTAATACCATAAATAGTAATCAGTAATACCATTAACAATAATTAGTACGAATAAACACTTATCTTATTCAAAGTGAGATGGTCTCATGGCGACACTGTTCATAAATTAATAGAAATAAACACTTTATTTTTTCCAAAGTGTTAAAACGTCATTCTCAAACTATGTTTTGGAAAGCAGAATTTTAGTGAAATCAGAATAAAAAAACTTTAGAAAATGTGAATGGAACTATAGGAAAACGCCATGCTCAGACCATCGATTAGTTCTAAAAAATATGTGTCCATATAATGTTGCTTACGAACATTGACCTAAAGTCCGATTTGTATAATGTAACTAGATTGATTGTTACCAAACTTGAAAATTACATTATTGAGGACACATTTTTATTTTGGAAGGAATGTTGGTAGTAAAGTTTTTATTCTGAGAATAATATTGAGTGTTTCGATGACACGACTCCCATAATGTTTCGAATAAGATAATTTCTTATTCTATTGTCTTTTGCAATGACGATAAATAAAAGTTAAAGGTCAGTCTCTTTTCATGGTAGGTGTGTACCTTCTGAAACATGTCCATGCATAGACAATTATATGTTGCAGCCTCTAGAGTTAAGAGTGGATTAAAAAATATTTACCTAGATTCAAATGAATAATAAATTTACAAATTTATACTATGGAGTACATGTTTCAAATATTTTTTTAATTGACAAATTAAACTTAAAATATATTATACATTTATTTGAATTCTTTACGGGCACTAACGGTCCTACGTTGCCCATTGTGACACTGTCCCCCCTTTACGTCAAAGAAAGAAGAAATTATGATCGAGAGCAAACCGAGTAAGTGGAGATTTTTTGGGCCAACAATGTTAGCCCATTTAATTAAAAGTGGAGAATATTTTGGACTAACATTTAATTAAAAGTGGGCAGCCAAATTGTTTTATCAAAGATAAGAATCAAATTGAATAGCCAATTTCTTGAATTGTGCGTGAGCAATAACAAATGTTCAAAAAAAAAAAAATAATAACAGAATGTTCTTTCAACAATTACAACAAAAAAATACATCAATTTTTCAAAATAATCTCATCTCCACGTTGAGCCCCCTAAAATATTATAAAACATGCTGAAATTTTATAATATTATAAAACATGCTGAAATTTTATGAAATTTTATAATAAATGAACAAAAAATTCCTCAAAATTATCCCACACAATTGATGTCTTTTGCCTTTCTTTTTAATGACAAAATCATTATCTTAGCTATTAGATGAAGTTGTGTCATCATTCTCATGTTGAGAAGACGTATCTGCAAAATATACATTAAAAATAAAATTAATAAATGTCATAATCTTATTATATTAATAAATAAAATTCATAAATTTTAAAGAAATCTCATAAATCAATAACCATATACAAATCATACAAATTTTATATGAATAACAATTGAGATTTGAGAATACTGCATTAATGTGATTGTCTAGAAAAAACAGAGTATTAAAGAAAGAGAATACTTTCTTTTTAGGCGTACTAATAATACTCATGAATCATGATTCGACTAAGAATGAACAAAAAAAAATAAAAAATATAAATATAAATTACAATGTTAACTGGATTGAGCAGCGGATGTGCAAAAAGTGTGCAGAAAGTTTTTTTTGGAACGTGTTTGGGATAAGAATGGAATTTTATAGGTTTTCTCTTGATTTTAAAAAACCCAAACTGTTTCTGTTAGATTATATAAAATATCTTTCGTTAATTTTCTGATCATAAACATATCAATTACTCCATAATCATAAATTGTAACAACTGGTTTTCTGAATTCTGAATAGACGACCAATAGCACATACCATAGCCAGCGCAAAATAAAGTTCTGTTTCTAAAGAAAAAATTCACCTAGACATAGCACAAACTGTCATCAGTTTTGTGATCTCGAAACAGTTGTATAAAAAATTCAACTAAATTAATAATTAATTTAACCTAAAATTCAATTCATTCAAATAAAAAAAGATAATTTATTGTTTATTATGATTATTAATGATATGAGAATTAAAATAAAGATTATATATTATCAATTAATTTTTTTATTAATCATGTGAGGATAAATTTGTAATTTTATAATTATATATTTAAAATTATTAAATTTAATATAAAAGTGTGATAGAGCGACAAAAAACGATAATAAGGGCAATGCAAGGCGATGGATTCTGCGACGCCAAATGCAACAGGTAGCAGGTCATCAAATATAAGTCACTAGATTTCAGATCTGATGGCTCAAATTACTGGACTGTTGATAGTCCAGGCGACACTGGACTGTCCTTAGAAGACCCCTATTTTATTATTCAAATTTTTTTTATAACCTCCCTTTAATACTAATAAACAACTAAAAAATGCACAAACAAATTCAAGACCGAGGGAGTATACAATTTGAATAAGTATTTTTACTAACATTAAAAATCAAATCCCAATACTAATATACTCTATATTTTTTTATCCCACCACTCCTTATTACTTATCATAGTTTTTTATTTTTTCTTCTTAACCACAAAATTAGTATTCCCTTCTTATTAAAATATTTTCATATTTTTCTTTTGGAAACGTTCAAAAAACATTGACACTTTTTTTACATAATTTATAATTCAAATCAATTTTAAATTATAGGAATGATGTAATAATACACTGAGGTTTGTCTTGACAGGCATCATAAGAATCTGGCTAAGTCCAAAAGATCAGCTTCTACAAAATCACCAGTCAATATATAGTTGGTATGTACTATGTACACAGTATAATCCTCAATTATGCATTGATGGACGGTATAAAACATTGTACAACTTTGTAAATGTTACAGTCTATGCATAGATGGCCATAAGCGCCACAATGGCACCAAATAATAGACCTTGAGTACCAACATTTAATGAAGAAGCTGAAGATTTTGGTGCTGGAGCTGCTACAACTGGAGTTTCGCTTGCCGCTGTGGTCCCATTCTTTGCTACGATGGGCAACGGCGGATCAACCACATCAGCAGCGCTGAGAAGGGGCGGCTCAGCTACCGGCTGTGCTTCGAACAAGAAACCTGGCTGCACCGCCTGGATAACGTATGGAGATTCTTTGATGGCACAAGATGATCCTGTGAAAACACATATTTCAGCATTGTCATTTCTTTTAACTGACATAATTTTGTTTTTGAAAATTTACATTTACAAAATAGTGTAACAAGAATAATGTACTATTTTCTGTTACACAAATGTGAATTTGATTTCGAGGGGTGCTTGCAAACTCAATCAAATTATGCAGAATCACTTTTATTTTGGTGTTGGTGATCTCAGTTTTTTTTTTAAAAAGAAATTTTGATTCTTGGTTTGCAATCACCTGCAAACAGTAAAAATCACTTTTCATTCTGCCCCCAAGAATCAGTTGTAAACATCCCCTAATTAGTACCAATATTGCCAAACCGCGCAGCATCACTCAGTTTTGCTGCACGATTTGGCAATAGATGATGAGGCTTGGTAAAGGACTTACTGGCAAACATATTAACAGTGGCTGGATAGTCTGTTACGAAGCCATCGACTTGCTGAGAAAAGAAGGTGGCGATCTCAACATACGGATCAGATAGATAATCGAAAATAAAGTTCTCAAATTCGTTCTTCAAAACTCCAACATATACTGAGATATTAGCAGCATGTAAGGCCGGGACAGTCTTAGTAAAGTTGAAGGCAAAGTTTTCAGAGGCTATCATGATAGCATCTCTGTGCACGAAAACTGCATCAGCAAACTTCTTCACATCTTGTGCAACTTGCTCGGGTGCACCACCAATCGACTGCTCTAGGTAAAACACTCTCTCATAAGTCGGGACCTCTTTGAACTTTAAGAGCACGGAGCTATCGTCTGATTGAATTAGAACCCTCTGGAGTGATTGCTTATCTAAGGAGGCATTGGTAAGTGCAGAGGAGACTGCAGCCACAATGTCGAGTCCCTTGCTTGAAGCTAGGTATGGGGCATTCTGAGAGTAAGATGTATAGGTGTAAGAATATTCGTTTTCAAAGTCTTAAACTGTGAGGGACAGCTTTAAAAAAAATGATTCTGAGTTTGCTAACACTAAAATCACCTTACCTTTACGGATATGAGTACACCGGGTACTGCTTTTGTATGTGCAAGTGCCAAGAACTCTGAAAGGGTGACGAACTTGCCACTATTCTTATTTGCAGGATTCCTAACGAGCTCTCCTTCGAAAAAACTCTCAATTTGAGCTGAAATCGGATGCCAAATGGAATATATTTAAGCATAGAATAGGCGAATAAAGAATTTGAGGCCTTAAAAGTCGTAAGGCTTACGCTGTAGAGCTTGAATCTCAGTCCATGTTAGATCAAAGGAGAAGATTCCATCAGCTTTTTGGATTTCTGGAATATTTATGGATCGATCTATGTAAAGAATGGGTGCATTAGTAGTTTTCATAAGATCTGGTCTATCTGAGCAGAAGGCAACTCCATCTTGAGACATTTGAACTGAGCAGTCGATTATATCAGCACCGTCTTCTATTGCTTTATGATAGGCGAGATCTGATGATCCCGGGAAATCACCGCTAGCTCCATTGTGAGATATGATCAAAGCTGCATGCAACCATATTTCATAAAACATGCATGCATAGTGATGAAATCAAGATTTGGTGTTGTGTTGTGTTGTGTACCTTTTATTGATCGTGTGGCGGTCTTGTCCTGATTTAGGCATCCTGCAACGACGGGAAACAGAATGTAAAGCCAAGGAGAATACAAAAAGAAGCAAAGAAAATGGTCAAAAATATACATGCACATTGTCTTACCAATTGCCTCTGAGGCGGTTGAAGGAAAATCAGTCAGCACGCCATCAACAGAGAATTGGGAATTGTCGACAAACTGTAGGTACTCTCTAGCTGGATCGTAGCTATAGTTGTAGCTTATGTACTTATCATTTGCAAAGCCAGAAACAAAGACAGAAAGGCCTAATTTGTGGGCGTCTTGCACTAGGCTCGTTGCTGGCTGTAAAATCCTCGTCTTATCCATAGGCCAAACGTACTCTTTAGGTACGAGAATCCCAGATGCAAATGCTTTGATCGAGGCAAGGTTTTTAGCCAGTGCACCATATGGTGTTTTGGTGGTGGGCTCTATTGCGGTCTCTTCAAGGAACGTGAAGATAAGCTTCGTCTTAGCCCTCCCCAACTTTGGAACCATACCTTTCAAGAAACCCATCTCTGGAGATGAGATGAACTCTGGCAATGGATTCAATTGCTGTAGGATATAAGATTCAGCACTAATTTTGTGCTCCTTGTAGAACAAATCATTCTGCATTCAACATTCAGCCAACGTTCAACAATCAAACAAACAAAAACCGTATAACATTGATTAGAGAGACCTCAATGTTTAACCAAAGTCTTGTAGGCTTCGCGTTCTTATCTTCCATGATTTGAAAAGGGCTAATGATAGGAACACCATCAAATACTCCTTGCCTCGTGAAAAGGTTTTGGCGCACTGTGGAATGAATTTGAAATGTGAAACGAGCGAATTAAGATTCAGAAAATGTACAAGTTATTATGGCTGATAGACTTACATGTGATGTTCTCAAATATAACATTGGCAGGGTAGTCCAAACCGAAGTATCCATGAATTTGTTGTCCATTTACAATATAAGTCTTAGCACCTTTGGGGTCAAATTCATCAATATTAGTTGCATTCTGAAGATTAATCTGTGAGACACAGAAGCCATCATTGTCCTTTGTAAAATGCAGGTTGCAATACAGAATTGTTCCTAGGATCCCAGTGTCAAGAGCAAAGTCATAAGCAGATTGACTTGAGTCCGGGAAAAATCCAGAGTATCCACCACGCGCCACGACCTCAGGCCGACCACCTACACACACATATTTCCATTTTTTATTTCTCATGAAAATAAAATAGAGCTTGTCTAAGCGTGTGGAGTCGTCGTACCATTTAGAGTCATCCATTTCTTTTGAAGAGGCGGTACCCCAACGCTATGTTGAGCTTCAATGGCTTGAAACAAAAAGATACTCAAAAACAGATGTGCAATCATCTTCTCCACAAACTGCATTAATCCATGAGAAAATTTAATACAGTAATTCTTTCTTTTACTAACAAAAGGTCAGTTTTTTTTATGCATAAATGAAACTGCAAAGCCTTTAAATGCTTAATTTCTTGATCACATAAATGTTCCAACATTGTGCATGCATACATAATCAAGGAACCTTTGAAGAGAAGAAACAAGAGAACAAAGTAAATGATCACAATTTTGCAAGAGTTGAGGAAATAAAGTTGTATATGTGTGAATTGGAATATGAAAAACAGAGAAGAAATCCGATAAAACTTACAATATAAAAGATGGTCTGAAATGGAAAAAGGTGGCGTTTCCCGTTGAGATAAAGGGAATGTGGGAAGGGAAATGAAGGGAAAAAGGAAATAAGAGTAAGGGATTGTAAATTGCCCATTAATAGCTCCCACAAATTCCTCGGATTAATAGCTGATCCATGTATTAATTTTCTACTTAAAAGTATGACTCATTTGTGATTCCCATTTGGACTTATTCATTGCGCCCACTCACCCTTTTGACCATACTATATTTCCTACAAAATCTCTATATTTTCAATATTTGTGATACTCCGAATCTCGATATCTTATCAAGGGTATATTTGTGATACTCAATATTAAAACTTACAAGTAACTTTTAATGGACATGATTAAATTTGCCAAAATATCACCATTCACTAATCACACAGTATTATATCGGGTGCGTAAAGATATTTGCCAATTTTTTTTTATGAATCATCATTTGCTACTATCCATAAAAAGATATAAATTGTCATGGCTTACTGAGGTTTTTTTTTTTTTGATAAGTCACTAGTCCCAAATCGACCCATGATGTAAGCAAAGTCGAAAGAACAATTACCTCTAACAACATTTTTTTTCTCCAATCCAATGTGATTCTAATATTATACTACATGATACAGGGAGTGCAGGATACAATAATATAATTATGTGAATAATTATTATATAAATGATTAAAAAATAAATAAAGTTAAAAATTTCATTCAACATTTTCAGACAAATACCTAGTAATTTCATCCAAATTATAAGATGAACTTCCACCACTTCTTATGGCATCTCGTGCAGCCTTGCTCAATGCAAGGGCACGAGCCCTCCTCTCCGACCACTTCTCACTTGTAATTTCATCTAAAAACTTCACTAAATCATCAGAATCGAGCACGGTTTGAGCCCCTTCGCACACTCTAACTGCAACATCCAACTGATCCACCAACAAAGTCGCATCCAGGAATTGATCAGCACTCATAGGCCATGCCAGCAATGGAATTCCCGCCAAAATACTTTCCAACGTAGAATTCCATCCACAGTGCGTCAGAAACGCACCTACGGCTTTGTGCCTCAATATTGAAACTTGTGGGGCCCATCCCTTGATAACAAGGCCCCTTCCATTCACACGATCCTCAAAGCCATGTGGGATGGTCCCATAATCTCCTTCTTTGTGACTTTTAGTTGCACTTTTGACCGATAAAATAAATCTTACTCGACTTTTTTCCAAACCTAAGGTCAATTCTGCCATTTGCTTATTAGTTAAAACGGCTTGGCTCCCAAAACACACATACACTACCGTATGGTCCCCACACGAGTCGAGCCACGAACATACTTTTCGAGCCAAAGCCGAGCTGGGCCCATCTCTCTCCGACGGCCCAACATTATCGGGCGGCAGCACAGGCCCAATGGACCAAATGCGATTGTGGCCCAATTTGTTAACCAAATAGTCCAAATAAACACTCTCCAACCCATCAAATGTGTTGAACACCAAACCGTAACTGGCGAAATTGGCTAGAAACGAATCCTTGATAAATTCCGAATTTGGGTCTCCTTTTTTATAACTACGGAAGATAGGGGATAACTGCCGCCAGGGGTAAACTGGGGAATTCGGAATCTCGGTGGTCCCCACCATTTCATTGTCGTCGTCGGGATTTCTCCTCTCCGGCATTTCACGCCACAAAAATTTGATAAAAGAAATGGCGAAGGCGCCGGAGGGGAAAAAGGCGTAGCGGCGGATGCTGAGCTGGCAGGCGAGGTGGTGGGTCCAGCCTAAGAACATATCGGAAACAATAGCGACGGGAGGCGACGGGTGGTGGCGAAACCAGTCGACTATAGGGTTGCGGAGCTCAGACAAGGCGCACATCATAGAGGCGAAGCCGTTGGGGGGGAGATCGACGGTGTTCTCGACGCCGGCGGGAATGGCCGGGTGCGGCGGAAAAGGGAGGACGAGGGGGGTGATGGATTGGGGGTGGGCGGCGAGGAGGGGGTTTAGGAGAGGGAGGTTTTTGGGGGTTACGAGAATTGTTACGGTGAGGCCGCGAGTGGCGAGGTGGCGCGTGAAATCCAGGAGGGGTATCATGTGCCCCTGCGCAGGATAGGGGAATACCAGGATGTGTGCGCCGGATTTAGACATCTTTGAGATGAATTAAGCTACTGGTGGTTTTTGTAAAAGGGTTTCTCTCTGTCGATTACAACAAGACACCACACTAATTTATAGGAGTAACTTTTTTCTGAAGAAGAAATATTTGATTCTCTGCGTGTGAGGAATGTTGGTTATTTCGCCCTTTATTTTAAAATTTTCAATAACGTACGTGCCGCACAGTTTTATTTAAAATTTAAATAATTTCTTGTCTCAGTTTATTTTTCATTTGGTGTTTTAGGATATTATTTTTGTTTTAAATTATTTGACGTTTTAAGATATTTTAACATTTATTAAAATATTATCTTTACTTCAAACTCAAAAAACAATCCTCATAATTTTAAACTCGTTTTAATAAATTAACTCAATTCTCTCTTTTTTTTTTTCATTTAAATTTCTCACCACAAGCCTGCCAATTTCGATGATTTTATACTAATTAATTAATTAAGAATAAATTAAATTTGTCAAGTTCAATTAAGTTGAAATTTTGTGGATTAGATGATAGTATATTTAATTATTTATTGAAAAGTGCAAGTGCATGTAGTCAAATCTTGAAAGGATTCGAACCTCTATTTTAACTATTGTCATATTTGAAATTTTTACGACATATGAAAAAAATTGTTCCCTTTAATTAGACTCGAGTGCATGATCGAGTGTAATCAAATGCACAATAGTCCTACACGAAGTAGATATATTTAGAGTTAAAAAGAGTATGCATTTGGATGGGTATGATAATAACGTTGATAATTATCTTTGTAAGATGACGTACGTACTCCATATTCTATTGATAATAATATGTATTTTTTGTAGATAAAAAATTGTATGGGTAGGTAGAAGCAGGTTGTAAACGGGATATATAATTCCATTCCATAATGAGGGCCGGCGTGATCAAATACTAAAATTAGGGAGGTGTGAAACTGTGAATTTGACAAGGAGATAGTAGGATTCACATTTTAATATTTGACTTTGGTCCGCTTTCAAATAAAAAATAAAAAAATATTTGACTTTGGAAGATGAACTGCCAACAAATCTTGAATAAATAGTATAGGGATGACTATGGAAACAGTGTAAAAAGTGAATCATAAAAATTAGGTGAAGGTCTTATGACTTTAAATGAATGGAATCGACGCATGATAATATCTCATATCGCATCATGTGTCTATTTTAGAGTATAAATGGGGAAGATTCTTGAAGATGATGGCTAAACACCTCCATTTCAAATATCTTTCAGTATTTACTATTTCGATGTTTTTTCTTCTTTTTTAAACAATTCTAATATTGAAATTATATACTTATTCTTAAAATAGATATTACTCTCTCCCTCCAAATTTATTATATTTATTTATTTAAATACGCGTTTTAATAAATATTGATTAATTTAAGTATATAGTAAATAGATTGAAGATATTATAAAGTCCATTTATAAATAAAGTGAATGTCACTTTAGTAAATTAATAAGTGATGTTTGAAAGGTGAAGATAAAATAGTTTGAATATTATTAATTTATTATTTTAAAGAATGAGTATAATAAAGTTAAAAAAGTAAAAGTAAAAACTGTAAAATTGTGGCATACATCACTAAGTTTGTATATTCTTTACTTGTTCCCATCATATTTTCCACATTCATGTTGGACCGCTGGTTAAGTTGATACTGTCCCACCAACTCTTTTTTATATTTTGAAGGACTTTTATTAAACATTAAATCTAAATCAAAATAACCATAAAAATTATTGAAATCAAGCATTCAAACAAAAATAGAAGTCAATTCTTAGGTGGTGTATTTATAAATCCAACAAACTTGCTTTCAAAATAATTTATTTTTAAAGCTCTTTTATAACTTTTGAATAAAAAAGTGATTTTAAAAGCTATTAGGTGGTGTTTGCATTTTCACAATAAATCTTTAAGGAATGAAATGACTAATTTTGAATTTATGTGAAACAAAACAAAAAATTGAAAAAGTTAAACCAAATTGGTTTTAATCCCCTACTCTAGAGATTCTTCTACTTGATCTTGACCAGTTGAAAACATTATATGCATATAAAGATAAATTGGTGGAGTATAATACCAGTATATGATTTAGGGGAGGAGACTCAACTTTATCTTTTAGATTTACTTCAAGTTTGAATTGAATTGTACTCAAATTAATGTATATGCATATAAAGATAAATTGAAAACATTATACGTCTTGCATGATCGAACTACGCACTAACAATTTGACAAAATTGATTCACTTTTTTATCTCATTTTGAAAGAAAAAAGATACAGCGGAACCAAAAAAATCAGCTTAATTTGCAGCCATACATAGAACATACTATAATTAAACAGCCCTAAAACTATTGAAAAAGAAAAGTATGAGATGAAAAGTGATTGATGATCCCACTTCCCTTCTGTAGCATTTACAAAACCGTGCAACATTGATTGGTTCTCTTAGGCTAAAAAAAACATAAATATCACTCTAGATCATTATTACACTGCATATATATAAGATTAAAATTTCAGTCAACACTTGCCAGCTAACTTAGCAATAAAGATGATAAAAATAACATGGGACCAGTACACGGATGGAGAAGATTATGAAAAAAGTTGACGCTCTATACTCACAAGAATGATTTTAGTTTCATCCAACTCCCGCTGAACTTTCAACAGCTTGTCGGCCTCAGCAGGGTCCTAAACATTCACAAGTTGAACTGATAAGAAGCACTTGGATACAAAACAAGATGGAACAGAGTGATTGGTAAGGGAGAATTCAATGAGCCATTTTCATTAGTGATAGCATATGCCTAAATTTTGCAAACAGAAACAAGAAAGGCTTTTATACCTGAAATTTCGTCAATGCCTCAGTTAGATAGGGCCATTCTTGAGCATTATCAGCTTGTATAGTTTTCCACGTATCACCAAAGTTCTTTTGATATTCATCTAAGACCTAACAAAGACAAAATCAAAGTTATTGCTGGCAAAATAAGAAAAAGAAAAAGTACCATAACAGCTTTTTGCAAGGATACGTGCAGATAGAGTCCACCTGGTTGAGCAATGAAAATGCGCTTCGTACAGGATAGTGGTCATCCATAAAACCCAATGCACACAAACCGTTTCGGTTATATGAATGAACTTTGTATTCTGTATTGTAAATGAACTGAAATGTCAATTTATAAAATTTCAAGGACCAAGCTCAATGAGAAATTAGATATAGCATATAATTCTTAAACTGAAGTAAAAATTCTAAAGAATCCAAGCAACTGTAAAGCCAAACTGAGACTCCAGGTAATCGAGGTTCTACCACATGTACTCTCCATCAGATTAAGTAGAACTAATAGGACTTTCAACATTCTTATTTCTTAATATCTAAAATAATTAGCTGTATAGAGAAACATTCCAAGATCGGCAGTGTGCCACAACCAGATGATAATCTTGTCAAATGTTCACTTGATAATCTATACTAACAAGTCTCTCCTCTTATCCATATAGCCCAATAATATAGACCAATTGCATCAAATATTACACCTCAATGATTCCTAACGATTAGTACAAATCCTGGAGACAAGCTTTGCTAACAATAATAGATTGCATATATGGTCCTCACTAACGGCATTTTGTTGCCCAGCAAAATTCATGCCACAGTTTGCCACTTCCTCTCCAACGCAAGATCCAAAATCAGAGCCAAAATTAACTTACAAAGAATTCTGTTTAATATTATATTGTAGATCAAATTAATGGTATACCATATGTTATAGTGCTTACTACTAGCAGTTGCTAAAATCTAATCGTATAGGAAATATCTTACCCCATGGCAATTGCATTATAAAATATGAATAGCAATAAGGTTTTGGCAAAAGGAAAATGACCAACAAATTATGCCTTTATAAGTTCATATCCTGTCACTTGAAGTGCTAATTTCACTGGCAGTGGACACAATTAACATTTTGTTCGTCAACTGCAGTCTTTCGTGCAACATGTTGTTTATTATAAGTTACTGCCAGAATTCATATATACGAATGCAAGATCAGTATCATTATGAATCAAGCAAATCAACTTTCACAGAATCATAGTTCTAGTAAAAACACCAATTCAGATATTGATATTATACTGAAAACCATCAACCGATTTCTACATACACTTAAAAATTTGTGTATCGACAACTATATTTCAAACAGCACAATCCCCCATCGAACTAATTGATCATAAAATTAGCAGATACCAGAAAAATTAAATGAAAAAACAAAAGAAAATTCAAACAACATAATCTAAAACAAACATAATATCTCAAATCATCAAATTCCGCTTAATCATTTTTTTTTTCTTTTTTGAAGAAAACAGGAAAATTCGAAAATGTTATCGCATCAGACCTGAATGCTGGACGGTTTGGCGTTGCCCAGACGGAGAGCGTTTGGCCACGGTCCGACTCACGAAAACAATAAATTCTTTGACACTGGATCGCTGGAAAAAACCGAAACTACTTAGATCCGTTGAGTTGGCCAAGATAATGGGATCAGATTCAGAGCCCTCTGCGCTGGATTTCATCACCATCAACGCCGTGATCTTCACCATCTTTAACGCCCTTTATTAATTATTTGTTTCTTTATCCAGCAATTCTCCTCGTCCAAGATTAGCTTAGCCGCGAAATAAGGGAAAACTGGCCTTCCTTTTGAGAAAAACAAAACCCAGAAATTTATGGAAAATTGCGAGATGAAATTCTTATGTTTCTATTGCAGTCTAGTGTTGAGTTTGTGCGTAGGCTTGATGGTGATTACGATTTCAAAATAGGAAACATTGTGGATTCAAGGTTCTGTATTTCTGTTTAACATGTGATTTCATGGGGGTGAAAGAAATTGCGGTTGTGCATTTCGTCGCGTCATCAAACCAATATTAGGAGGGAACTTGCATCGATTTTTTTTTAATTAATTTCATTTTGATAATAAGACGAAATTTGTTGAAAAATTATTTATCAACAATCTATTTTAGTACATATTTTTAGAATCTTATCAAATTTCACCTTGTATTGTTGACCTGAAAAAATAATATAAAAAAAAACTATAACCATCATTCAACCATGCATTTTTTAAACATCGATCCTCAACTCCAACATCAACTATATACAATTAATTAACATTAATATATTAATTAAATTATATATATACACACACAAACGCAATATATATAAACTATATATGTTCATACATATATATAAATACTCCCTCCGTCCCATAGAAATTTGCACACTTTCCATATATGGATGTCCCATACCAATTTGCACACTCCACAAAAGGAAATATCTTCATAACCCTCACCCTTGAAATATACTCATATTTACCCATATGCCATTACTTTTCCACACTCAATCTACTTTTTACTTTACTTTATTCATAAAAGTTTACAAAACTACCCTTCAAAACATCAATCATTACACCTTTTCTTACACATTTCTTAAAATGTGTGCCGGTCAAAGGGTGCAAGTTCCTCCGGGACGGAGGGAGTATAATATTGACTTTATACAATTAGACAAATACTTATATGCACATACAATTTCATTTCTAGCAATAAATAAATACTGGAGCATCACATAATTTTTTTACACAATTCAATGATAGTACGTTACAAGCATATTACTTGATAAATGATGTGGTGTTACAAATAGAAAAAATTGCACGACACATTTGGGACACATTTGGTGCATACATGTTTAACTCATACAAAAAAATATAAATAATACACATAAATTAAAATACAAAAGAATAACTGTAGAATGACTCATGATGAGGCGTAGACCAATGCCCAACAGTTAGGATGTGAGGAGGTTCCGATTTACATAAATTGTGTTTGAAAATTTGGTCTCCATCTTCAAACATACCATTTTGACGAGAGCAGGATGAGGGTACAATAGATCTCACATATTTTAAAAATAAAACAGTTTTGTATAGAGACACTGCAAAGAGACAAGGATTAACGCACTCGTGTTTGGGAAGCTAGGGCGCCCAAAGTCCTTGCCTTGTTTAAATCAAGGGATTTGGCCAACTTATTCAAATCATCAACATGCATTAAATGTTATGGGTTGAAATCGGGAAGTAATTAAGGGTGTGTTTTGAAACTCTACAAACCACTTATTTTCAAAGTTGTCTCTCATAACTTTTTTAAAAAAAGTGATTCTAGAAGCAGTTTGTAGAGTTTCAAAACATACCCTAACTCTCCGAACTTTTTTTTGAGTGAGCTAGTGATTTTACGTAGTATAAAGCTTAAAGATTTATTTCCACATTATTAATTTGAAGATTGATCATAAAGATTAATTTATGACAAAATTTCATATAAAACGATCTAACACATGTTAATATGTTATAGACATCTGTTCAAATATACTCCTATAACTAAAATACTAAAGTGGCCGGAGTTAAATTTGTTACACAACTGTCTTTTAATCTAATTATTGGTTAAAGATATTTACATGGTTTATTTGAGAGAATCAAATATCTAATTAGTGGATACTAGCTTTAGATTTAATTTTCTTTTATGAATGTGGGTAGAAACCATTTTCTACCTTATATTTTTGGGTCCACGCGCCACAAAAATAAGGACTCTTAATTTAAAAAAATAATCACAAATTAATTATTTCTAGTTTTTGTTTGCGGTTTTAGCTCGATTATGGCCAAGTTGGCCAACATTTACATAAATAAAAAATAATGCACTTAATTTACAGGCCCGTAAATATAATGCGTGTTAAATGCATCGTCCCAATTGCCCTTAAAATTGAAGACACGGGTGAAATCATTGTCAAGCCCTGTGGGGCTGATAGTGTATGTAGTTCGTGCAGACTCTAGCCTCAAATTCATTGATAGCGCTGCCCGTGAATTGGTGATGAAATAGGCTCCCCAGACATCTAGGGCATGTTTGTTTAGAGACTCACCCGTCCGGACGTGGGACGTAACGTCCCACGTCCTTGTTCTACTTCGGGATTTTACATTCGGATTTCCCCATCCAACTACACTCATCCCTAAAAATACCTATACATCCTACTATTACATCTCATCCAACCACTCTTACACAATTTGATTTGACATAAAGTTACATCTCATCCTACTCAAAATCCCAAAACAAACACACACAATTACTATTCATCAGGATTTCCCCATCCAGGATTTCCCCCCTCCTACATAATCCCAAAACAAACATACCCTATGGTTCTATCCAATATTAATGACGTGGCACTTACACTCAGTGCACTAATATAATTGAATTGAAAAAAAAACTGAAAAAATTCCAAGATATTGATCAAGTAGAATAATTGGTAACATATTTTCTAGATTAGCCCTTTTAACAATTGGTTATTAAATCCCCCTCAAAAAAAAAAAAAAAATCGGTTATTAAATGCACTATAATTAAGATAGAGTCAACCTGTCAAAATAATTTCACGATGGCTTTAACAAGTCACAATTCAAATACGCTCAAGGAAAAAATCACACAAAGTAACTAACATGTCCATTTGTACATAGGCTTGAAAATTCTTAGTTCAATATTTATATTTATGAAGAATTTATATTTATGAAGAATATACTATATTAAATCTAAGCTCTAGTTATTTCAGGACGTACGGAAATTAAAGTTACCCGTTAATTTTTTTTTTTTTTTTTTGAAATAATGAATTAATTCCCATGTTAATGAAATAATTTTCAGAATTTGTGAAAAAAATATTTATCTCATTTAAAAATTCAATGATTTGAACTTTACTTATTTTGAACCTTCCAACCGTGGAAGCATTAATGTCTCAGATTATATCGAGTTAACTAACTATAACGAATTTTTATTGATAAGTGTTAACACGAATTTTCTTGTGTAAAATGTTTTGAAGTTTTTGATTTATAAATTTTGAGGTTGAGGTTGAAATAATTAATTTCTATATATTATTCATATATTTAATTAATTGATTTCATGAAGTAACACATAGGACTGTAGGATGGTCGTTCAAGAAATTGTAAAACTAAATAAAATATTTAGGGTTGGGCTGCTGTGTACTCAAGTACACTGTGTACTTAAATATAGCCATATAAAAAATATTAAGTATATATAGAATAAATAATAAAGTATTTAACAAAAACCATTCTAGCCTAGTGGTTGCTCTTTGATTGTGCAAGTAAAAAAATAATAAAACGTGTAAAATTAATAATAATTTTTTTAAAAAAAAAAATTCGAAATTTTAATTTTAGCACCACAATTTTCTAAATTTTAATTTTAGCATCATTTTTTTATTTTAGCACCCGTTTTTCTACAATTTTCGAAAATTTTATTTTAGCACCAGTTTCTTTACAATTTTCTACAATTTTAATTTATCATTAATAGTAATAAAAGTGCAAGTAAAAAAATAATAAAACGTGTAAAATTAATAATAATTTTTTTAAAAAAAATTTAGTAACAGTCTTTCTAGATTATGAAAGTGTGCAAATAACAAAAAGGTGTATCATTAGCATACATTTTTCAATTATAATATCATACACTTTTCAATTATAATAACATACATTTTTCATTAATATATAACTTACACTTTTCATTAATATAACATACGTTTTTTTTAGTTATAATAACATACACTTTTCATTAAATAAATCATACACTTTGCAGTTATAATAACATAAACATTTCATTAATATGACATACACTTTTCATTAATAGATCATACACTTTACAGTTATAATAACCTACACTTTTCATTAATATATAACTTACACTTTTCATTAATAGTTCATACACTTTTCAATTATAATATCATACACTTTTCATTAAAAACAATGTTGCAATTTTCAATATACTAACATACATTTTTCATTAAAAAAAGCAAAGATACACTTTTTAGTTATAATAACATACACTTTAAAAAAAAAATTGAAAAAAAAAAGTCAAAATTTGACTGTTGACCGGTCAACGGTCAACTTTTGACTAGTAAAAGTCTACTCAAGTACATGGTGTACTTGAGTACATACAAGACTTTGACAAATATTTAATACGGATTAAATATTTTGTCATTCGGCTTTACATGGAGTAGCAGTTAATGCGCATAAACTTCTTTTCAATTGGACGCTTGATAGAGTTTCGACGTTTGAAGGAAAATGATAAATTTGTAACGGTACGAAAAAGATAAATAGAAACATCATTTTAGATAAAATAGAACCATTAATAAGAAAGGGAAATAGTATTATTTATATATTTAATATAATTTGACTGTATCATTTTAAATATAAAATAATACACTATCTAAACTTTATATGCACACTTCCATAAATGAAAACACTTATTCATTAATTTAATACTCCCTCTGTCCCAGTGAAAAAGCTACTCAACTTTCTTTTTTCGTCCGTCCCAATGAAAGCTCCCCATTCCATTTTTGGTAACTATTCCCTCTCACATTTCATTATATTCTTCTCTCTCCATCACATCATCTCTAATACATCTACTTATTATATTAGTATTTTTTAACCTCCGTGCCCGGAGCTCATGGGGAGCTTTCCCCGGAACGGAGGGAGTACATTACTCACTTTTTACTCTATAAATCTAATTTATACAAAAACAAATCATTTTATTTAAAACTCGTAAAAATGAATTATACAAACAAAGTTTGAACAACGGGAGTATTTAAATTACACTAGAGTTGAGTAGTAGAAGTTTGTGTACCCTGATGATTATGGGTTCCAACTTCAGTTGCTTGAGTTGCATTATTATTCGGGGCCGTTTCACCAACTTCTTGAGCATCACATTGGGCTACATCGCCCATTACTTGACCTTCCTCAGGAGGTGGAGGTGGAGGTGGAGGTGGAGGTGGTGGTGGTGGTGGAGGAGGAAGTAGAGGATTAACGTCGTCTTGTGCATTCTCCTCCCTGGAACTGAAACAATTCTGTACAAAAATATTCGTGATTTTTCGTCCAATTACAGTTTCTGAACAAAACAAAGCAAATACAATAAAGGATCCGGTGACCAAAAACAGCCCTGCAAATTCACGCAGAGTGAGACTAGAGGTCCCTTGAGAGATACTTGAAGATTGAGCGTCTTGTGAAGAGTATCCAGGTCCAAAATTCTTTTGTTCAAGATAATTCATTTTTGGACCTTGAGTAACGTTCAGGATTGCCCTTGAGAAATAAGCACTTAAAGGGGAACCTATTGGAAATGCCTGATAATAAATAACAATCACAATCAGATACAAATTTAGTCCATTTTTAACTGATTTTCAATCATTTTTCTTTTTAATTTATTATTTTTAGTCCACGTGTCCAATTTTGATCCTTTTGTTTGACCAATTTCATTCCTTTGAAATTACCGAATTTGGTGATGGACTAAAATTGATAGATTAAAAAGAAAAAATGATTTGTGTTAAAATGATATTAACTCTTATAACTTCACATAAACAAACACTATTCTTCAAGAAAACTTACGAAACCAAGACCATCCGTTCTGTAGGTTGGTCCAACGATTTTGTATTGAGATTCATATCGATTTAAGAAAAGCTTTATGTATGGAATCTCATCAAATATGGCATCTATGCCTCCGTTTTGGCTTCCATTAGTCATGGCATCATGAAAACCTTGTATAGATGAGTAGGGTCTCAACCTTGACTCATCTATGCCTAGATTTTGTATCAAGAACTTTTTAATGAAGGAATTCTCATGGTACCCCACATAGTACCCTTCCGAAAATGAAAATTTTAGTTGATCAACAGTCAGAATTGCTGATAGGTTAGCTGTGAAACTCTGCATCAATATGTACGTCATGAACAACCAACACACTAACACGAACACTGACCACTTATTTTTTACAATATTCCCTGTTAACAACATTAAAAACAAGATTAATGAGCTGATGAAAATAAAATTAATCATTGTAAAAAAATAATTAAGAAAGATAGATTCAATATTTACTCTCTTGGAAAGCTAGAATTGATATGGGAGACAAATAAATCGCTCCAGCTCGATCAGGATGTGGATCAGGCGATTCATTTCTAGTTCTATGTTCCAATATATGAAGAACCACTCCCATGAAAATGCAACTTAAAATAATAGCCAACCAGAGATCCCATCTCAAGGGCCTAATGAATATCCACATATCAAGTGGTTTCTTATTTTTAACAACTAAAACAACTCCTGATTCAGAATATGGTAGTGAAAAATCAACATATGATGCTCGTGGCGCCCAAATGGTCACATCCGCAACCACCATATCATATTCCTATAGTGACATACAAAATGCAAGCTCATAAAAAAAGATGTGTTATAAAATCTCGTATGACATAAATTTGTGATACTTTTCAAATATGAGTACTACAAAAATAGGCAAAAGTATATGACACTGTTGTATACGAATTTTTGTGTAATATTAAAAAAAAAAGGTCTGATAAATTAAATTAAAGTACCTTAGGTATCTCTTGAAGCATGTTGTCGTAAGTCCAATTTTCATCTTTGTTACCATTATAAGCATGAAATGTATAGTTGATTGGGAGATTCAACATCGTCCATGCTTCTAAGAAGATATCTATTACAAATCCGAATGCATGTGTTACGTTGGTTGTAGGATCGATTTCCAAGTGAACAAATTCTGGAAATCCTGTTGTCCAAGGAACTCCAATTCTAAGGCTCTCTGTTTTAAGCAAAGTCGTAACTACCCTTGGTAATGTTACAGTGTCTCCAGGCCAAAAAACTTTCATGAGTGATCCTTTCCTTGTTTGTTGACTCAATTCTCTTGTTATTCCTCTCTCGGGTGTCCAAAATCCAACCCTTCTTTCTCCGTTTCCAATTACATTGAATAGTTCGAATGGCGAGGACTTTAGTTTGCCCTCAACCAGTTCAAAATCTCCGGCTAAGCCCCTAAATCTTGTCTTTGATAGCTCATTGATAAGTTTTGGCCCAAAAGATGAGATTTTGAATCCTGTTTTATCTGTGCCATTTACATGCAATAAGTTAGAATCCAAATGTGGTCTAATATTTTCAACTGCTATTGCTAACGCGGTTACTGCATCATACGCCCATAGACCGTAAATGTTCAGCTCCACAACTTGATCTGTAATCTTGTTCAGAATCATCTCTCTTTTCCACCTTTCTTTAAAACTTTGCAAGTTTTTCGAGGGAAATACGTAAGGCCTTATGCCCAAAAATCCATCCATTTTATCCCGAACTTCAGAATCAATGGAAGTTAGGAAGATGGATAAGCTGTCAGCGATGATCCATGCATACCCTTCACTCATCATTCCTACAGTGCTGGCAAGGGAAAATAACCGAGCACCAAGAACAGGGTTCATGTGAAGTACCAAAAACACCCTCGATTGCCTTATTTTCGTTGTGTTGAGTTTTTTCAAGATAAAACTATCCTCAGCTGATGTAGGAATGGAGATCATGTAAGTCAATCCAATATCAACATCTTGGAATGCATTAATCAGATGAGAAAGAAAATGGTTGTCATCAGCTTCATTATCTTGGTACAAAATCACAACTTGAGGCCATTCAAATCTCTCACAAATGGCGGCAAGTGCCTGTGCTTGAATGGCATCATCCAACATTGTCCTAATAAAGTAGCGATTTTTGATAAAAATCGAACTTGTTTCTGTGAAGGAAACGAGCGACGCAGCATATGTTTTATCTATTGATCCATGAGGTCCTAAAATAGCAAGCACTTGTTCGTCCTTCACTAACTCAACAACTGCATCACACATCAAACATATCCAAAAGATTTATGAAACTACTTTAACAACTTCTGTTTTTGTCCAAAATTATCACAACTTCCCCCTTTCTCAAGTGATTGCAGAGGCAAAGCATTTCAAATATATACTGTATGTTGTTATTGAGATATGCATACGTACTGCACTAGAGTAAATTATATGAAGCACGATTTATTCATAAAACACCTTGTTGTTACGAATTAGTAGTATGATATAGTAAAATTTAAAGCATAAATCATCTTGATTTACCTTTTTGGACTAAAGAAGCAAATATTAATCTTTGCTCAGTTTGAGTGGGGCATTTTCACAAACAAAGAGCATGCAGTTCCCTGTTTAAAGTAAGGAAACTCAACACTTATTCTCCGTATTTTTTTTTTAATTTTTACACCTTTTAACTAGAGTTGGGGTCAATTTTCTACCTTCTTCGTTCTACAATAAATAATGCTTTAATACAGTAGTTTTTTTTTAGAATTAAAAAGGGTATGCATTGACAAATTTATTATCAATTAATACATAATTTTAATTTACCATAAAAATAAGTTAGAAATTAGTAATATTTTTTAAAAGTTTTTTTTTTTTGAAAAAATTAGTGCATATAGACCCTAAAATATTATTTAATTGTGTATAAAATTAAAATGTTAAAACATCATTTGTAGAACATTAACAAACAAAACTTTAAAATTACAGATGCTGCTATTAATTCACATTTGAATTGCTTTATAGGTTAACGTATGTTATATCTTAATTAAATTTGATGTACAGTATATGTTAATATGGAAAATGGGTCAAGTAAACGGTGGGTACAAAAATCGTGGTTATTTGTGGGCTTTAGAAAAGAATTAAAATCTAATTGAAGGAACCGTATATACTTTCTAAGTTTCTATTAATAAATTAAGGGGCATTTGCAGTTGTAAGATTGTTTCATATAAATTTTTTTTTTTCAATTTACAACTACTTTATATACTTAAATTAACATGATATTATGTTTTAAAAAAAAGTAACATGATATTATAATCATTATTAATCCACAAAATCTGTATAAAACAATTTTATATTTTGAGTTGTACAACACTTTCAAACATGATTAAGCATATACTGTAATATTCTAATGTGATAATTGCGATCTATACTCAGTCAACCCCCGACCGCCCAAATTAATTTTTTAATTGATGTATTATCAAATCCGCCCCCAAATATATCTGATTATATTGTTTATAAATATAGCTGAAATTAAAGCTAATTTGATTGGAGCATCATGGTTTACTTCGGCATTGTTAATATATTTAGTTGACTTTAATTATTCAAATATTTTTTTAATTACATTATATACCCTCAATTTTCTCCTCCAGGACTCCAACACAGAAATTAAAGCTTAGACCTACGTAGTGGTGATCTAACCATTTGAGCTATCCCACTTCGTCTAATTATTCAACGTTAGTTTTCAATTAAATCATGTATTAATTCGATAACTTCACCACAACACGACAACCAGCAGAAGTTAAGTTGAATAGCCGATACCTTATAATAACACCGACGTGAGAGCGAATTCTTATACTTGTTTTTTTGGATTTTGTGAGAAAATTCACCCGATTTAATTTTGACTCGAATTCGATTCACAATTTTAAGCACCTTCCTTAAATAGAAGATATTGTATGTGCCACACTGCAACTAAGTTCTTACTCCCTTCTATTCAAAATGTATGTCATTTTAAACTTATACACACATATTAAGAAAATTAATGACTTATTATTATTATACTTTTAATTAATTGCTCTAAAATTATACAACGTACAATATACATTAAAAATTATTACTATCTAAGTTATTATTAATTAGTTTGAGAATAATTTAGTAAAAAGTGTAATTAATTTGCATTAAAAAGTGCAAAACGTCATAAAATTTGTAAAAAAAATAAATGAAAAATGAAAACGCCATACATTTTAAATAGAAAGGGTATTTACCTAGAGTTATCTTTATATTTTAATTATAAAAATGATCCGATTTGATGGGTCCAAAATTCATTTGAACAATTAAGATTATATCAAAATTATTTAAAATTCAATTACATGCATACATTCAATTACAATTTGACAATACCAAATGTTGTAAGTAGTAACTAGTATCATCATCCATTAAATTGAACACCAAACAAAAAAATTCATTTCGAGTGATATATATACAAACCTGCAAAATTAGCCTGAACGGCACTCTCAGCATTCTTTGTGCGTAATTGCAACCTTGTGGTATAGTTTGGATGTGCATGGTAGAAATCTGAAATCGCCATTTTCATGCACACATCCGCCATTGAACCCAGCATCGACTTCTTGTCGAGTACTACCCCAATCGGGACGCTTAAAAAACTCGATTCTTCTTTAACATTCTTCGTTTCCGAAGAATAGCGATCAATGCAAGAGAAAAATATGAGAAAATTAATTAGAAAGATCAGAATATTTTTTAGCATTGTGTTTATTGATTTGTCCTAGTATTGTCTAAGAAGTTGAGATTTTATAGAAGAATGTCATAATCTAAGTAATAAATTAATATATAACATTCTATACTCATTAATTAATTAATTCAATATAAGAAGATAAACGAAAGCTTTTCGTTGAATAACTCATGTTTGGAATAATTTATTTGATCAAACTTCCTGTGAGGGGGAACCTAACCAACTAATAAAAAACGAGATTTAAATATGAAGAATTATAATTTCAATTTTATAAAATTAGTTCGATCTCAGTAGCGTTTGCAAATTCATGTATGCACACAAATTGCTTTCTATGCAACTCGTGGAATTAATTTTTTACAATTATCAAATAATATTACTATGCTTATAAAGTAATAGTAACACAAAAAAAAATTCGCATAATTAGTAGTGTTTGTGCTTGTAAGATGATGTTGTGTTACTTTATAAACATGTATTATTACACTATTACACGGCAATATCACCATTTTTTTAATTATTATTATAAGCATAAAAGTAATGTAATCCAGATATACACTCAAAATACTGCTTTATCTGTTTATAACTTGAAAACTACTGTATCATTAAAAACAGCTGTGGCTAAGAATGGTTGAATTGGAAGATCGTGGCATGTTGCAGGATTCGTGGATCTAGATTACTGTAAAGAAAAAAATACTAGGTAATTTTATTTTCATTGCTTCATCATATTAGAATAAATTTAACATTGCATAATCAATGTTGTTATACAAAAAATAATTTGTAAAATCACGCGTTTTCAATTTCACTCTATTTGATTAAAAACTCGAATCTAATTTAATTCTAGCTAAAAAGTTGCCAATAATTTCCAAGATTTTTTTGTCAGCATTATATATGGGGACAAGCAAGTGAGCTGGAAACATGGTCCAAAAGCTGATTAGAATCACAGATTATTCAGATGCTACTTACTATACAACATACATCCACCACACATTTTACATAACAAATAACCACAAATTATGTATGTACGAGTATGGACTATTGACATTCAAAAAGTTACTTTATAGTACATCTATTTTGTAGTAATTTTACAGTATTTGATTTGTAAGGATAACATATATGAGTATATTCAGTATATACTTCACCGAACTATTGCAAAAAATTCAGGTTTCGTTTTGTATTGTTTGTAGATATGTTGTGCGATTGATCCAAATTGAATAACAAATTATGTATTTTTCGATTGTTTGGTATTTACAATGAATCCTATTTACTCATCTAATTCTACTAAAATGGGGTAAAAGCATCCTAACAAACTACTACAACATCGAAAGAGCCAAAAATAAAGATAGAGATGAAAGCAGAGTTCAAATATTCTACACACACTGAAAAAGCAAAATTCATGGCTTCCCTTTCTTCTTCTTTGCTGCTGCTGCTGATTCTTCTCTTTTCTATAGCAATAGAGGCATCAGCAGCAACACATCCATCTTATTTTCCAGGAATTTCCCATAAAAAAAGTGGAAAGAATGTGAAGCCAAAAATACCATTTGAAACCCATTATTTTCCTCAAAATTTAGACCACTTTACATTTAAGCCCAGCAGTTACAAAATCTTCTACCAAAAATATCTCATCAACAAACAGTATTGGCACAAGGGAGCCCCCATGTTTGTTTACACAGGCAATGAAGGTGATATTGATTGGTTTGCTGCTAACACTGGATTCTTGCATGATATTGCTCCCAAATTTCATGCTCTACTAGTCTTCATTGAGGTATAATTAATTAATTAATCTTTGTAATTCAATAAAATATTGGTCATGTTAGAATCTTGATATATATAAATATTTGTTTTAATAGCATAGATTCTATGGAGAATCAATGCCATTTGGAAAGCACTCTTACAAATCAGCAGAGACACTGGGGTACTTAAATTCACAACAAGCATTGGCTGATTTTGCTCTTCTGATAACAAATTTGAAGCACAACTTATCTTCTGAGGCTTCCCCTGTCGTGGTCTTTGGAGGCTCTTATGGAGGAAGTAAGCCAAACACCCCTTAATTATTTTTGTCGGTTTGATAGAGAAGACAATAATTTAGTGTTTTTGTTGGTGGATCAGTGCTTGCAGCTTGGTTTAGACTGAAATACCCTCATGTGGCGATTGGAGCATTAGCATCTTCAGCCCCAATCTTGCAGTTTGATACCATTACTCCTTGGTCTAGTTTCTATGATGCAGTTTCACAGGATTTCAAGGTCTAAATAACTTAATATTATAAAGATTTTGTAGATGCAAGAAACAAAAATATAGCATTGTCTTAAAATGAATTTGTCTTGGAAGGAAGGAAGCAAGCTTGAATTGTTATGAAGTAATAAAGGGGAGTTGGGCTGAGTTGGAAGCTATTGCGTCGGACAAACGAGGATTATCCGAACTCAGTCGCAATTTCAGGGCTTGCAAGTGAGTTTAAAGATATATAGTAATTTATTAAAATGTACTAGCTGTTTCATTCAAAAGTATTACTTTGTTATACTGTAAAGTGAACAAGTGTTTGTAGTAACTTTGAGAGTCATGTTTCAGACAAGTTCATTCGACTTCTTCTGCGCGAGATTGGCTGTGGGAAGCTTTCGTTTACACAGCAATGGTGAATTATCCAACTGAAGCTAATTTCATGAAGCCTTTACCTGCCTACCCTGTGACTGAGGTACGGAATGCATCCGTTTCTGTTTAAGTTGATGAAGATTTTTCTAGTCTCTCAAACTATATAATACCTTGTGTTTTTGGATGAAGATGTGTAAGATTATCGATAGATCCTCAGCAGGCGCTACGAAGCTTAGCAGAGCTTTTGAAGCAGCAAGCTTATACTACAATTATTCGAAAGGCGAAAAGTGCTTCATGTTGGAACATGAAAGTGATGATCATGGCCTTCATGGTTGGAACTGGCAGGTAGACATTAATTGCATTAGTTCACTCTTTTGTGTCACGCGATAATGGTTTGAAAACGACGATGTTTAGGCGTGTACAGAGATGGTTATGCCAATGGTAGTCTCAAATGAGAGCATGTTTCCTCCATCTTCATTCAGTTACAAAGAGAATGCAGATGATTGCATGACAAAGTTCGGCGTGAGGCCTCGTTCACACTGGATCACTACCGAATTTGGTGGCACAGTGAGTACTCAATAAATACGAATTCGACCTTTTAGAACAATGTGTTAAATTATGAACTGTGTTAATAGAATATTAAGCAAGTGTTGAAGAGGTTTGGTAGCAACATCATATTTTCTAATGGACTGCAAGATCCATGGAGCCGAGGGAGGTTAGTTGAGAATTACATTTTCTTGGTAATGGTCGAAAAAGGATACTATTGTAATTACTTCTCTTGACACATGTATACAGTGTGCTGAAAAACATATCAGACAGCATTGTGGCTCTAGTGGCTGAGAAAGGTATATGAAGGCAAGTAATACTAGTGTTTATTCAAAAGTATTGTGATTGCTTAATATGTTGTGTTGTAAAAACAGGAGCACACCATACGGATTTACGAGCTGAAACGAGAGGAGATCCGGAGTGGCTAATCGAACAGAGAAGGCAAGAAGTTGACATCATTCGGAAGTGGATATCGAAATACTATATTGACATGAAGCAAATGGGGCAGAAATATCAACTTGATTAAACAGAGATAGTCATAGACATGCAGATTATTTGGGTCGTGTTGTTGATGAATAAGACTGATAAAAACTACATATTTAAATAGTACCACGCAAGATTTGTTGTTGGGGTCATTAGCTTTATATCCACGATTGGTCTCATTTGAAGTTGTAATATATTTCACCTCTATGTATTGTATTGGCTATTCAAAGTGTAACCAAATAAAGTCCATTTCTTTTCTAAAAATTGAAAAAATCGTCCTTCTACTGAAATCTGTGTAATTTGTTTCCTAGATGAATTTCTTAGATGGAAAGGAAAAAAAGAAAGGGAGTTATCAACATCTCAAATCATGTTATATATACTCCACTAAAATTTAAAAATCAATTTAAAATATTAAACACACCCATTTTTTTCTATCATACCCTTCTTCATTCAAAATCTCATTCCCTATTCAAAATCTTATTCTCACTAAACACACCCCATTTAACATTTTCTCCTTCCACTCTCTCATTTATCAACACACCCCATTAACATTTAGGGTTTATAGATATTTTAATTTTAATTTGTTTAGATGATTTTAAGTGATAATATTGTAAACACCTAGTTATTGAATACATTGTGTAATGATTACATAAAAAAATTGAATTTGATATGCTAAGATGTTGTTTTTACTTTCGTTTTTACGCATTTTTACTGTCAAATTTGTCGCAGTATTGAAGGTGTTCGACCAGATTCGTGGCCACACACTCCTTGTTGTGCACGGTCAAAACGGTCGCACAACCAAGAAAGAGCACGGCCATAATGGCCGAACACGTACGAAGTTGCATGAAAAAAATTGTGTTCGGCCAGAAGTGGCCGTATAGACAGTGATGTGTTCGATCAGTATTGGCCGTACACTCAGTGATGTGTTCGGCCACGATTTTGACCGAACATATCGACGACTATTGCAGTTCAAAATCTGTATATACTCTAAAAAAAAGTGTAAAAAATAATAAATATATTTCCTTTGATGTTCTACATCACATTTTCTTCTTTCATTACAATGTTGGTGTGATTATATCATCATGTGGAGGATTTATGCATTAATGGTTTTTAGAATAAGAATGGTTTTTTTGAAGAAAAAGTAAAAATTGTTGGAATTGAGGATTAAATGATGGAGGTCTTAAGTCTTTAAGAGAATGATGTGTGAATAACATATGAGGTGTGTATTATTATTTGGAATGTGTTTATAATTTTTTAAAGAGTTTAAAATGACATTTTGACAAATGCATTTATGTCTATTTTTATCCAAAATGATTTTGGGGTGTGTATAACATGATTTGTGGGTGTTGATAGCCACACCAAAAAAAAAAAGGCATGTAAAGGTAAAATATAAAAAAGGAAAATACATTTTTATCTCTTAAGTTAATTTATGTCCTCTATATTTTTCGACTTTGAAATTAGTTATCTTTGTTTACAAAACCGTGTTTTAGTCATTTTATCAATAAACATATATGTTAGGTGGTGATGAAATTTTGACGGTGTGAAAGACTTAGTTAGATAGCGACAATGGCCGATCATAACTTATAAGTGTTCAGTTTTTAATTCAATTTTCTAATTTTGGTTGTTCTTTACTTATTGAGATTTATTACCTGGCTAAAATAGCAAAAATATTTTTAAACTATCCCCTTAAAACATTATAATATTACAATAAAAATTATTATTTTATTACACTAAAAAATAACTTTATTACTATTTATAAAGTTGAAATTTTTTTTATTATCTCACTTTATCTTTTATAATACTAATAAACAATTCATTCATTAAAATTTGTGTTCAATAGTTTTGTGTCATTAAGTGGAAGACGGATGTAATAAAAAAACTTTGAGGAAAAAAAAATGGATACAACTTAAAATAGAAAAAAATAAATATAATGCAGGCATGTACTCTTAGTCTTAGTCTTGACTATGGTTATTAAGTACTCCGTATATTTGAAGATAGTACTTTTGTTTATTCGTAGATTTATTTTTCATTGAATCTTATATTTTATTTGTAAATAATTACAAGTCCTTATACTTTTACTCGTATTAAAATTTAATTTTTATACGTTTGTAGTGTGCTTATAAGGTTTTCTATTTGAATTATCCTTGGTTGCTCTTCACTCGGGAGATTGCAACATATAATTGTATGTATCGAGAAGGTAAAGACAAATTTCTATGTCAATACAAAATACAATAAAATAGAAAATTGTCAATGTTATTCTTAAAATGAATACTTTACTTCCAACATCTCTTTTTATAAAGTTTTTGTCCTTTGATAATGTGATTTTCAAGTTTCATAACAATTAACCTCGTTCCATTGTACCAGACTTCGAATCAATATTTCTAATAAACATTATAACACACATAACAATTAACCTCGTTCCATTGTACCAGACTTCGAATCAATATTTCTAATAAACATTATAACACACATAACAATTAACCTCGTTCCATTGTACCAGACTTCGAATCAATATTTCTAATAAACATTATAACACACATACCTCAAACCAAACAATAATTTAATAGACCAGAACACCCGCCCTTCAAAACCAAACAATGATTTGGTAGACCAGAGCCCTCACCAGTATCATTGACAACACACTCTTATTAATACTTTCAACTTCTTTATGTGTTCGAACAACAAACGTTTGAATCAAATTCTTCTAAAAAATATCAGCATAGCCATCCAGGGGCGGACCCAGGACCGACGGTAAGGGGGGCCAATATAATGTTGTTCAACATTGTTATATGTTCGATAATAAAATTAAAATATTTCATATTTATATATTATTCAAAATACATAAATATCTCAAAGCCTATAATCTATAATTATTTGCATTGAAAATGGAAAAGAATAACGAATGGTGAATAAAAAATTTGAAAAAAAAAATTATGTGTATTTATGGTATGATATAATTGAATCACAATTTTAACTTGATTAGATTGGTATGCACCAATTACATAGAAGAATTTGTCAATTGAAATATATATATTAAAATATATTTTAATATTAATATTTAGACTAATTAATAATCGTAACTTAAATTGTGGAGAGCAAACTATTCTGGTTGGTCGAAAATAAGGAGAAAGCAAATTAAAAAACAAATAAATTTATTAATTTAATAATTAATTAATAGTACTTAATTTAATAGTTAAAAAAAAAAAAAAAACTTGAGGGCCATGGCCACCTCTCCAAGGTGTGCCTAGTCCGCCGCTGTAGCCATCAACACAATAACAACTCAGTTCAAAGAGAGCAGAGAATACAGGGGTGGAAGTTTGATATAATTAGAGATTTTAAAAATTTTAAAAATTTCCACTCTTAAAACTTATTAATACTTTCACTGTCCTATTTCAATCTCTCCCCTCTTTATATTCTTCAATTTTAAAATTTCTCATTTTTATTCAAAATTAAAAAAAATACCACAGTTAAAACTTAGTAAAAATGATCCAAATAAAAGAGTTGGTCTCTGGTGCATGGTGCATAGTGTGCACCGTGCACACTATGCGACCAGTCAACGTTATTATTTAAAAAGGCAAAAACTTTAGATAATATAACTAAGGGCAAGGCGGTTGTAATATTTTAATATAGGTTCAAGGTCGTGGGTTCAAATGTGTCGATTTATTATAATTAGAGTTAATTTATTAAAATAATAATTTTAAAAACTATATTAATTTTTATATTTTTTCATTTGTTAGAGTTTATGAGAATAAACTTTTTTTTTATTCTAATATATTTATAATATATATATATATATATAAATTTGAATCTATATTATTGTATTTATATTTTTATATATTATAATATTTTTTTAATATATTAATAAAATTATAATTTTAATTGTAAAATTAAAAATATTTTTAAAAAGAAGGGTGTGAAATTTTCCATTTCAAAATAAAAATTTTCTTAAACAATTGTGACATTTCTAGTAACCTATTTTCATGGCACAAAATATAGTCTTTAATTTTTTCGTCAAGTTTTTATTTTCCATTATTAAAAACTATTATATTATAACAAATAATTGCATAATTTTCTCAACTAAGTCCGTGTTAACTCATCAAACTTTATTGAAAGATTTTAGATTTTTTTTATTGACAATTATTAAAACTTTTTCAAGTAAAGTTTGTTAAATTATTATAGAATACACTTACTCTGATTTTTTTATTGACAATTGCTAAAAATTCTCTAAAATCCTCAACAATACTCTATATATCTTAAAAAGTTTTTAAAATTATTTTAGAATACATTTATATATACATTATTTTAGAATACATTTATATATACATTTACATCCCGGCAATGATTACCTGTTCACTTATAAAAGAAAATAATATGATAAATACATGTCCGTCATGTATGTTATATAAAATTATTTACATAAAATATATAAATTACATTTAAATTAACATAAAATTAAAAAATTATTATATAAAAACCGAACCTTTGCAAATCAATCCGAACAAACATTTCATTATATTCTTATTCTCCAAATTAAACTTTAAATAAATTTCTTTTCGACTAAGTTTTCTAGTTCGACGGAGGGAATCCAAATTAAACTTTAAATACTAATTCTAAATATAAGTTTCTTTTTGACTAAGTTTTCTAGTTGGGATGGAAATTCATCATCAAAACCTAAACCTACAATTAAAAAAAAACTATGAAATATATCAAAACAATAAAAAAATATTGTTAAAATTAATTTGTTAGTTTAAAAATAATAATAATATAAATTTATATATTTAAAAGGTATTACAAATTACCTCCTCATGTATAATTTCGTTTTTAAAATCATTCACGGAGATTTTTCAAATGTTTTTAAAATTCTCTAAAATCACTATATATATTGGGAAAATATCAATTTTGGTCACCCACTTTTACCTCTTTTCATATTTGGTCACCCACATTTAGTCACTATCAAAATCGGTCACTCACTTATTATATTCTATCAAAATTGATCATTCCGTTAGTCAATCTGTCATTGACTAACGTAGAAAGAGTTTTGAGTTCAAAATTGGTCACTCACTTATTATACAAATTCAATATGAAACCAAGAATTGAAAAAACAGAGTACAATTGTTTAAAAAAAAAACAGAGTACAAAGTTTCATTTTATCTCTTGAGTTTCTCATTTCCTGTAAAATAGAAAATAAACCAACAACAAATGAATACATAATTGAGTTAAATAATTATTAAAAATTTACTGAAATTTTTTGACTACCAGCAAATTGATTGAATCACGTTCTAGAAAATAAACCAAACAACAAATGAATTCATAATTGAGTTAAATAATTATTAAAAATTTACTGATTTTTTTTTTTACTACCCAGCAAAAGTTGATTGAATCACGTAAAAGTTGATTGAATCACGAAGATGCATGAGAATTCTTTCATCAAGGATAAATATAATGAAAATTCGTTCTAAAAAATGCATGAAAATTCCTTTTGACATATTACAGATAAATATAATGAGAATTCCTTCTTATCCATATAAATATAATAAAATAATTTTGTCATAAAAAAACTTAAAACTTAAATTGAAATAAGAAATAATGTATAATTTTTGTGATCGACTAAGATTATTCAATGGGTACTTTTTCACGCTCCATTAGGTTCCACATTTCATTTTTGCTACTGCGTTTGTTTCATTAGTTCTAGAAGATGCATCTGAAGTTTTTAACATTTTGTCAATGATCAATTTTGATAGAATATAATAAGTGGGTGACCAATTTTGATAGTGAGTAAATGTGGGTGACTAAATATGAAAAGAGGTAAAACTGAGTGTCCAAAATTAATATTTTCCCCTATATATTTTATAGAAAGTTTTAAATTATACATACATTCACATTCCATCCAGACAATGATTTATAAAGTCATATATATATATTTTCTGTGCATCGTATTTATTAAAGAGGTGTCTACAAATTACTAACTAAAAATTAGTACAATAATTTGATATATATTAAATATGTAAAGAAATATTAATAATAAATCAAGAATAAATACAACCAATCAAGAATAAATCAAGAATAATATTAAATCATAATATACTCCTATTTTCTTTATTGAGACAATAAGAAAATTAGATGTGATCTACCGATTGATTCTAATTAAATTAAAAACATAAAACAATAACTGTCAAGGAAATTCAATTTCGAAAATATATTTATTAATTTACGTTAGAAAAAAATAATTTAAGAAACTGTAAATCTATAAATAAGAGAGAGAGAGAGAGGAGAGAACAGAAAATTAAATTTAAAAAAAATATATAATTAAAAACATACCATAATAACTATCAACAATTTTTTTTTTAAGAAACTGTAAATCTATAAATAAAAAATAGAAGGGAGAGAGAAGAGGAGAACAGGAAAATAATTGAAAAAATAAGAGAAATTTAATAAAATTGTAAAAGCAAAAAAAAAGTAAAATAAAATAATTAAGTAAAAAAAGGGCGTTGAATCAAAAAAATAATTTATGAAACTGTAAATCTATAAATAAAAAAGAAAAGGGAGAGACAGGAGAGAACAAGAAAATAATTGAAAAAATAAGAGAAATTTAATAAAATTGTAAAAGAAAAAAAAAGTAAAATAAAATAATTAAGTAAAAAAACGGCGTTGAATTTGAGATCAAAACAATAAAAATAAATCATAATCATACTCCTATTTTCTTTATTGAGACAATAAGAAAATTAGATGTGATCTACCGATTGATTCTAATTAAATTAAAAACATACAACCAAGTAAATTCGATTTCGTAAATATATTTATTAATTTACGTTTCCAAAAAAATAATTTAAGAAATTATAAATCTATAAATAAAAGGGAAAGAGAGAGAGGAGAGAACAGAACAGAAAAATAATTGAAAAAATGAGAGAAATTTAAGAAAACGGTGTAAAAGCAAAAAAAAGTCAAATAAAATAATTAAATAAAAAAAGTGAAATGTATCATCTACTAAACATCTAGAAAAAAAATCATATATGTTAATATCAACTTAAAAAACAAAAGAATAAAAAAGTAAAATGAGATCCCGTTTTTTTAAAGGAGAAGATGACCTTATATAAACTATGAGATTAAGAATATACGAAATTCTGTTTCATTTAAATTTGAATATTAGAAGATAAGATTAAAATAATTTCAAATTTAAAAATAATAATTATGAGTAAATAATATAAAATATTATTATTTTAAGATGAAAATAGGAAAAATATATATATTTTAATCAGAATGCTTTAGAATGCAAAGATTTTGAAATACACGATTTTGGTGAAGAGATTAAAAATAATAATTATAATTTAAAATTTTGAATTATAATTTTGAGATTAGAATAGAAAAATTGATTTTTTTAATCAGAATGCCTGAGAATGCAGAGATTTTGAAATAGACGATTTTGGTGAAGAGAGAGATTGTGCAGAGTTATAAAATTGTGACACGTGTCCCATTATATTCTCACAAATATAGAGTATTAAGAAGGGAAATAATTGAAAAAATAAGAGAAATTTAATAAAATTGTAAAAGAAAAAAAAAGTAAAATAAAATAATTAAGTAAAAAAACGGCGTTGAATTTGAGATCAAAACAATAAAAATAAATCATAATCATACTCCTATTTTCTTTATTGAGACAATAAGAAAATTAGATGTGATCTACCGATTGATTCTAATTAAATTAAAAACATACAACCAAGTAAATTCAATTTCGTAAATATATTTATTAATTTACGTTTCCAAAAAAATAATTTAAGAAACTATAAATCTATAAATAAAAGGGAAAGAGAGAGAGGAGAGAACAGAACAGAAAAATAATTGAAAAAATGAGAGAAATTTAAGAAAACGGTGTAAAAGCAAAAAAAAGTAAAATAAAATAATTAAATAAAAAAACGGTGGATACAAAGAAAAATGAGAGAGAACAAAAAAAAATTTAAAGAAAAGAAAAAAAAAATTGAAGAAAATTGTAAAAGAATTGAAAGAGAGAGTGAAATGTATCAGTAGACATCTAAAAAAAATCATATATATTAATATCAACTTAAAAAACAAAAGAATAAGAAAGTAAAATGAGATCCCTTTTTTTATTTTTAAAGGAGAAGATGACCTTATATAGGCTATGAGATTAAGAATATACGGAATTCTGTTTCATTTAAATTTGAATATTAGAAGATAAGATTAAAATAATTTCAAATTTAAAAATAATAATTATGAGTAAATAATATAAAAAATTATTATTTTAAAATGAAAATAGGAAAAATATATATTTTTTAATCAGAAGAGATTAAAAATAATAATTATAATTTAAAATTTTGAATTATAATTTTGAGATTAAAATAGAAAAATTGATTTTTTTAATTAGAATGCCTGAGAATGCAGGAATTTTGAAATAGACGATTTTGGTAAAGAGAGAGATTGTGCAAAGTTATAAAATTGTGACACGTGTCCATTATATTCTCACAAATATAGAGTATTAAGATAAGATATATATATATACTATTAACATATATAGCAAATGAATCCAAATCATACAAAATAAGAGAGAGTATTGGTTTTCAGAAGAGAGAGAATATTACTAGTATATCTAGTATACAGTAGATTGATGGAGGTAGCATAGAAATGGGTTTAAGAGAGAGTATTAGTTTTCAGAAGAGAGAATATTACTAATATATCTGGTATACAGTAGATTGATGGAGGTAGCATAAAAATGGGTTTATTGTCCTCGTAAATGAATTCAAAATCATTTTTTCAGTAAGGACACGAATCCAAATTTGCACCTTTCTCTCTCTCTCTAAACATGGAAGATTAATACAGGATGGTGGATCTGTGGCATACAAAATACTCCGTAAGAGAGAGTATTGGTTTTTAGAAGAGAGAGAATATTACTAGTATATCTAGTATACTAGATTGATGGAGGTAGCATAGAAATGGGTTTAAGAGAGAGTATTGGTTTTCAAAAGATAGAATATTACTAGTATATCTGGTATACAGTAGATTGATGGAGGTAGCATAAAAATGGGTTTATTGTCCTCGTAAATGAATTCAAAATCATTTTTTTTAGTAAGGACACGAATCCAAATTTGCACTCTCACCTTTCTCTCTCCCTCCTTCTCTAAATATGGAAGATTAATACAGTTGCTCCTCACCTTTCACTCTTCCTCTCTCTCTAAACATGGAAGATTAATACAGGATGGTGGATCTGTGGCAGTACATCGGAAGTCGGACTTTATTTTTGCCGCCATTGAATTTAAACCCATACGACATATTAATCTTTCGGTACGATTCGACTGTCAGTGTAACAACTACTGCAGGAGCCTCGAGTAGCGCCGCTGCTTTTGGATGGATTTGAGAAAGGCGAGACGGCGGCTCCGAGAGAACCAAGAGAAAGCAGGGAAGAATAGAAAGAAAAAAAAAAAGACTTTATATACTAAATCGGAATTGATGTTCACGGGTCAGATGCAGGTCATAGCAAGGATAGGATAAAAATAGAGTGCACCACATCACTTTGGTGTGTATGGTGCATATAAGACTTTTTTAAAATAAAAAGTAATATCAACTACTTATACGAAATTCAATGTGAGATTACTCGAAAATCATTATTCTCATCTACCCCATATCTATCTTCATCAACCTTTCTCTTATAATTATGAGCTGGAAGGAGTCGTGTGCTGAAATAAAGAGAAAAATATTAAAATGACATTTCTCTTTATCATTATGAGCTCCACGCAATTTATCAATCTTTTTCTTATAATTATGTAGTGTAAGCTCCACACAATTGGAGTCTAGATTGTCAGAAATTGACGAAGACAATTAAAACAATCAATTAATAAAGTAATCAAATGTATATAAAAATGAAAGGTATTGAATAACTTGATATATATAATATATATATTCAAATTTTGATCATTTTTGTTAATTATGTAGTGTAAGCTCCACACAATTGGAGTCTAGATCGTCAGAAATTGACGAAGACAATTAAAACAATCAATTAATAAAGTAATCAAATGTATATAAAAATGAAAGGTATTGAATAACTTGATATATATAATATATATATTCAAATTTTGATCATTTTTGTTAAGTTTTTATTTTGGTGTGATATTTTTAATGTTGAACTATTTTAAAAAAAAATATAAAATATATAGTGTATTCTAAAATAATTTAAAAAACTTTATAAGATATATATAGACTATTGTTGAGAAAATTTTAGAGAAATTGTAATAATTGTCAATAAAAAAATCTAAAAATTTTCATTTGATTCTTATAAATAAGAGGAAGAATTTGAAGGAGGGAAAAATTAAAATAAGTGTCCATTATAATATTATGAATAGTGAATATGAGATATTAAAATTAATATTAGGATTAATTTCATATTAATTCACAACCCTTTATCCAATATCAATTTAATCCTGACTTTCAAAATTATAAATGATACATATTAAATGATTTTTTTCTTTATACATATTACACAATAAATTAAAAAAAATGTTCTATCTCCCATCTTTTTCATCTCATCTCCATCCTCACCGCGGCCACGGCACGTTTAAAATTCCCAAACTTTCGAAATTGATTTTTTCTCCCTAGGGCAACCGCTGAAAACTTCACAATAGCTTTCTCCTCCCTCTAGCGTCGTGCGGATATAAATATTACGGTACTTTTGTGTTTTCAATTTATTGCTTTTTAATATAATCGATTTATTTGATGCATGAAATGTTTTGATTTGTTAGTTTTATCGCCCTAATTGTTTAGATTTTTTTGTAGAGTTTGATATATGTAACAGAATTTTTTTAGAATTAAGAGAAAAAAAATGGAGAAATTAGTAAATGGAGGTTGAAGATGAACAGATGGGATATTGATGTGGAATAAAAAAACATTTAAAAACATGTACTACTATTAAATTGATTTATTTTAATGGGAAAATATCAATTTTGGTCACCCAATTTTACCTTTTTTCATATTTGGTCACCCACATTTAGTCACTATCAAAATCGGTCACTCACTTATTATATTCTATCAAAATTGATCATTCTATTAGTCAACCTTTCATTGACTAACGGAGAAAGAGTTTTGAGTTCAAAATTGATCACTCACTTATTATACAAATTCAATATGAAACCAAGAATTGAAAAACAGAGTACAATTGTAAAAAAAATACAAAGTTTCATTCTATCTCTTAGAGTTTCTCATTTCCTATAAAATAAAAAGTAAACCAACAACAAATGAATACATAACTGAGTTAAATAATTATTAAAAACCTGAATTTTTTTTGACTACTAGCAAGTTGATTGAATCACGTTGCAAAGATGCATGAGAATTCTTTCTGATCAAGGATAAATATAATGAAAATTTCTTCTAAAAGATGCATGAAAACTCATTTTGACCTATTACGATTACAGATAAATATAATGAGAATTCCTTCTGATGATCTATATTATAAATATAATAAAATAATTTTGTCATAAAAAAACTTAAAACTTAAATTGAAATAAGAAATAATGTATAATTTTTGTGATTGACTAAGATTCTTCATTGGGTATTTTTTCACGCTCCAGGTTCCACATGTTTCATTTTTGCTACTGTGTTTGTTTCATTAGTTCTAGAAGATGCATCAGAAGTTTTTAACATTTTGAAAATTTTGAGCTCAAAACTCTTTCTCCGTTAGTCAATGACAGATTGACTAACGGAATGATCAATTTTGATAGAATATAATAAGTGGGTGACCAATTTTGATAGTGAGTAAATGTAGGTGACCAAATATGAAAAGAGGTAAAACTGGGTGACCAAAATTAATATTTTCCCTATTTTAATCTTAAAAATTTTGATTAAATTGATATTAAACCTAAATGTCATGAATTAATATGGAATTAACCTTAATAAGACTGATAAAAACTACATATTTAAATAGTAGGGTAAAATGCAATTATGGTCCCAAGAGAATTTATGCTCACGAAAATGGTCCCATTTTGTGAGCGTGAGGCACACACGCCGTTAAGATAAAAAATGAAAAATGCAGATTTGGTCCCAAGAGATCTGAAAAATGCAGATTTGGTCCCAAGAGATCTGGAAAATGTAGATTTGGTTCCAAAAGATTCGTGCTCACGAAAATGGTCCCATTTTGTACAAAAAAGGTCCCACGAGATTTTACCTTTTAAAACAAAATCTTCAAATTTTTTGTTTCAATCAAATGCTCCAAAATCACATCTAATCCTAAAAAATCTCCTCCAAATAAAACCACACGAATCCAACTTGAAAATTCAGAAAATATTGAAGCTGAAACACTCATTAAGCATTCCCAAATCGCAAACCCTCACTTAAATTCCTCAAATCAAATCGAAGCACACAAATCGCATTCATTGAAATTGCACATCAATTATTTTTTCCTCAGTTGGGGCTGGTGGTGTGTGTCGATGATAACCATGGGTTCGGGGTGTGTTATTGCTTGAATTGAATTTTTCAATTTTGAGATATATTCTCAAATTTTTTAAAACCAAATCTAGCGATTTGATTTTTAAAGGATAATTATTTTGTTTGAGAGTGCTTAATATGTAAAATGAATTTTTGAAAGATTGAGTTCCGATTTTCTGTCAATGACAAGGATAAGAGCATGGTTAATGATAGATATACGTAATTTTAATGGAATTAATTTGAATTCTTCATTATTTATTTTATAAAAACTATTGGATATTTTTTTAAAATTTTTATGATTTTATAAATAAAAATTAATATTTTCAAATTTAAATTATTTAATTGGACAGATTTTACATAAAATATTAATTGGTTTGAAAATTTTAATTTTTCTTAATTTTTAAATTTGATATAAATTATTGTCTATATGTTTTTTTAAATTTATACAAATTATTATTTGATTTGAAAAAAAAGGTAATGTGTCATTTTTTCTCAATTTTTTTTGTTTTGGGACCATTTTTGCAATTTTTTCTCTTTTTTTTTTTATTTTGGGACCATTTTTGAAATATCACTTGACGGAAACCGTTAAGTATTTAACGGTTGGGACCATTTCTGCAAAAAAAGGGACCAAAAAATAACGTGGGACCAAAATTATTTTTGAAAAATTCTCTTGGGACCGAACTTGCATTTTACCCTTAAATAGTACCACACAAGATTTGTTGTTGGGGTCATTAGCTTTATATCCACGATTGGTCTCATTTGAAGTTGTAATATATTTCACCTCTATGTATTGTATTGACTATTCAAAGTATAACCAATTAAATAAAGTCCATTTCTTTTCTAAAAATTGAAAAAATCGTCCTTAAGTGACAATAAAAGAGGTTTTGAATTAAAAGGAAAAAAGAAAAGATAGAAGTCATAAATTCACAATCTGAACCAGAGTCCGGGGTGCATCGAGATTGGTACACTCTGAAAAGTCACCTACCAAGTAAAACGATTAAAAAGTTCGAAAAAACGGATCAAATGAGAAACCGGGATGAGGGATCTATGGTGGGTCAAAATTATCGCCCCATCTGTCCTTGAACATGGAGACTCAGGTCATATCATTGTCAATCCTTGTCGAAGATCTGACACTGTAGTCCGCGCATGCTCTAACTTCGAAATCATCGATAACGCTGTCCGAGATTTGTTGATAGGATACGCTCCCCACAAGCACCTTGCGGCGCCTGGGTTTCTCTGTGAGGACGGTTCGAGGCCGCCTGAGCAGGGACGGGAGCGTTGTTGGCCGGCGGCTTCAATGATGCACCAGCCTCCAAATCTTGAGTGTTGCTGACTGCCTCAACCGCAGGCTCCAGAAGAATGTGTATGGGCTCATCCATGCATGGATCGTTGAGGCTGGAGAAGGAGTTGCTAATTGGGACCAGGTCGACTCCGCTAGCCGAGGTGGAATCCTGTGGGGACGGTCTAGGTCGGAGATCCGAAGGGAAAGGCCTCGACCTTCTTCTGTGGCGAGTCCTACCACGGAGCTAGGATAAAAAATCAAAATTGGTACAAACTTAAATTTATATATGAAAAAAAAAATATATATATATATATATATATATAATGCAGGCCTGTACTCTTGACTATGATTATTAAGTATATTTAAAGATTGTACTTTTGTTTATTCATCGATTTATTTTTCAACTGAATCGTATATTTTTATTTGTAAATAATTACCGGTCCTTATAATACTTATACTTCTACTGGTATTTAAATTGAATTTTTATACTTCTATATAGAATATTTTTCTACTTTATTTTGTAATATAAAATATATTACACAAATTTTGGACAATTTCACTGTTCTTTCGACCACCACCAATAGATTAAACAAAATCGTCCTTTAATTTTAGAAAAATCCTAAATATAAAAATAAAAGGGAAGTAGTATTGTCTACTCGCCGACACCTTTCCAAAATTTCCCAAGACGTATTTATTAAATAAAGAAAAAATTCTACCGCGTTGAGAAATTAGATTAAAGATGGATAGATCCCATACTCGGTCCACTTTAATTTTAATGAACCACTGTTAGATCTCATATTCCTTCACACAAACACACACAGTGGAGTGAGTGAGTGAGAAGGAGGAGGAGGAGGTTAAGAGATGAGTAGAAGATCCGGCAATTGCTTGCGGTGTTGCTTGGTCATTTTTGCCGTGGTTTCTGCGCTCTGTGTTTCTGGACCCGCTTTGTATTTTAAATTCAAGAAAGGCTTGAAATTCAAAGGGATTTCATCTTCTTGTCCTCCATGCATTTGCGATTGTGCTCCTCCTCAGTCCCTTTTTCAGATTGTTCCTGGTACGCTTCTTGATCCAAGTTTTGATCTTTTTTGCATTTATTCTGATTTTTAGCTTCTGGGCTTCCTCAGATTTGTTCAATTTCTTGTTATTTTGTTTTAGGATTTTGAGTATTGATCTGTTTCAGCTGAAATGCACTTCAGTTCTCTGTTTTATGTATCATGTCTGAATCTTCATTATTGGTTTCGAAAAACTTCTCTAAGCTGCATCAAAGATTCAAGTTTGATTTGTTTGATGCTGACTGTTCTTTAATATAAATCTTGTTTATTTTCATAATTCTTGAAACTTCTCAATTTAATATCCTGATGAAACTTAATTTACAACTTTGACAATTTGTATAGTATTGCTATTCTTGTACAACAGTGCTGAATCATTGAGCTAATTAGGCTACCCTGTGATAACCTAGCCATGATCATACACCAGAAAATGTCTGCTATTTTAGTATTTTTTATGTCATAATTGATTGAAATTCAAAGATTCTGCAGCATAAATGTTACTACTACATTAGTATATGCTATTCTTGATCAAAGGGGTGCTAGAAGTTGACTGTTATCAAATTATCAGAGTTAATATTAGTAGTATGAGCTCAAATCGGTAATGAATGAGGAAATAAGAGGCCCATTTTCTTTAATCTAAATATGAAAGTAGTAGAGACCCAGTCTTATTTTGGCGATCAGCCGACTTCTAGGAGGGCTTGAGAGCAACAGTGGTGGGTGGAGGAAACATAAAGAAAAAAGTTGAGTTAATCTATTACGGAGGAAGGTGCATATTGTTAAAGTGAACTAATGGAATTATTTCCCTTTAGTCATTTAAGTTGTATGCATTGTGAGGTATCCTGAAAAGTTGCTGGATTTTTTTCTGTTTAATTGAACATCTTGGAGTTCCCATCCTCGTCTTTCTTGCTCCTTAATCAAATTCTTGCATCAGGCAGACACTTGTGCAATCTCTTAATACTCAATATGGGCTAGTTGCAGTTGCACATCATTCTTTTTGACTACCTCTGGATGAAATTTAAGCATTTGCTTATTTAAACCTTCAAAGGCATTAAACAAGCAATTCTAATAGTTGATGGTAATGAAAACTCAGAAGTTGGATTTGCGAGGGTTTCAATAGCTTATAACAATATTCAGTGTTGTTATATTAGAGAATATCTTTTCTTTCATACTCTCTATATTTTGTATTAATGACATCTCAATTTCTCAAATACCTTCTCTAATGTGATCCATATGGAAAACACCACCAGTCTTTGTTTGCTATCATATCACAATTGCTTTGCCCTTATATTTTACTCCAATAATGTTCTTTTCTAATGGAGTATATTTATATTACTTGTCCTAAACGTGCAGATATGGTTTGGTAACTTATGGTTCAGTCTTGTCCTGTATTACAACACTCGACTGATTCTTCTCCTTTTGTGTTTTTCTCTGTTGCAGGGTTGGCTAATCTCTCCGTTACAGGTAAGAAATTACGATTTTTGTTCATCATTATAATCTTTTAATGATTCAGGATATTATAGAAAACTGCAACCTTTATGACTTCTGGCCTCACTTTAAAGTCTCTTCTTTGATTGTATTTTATCACCAGATTGGACGACTCGTGAATTCTTGTTTATTAAAATAGCATGATGAATTTATATATATTTTTATGAAATAGATTGTGGGAAAGATGACCCTGATCTCAAGGAAGAAATGGAGAAGCAATTTGTGGATTTACTGTCAGAAGAGCTAAAGTTGGAAGAAACAGTTGATGAAGATCATAGTCATCATATGAACATTACATTAGGGGAGGCTAAAAGATTAGCTGCCCAATATCAGAAGGAAGCTGAGAAATGCATTGCTACCACAGAAACGTGTGAAGGAGCCCGAGAACTATCAGTCGTTCTGTTAACCAAGGAGAAAAAGATAACTTCGTTGTGGGAACAAAGAGCTCGTCAACTTGGTTGGGAAGGTGAATAGTTATTTTCTGATGTGGATCAAGAATCAAATAACCTTTTATAGATAGATTATAAAGAAAGCAAACTGTATTCTCTCCTCTTTCTGCAACTTTTATTGAATTTTCATGTATCTTTGGCTAAGTTATGGTTCTCACAAGTAGAATCGAGTATACAAAGTGTATCGAACCCATGTAATTTATGAGGATTTGCATCCTCTTCATTCATTATATGAAATGGCTAAGTCCATTACTAAGTTTGGGCAGCCTTTTTATATTTTTTTTAACTTTATTAGTTTCTTAAGTTGCAAACCATGTCAATTGTTATTATGCTCCTCACTTTTAGAGGAAAATGAACATAAACAGGCTAATAATTATTGATATCAACAATTTCAATTACTCAATTTATATCTCATCAATAAAACTTCTATCAGATTTGCAGAAATAGAGGTATGAACCATAAACACATTCTGAATGACAGATCATCCCTGAAATGCCTTATTGATCTACCAGGAAACAGTTCAGAATTTCTCATGACATCAACAACAGTGCTAATCCCAGTTGCAGATGGGGATTAAATAAAAAAAAAATGAACATAAATAAATTCGAAAATACTACAAAGATTCTGCAAGAAAGACAGATTACATATAGACAACTCCCAACTGAGAAAATCCGATGTTTCACAACCAATCATAAGAAATAGCAGCTAGTCGAGCCTCGTATCACATCCCTTGTCCAAAAGAATAATCATCAAATCCGAAATCACAGTTTGGTATGATATCATCTGGTTCCTACAAATCGACAAACACACTATAAGAATACTGAATGCAATGAAATGACCAAACAATCCTTTGACAAAATGCAATCAACAATGATCAAGGGCATGAAGTTCTGGTTATTAAAAAGCATGATTACTGGACAGCCCACATCAGGGGGAAAAAGAAACGAGAAACGTTGAAATTAAATGCATTTGTAATCTATGGAGAAAGAAAGATCTGTTAAAGGAATAGAACACTTGTGGGTCTACCATACCCGTTTGATCATTGCATTCACCATAGCATCCAACGGATCATAATTGCGTGCATTGAATCCACTTTGCAACTTTGGTTGCTGCTCCAAGAGGAAGCTATCATTGGCCATTGCTCTCGATTCTGTCACTAACTTTGCATTCTTATTTTGCTGCATAAGTGTGGAATCCCCTCCAGCCAACCTGCCACTCACAAACATGCCCATCTTCTCGTTGAAAATTCCACTATCATGGTCCAAACTCTGGCTCACTTGAGGCAAAACACGGTTCCCGGAAACGAGGGCATTTAAGGAATTACCCCCCATGCCAATTCTTAAACTTTGACCGTAATTCTGACCCTGTTCTCCCCACCTTCCACTATTCTGCACATCACCAACAAAACCTTCTTGACCCTGCCTTTCTCTAGAATCTTCTAGAGGTAAAGCCATGTTGCTGGATGAAATATCAAGAGAGTTTTTCTGTAAATAAGGATCATTCAAGAAACTATTTTCTCTCAGATTCGGCTGTATTCTAGAAGATTCCATAGTTTGATGACTCAGAAAATTGGACGAGCTATTGGCACCAGCACCAGCACCAAACGTTTGCTGGTAGGTCACCTGTAGCAACATGGGATTACTCGGGGTGCTGTTTAACATACTGCTCGAGATACCAATTGTTGCAACTGGATTTGTGAACTTATTGGGGGCATTTTGCAATCTTGAATGGTCTAAAGAATTGAAGCTTGTGGCACACTTATTCTGTTGTAACTGATCCAGTTCCAATGACGATGGAATCCCTTGAAACAAACTGGGATTTTGATTGGCAGTTGGAAGAACAGGGTGCATTTGACCAAGGGCAGGGATGGAATTGCTTAAGTTTTGAAGGTTTACATTTGGAGAATTTAGTCTACCAAGCATGCCCCCAGCTGTGTAAGGTGATAAGGCGACGTTTCCAAGTCTTCCCCCCGATCCAGCCAAAGATTGAAAATCGCCAAACCCCTCGAATGGACCCATACGCATGAACGGGGAATCCTTAACTCCGAGTGAAGCCACCATGCTCGCTTGCTGTGCTGCAACTGAACTAATTCTTTTCAGGTACAGTCTATACTTCTGCAAAAGTAAGAAAACTGAATCATTATTCTTATGATCAATAAAGGGAATTTGAGTTAGTGCTTACAATGTTTTCAGCAGATTGTGTCATTCTTAGAAAATATTTGGAATACAGGATAATATGCTAAAAAAGAACCAAATAAATAAATGACCTCAACTCCCTTATATATAATTCAGAGATTTTACGATATAATCTACTGATGAGAACTACCAAACTAATTAAAGGCCTGAATCCTGAAGACTACTTACAATACTATAAATAATATGACCACAACACATTCAGATGGCAAAAAGACAGTTCTTAAAGCAAAAGTAAATGAAAAGAAGAAAAATTTAGTGCCTGAAGATGGCTGGCGACGTTTTCTCGAGTAAGACCTTCAACATTCATCAGGTCAAGAATCCTCTTAGGAACAGCCTCTGTGATAGGAAGACAAAAAGGAAAGGACATATAAGGTTACGTAGTAAGATGTAAAACATGTAAAATTCCAGAGGTGAAAAAGAACTTACTATCAATTCCCAACTGGTTCACAGCTCCAACAAACTTCCTATGAAGCTCTATAGACCATACGACCCGAGGCTTCTTCTGTTGTGAAGGGTCTTCACTTTCATTCCCATTATCTTCACTCTCATCGTCCTCATCTTTCCTCTTTCTATTGAATCTACCGTTCTGATCGGTTGGAGATCCATTACCATCTCCACTTGCCTGATTACCTTGGTTTTGGTCAGCAGATCTATTCTCATTTTTAGGCTCAACCTTTTTTTTCCTGATTACATGTTGCCATACATTCCTCAGCTCCTCAACTCGGACTGGTTTTACCAAATAATCACAGGCACCATGAGTAATCCCTTTCATTACCTGTTTGGGATCACTATTTGCAGATAACACTGCAATAAAAAAATCATTAAAAAATTAAAAGGCCCAACATTGGCATATTTATCAAAGAAGATTACTAAAGAAGGCAAATACTTCTATCCACCAGTTGCACTGAGCTTTTTTAAATGATATTAGTTGCTTTACTAAAAAAATATTAGTTGTTTTACTGAACAGTATTACGGAGTAGTTGTTTTCATTGAACAGTATTACTCTAGAAAGAAAAGGAATGGGAACATACTGATAACAGGTAGATCCATTTCCAGACCAACAAGTTCTAGAAGCCTGAAACCATCCATGTCTGGCATATGAACGTCGCTAATCACCAAGTCAAATCTATCTCTGTTTTCCCTCAACATTTTCAGTGCCATTCTTGCCTGATTCGTTGTAGTAACTGTTAAGACCAGAAAACATTATGGACTTACCAAGAGAATCAAAGATAAATCTGACAATATAAAAGAGGCTAATCTAATCTTTCCACAACACTAATGCATTTCAAATATTATAGATCACGTGTGAACTCTTGAAAGCAATTTTCATGATTTAAATGCTAGTAAATGCTTAAAATACGATTAACAGATCATGTTATTGCAGGCGAGTTCATGAAAATAGCAATTTTCATGAAGATAAGATTAACAAATAAATGTAATTGCAGCAAATTACAAACTTCAATCATAAGAAGAGGGCACTTAGGCACAATCTTGTCTACAAACCAGTAAAGATCATTTGTACACAGCACTAAAAAATACTATATCTAAGAGGAATTGACCGATTTCATGTTCATTAAAGGCGTGATTTACCAAATATCAGGTCCAAATCCAGCGCAAGAACAAGATTAGGGACAACAAGAATTTGGAAATTTGAACAATTAGATCCACAAAAAATTAAAGCAATAGGCTACAAAATGGTGAAGCATAACCTAACACCAAAGCCTAACAATAATAGGTTAAAACAGAGAATCTTCACCAGATCGAAAATTAATAACAGAAGCTAATCAACTACCCTAAAGTCAAACCAAACCAAGATTGAAAAAAGAAATTTTTGTTCGAATCAAATAACAAGATTTCAACGAAATTTAGAAACTACATTGAATCTTGAAAGTCAATCAACAAGAACATACCGTGATACTGGCATTTCATAAGTAGAGTTTCCAATAGCTTTAAGCAAATTGGATTATCATCAACAGCAAGAACTCGAAGCCCCACCGGAAAATTGTCATAACTGTCATTGCCGTCCCTAATTTTCTCCACAGTCATTTTCAAAGTCCAAACCCCCAAATGTGAAAAACAGAGATTAAGGGCTAAAAAGGTCACTTTCCGGAAGAATTAGCAAAAGCCCAGATGCAAAAAGCCTCTTTCAACATAGAATTCAAGAAAAGACACGAATTGAGAGAGATCGCCGTTAAATAAAAACAAAACAAAAGTAACACAAACTACTCCTTGTCTGTTACAGAAAGAAAGAGAGAGAGAGAGAGAGAGAGTAAAAGTTGTAGATATGGGCAATGATGATAGTTTCAACTTTCAACCCAACAAAAACAAGAAATCCTTAATCAATAAATCAATATCAGTATCCCTTTCACTCTTCGAAATTGAACTCTTTCTTTTTTGTCTTTTGCTTCTCTCTTTTTCCCCCTTGTGTAATGGTAAAACAAAAGGAGGGTATATTATTGAAAAATAAGGATATAGATACAGATTTGTGTATGTATATGCATGTGTGTTAGTGGGGGATTAGATAATGGAGCTTTAGAGACAAATAATGGAGGTTTTGTTTACGGTAACTTTTTCCTCTCTCTTAGCATGCGATTTTAGAAGTGGAAGACTTTTTAGGGAATGATTAGGTGTGCTCATGCTCATCAAAAGGTCAATACACCACAGTTAATTTGGTAATCAAGAGCATAATTATGTTGTACCTCAACACAACCCCACTCAATGTACAACCTTTAAAGCAACCATTTTCCGCACGTTGTACTTTAGAAATTTGCATTCAAAACTTTGTACTCAGTTCCCACGGAAAATAATGCTGTTTTGGAAATGTTAAGGTTGTCTTCATCAATGATGTACCCCCATAGTATATATAGGAGAATTAATTAATCCTTCCATAATTGTTTATTTATAGGCATGGATTAAAAAATATATTAATATTATATGTGTTAATGAAAATAGATTTTAAAAAAATAGTGATAAGTAGAAAAAAAATAGTACTCATATGAGATAAAAAGTAGAATGATAGTAGCTAAAAAAAAAAAAAAGTTCACCTTGAAACACCAAAAATCACAAAATGAAAAGTTTATGAGAAAAGGTAAGTGTATAATTTATTGATATTTGTTAATTTAAATAAATATATTTACTTTTGTATTTTGGTTGGATGACCATTATTTTTAATACATTTCCCTCAACAATATCATAACCTTTTTTAGAACAATATTATTGTCTATATTCCATTATAACTTTCTCACTTTCTTACTTTCTTTTTTTAACTTTTTACCATATATTTTACATTCTATTTTTTACAATATATTATTTTCACTCTCTCAACCACAACATTTTTTCTCTAGATTTACTTCCTCCGTTTTTTAATAAATGATATTTTCATAAAATTTATTGAAATTAAGAAATGGTATGTATGGACAAGTATACCTTAAATAATAAAGGAAAAAAATAAATATCTTTATATATATGGCAAATTTGTATAGAGAAAAGATTTATATTGAGAGAAGATTAGTTAATAAAAGTAAAATAAAAAATTTGGAGATTTTCTAAAATTAAGGGTCAAAGTATAATTGGAACAAACAGTGTAAAAAAAATCTAAAACATCATTTAATTATGTACAAGAAAAAAAAGGGTAAAACATCATTTGTTTAAAAACGGAGGAAGTATTATTTTATTATATTTTTTTTAACTAAAACACTAAATAAAAAAGACATATAGTGGAACAAAAGGGACTGAAGGAATATCATAAATATTGGAACTCTTTACTCGCGCACCTGGAGTAGGTTTCTAGTCAAAAACGTTTAATTTTTTCTTTTCAAGTTTTTTAGTAAATAAATGATACTGTATTTTAGTATATGGAGTATGAATATTTAATTTTACGCATTTATCGTCTCAAAATTACTTATATGGAGTACAATATTTTGTATGAAAAAAATAGGAGCGTACCCAAAACTTAAAGTTAGGAGAGGCTGATTTTTTTTTTAATGATTGTATAATTATAATATTTATATATATTATATTTATAACAAAATACATTAAACTTCTTAAAGAGTAACTAATTGCAAGAAAAAATATATTTATTATTGTGTTTGTGTAGTTTAGTATTGATAATTGAAAAATTGAACACTCAAATTATTGAACAACAAATATTTTATTTAATGTGATGTAATATTACAGAAATTAATAAATTAAAATATCAATTATATTTTATTTATCAATTTTTTTAATAAGCTAAGTTTATGTATTTAATACTACTATATGGGTTAATTGCAAAATTGTTTTAAAAATACTAATTTACTATAAAAGTGATCATATTTTTATTAATAATAGTCTCAAACATATAAAATATAATTATTTTAATATCAGTTTTGTAATTAAAATACTTACTACAAAATAATCACTTTTATATATGTACCAAAAGTCCAATAATAAATTTCTTTTTAGACAACATTTTTAATAAACCCACTACTAAAATAATTTAAAAATTAATTTAATAAAAAAATTATAAGAAAATTAAATTATACTCCCTCCATCCCACTATGAGTTTCCACTTTTCTATGGATGTCCACTGTAAATTTCTAATTCGACGAAGGGAGTACATATAAAGGGGATGGGGTTGTGGACCCGGTGGGGCAGGGTCCCCCTGGACTAAGGGTGTCCGCCCCTGGCTAAAAATATTATTGAGTTCCCGTAAATTTTCTATGACACAAGATCACTCAATTTTTTGGCAAAATTTAAAAGAAGTCAGGCTATGGTAATTTTTTTTTTTTTTTTTGTTGAATTAAAATAATGTATTTGTATATTTTTTAAAAATTATACTACATCATATGTTTTAAAATAACTCGCAAACTAAATATGGTTCACATTCATTATTAAAAAATGAGTACTTTTTTATTTTTCGAAAGCATTAAAAAAAAAAAGAGTACTATATAAAAAATATACATACGTCATGTAATAACTAGCAAACCAAATAAAAGAATTGTACAATCATAATTATGTGTGTAACGGAAGACACACATATGAAGAAATAATGATAAATAAATAGGGTAATATCAAAATTCGAAATAGAAAATTACAGCAATTTACTTGTGAGGTAATAGAATCTTTTTGTAGAAGTTAATAAATAAATTTCTTAGAAAAATCTAATAATAATCGCGGTAATGATTTAGGCCATTAATGCTAGATAATGTTCCTATTTAAATCAATTATACCATCCAGCTATATACAGTACTGTATACAAAATTAAGTTTCCCTGTTTGAATAAAAATGGTGCCAAATTTGTGTGCTTCATACTCAAGAGTCACTTTCACATTTGGTTTCAAAGCAGCAAAATCGCAATTTAAGCCACCGATAAATGAGAGAGATGATTACCATCAATGACGGAAGCGCATACAATTGGACCACGAAAATATGTGCTCAATTTAATCAAAGAATTATTTAGTAATTTATAGATATATATTTAAATTGTGTTATAAATGCAAATAGCAAAAGAGAATTATCAGCATCATTGATTATTGAAAAATCATTAGGAACTTGTTATAATCAAACACTTATGATTGATTTTATTTGAACATTTGCACATTTATATTTGAAAAATATTATATTAAAATAAACTATAAAATTCAGTATTATACTTAAAAATATTGTAATATAATCTGGCTAATATCGAATATTTATGCGGTTCGTTGTGTATCATCATTTTTCTATCACTGAGATTCTGAGAATAAATACTGACAAATAAAAGACTTATATTAAAAGAAAATAAAAGATCGTGCGAGTCATAAGTTCACAAGACGAATCAGAGACCGGAACGCCACTAAAATCTTGTCAAGAATAAAAAGACATACCCCTAAATATTGAAACTTGTGGAGATAAAAGTTATTTTATCACCTAGTATATCATTACATTAGAATTGATTACGTACGTAAAAGTCGAAATGAACGTATTTCTAACTACATGCTTTGTTTGAACATCCGACAATGCCTTGTACGTGGACTATATAGTACTATATGCTTTGTTGTCTCAAATTTTATAGTACAATACATGGGACGCGATCGAAAAACCGAATCTTTAAGTAATTAAAATATCATGAATAACATCATCCAAGTTTTTTTTTTTAATCATCATGCAGAAAAAATAAAAGATATGAAATGTACATTGCAATACAAAGAGAAAATAAATTAATATCATTTGGCAATAAGAAAATCAAGTTTAAAGTCTCTGTCGAGCAGTTGAAAGACAATATATTAGCTAGCATATATAAAAATACGTACGAAGTGAATTAGTTGATCCTATTCAAATATACATAAATATTTACTTATTTGACACTATGCGTTGCAAATAATTAAATAGGTTAATGTACATATATGGTCATAAGAATATTATTTGTGGTTAGATTAAATTTTTACTAGAAAAAATATTGGAAAATGATATATAGTAAAGATATAATAAATTAGTTGTCAAATTATGTATGTTTATATTGTGTACTGTACTTTAAAAGAAGAAAAAGAAAAATAAAATAAAAAAACTATTAAGTACATAATTAAATAATTAAAGCTAAATGCTTCAAATAAAAGCTTATAACTATTATTTAATAATAGTGGCCAGAAACTTGAGAGCAAAAAAAGAATCACCAATCTTATTTAATTGGAATTGTTTATATATGGAAAGCTTGAATGGAGAGAATCTCTGACTTATCATATTTGTACTCCCTCCATCTTTGAACCCTCCATCTTTGAATAAGTGTCATTTTGGCATTTTTCAACAAATTAAGATTATAAAGTGTGGTCCATATTACCCTTAATTAATTATAGCTAATTTTGATATAGAAGTTTTGTTTGATAAAGAATGTGGTCAAGAATGTAGCTATTATTCATAAACCAAATTAATTTTGGTATAAACAATGTTTATGGAATTTATTTATGAACAATATATATGGTAAATGAATAAGGGCAAAATAGTCAAAATTAAAGAAAAAAACTCAGAATGACACTTATTTTAAAATTAGTTAAAAAGTCAAAGTGACACTTATTAAAAAACGGAGGGAGTATAATATTATACAACTTGTTTAATTATCACTATCTTTTTGGCGTCTACAAATTAATTTAATGTATAAGTAATAAAGATAAGTGAGAAAATCATACTACTATATACTAAGATGTCTATTGGCTGGCTAGGCCAATCGATTCATTTTTTACGGTTCTATAATTATTGGGACTTAATTTTAACTCTAGCGGATCAGGATTAAACGGACCACTAATAAGTTACAATCATTTTTTTTATTATTAATTTTGTAAAAAAAAAAAATTATCACAAATGATCGACATGTTCAATAAGCAAATAAAATAAAAAAATAAATAATTAGTTAATGATTGATAAATGAGAGAATCAAAGTATGATTTAAACATAATTCTAAAACTTATGGATAATGATTTATCAGATAGTTAGATAATGCGGAGTCACCGTGACAATTTAGTATCATGCACACTAAACGCAATCAAGATCTTCAATTCTATTTTAGTGTTTCATCCTACGATTTGTGAGTCATACATTACATCTATTATGTACTCCCTCCGTCTCCCTATAAGTTTCCCACTTTCCTTTTATGGATGTCCCACAATAAGTTTCCCATTTCATATTTTTCCATTTTTGGCATATGATTTTCTCTCTCCCAATCACATCACTTACACTTTATCTATTATTTTATCATACTTCATCTCACACTAATCTATTATTTTCTCTCTCACCATCACATCACTTGTACTACATCTATTATTTAATCACATTTCTTAATCAAAACAACCAAAAGAAAGGGGAAACTTATACCGGGAGGAGGGAGTATTAAACTGTGAAATACTTAAATGTAAATTGAAAAATCAAAATAGGATTTCTCACTAAGTTAAAACTATGCATGTACGTACGTACCCGTTCAAAATTTCAAATACACGAGAGTTGAGGCTTATGTATACTTATAAGGGTTGATTTATACACTCCCTCCATCTTTGTATTTAGTAGATACACTCTTGTTTAGTATCTTAATTAGTAGTTAGTTGGTTAGTTTGTTAGATTAGCCGTTATTAGATTGTTTAGTATTTGAAGGGCTTCCTTCTTCTTCTTTTCATTCAGAATTTATGATCATTCATCATCTGTAAAGCTTTCCAGATTCTATCAAGAATGAATTCAATTCTTTGATTCAATATGGTATCAGTATCGCGGATACACTCTTGTTTAGTATCTTAATTAGTAGTTAGTTGGTTAGTTTGTTAGATTAGCAGTTATTAGATTGTTTAGTATTTGAAGGGCTTCCTTCTTCTTCTTCTTTTCATTCAGAATTTATGATCATTCATCATCTGTAAAGCTTTCCAGATTCTATCAAGAATGAATTCAATTCTTTGATTCAATAATACTTGTTCCGTGTTCAATTTTACATTAGTTTCTCTCCATAGCCTGTTGGTCAAGTTTTATATACTATTTTCGGTCATACCAACACGAGCCTTTTGTGGCATGTTTTGTCCTCTGAGAACTTTTCAATGGATCACCCATCCTGAAATTGTTCTAGGTCAAGCATGATTAATCTTAGGTTGTGTTTGGATTAAGTGATTTGATTTGAGAAGTTATTTCAAATGAAAGAATTTAAAAATAGATAGATTTCAAATGATATATGATTTTAGAGAAAATTTAAAATTTTTCCAATTTTAACTAAAAATGTGTAGGCACAAATCTGAAATCCATTCATATATAATAATTGGGACTTTGTTTGGGCTTTGAAATTCGTAGTAATTGTATCAACTTGTAACATCCAATTATTTAAATTTTAGAATAGTGATAGAAATGTACGTATATATCTTACTACTAATTGGAGTATGAAGAATTTGACATAACCAAAAGAATGATATAAAATCGTAGCTAGGTACATGAAAAGGCGTGCACATACATAGCAATTAATTTATGTATTCCAATGTCTTTTAGAAAGTATAGTACAGTACTGTTATAAAATTAATAATGCAAGTATATTTAAACCCTTGAAAGAAAAGAAGAAGGCATTTGGTGAGTTGACTCGGTTGAGTATAAAACTTTCTATTTTCCACTGGTTACATTACATGTATAGTGTACATTACAATATCCCGTGAATTTTTAGTTAAAGTAGAGGTGGTATGCGCCACCTGTGATATGAGTGTGTAGGAGATTCCTACCACGTTAGCAGATGGGACCACATGAGATTCAGTTTTATGATAAAGACGCGTCGGTCGCAGGTTAACAGATGTGGGGCCCCATTCGGGTCATGGTCGTTTATGCTCAAGCCATCAATAATGCCTACCTTTCTTTCCTGCTTTATCATTTCTTTTTACGGAACATGTATGTACTCCTATAAATTTATTACTAACATTTTGGAATAAAATTATGAAATATAAGTATAAATATTTGTATAGTTATTACGTAGTTGATATAGAGAGATGAAGTAGAAAAAAAGAGACCGAAGAAAAGATAGAGAGATAAGGGCAAACCTAGGATTAAAAAAAAAACGTTTACATAATTGAATTATGTCCTAAGATTCTTTATCTATAATTGAATTCATCAATAATAAAAAAAAAAAAGTAGAATTAATGTCTAAAAACTATTCTCTTTTAATATAAAAAATTATAGAATTTAATAGATAATTCTGTTCCATTATTTTAAAGAACACTTTTTTTTATGTTACAGTATTCGATCCAAGGATCGACTAATTCGAGGGGACCAATCCCACCGTTCATTCGCGGGAGCCTCGTTTAAAATCAGAGTTTTACGATCTGTATAAAGATGACTCCATAGAAATTGATTGCATTGGCAGTGGCAACATGTAATGTCAAAATAAGGTGAATCAATCTCGTAATCAAAGTATACACTTGCGCTTCGTTTATACCGACTAACTTTGAGATAGTTTAGAAATAATTGATACTTGTAAAAAAAAATTGATAAACTTTCTTAAGAAGTCATATCAAATTTTAAGTGAATCATTTGAATAAAAAAAAGGGCCGATCACTATTACATCCCTGGTGGAATTGAAAATAGCAACCAACTCCCACTAAAAATTAAGGCTGAATGGAGCTCCCAAATTTGACTTAAAAAGACCATTTTAACCCTGACTTATATTGGAATTTAAATTTGAAGAATCCATTTGTTGCTTTTTACTTTTCAGTTTTGCTCTTCCCAATGGTATCACTTCTTCCCAAAAACACATTTTCCCCTTCTTCACCTATCTTTCCGGCGAAAAAAAAAAAGATGACCGGCGATAAAATGGTAGCAGTAATTAATGGAATTGATATCTTATTTGAGTTTGCTTTGCTGCGAATTGAAGATGAGAAGATTTCTTGGGTTTTTTCATCTCACCGGCCATATAATTTATAAAAAAATCCGACGAATAAAGACGATGACCGGGGAAATTTGTCTGTACAAGTCACCGGCAAAATAAGTGTGTCCAGGTACTATGTCATTCCTGAAGAACGTCTTCGTTTTTTGTTTGATTTTCCACCATCTTCGTTGTTAAAGATTCTTTTGGAACTCTATTTAGGGTTTCTCTTACTCAAATGGCACCCTGCAAGAGGCCTAGGAAGTCCATTCCAAAGGATGATGATAAAATTCAGCGCATGCACAACAAGAACAAGAAAAGAGGTAAATGTGCAACTTCTTTTGAGATTTTATAGCTTAAAGGTTCAAAAAATAGATTATTTTGGACTGGAGACATGAGTTTGAAGAGGAATAGTATCTTTTTTAGAAACCGATTGGGAAGAATGTTTACATATATACGTCTCTTACCTGTTATGGCTGTAACTGAAAAATCTATCCTCTTCAATATTTTCATTGAATCTTGACCCTTTTGTAAGCTATAGGAAAGAGGCCAGCAACATCTCTCTCCATGTCCTCTGAATCTCAATCAGGTGACAATATTTATGGGTTTTGACATCTAAAACTCATCAGCCTTTCTACTCATATCTCTCATATCTTGCGATAATGTTTGAATGCAGATAGTGATCTTGAAGTCAAGAAACAGAGAACACGAAAAAATAGGAGGAAGGACAATGACTCAACATCTGAAAATAACTCTGAAGACATTGGTAAATTAAATGTCTGGATGGGGTATGTTGTTTACATTTTTCCAAATTTGTATTTCTAACTTGGATGTTGCTCATGTTGTAGACGTAGATGAGTCTGAAGCATGGGTAGATGATGCCCTTGAAGATTCTACATCTGATTCGAGTAGCGATGATGAATTTAGGCGGATAATCGATCCCACAAAACCCATAAATTGTTTCGGTTAGTGTGTTCAGGTTCGTCGTTCTTATATTTTGAAATATGTTCGTCCTTCTTTGATTATTCATCAAAAATTTAGGGTTTATTTGAGTTATTTCTGTTTATTTCGAAGAAAGACGATAATGTCATCTTAATTCGATTAGTTCGAATATGAATAAGTATTAAAAATGTTCGATTTCAACAAGAAATTGAATTTTGTGTCTGATTCCATCAAAACAGAGTATAATATAAAATGTTGAGTTATTGTCATTCCTAAGAAATGTTGAGTCATTTGAAAATTAGTTTCATTTATACTGAAATCATTGATACATCTTCTAATTGATAATACTAAATCGACAAGATAGCCCTAAAAATTGATAGTAGAAGGAAAACCAATATCATACACAGATTTGCAACCAAAAGGTTATGAAGTGTATTACTAGACATCAAACTGACGCTTGATGTTGGGATATTGGCTTGATGTTGGCTTGATGTTGGGGCAGTTGGGATATTCGCTTGATGTTGATCCATTGGTTCTTGATCTTGGAAGGATCTGAATGCTTCAGATTCATGGAAAGTAAAAGTGTCTGGCCCATTTTCTGGAACACACCAATGTGAGAAATTATGAGATTTACATTGATGGAATAACCTCCCCGGATTTGCAGTCGATGTAGAGAGTGTTATAACAGTTGGAGTTCCACACTTTCTGCAGGTAGAATTAGCGTATCTCAAGTAGCGAAGCATGGAATTTGAAGAACTATTTTGAGACATATTTGTGAAATTTCTTAGTCAATCTATTGGATGTTGTTTAATGGTCCTTATATACATCTCAGAATCTGTAACGGTTATAAATCTGTGAAGGGGGGACCCATTTGTTAAACCAACGGCTAAATTGGAGACATTTATGAAAATTTGATAAAGATTTGGCGGTCGTTCAAATTTTCATAAATACTGTTCAATCTTGTAAATCATATGTTCAAAACATATACGGTAGTGTTCAAAATTAATAAAAAATAGACTTCCTTTTTTTTCGTGTTTATCTGATCTTCTGTATCATATTACTTAACATTATAACATGGATAATAATTAAGATCACGTGCAAATAAATAGAGTACAGATAAAAAAAGATATTAAAAATTCCCCCTGTCATCGAATAAAAACACTACAAGTTTGTAATTAAAAATTTGGAAACCCTAAGGACATTAGCAAAAGCTATAAAGCTTTGATTAAGAAAAATAAATTAGGGACATACTAAACTTTGTGTTACATTAAAAATCCTACAAGATCTATTAATTATTTCGCCATTAAAGACGTCGATGTCTTCCCACAGATTCAAAATAATATCATAACACCCATATGTTCCAATTGGATCTTTCCTAAAGACTATTTTGGTTTTTCCATGCCCCTCAAAAAATAGGGGTTGTAGAGTGAAAGGATTATGAATAACCTGATTTGGGTCGAAATAAATCTTAACTTTAATCCAACTTTCATTAGCCCCGTAACCTTGAAGGATCCAAAACTTGAATGTGCATGTAATCTGAGATGATGTGTAAATAGGACATACAACTAGCGTATCTTCATCCAATGAAGATATTTTCCATAAGTTGTCGGAATATTCAACGGATTTTGGAAATTGAATATATCCCCATGACTCAGTCTGAACGTTGAATGTTCGAATCCATTAATGTAAACCTTAAGACTTCGTACCTTAATTTGATTGAATTCCATGGATCTGGTTGTTGGATAAGAATACACCAAAATCTCATTCAAAAACTGTACAAATAGTATAAAACGGAGAAAAACAACAAAATTGAGAATGGAAGAGAGATACAAACAATAAGATTGTGTTAAGAAGGGAGTGTGTTAAGAACAAATTTTGTTAAACTCATTAAGATTGTGTTAAGAACAAATTTATCAATTTTCCGGCGATTAAGCTAATAAAGTAATTTACCTTGAATAATTTACCTTGAATACAACGCCCCCTAACAGAATCAAGTAAACCTATTATCAAGAAAACAACTGGCCCCATGATTTTCTTCAGAAAAGCTAGTGATAATCTCGTTAAAGGTTCGACTCTTCATTGCTTCTTCTCCCTTTTTTGACATCCCGTACAAAAAAAATGCAAAATTTTGAACAAGGCAAATAATAATCTGAACATACATTACATTTTTTTGAACTTTGCTCCAAATTATTCCGATGTGGGGATTCTGATCCATTACTCTGGGAAATTCTTGAACAGGGATAAAGAACATACTGCATAAATGACTTTGGAAGATGAATCCAACAATAATCAACATTAATTCATATCAGGTACATGATAGAGTCTATCAGGAATAATTAATATCAAATAAATTACAATACCCCCCTGACCCTCATAAAATTCAAGCATGTCACGACAAAAATTTGACTGAAATTTGAACAAAGCCTGTAATATTCTGAACATACATTTCATTTTTTTGAACTTCATCCACATTTTGAGAAAAGTGGGGATTCTGGTCCCTTATAAAAAACATAATGCGAATATGAATTTCCCAGAAGCACCCAACAGTAATTTGGTTAAATTAATTACATGATAGAGTCTATCAGGAATAATTGCCATGGGGTTTAATTACAGTACCAACTACATAATAGACAAAATATTGTCTATTAAAAGAGTTTTGGTTATATGGCTGAAGAATTCATTGCCTTCAAGCATGGCATGACAAAATTTTTTTTCAACAAAACAGACTACACCACCAAAATTAAAAAGCACTACTCAGGAATTTGTCTTATCTCTTCAGGAGTTTCAAATGATTCGGGGTCCGGCACATTTGATAGTAAACAACAGAAGGGGTCATGCCGTCCAATTTTATTACACCGGGGACAAAGGGATGGCTTCCTCTTTCTTTGTTCACCATAGGACGGTAGCCTCTTCTTTTTTGGACGGCCAGGCTTCCGTTTCAATTTTGGTGGCAGTATCTTGGATTCCAAAAGAAGTGTAGGCTGGATCTCAAATTTTTCAGTTTGAGGAATGGGATGAAGGTCAAACATATAACACTCTCGGTACTTCGATGTGAAAAAACATTCTTCAACGTAAGTGAAAACACTGGGGCTGTTCTTCAGAATTACAGCCACAGCATGCGAGCACGGAAAACCTCTAACTCTCCATTGACAACAAGAACAAGATTTAGTTCTTAGGTCAACCCGAACGGATGGAGTAGAACCAACTTCAAAATCCCCACCTGGGCATGGAACGACTGACCAGGTACGACCTTTATTGGTTAGGTGGTTCCACCACTGTTCCTTAGAAGGACACAACGCTCCAGTCCAATTAGCACTTTTTTCCCGGCGTTCGAGGTGCCATTTGCTAATGCCTGAAGAAATAAGAAGTAAAATATGTAATAATACAATAATTACCAGAACAATAAAAAGAATGGGTCGTTTTAAAGACACTGCTAAACAGGATAGAATGAATAAAACTCAGTCTTCTGGAAAGAATGTATACTGCTAAATGAGTTTTGAAAAATGGATCCAATATAATTTTGTTGAATTAAATCTTAAAATAATGTTATTCATGTCTGAAACTTTGGATTATTCTAGATTGCAATGGAATTCAGGGGCATTCGATAAACAATTAAAAATCTTGAGAGACCATACCACTTCGAATTGAGTCTATCATATATGTAATGGGCAGGCCCCTGAAATCTGAAATCCAAGAATTAAAGGATTCGGCGGCATTTGAGGTCATTTCTCCATATCTTGTAATATGGGGGGAATAAGCAACAGCCCACTTCTCGACTGGAAGAGATTCTAACCACTGTTCAGCAATCAAGCCACCAATCTGTTTAAAGTATGCAATTTTCTCTTCGAAAATACGCACTGTTAGAGCATATGCACATTCTCGAAAAGATTCACCCATGTTTGATCGGTGAGTATTGCTCCAACCTTTAGAAAATCTGCCTTTCAAGTTGGTCAACAAATGAAATAAACAGAAAAAATGAATTGGATCCTCAAAAACAATTGGGAAGGCAGCCATTAAACCAACATGTCTATCCGATATATAAAAGACCTGCTTGGAATGTTTAATGAAATCCCTCAATTTCTCTAGGAACCAAACCCAATTTTTTGTATTCTCAGCAGATACTATGGCAAAGGCAACGGGGAATAAACCTGAAAACCAAATCCATAGAGTTTTAGTAGGAAAAAATGCAAACAAAACAACTGAATCTACAATTAATTTCACCTATTTATAATTCAAACAAACATATAGTCTAAACACGGAAAAAAAATAAATAAATGAAAGACAGCTCAAACAAATAGGTGATGTTGAATTCAAGTTGTGCAAAATAACGTACAAAATGACTGAATTAGATGATGCATCCAAAATAAATTGGTTCAAAACATATAGCTTCATATAATTGATTTTATTGAACCATTTAGACATGAAGAAATCAGAAAAAACCAGCTGAACAGAATGACACGAATGAATGTAGCAGATAATTAGTTTACCATTGTCACCATCTTTGGCTGTAGCAGATAATAAGGTACCCTTTGCACGACCCTTCATGAAAGTACCATCAATGAACAACATTGGCCTACAACTTTGAAATCCATCAATGCAAGCTTTGAAACCAATAAAGAGACGTTCAAAACGACCTGTTTTAGGATGGGGTTCAAGCATAACAACGCTTCCTGGGTTAGTACGCTCGATTGCAGTACAATACCAACGTAACTGGTCGTATGACTCATCATAACTACCAAATATATGATCCCTCGCTTTCTCTATTGTTCTCCATGCTTTCCAGTATGGGATCTTCAATCCATAATGATCATTCAAAATATCAATGATTTGTTTACCACCTGTAGTTGGGTCAGTCCTAACAGTTTGCACAACAAAATCTGACATGATCTTTGGACTCATTCTATTAGCCTGATTCTTCACAAACTTTCCAACACAACTATGAATGAGATTAGCTTTGGAAACTACAAAATATCCAGTGACGGGCTGACACTTAGCTTTGATAAACCACCCACAGTTACTGTTCAACGACTCGTTGCATGCAGCATTAATGTATCTTCGATCATTTTTTGTGTAAATAAACTTAAATCCCATTTGAGTTGAATACTTGATTAATTCGCATCTAAAATCAGCAGCCCCACCCCTAAATTCAAGACCTATGCCATCATTCATAATTTGTGACCAAGAATCAGACAACAATGGCTTTTGTGGAATAGTTGGACACAGGTCATACTCAGGTATATCAGATTTACCCTGAAAATCAGTTGGTTGAGAACTAGGGTTGGTTTTCTTAATAACCTTAAATGGGATCCTATTTGATTTTTGGGAAATAAATGACTTGACCATACCATTAGAAGACTGAGAGGAATTCAATAAAGAACGATCAACAATAAATGCATCAGAAATAGAATTTCCTACAGGGCATAAATGAGGATTAGGGGGGGTTTGGGACAGAGAAACGGACACTAGTTTCTGATTAGTAATTTGGCAAACAGAATCAAATTTTTCATATCAATGTCTCCACCCAATTTGCAATTACTAACGCTGCCACCAGACCAAGAAAAAGAAATGTTTTCAACATTGTTCTTCAATTCAGGCCACGACTCAAGAACTTGGGACAAGAAGAAAATGAAAGTAGAATTGCGATTAAGAGAAACCATCTTACTAAGAGAATTATGGCTTACGTACCCAAATACTTCATACTCCATAGCAGATTTGAAAAAGCTTCCTGAAATTCGAGAAACCCTAGCTTGAAAATGACGATGAGGAGGAGAAGTTAGATGAAACCTAATATCGATTTTGAAATTCAAATTCTGGAAAGAGGGAAACGAATTGACGGCCATAACCTGGAAAGAAGGGCAGATTTGACGTCGCCGGAAATGGGAGAGGGAGCTGTCAATAGCTTGTACAGTGATGCTGCAAAAATACTCAAAATAGCATTAATATCCCCAGTATAATATTTGATTGGAATGGAGGGCAAAATGGACAATTCCGCTTTATTTTGGGAGTTGGATGCTTGAAAAAATTGTCAGGAAAAGGGAGTGGGAGTCATCTGCTTTTATTGGGCCAAGGTGGGAGTTAGGAGTAAAAAATCTCTAAAAAAAAATCGATATCTATCATCATTCTTAATTTTGTAACCAAAGCTCAGGTATATCTTTTATCATGACCGAGGGAATATTCTTTTAGGCAGTGAGTTGTATTTTTGTATGGTCTGTTAATCTTAGTAAGTTTAATTAGTTGTTCTTTAGCTAATAATAGTGTTACAGAAAGATTCATGATTCATAAAACAAGCTTGCCACTCAAATTACTATAAATACCCCTTTAAATGAAACGCGACAGTTGATTGCTTCAAGAAAATAAACGCTGACTACAGTATTGGGTTTTTTTTGCTTTATCCATAAACTAACATGTTTTACTATTTTTTATACATATTTAAAAAAAAAAATTATAAAAAAGACACTTGTAACGAGTAAAAAATATTGTTGTTAGATACTTAATTTTATTAATAAAGTGAAAAAATATTCAAAAGTTAACTATTTAAATAGAATAAATATATTTTTTGTGGACTAAAAAATAGAACTGAGCACAAATTTGAATGACGAAGAGAGTATACAGTATAACCTCTATAAATTAATACTCTATAAATTAATAAACTCTCTAAAATAATAAAATCTTCCGGTCCCGACTTGGGCCTTTGTAAAAAATCATCAAATTCGATAAGATAATAATTTTTCGAAAAATCCCTTTATAAATATTAGGTCCCATTAAAACGCTAAATTAATAATTCATATATATTAGTACAATTATAAATATTATGACATGATCTCTCTTATAAATCTTTTTCATCAACCCACACTCTTGTAAAAAAATTTGAGTGCATGTGGCCATGTGGGATGGTCTCGATCTCTTATTCTTACATAATGCTTTACGCATTTGATTATTCATGGATAATTTTTCGATGTCTTTTAGATGAGAAAATATGACTGGGTGTTATGAATTATTGTATTTCCATATTGAGATTTATATAGTATATGTTTCATTTATCATGCATGAATATATTTAATTGAATAATTTTTTTTTTAAGTGCAACGAATTAATATAAAAATGTATATTTAAGTAATTTCAATGAATTGATGCATGCGTTTATGAATATAATAGTCAATTTTATACAATGAACTGATATTATACATGAACTAGTTACAAAGAATTGGTTGATATATGAATATAATCAGTGAAACATATATAAACTCATTTATGTTTATTACATATGTACTAAATTTGTTGAATTTAAAAAGACTCTATTTTAATTAATAAAATATTAATTTATTCATAAATTAATACCTCTCTAAATTAATAAAATTACATGGTTCCAAGGTTATTAATTTATAGAGGTTTTACTGTATACTTAAGTGCAATTGGTTGCACGCATACAATTAAAATTGAAATTCAAAGAATTGAATTAAAGATTAAATTGAATAAATTGAACATTAAAATTTAAATGTATGTATCTATACACTCAATTGCATTAAAGAATTTATCATTATTTTAATAAAAATGAGTTTCTAAGTTTATTTTGAAATATATATAATTTTTATTTCACAAACTTATTTATTCATGACCTTTTGAAATGTAATTTTTATTTCACAAACTTATTTTTTAATTACATTACAGTATACCCTCTTTTTTTCAACTCCATCGCTCGAATCCATGACCTTAAACCTAGATAGTGGTGTTCTAACCACTCGAGATATTCCACTTGTTTTCACAAACTTATTTATTCATGACCGTTTTGTACGTACTTTTTATATATACATATATATGAAACTAAAAAGTGGGTTTCTTATGAACCAACCAATGCATAAAATACTTGTGAAATTTGTACATGCTAAAGTGTACAAGTGGTTTATGAATGTGGTTGGTTCCAAAAGAAACCCACCATTGGGTTGATTCCATAAGAAATTCACCATCGGGTTTTATATAATTACTATCATTACAAAAAAATGACTTTTAGTGACATAATTAATGTCATTATAGTTTCTCTAGCTATAAGTCTTTAGTGAGATAATTGATTTTTAGTGAGAGATCCTATTATTAATTCTCAAATTCTTGTCACTAAATTTTTTAGCCAGAGAAAAATAATTAGAGAATACTGCACTAAAAATCAATTTTTTAGAGTTATATATGACATTTATTTATAAAAAAAATTCAGTCCTGTATGCCATCAGTCATCACCATGTTTCACTACAAAAAACGCATCGATTAGAGACTGTAAAGGCGGTCTCAACACACGTTAGAGACTGATTTGGGACCGATTTATGGAGGTCCTTATTTCATCGGTACCTAATATTGAGAGACCAAATTTATGGCACAGTCTCAGATTAGGGACCGATTGTCGATCGGTCTCTAAATGACAGACCGGCAATTCGGTCTTAAAACGGTCCCTAAACGTGAGTCGGCCCGACCTATTTCGGGCCTAAAACAGTCTCACATCGGTCTCAGATTAAGGACCGATTTTCGGTCGGTCTCTAAATGAGAGACCAGCAATTCGGTTTTAAAACGGTCCCTAAACGTGAGTCGGCCCGACCTATTTTCGGGCCTAAAACAGTCTCACATCGGTCTCAGATCTTACCCAGCAACTGCCCCCGAAACCCGACCCGCTGACCCACACCCACCCTCTTTATTTACACCCACCTTCACACCCGCATCGCCAACCCGACCCGACCGTCAACCCGACACACACCCGCATTCGAGACCCGACCCGCCAACCCACACCCACTTTATTTAATTGGCCATTTTATTTTGGCCTTTGTGGGAATTGATCCCTGGTGGATGGGCACCACTTTGACAAGTAATTGTCTTGTGTAACTTTTAAAAATAATTATATACATATGTAATTAATTTCTTTATTATATAGGAGTATGTTTTAAATAATAAATTTTCAAAATCAACATTACTTTAAAGAAGTCCAAAATAATTAAATCATTTCCACATATATTAACTGATAAAAATCATTGAATTAATTGTAAAAAATCAATGTTACTTTAAAAAATCAATGTTAGTTTTAAATATTTTATTTTGACACTTCTTCAAAGTACATGAACACTTGATTTTATCGTTAAACATATATTGTGGCCTCGTCTTCGCAAAATCAATAAATTTGCGAACTTGATTGTAAAATTCATTGTTCGTACTTCCATTAACGAATCGAGGAGTATAATACATCCACCGACGATCCGGTAGTTCCATCTATACGTACTCAAAATCAAAATGATTACATAATTGACATATGTCTATAAGATAAATATTGCTATATTATTATATTCAAAGAATAAATATTGTTGCATTATTGTACTAAAATTAATAATGTTAATAATAATATTTAATTTGGTAGATATGTGAGAAGAATGTGGTGGAGCCCATCGTTAATCCAAAATTTAAAGTTAAAAAATTTGATAGCAAACAGGGTATGCTCTATGAGAAATTAATTCAAGATCTTTAATTTGTTTGACTTTCAAGTAGATCAACTTTGAATCGTATATCATATAAAGTAAAATTTTGGTAATTCAGTTATTTTATAAAAACTTAATTTTTCAGTATTAACTACTTAAGTCAAAAATATTAATTGTGGAATTCTAAATTGATTATTATGAATAAATTGTACTTATACTCGGTCTTATAATATGTGTATAGATAAAATTGTACAAAAAATTTTGAGTGAAATATTTTAACAGTTTTAATTTAATATTAGACAATTAATTCACTCTAAAACCTAATTTACATGTATTCATACTTTCAACAGGTTTAATTGGACATATAATAGTACACATACGATTATGATATCTTTCAAAATAATTAATTCTAATTAGTATTTGATTTGATATCATAACAACGTCAGTGGTCTATCTTATTTACTACTATTATACATATCTATTAATTATATGAAAATAAAATTATCAACGAACACTTAATTAATTAATATGAGAAAACATTAATTTAAATAAAGAGGGAATGAGAAATCTTACGGTTGAATTCGAAACGAGATCTTCAAACTGATATTGGAGAGTAAAATCAAGGAATTGTCTATTTAGAAGCTAGTTTGTCGGTTTAAATTGAGAGAATGACATTTGGGACCGACAATGTCGGTCTATAACCACAACCGCATGATTTGGGACCGAATTATGCGGTCTCTACTATGTTAAAAATTATCTATAAAACAAACAGCTTGATTAAATACCTATTCGAGACCGAAAATATTGGTCTATAAAAACAACCACCTGATTATGGGACCGATTTTGGACCGAAATATGCGGTCTCTACTGTTAAAAATTATCTAAGAATATTCTTCTGGAGTGTTCAGATACCACTAAAATCGGTCTCTATAAAATAAACAGTTTAATTTGATACCTATTTGAGACCGAAAATATCGGTCTATAAAAACAAACGCCTGATTTGGGACCGAAATATGCGGTCTCTACTGTTAAAATTATCTATATATACAATATTAGGATGAATATCTAATATAATATAGATATAATCGCCAACTTATTTATCTCTCTCAATGATGGACGAAAATTCCTCTTCTCCTAATTCTGATTCCTCCCTCTCGAACAAAGTCATAGAGCCAGATTCGATGAAAGTTGATACGGTTAATTAAAATTTTAGGATTCAGAATTATTTATACCAATTAAAGACTGAATTTTCGGTCTTCAATTAAAATTCAAAATCAGAGTTTTAATTTCAATTAAAATTCGAAATAAGAATTTTAATTTTGATTTAGAGACTGAAATTCGGTGGCTAAGCGGTCTGAAAAACATAATATTAAAGACCGAATTGAAAATAGTCTTTAAACGAGCGGTCAAAATTGCTAGTCAATTCAAATTATACTTTTCAAAATATTTGATGCCAATTAAAGACTGAATTGTCGGTATCTAAACAAAATTCAAAATCAAAATTTTAATTTCGGTTTAGAGTCTTAAATTCGGTCTCTAAGCGGTCTGGAAACATAATATTAAAGACCGAATTGAAAACAGTCTCAAAACTCAATTTTTTTTAGGATCAGTCCCAAATCAGTCTCAATTTTGAGACTGATTTATGCCCGTCTCAAAACTTTGGTCTCTAATTGAGGCATTTTTTGTAGTTTTTTTTTTTTTTTTTATTAATATTTTTTAAAAATTTATAGTTGGCATAATTGGGCGCTACACATTTATTCTCATTTATGATAAGAAAATTACTCAATTTCTTAAAATAAGATACTAATGTCAGTCAATTTCAAATTCAATCAATCAAATTAGTGATATTATATTCTGTAGTAGATATGTTTAATCAACATTTCTTAATTAAATCAACAAATTAAATGTAAGCAGGGGTCAATTAAATGTTTATCAATCAAGTAATCTCAATTTTTTTTTTTTTTTTAAGAAGCAGTCTTGGTCATTCACTCTAAGACTGTGTTTGGATTGATGAATTTTGATCTAAGAATTTTAAATTCATAGTCCAAATTCACTCTACATGTTTGGATAAAAAAAAAGTTAATAAATTTCAAATTTGTGGTACTTAAAACTAATATATTTTTGGTTAAAGTGTGGAAATTTTAAATCCATTCACAAACCTAGTCGTTTGAAATTTAAATTTTTTTAAATTCATTCATTTTTAAATCATTTGTATTTGAAATGACTCCATCCAAACACAACCTAAATGTATTTTTTTAACTTTTGAAATTCTAACAACAATTCAAGACATTAATAAAGGAAACAATTTTTTTTTTTTGAATTGAACTATTTTATGTTAGACTAAGAATGACTATAATAATTTGATAGTATTTTAATTGAATGGATCTCATGACATGTTTACAGTTTATTATTATAGTCAAGTCATAGTGTCATACACCCCCTCTATCCCAAATTTGGAAGGGTAGGCTGTGTAACCCTCGAAAATGTACAATATGAATTCTAAATTGGGATTTAATTAATTAATTAATTGGAGATGATGACACTACAGCCATGTGAATAGAAGAATACATATCCCTGTCAATCCGGAGAGAAACTTGTGCAATTCTCCAAAAAGCTGATTCAATATTGTGTTCTAATATTTTAATGATTTGTCTTTTATAATTTGTTATTATTACTCAATCACTTCAAATTAATATGAAATGTAGTATAAATTATTGACTTACTTGTGAATTTAACAAATGCATAATAAATAAAGACATTTATCAAGTTAATTGGTGTGTACATGTCAATTTTTAAAATGTATTAGTAATTTTACTAAAAAGTTATGCATTAGTTGCACTATCTAACTAATGCGTTAAAATATTAATTAATTTCGTGTAAAAAAATACGACTTGGTTTTTAATTTTTAATTTTAAAATTCACAATTGATACACGTACTTTTTAATTTTCTGACGACCTAGCTGACTATTTTTTACAAATATATCCACTACTTTTTTTATTGTTATAATTTTAATACAACCTGTAAAATATTTTCCAATTTAAATGTTATTGAATTATACATTTCTCAAATTAGGGTTCAAAGTTCACTTTGTTCTATGGGCCTGGACTTGTGGCTTACGTAATGGGCCCGGCCCATCTGAACAATTATTGGAAGCTAACATCGGTCTGAACTTATTTTTGCAATTTAAATGAGTGAAGTTGTCAAGTGACAATTTAAATGGGTGAGTTTAAATGGATGGAGTTGCTTTCAGCAGGAATCGAACCCAAGACGTGTGGACGTGGTCTTTTGGCTCTAATTCTGTACCATGAAAGTTAATTCATATTAATTCCTAATACAACATAAGTTAAATAATTAATTTGCACTGATCCAAAAAATAAAATTAAAAATTCACGATGTTTAACTTAAGTGGTCACTTGGGGGAAAGCCTAACGTTTTCTCCGGTCCGCTTGCTGCATCAAAAACGAAATCGCAATCTTTGAATAAAACTCGATGATTGCTAAGACAGCTTCACGTTGAAGACATTCAACTTCAGGTATGACTTGATACCTCCAAACAAAAACTGTTGGGTTATTATTTTCCACTATTTCGTCCGGTCCATTCTTTTTATAGTATTGACATTCACCCTGATATGGGTTGCTGTTTTTGGTCCACTAAAATGCATAACGAAAAAAATGCAACGGTTATACACACACATAGTTGTTGAGGACACCCACACGTTTAGTTGAGTAGAATAAAATGTAATTTTATGTCAAATCAATTGTGTAAAAGTGTGTGATTTGTATTATTTTATATAACTTTATGTCAAATCAATTAGTAAGAAGGGATTTTCTTAGGATAGTTTTTGTATCGCCTGGACTATTAATAGTTCGGATGTCAAATTGCATCGCTCTGTGTCGCCCTAACTTGATACCTGTTGCCTTTTTTTAATATTTTAAAATAATTATTTAAATTTTATTATATTATTTACTATTTTATCCTTTATTAAAATTAATAATAATATTATTTAAATTAAACAATAAGAACGTAAAATTAGATTTTTTTAATAGAATTAAATTATTATTTTATTTATATTTTATCTACACTTGCTCATTTAATTAGTTCACCCTCAAATTATTTTTTTACTACGGTTATCTGCACCCGCTCATTTTATGAGTTCACCCCAAATCATTTTTTAACCATGGTTATCTGCAATCGCTCATTTTATAAGTTCACCCAAAATTATTTTTTACCACGATTATCTGTACCTGCTCATTTTATAAGTTCACCTCAGAAGATTTTTTTTTAAATGGAATAATTACATTTAAAGGACTATATTATCCTTTTATTAATTTACACAAAATATAATAAAATCAACCCTAATTTGTAGGGTGATACTCGAGTACATGCAAGATACCGGTACACACCAATTTTAATTTTTTATTTATATTTTATCTACACCCACTCATTTAATGAGTTCATCCAAAAATCATTTTTTACTACGGTTATCTGCACCTGTTCATTTTATGAGTTCACCCCCAAATCATTTTTTTATCACGGTTATGTGCACCCGCTCATTTTATGAGTTCACCCCTAAATTATCTACACCCCTCATTTTATGAGTTCACCCCAAATCTTTTTTTACTACGGTTATCTGCACCCGTTCATTTTAGGAGTTCACCCCCAAATCATTTTTTTTCACGGTTATGTGCACCCGCTCATTTTATGAGTTCACCCCTAAATTATTATTTTTTACCACGTTTATCTACACCCCTCATTTTATGAGTTCACCCCAAAAATATTTTTAAAAAAGTAATTACATTTAAAATACTATATTATCCTTTTATTAATTTACACAAAATATAATAAAATCAACCTTAATTTGTATATTTACAATCTGTAGTCAAGTCATTACCGAGTTACCGTCGATTCACCATCAAGTCATCCATATTTTTAGAAAAAAATCGTAAAACATAATTTAAAAAAAAAAAACTATCGAAATTAGGCAAAAATCTTGATTTTTTTTCTTTCTAAGTTTTCTTCCCTTTCCTCTTTTTCTCCCATTTTCAGTTTTTATTCCAAACTTTTAATTTCTTCGTTTTTTTTCCTTTTACTTTTTTTTTTTATTTTCCACTTTTTCATGTGTATTTTTTTTAATTTTAATACAAAATAATATTATATGTATGATTTTATTATAGTCGTTAATACAATAAGTAATAACGAGTAATACCATAAATTGTAATCAGTAATACCATTAACAGTAATTAGTACGAATAAACACTTATCTTATTCAAAGTGAGATGGTCTCATGGCGACACTGTTCATAAATTAGTAGAAATAAACACTTTATTTTTTCCAAAGTGTTAAAACGTCATTCTCAAACTATGTTTTGGAAAGCAGAATTTTGGTGAAATCAGAGTAAAAAAACTTTAGAAAATGTGAATGGAACTATAGGAAAACGTCATGATCAGACCATCGATTAATTCTAAAAATTATGTGTCCATATAATGTTGCTTACGAACATTGACCTAATGTCCGATTTGTATAATGTAACTAGATTGATTGTTACCAGACTTGAAAATTACATTATTGAGGACACATTTTTATTTTGGAAGGAATGTTGGTAGTAAAGTTTTTATTTTGAGAATAATATTGAGTGTTTCAATGACACGGCTCCCATAAAGTTTCGAATAAGATAATTTCTTATTCTATTGTCTTTTGAAATGACGATAAATAAAAGTTAAAGGTCAGTCTCTTTTCATGGTAGGTGTGTAGTGTGTACCTTCTGAAACATGTTCATGCATAGACAATTATATGTCGCAGCCCTCTAGAGTTAAGAGTGTATTGAAAAATATTTACCTAGATTCAAATGAATAACAAATTTATAAATTTATACTATGGAGTACATGTTTCAAATATTTTTTTAATTAACAAATTAAACTTAAAATATATTATAAATTTATTTGAATTCTTTACGGGCACTAACAGTCCTACGTTGCCCATTGTGACATTGTCCCTCCTTTACGTCAAAAAAAAAAAAAAAAATTGTGATCGAGAGCAAACCGAGTAAGTGGAGACTTTTTGGGCCAACAATGTTAGCCCATTTAATTAAAAGTGGAGAATGTTTTGGGCTAGCATTTAATTAAAAGTGGGCAGCCCAATTGTTTTATCAAAGAAAATAACCAAATTGAACATCCAATTTCTTGAATTGTGCGTGAGTAATAACAAATGTTCAAAAAAAATAAAAATAACAGAATGTTCTTTCAACAATTACAACGAAAAAATACATCAGTTTTTCAAAATAATCTCATCTTCATGTTGAGCCCCCTAAAATATTATAAAACATGCTGAAATTTTATAATATTATAAAACATGCTGAAATTTTATAATGAATGAACAAAAAATTCCTCAAAATTAATCCACACAATTGATGTCTTTTGTCTTTTCTTTTTAATGACAAAATCATTATCTTAGTATTATTAGATGAAGTTGTGTTATCATTCTCATGTTGAGAAGACATATTTGCAAAATATATATTAAAAATAAAATTAATAAATGTTAGAATCTTATTATATTCATAAATAAAATTCATAAATTTCAAATAAATCTCATAAATCAATAACCATATATAAATCATACAAATTTTATATGAATAACAATTGAGATTTGAGAATACTGCGTTAATGTGATTGTGCAGAAAAAACAGAATATTAACACAGAAAAAAATCAAAAGTTCAATCAGAGAAAAGCTCAATATCACATAAAAAAAACTAGGAGTAATTATCAACAATTTGAGAATACTTCTTTTTAGGCATACTAATAATACTCATGATTCGACTAAAAATGAACAAAAAAAATAAAAAATATAAATATAAATTACATAATGTTAACTGGATCGAGCAGCGGATGTGCAGAAAGTTTTTTTTTTGAACGTGTTTGAGATCGGAATGGAATTTTGTAGGTTTTCTCTTGATTTTAAAAAACCCGAATCTCTTTCTGTTAGATTATATAAAGTATCTTCGCTAATTTTCTGATCATAATCATATCAATTACTCCACGATCATAAATTGTAACAACTGGTTTTCTGAATTATGAATAGACGACCGACCAAGACCAATAGCACATACAAGCCGCGCACAATTTTGTGATCTCGAAACAAAAATTTGTATAAAAAATTCAACTAAATTAATAATTTAACCTAAAATTCAATTCATTCAAATAAAAAAAAGATAATTTATTGTTTATTATGATTATTAATGATATGAGAATTAAAATAAAGATTATATATTATCAATTAATTTTTTTATTAATCATGTGAGGATAAATTTGTAATTTTATAATTATATATTTAAAATTATTAAATTTAATTTAAAAGTGTAATAGGGCGACAAAAAACGATAATAAGTGCAATGCAAGGCGATGGATTCTGCGACGCCAAATGCAACAGGTAGCAGGTCATCAAATATAAGCCATTAGATTTCAGATCTGATGGCTCAGATTACTGGACTGTTGATAGTCCAGGCGACATTGGACTGTCCTTAGAAGGCCCCTAGTAAGAATGAGTGATGTACTGATGAATTATTATAATAGTAGAATATATATATATTTTTAGAGGTGGATGTAATTAGATGTTGAAATCCAAATGTAAAATCCCGAACTAGAACAAGACCGGGGACGTTACGTCCCACGTCCGTCCACGTACGTGTGAGTTCCAAAACAAACATGCCCTAAGGGTGTGTTTGTTTAGGGATTGGCCCATCCGGATTTGGATGGCCCATCCCCCATCCCATCCCTCTCCATCCAAATACCCATCCATTCCTATAATACACCTACAAACCTATTTTTATACAATCACATCACTCATTTTTTTCTTTTAATCACTCATTCTCTCTCTTACTTTTCTTCCACACATCTATTCTCTCTCCTACTTTCTTACACACATTTATTCCCTCTCCTACTTGATTTGACATAAAGTTCTCCATCCACATCTATTTTTCAATCTCTATCCAAACACAATTTTTATTCAATTACTATTCATGGATTACCCCATCCATATTTTTCCCATCCCCATCCCCATCCCCATCCCCATCCCCATCCCCATACAGCCCCTAAATGATTTATCAATAGCTATGAAAGTTTGAAAATGAAAATAAGTACTATAAAAAATTGAAAAGTGAAAGTTTGAAAATAAGTAGAAATAAAGTAATACTGCTTACTACTTCATGAAAAACTTGCATTTGATGGTAGAACGAAATTTAAGAAAAAAGTGTATAATAATTAGAGTGGAAAAAGTTTGTAATAATTATAGTCTTAGGGTAATTTTCCTGGAGGAGTGAAATCAGAGAAATTCTAGAAATTTAAGTTTTTTGAAAAAGAAAAAAAAGAACTGTGAATTTTGGAAATTATAAAATTGTACAAAAAAAAAAAGTATTAACATCAAACACTAAGCCTAATCAAATCTGAAAAATATAAACTCAAGTAGTCAAAAAAAAGTAGTGGGTAAAAGTTATTTAAATGAAAATTATAAAATTAGACCAGACAACAAAAAGATTTGGAAATTATAAAATTGTACAGAAAAAAAAGGTATTAACATCAAACACAAAATAACAAATAATTCGAAAAGCACTTTGCATTTTTTGAAAAACTAAAATAAAACAGATGAAAAATGAATTATATTAAGGCTCAGATCTGTATTTAGTTGTAGCAATTTGGAAAGCGACACCGCCATGGCTGCAAAATTACCCAGTTGCAGTTGGGAAAGAAAACGCCATCTGGGTAATGCCTGGCCAAGATAAGGGTCGGGTTACCCAAATGCCCGATTGTCCTGCTCTCTAGAAAAATCATCATCACAGCCTTATCGAGAACGAAAACAGAAGATCAAAAAGGGCACGGCTATATACACCTCCATTGTTGTTAAAAGATTAAGATAGAGATGCATGGAAGGGCAGTGGTTATACACACACACACATACATACATACTCATATCATATTGCCAAAACTCAACCAAGAGTTTTTTCAGAAAAGGGCTGTTGCTTTGGAGATAAAAGTGAAATCAACGGCGGAAGAGAGAGGGCAACCACCCTCAAGAAATTCCCTTTCTCTCTCTAGCCTCATTCTGGAGCAGGATGTCGATTCTCAACTCCTCTTGTCTTTTTTAATGGCAACTTCCAAACCCCTTATGGGTAAATTGGTAAATTACTCCTATAATAAATCCATAAATTATGACTTTTTTGAACGAAGTATTAATTCTATTCTATCGAACTTGTAGGATGAGAATGAAAACAAAATTGTACTCCACAATAAAAAAATTCACACATTTTTTTTAACGTTACATAATAAAAATTTCATACTTAAAATGAAAAACTCTTTTTAAATTTTACCTTTACAATTTTACATAAATTTTCATTATTTTTAATTTATACATAGACATAAGTCAACTATTTTATTTACTTTATACATAAATGTTACCTACATTAAAAGTTATTAGGAGACGAAAAGAGTAAAATTTATCTTTATTTTTAAATTTCGATAATCGATAAATTTAAAGAACCAATTTCACCATCTATCATTGAAATCATAAAGTGAATAGTAAAGTTTAAATAATTCGTACTCCTTCCGTCCTGTGATTACTTGCACACTTTGCACACTTTTCTTATTGAGACGTCTCAAAATTACTTGCATACTCTTAATATGGAAATACCCCACAAAATTAATAATCTAACAACATTATTTTATTTTCAAATTTGACACTCTTTTTTTTCATATATTTCACTTTACACATCATCAAATCCACTTTACACATCATCAAATTACCCAAAATACTCCCCTTTTATTTTACATCATCAACCACTAAATCTACTTTTTTTAAACAACGTGTCGGTTAAACTATGCAAATTATCACGGGACGGAGGGAGTATCATTTATGAAATCGACCCACACTTTTTTTTTTTTTTTTTTTTTTTTTGAGATAATTTTATATTAAATTCATTTTATTGCTCATTTACTTAAGAACTTTTTTTAAAATTTTATTTAATCAATTTCTTCAAAGTTATGGACCATTGAACTATTTTGACTCGACAAAAGACATTCATTTTATACCGGTAATTATTATTTCAATTATATACGTCTTCAAAGTATTATATACTTCAAATTAAACTTTGTCGGACATGAAAACACTCTTTAAATTAGTAAAATATTACTCCCTCCGTCCTTTGATTACTTGCACACTTTCCTTATTGGAACGTCCCAAAATTACTTGCACACTTTTCTTATTGGAACGTCCCAAAATTACTTGCACACTTTCCTTATTGGAACGTCCCAAAATTACTTGCACACTCCTAATATGAAAATACTCCACAAAATTAATAACCTCACAACATCATTTTATTTTCATCAATTATCTAAAATACCCCTCATTTATCTTACATCATCAACCAGTAAATTCACTTTTCTTAAACAACGTGACGGTCAAACTATGTAAGTAATTTCGGGAGGGAGGGAGTACTATAAATCAATTACTAAGTATTTAAAAATCAATATTACTTTATGATCCAATCCAACGTTATACTACCTCACAAAATGACTCAAATAACATAATTCTACGTGTTTTTAAATTATTTTATGTAAATTGTGACTGAAAAATATTTGAAAATACAAATTAATGCATATGTGGAGTTTATGTTTCCTATAAAAAAAAAAAGCGGTCCGCATTTCCGAGAAGTTGCTCCATTTACAAGCCCAATGAGTGATCTCATTCGTCGGTGTGGAGGTGCACTATTTCCAACATATGCATTATTCTTTACACTAATTTATTTAATTAATGTATTTTTCAATCTTACGAATGAAAATTATTTGACGTATGTTTGTAAAATTGGGGTAGAATCTGAAAATTTAAAAATGAAATGATGCATTATGCATGTATGCCATTATTGGATTATCCCCATTATTGAAAATTCATTTTCCTCATTTATCAATTTTTAACAAATTATTTATTTTATTACTTTGTTTGATCGTTGGACATGTCACATGTGACTTAATTTATTTATTTTGATTTTTTATTTTTTAAAGAGCCTGTAGGTAGTTAGGGGATGTTTGTTTTGGGACGAGAAATCTGTATTTGAGATCTTGAATTCTCACCCATGTTCTAGTTTGAGATTTAGATTTTTTATTTTTAAATTCCACTTTACAAATACATATAAACCCTACAAAAGTCAATCTTATAAATACCTACAAACCCTATATAAATACTTATAAAACCTATATAAACACCTATAATCTTATATTATAAACTAGTATTTCTCCCGTGCGATGCACGGTTTATAAATTAATAAATTTATATAAACAATTTGATGTTAATAAATGATTTTTGTACACATACAATAGAATTAACACCATACGTTTGAATTTGGAATATTTTAAATTAAGGATTGCAAATTATTTGTCAAATTTTGTTTAATCGAACAAAAAAAATGAGTAGAAAGCCTGCTTAATAGTACAAAGTAAAAAAAAGTGATGAATACATCAACAATTGTGTGAATTGAATCGTTCCAAATTAGAATATTTCTCAATCAAGTTAACTTTTATACAACTTAATTTTAAATCCGCCAAAGACATTGGACAGAGAGAAAGCAAATCAGAAATTAAAAACTCATAATAATTTGTTAATTTTGGGGATAATTTGTTAGAAGAACCGATGATAAAACATACTATGGAGAAAAAAAGAACAGAAAATTACGGAAAAAATGGTGAAGAGAGTAGAATGGAGAATGAGAGGATAATAAATTTTTAAAAAAAGATTGACCATAATTTGTTTGGGAAGAAGATTATAGAAGAGAGAATGGAAGAAAGAAAAATGGATGGAGAGATGAGAGAGAAGATAGAGAAAATGAAAATAAAGGAAGAGAGAGGAAAATAATTTTAAAAGATGATATTTTATTGGTGAGTCTCATAAAAATAATAATATTTTAATAATTTAACATTTAGGCGGGAACTTGCTCAGGAAGCTACTATCCTGTTATTATATATATATATATATATAGATTTAAATCATACTGACTTGAACAAAATTTTTAGGTCAATAAGTTTTTGACTAACTACTTCCCCTCAAGCATAAGGGATCGTAGTAGTATATACGTAAGTATTTCGACCAAGTAGTATCGAACCACGGGAGGTAGACTAGTGCAATGGATCCTTAAAGTTGTACGTCGTCATAACTAATGTAGCTACGTTTTCGGGTTTTGAATGCAAAACTAAAGCTAAACAATAATCTAAAGACAATAAATTAAACTAAACACAATCTAAAGGCTAACAAGTAATCAAACTACTAAATCACAAAACAAGAAATTGACAAGCAAGACAAAGAACAACCACGAATTAGATTCGAAGAAGTGCAAGTATGTGAATGCTTCAGATGTTCTCTACTTAGTGAAATCGAGTGGAATTGTTTATACCGTGTCTATGCTTCAATTTGGACTTGCTAAGAGCATCAAGATGCTAGGATGAAAATCGTTTCCCTTCGGATACTATAGCCTTACGTCTAAGGTGATCCCAAACCCGGTAATAAGACATCTTCCTAATCCTCATCAACTACCCAAATAACCATTCAAGTACTTAATGTCTCCTAATGGGGGTTCTAATACGATTAACTCTCTCTCGACGAATTAAAAGTATAATAAACGCATTTGTATACCAACAACTCACACCATAAATTTAAACATGTTCATGTAACTCTCGTCTACGCTAAACATGCCTCAAAATATGGATTAATAGAAGCAAATACACAAAGCACCAATAAAACCCAATAAGAGAAGCAATAATCCAAATATCAACAATAATCAAAGTCTAAACAATTCACACATTCAATAATCACATGGTTTCAAACACCCAAAGCATAAAAAGCTTAGCCCATGGTGTTTGAGAAAACACCCATGGCTAAAACAACAAGAAAACTAGAAATAAACATGAAAATAATAATATTTAGAAAAGAGAGAGTTTGGGTGGAAGTCACCTTGATGATTCTTCAACAATCTAAGCTATTACAAGTGAATGTAACCTTAATCTTCAAAAGCCCGAACTACATACTAAATTTGAAGCTAATCTATGGAATTAAATTTGCAAAAAATGTTGAAAATCTATCTAAGAATGAAACTAGGGTTTGAGTGTGTGAAAAAGTGAGGCCCAGCCTCCCCAACAATCTGATTTGAGATGTATTTAAACCTTCCAAAAGTGTGTGAGACGAAATTGACAAGTTGGTCCTTGAAGTTCTTCAAAATTCGCGAAATTCTCCAAAAAACGTAAGTTCAAACGGCCAACCGAGTGAGTTCACTCGACCGCCCGAGTGAAAATGGATTACAGTACAAAACTGGGTTCCAGATCCCAAACGGGTGCCAGTGTGGGCTCAAACGGCCGCCAGTGTGAAATCATTTCACTCGACCGCCAGTGTGGGCTCAAACGGGCGCCCGTGTGAAATCATTTCACTCGGCCGCCAGTGTGGGCTCACTCGACCGCCCGTTTGGTTTCTGCTCCTTGGACTTTTTCTTCTATTTTTCTTGACTTTCCTTGCTCGTCCTTCAACCGACATCAATTCCCATGCGCCAATGCTCGTTTTCCTTCTAAAATGGACTATTTCACCTTGTTTCCTACACTTTGAACACATTTCTTGACAACAAGGTTAGTAGCACAATTTCTATCAATTACGACCAAAATCACATCAAAATGCTACAATAATATAGCAATAATGAGCACAAATACGAGCAATCTCACACCCAATCACATACCCTACTTAAATTCCAAAACAAACACAAAACATAAAAAAACTTTAGGATTTTGAAATCCACCAAATTTTGAAATCCGGATTTTAAAATCCCAAACAAACATCCCCATAGTGAATGTTTGTTTTGAGATTTTGAGAATGTTGAAACCCGAATTTCAAAATATAGTAGACTTTGAAATTCTAATAACTTGTATGTTTTGTGTTTATTTTGAGATTTAAGTAGAATAAAATTTAACTTTATAGTATATGATTATAGGTGTTTATATAGATTTTATAGGTATCTATAGGTTTTGTAGGTATTTATAAAATTGACTTTTGTATGATTTATAGGTACACTCACCCATCATCTCCACTCTCCACCTCGCGTCTCCCTCTCTCACTCCACCCACCCACCCTGTGTTAGTATAGATGTTCTAAAGACAATCATTATAAGGACATTGTACTTGATCATATTCAATTATTTAAGTATTATTGACGTTAGTAATAATATTCGGTGATACACTTATAAAATGTTATGTTTGATTGTTTGCATTTATTCTTATATGTGTTCCCATGAACCAATGATGTCATTGAGATGTGAGATCTCGATTGACTATATCATGGTTCTTAAAGTAGTCCCAATCAAGGATTATCGAGATTGGGATATCGATGATGCGATTGAGATTGGTGTGCGATCTGCATCATATCCTTAGAGAATGTAGTGGTTCTCACAACTACGAGATACTAGGTATCTCATGATGGATGCACAGATACTTTGAGAGTATTGGCTTGCCCAATCGAGAAACCGTTTTGTGTATTTTATTTACGTGTCTACGAGAATATCGATTTGTGGAGCAATGTAATGTCCTTCGACTTGAGGTCAATACACGTGACATGTATGGCGTGATGGACTTTGACCATGACCGACGCTTGCACTCCTAATGGGGTAGATTAGGCATGTGTTGGGCACACCATAAAGTACATGTGCGCGGTAGTTGAGCCAATAATAGGATTCATACCTCAAATAGATTTAGAGAGAATACTCGTCTTCTCATAACTAATTGGATCGTTAGTCATTGGCCAATGCACGTCACATTTGGAATGGTGTTCAAATGCGACAATGTGTTCAATTAGTAGAATGAGACAACATGATTAAATTATTGAAATAGACACATCATCATGTTCTAGATTTAATCGGAGTATTCGTGAATGAAAGGATCATATCATTGTGAGCTTCACATTACAGGTTGTTGCTATTTTCTCGCAACGTACCTCACATATTGAGATTGTCTGGTTCATTGTTTAGGGTTCTGCTAAGACCGTTAGTTTGACTAATCGCTCGATATGTGAGAACCTATGGGTCACACAACAAGTAGTCTTAATTTACGAATTAAAGTTGGATGAATTAATTATTTGATTTGATCAAAATATTTGATTTATGGAGAAATATAGAATAATTCTATTGGATAGAATTATAATTTATTTAATTAAATTAGATTTAATTAATAAGATGATATATTAGATATATCATAAATATGGTAAAAGATATTTTGTTATATATTGGATTTGCCAATAAAATAAAATATATACGTGGGCTCACGCACAGATAGGTTTTCTGTTTTACTATATAAAAACCTCTAGGGCATGTTTGTTTTGGGATTTTGAGGATTTTGAAATCCGGATTTTAAAATCTAGTGGATTTCAAAATCCTAATTTTTTTTATGTTTTGTGTTTGTTTTGAGATTTATGTAGGGTAGGATTTAACTTTATAGTATAGGATTATAGGTTTTATAGGTATTTATATAGGTTTTATAGGTATTTATAGAGTTGACTTTTATAGTGTTATAGGGTGGGATTTTGAAATCCTAAATCAAAATCCCAAACTGTAACGGGGGTGGAGTTTCAAAATCCCAAATCCGAATTTCCCATCCCAAAACAAACATGCCCCCAGGGTTAGAGGTTTTGAGTCGTAAAAATTTTATCAAGTATAAGATTTCTCCGGTTCTCTATATAGAATTATCCTAGCGAGTTCTTTTAGAGAATTTCAATCTGGATTAGAAGTTCGTAGACGAGAATTACGTGGATACCGTAGTAGAGGATCTCTCATACGAATCACAAGTAAGGAATATTAATGTTTTAATTTTCTTTTAATTATGTTATACAGTCATATCAGGAATCTGTGTTGGTGAACAAATTTTAAACTTCCGCTGCTACGAGCATGGTGTTCGTATCTCAAAAACCCAACACCCTGCACCACCCATCATCTTTGGTTGAAGAAGAAGGACGACCCTTTGGATGGTTTGAAGAAAGGAGGGACGCGAACCAAGAAGAATAAGAATTGCATATTTTTTAAAAACTATGGTTAGAGGTTAGTTTTTCTTGTATTTTGTTTTTTAGAATTATTGTGTTGTGATTATATATTTATATATATTTTTTGTTGAATGAAACACAATGATTTTATTGTTTTAGAGTTTTGATTGTACTTTTGTTTTTTGGTTTTGATAATATTCATGGGATGTGTAAGGTTGTTTTTTTGTGTTATATCCATGGGCATTTGTAGAATGTGCGAAAATGTGATGTGTTAAAATGAAAATAAATCCATGACCATGTTTTAGGATGAGAAGACGTGTTTCATGACTGGTTTTTCAAATTTGAGTAATATGTTCATTTTTTTTTTTGAACATTGTTCACTTGTTCATATATTTTTTTTAAAAAATTGTTCATTTGTTCACAATTTTTTTTTTCCAAAAATTGGTTCATAATCTTTTATTGAACATTGTTCATATATTTTTTTTTTGGGAAAATATCAATTTTGGTCATCCAGTTTTACCTCTTTTCATATTTGGTCACTCACATTTAGTCACTATCAAAATTGGTCACCCAGTTATTATATTCTATCAAAATTGATCACTCTGTCATTGACTAACGAAGAGAAAGAGTTTTGAGCCGTGAAATTTCTCAAAACCTACCTAAAGTTAAAAAAAAATTATGCATCTTCCAGAACTAATGAAACAAACGCAGAAGTAAGAATGAAACATGAGCAAAAATTACCAATATTTACCTTATATTTGTAATAGGTTAGAAGGAGTTCTGATGCATCTTGTAGAACGTGATATATAGGTTAGAAGCAATTATGATGCATCTTGTAGAACGTGATTTGTTAAGTTTATATATCCAATTATTATACAAATTCAATATGAAACCAAGAATTGGAAAACAAAGTACAATTGTTAAAAAAAAAAAACAGAGTTTATAGTTGCATTCTATCTCTTGAATTTCTCATTTTCTGTAAAATAAAAAGTAACTTACTGAAATTTTCTGACTACCAGCAGTTTCACGTTCTAGCATGAGAAAGAATTCTCATTTACTATAAAATAAAAAGTAAACCAACAATGAATCACGTTCTAGAAGATGCGTCAAAACTCCTTCTGACCTGTTATAAATATAATTTAAATATTGGTAATTTTTGCACATGTTTCACTCTTGCTTTTGCGTTTGTTTCATTACTTCTAGAAGATGCATGAAATTTTTTTAACCTTTAGGTTTTGAGAAATTTCACGGCTCAAAACTCTTTCTCCGTTAGTTAATGACAGATTGACTACAGAGTGATCAATTTTGATAGAATATAATAACTGAGTGATCAATTTTGATAGTGATTAAATGTGGATGACCAAATATGAAAAGAGGTAAAAGTGAATGACCAAAATTGATATTTTCCCTTTTTTTTTCGAAAATTGATCATTTGTTCATATTTTTTTTTCAAATATTGGGTGTCCTCAACAATCGTGTATGTGCGTATAACCGTGGCCTATGAAAAATTAACTCACCAAATGGACTGAAGTTTTTTCTCACCAATGAGCCGCTCATTTAGGCTGAAATAGGGCCTTGAATTAAGGCCACTGAAAGGTTGCGGCTAAAGGCACACACGGATCCTACGAGAGGACACTCATCAAACATTTTTTTTAATCTTTCAGAACATGTAAAATGTCCCATATACCCCTCGTGTAAAATTTATGAAAAAACAAAGACAAGTACACCCATTGTTTTTATTTCACGATAGAATAATCTCCACCACCACCACCACCAAAACAAACACCATTCTTCAACAAAAAAAAATCAAAAATAAAAAAACACAAAATTTCAAAAATAAAAATAAAAAATTTCTTAAGTTGTTCGAAAATATTAATTGAACAAAGATAAGATGTACGGAAATTTTTACCCAACAAACTCAACGTGTTCGAAAAAAATTCATAAACAACTTTCATTTGTCCGAAAAAAAAAAAGTAGACATCTTGTTCGAATTTTTTTCCAAAACAAACTTAATATGTTCAAAAAATATCCAAAACAACTTAAATTTGTCCGAAAAACAAGATCGAACAAAATGTTCGAAATTTTTTCCAAAACCAAAACAGATTGTTCGAATTTTTTTCCAAAATAAACACAGATTGTTCGAAATTTTTTTCCAAAACAAACACAATATGTTCGAAAATAATTCACGAAATTCTAAAAACCCTAATTTTCCTAAAATTCCTAAATTAAAAAAAAAAAAAAACCCTAAATCAAAATCGAAGTGCAGCGTCCGGCAACGTGAACGGCCGCGTTGACTGTCTTCTTCTGGGGCGACGGCGGCCGCTTCGCATGGAGGAGGGGTGACGACGGCCGCTTGGAGGAGGGGACACGTCAGCGACCGCTTGGAGAAAGGGAGGAGGGACGATTCACGTCAGCGGCGGTGCTTGGGAGGAGGAGCAACAATGGCGATTATGGAGGGAGGTAGGCGGCGACGACGTGAGGGCAGCGCAACGGGAGGAGATGGTTGTTGTGGAAGGCAGCTCGACGGGAGGGCGCGCGCGAGCGGCGTTGGCGGAGTGGGGCGGCGACAGAAGCTTGAGGTGGGGCAGATCGAGTTGTGTATGATGGTGGGTGTACCAAAATAAAACAAAAATTAGGGTTAAATAGAAGAAAGAGGGTATTTTTGTATTTTTCACGTGGGTGTCCTCATCCCCATTGTGTGTGTCCTCATCGCGTGGGTGTCCTCATAGAATCCGTGTGTGCCTTTAGCCGCATCCCCACTGAAAATAGATAGCAATTTGGGCTTTAAGAAGTGTTATACTAAAAATACGTGCTGTCTAAATTCACAAAACACGTGCGTTTGAACTACTGTTTCATACCGAAATACTAGAATACTACTAATTCATACTAAAATATTGAACCATTATTGCATATCGAAATACCGACTGAATATCAAAAAAATTCAGTATTTCGTTAATACTGAAATACCACATATGACCATTTTTTATATTATTATCGTACCGAATTTTAATATTATTTTCGATAAGAAATGCTCAGTATACGTAACAAAATTTTGGTATTTTTTTCCAACCCTACTTGTAGCAGTAGAATAGTTTAGGCATTGCGAGTTGCAATCAATAAATTCAACTTTATTTTGGTTATATAGTAAATGATGTACAATCTGTAATTTTTTTTAGCAATCTGAATTTAAACTTATAAATTACGAATGCTTAGAAATTACTTTAATAATATATGTAAAATATTTGATATAAGCACGATTCTTTTGCATAAAGAATCTCGATTCAAGCCATAAATAAAATTGACACTTTACTGTAATTTTCTGCAAAGACTATTAAAAGACTTTTCTCATCCATCTGCAATTGACACGTTGTAAGTATATAAATTACTCTCCCCATCAAACCTCCATAAATAAAAATATTTGTTATTCTGATATACTAATACATATTTCACTTTTTATTTTATAAAGGTATTTTTTATATAAGAGTTGGTCTCATGGGCATAGTGTGCATGCACACTAATGCACATGGAGACCCTCTATGTATTGATAAAGATAGAATTACACAACAAATTAAAGTAACCATTCTCCAAGTGGTTACAGATGTTGTCTTGTGTAAGTATAAGGTCATGGGTTCAAGTTAAAAAAAATTCCATTTTTCAGCAATAATAATAGTTACCACTTTTCAGCAATAATAATAGTTACCACTTTCCCCCCTATAAAACTAGCAAAAACCCTGCAACAAAAGACTTCCGACGCAATATTTTTCACCTTGAATTGAAAAAGCCCCCTTTTCTGAGTTTTAGCGACAAAAGAACAAGAAAACCTGCAATTTCTGGAACTTGGCTTGCATTCACTCGAAGGCGGTAGATTATAAGCCCGATTTGAACCCAAAGAAATTCTTGAAAGATGATAAAATTCTCTAGGGGCAATGGATCCTTGGCTGATGAAAACAGATCGTGAGCCTCGTTTTTTATCTGGCGGGCGTTGCCGGTAGCCTCCTCAAAGCGACGGGGTTTTCGTTTCCCCGCAGATATCGCCGGCGGTTAGGAAAAGCAGTTGGAGGAGAAGAATTAGTGAGGGAGAAGAATTACCTGGAGGCGGAGAAGAATTAGTGAGGAAGAAGAATTACCTGGAAGCGGTTACAAAGCATGTGCACCTACACGCGTGTGCATATAAGATTTTTCCTTTATATAAACTATCAATATACTTAAAAACTTGAACATAAAAATAGTATTCCCTCCATTCTACAATAACTTTCACACTTTTCTTTTCGAAACGTTCCACAATAACTTTCACACCTTAAAATGTAAAACCCTTTATAAACTACACTCTTACAATATCTTTAATTTTACACAAATGTCATTATTTTTCTCCACACATACACAAAAATGAACTTATTTCTTTACTTTATACATAAAATTTTACAAAATTATTCCTCAAAACTCCACTCATTATTACACTTTCTTAATTTACATGTCCACTTACATATGAAAGTTATTCCGAAATGGAGGGAGTATATATTAAGTGTGAACCGATCGATGGAGTATTTGCGGTGGTGAGAACTGAAGAGAAGCTTCTGTTTGTCGTATATATTTGGGTAGACCAGTCAAGAAGGTTATTGAATTAGCTATCTATATTTCAAATTTTCAATAACTTCATTCAAGAGTTTTGTAGACAAAGTTGTGGAATATACTTTCATTGATATCGTAATTCGTCGGTAATTCTAGATAAGAGAATAGGCCTTACTTTCAATATGACTATAAGGGCGGTGGGACACCGATGGTTGCTAAATTCAAATTTTCCACTTCTTCCAAAAGTCTTCGTCCATTTATAACTTTACAATATTAATTTAATTGTTTTAGGGTTGCTCCTCTTTAAGTCTCAAGTTTTAAACGAAATTCTACTAGTGAATGGTAAGATTGATTCCACGAATTAGTCCATTCTTAAACTGAATACCGAGATTTCTAAAAATAAAATAAAATATTATAGAACATAGAAAGTAGGTTCGTGTGATTGTGTAACTTAATAGTCAAAATACTCTACAGTATATTGTAACTATATGAGTAAACTGAGTCTTATTAAACTATTTTTAACTAGTACTTTGAATTGCTAATTTGCTAGCAAATAAAAAAATTGAAGATGTATAAATGTAAATTAGCTCGCTAGTATTTTTCATTTTTTCTTGAAATTTGCTTCATGAGGGATACTTGGATCAGGATCAATATCCCCTATCAAATTTTATTGTAGTGTGTGTACCATTTTGTACCTACACGTTATTGCCCCCATATCGAAATTATATGTACACCTATGTATAGGAATAAAATATTATGCGAAATCATTGCAGTATTGCACTACTAAAAAAAATACTCCATATATGACAAAACTTGTGTGAACGTATACAAAGGAAAACTATTATACATACCAATAAATGAGATGGTGGAATACAAGTGAAAACACCAAAAGGACTTCCCAACACGTTGCTATGCAGTTATAGTCAACAAATGTGTCAAATACATACTTAGGATGTATGCAAACTTTATAAACAGTTTAAAAGCACTTCTTAAAAGTTAAAACTAACTAGAGAGTATTTGTTGCTGTATAAAAGCATAGATAAAGTGCGTTTCCTTAATTGCCATGGCTACATCAACTAAGCTTTTCGTGCTTTTACTAGTCCAATTGCTTCCACTTTCATATGCACAATCTGCTGTCAATGGAGGCTACTGGTTCCCTGATAGTGGATTCCCAGTCTCAAGCATAGACTCCACTCTTTTCACACACCTCTTCTGCGCCTTCGCAGATCTCAATCCCAACACCAATCAAATCACAATCTCCTCCGCTAACGCCGCCGCGTTCTCTCAGTTCACCTCAACAGTCCAAGCTAAAAACCCACTCCGTCAAAACCCTCCTGTCCCTCGGCGGTGGCGGAAGCGGAATCGAAGAAGTCCCCGTTAAATCCGTTTTCGCCGCCATGGCCCGCCAGCCCGCCTCCCGGCATCGACTCTTCGATAACACTAGCCCGCTCAAACGGATTTTCGGGCCTGGATTTGGACTGGGAATATCCGGAATCACCTTCAGATATGGCGAATTTGGGAACCCTGTTAACAGAGTGGCGTCAGGCTGTTGCAGCCGAGGCCCAAAATTCAGGAAATCCCGCCCTTTTGCTAACGGCGGCGTTTTACGTGTCTTCTAATCTGAACGAACTCGTCTATCCGTCTCAATCGATAAACGCGAATTTGGATTGGGTGAATGTGATGGCCTACGATCTATACGATCCTTCCTGGTACAGATTCACGAACTCGCATTCCATGCTGTACGACCCGTCGACCCCGATTAGTGGGAGCCGTGGGATTGCAGATTGGATTCAAAGTGGCGTGAGTGCGAGGAAATTGGTTCTGGGTGTGCCCTTTTATGGGTACGCGTGGCGATTGGCAGACGCTAATAACCGTGGGATGTTGGCGCCGGTAGGTGAACTGCTGAATGGTAGCGCGATGCGGTACAATCAAATAAAGAGGTTCATCGCGCAGAATAATGCCGCGGTTGTTTACAACGAGACGATTGTGACGAATTATTGCTCTTCCGGCACCACGTGGATTGGGTACGATGATATTGAGTCAATTTCTGCTAAAGTTAGTTACACTAAGCAGAGGGGACTGCTCGGTTACTTTGCATGGCACGTTGGTGCTGATGACAATTGGACTCTCTCCAGACAAGGTCAGTTTAAATTTCCTTTATAGATTAAATTTTGTGGGGTACTTATTATTATTGTGCTAATATAATTTTTTTTATATGGTAATGCAGCAAAACAGTCCTGGGGAGCATAAATTAATACTTAATTTGTATAATGCACATTTTGAATAAAAAGATGGAGTTGGTGTGAATAAAAAACTTCCGTTCCGCCGCATCCACTTTCCAGTATATTCGGAGCTCTTGTAGAGCTTTACAAATGAGTATATATATATATATTGTGCACTTGAAACTTAATTATGAATATTAATGAATGCCTATCCTTCTCCTTTAAGTAAATAATCCAACTACTGTATTCTTCTTTTTCTCAATTTTCTAATTAAATTTATGCCAAAGGATTAAAGAACATTTGGAATACTATACCGAACTTATCATACTGAAAAAATATAAAAATTATTGAAATTTTTGGTACGATACGATAACGGTATGAAAAATGGTCTTACAACAGTATTTCAGTGTGCAAAGGTATACCGAAATACCGAAACTTTAATAAAATAATAATTTTATATTATAACTTAAATTAAAACAACTTATTACACCTAGCATATTCATTGCGCGCGTGAACTCAAATCCAATACCTCATTTCACCTTCTTTGGCTCTCCCCCAAAAACCCTACCGGCCGCACGCCTGAATAAACCACGTACTTCAGCCGCAATCGTCGGCACCGATGCATAAGCCATCGGGGCTTCAAAGGAGATGAAACAATTTGGAATTTTTTGTATTTTGAAACAATTGATTTGATTTTGCAGGTTTAAAACTCATAATTCCTTGTGCCTAGCTAGTTAAATTTCAAATTTCCCCTCTTCCTCAATTCCTTCCATTTTTATTTTTTTTTCATTTACAAGTAATGGTCTTTAGTGTATATTCTTTCACCTTTTTAATTCCATCATGTATTACCTAATAGTTAGTTAATTAGTTAGGGTTGTTAAGAGAAGTTAGTATAGTTACATTGTGTAAATCTACTTCTATACATAAGAAAATCCTAGCTATCTTCCCTCTCTTTTCTTCTCCGGCTTGCCCCACCAGCTCGTTTCTTGCTCGTCTATAATGGCCGATAACGCCATTAATTATCATTGGAACTCCACTCTAAAGCGCAAGCGTGTTTCCATGTCCGAAGAGTTTAACAACTTCGATCCCAACGCTCAGCCGCCGTTAAAACGTCCGAGTACGAATGTTTCTACTTCGGGCTTTTGTTTCAATCCGGGTAGAACAGGTGGTATCTCCCTGCCCGATCGACCCGACCCGGATACATCACTTGGACTTTCCCTGCCAGGATTCGACCCGGTTACATCACTTAGTCTTTCCCTGCCAGGATTCGACCCGACTCCAACCCCAGTTACAGAAACTATCAGCCCTGATCCGCGTACCGTACTGTCGATGGCGGCACCTCTTCACAGTCAACAGTTTTCCGGCGTGGCTAAATCGACGAAAGATTTGGGTACGGCGGTGCCAGCTGGGGCTTCGGAGAAACAGTTTTTGTCGGCGGTGCAGGACGTCGTGAGGACGGAGCTGAGAAAATACATGGCTAGGATGGAGCAGAATGGGTATAAGCAATTTGTGCAATTGAATGGGGATGACACCCATGCCCATGAGAAAAAAAGTGTTGACAGTTGAAAAAGAAAAAACATCTTTGTTAATTGGGCCTATTTTAGTGTTTTTTCCAGATTAGTAGATTAAATTTCAATCTTTGGTTAGACAGAGAAAAATAATTTTGATATGGTGAGAGGAGGAATCAAGAAATTTCATGTTGAAAATTTTGGAAATTGGGTGAGTTGAATTTTAGTCTCGTGGATCCCACTGGTATAGTATAGTATAGTATAGGAATCAAATGAGATAGCAAGTGAAAAGTTCTAAATTCTATCTCACAAGTTGAATAGAACTTGTTTGAAATTGGCTTATGTTGGATTCAAACAGATAAGACCTTTGATTGATAGCTATGTTTTCATTTTTCCCTTTTTTTATTGGGGGCATGTACCGAGAATTCGGTATGGAATATATCGAATTTTAGATACGACATTCACAATATGAGATTTCGGTAAATTAAAATTTTCGGTACGATATCGGTAACAATTTTTTCAATATCGTAATTTTTGATACGATATCGATATGACTCTGTATGATTTGGTATATTGTACGGAACTATTCCTACATATATGTATGTATTATTTGAATATATTTATTTTATACTATAATTACTCCCTCGGTTGATCCGTGTTTTAATAAATCTCTATTTTTTTTGTCTGTTTTTTAATAAATTACACCTTTCTTTAAAAAAATTATCACTTTTTTCTACTATTGAACAAATTATTTGCTACTCCGTATATCACTGTTTGGCAAAGAGGCAAACTTAAACACAAATTTTAATGACTTAATTGCCAAAAAAAAATAACGCAACCTGAGACCAAGCTAATTTCTATTTTAACCAAGTTTTTGAAACAAAACTCCAATTTAACAATTCAATTGAAATTGTTACATCAAATAGCTTGAGCGACTAGGGACTTTAGTACAGTATTTTGCTATTCCGATTCAGAACAATTCTCAATGGTTCGAGCCACACACTATTCTCTTCTCTCCAATTCGAGACACATATATATATACTGTGATCTATATGTCTTTTCGAACTCGTCGATATAGTACCCTCAAATACCAATTTTGTATACCACGTCATTACCAATTTCAATTTGAAATTTTACTTGAAAGATTATGAACTTACAAATGAATAGTTTTTTTATTAGTAAAAATGTTTCATTTGTAAAAAAAGAGTACAAGAAGTACTCAGCCCTTACATGTACTGAAAATTTTCTAAAACAACATATTAAAGTAAACCAAAACTAATGACCAAAAATAACCTCACAAGGCCTTCAGTGAGAACATATCAAACTTGAGTCTGCCCCTTTTCCCCTCCCAGCACCAATCTCAGCTTCTCTTCAGACACTCGAATGGATTTCTTCTCCAATCTGTAATACTGCACTCCTTAACTTCCTTTATTTTGGATCGTAACCATGATTTCAATCTCAGTTTAATGGTCTCCACTGATTTTTTTCCTATTCATTTTACCATTATTAAAACAGATTTGGTTCCTTAACATCCGGATCAACCACACAGCCTCCACCCAAATTGTTGATGCCACTCTCTCATTATCTCCATTGCCCAGCAGTACTGCAGTGAATTGAAACAAATTTGTATCTGGGTCCCGATGGAAAACTATAGAGAATATAAAAGTGTGGGAAATATAATTTCTTGATTAGTTGTAAAGATGATTTACAATGGGTATTTATACAAGAGATATTTAGGTCAAACCTAACCCTAATGGGCTTTATAAGAGAGCCCATAGGAAACTAAGATGGGCCTATACAATAAATAAGAATAAGAGTGTATTTACTAATATAGGTCCAATACGCCCCCTCAAGATGGAGCACCATTGGTGAGTCCAATCTTGGACATGAGGAGTTGTAGGCGAGTGCTGGAGAGAGGTTTCGTGAGTGCATCCGCAAGTTGATCGGCAGAGGAGACATGAGACACACGTAGTTGTTTTGTCTTGATGAGGTCACGAACAAAGTGAAAGTCAATGGCAATGTGTTTCATTCGTGAGTGGAAGACAGGGTTCGAGCACAGGTAGGTGGCACCAATGTTGTCGCAGTAAAGGGCTGGTGCAGGTGAAGTGGGGAAGTGGAGTTCCTGAAATAGGGATTTGAGCCATTGAACTTCAGAGGCAGCAGCAGCAAGTGCTCGATATTCAGCTTCAGTCGAGGAGCGAGCAACAGACTTTTGTTTCTTAGACGACCATGAGATAGGATTAGACTCTAGAAATACAATGTAGGCAGTGGTGGAAGTTCGGTCGTCTGTGTCTCCGGCCCAATCGACATCAGTGAAGCAGTGAAGTGATGAAGATGGACTAGAGGTGAGGGTGACCCCAACGTTTCTTGTACCATTCAAGTACCGCAGTAGACGTTTGACAGCACCCCAGTGAGTGATGGTGGGTGCGTGCATAAATTGCGATAGTTTGTGCACGGCAAAGGCAATGTCTGGCCTGGTGAGTTGTAGATATTGAAGGGAACCAAGGACCTGACGATATTGAGTGGCATCTGCAGGCGAGGACCCATCTGAGATGGACAGGCGAGCAGAGGTTGGTAAAGGAGTGCGAACAGGTTTTGAAGTGAGCATGTTGTACCGGGCGAGCAGGTCAGTAACATACTTGCGTTGAGAGAGGAAGCATGAGTTTTTAGATCTGAGAACTTCCACTCCCAAGAAATAAGATAGAGGACCAAGGTCCTTGACCGAGAACTTGGCACGAAGGTCGGCAACCACACGGGCGAGCATGGGTGTGTTGTTGCCCGTCAGGATGAGGTCGTCAACATAGATGAGAAAGTAGGCGACCACCCCAGAGTTGTTGTAGAAGAACAAAGATTCGTCCGAGTGAGTGGGAGTGAACCCAATTTCCTCAAGAAAGGAGCGAAGAGCATAGTACCACGTGCGAGGAGCCTGTTTCAAGCCATAAATGGATTTGTGTAATTTGCAAACATAAGTTGGAAAGGTCTTATCTGCAAAGCCGGGAGGTTGTGCCATGAAGACTGTGTCTGAGAGTGTGCCATGGAGAAAGGCGTTGTTGACGTCAAACTGTTGGAGGGGCCAATGCTGAGTGACAGCGATGCTAAGAACTGCTCGCACAGTGGCCGGCTTGACGACCGACTGAAGGTCTCAGTGAAGTCAACACCTGGTCGTTGGTGGAAGCCTTTGGCAACCAGGCGAGCTTTGTACTTATCGAGAGAGCCATCAGGTTTTCGTTTGATACGAAAGACCCACTTGGAGCCGACTACGTTCTGAGATGTATTGGGATGAACTAAGTCCCAGGTGCCGTTCTGAAGAAGGGCATCAAATTCAGCCGACATGGCTGCTCGCCAGTTTTTGTCCTTAAGTGCCTGCGACACACAACTCGGCTCAATGTCAGAAGTGATGACAGAAGTAAGCCCATACCTTGGATTTGGCTTGAACACGTTGTTCTGAGCTCGAGTTACCATGCGAGGTGCAGGGGGTCGTAAGGGAGCATTGGTCGGCACAGGGATGTCGGGGAATGGCAGTGGTCGGCACTGGGTTGGGGGCGAGGACAGTTGTGGCAGGGTTGGGAAGTGGAGGTGCCATAAGAATAGGCGAGGAGTTAAAATCAGTAGGCGGCGAGGAGTTGGAGGTCGCCAGGTAGGGGTGGGAATGGGCCAGGCCAGGCCTTAAGAAAAAAAGCCTGGGCCTGGTATATAATATTTGGGCCCAAGCCTGGCCTATGGCCTCTCATAGGCTTTTTTTAAAGGCTTGGCCTGGCCTTTTTAATAAATAGGCCTGGCCCGAAAGCCTTTTAAAGGCCTTTTTAAGTGTATTTCAAAATAAAATAAAATAAAATAAAATACATAAATTGAATTACCAATACCACCGAATCATAAAAAACAATAACAACTGTTCAAAAAAAAAAAAAAGCAGAATGTTCACAAAGAAAAATAAATCAATTCTTCAAGATAATCTCATCTTCAATTCTTAAATTCTTCAAGATAATCTCAACGTGAATAATCTCATCTTCAATTCTTCAAGATAATCTCATCTTCACGTTGAGCCACCTAAAATAAATAAGAAAAAAAATGATTATAAAACATGCTGAAATTTTATAATGAATGAACAAAAAATTTAAAATTATTACTGTACCTTTTTCTTCTTCAAATTATATTTTTTGCGCAACCAATCTCCACCACAAATGAGTGCCTCAACAGAATCTTCATTCAATTTAGAACGATAATCATCAATAACTCTTCCTCCAGCGCTAAAAGTAGACTCAGATGCAACTGATGAGATTGGAATAGCTAGAATATCTGCAGCCATCTTTGATAAGATCTTATACTTCACACTGTGATTTTTCCACCACTCCAAAGCACTAAAAGAGCTTGAATCGGGAATAAAAACATCATCGTCTAGATAAGCTTGTAATTCCGACTTCAATGGAGGAACAACTTGTTTTTTACGCACCATATTCAGGATTTGGTCAGATCCAGTTTCAAGACAAGAATTAGACAAAGTTTTGTCATTACCTCGAACATCACTCACATCAATTGCATCGCTAGTCGGCTCTTCCTTACTCCAATCAACATACTCATTATATAGTACCTCCAAGGAAGACATCACATAGTCCATATTCAATTTAGCAACACTCTCTGGTTTATAAATAAGAGGAAAACATATGCTAACCACATGAAATTTGAACCTTGGATCCAAAACGCTTGCAATAGCCATCAACAGATTGCACTCCCCCCAATATTTGTCAAATTTTGCTTTCATTTTGGCTGCCATTTCTTTCATAAAGAGATCTTCATCAAGAGAAGCTTTATCGATCACTTCCTTCACCCTCCAAACCTCGGGAAGATACAAATTTGCCGTAATGTACTCACTACCTGAAATGACGTGAGTAGCAAGATTGAAAACTTCCAGAAATTTACAAACTTTTTGGACTTGATCCCATTCCTCATCCGATGGAGCATATTTATAATGTGGTTCTCTTTCCTGGTAAGCTGGAAATGCAATTCGAAATTTCAAACAATACAATAAAAAATGAACAAACAATAAAAAAAAAAATATAAATCACAGAATGTTAACCTGGATTGAGTGTGCAGTCGGATGTACAGCGACCGTGCTTCGATCTAGTGTGCAACGAACGTGCAAAGAGAGTGTTCAAATCACAACCACTGTGCAAATATAAAAATAGAGAAACACATAAAAAAATCAAAAGGATGGAAACGCGCAGTTCTCTATATGGTATCTTGCTCAATATGGTAGATTACATATTATCAACAATTTGAGAATACTTCATACTAATAATAATCATGATACTTAAGAATGAACAAACAATAAAAAAAATATATGAATTACAGAATGTTAACCTGGATTGAGTCTGGATTTGGATTGAGTGTGCAACGACAGTGTGCAACGAGCGTGCAAGAAGTGTGCAGAAAGTTTTTTTTGGTTATAAACAATTGAACGTGTTTGAGATCGGAATGAAATTTTGTAGGTTTTCTCCTGATTTTAAAAGCGGCGCACAAAACACAGATTACTTTTAGGGTTTCTCTAAGCGTAAGTGGCGCTATCTCATATATTATATTATATTTTTATAAATTATATATTATATATTAATAATATTATATATATATATATATATATATTTAAATAGGCCGGCCTGTTGGGCCTAAAAGGCCTATAAAAAAGCTTAGGCCTGGCCTCTTTAATTAAATGGGCTTTTAAAAAAGCTTGAGCCCGGCTTGTTTATTAAACGAGCCGAGCCGAGCCGAGCTTTAGTAGGCCGAGCCGTAGGCCCCTGTCGGGTAGCCTGGCCCATTCCCACCCTTATCGCCAGGGAAGATGGTTGATTGGGAGGAGAGATGGAGAATGGAAATGTATGTTCAGCAAATTGAACATGTCGCGAGGTGTAGATTCGGTTTGTGGAGCGATCAAGACAGATAGGTCCAATAAAAACCACCTGTTGTTGTAGCCATCCTGTGAGCTCGTACCATATGCCACTGCTTTCTTTGCAAGTAAATTGGATATGTGAAATAGAAATAGTTTCAGCATCATCTTTGCACATCATACATTTCGCTTCTTCATTGGAGAAGTGCATACCTCTTGCTATTAGTTTATCCTTTGTCGCTAGCCTCATTTGAACTGCTCTCCATGCCATAATCGTTGCTTTGATTTCGGTCGGGTTACCTCCTCATTCACCTTCGCATTGACTCTTCTTTCGTACGCAATTCTGGTTGAATACATGTTGTTGGGACTTGGGAGCATGTTTTCATCTCCATAAATCCACCTGGTTTTGAACAATTTTTATCCTGTCAATACAACCAAGAAATTCATTAACCACTAACAATTCTCTATCAGAAAGCCTTCTATGCCACTTCCAATCCCATTTCCACACTGCCACTTCCCAATACCCCATCTCACACACCAGCCTATTCTTTTGCCTATTCTTTTGCTTGCTCAGATGAAACAATCTCCTAAACCTGTCTTTCAACCTCACCTTCCCTACCCAACAATCATGCTAAAACGAAGTTTTCTCTCCATTTTCCACTAACAACTTAAATTCATCCTTTCGCTCCCCCCACCCCACCCTCGTATAATGCACACAAATTCTTCCATCACCCTGAACTCCCTCCCTTAGACCCTCTCCCTCTCAAGTCCCCACCTGTCGCCGCTCCACCAAACCCCCCATACTTAGATTTTAACACTCTAGTCCACAATCTATTCTCCTCCACACAAATGAATAGTGAAATGAGCCTCAAAATCACAAAGATATTCTGAATTTGCATAAGGGCACAAAACTGACGGGTTCGGAGAGGCATAGGAATTGAATGGAATTGGGCCACCAAAAAAAACTAGGGTGGTGCTAACAGTCTAGAATCCAGATATTCAAAAAATGACAAAATTGTAATATTTTCATTTAAAATGTTTAAAATATCTCTGACAAAGAAATAAAAGTTAAAATTTATTAAAGGTTAAATAATTATTACACAACATTTTAAATATCCATAATCTGTATAACCATCTTTACCCAAAAAAAACTAAAGTCACGTAGGCATAATTTCAAATTAATATTGACAATGATGTGTGTATGTGAGATTGAGAATTGAGGATACCAAACTAACGAATTCGAAAAGATAGAATAGTACAAATATGACTCAGGCCTCGAATCGTCGAGAATTGGCCGAAAATCAACTAACAAAAAAAATCGCAAGTTCAGGCATAACCCAAACTTCGATGTCTCAATTCAGTCAATTGCAATTGAGTTATTAAATTTGACATTTTTTGCGAATTTATCCATTTTTTTGTGTTGTAATAACTTATTGTAGTTTGTAATAAATCACATGTCCACAATTTTTTCTTTTTACTGCGATCTGAATATAAATTTTCATGAAAATATATTTTTTTAAACTACATTAATTAAATATAGTAAAATATTTTAGATTTATTCATTTGTATAAATGTACACTAATCTCAATTCAAGCAATAAAATTGGCACGTTACTGCAATTTTCCACAAAGGCTGCTAAAGTACTATACGTATACTCTCTCTTTTATAAAGTTTGTTGCATTTCTCATTTTATATAGAATTAAGGAACATATTTTTTTTTGACACATTTACCTCTCATTATTTTTTCCCCTTTTCTTCTCTTTTTCCTTTTCCCACCTTCCTTTTTCACAATTCCTTTGACCTTTCCAAAACAAAGGTCATTAATACTCCCTCCACTTTTAAATAAATGTCACTTTAATTTTTTTCAACAAATTAAGATTATAAATTGTGGTCTATATTACCCTTCATTAATTATAACTAATTTTTATATAGAAATATTATTTTATAAAGAATGTGTCAAGAATGTAGCCAGTATTCATAAACTAAATTAATTATGGTATAAACAATATTTATGGAATTTATTTATGAACAATATATGGTAAATGAATAAGGGTAAAGTAGTCAAAATTAAAGAAAAAATCTCATAATGACACTTATTTTAAAATTAGTTAAAAAGTCAAAGTGACACTTATTAAAAAACGGAGGGAGTATATTTCTAAAAATGTAGGGGTAATTTAAGTAGATCATTGGTATAATTACGAAAAGCGACAAACTTTTTGAAATAAAATTTAAGTCCAAATGCGATAAACTTTATGAAACGGAGTGAGTATAAATTACGTACTCCCTCCGTCCCAAGATTACTTGCACGGTTTGACCGGCACGTTGTTTAAGAAAAGTGGATTTAGTAGTTGATGATGTAAGATAAAGGAGGGGTATTTTAGGTAATTTGATGATGTGTAAAGTGGATTTGATGATGTGTAAAGTGAAATGTATGGAAAAAAGGAGTGACAAATTTGAAAATAAAATGATGTTGTGAGATTATTAATTTTATGGGGTATTTCCATATAAAGAGTGTGCAAGTAATTTTGGGACGTTCCAATAAGAAAAGTGTGCAAGTAATCAGGCGACGGAGGGAGTATTTGATTTTGGTGAGAAGTGAAGAGAAGCTTCTGTTTGTGGATGGGTAGACCAGTCAACAAAGTTACTGAATTAGCTTAGCTATACTATATTCCAAAATTTCAATAACTTCATTCAAGACTTTTGTAGACAAAGTTGTGGAATTCCAGTCTAGAAGAAGATAATGACTCGCTTTCATTATTACACTACTACAAACGCGGTGCGGGTTGCTGAATTCAACCATTTCTTAAGTCTTTTTTTTCCACTTCTAATTCCCAAAGTCTTCATCCATTTATAACTTTACAATATTAATTTTCATACTATATCAAATTTTATTGTATTAGATTGCAAGTGTGTTCCATTTTGTACCTACACGTTATTGCCCCATATCCAAATTATATGTACACGGAATAAAAAAAATTATGTGAAATTATTGCACGACTAAAAAATATGACAGTATCTTATGTGAACATACTAAAATGTAACTACAATGTTTTATTGTGAACCTGATTTTCAACAAATAAGTACTCCATCATTTAAGATTTCTTCATAAATGATCACACCCAATTTTTCAAAATTCCCACGCACACATATGTTTGTACGAATAATGTCATATGTAATACACGATTTGATCAACACTTTTTAAAGAACATACTAGTGGATTTGTTGGTGAGTATAACAGTGACGGTGACAAATGCCTACTTTTAATCACTATTCAGAGTCAGACGTCAAACTAAAATTTTGAGTTAGTATAAATATTGCACAGATAAATTAATTGAATTTCATTCCCATGGCTCCATCAACTAAGTTCTTGGTGCTTTTACTTGTCCAATTGCTTCCACTTTCATATGCACAATCTGCTGTCAATGGAGGCTACTGGTTTCCAGAAAGTGGATTCCCATCCTCAAGCATAGACTCCACTCTTTTCACGCACCTCTTTTGCGCCTTCGCAGATCTCAATGCCAACACCAATCAAATCACAATCTCCTCCGCTAACGCCGCCGCCTTCTCTCAGTTCACCTCAACCGTCCAAGCTAAAAACCCCTCCGTCAAAACCCTCCTATCCCTCGGCGGCGGCGGAAGCGCCTCCATTAAAACCGTTTTCGCCGCCATGGCCCGCCAGGCCGCCTCCCGGAAATCATTCATCGACTCTTCGATAAGAGTAGCCCGCTCGAACGGATTTTCGGGCCTGGATTTGGACTGGGAGTATCCAGAATCATCTTCAGATATGGCCAATTTGGGAACTCTGTTAACAGAGTGGCGGCAGGCTGTTGCAGCCGAGGCCCGAAATTCAGGGAAGCCCGCCCTTTTGCTAACGGCGGCGTTTTACGTGTCCTCTAATCTGAACCAACTAATCTATCCGTCTCAATCAATAAACGCGAATTTGGACTGGGTGAATGTGATGGCGTACGATTTCTACGATCCGTCGTGGTACAGATTCACGAATTCGCATTCGATGCTGTACGACCCGTCGACCCCGATTAGCGGGAGCCGTGGGATTGCTGATTGGATTCGAAGCGGCGTGAGTGCGAGGAAATTGGTTTTGGGTGTGCCCTTTTATGGGTACGCGTGGCGATTGGCTAACGCTAATAACCGTGGGATGTTGGCGCCCGCGACGGGGCCGGTGAATGGTGGGGCGATGGGGTACAATCAAATAAAGAGGTTTATCGCGCAGAATAATGTGGCGGTTACTTACAATGGGACGATTGTCACGAATTACTGCTCTTCCGGCACCACGTGGATTGGGTACGATGATACTCAATCCATTTCTGCTAAAGCTGCTTTCGCTAAGCAGAGGGGACTCCTCGGTTACTTTGCGTGGCACGTTGGTGTTGATGATAATTGGGCTCTCTCTAGACAAGGTCACTCTAAATTTATTTAATAGTACCCATTATCAATTTTATACATTAATTATATTATTATATTGTGCTAATTATATAAATTTGCAGCTAAACAGTCATGGGGAGCATAAATAATTGATGCAAATGCATTTTGAATAAAGAGATGGAGTTGGTGCATGAAAATAAAGTGCAATGAATAAAAAGCTTCCGCCGCATCTAGTTTATTCTCATACTACTCTACTATCCAGTATATCTGTAGAGCTTTCCTTACAAATGAGTATATATATGGTGCAGTTGAAATTTAACTATGAATAATGAATAAATGAATGCTTATCCTTCTCCTTTAATTAAACTAGTATTTCACCGTGCGATGCACGGTCTATGTGTTTAATTTTTTTTTTATTATGACATATAATGAGTTGTAGTTAACCTATTATATTGTAAAATTTAATTTTAAATTTAATAATATTGTATGTATTGAAAATATTGATTAATGTAAAATTCAATGGCTAAAATTGATGTTCAACACAAAAAAAAGGACTTATTAAAAAAATTTTAGCTTATATAATGTAGATGAAAAATGTATACAAAATTAAATAAAAATAACATAAATAAAAAAAGTTAATTAAAAAAAAATACAGTTTTTTGGTATTTATAAATTAATTTTTTTTTTTTTTTTTTTTTTTTGTAATTTGATCACTTGGACATGTGCACCATTTTTTTCAAATTTATTAAACATGAGATTTTTCATCCCCTACCCCTCATGAATCGGTCATAAAATTTAAATTTACTCAGTTGCGTCTTATAGGATGATTTAAAAAAAAGACGCAACATACTGTTCAATGTGGGATATATATAATTACCAAATGAGACTCTATGAGATAAGTTGTAATTTATTTACACCGCCTTTATAAGCTTACAATTCAATGCATCTATCTAATTTTTGGAAACAATTAAATGATATGGTGTGGTTGACAAAGCTATTTTGAGGTGACACGTAAATATCACGACTAATAAAAAAATTATTTTTAAAAATTATTACTACACCATAAATGATTGTGTTTAAAAGATAAATAATTTTTTTTAGAAGATGATATTAATAACAACAACAAATAAGATTCAAGAATTAGGCATAAATTCATAATTAATTAGTTATTTAGAAGAAATGCTAATAAAAAAAGGAATGAAAAGTTAAAAAAGTATATTATCTTCTTCCCCGAAAAAAAAGGTATGTTATTATCAACCTTTTTAATTACTCCTTATAAAAGAAAAAATAAATAAAAAAATCTCTAAACCCTAATTTTTCCTACCCTGCGGCCCTCACCCCACGACTTCAACAAATCGTCTGCCCCCTTCTCACCATTCACCAAGACACCACCATCAGTCCACCGCTCCTCTCTTCTCATTCGTCGACCGTCGCCCACCTCTGATGGCCTACCAGCGCTCACGGCCACCATGCGTACCGCCTCCCTTCAATCCCCAACGCACAGCACAGGCTCACGTCGCGCACAGCACAGGCGGCAGACAACCGCGATTCTCCCAGCTCATCCCCATGCTCAGGCGGCAGCGAATCCCCCCACGCACAGGTGATAGGCAATCGCACACACATGCAACAATTGAATCCTCACACCCCCACAACCGCGCCCGCACATACTTCAGGTTTTCAGCTCTATTTTTTGCAATTAAATGTATAGTTTTAGGAAAAAAATTAAACAAATTTTAGAAAATTTTGCAGATTAGTTAATAACTCAAAGATTAGTTTTAGGAAATTTTGCAAAGGCAACAATTAAAGCAAAGTTGTTGTTTAGGAAATTTTAACAAAGTTATCGTGACGTCTATTCATTTCTGAACCGTTTTTTTGTATTAACTGTCTTATCTTTTTAGGTGTTGGAATTCCGTGGGTTTCAGTTCTTGTACTGAATTCATGTGTGTTTTTTACTCTTGAAAATTTCATTGTAGCAAAGCCCTTTAATTTTTGTGCATGAAGGTGATATTTTCTTTGCTTTTATTCTAATAAGAGTAAACTTTAAAGAAAGGCTTTAGTTCTTCAATTTGATCATAGTTTTTTAAAATTTCCCTATATTTTTACAGGTTTAAAACCACAATAATTGCATACATTTCATGTTTAGTGGGCATCATTTGGATTGTATCTAGATAGGGTCTGAAGGATCTGCTCCTGAAGTTAACAGTCAATGTATTCATAGTAGTTCTCTATTCTAATAACTTTTAATAGAGATGTGAATCATTTTAGAATATTTTTTTTCTTTTCTTTTTTTCTTTTTGAAGAGGGTAATAGCTTTGTTTTAGAAATATTAATATTTTACTCATTTTCTAATGCATATGCATTTTGCTGTAGGGAAATCCCCTCAAGTCGGGCCAGTCCTTTCGTTGTCGATGTTGATGTGAGTCATAATTGTTTGTTTACTTCTCTAACAGTGTGTGATTAAATTTGTAAAATGAAATCTACATCTCTGATGCACTGTAGCATTTGATCACTGTAAGCTGCAGTGAAGGTGTTTGCTCTTATATTATATTGTATATAGGTTGCATTTCAAAGTTATCACTGATCATAAAATTTATCCTTAGCTAATGAATTTAGCCATTTTTAGTTTGTTTGAAGTTGTTGGATTATTGTTCTTTCTGACTTAGATTATGGTAAAATACAACGATACAATTTATGCAGGAAAGAACTTGAGTGTGTATTCTGTGAGGATTGTATTCATTTTATATATTACTCAATAGAACATGAATTGTATTTTTTTAATACTTGGATATACATGCTTTTACTTTATGTTTAGTAAATTACTGAGAACATGAGATTTTACTTATTATATAAGTGTAGCTTAAAAGATTTTAGAAAGATAAGTTGGTGGTGTTGGTACTTTTTATATATATATTTTAAATTTTAAGATCTCATAAGTTATTAAGTTGTTAAAAATCTTTTTTTACCAAATACTTTTAGAGAGCTTATAATCTCCTAAACAACTTATAAACTATTAGGAATTTGAAGTCCATCACTCTTTGGAATATCATATAAGAATCAATTTTAATGCAACATTCTATATGTTGCCTTCTACAGTACTTGGTTGTGTTGGTGGCTTTTCTATGTTTGCAGATCAATTTAATCCATTGATTAACTGATAAGCAATATGAAATCTCAAAGTTTCAACACGTTGATAAGTAACTCTAGCTTCCACCTAAGAATTTTTATGTGTAAGCAGTTTAAGCAAAAATATTTCCCGTGAAAAGCCTATTGCAAAATTGGTTTCACATGAGATTTAGATGGTATGAAGGACCACTTAGGGGCTCAGATACTTTTGTGGCCAGACAAAGAAAGTTAATTTTTTCACTTAAATTTTAAGTTTTTCTGTGTTGGACAATTAATGATTAGTTTTCAATTAAATGAATATATGAAGTGGTTTAATGTTGTTAAGGTATGTTTGATGCTTGTATAACTTTTCCTCTTCATTGCACTTATTCTTAAAACTTTAAAGTATCACACATTCAACTAAGGGTTGATTAATTTTAGCATTCACTATTGTGTTGTACGTGAAATACACAAACAATATATTAATGCATTAATGAGTTAGATCTTGAAATAGAAAAAATGATTTCCATACCTCTGTGACGTGGAATACACATTCTAAACTCTGATAGTTCCGGTTTCCAAATGCAGGTGCACGATATGCTTGAATCAATCGAATCTGAAGAACCCACTGTATCTTAGAAGAGTCGTTCTCCTGGATTAATCGAAAGAGGAGGCCATCTGCAATAGAAGCTGAAAATGAAAAAGATGAAAGGTAAATGCTTGGAGTAAAATAGAAAAAAAGTAATCTAAAGTAACAACTTCTATGGTGAGATACCATAGTTTACCCTTCAAGTTAAAAGGTTGGCAAACTACAGTATTTAGGGGACATAACTATAATGTGTTTCAGCTGAGTTGTTTTAGTTGAGTAGGAAGATGATTTTATATTGCAGTTATGTTCTAGAATATTCATGTGAAGACTGAAGAAATTAAAAGCCCTTTCTAGGCATGTAGTTGGAATATGAAGAGGTGGATGCCCTTTTTAGGGTTTGCAGTTAGAAGCAGAAGAGAAGACTGGAGGCATGTACTTATTATTATTATTATTTTAATATTAAAATGGATGCATGTAATAGATTGTCAGATTGGCAGGTTTTTGGAGAATGTGTCTTTAATACAGAGAGAAAAATGGGCGGGAAAAGAGGCTTGGCAGACTATCCTCTTTTTATATATATATAGATAATTGAATTATATATATTCGTCTATTTCTCATTTTTTAGTTAAATTTATGTCAATTAACCAACATTTGGTATACTCCACTATTTATTAGATTAATACACAAGATTTTCAGCCAAACTAATTATGCACCCAATGTTTCTATATATATATTGGTTCGAAATTCATTATCAATTTCAAAATTATCCTTAAAATTAAATATAAATATTGTAAGTTATACATACCTAAAAATGTACTCCATATTATATAATTGTACATGTATATATATTATTTAAATGTATTTATTTGACAAATCTTACGTGCACTGCCTCATTTGACTTGTCCAATCCAAATTTGCGGATATTAATTGAAAAGTGTAAAAAAATATTGAAAAAAATTGATACCCTAAACATTTCATTTATGAGAAGGTCCGTCTCTATCGATCTTGATTGCTACTACAACTGAGAATTAATTACAAATTAATGGATGTTTGCTTCTTTTTAATTGGACATGATCGAATATAAGAGTGCACCGTGCACTCAAGTGCACAATAAGTCTTTTTACCACCTCTTTCATTTTTATTTTTTTTTCTCTTCTCCCTCTCTCTGGGATGATGAAGTTGATTTTTCATTTTCTTCAATTTTCAAAATTAGGCAATTAGAGTTTGGGTATAAAAGAAAAAAAGGAGAAAACAAAAATTATAAATTCACGTTAAGAATAAAATCTGAGATGAAGAAAAAACTTGTGTATCACCGATCTAGACCAAATCAAATAAGAACAACTCGAAATAACAAATCAATCATAAATTGACTGAAACAGTAACAAGACATTGAACCATGTCTTCTTAAATGGGCACTGAATATCATGGTGGATCAAAAACATCACCCCATCGTCACTATCTTTTATACGAGACGATAAAATGCATTTCATTGACAAAGGGTGATAAAGAATCATCAGTGAAAGCCTTCAAAGAGATAGCATTCAACTCATCTATCACATTGTCCGGTAATAATGCACCCGTCCCGATCAAACGGGGAACTCCGGGCTTCTTCAATTCTCAAAATTAGGCCCCATATATATGTGAGAAAAATTTAAATCTAAAGCGACAAAAAAATGTACCTTCACGTACGGCTTCATGCAAAAATATAGTAGCGTAAATTGATTTTTGATCAAAAGTCAGTAATCGGGGTTTGCAAGCTAGCCCATAAGAATAAAGTAGAAGCTGAATTTTTCCCCCCTAATTAAGTTAGATGTGACCCAACTTTAGAGGACATTCCCCATCCTCCTCTAATTATATACTGTAAGTTAGTTTAGTGAAAATTTCAAATATTATAGGAAGTGCATGATGCAAAATCCCAAAAGCTTAGAGGAATTAGATGCAAATTTTGTTTTCAAACTAAATAAAATCAACGCAAGATATCATAAGTAAAGTACGTACGTTTCCACAAATAAAAATTACAAAACGGAGAGAAATAAAATAATGAATGATACAACATTGATGGATCATCAGTAGATACATTAATACAAGATGAGAGATTATGAAGTGAAAAAGTAATTATATAATTTGAGGAATTAATTAGTCTGATTAAGGGTTGTTATTCCATATGTAGTTTGCTCGTCGTGGTGGATGGTGTTTCGGTGGATGATAATCACCATCAATTTCAATCCCTATCCTCCTCGTGATCCCTTTAGGCAAAGTAACATGAACACCCGATACCACCTATAACAAATTACAACCGCACAATTTCAAATTACTTGCAGCTGGAATATGCATGCATGTATAGTACATTAATTAGTACTGGTATAATTTTATTTTTTTTTAACATTTATTATAGCTTAAGTAATGCATATATTTAATTTAAATGGATTTAATAAATTACATTAGCCAAAATTTATCTGAATTAATTTTTAAAAACTTAATTGCCGCGCGCAACAAAACACTGCAGCCTTAGGCCAAGCCTATTTAAATTAACCAATTAGTTTTTGAATAGTACTAATTCAAACAAAACTTCATCAATTGCAATTATAACTTGGGACTTTAGTATTTGAAAATTTGCCCCAACTCACGAATGAATATGAATAGTGAAACTAGCCGCCACAAAATAATTACTACAAAGTTAATTGTGGCTCTAGCTAGCTAGCTGTTATATCCTGATCAATTTGCATAATGGTACAAAATTGAATAATTGATGCATGGGCTCGGAGAGAGAGGGACATGAATTGAAGGGCAAAACACTAAAGTCGCGGGTTGGGCATAATTTCAAATTGAATTTGACAATGATATGATGTGGCATGTTAGGTGAGGGTAATTAAATTAGAAAAATATTATAGAAGAATTGAACAGACCTGATCATCTGAAACTTGGTTCGGAGCGCCCTCACTAACTTTACCAAAATTCTCAGCTAATTCTGAAATATATATCCAAACACATTATAATATATTAATTAATTGGAAAATTAAACATGCATTTAAATTATACTAATAATTTTCGATCAGTTAATTAGCGGAAAGCGTAGATGATCATACTTTGTGTGCGGAACGCAGAAGCAGCGGAAACAATGGTGGAGAATGCCAAAACTAAAACAAGAAGCTGAAACAGCTGAACCTTTTTTCCCATTTCTGTTCCAACAAAAAATATATATATGTAAGTATAGCAAAACCCTGTTCAATGTAGCTAGCTAAGCTAGGGAAACTTATAGTAACTTATATGCATATAAGATAAGATGTAGGTGGAGATATATATATAGACATGTTCGTGAATATATAATAACAAATTAAATAAGTTTAGTCCCCACTGTCATCAAACTAGCTTGCATGTTATGCGTCGACTCTAGCTATCCCATAATCGACAACTTTTAATTTACTAATTGCCGGTTCAATTCACAAGACTAGCTACGTACAGTTGGTCAACTTCATTTGTGGTCCATATTGTAGGCGGATTCATTATACACCCCTCTGTCTTTAATTTCATCAATCATAATTACAAGCTAGGCAGTGTTAAAAACATATGTATGAGTATGTCTTGATCATATGACACATTACTCAACTGATGTGCTATTATTAGTCCAATATTTTGTAATTGTACTCCATATTTTTGGTTAATTTCTTTTGATCTATATATATTGCATTGAATTAATCTTATTTTGTTGTAGGAATTAATTAATATAATGAGCTTGATGTGAAAGTGGGCTAAAAGGGGGTTAATTCGGACTTAATTTGAAAATATGGATCGATAAGTAGATGTGCTTGGATAATTTTGATGGTCCACTTGGATAAAAAAATCTATTTATTTGCTTTTTAATTAGATTAGATTCTTTGGAGATATTTTTTGAGATTAGGTTTTTCCGTGTCTTTCTCTCTCCCACCCTATATTTGATTTTTCACGTTAAAAACCAAGATTAATTACAAGTTTAATGTTTTTTATCACTATTTTCACGCCAGAGACAGACGCCTAGCTAGACGCAAGTTTTCTACTTTTTCATATTCATAGTTTATTCTTCTTTCTTGAGACATATGAAGTATGAACCATATATATGAAGACTTTACTTCAGATTATTCAAGGCTAAATTTTATTTCTGCAGATTCAAGAGTTTAATTACTACTTTTATTATATTATTGTGAGACTTGTGTAGTTGTGTTGTGATTTATTTGTTTCTTGCGTTAATTTAAATATTTGTAAATTCATTATTCATCTCATGGAATAATTAGTTGTTAAATTCAATTTAATAATTAATAATTTTCTAATGCTATTTATGAATTTTGTCTTGAATGATATATGGGACACTATTAGTAATAAGCTGTTTAATTTGTTGTGCTATTATAATTTTGTCTTGAATGGTATAATGTTATTGATTTTTCATTCATATGGAACGCAATTGTGGTCAGTTAGTTATTGATAAGTTTTGATCTGATAATTAAATTAGGAGAACGCAAGATTTAATACGGCTATTCTTTTAAGTCGAAGGTTAAATGCATGAATTGCAAGAATACTTTTTTTTTCAAACGCCAAGAATATTTTTAATTTGGACCAATCTCATGCATGTAACCGCCTCTCATATATGCCTATGTGAATATGGTAGTCTCCACTACTATTATCACTTAAAAGTATTGCAACTGGAAATTAAATGTCAACAATTGCATTTTTTTTTTTTTTGCAAAAGTCAACAATTGCATTATTGGTCATGTAACATGGAGAGATTCCTCAAGCAACTGATTAATTAATTATTTTCTAAAAATAGAATAGCCAGTTCATATAACAACTCAAAGTCATCAGACATAGAGGATAATTATTTTAAGTGATAATAATGACGAGGTAATTATGATACCAAGTTGGACCGGGCCAAATTTGCCGCAGTTCTTTTTGGACCACAAAAAATGAGGCCCAAACTGTATGGGCAGGTCCAAAATTATGTCAACTTTTTTATAAAGGGTCTGACTATATGCACCTCCATTTCGGAGGGATGCACTCCCCCTTTCAATTTATTAATTAAATAATAAAGTAAAAAGTCAAAAATACCCTTCATTAAAAAACAGCGTACTAGATGCACCACTTTACTAAACGCACCCTCTACTATCATTTCTTTCCCCCTATCCCTAACCCAAATTTCCGGCCACCGTCACCATTTTTTCCGGTAACAAGAAAAAAAATAAAAAATTCAACAAATCAACCACATTCATCCACAAATTACCACTATCAAACCAATTAACAAACACCATTATCAAAACTTAGAAAACTAACAATTTTTTTAACAAATTTCGTCAAACCAGTGCGGACCATATATGTTCCCGTCGATCACATTTTGTCGACCATATATCTTCCCGTCAATCACATTTTGTCGACGGGAGGATATATGGTCGACCAACAAATGTCGATCGACACTATAATGTCGACCATATACACTCTCGTCGACAACATTTTGTCGACAAATGTGTACATTGTTGACATTACAGTGTCGAAATATTAAAAAAAAAAACCTGGTGTTTAAACCGGCGAATCGGGGTGGGCTAACGTCGTGGACGGAGCGGCGTGGGCCAACGCCAGCGAAAAGAGGGAGAGAAGAGAGAGGTAGGGGCGGCCGCTGAAACTTTTTTTTTTTTTTTACAGATCGGGGTGGTGTTGGGGGGGGGGGGAATGGAGGGGAGAGAAGATGGGGAGAGGGCGGCCGCGGTGGCCGATTGACGGGGCGGCCGCTATAATTTTTTTGTTTTTTTTTATTTATAGATCCGGGCGATTCCGGCGGCGGGAGGAAATGGAGGGGAGAGAAGAGATGGGGTGGTGGGGCGATTCCGGCGGCGGGGGGAAATGGAGGGGAGAGAAGAGATCGGGGTGCGGCGGCATCAATTTGTTTTTCTTCTTTTTTTTGCAGAAACGCGAGGGGCGACAGCGGCGGAGGCTGCGAGGGTGGGGGGGGGGGGGAGAGAGGGTGCCGCCGGACGGGAGGAGGGGGAGGGGGCGGCCGCGCGGCCGCTAATCTGCAATTTTTTTTATAAGGCGGCGAGGCGGGGCGGCCGCGGCCGTGGCGAGGCGGGGCGGCCGCGGCCGTGGCGAGGCGGAGGTAGAGGCGGTCGTGGCGAGGCGAGACGGGGGTGGCCGGCGACGGGGTGAAGGTGGGGGTGGCCGGCGACGGGGTGAAGGGGGGAGGGGGAAGATGGAGGTTGGGTTGGGGAAGATGAGGAATTTAGGGTTGAGGTGTGGATAGTAATATGCATTTAATTGGTGTAAAGGGTATTTTGGGTTTTTCGCCATATTATTTTAATAATTTCCTGAAAAGGGGAGTGCATCAAACCGAAATGGAGGTGCATATAGTCAGACCCTTTATAAATCCACATACTTCTTTTTAAAAGTCCAAAAAATCCAATAAAATCTCAATTGAATACACCCTCCTAAATATCTTATTAACTTCATAATAACCAGGTTGTAGGAGTCAGAAGGTAGTCGGACGGATTGACATTGCCTATCGTACAAAATTCTAATAAATAAAAGTAAAAAATTGCAAAGGGATCCCGGATATTTGAAGAAATTAAAACTTGCAAAAATGACGCCGAAAACAAGGACGGAGCCACGTTGGGCCCAGTGGCCCCCCACCAATTTTTTATTTTTTATTTTTGATATATATATATATATATATATATATGATAATTTTTTAAAATAATTATATGTATTGTTTTAGTAATAATTATATCTATTATATATATATAAATATAAATGAAAATAAAACTATTATTTTCATTTTAAGTACTATATATTAAGTTTAGACCGAAAAAAAAAATAAATGCTTGTATACATAGGTTGGAAGGAAGGAATTTTTTTTCTTTTTTCATGTATTTTCTTATTAAATTTGTTTCATAATTCTTTAATTTTTAAAAAATAGAGTCAATGGATTGATGGTTCATTTGAGATTATTGTCTAAATTTTTGCTAAGACTTACCAAAATGTCCTTAAAATTGAACAATATTATTGATGTTTTTAAAAAATTATTAGTTTAGTGATTTAAAAATTTTGTACATTTATATTTAACATATTATATTGTATGAAACATAGAATATTGTAATACATTAATGTAGCTTCATTTTGAGTCGAAACTACCAAAACTTCTTACAAAACTTAATTGTTCGATTTAATTTAATGAAATGAAATGTATTGACAATTTTATCATGAGAAATTTTAATGAGTATAAGTACATATTATTTTATCTTTAAAGTAATATTAATCGGGCCCCCCAGTCGAGATTTTCTGGCTCCGTCACTGGCCGAAAAGTTAAAAAATGTAGTTTTGACCTTTAGACGATAGAATATTACAAAAAAAAAAAAAAAAAGTTACTATTTATCCTGACACAGCCACGTGTTTTGCTCGGAATATCAATTCCACAGGAAAAAGTGTACTCGCTCGAACCGGACTTCGACTCCGGGAAGTATAATTAAAAAAAAAAAGGTCTAGTTGAAAATCGCTAAACGAGCAATAGACAGGGGATCAGAGCGGCTAGTCGGGCCTAGACGCTAACTTTTGCCATAGAGTAATAAACACAAATCAACAACGTAATGTAAGGTATGGTATCTTACAAGACAATATGAATCAACAAGAAAAATTCTCAAAAATGATAGCAGTATGATTCTTAAATATAAATAAATTATTGCATCGAATCAGCAATGAAATAATCAAGTGAATTCAACAGGGATGATGTTCAAGTGTCAATTATTGTCCCATGCCGTGGAAGCTGCAAACAAATTAGTAATAAATTGTGGCATTAGTCTAAGCTTATGAAATAGATACATAATTGAGAGTATATGTATATTTACGTACCTGCTCGAGCAAGATCCCAATTGGTATCAAAACCAAGCGCCCAGAAGAAATACCCTCCAAGTCCCTGCTCTTTTGCATACTTAACCTTAAACTCAACTGAACAACTGTCATCATATCCAATCCAACTTCCTCCTGCTTCTGTATATGAGTATGCCGACACACTTGATTTATCAAAAACCACCGTCGCATTATGTTCCGCATTGAACTCTGTTATAGCTGTATAATTCATCATTCCTTCACCGGGGCCAATTCCCACAGCCGGAGCTCCAATTCCGTGCTGCTTCGGATCCTTCAACACCCATGTTTTCCCATAAGCCGGCATTCCCATCACTATTTTCTCCGATTCAATCACCTCTTTTTTCCACGATGAAATGCCGTAGCTACTACTCAAATTAGTGTTACCGTAGAGCAGAGCATGGGCGCCTGTGATGTTAGGCTCCCAACCTCCATGGAAATCGTAGCACATCGGGCTTACGAAGTCCACGTAACTTCTGATGGCCTCGCCTGGATACGCCCGTTGGACGTCTCCAGGGAGGAAGAAGCTGGATGAGAAATAAACGGCAGACGACAAGAGCAGCCGTGTCTTGCTCGACTCGTGGTTGATGGCAGAGCGCCATTCTTTATAGAGCAATGCCAGGTTCGACATGTCTTGGGAATTTTGAGGGGATTCCCAGTCGAGATCGAGCCCGTTGAAACTGTATTTTCGGGCTGTGTTGATCGAGGATTGAATGAATGCGGCCCGGTTATCTGAATTGCTGACCATGTTGGAGAAAACTGTAGAGTTTGCCCCTGCTCCACCTATTGATAGCAAGGCGGTGGCAGCGTGGAGGGAGGAGACGAATTCGAGCATTTGTTGCTCGTCGTAAGGGGTGATGACAATCTGGAAACTGGTGGGGTCGACTTGAACGAAGGCGTAAAAGATGTGTGTGAAATAAGAAGTTGGTATGGTTGATGGTGGGAGGCTTGCTGCATTCCATGAAAGCCAGTATCCGCCTTTTATGCCGGGGGATGACTGAGAAGGTGGCGTTGATGGTGCTTCGGCTGGTTGTGGAGGCATGGGGCCATCAGGTAGGGGAGGAGGTGGCATCTGATACGGCGGGTAGGCAATTGGAGATGGTGGCAGAGACGGAGAAGGGGAGGGAATCGGAAATGGTGCCACGGGAGGACAGGAAGGCAGAGATGGAGAAGAGGAGGGAATTGGAAATGGTGCCACAGGAGGAAAAGAAGGTAGAGTTGGAGGAGCTGCCAATGGTGGCAAAGACGGGGACGGGGATACAATCGGAAATGGTGCCACAGGAGGAAATGAAGGTAGTGTTGGAGGAGCTGTCAGTGGCGGCAGAGATGGAATTGGGAATGGTGCCACAGGAGGAAAAGAAGGTAGAGTTGGAGGAGCTGTCAGTGGCGGCAAAGACGGGCATGAGGAGGCAATCCGAAATGGTGCCACGGGAGGAAAGGAAGGTATAGTTGGAGGAGCTGCTATTGAAGGAAGTGGCGGCAGAGACGGAGAAGAGGAGGCAATCGGAAAGGATGGAGCTATTGAAAAGTGAGGCAGAATTTCATCATGATAGCCATAAGTAACTGTACTAATGAGAGCTACAAAGAGTGAAAAGATTTGGTGAATAGCCATGGTCTGGTTTGAAGTTATGTTTTCCAGGATTGATAATAATAATACATCATGGAAGAAAACAATGTTATATATGTCCAAACAGGTGATAATACCACATAATATGTATCGAAGTTTCTATGCATAAATATTGTTTTATGTGTGTAAAACGACAAGGCTTTATAACATTGTAAATGTGTTTCCTGTTTGATGTTTTAAGCTTGAATTTCTTTTTATGTAGCCGTCGACTTTATACCATTATTCCTCCACTGTCAAAATCTTGATTTCTTGAAGCACAACAACAAAAGTACGGATCAAAAAACCGAATAGAACATCCATTATACACTTCTCTCTTTTTATATCAAAAATGACCCCCAACTTTTATCCACAGCCACCAGTTGATATAAAAATGCACATTAACTAGGAAGCCAGCAATAAAGATAATAAAAACATGTCCAAAAAATATCATGTCATAGAAAAAAAAAAAATTAATACAGCCGGCTGGCCAGGTAGTATACTCTTTGAGAGTTGCTCGTAACACATCTAGGTTTCCTGGAAAACCTGCAAGCACAATACAACTTCAAGAAATCAGTCAATTCAATATATACATAAGATTTTTGTAGAATAAGTTTATGGATTTACCTTGTCCATAAAGTCCGAAGTGATAGTGTAACCAGTTACATCTGTGCGTCCTCTTTTGTCCAGTCCACAAAATTATCAAGAAGAATAGGCCAAGCTTCACCCGAATTATAATTCTCCAGGTCTGGAAAGCTTATCTGTCAAAGTAAATATGACACACATAAAATAAATATAAACTAGGAGATTCACAAAATAGTAAAAAGAAAAAACTCTTGATCCTGCACGTAGCCATAAGTCTATTCATAAGAAAAAACGGGAAGCACCTCTTGGCAAAATCGATGAAAGTAACAAATAGATATTCAAGCCCATGATATACCAGAACGAACAGAGTCGACACAATTCTTCTTACTAGGTTCAGAAATTTGATCATCAGATTTCCTCTTTGATGCGCGAGTCATTGCTGAATAGATTCTTGATGTTTGGCAGATTATATAAAGGGTTTGGTGTTTTGGAGGGTTTCTATTGAATTGAATTGAATTGAATTGAATGGATGTAGATGGGGATTTTATAGTTTTGCCGGGCAGGGGTGAGGGGTGAAATTGTAGGAGGCGCGTGTTTCCCAGAGGTGGGAGAGGAAAAGAATGTAGGGCTGATGGTATTACTACTGCCAGCCAGACTAGTTTTACTTATGCCAGACAGATTTCACCATGAATAGACAAAACTACCCTTTTGCTTTCAATTTTTTGAAAATTCCCGTTTCTCTTAAAATATTGTTTTTAAAAAAAAAAAAAAAAAAAAAAAAAAAAAATGTAGTATGTATAATTTTTATCAAATTGTAACTTGTACTATACGAAAGTCTATCAAAGCACAAGTATTTTTTTTGAGTGAGGTTTGTTTTGAGATGGGAAATTACAATTTGAATTTGGGATTTTTTAAAAAGTTATCGGTGCATACAGAGATTGTTGGGGCATGCTGAGAGTGAAAAGTCAACACAGAGCATTGAGCATTGTTCTGCGTGCGTTTCACAGACTTGACTCCCCCAGACTTGACTCCTCATTCACAGAGCATTGTTTTGCGTGCGTTTCACAGACTTGACTCCTAATTCGTCTCGTAGCAGTAGCGCCTATGTCAGAGATAATAGTTGAAAGTGGGAGGTTTTAGGTTTGTTTTCAAATACTGGTACAAAATTAAAATATATGCACGATTCTTGTGGGAGTGTGTTCTTAATTCAGTTTAGATTAACAACTATAGTTTAATTTTTACAGAAAATAAATTTAGCAAAAAAAAAGCATTGCACTGCACTAACATAAGATGACACAACTTCAATTAACTATTTATATCCAACTTTTAGCAATTATTATAAATATTAAAATAATTTAAAAAATTCTAAAATTTTAACAGTAGGTGCTCCTTGAAGTTAGTAATACATATAAAATTTGTTCCATGAGTCTTAGTAGTTGAAAGTGGGGAGGTTTTGAATTAGTTTTCAATAGTGGTACAAAATATGCACGTATTTGTTACATAAATTTCAAAAATTAATATCTCCTAATTACATGATTCTTGTTTAACTCAGTATAATTTTTTTTTTACAGAAAATAAATGTACTCCTAAATACATCAGTACTCTTAATTTTTACTTTTAAATATACATCAGTACTGTTAATACATCATTAAAAAAACTTAAATATTATAAAAAAAACACTAATAATTAATTTAACTAAAAATTCTCCAATACCTAAATATTAACACCATAAAAAATATCATAAAATTCATCTAAATATTACCACCTAAATATATTTTATTTTCGATAGCAATCCAATAATTCTACCTAACTAACTATAAAATATATCATCGATTAACCTAAACAATCAAATATTAAATTAATCATATTTAACACAATATAACTCACGAATTAATCTTAACTAAAAACTCTAACTTCACGAAATTAAGCCTACAAATATATAAAATTGAAAAATAGTACTATTATATTTTACAAAAGAAATAAAAATGAGAAAAGTACCTTTTGTTGATTTTGTTCAATTCTTTAAATGCACGAGACTTTTTGTGTCAGGTTCCACGCTTTAAATCTTTAAGCAAATTAAATTATCTGAGAAAAATAAAAAAAAATTAAACAAATATGACAAATATGATAAACTACTAGAGAATTTTCGGTAGAGTGAGGAGAGGAGTTTCATAAAAAAATAAATATATATATATATATAGGAATGAATAATGATAGAAAGAAAAATAAGAAAGTAAATAAATAAGAGTAATGAATGAGTTAAGAAGGGGAGGGAGAGTTTTTATTATTGCAGCATGTAACGGTCGGTCAAAACTGGGAAGGAGCGCTCACATGGACGGTCAAAAACTCAAAACATAGGCTCTTATGCAATATGCTCTGTGTTGTCTATGTATATACGTATTTATTTATTTTTTCTTTAATAAAATATTTTCACATGGGCGTTCTACACCGATGACTTTTTAAAAATTGTAGTTTCGAAATCATCCCCATTTTCAATATTCCATTTCAAAACTAAAATATATTAATAAATTTGTCAATTATAAAACTGAGCCACATTATTAGTATGATTGGTATGGTGGTATATTCTATTAATAAAATTATATATCTATTCCAAAAATGATGATTGATATAATTTATAGAATGAAATCATCATTTTCAAGAGTCAAAGAATTTTGATTTCTTGTTAAAGAATCAAAATTTTAATAAACAATAAAAATTTCATAATAATAATATTACTATTATTCCATAATAAAAATATTAATATAATATATAATCTTAAAAAAATTAATATAATAAATTTTAAATATATAAATAATAATATATTAAATTTTAACAATAATATTATTTCTCAAAAATATTAAATTATAAATACAATAATATAAAAATAATTTTTAAAAAATATATATATATATATTTATTATAAATAATAAAAAAAAAACAGATGTATATTAATAATAATAATTATTCTATCAATAATAATTATTAAAATATTAATAATAAAAATAATATATTTTTGACAATAATTAATAATACTATTTATTATTAATTTAAAATAATACTGTAATATAATTTTAACAACACTCAATAATAATACTTTAAAATAAATTTTTACAATAATATATTTCGTTTCCCACCGTCATAAAAATGATATTTTCTCTCAAGAAATAAGATTAATTGTATTTTTTTAATCAATTTTATCTCACTTCTTGGGTACCGTGTGGTTTACTTTAAAAAAAAATAAAAAAAATTGAAGGATAAGTGAGTCAACCATAATTATATTATCTTCAATAGTCCAATTCAGGCCCGTTTACCATGTCTTGTGGCATTGACATTAGCATCATTCATACATTCATAGTCCCAATAACGATAGGTCTAGTTTACAAAAGTTAACATCATATAATAGACGGTTTACTGGAAGAAGAAGCTATCCTGAGAAGGAGATCCAAATCCCATATGTACTAGAGAACAAAATTCTACTCGCAAGCTGCCAAGCATCTTCAGATGAGATCCACGCATCTTTCTTCCTCAAGACAACACACGTCGTCACTACAAATGAAGTTTTCTGTACAACACTCATCTCTAAAATTTCTTACACAGATTGTCAACCTGCAAGATGTATGAGTCACACGGATGCAAATATACATACAAGCTTTAGAATAAGACTAATTCTAACACTAAACATAAATGTTGAGTTTTAGGGTGGTAAGAAGGTCCATCTCCACCAAAATCTTTTTTTTTTACTCTTTTTTTTTTTTTCCATTAAACACAACGGACATGATGAATAAGTAATTATCTCTCATTTATGAAACAACTAGTCCAACCCCTTCTCCGTGTGATTAACTATATCTCATTCATGAGACAAGAGTACAGTAAAGTTAAATGACCGGTGTCACATGAACCAAACGCAAGATAAATGGACTAAAAGTATCCATTGATACTAATCCAACAAAGCAAACATGACATAAGTGTGTTAAATTGTTCCAGACCAGAAATGTTGATTAGTACATTTCACATGTACAAAATACTCAGTAAAGGAGCAGAAATTCTCCAATAACTATTCCAAATTATTTTCAATTATCACAATAGCAATGCAAAAGTGGAAAAACTACTTAAATATGCGATTAAGTATCTCTTATTATATTCCTCAATCATGACAAATTAAAACCAGCTAAAATAGAGCCCATAAACTTCATAAATCATAGTAGTAATAAGAAGAAGGGTAGTAGGGATTTTGTACCTTGAATCTGTTTTCTCACTCTCACTCTTCCTCTTCTTTGTTGATGTTTTTCTAACTGTAACAGCTCCAAGTCCAATAGTAGTGGCACGAGCATTGAGTCGAACAAGGCTCGACGAACAAATTTGAGAAGAATTAATATTCGGAAAGTCATGAATGGTAAACTTCAAGAGAGAGTTGCTGTCAACATCAAACCACAAGAAAGAGGAATAATACTGCATAACAACTTGCCTTTTGCTCTTCAAATAAGCTACAAGCTTGAGCCTACTTTGATCATGAAAAGATGGACAAGCAATCGAAAACAATTTAATCCACAGCTTCTCTGCCCCATTCTCTTTCATCACCCATCCATCAAAGTTATGAATGAAGCAACTAAAAATTAAGCACCCATCCAACGCATCTAATTCACCCACTCTAAAAAATCCAGGTCCAATGACCTCAGAGGGCAGAGGAAACTGGCTGTAAGTTTCGGTCTTAAGATCGAGTGCAAGTATACTATCCTTTCTACTCCAGTACAATGTGCCATTCAAAAAAGCACCAGGGTTTTGGAGTACCCTATAACGAGGGGGACCCTCAAACATACTCCATGAACCAGATTTCATACTATAGACACGAGTTTGCGTCACAACTTTATTTTCTGCATATAACCGATTTTCTAACCTCACAACTTTGTAATCATCAGCATCATAATCATACCCTAACCCAAAACCATCTACTTTTAAAGAATCATTAGGTTGGGGCAACTCATGGTACTCACCAGTTAACGGGTTCCATAATGCCCAAATTTTTTTAATGTCCTCGTCATGAGATAAGATAACTAACCCGTTGCACGAGGCCACTTAAGAATAGTACAGATCTCGTAAGCGTGGCACGGATCAACTGTTTGATACGGATGGCTTCAATCTTCTGAGGGCCCTTGATGAAATTGAGGGAGTCCATAGAAATGGAATACAGAGGAGCCCCTGTTTCATTTCTGATAAGGAGAGTGTGGGAGCAGACTTGATTGTTGGCGTGCGTTTTGATGAAAGATGGATCGTCGATCATGTGTAGCCATGACTTGCACACACTCCTAAAGCGGAACAGTGATTCTGCCGGTAAGCGGAGAAGTATTTCCCGGTAGATTTCGGAAGGAATGTCTGACATTGTTAGAGCAAAAGAAAACAATTAAAATGGGTGGAATTTGGGAACATAGAGGGTTCTGCAATTTATGCTTACTCAATTTATTTATTTTAGGGAAAATTGACCGCCAATTAACCATTATGCCTGATATTGGAGGTGTTAGTAATTAATATATAAAGAATTAATTCCCACCCTCACTACACTTTTAGATGAGACGGAATTCTTTCAGGAGGGAAAGCGTTTTTTTGTTGGGGGAAAGTTTTTTTGGTTGGAGGGAAATGTAATTAGTATATATTGAATGCGTTATGTAGTTTATCTAAATGGTTTTTAAAATAAATAAAAAAATTATAAGAAAAGAAAGATAGAACTCCACACACACACTATAAACTAAATCGTAAAAATAATATAATAAGATAAAGATTTGTGTGAGACAGTCTCATAGTGAGACCGTTCACAAATTAGTACAAATAAATACTCATTCTTTTAAAGTGGTAAAACGTCAAGCTCAAATTATATTCTGTCTGGGGCAAGACTTCCTCATAAAATATAGTCAAAATATCAATTTGACTCGTAACATACTTATTTTTTTCAATGGTAAGAACTTACGTGGAACGGTCTCACGATAATACCGTATACACACTAATACAAATTAACATTAGGTAAAGTCTAGTATGCACTCGAGTGCATGCTGTGCACCCTAGTGCATGTGCACTTTTCAGTTTACTGACTTACACTTTTTGGTAAATGGTGTTGCAATTTTCAATTATTAAATAATTGAAAATTGCAACACCATTTACCAAAAAGTGTAAGTCAGTAACTGAAAAGTGCAACATGGACTAGGGTGCACAACATGCACTCGAGTCCATAGCAGAACAACCTTTAACAAAATTATGTTATATCTAATCGTGAGAAGGTCTAGCGCAATAATTACTCTATTTCAATTTAGATAGAGAATTGGCTAGATTTATTTATTCTAAAATCTTCATTTTAGTTTAATAAATGATTTTTTTTAATGGATAACAACGACTTGTAATCATTTGGGTAGAAAATGTAAGTATGTGTGTGTGAATTCATCTTACGAAACTAGAACACTTATTAAGTTATTGATGTTTGTAGAAGAGAAAGAATTAGAGAGGAGTAGGATAATAATTCTAGAGAGAAGGTGGGGGTGATGTAAAATTGGAGAAACTAAACTTATCCTTGAGGTAAAATATGCCGAAGCTGTTGCTGTGAGGAGAGGATTGCAGCTGGCGCGGGAGAAGGGGATAGAGACCTTGGCGGTGGAGTCGGACTCACAAATCATGATTAATGCTTTGGTTGATCCGAGGCCAAACATCTCTTATTTGGGTAGTTTAATTCAAGATATTCTGGGACTGAGTAGGGCTTTTAATTCAGTTACGTTCTCGTGGATAAGGAGGACGGGTAATAGAGTAGCTCACCACTTAGCTTTGTTTGATTTTTCATGTTCTACCGACTTTGTGTCGGATGTAATACCAGCTCACACTGAGTCGGATATTTTGGCTAATTTGGTCGATGTTTAATTAATTTTATTTTCCCGTAAAAAAATATAGGGGATTGAGTTATCAATTCTTAATACGTATGAATTCTTATCTACATTACAGTTACTCCTCTTTTTTTTCTTTTTTTTTTTTACTCTCAAAAAAATTATATTGTTCAAATTTTTAAATAAAAATAATCTCACCCTACTTTATTTTATGAGAAATGGGAGCAAGAAGCTGTGGACGAAACGTAAGTGAGAATGTCGATGCACTGTTATTGCACCCAATTTATGAAGACAGAGTTTCCTTAATCACCCCTTTTGCTTTATCTCCACCCATGGATAAGAAGTTAGTTTTCTAATTATGCTCTGATTGAATCAACAAATATGTTCAACAATCTAACTCTTTGAAGCAGCCCATTTACCACATTAACATTAGCATCATTGATCATACATTCATAATCCCAATAATGATCTTGTCAAAAAGAAAAAGAAATCCCAATAATGATAGTGATAGGTCTGGTTTACAAAAGTTTAACATCATAAAATTCTACTCTCAAGCTGTCAAGCATCTTCAGATCCACGCACTCTCCCAGTATCTTCTTTCTTCCCCAAGATCACAACTCAAACACATGTCTTCGCTACAAAAGCGGTTATCTGAACAACACTCGTCTCCAATATTTCTTACACAGATCTTCAACCTGCAAGATGTATTAAGTCTCACACGGATGCAAACATACATACATACATACAAGCATTAGACTAAGACTAGTTCTAACATTAAACATAAATGTTGAGTTTTTAACATTAAACATAAATGTTGAGTTTTGGGGTCTATTCCAATTGATGGTTATTGTGTGTGTTTCAATCAAGTCATGTGTTAATCTATTCAAAGTCCACCTCCACCACACCCTTTCATTTTTAGTTTTTTCCCCAAGTCTGTTAAATTGTTCCAGATACATTTCACATGTACAAAGTAACTCAGTAAGTAAAGGAACATAAATTATCACAATAACAACTCAAAAGTGGAACAACTTCTTAAATATGTATCTCTTATATTCTTCAATCATTACAAATTAAAACCAGCTAAAATAGAGGCCATAAAATCATAGTTATAATAAAGAAGGGTAGTAGGGATTTTGTACCTTGAATCTGTTTTCTCACTCTCACCCTTCCTCTTTCTCTTCTTTGTTGATGTTTTGCTACTACCTATAACAGCTCCGCAGCATTCGCATTCAACAGTAGTTACGTGAGTGTTGAGTCTAACGAGGCTCGACGAACAAATTTGAGAAGAATTAATATGCGGGAAGCCATGAATGGAAAACTTCAAGACAGAGTTATTATCAACATCAAACCACAAGAAACGGAAATGATGCTGCACAACATGTTTAAAATGTGTATATTCAACTCAATTTGCAATGTATAGTATGTACAATATATATAGAGAGAGACTCACATTCTAGAGTCTTCCATCTAACTAACTAACAACTATTAGTTAGTGAAAACTACTCTTCTTCTAGAACCTATATTAGTAAGGTATGTGTGTGTGTTGCTGCATTTCATGCTGCAACATTATCTGCAACATCTGTTTTGTGTATTACTCCAACAGTGTGTGTTGCTGCATTCCATGCTGCAACATTATCTGCAACATCTGTGTATTACTCCAACACGCCCCCGAAGAAACTAAGCGACCTCCTCATGTGAGATTGAACCAAGACAGAAGGTGTGCAAAGCGGGCTGGAGCAAGAGGCTTAGTTAGGAGATCAGCAGGTTGATCTTCTGATGGGATAAATCGAACATCAAGAACACCATTTTGGACCTTTTCCCTAAGGAAGTGTACATCGACCTCAATATGTTTGGTGCGTGAGTGAAAGGCAGGGCTAAATGCTAAGGTGATAGCCCCTTGATTGTCACACCAAAGCATGCTAGGTGTGGAAACTGGAATGTGTAGTTCTTTGCAGAGACTTGTGATCCAAAGCAGATCAGTTGTGGCAAGGGCAAGAGCTCTATACTCAGCCTCCGTACTACTGCGAGCAACTACGAACTGTTTTCTTGAGCTCCATGCAATCAGATTGTGACCAAGAGTGATACAAAAGCCAGAGGTGCTACGTCTATCATCCAAGCTCGAAGCATAGTCAGCATCTACAAAACTCTGTAACCTGAAATCAGAAATAGGAGAGAAAGAAATACCATGAGAAAGAGAGCCTTTGATATATCTAAGAACTCTCTTGCAAGCTCTCCAATGATTTTGGGTTGGATTTTGCAAAAATTGGGATAGTTTGTTGACACTAAAGGCAAGATCTGGTCTTGTTAGGGTAAGATATTGAAGGGCTCCAACAATGCTACGATAGAGGGTGGGTTTATCAAAAGGAGGGCTGTCAGATATAGAAAGCTTGGATGAGGGACACAAGGGAGTAGAGCAAGGTTTGGAATCAGTGAGGTGTGCTTTGGATATGATATCACTGGCATACTTGGACTGTGTTAGCTTGATGAAAGATTGTGTAGATTGAGCTTCAATGCCCAAGAAATAGTTCACCTCCCCCAAGTGTTTGAGAGAGAACTGAGAATGTAGTGCCTCAATAAGCAGTTTTACAAGATCAGGATCATCTCCAGTGAGTAGGATATCATCCACATAAACCAAGAGAAGAGTGATCTTTCCATCCACAAATCTGTGAAACAAGCAGTGATCAGAGGTGGAATGTGTGAACCCATGCTAAGGCCTTGAGTGTGTCATACCAGGCCTTGGGTGCCTGTTTCAATCCATAGAGAGCCTTGTGAAGTTTGCACACATATGTTGGATGAGAGCTATCCACAAAACCCTCAGGCTGAGCTATGTAAACAGTTTCATGTAGCAGTCCCTTGAGAAATGCATTGTTAATATCCACTTGCTGTATTGACCATCCTCTAGAAACAGCAAGAGTGAACACAATTCTTAGAGTAACAGGCTTGATCACAGGGCTAAAGGTGCTAAAATAGTCAATACCAGCCTGCTGCTGGAAGCCTCTAGCCACCAACCTAGCTTTGTGTCTCTCAACTGACCCATCCTTGTTGTATTTGACCCTGAATATCCACTTGGTTGTGATAGGGTGAATATCAGAAGAGGGAGGGACAAGAATCCAAGTATCATTCTTTAGTAAAGCATCATATTCAAGTTGCATTGCTTGCTTCCAGTTTGGATCTTTAACAGCCTCAGTGACAGAAGTAGGTTCAGGAATGAGAGTAGTGGATAAGAGAGCCTTTGGTTTATGAATACCAGACTTAGAACGAGTTTGCATAGGATGTAAAGTGACAGGAGGAGGGGGAGGGATAGATGGAACAGATATTGGAGGAAGAATGTATCTGGATGAGCTGGATGAGGATTGTGTATGATTGGATGAGCTGGATGAGGATTGTGTATGATTATGAGAAGAGCAGTGGAAAGGGGAGGAGACAGATGGAGAGTGTGTAGAAGGAGGAGGAGAAGTAGCAATGGGAATTTGTGCTGTAGCAATGGGAATTTGTGCTGAGAAAAGAGGAGGATTTGGTGTAGATGGGGCTTTAGTGGTGAGAAAAGAGGGAAATTCATATTCATTGAATTGAACAGAAGCAGAAATAAAAATCTTGCCAGATTCATGGAGGCATTTATAGCCTTTGTGAGTGGAGCTGTATCCAAGAAAGATACATTTTGAGCTTCTGAACTGTAGTTTAGAGGAATTATATGGCCTTAAGAAGGGAAAGCAAGCACAACCAAAAACTCTGAGGGATAGATAGTCTGGTGATCTGTGAAACAACAATTCAAAAGGGGAAAGATGCTGAGTGATAGGAGAAGGCAGGAAGTTTATGAGGTGTACAGCAGTGGAGAAGGCATGCCACCAAAAATGTGTATATTCAACTAAATTTGCAATGTATAGTATGTACAATATATATAGAGAGAGACTCACATTCTAGAGTCTTCCATCTAACTAACTAACAACTATTAGTTAGTGAAAACTACTCTTCTTCTAGAACCTATATTAGTAAGGTATGTGTGTGTGTGTTGCTGCATTTCATGCTGCTACATTATCTGCAACATCTGTGTTGTGTATTACTCCAACAGTGTGTGTTGCTGCATTCCATGCTGCAACATTATCTGCAACATCTGTGTATTACTCCAACACAACAACTTGCCTTTTGCTCTTCAAATAAGCTACTCCACAAGCTTAAGCCCCCGTTGATCATCAGAAAATGAACCACTGATTGAAAACAACTTAATCCACGCCCCATTCTCTTCCATCACCCATCCATCAAAGTTATGATAAAAGCAACTAAAAATTAAGCATCCATCCAATGCATCTAACTGACCCTGAAAATTTGATCTAATGACACCAGGGGGCAGTGGAAACTGGTTGTAAGTTTGGGTACTAAGATCGAGGGCAAGTATACCATTCGTTGAACTCCAGTACAATGTGCCATTCAACAAAGCACCAGGATTTTGCAGTACCCTATAAACATAATTAAGAGAAGCCTCAAACATACCCCACGAACCTGATTTCATACTATAAACAAGAGTATGCATCACAACTTCATTTTCTGTGGATAACCGTTGATGTAACCTCACAACTTTGTAGTCATCGGCATCATAATCATACCCTAACCCAAAACCATCTACATTTAAAGAATTACTATTAGGTTGGGGCAACTCGTGGCACTCACCGGTTAAAGGGTTCCATAATGCCCAAATCTTTTTAATGTCCTCCTTATGAGATAAGAGAACTAACCCGTTGCAGTGCGGATCAACTGTTTGATACGAATGGCTTCAATCTTCTGAGGGCCCTTGATAAAATTGAGTGAGTCGAGAGAGAAAGAATATAGAGGAGCCCCTGTTTCATTTCGGACAAGGAGAGTGTGGGAGTGGACTTGTTTGATGGCGTGGGCTTTGATGAAAGATGGATCGTCGATCATGTGTAGCCATGTCTTGCACACAGTTCTAAAGCGGAACAGTTATTCTGCCGGCAATCGGAGAAGTATATACGGGAAGACTTCGGAAGGAATGTGCGGACATTGTTAGAGCAAAAGATAAAAATTAAAATGGGTGGGATTTGGGAGTGACACAGAAGAGGGTTCTGCAAAACAATCTATTTTTTAAACCCTAAACCAAATTTATTTATTTATTTTTAGGGAAAGTTGCCCGCCAGGCGCCAAGTTACCATTAATTATGCCTCATATATTGGAGGTAAACAAAATTGGTGATTTTTTTTGGTTGGAGGGAAAGGTTATTAGTACTCCCTCTGTTCCATTTTATAAAGTGTTGTATTTGGTCTTTATTTTTGTTTTAAAAAGTTTGTAGTTTTTTCTAGTTTTGTCTCAAATTTTTTTAAACTACCCTCATGTAATTATTACAATATTACTTTTAATTGAAAATATATTAATGATTCATTTTCTTACTTTTTTTTCAAAAGTTAAGAATGTCATATAAAGGAAAGGTAAAAAGGGAGATAAAAAAATTAATGAGGGATAAATGTGTCAAAAATATGTTTCTTAATTTTATACAAAATGACAAATGCAACAAACTAATACAAGGTTGTATTTGAATGGGGGATTTAGACTATGAATTTTAAATTTATAATCTAAATTCACTCCACTTATTTGAATTAAAAAGCTTATTTGAATTAAAAAGTAAATGAATTGATTTCAAATACTTAACAATTTTTTTTAGTTAAAATTGACAGAATTTTCATTTGAAATACCTTATCAAATCAAATTCTCTACTCCAAACACAACCTCAATAGACTTCATATATATTTATGATGCTAAAAGAAAGTTGGATAATGCACAACACTATAACATAAACTAAATAGTAAAAATAATAAAATATGATAAAGATTTGCGATGAGACGGTTTAATGGTGAGACCTATTCATAAATTAATACTCATTCATTTTAAAGTGTTAAAAGCGTCACATCCAAATTATACTAGATGGTCTCACACACTTCCTCGTAAGGTTATTTTTTGCACACTTTATTTAAATAGTAAAAAAGATAGACTCCGTAGCCCATATATAAGGACTTACACGTGAAACGATCTCATGATGAGAGACCGTTTACAAGCTAACACAAATTAATACTCCCTCCGTCCCAGGATAACTTGCATAATTTAACCGACACGTTATTTAAGAAAAGTGGATTTAGTGATTGATGATGTAAGATAAAGGAGGGGTATTTTAGATAATTTGATGATGTGTAAAGTGAAATGTATGGAAAAAAAGAGTGACAAATTTGAAAATAAAATGATGTTGTGAGGTTATTAATTTTGCGGGGTATTTCCATATTAAGAGTGTGCAAGTAATCTTGGGACGTCCCAATAAAAAAAATGTGCAAGTAATCACGGGACGGAGGGAGTATTATTTAAAATGTGTTTTATCGTGAGATAGTCCCACACAAGAACTACTTTATACCACACAAGAACTACTTTATATCAATTTAGATATGATGATAAGGTTATTAGAATAGAATTGACTAAACTTATTTGTTCTAAACATCTTTTATTTTTATTTGGTTTAATCTAGTATACACTTGAGTACATATTGTACACCCTAGTCCAATTTATTATTATTATTATAACTACATCACCTAGCTCTTTTTATTTCATTTTTTTCTTCATTTTATTTCATTTTTTTGCTTTTTTTTCCGTTTCTTTTTATTTAATTTATTTTTATTTTTTTACCCTTTTTTTTTTTGTTTTTACTTAAAAATATACACATTCTCCATTTAAATTAAATTTTTAAGCAAAATTTTTATTTAATAAAAAGTGCAACACAAAATTACTAAAAAATGTAAGTCGATATAACAAAAAAGTGCAACACCATATTTACTAAAAGTATAATTTTTATTTAATGAAAAGTGTAAGTTATTAAACTGAAAAGTGCAACACAATATTACTAAAAAGTGTAAGTCACTATAAATAAAAATATTATTATACAGTTTAATAATTGAAAAGTGCAACACCATTTTACCAAGTGTAAGTCATAAAAAAGTACAAATCAGTACAACTGAAAAGTGTAATATGGACTAGAGTGCACAACATACACTCGAGTTCTAGCAGACCAACCCTTTCCGTTTTGCAAATGATTTTTGTTTTAAAAATGGATAACAACTTCTCAAATTACTCATAAAATTGATTGAATTTGATATAGAACATGCAATACTCAAACAAGAATAAACAGATGAAAATAAATAACTTATCATAACCTAAGTTTTTATGCAATTTTAATCGAGTCAGAAAATGAAAACATTGTAACAGCAAGGTCTCACGGCCACCACTTGTCATTCATCATAATTCATACATTTATAAATCCCAATAAACATAGTCTGGTTTAAAAAAGATAGCATCAAAGATTCAAAATACAAGGGGCTTACTAATGAAAAATGAATGCTCTTAAGTTATCAATCATCATCTGATGAGGTCTCGAACAATTCATCTTCCTCAAACAAACAATTTGCACACTCGTCGTCGTCAACATCACGAACACAGAACTTCAACCTGCAAGGATAAAACTTTGTTATCCAACATAATTTCTCCCAATAACTAATTCAAGTACTACAATATTAACAATAACAACTCTTTTATTCCTCAATCATCTCAAATTAATGGATTATCAACTAAAACATCATAATTAACAAGAGTAGGAGGGATTTAGTACCTTGTAGGATCTGTTTTCTTAGCCTTCCTCTTTCTCTTCCTTGTTGATGTTTTTCCAGCTGTAACAGCTTCAAATCGAACAGTACTATCACAAGCATTAAGTCGAACCAGGCTCCTCGAACAAATTTGAGAAGAATCAATACGGGGAAACCCATGGATGGAAAACTTCAAGACAGAATTATCATCATCAATATTAAACCACAAGAAACAGCGATGATGTTGTACAACAATTTGCCTTTTGCTCTTCAAATAAGCTACAAGGTTGGATCTCCATGGCATAAGAAAAAGTGAACTTGTTATGGAAAATAATTTAGTCCATAACTTGTCTTTCATCACCCATCCATCAAAATTATACCGATAACACATACTAAAAATTAAGCATCCATCCACTGCAACTAAATGACCATATCCATTCCACGATTTCTTGATTTATCTACTAGTATCCAATCCACAATTTCTTGGTTTTGCCTGAAACTGACTGACAGTGTTGACCGCAAAGGCGAGATCGGGACGAGTAATGGTGAGGTATTGGAGGGCTCCGACTAGTGATCTGAACAAGGTAGGATCGGAGAAGGGAGTACCATCTAGACGAAGAAGGTCAGAGGTGGAAAGCGGAGTTGCAACAGGCTTACAATCGAGCATGTCGGCACGAGTGAGGATGTCGGCTGCATATTTGGATTGGCCGAGGAAGAGGCCGCTATCAGTGTAGGTGACCTCAAGGCCAAGGAAGTATGTTAGCCGACCAAGATCCTTGATAGCAAATTCTTTATTGATCCTGGAAATAAGGCGAGTAGTGAAAGAATGATCATTGCCAGTGATTATAATATCATCAACATAGACGAGGAGAAAAAGAGAAGTACGACCTGACATATAGATGAATAAGGAGGTGTCCGATTTGCTTTCAACAAAACCAAGGGCGAGAAGGAAGTCGCAAAAACGTTAAAACCAGGCGCGAGGAGCTTGCTTCAAGCCATATAGGGCTTTGTTGAGTTTGCAAACGTGTTGAGGGCGAGAGGGATCAACAAAACCAGGCGGTTGTTTCATGTAGATGGGTTTGTCTAAAAGACCATGAAGGAAGGCATTGTTGACGTCCAGTTGATGGAGCGACCAGTTATTCATGACGGCAAGAGAGAGAATAACACGAACAGTAGAGGACTTAACGACCGGGCTGAAAGTGTGGTCATAGTCGAAACCAGGAATTTGAGTGTAGCCTTGGGCGACCAGCCGAGCTTTGTAAGGATCAATGGAGCCATCAGCAAGAAATTTTGTTCGATAGACCCATTTGGAGCCAACAATGTTCGCGTCAAGGGGAGGAGGAACCAAGTCCCAAGTTTTGTTTTTGTGAAGAGCTTTGAGCTCCTCGTCCATGGCGGTCAGCCAGTGTTGTTGTTTTGCCGCCGAGGAGAAACCTTTGGGTTCAGGAGAGGTATGAATGGCAGTGAGCAAGGATGTGGTGGTGATGAGGGAGGAATCAAAGGGATGTTTGGTTTTAAAGATGCCATCCTGAGATCTTGTTCGCATGCCATGAGTTGGTGGAGGTCGAGCAGCAGGAGGAGGGCGAGCAGGAGGAGGTCGAGCAGTTGGTTGGGTGGACGGAGGCGTAATGTCAGGTTGAAGACATAGCGAGCAGGGAGATTCAAGGGAATCATTGGGGCGACCAGGCATAGAAGAAGGAGAAGAGAGCGGCAAGGGAAGAGAGCTATCAAAAGAAGCAACATCGAGGGAAGAGAAATCGGGGTATGGACCACTTGTAGCAAAGGCAAAAAGAGACTCATCAAAGCGAGCATGCCTAGAGATGTACATGCGCTGCGAGCAGGGGTCAAAACAACAGAACCCCTTATGACGAGAACTGTATCCAAGAAAAACGCAAGGAATACTGCGAGGAGAGAATTTGTTAGTAGTATATGGACGAAGACAAGGATAAACACAACATCCAAAGACACGGAGATTATCATATAGAGGAGGAGTAGAAAAAAGCATCTCATAAGGGGATTTGGAGTTAAGAACAGGAGAAGGTAATCGATTGATAAGATAGACGGCCGTGCAAAAAGCCTCAACCCAAAAGGTGGTCTGAACGACAGATGAAAACAGTAAAGCAAGCCCCATTTCAGTAATATGGCGATGTTTTCTTTCTGCTCGGCCATTTTGGGCCGGAGTGTAGGGGCATGACATAGTATGTATAATTCCGGAAGAGAGAAAAATGTCACGGAGTTTATGGTTGGTGAATTCAGTCCCACCATCCGATTGAAAATGTTTTATCTTACGATCAAATTGGTTTTCAACCAAACTTTTAAAGTTAACGAAGGTGGAGACAAAATCAGATTTATGACGAAGGGGATAGAACCAAGTAAATCGAGAATAATCATCAATGAACAAAGCATAATAACGAAAACCATCATGAGATTTAACAGGTGAGGGACCCCATAAGTCACAGTGAATAATGTCAAGAACATAAGAAGCACGTTTTGAGTTTAGAGAGAAAGAAAGCCGAGTACTCTTAGACTTTTGACATGCCGAGCAAATAACAGGTCGAGGAAGCAAAGAAGTGGTGGAAATATGTCCTTTCCGTTTAAGTACATTTACAACATCAAAAGCAACATGCCCTAATCTACTATGCCATATTTCAAAAGAGCTATGGTTCGAGCGAGCACGTAAAGAGGTGGCAAAGTCAGAGTGACATTTTTCCAAAACATATAAACCATGATCAAGTCTGCCGTGAGCAAGAGTCAAACCTGTAGTCCGATTCTGAATTTCAAACGAATTGTTAGAAAAGATAAGACGAACAGGAAAGTCATTGGTCAATTTGCTTACAGAGAGAAGATTTTTCGTAATGGAAGGAACGACAAGAACATTTGAGAAAGATAAGTCAGAATTATAGAGATGAGTACCAGTGTGAGTAATTGGAAGGATATTACCATTTGCGACGACGACTCTATCAGAACCGGTGTAGGGCGAGCACGAGTCAAGAGCAGCTGAGGAGGGAACCATGTGCGAGGAGGCCCCAGTATCTACATACCAGTCCGAGAGATTAGCGAGGCGAGCAGAATCATTGCGAGGAAAAGAGCCAACGGTGTTCGCCTGGCGAGGAGAAGAGGAGTCATAGCGCTGGGGACAGGTTGGAGCATAATGGCCGTCAAATCTGCAGATCTGGCAGCGAGGAGACGAACGAGCACGACCTCGCCCACGTCCAGCATAGCCGCGAGTAGGAGGGCGACCACGACCAAATTGCTGGCGAGCAGGAGGTCGGCCTAACACGGAAGACGCCGAGGAGCGAGCAAGAAAGGCAGGCGACTGCGACGAAGTAGAAGGGGTTTCAAGACTACGAGTGAAGAGGTCGTGAGATTCGGCCTTGGTGAGCAGATCTGAAAATGAGGGGAGAGGCGAGATGTTGATTTGAGTGGTGGAAAAACCGTAAAAATCTGGACCCAGGCCACGAAGAAACCAATGAGACTTGTCTGTAGGATCAAGAGAGCAGCCCATGGAGGAAAGCTGGCCGCACAGGTATTTGAAGGCGGCCCCATAATCAGAAACGGATCTTGAACCTTTCTTGATGAGTTGAAGCTCATCTTTTAGGCGTAATTCACGAGCTTTGGAGGGCTGATTGAAAGCCTCAGCGAGGGAATTCCAGATTTCCAGCGAAGACGAGCAGCCAACGGTCACCGCCATGGCTTCTTCTGTGAGAGTGGACGTCAAGAAAACACTCACGATTTGATCACGAGAGTACCAAGTCGTGTAGAGCGGATTAGGAGAGGACGCACCATTGGTGGTGACGGTGGTGGGAGGGGCCGGAGAGGAGCCATCAATGTAGGGTAAGAACTTTTGGGTAACAAGAAGGGGATGGACTTGTCGATACCACATTGGATAATTTGTGGGTTTTAACTTGATGGTGACAAGATGAGTCATGGCATGAAGGGTTAGGGTGGCGTCAAAGACGGAGGTGGTCGCCGGTGGGTCAGCCATGGAGGAGGGAGATCAAGAAGAGACGAGAGAGGAAGGAGGGGGAGAAAATAGGCCCAGAAGAGATTTAGGCTGATACCATGTAGAATAGAAAGACTCTCTAAAGTAAGAGTCAAAGACTTGTATTAGAGTATTTATAAGAGAGGTTACAAGAGAGTAGTTATAACAAACAAGAAGTTTATAACTACCCAGATAAACTACCCTAATACTATTTAATAGGCATCATAATCATAACCAAATCCAAAACCATCTAAATTTAAATTTAAAGATGCACCGGCAACTCATGGCACTCACTTGTTAACGGGTTCTCAAATCTTTTTTATGTTTTCATTCGAGATAAAAGAAGCAGACCGTTGCAGGAGACACCAAGCGTGGCACGCCCAGATCAATTGTTTGATAAGGGTTGCTTCGATCTTTTGTTTGTCCTCCATGAATTTAAGGGATTCGAGAGAGAAGGAATATAGAAGAGCCTGTTTCATTTCTGGGAGAGTGTGAGAATAGAGATGAAGACCTGCACACAATTTTAAAGGGGAACAGTGATTCGCTGGCAATTGGAGAAGTATTTCTCGAAAGACCTTGGAGACATATTTCTAGGACAAAATGGAAATGGGTGGGATTTCGGCACACTTCTAAAGGCATAAAAAATGGTGCAAAAACAATATATTTTTACTCAATTTATTTTTATCTTGAAGGGAAAATTGACCGCCTAATTTACCATTCCTGATATTGGAGGGAAATTATTTCATTGGAAGTGTTGGTAGTCATTCAATTTTTGTAGTATTTCATGAATTTATTATTTTAATGATTTTTTTTTAGTATTTCATGAATTATTGTTAGATCGCTAATGTAATAGGGTCATCTAACGTGGTAAACACATGTCACGTCATCAATTTTCTGACCTAAGAAAAAAATAAAATAAATTGAAACAACAAAGAGTGGAGGTTGTCGTTAATTAATATAAAATTTGTCGTTAATTAATATAAAATTAACTTTAATATCTCATATTTACTATTCATAATATTATAATGGACACTCATTTCAATTCTTCTCTTCCTCAAATTCTTCCTCTTATTTATATGGATTAAACTTAGTTGAAAAATTTTAGATTTTTTTATTGACAATTATAAAAATTCCTCTAAAATTTTCAACAACACTTTATATATATCTTATAAATTTTTTTAAATTATTCTAGAATACTATATATATTTTATAAATTTTTTTAACTACATTTGATACTTTATTAATTGATTGTTATGACAATCTAAACTCAAATGGTGTGGAGTTTACACTACATTATTATAAGAGAAAGATTGATCAAATTGTGTGGAGCTCATAATGATAAGAGAAATGTCTGTTTTAATATTTTTCTCTTTATTTCAGCAAACAACTTCTTCGAGCTTATAATTATAAGAGAAAGTCCTAACATCGGTTGATAAATTTACAAGTAAGCCAAAAAAAAAAAAACCTTCAATTTCGTCATTTGGCCTATTTCTTAGCTTCATTGTTCAATTTTAATTGGATTTCTCATTCCCCAATGTTCAAGTTTTTGCTCTGTTTTCATTGGTATTTGAATGGAAATTGCTTTTTTGTTTCTGTTAGTTTTGTAATAGAATGAGTTTGAGTTGAAGTTATGTTGTTAACAAATTAATTACATGTGTGTTATAGTTCATGTGGGTGTTCATAAATCATAACTCATAACGTAGATGCTTAATTTTCTGATAATTCTCAATTTATTATTCTTGGTTTGATTTAAATTCAATTTTGGACAAGATTGTGATCGATTTTCTTTTAAAAGGTATTTGTGTTATTTTATAAATAGAGCATACACTACAAAATATTGCCCAAAAGGCAACGGCAATTGGCAATGGCAGGCGGGCCGATGCGAAAAGGGGACGGCATTTAATGGCCGATGCAAAATGGCATCGGCAGTGGACCCCGATGCGAAAAGGGGACGGCATTTAATGGCCGATGCAAAATGGCATCGGCAGTGGGCCCCGATGCCATTTGGTAACGGCCCCCCCGATGCAAAATGGCATCGGCAGTGGGCCCGTTGCCTTCCCCGTCGCCCTAAATGAATATAAATTGGTCAAACCCCTCTCTTCCAGAATGTAACAGCCGCGCGCACCCCCCCCCCCCCTCCATTATTGAAGCTTCGAGTTTTACTCAAAAATCACCTTCGTTTGCGGATCGAACTCGGTTTTTTGCCATTTGTGTTCTACACTTCGACGGGAGCATTTCTACGGTAATTTTTTTCGTTTTCATTGGTTAAATTTGAAGTTATATGTGTATATATAGTTTTAGTATATATATGCATATATGTTGTATGTATATATAAAATTGTTAGAAGAATTGTTAACTTTTATGCATGCATGTGTTAATTGTTAGAATTTATAAATTGTTAATTAATTATGTTGTGTTAGACATGTATTTATATGTATGTTTTAATAATTAAGTTATATGAATTTATTTGTTAATTAGGGTGTTAGAATTATATTTGTGTTATATGTCTATATATGAATTTATTTGTTAATTAGGGTGTTAGAATAATTATTAGAATATAATTAGAATTATATTAATTGATTTTAATAGAGTTGGAGGAAATGAGACGTTGGTTGTTTGTGTGTTGTAGACGTCGATTGACATAGATTATTCAATTCGTGGTTGGATGTATAGTCCAAGATTAGTGAATGGGATTATGAACCCCGGATTTGTTAGTGGATTAAATGGATTTATTGAATTTGCTACTAGTAATCCGAATTCGATTTGGGAAGGAAAAATTAGGTGTTCTTGTTCGAAAGCTAGATGTCAAAATCAAACTTATAGAGATCCTAATGAAGTGAAATCTCATTTATATCGAAATGGTTTTACAATGAATTATTATAATTGAATTTATCACGGGGAAGAGAGTTGGGGTCCACGTCCATATCAAAACACTAATGAATATGTGTCAACTTCAAACGACGTTGACCCAGCGGGACCTAGTTCGTACCACACTATGGTAGAAGAGTTAATGGGTGGCCCAAACATTGATTTTGGAATCGACGTGGAAGAGGAGGCACTTAATGAAGAACCCCCTAACGAGAATGCGACACAGTTTTACGGCATGCTTCGTGCAGCGGACCAAGACTTGTATCCTGGTTGTGAATCTCATTCGCAGTTGTCATTCAATTCAGATTGTTGAACATTAAAACGGAAAACAGATTGTCTGAAAGGGGATACAATCAGGTTGTTGAGTTGATTCGTGAGATTTGTCCTCCCGAAAATAAGGTTCCCAAGAAATTTAACGACACCAAACATTTGATGAGTGGGATGGGTCTTCCGGTAGAAATGATTGATTGTTGTGCACACAATTGCATGTTATTTTGGGGTGCAGACAGCGAACTAGATTTTTGTAAGATTTGTGGTCGATCACGGTATAAGCCGAGTAGGGTTGATGTAGATGGTCGGTTGAAAAAGAAACGCCCGGTTAAGGAGATGTTCTACTTTCCGATAATTCCTCGTTTGCAAAGATTGTACATGTCCAAGGCCACTGCGAAGGATATGACATGGCATGCCTCGTGCGCTTCTGATGACTCTGGTGTTATGCGTCACCCGGCAGACTCACTGGCTTGGAAGCATTTGGACCGTTCGTATCCTTATTTTGCATCTGAAATTAGGAATGTGAGGTTGGGCTTGAGCACATACGGTTTTGCACCGTTTGGAATGACGGGAAAACAATATTCGTCATGGCCAGTTATACTTACTCCGTACAATCTACCCCCGTGGTTATGCATGAAGGATCAATTCATGTTTCTTTCGATTCTCGTGCCCAGACCTAAAAGTCCAAAGGACAAACTTGATGTGTTTTTACAACCACTGATAGCAGATTTGAGATTTTTATGGGAAACTGGGGTGCAAACTTACGATGTTGCTAGAAAGCAAAACTTTTTGATGCGAGCTGCACTTATCTGGACCATTAGTGACTTCCCAGCATACTCAATGTTGTCTGGTTGGAGTACAGTCGGAAGGCTTGCTTGTCCATATTGTGGAGAGTACACTGATGCATTCTATTTGAATAAAAGTCGAAAGCAGTCGTGGTTCGACAACCACCGAAAGTTCTTACCACCGAATCACACTGATTCACGTGTTATGCAACACTAAAATAAACAACCGCAAGTGTACGGTGTCTATCGTAGCGTGATAAGCACGAGGTCGATCCCACGAGAAGGTATAGCGTAAAAGTGTATTTTGTTAACATAATTCTATTTAGACGCGATCGATTAAAGTGAATGTGGTGAATTACTCTAAGATTACCTACCAAATTGTCACAAATAAGTAATAAAGAGTAATGTCAAATCGATCAACTAACATGCAAATCAAGAAACGAAAGTAAAACGAATGAAAACTCAAAGAAGGAAGGGGAGGTTCCAAGGCATATGTCACACTAAGGTATCAATTTATGATCAAAAGCTTAATTAAGTGGTGTTGTGTTGATTACTATAGGGTTGATCACGAAAGTGTGAATTAAAAGTTCTCTCGATCCAATTAATCCAAGAGACATATCACACAAACTAGTATCTCTACCTAGCATGCATAATAAACCTCAAAAAAGGTCCTAAGATCATCTAATACCCTCCCAATAATTGGTCCTCTCTCAAGCTCACAATAATATTTGGTCAATTGCTTAAATACGATTAATGAAAGAGATTTCTCAATCCAATTTCGATTAATAATGAATCAAACACATTATCATGGCCATTGACAACATGTATTGCAATGAAAGTTAAGCAATCAAATAGAAATAGCAACACAACCACCAAATAAACAAGAAATTAATTCATAAATATCATCCAAAGTGTAAACATAGCCTTAGAACCAAAAGTGTTTAGCTACTCAAATACATATCCAAATTACAAAGAAAACTAAAATCAAAGCAATAAAAAGTGAAAGGAAAAGAAAGCTTAGTCTAGAATATGGTAGAGAATTGAATTCCCAAGCTAATGCCTCTTCTCTTGCATGAATTGGTGAAGAGATGAAGAAGATATGGCCAAAACACCTCCAAATGTGTGTAACTATGTGTGGGAATTGAGAATTTGGGGGAGGATGTCTTGGATTTCAAGAAAGAGTGCTTATATAGTGTTGGGGTAGGGTTTGGGGGTAAGAATTGCAAGTTGGTCCCTTGAAAATGGAGAAAATATGAGTTTGGCACCGAAAATGGGTTGGCCCGGCCGGGTGGAAAAGTGGCCCGACCGGGCGGGAGTGTTGGACAAAAGTTGCAAAAACAGGGGGTGGTCGCCCGGCCGGGCCAATACTTCGTAAATGAGTGAAAAATCTGGATTTGGCCGCCCGGCCGGGCCAAACTTTCGTATTGGCTCCTTCGCTTTCGTCCTCCAACTTCGTCCCTCCGTATCTTGAGCTTCCGACCTCCGATTGACTCGATTCTTTTTGCTATTCCACTCCATTTTTCGAGACGAATCCAAACGTGCACTCCTCTTCCTGATCCAGTAAAGTATGGTTGCTGTTCTGCTCCAAATTCCATCGTATTTCCTATAAAATCGACAAAACACAACCTTTCTCTCATTTCGACTCAAACAATCATAATCAATGCATAAATCAATGAAATCCACATCAAAATATGCTTCACATGTGCCTCTAAAACGTGTAAATTCCACCCGAATCACACACGTGGCGAACGAATAAAACTGCATTCATGGCCGGAGTAGTAGTCACAGATGATCCACCGCCTATTCGAACGGGTGCAAGTCTCCTATACGAAATTGATCATTTGGGATATAGAAAGGTTACAGAGGATGGTGCTGAGGCTCACAACAAAAAACTTTCTGGAGGGTGCAAGTCTCCTATACGAAATTGATCATTTGAGATATAACAAATATATATTTAATTGTACTTGAAAATGTATTAACCCACTTTTAAATGTGCACGTATAGGACCAGATACAGGAGGAGTTCACCAATAATACTACAACAGATCCGTCAGATGAACCTAGTTCAGAGGATGGTTCCCAGGCCCCACCTATACCCGAGATGTCTAAACTGTACGTGAAGAAGGTCGGCAGGTCTCATGGACGTGTTAGGGGCCTTGGACAAGTAGGCAAGAACAGACGGGTCTCCTCCGGTCCTGGCGAGACGTCAAGTGGTACGGCTTATGGACGATTCATCCAGGACGACATTAACAATGCTATTGCTGAAGAACGGAAAGTCAATGAAGAGAGAGAGCAGCGCTTACTGGAACAAATGCGGCAGCAGGAGGAGCGCTTACTCAAGCATTTTCAGGAGCAGATGGCAACGATGATGGGACAGATGGGTGGGCCGCCGAGGCCGTCGGGGGCGTCGCACAACGTTCATGATAGTAGCCAGGTTCAGGATCGGGATGATACTGAGGATGATGGTGGTGGTGATGAGGAGTGATACATTTTTATATTACTTTGTTACGTGTGATGTTATTATATTACATTGACGTTGAGGATTAATTTTTATTTTAATGTTGTGTGTGATGTTATTTTAATTGACGTGAACATGCTAATTATGATTATAATTAATGTTGTTTGTGATATGATGTTATTTTAATTGAAAATGAACTAGAGAATAATTTTATAATGGATGAAAATATTTTTAATTAAATGGATAAGTGAATTCATATTTTTAAATGGATAAGTGAAAATAATTATATATATTTAATGTTGTGAATTGAAAATTTGAATGAATTTAAATGATGTGATTAGAATAAATTTAAATGTATAAGTGAAAATAATTATATTCAATGTTGTATGTAATTATAATGTTGTGAAATTAAAAATTAGAATGAATTTAAATGTTGTAAATTGAGGATTAGAATAAATTTAAATAGTGTGAATTGATACCGTAAATAAATTATTTAATTTGAAAAACATAATTTAGTTAATTTGAAAAACATAATTTAGAAATAATTATGATATGCTTTGATAAATAATTTAATAAGCAACAATTAAAGTTAGAATGGATTGAATTAATTAAAGAATTAAAAACTCAAATTAAATTGAATATATATTAATTGCATTCACAACATGTCGACTAAAAGCTCCTAGCCTAAACGGCACACAGGGGGCGCTCAAAAGCCTTCGAGACTGCGATGTCTCGAGTTCGAACCCCACAATTCGCGAAAATGGCCAGATTTCCGAAAAAATGGGGTGGCCCAGCGGTGGGGGTTGGGTGTTGGTGGCCTCGATACCTGGGTTCGAAACCCAGATTCGTCTTTTTTAAATTTTAATAAAAAGGCAACGGCAAAAAGGGGACGGCAATGGGCCCGATGCAAAATGGCATCAGCAGTGGGCCCCGATGCCATTTGGTAACGGCAGTGGCCCCGATGCCATTTGGTAACGGCCACCCGCCGATGCCAAAAGGCAACAGTTTTCCCCAAATCCGATGCCATTTAAATAGCATCGGCACACTGCCGTCCCCTTTGCCGTTGCCTTCATCATTGGAGACGGCAGATCCGATGCCTTCCCCGTCCCCATTTCCCAATTATTTTGTAGTGATAAGGTCAAGGTGTGCTCAAACCTAAGAGTACAATTTACAATTATGGAGCATAACATAAGGTAGATGATTTAAATTCAATTTACAACAACATACGTTGAAGAGATGGAAAGTATAGAAGAAGAATAGGAAAACAGATATCACAAGAGATGGAAACTGGATCTCCATGATTGAATATATTTTAAGATAAAACCTGTTTAACTGGTCAGATTGGGTAGTTTTATGCTTCTTGTTGTTGGAGTGTCATTACAATTTTTAATGTACTCTACAAATGAAAAACCATCGATTATATAGTTAGTTGGAGTGTCATTACAATTTGAATGCTTCTTGTTGGGTAGTTTTATGCTTCTTGTTGGAGTATCATTACAATTTGAATGGATTAGTTGAGCTTCTAGCCTCTGAAATTAGATATCCAACTCCTCATTCAATTGACTGCAAGCAAATTCCTATGTTCTTATGATGTTAGTCTGCAAGCTGGAATTTCTAAGTCTTGAATGGGTTCTGACAGAGAAGTATAAGATTGGAGTCTATGAACTGTGTACTTGGATGTTAAATCAGATCAATTTTCACTAACACTCTTGATACTTTGTAAATATCATTTTCCATTCATTTTTTGACTTTGCTGGCTAAGGAAACAATGTTGAGATCGAAAGAGAATATTTCGGGTGCTGGAGTTGGTAATCATTTGCCATTATGTTACAAAACAATGAGTCCCAATAAATAACGTAAAAGATGCATACTTGTTTTGAATTTAAGACTGTGCCAGGATTGTTCTCTACATCATTTTCTGCAGAAACTTATCACTGTTATTAGCTCAAAATAATAACCAGTTTGAGAACTATGAACACGTTTCTCATAAATTTTGAATCTGAACTTTTCCATATATTTGAATATGAGGGTCCAAGAACCGGTGCTGCCAAAGGGATCAATTGCTACTAAAGTGATAGGTGTACTATGCTGAACGCTTGCATGCATATAATTTTTGTTTGAAGGACTGTTCAGAAAAGAAAAAAAAATCAATATGAGAAAGGCTGAGATGGTAGAAGAAACTATTCAAACCACTGAGTCTCCAAATTTAAATTGTCGGGAACAAAATACTCAACGAAGTATTGAGGAGCTACTGCATCCACGCTGCCAGAAGTTGCAGCATTTAGAGAAATTGATATCTGAACATACAAAAAAAAAAACCTGCAAAAATTCCACCAGAAAAGGACAAAATACTGCTCGAGTCTATGAACTCATCAAATCTGTTGATGTTCCTCTCTCTCATCCAATACTAAGTTTTCAAGTTGACAATTGTCAGGTTTGGCCCTGCTCCATTTTTCTTGGAGGTGTGAGCTGAGATGAGTTCAATTAAATTATGTGGGGATTTTATTTTACATTCTTTCTCCACTTTTTCTCAGAATGATCAAATTCGATTAAAATACAGGAAACATATTTGAAGAACATTGATATCTATTAAGTATATGTTTGCCCCTTTATATTGTCATTTATTGTACACACATTTGTGTTACTTTCTGCAGCTCAACATTATATAAGAAAATTGAATGTAAATTTGATAAGTAATGTCAAACTTAAACTCGATTTGATTAGAAAATTTGAAGCTCAAAGCTTCACTCAATTTTTTATTTTATTTTGAACTTGAAGTTAATTGAATATCTTATACAACATTAATTAAATATTTTAATTTTATTTATAATTAAAGTATTTTTATAAATAATTAGCATTTTGAGTGTAAAATTATATGAACTAGATTAGGCTCTTGAGCCTAACGAGACTACTATTGTTGATCTCAAATTCAAACTCGAGAAGAACTTGGGAGAATAGAACTCAAGCTCAACTCGATTAAATTGGAGTCAATCACTATTTTCTAGGTTATATAAATAATGTGTTGTTTATCAATCAAATCATGCATCGTTTTCGAACACGTTAAATTTACTAAATGATTCGGGTGGAATTTACGCGTTTTAGATGCACATGTGAAGTATATTTTGATGTGGATTTCATTGAATTATGCATGGAATATGATTGTTTTAGTCAAAATGAGAGAAATGTATTGTTTTGTCGATTTTATAGGTAAAACGATGGAATTTGTAGCAAAACACATACCACAAGTGACTGGATCAGGAAGAGGAGTGCACCGTTGGATTCGTCTCGAAAAATGGAGTGGAATGAAAAAAAGAATCGAGTCAATCGGAGGTCGGAAGCTCAAGATACGAAGAGACGAAAAAAACATACCCGGGTAGAAACGACCCGGGCGGGTCAAAACCACCCGGGCAAGGCCAAAATTGATGGATGTTCGAATTTGGCCCGGGTGAAACCCACCCGGCCGGGTGGTATCGACCCGGGCAAGGCCAAAATTGATGTTGCTTCGTATTTTGGCCGGGTGGCATGCCCGGGTGGGAGCCACCCGGCCGGGTCGCATCAACTTCGGGGTATTTTGGCCATTTTCTCCATTTTTGAGGTACCAACTTGCAAATTTTGGCATCCAAACCCTTCCCCAACACTATATAAGGCCTCATTCTTGAAACCCAAGACACTTTTCCCCAATTCTTCAATTCCCACACATAGTTAAACATACTTGGAGGTGTTTTGGCCATAACTTCTTCATCTCTCCACCAAATCAAGGAAGAAAGGATGCAATAGCTCCCAAATTTCATTCCCTACCACATCTTAGACTAAGCTTTCTCTTTCTTTCCCTTTTTATTTAGTTATTTCATTTGGAATTTGTAATTTGATTATGTTTGTAGTTAGCTAAACACTTTGTGATTCTAAAGCCATGTAAATACTTTTGTTGAAGTTTATGAATTAATGTTTTGCTTATTTGGTATTTGTGTGGCTTAATTCTATTTGGATGCTTGATTTTCATTGCAAAGCATATCATTAGTGTTCAATGATGATATGTTAATCCTAGTTAGTTGAATTAGGTTGAGAAATCTACTTTGATTAATTGATTGCAAGCATTTAACCTAATTTTATTGTGAGATTGAAAGATGATCAATGATTAGGAAGATGTGTGATGATCTTAAGAGCTTGATTGAGTTTTATTGTGCAACTTAGGTAGAGATACTAGGTTGTGTAGTATTTCCTTTGAATTACTTGGATCGAAAGGACTTTTAATTCATTATTACGTGATCAATCTTATAGACAATGCATGAACACCACTTAGGTAGATTATTAATCATAGATTGATACATTAGTGTTGCATGTGCTTTAGGATCCACTTTCTCTCTTTAAATTTTCATCCATTTTTACTTTCGTTTCTTGATTTGCATGCCATTTGATCGATTTCGTCTTTGCTCTTTGTTGCTTATTCGTGACACTTGGTAGGTAACTTTAGAGTAAAACATCATATTCAAAATTTCGATCACGTCTACTTAGAATTCAACTAGCAAACTCCACTTTTACGCTTTAACCTTCTCGTGGGATCGACCTCGTGCTTATCACGCTACAATAGACGCCGTATACTTGCGGTTGTTTATTTAGTGTTGCATAACGCGTGTATCACTAAAGTCGTGTCCTCCTCTTCTTAATAACGTGTTAAGTTGTAAAATGGTGACATCGGGGAACTTAGGTATCATATTTGACACACGAAAATGAGATAACGACCCGTGTGACATTATAACGGAACGAAGTTCGATAACGTCACTAACGACACCATACCGACCATTCTCCTAGATCCACCTGATATTTAATACGAGTACTGTCTATAACGTGAATATCGATGTATAATTTGTGTTGAATACCCCGATAAATGAGAGAACGACCCATGTGACATTATAACGGAACGAAGGTCGTTAACGTCACCGACGACATGGTATGATGTGTACAAGTGTCGAATAACTTCCAAGACCATAATTTTAAAGGGTCTAGACTGATTATTTGCGTTTCAAATGCCATGTTCATTGGACAGTACACCACTAATTAAAAATCGGTTATGTCATTCAATCACTATATTCTAGGTTATATAAATCATGTGTTGTTTATCAATCAAACCATGCATCGTTTTCGAACATGTTAAATTTACTAAAATCATGTCGTCCTCTTCTTAAAAACATGTTAAGTTGTAAAATGGTAACATCGGGGAACTAGGTATCATATTTGACACACGAAAACGAGATAACGACCCGAGTGACATTATAACGGAACGAAGGTCGATAACGTCACTAACGATACCGTACCGACCATTCTCTTAGATCCACCTCATATTTTATACGAGTATTGTGTATAACGTGAATATCGACGTATAACGTGTGTTGAATACCTCGATAAACGAGAGAACGACCTATGTGACATTATAACGGAACAATGGTTGTGCAAAGTGTTTTTCGGTTTGCACGGTGTAATGGGTGTTGACCGTGTAGAGTTGCACGGTTCCTTGGTCTTGTAGTGAGGACTTATAGAACGTTTTTGAGTTTGCACGGTGTAGTAGGCAGTGGTCGTGCACGTGGTCGCATACATAAAGTTTTTCAAGTTGCACGGTGTAATAAGCATTGGTCGTGCACCTCCGCACGATCATTTGATCATGCAATTTTAAATTTAATAAGGATGACATGGATTTGTGCACCATAAATTTTTTATTTTTTTTCAAATAATTATAAATATAAATTTTTTTATGGTAAATTATTGTTCATTTGCAAAATATGGTAAATTTTTTATTTTTTTTTTTCGTTTTTGCACCATCTAGTGTGCTGAAAAGTACAAATTTTAATACAATATGATTATTGTTCACGCTTAATTTAAGCATACACGTATCTTATGATATGGATTCAACAAAATAAGAAATATTAAATTAATTTTCAAATGAGAAAATGCAATTCAATAAAATTCCTAAAACACATACGACCGATATTCATAAAAACTCAAATCTAACGCTAATTGTTTTTGTAGGACCAACATTAATTAAGGTTTTTACAATCTTCGTCTTTGTTGAGAAATTCCATTGTCAGCCCCTCGTACGTTCTCATCACTCTATCCACGTCCATTTCCAGCTTGTTCCAGAATTCTCACATACGCACTCTAGTGAATAACACTTCAAAGTCTTCCAATATCTCCAAACGGGTCATAGTTTTAGTGTTTAGACGACAAGTCTTCTCAACTCTCGTTGCAAAAGATTTCCATGCCCGTGCATAGAGTTTAAAATTTTCTCCAAAATCAATATCAAAATCTTGTGGGCGATCAAAATATTGTTCTAGATACGTCCAAATTTCGGGCATCTTTTCTTCCTCAGCTGACTTTGTCAACCACACATTTCCTACATTTGATCAACAATGCACATATAATATACTATACTGTGAGAAAGCTATTTCAATGAGGAATTGAAATATGTCAATTTAAGTTTACTGTACAAAAAGTATTCACTGAGTAGACTTGCTTCTACTAAGGATATACACCAACTAAAATGAGTGATAAAAGAAAGAAATCAATAGCTAAGAACTCTGTCCTCATATTATTCGAAGAAAGTTGGGGTAAAAACAACTACAAACAGGTTAAATTTCCATAAACATCTAAAGAACATTATAGAAGACACGGTTGACACGTATAATATTCTTTTACTTCAAAAATAAAACAACTTAGATGCTTATCGAATGCCTCTTCAGAACTTCAATGATGCAACCATTGCTGGGGAAAAACACCTCAACATTACCAAAATCAATTTTTTAAAACACCCATAACTCAAATTTTCTTTATATTAAACAAAGAATATGATGAAAACCAACATTAGGATATAAAAATAATTTAACTTTATAAAAACAATCAGTTGACATAAATTTCTATATCTTTTCACCTCATACTTGTCAATCCTATGCAATTAGTTTAGGAAGACATGAAATCAGTAAACGTAAAACCTAAATTCAACAAGTTTACAATTCTCTACAATTCATATAGTATACCTCATCTTTTTCAAAGAAATGATACTCATTCAACTCATCTTCTCCACCAAATATGTCTTCAATACCACTGCTCAACAAGTGTCTCACAAAATGACTCAAAGAAAAACTGCATTCAAATACAAAATTGAAAGCAAAACCATGTTACCCATGCTTAATAATCGAACATAACTCAAATTCTCACCTAACAAAGGTGAAATTCGTACCTTTTTTTAGCAAAATACGAAAAATTTGAACACTTGCAAAATACAAAGGTGAAAATTTTCCACTTGTTGAGCATTAAAAAACAATTACTACTCAACAACTCAGCCGCAATTTTCTTTGAGGCATTTTGTCAGACACTTGTTGAGCCTTCAAGTTTCTATTTGATTTTAGTCAATTTAAAAAACAATTACTATTCAACAACTCAACCACAATTTTAACAATTCCACAATGTCAATTCACCTACTCATAACAAAATATGGAAGTAGAAAGAAATATGAGCAAATACATAAACAACATTGATAATTAATTCACCTACTCCATAATGGTATTAATTCACCTACTTAGTTTAATAAGACTTACAAATTAATAACACCAACAGGAAAAGATAGCGGCGCGGCGGCGGTTGAGCAGCGGCGGACGGCTGCAAGGAAGAGCGGGGTGGGGGAGGGGGGCAGAAAACCATACGTGAATGTTTCATTTTTTTAGGTTTAGGTTAGTGTGATTTTATTTGTTTTAATTTGATTTATTTTTTGTTATTAATTTTATTAATAACATAAGGGTAAGTATGTAATTTTAACATTACATATTTTAATTAAATTAATAAATATAATAAATTATTTTATTGTATAAGGATAAAAATGTAATTTTACAATAATATATTTTAATTAATTTAATTTAATAGAAAATACAAATTTATGATACATTACGATACATACGATGAATATATATCGCTGACTATAATGACTAGGTAAAGTCTAGTAATGACTAGGTAAAGTCTAGTATGCACTCGAGTGCATGCTGTGCACCCTAGTCCATGTGCACTTTTCAGTTTACTGACTTACATTTTTTTGTAAATGGTGAAGTGCAACACCATTTACAAAAAAAATGTAATTGAAAAGTGCAACACCATTTACAAAAAAATGTAAGTCAGTAAACTGAAAAGTGCACATGGACTAGGGTGCACAGCATGCACTCGAGTCCATAGCAGACCAACCCTAATGGAATGTATTTTTTTTAGGTTTGGTCAATCATATTTATTGTCATGATGAGGATTTACACCTTCAATAGTCCAAATCTACCTCTTTGAAGCAGCCCATTTACCATGTCTTGTGCCATTAACATTAGAATCATACATTCATAATCCCAATAATGATCTTGTCAAAAAGAAATCCCAATAATGATAGGTCTGGTTTACAAAAGTTTAACATCATAAAATTCTACTCTCAAGCTGTCAAGCATCTTCAGATCCACGCACTCTCCCAGTATCTTCTTTCTTCCCCAAGATCACAACTCAAACACATGTCTTCACTACAAAAGCGGTTATCTGAACAACACTCGTCTCCAATATTTCTTACACAGATCTTCAACCTGCAAGATGTATTAAGTCTCACACGGATGCAAACATACATACATACATACAAGCATTAGACTAAGACTAGTTCTAACATTAAACATAAATGTTGAGTTTTTAACATTAAACATAAATGTTGAGTTTTGGGGTCTATTCCAATTGATGGTTATTGTGTGTGTTTCAATCAAGTCATGTGTTAATCTATTCAAAGTCCACCTCCACCACACCCTTTCATTTTTAGTTTTTTCCCCAAGTCTGTTAAATTGTTCCAGATACATTTCACATGTACAAAGTAACTCAGTAAAGGAACATAAATTATCACAATAACAACTCAAAAGTGGAACAACTTCTTAAATAGTAGTATGAGATTAAGTATCTCTTATATTCTTCAATCATTACAAATTAAAACCAGCTAAATAGAGGCTATAAACTTCATAAAGAAGGGTAGTAGGGATTTTGTACCTTGAATCTGTTTTCTCACTCTCACCCTTCCTCTTTCTCTTCTTTGTTGATGTTTTGCTACTACCTATAACAGCTCCGCAGCATTCGCATTCAACAGTAGTTACGTGAGTGTTGAGTCTAACGAGGCTCGACGAACAAATTTGAGAAGAATTAATATGCGGGAAGCCATGAATGGAAAACTTCAAGAGTTATTATCAACATCAAACCACAAGAAACGGAAATGATGCTGCACAACAACTTGCCTTTTGCTCTTCAAATAAGCTACTCCACAAGCTTAAGTCCCCGTTGATCATCAGAAAATGAACCACTGATTGAAAACAACTTAATCCAAGACTTCTCAGCCCCATTCTCTTCCATCACCCATCCATCAAAGTTATGATAGAAGCAACTAAAAATTAAGCATCCATCCAATGCATCTAACTGACCCTGAAAATTTGATCTAATGACACCAGGGGGCAGTGGAAACTGGCTGTAAGTTTGGGTACTAAGATCGAGGGCAAGTATACCATTCGTTGAACTCCATACAATGTGCCATTCAACAAAGCACCAGGATTTTACGGTAAACTATAAACATAATTAAGAGAAGCCTCAAACATACTCCACGAACCAGATTTCATACTATAAACAAGAGTATGGATCACAACTTCATTTTCTGCCGATCACAACTTTGTAGTTATCGGCATCATAATCATAATCATTCCCTAACCCAAAACCATCTACTTTTAAAGAATCATTAGGTTGGGGCAACTCATGGCATTCACCGGTTAACGGGTTCCATAATGCCCAAATCTTTTTAATGTCCTCCCTATGAGATAAGAGAACTAACCCGTTGCACGAGGTCACTTGAGAATGACGCAGATTTGGTAAGCGTGGCACGCCAGGGCGGATCAACTGTTTGATACGAATGACTTCAATCTTCTGAGGGCCCTTGATAAAATTGAGGGAGTCTAGAGAGAAAGAATACAGAGGAGCCCCTGTTTCATTTCGGACAAGGAGAGTGTGGGAGTAGACTTGTTTGATGGCGTGGGCTTTGATGAAAGATGGATCGTCGATCATGTGTAGCCATGTCTTGCACACAGTTCTAAAGCGGAACAGTGATTCTGCCGGCAATCGGAGAAGTATATCCGGAAGACTTAGGAAGGAATGTCCGACATTGTTAGAGCAAAAGATAAAAATTAAAATGGGTGGGATTTGGGAGTGACAGAAGTGGGTTCTGCAAAACAATCTACTTTTTTAAACTCTAAACCAAATTTATTTATTTATTTTGTCAAAGTCTCAAGTGTACTCAAGTAGACGGTGTATTTGAGTAAAATTTTGACTTTTTTTTTCTTTTCTTTTTTTTCAATTTTTTTTTTCAAAGTGTATGTTACTAAATATTGTTTTTAATGAAAAGTATATGTTATTATAATGAAAAATATATGTTATTTTAATAGAAAAATGTATGAAATATTAATGAAAAATGTATGTTATTATAACTTAAAAGTATATGTTATTATAACTTAAAAGTATATGTTATTATAACTGAAAAGTGTATGATCTATTAATGAAAAGTGTAAGTTATATATTAATGAAAAGTGTATGTTATTATAACTGTAAAGTAAGTGTATGATCAATTAATGAAAAATGTATGTTATTATAACTATAAAAAGTGTATGTTCTATTAATGAAAAGTGTATATTATTATAACTAAAAATTGTATGATATTATAACTGAAAATTGTATGTTAATATAGTTGAAAATATTATTGAAAATGTAATTTTTTCTGTAAAAATAAAATAAAAATCGAATAAAAGTCAAAATTTGATCGTTGATCGTTGATCGGTCAACAGTCAACAATCGACCAATCAAAGTATACTCAAGTACATACACAAGAGACTCACCCATTTATTTTTTAGGGAAAGTTGCCCGCCAGATGCCAAGTTACCATTAATTATGCCTCATATTTTGGAGGGAAACAAAATTGGTGATTTTCTTAATTATGCCTCATATTTTGGAGGGAAACAAAATTGGTGATTTTCTTGGTTGGAGGGAAAGATAATTAGTACTCCCTCCGTTTTAAAGTTTGTCGCATTTGATTTTTATTTTTATTTTAAAAAGTTTGTAGCTTTTCCTATTTTTACCTCAAATTTTTCTAAACTACCCTTATATAATTATTACAATATTATTTTAATTGAAAATATATTAATTATTCATTTTCTCTCACTTTTTTTCAAAAGTTAAAAATGTCATATAAAGAAAAGGTCAAAAGGGAGTGAGAGAAATTAATGAGGAATAAATATGTCAAAAAATATGTTCCTTAATTTTATACAAAATGATATATTTATGATGCTTAAAGAAAGTTGGATAATGCACAACACTCTAACATAAACTAAATCGTAAAAATAATAAAACATGATAAAGATTTGCAATGAGACGGTTTAATGGTGAGACCCCGCTCATAAATTAATACTCATTCATTTTAAAGTGTTAAAGCGTTGCATCCAAATTATACTAGGGGTGTTTTGAAACTCTACAAACTACTTCAAGAATCATCTTTTTTAAAGTTGCCCTCTCACAGCTTTTACTTTTGAGAAGTATTTTTAAGCTGTTTATAGAATTTACAAACACCCCCTAGATGGTCTCATGCACTTCCTCATAAAGTTATTTTTTGCACACTTTATTTAAATACTCCCTCCGTCCCAAGATTTTTTACACACTTTGACCGGCACGGAAAGTAAGAAAATGGAATAAAGTGATGTATAAAGTAAAATAAAGGAGGGGTATTATTGGTAATTCATTGATTAAAGTGGAGTGATTTGACTAAAGGGAAGGAAAAGTAAAATAAAAGAGGGATATTATTGGTAAAAAATTATTTAAGTTGTTTCCTTTTTTGGAGTGTGTAAAAAATGTTGGGATGCCCATTAAGAAAAGTGTGTAAAAAATCTTGGGACGGAGGGAGTAGTAAAAAAGATAGACTCCATAGTCCATATATAAGGACTTACACGTGAAATGATCTCATGATGAGATCGTTTACAAACTAACACAAATTAATATTATTTAAAATATGTTTTATCGTGAGATAGTCTCACACGAGAACTACTTTATTTCAATTTAGATATGATGATAAGGTTATTAGAATAGAATTGACTAAACTTATTTATTCTAAACATCTTTCATTTTTGTTTTGCAAATGATCTTTGTTTTAAAAATGGATAACAACTTCTCAAATTACTCATAAAATTGATTGAATTTGATGTATAACATGCCATACTCAAACAAGAATAAACAAATGAAAATAAATAACTTATCATAACCTAAGTTTTTATGCAATTTTAATCGAGTCAGAAAATGAAAACATTGTAACAGCAAGGTCTCACGGCCACCACTTGTCCTTCATCATAATTCAGAGTACATTTATAAACCCCCAATAAACATAGTCTGGTTTAAAAAAGATAGCATCAAAATACAAGGGGGGGCTTACTAATGAAAAACGAATGCTCTTAAGTTATCAATCATCATCTGATGAGGTCTCGAACAATTCATCTTCCTCAAACAAACAATTTGCACACTCGTCTTCGTCAACATCACGAACACAGAACTTCAACCTGCAAGGATAAAACCTTGTTATCCAATATAATTTCTCCCAATAACTAATTCAAGTACTACAATATTAACAATAACAACTCTTTTATTCCTCAATCATCTCAAATTAATGGATTATCAACTAAAACATCATAATTAACAAGGGTAGGAGGGATTTAGTACCTTATAGGATCTATTTTCTTAGCCTTCCTCTTTCTCTTCCTTGTTGATGTTTTTCCAGCTGTAACAGCTTCAAATCGAACAGTACTATCACAAGCATTAAGTTGAACCAGGCTCCCCGAACAAATTTGAGAAGAATTAATACGGGGAAACCCATGGATGGAAAACTTCAAGACAGAATTATCATCATCAATATTAAACCACAAGAAACAGCGATTATGCTGTACAACAATTTGCCTTTTGCTCTTCAAATAAGCTACAAGGTTGGATCTCCATGGCATAAGAAAAAGTGAACTTGTTATGGAAAATAATTTAGTCCATAACTTGTCTTTCATCACCCATCCATCAAAATTATACCTATAACACATACTAAAAATTAAGCATCCATCCACTGCAACTAAATGACTAACATGCATATCCATTCCACGATTTCTTGATCTATCTACTTGTGAGGGATCTGGAAACTGGAAGTAACTTTGAGTCGTGAGATCAAGTGCAAGTATACCATTCGACGACATCCAGTACAACGTGCCATTCAAAAAAACACCTGGGTGGGAGAACAGACAACTATATTGAGGAGGACAACTCTCAATCATACTCCACGAACCTGATTTCAGACTATAAACAAGAGTTTGTATCACAGCTTTTTCTGAGGAGGATAATCTATCTATCCTCACAACTTTGTAGTCATCGGCGTCGTAATCATACCCAAATCCATAACCATCTAACTTTAAAGATGCATCAGGTTTGGGCAACTCATGGCACTCACCGGTTAACGGGTTCCATATTGCCCAAATCTTTTTTATTTTTTCACTAGATAAAAGAATTAGACCGTTACAGCAGGCAACCGGAGATACACACAGATCTGGTAAGCGTGGCACGCCAGGGCGGATCAATTGTTTGATACGGATTGCTTCTATCTTTTGTTTGCCCTCCATGAATTTAAGGGAGTCGAGAGAGAAGGAATACAGGGGAGCCCCTGTTTCATTTCTTACAAGGAGAGTGTGTGAGGAGAGATGATTGTTGGTGTGGGATTTGATGAAAGATGGATCTTCGATCGTGTGCAGCCAGATCTTGCACACAATTTTAAAGGGGAACAGTGATTCGGCGGGCAATAGGAGAAGTATTTCCCGAAAGACCTCGGAGGGGATGTCCGACATTTTTAGGGCAAAATGGAAATGAGAGGGATTTCGGCACAGTTCTAATTTTAGGGCATAAAAAATGCTGCGACATATTTTTATCGTGGAGGGAAATTTTTAATTGACCGCCTAATTTACCATTCCAGATATTGGAGGGAAAGTATTTCATTTTAAAAAAAATCTTTTGAGGGAAAGGTTTAATTAGTACTAATGACTATTTGACCGAATGTGTTGACTAGTCATTCAATTTTTTAGTTTCACAAATTTATTATTTTAATTCATTTTTTAATATTTCATGAATTATTGTTTGAGACAATAAGACTCCATTCCATGGAGGGATTTGATCAATGGATCCACCATTCAAATTCACTCCACTTTGGATTATGAATGAATTTCAAATACTTAGATTTTTGTTCACACACTTTTTAGTTAAAATTGAGAGAATTTTCAATCTTCACTAAAACATGTCATTTGAAATCCATTTATTTTTAAATCCTTTCATTTAAAATATCTCCTCAAATCAAATCGACTCATCCAAACACAACCTAAAAGGTTGTGGATTAAAAGGAAAAAAAAAAGATAGAAGCCATAAGTTCACAATCTGAACCCGAGACTGGGGTCATCAAAATTGGTACACCCCTGAAAATCAACTACCAAGTAAAACGATTAGAAAGTCCGAAAGAACTAATCAAATGAGAACCCGGGACGGGATGAGGGATCAACGGTGGGTCGAAAGTATCACCCCATCTGTCCTTGAACATGGAGACTCGGGTCATATCATTGTCGATCCATGTCGAAGATCTGACAGTGTAGTCCGCGCGCAGGCTCTAGCCTCAAAGTCATCTATAGCATTGTTCGGGATTTGTTGATAGGATACACTCCCCACGGGCACCTTGCGACGTCTGAGTTTCTCTGTGGGACGGTTCGGGGTCGCCTGAGTAGGGACGAGAGCGTCGTTGGCTGACGGCTTCAATGATGCACCAGCCTCTAAATCCTGAGTGTTGTTGACGGCCTCAATTGCTAATATTAGAGCTCTCTTTCGGTATCAAGAAAATATATATTTCTTCTGTCTTGTAACTCTCGTCTTAATTTTTTTCTTTTTTCTTTACATTTTACACGAAGATTATAAAACATAATATAAAATGTAGATGTTGTGAATTCTTAAATGTATCAACATTTGCAACAACATCTTAATTTGACCTTCCGAGATTTTTTCTTAGTCCTTTCTGAAATTTTCATTAAATGTTGAACTAAATGATACAACATTTCTGGCAGAGTGTAGAAGCTTCTACAAGGATCTGGAACCTGGAAGATTCCAGAATATTGGAGAACGTGCTAGAAGATCTAGAAGAGGCTGGAAGCAGTTTAGAATGACCTGGAACGTGCAAGAAGGATCTAGAAAAATCATGGAAGTTATGGAAGTTGAGTTCCTAAAAAATAGGATCTCAAAGTTGGAAGCCTCTAGAATTCGCACCCCACACTATAAATATCGAAGGAAGGCTCCACAATTCAGTGTATTCTATTCGATCAATATCCTAGACTAGCGTTCATCTTGTTAGGAAATTGTGGCTCTAATAGTTATACCTTTTAGATCATACGAAGTATCCCACCCGTATGGCTGTGTGTTTTTCTTATCTATCAAGAGTGTAATCATAGATAGACTAGCATTTCGACAGTGTGTAATTTTATACACTTAGTTCGTTTTCAAAACTGGACACCTGCCTCGTTTATAGTTTTAGTTGTGAAGGTTATTGTTGTAACATTTCACACAACATTTGTACTTGAAGATAAGTATTGATATTTCGCCGTAAGGCTAACATAGATTTTTATTTATAAAATTTATGTTAAAAATATTTCCATTGCGTCTCGTTTATTTTTAGTGTTTCAAGTCTTCCGCTGTGTATCTTTATTTTTGATATTCTGTTAGAGTCAGTGTTGTACAATTTGTCTCAACATTTAGTGCAACATTAATCTACTTTTACTTAAACACTATACCACAGCACACTCTCATAAAATGTGTAAAATAATTAATATTCGGGAGGCCATGAAAGACTTCTTGATTCTTGACAGACTTAGTATTACACTACAAGAAATCACACCGTGCACTCTTTCCTCTTCAAATGAGCTACTACAAGACATCCCACTTTGACCCCTCCCCTACATTAATTTTCATAGGCGATTTAAGCACCCCCGATCTACACTCACTCTATTTTACTAATCGGATTGTTGTTCGGGTAAGCATTCTAAGCACCCTCAATCGAGGTCTCAATATCTCTTTTAATGGCTTGAACAGAACATTAGAATTTAAGTAATGGATCAGGTTTTCATTATTTCTATCTCCGATTTTGAGTAGTTTTTTGATAACGTAGTATGTAGACCTACTTTAATAATTGCATGTTAGAAAATTATTAGATTTATAAAAAGGTAAAATAAGACATAATTTTTTATGTTCCTTTTATTAGGAAAGAGTCAACAAGATCTTTTCCTTACTTGTTGTAATCAAATCCCCTAAATTATGGGATTAGATTTGCGTAAATTGTGTAGATATTTTTCCTTGATTTACTCTTGTATTCTTCCTATTTATTCAGGGATCAATCGTAAATTAATGTATTACACTTTATACATTCTATATGGTATCACGAGAGGGTTCGATCAAAATCCTGTAAAAACCCTTATTCCTTCCCATCACAATCTTAAGTCATGTCTGACATCGACAACTCCTCCTCCTCCGCCGACCGCGTCGTCACTGATAGTCCCACACGCCCACCGATTATTCCGATCACGGCGCATCATCACCTTCCTATTAAACTTACGCTCCATAATTTCCCTTCTTGGAGGGCTCATTTGCTTGCACTACTTCGCGGTCATAACCTACTCGACTATATTGACGGCTCGCTGCCTTGTCCAACTCTCCTTGCCAATCGCTCTAATGCCGAGGACGTCTCCCATTGGACCCGTCAAGATCAGCTTTTGCTGGCTGCCATTATTGGCTCACTTTCCGCCGATGTCCTCCCGGTGTGTCTCTCAAGAAGACCTCTCTTGATGCGTGGACCACGCTTGTTCGTCTATGTGCGGGTAAATCTCGCTCACGTGTTAACTAATTGAAAAGCGAACTGTACCGAATGCAGATTAGGGACCGTTCTATTACCGACTACCTTCGCTATGTGAAGGCCAAAACTGACGAACTCGCCCTCATTGACGAACCAGTAAGCGCCGATGATCTGACCATCTTTGTCATCAATGGCTTAGGGCCTGAATACGCGTCTATCGTCGGTCCGATCAGTGCTCGTGAAACTCCATTTACCTTTGAAGAGCTCCATGACTTGCTCTTTGAACACGAGCTATCTCTCAAACACCTGGAGGATGCTCAACGCTCGCTCCTCGCCACTGCTAATGCGGCGTCATCACATCGTGGCAACACAAATAATCACAACCGTGGTCATACTAATCGCAACAACTTCAGGGGAAATAATTCACATGGTCGATCCACCTCGAACCACGGCGGTCACACTGGTCGTGGTCACAATTCCGGGCAGCACAATAATCGTGGATCGTTTCATGGTAACCGACACTCAGGTAACCAAAATTATAATAACCCTAGACCTGTTGTTTGCCAACTCTGTGACACACCAGGTCACATAGCAACCACTTGCCACCGACCTGTCTCAGCAAATTACGCCAACTCTGTTTCCAATTTGCCTTCCAACCCATGGCTCCTGGATTCTGGCGCTTCCCATAACCTCACATCTGATCTCAGCAACATGTCCATTCACTCTGAGTATAACGGCACCGATGAGGTTCACATTGCTGATGGCTCGGGCCTTCTGATTACTCACACTGGTAAATAAGAATTATTATTTCCGTCTCGCACTTTTGTTTTGAATGATATATTGTGTGTCCCGTTTGCAAGGCAAAATCTTCTTTCTGTAAGTCAATTTACGAGGGCAAAATATGTTTCCCTGGAATTTTTTCCACACTCTTATCTGATTAAGGATCTCGCCACGGGGGAGTGTTTGCTTAAAGGTCCTTGTCAAGATTGTGTTTACCGTTTGTTTCCTCCCGCTCGAGCTGGTCTTTCAAATAAAGTGGCTTCTTCTGTTGGTGTTAGGGCCTCTCCTTCTCGTTGGCATGCTCGCTTTGGGCATCCATCGTCTGAGACTAGTAATTTCATTATTAATACTTTTGGTTTACCTGTAGTGAACAAGTCCGGTTTGGACAGACATTGTATTTCTTGCCAGCTGAGCATATGTCATCGCTTACCTTTTCATACGTCATCTTTTCGTGCGTTACATCCGTTACATTATATATATACTGATATCTGGGGGCCAGCCCATGTTGTGTCACTTGATGGATCAAAATATTTCCTGTTGCTCGTTGATTTATATACTCGATACTGTTGGGTGTTTCCCTTGAATGCAAAATCACAGGTGGCATCTATATTTTCTCAGTTTCGTTGTTTGGTCGAGAAACAGTTTGGGCACTCCATTAAAAATGTGTATTCGGATAATGGTGGCGAATTCACTGCTCTTCTCTCATTTTTTGTTCAGAACGGTATTTCATGGTTAACCACGGCGCCTCACACGCCGCAACAAAATGGGATGGTAGAACGGCGTAATCGTCACGTCTTAGAGGTTGCTCGGGCCCTCCTTCACGCTGCCTCACTACCCTTCTCCTTCTGGTCGTTTGCAATTCAAACGGCGGTATATTTAATTAATCGCCAGCCTGCTTCGACGCTTGCCAAAACAAGTCCATTTTTTGCACTCTTTGGTCGTCCGCCAAATTACTCCAAACTCCGCACTTTTGGTTGCCAATGTTTTCCTTGGCTACGTCCATACATTCATGGCAAACTCATGCCGGCCTCTTTACCATGTATCTTCATTGGGTACTCGTCTTCGCAGCACGCATATAGCTGCCTTGATCTGACTTCCGGGCGCATTTATGTTTCTCGACATGTGACTTTTCTAGAAGATGTTTTTCCAAAGTTATCTTCCCCTTCAACAGATCTGCCTGATACTACACCTCTACCTATGCCCAGGTTATCTGTCTTGCCGCATCCCACACAGCAACTCCATCATCCACCTGCTACGGTTCCACAATCGACGCAATCTGCTCCTTTGGTCGCGGAACCATCGCTAGCACTGTCTATTACGCCGCCGATAGCACCTCCAGGCCCTATGATCTCGGCACCCCCAGCCTCGGTACCTTCACCAGCAGTACCACCGCCTGATTCTTCTCGTCCGCATCCTATGATTACACGGAGTCGTAATAATATATTCAAGCCGAAACAGTTTAATTCTGCAACTAAGCACCCTTTACCCACAGATATTGAGCCTTCAATCTCTAAGCAAGCTATGTCCTCCCCTCTCTAGCGTGCCGTCATGACAGATGAATTCACGGCTTTACAACGGTTCAGCACTTGAGATCTTGTATCACCACCTATCGGTGCTAATATTGTCGGATGTAAGTGGGTTTTTCGTGTCAAACGCAAACCAGATGGCTCGGTTGATAAGTAAAAAGCCCGTCACGTGGCAAAAGGCTTCCAATAACGTCCTGGAGTGGATTTCCAGGAGACCTTCATCCAGTAGTTAAACCGGCAACTATCCGAACAGTGTTGTCCATTGCTCTCCAGTTTAACTGGCCTCTCCGTCAACTTGACATCAGTAATGCCTTCTTACATAGGAAACTGGATACTCCCGTTTACATGACTCAGTCACCCGGCTTCATTGATCCCACTGCTCCTTTCGTTGTGTGTTTACTTAAGCGTACTCTCTATGGCCTTCGGCAAGCACCTAGGGCTTGGTTTACTGCTCTAAGTTCCGCCTTGCTATCCTTTGGCTTTGTACAGTCTGTTGCCGACACATCCCTCTTCATTTACAAACAGGGCTCTATTCGGACCTTTGTCTTGGCATACGTTGATGATCTTATTATTACTGGTTCATCGCCACCTTTGATTTCCACAATTACTCAACATCTTATGCGCCATTTCCTAGTAAAGGACCTTGGCCCTCTTACATATTTCCTTGGGGTCGAAGTCGCGCATTGTAAAGAGTGTCTGTTTCTCTCTCAACATAAGTATCTCACTGATCTCCTTTGTCGCTTCAAAATGGATGGTTGCAAGCCGGTTTCGACACCTATGGCCTCTAATTTTTTAACCGTGAAAGGTCCGGCCAATGCCACAGATTACAGAAGTGCGATTGGTGGCTCACAATATCTCACTTTGACAAGCCCCGATATCGCTTTCACGGTGAACAGGTTAGCACAACACATGTCTGCTCCTCTTGCCACCATGGTCTTCTCCTACGGCGTTCTTCGTCACTCAATCTGACCGCATTCACTAATTCTAATTTTGGAGGTGACCTAACGGGTGGAAAGTCTACTTCGTCATACATTATTTTTTTGGGGGACAATCCTATTTCGTGGCGTACTAGTAAACAGCGTGGAGTTGCCCGGTCATCTACGGAGGCGGAGTACCGGGCACTTGCTGTTGCTGCCTCCGAAGTATGTTGGTTGCATCACTTGTTTGCCGAGCTTGGCCTTCCACCACCTGCGATCCCTCGCATCCTTTGCGACAATATGGGTAAGACTCGACTTGCCCTCAACCCAGTCCACCACTCTCGTATGAAACATATCGCGATCGACTTACACTTTGTGCGTGACTTAGCTTCCAAAGGCAAACTCTCTGTCTCTTATGTTCATACTCAAGATCAACTTGCGGACTTGTTGACAAAGCCCCTTGCTCGCTCTCGCTTCTGCCTGCTGCGCTCCAAAACCTCCGTCGCTGATGGGACGTCGATTTTGCGGGGGCGTATTGGGAAAGAGTCAACATGATCTTTTCCTTACTTGTTGTAATCAAATCCCCTAAATTATGGGATTAGATTTGCATAAATTGTGTAGATATTTTTCCTTGATTTACTCTTGTATTCTCCCTATTTATTCAGCGATCAATCGTAAATTAATGTAGGTAAAGTCTAGTATGCACTCGAGTGCATGTTGTGCAACCTAGTCTAAATAAAAGTGTAAGTTATTAAACTGAAAAGTACAACACAATATTACTAAAAAATGTAAGCCACTTTAATTAAAAATATTATTATACAATTTAATAATTGAAAAGTACAACACCATTTACCAAAAAGTGTAAGTCAGTTAAACTGAAAAGTGTAACATGGACCAGGGTGCACAACATGCACTCGAGTCCATAGCAGACCAACCCATTAATGTATTACACTTTATACATTCTATACCTTTATCTATTAACTTAAATATCCCAATGGCTTTAGACTTGTTCTAACATAAAACCTTGTTATCCAACATAATTTCTCCCAATTACTGATTCAAGTACTACAATATTAACAATAACTTTATCCTACTGTAAAGTAGCAGCAACTCTTTTATTCCTCAATCATCATCAACATTCAACATCATAATTAACAAGGGTAAGAGGGATTTAGTACCTTAGGATCTGTTTTCTTAGCCTTCCTTTTTCTCTTCCTTGTTGATGTTTTTCTAGCTGTAACAGCTTCAAATCGACAAGCATTAAGTCGAACAAGGCTCCCGAACAAATTTGAGAAGAAGTAATGCCGAAAACCCTGGAAAACTTCAAGACAGAATTATCATCATCAATATTAAACCACAAGAAACAGCGATCATGTTGTACAACAATTTGCCTTTTGCTCTTCAAATGACATAAGAAAAGGGAACTTATTATGGAAAATAATTTAGTCCATAACTTGCCCATCCATCAAAATTGTATCGATAACACATACTATAAATTAAGCATCCATCCATTGCAACTAAATGATATCCAATCCACAATTTCTTGATTTATCTACTAGTAACTTTGAGACGTGAGATCAAGTGCAATTATACATTTGATGATCTCCCGTACAACGTGTCATCTAAAAAAACACCTGAATATCTTTTTTATGTTTTCATTCGATAAAATAACTAGACCGTTGCAGGAGGCCACCAAACGTAGCACGCCAGGGCGGATCAATTGTTTGATACGATTTGCTTCCATCTTTTGTTTTGTTTGCCCTCCATGAATTTAAGGGAGCCGAGAGAAGGAATATAGAAGAGCCCCTGTTTCATAATTTTAAAGCGGAACAGTGATTCGCGGACAATCGGAGAAGTATTTCCCGAAAGACCTCGGAGGGATGTCAGACATTTTTAGAGAAAATGGAAATGGGTGGGATTTCGGCATACTTCTAATTTCAAGGCATAAAGTGGTAAAAGGAGATATTTTTACTCAATTTATTTTTATCTTGGAGAGAAAATTGACCGCCTAATTTACCATTTCTGATATTGGAGGGAAACTATTTCATTTTAAAAAAAAAAATCTTTGGAGGGAAGGTTTAATTAGTACTACAATTACAATTGACCAGACGTGTTGGGTAGTCATTCAATTTTTATTTTTTTAAGTATTTCATGAATTTATTATTTTAATGATTTTTTTTTAGTATTTTATGAATTATTGTTAGATTGCTAAAGTCTTTGTAAAATTTCCTGTTAAATCATTTAATATGGTCATCTAACGTAACGTAGTAAACACATGTCACGTCAATATTTTATGACCTAAGAAAAAAATAAAATAAATTGAAACAAGTGGAGGTTTTTTATATAATTTTGAAAGTCAGAATTAAATTGATACTAGATCTAAAAAGTCGTGGATTAATATAAAATTAACTTTAATATTAAATTTAATATCTCATATTTACTATTCATAATATTATAATGGACACTTATTTCAATTCTTCTTTTCCTCAAATTCTTCCTCTTATTTATGAGAATCACACTTATTAGTTGAAAAATTTTAGATTTTTTTATTGACAATTATTACAATTCCTCTAAAAAAATTTAGATTTTTTTATTGACAATTATATCTTATAATTTTTTTAAAATTATTCTAGAATACTATATATATTTTATAAATTTTTTTAAATAGTTCAACATTAAAAATATCACACCAGAATAAAAACTTAACAAAAAGAGAATACTATATATATTTCAGCACATGATTTCTTCGAACTCATAATTATAAGAGAAAGGTTGATGAAGATGAATGTGTGGTAGATGAGAATAATGATTTTTGAGTAATCTCACATTGAATTTCGTATGAGTAGTTATTTTTTTTTTTAATTTTTAATTTGGATAATTTTTACTAAGTTTTAAACGTGGTATTTTTTTAGTGTTGAATTTATAATTTTGAATATTTTATTACCATTCAAAAAGTTGAATAAGAATGAGAAATTTTAAAATTGAAGAATATAAAAAGGGGAGAGATTGAAATAGGACAGTGAAAGTATTAAGTTTTAACAGTGGAATTTTTTTAAAATTTTAAAATCTCTAATTATATCAAACTTCCACTTCTTTATTCTTCGCTCTCTCTTTGAACTGAGTTGTTATTGTGTTGATGACTATGCTGATATGTTTTTAGTTAAATTTGATTCTAGACGTTTGTTGCTCCAACACATAAACATAAAGTTGTTATTGTATTGTCAATGATATTGGCGAGGGCTCTGGTCTACCAAATCATTGGTTTGTACAATGGAACAAGGTTAATTGTTATGAGACTTGAAAAACACATTATCAAAGGACAAAAACTTTATGGAAAGGGAGGTTGAAAGTAAAGTATTCATTTTTAAGAATAACATTGACAATTTCTTATTTTATTGTGTTTTGTATCAACCATAGAAACCTATCTTCACCTTCTCGATATATACAATTATATGTTGCAATCTCTTGAGTGAAGATCAACCAACAAACTTATAAAAAAAAAATTAATACTAGTAAAAGTATAACTTATACTGTATAAGGACTTGTAATTATTTACAAATAAAATATAAGATTCAATTAAAAAATAAATCGACGAATAAACAAAGGTACTATCTTCAAATATACTCAGTAACCATAGTCATGACTCAAGAGTACATGCATGCATTATTAAAATTGTCAAAAACTCTTATTATTTAAAACTTAACAATTATTTTAATATTTTAAATAAATACAAAAATCTACAAATATTTAAAATCTCCAAATAAATCAAAAAATACTCAAATATATTCAAAATTATCACCCCTTACCCAGATAATTGAAAGATGATGATGAACAATATTTTTTTTTAACAATTTGTTAATTTTATTATTTTTTATTTTTATTATATAATTTTTAATTTGATATTAGTTCATACAGAAATATGTAGATCCACTTTGTGTAATACTTAGATAATTTTTTATATTTATTTGATTACGTTAAAATAAATAAATAATTTTATAATACTTATATTGTAATTATATTTTTTTTAATTAGGTAAGTTAATTGATTTTTATAATAATTAATTAATTTATGAATAAATGAATTATTTTTTTATTTGATTATATAACATAAACTGCATTAATTTTATAGTGAATTGTACACATTTGTTGAATTTTTTTTTTTTTTTTTTTGCATAACGTCCCAAAATAGTTAAAATTTTAATTTACGTCCCATAACTTCTTTAATTGCTCAATTTGTCTCATTTACATAAATTTGGGGATTTTCAGTAAAAATTGGACGTAAATTAAGCAATTGAAAAAATTATGGGACGTAAATTAAAATTTTAACTATTTTGGGACGTTTTTCAAAAAAGGTAAAAGTTATGGGACGTAAATATTTTTTTTCTCAACAAACTAAGGGTGTGTTTGCAAACAATAGTGATTGATTCAAAGTGATTAAAATTAATTTTTGTAATAAAATTGAAAGTGGATAGTGTTTTAAAATTAAGCACTTTTAATCAATTTTGTATATGTTGTGATGTTTGCAAAACAAATAGCTTCTTTATAATTTTACAAAAACACCCTTATTATATTTGGATAAGTAATGGGTAAACATAAAATATTATTTAAATTATGAGGGCAAAAATGTAAAATTGATTACTACAATGATGAGAAGCACACAGAAGCTATTAAAAGTAGGTGGGGGAGTGCTTCACCAAAATCACTTTTAACAATTTAATTTAATCACTTAGTTGTGTTGCCAAACATTCCAAAAATAATTATATTTTAAAAAAGAAGTGCTTTTAAGCACATACTAGTGTTTGCAAACACCCAGTAAATGATTAAATTAATTACTTAAAAACAGTTTTGGTTTAACACCTAAAGTGCTTCTTGATTCACGTATTATGCAACACCAAAATATACAACCGCAAGTATACGACGTATATTGTAGTGTGATAAGTACGAGGTCGATCCCACGGAGAGGTGTAGTGTAAAAGTGGAGTTTGTCGATATAAGTTCTAAATAGACGGCGATCGATAAGTTTATAGTGTGAAATTACCCTAAAATTGCCTACCAAATGTCACGAATAAACAATAAAAGGGTAATATGAAATCGATCAACAAGTGTTCATGCAAATCACAAAACGAGAGAAATACGGATAAAACTCAATTAAGAGAAGGTAGGTTCTAAAGCACATGCAATACTCGTGAATCCATCTATGATTAACTATCTACTCAAGTGGTGTTCATGTTTTGTCTATAAGATTGATCACATAATAATGAATTAAAAGTTTCTTCAATCCAAATAATCCAAAAGAAATATCACACAACTTAGTATCTCTACCTAAATTGCATCATAGAACCCAATCAAGCTCCTAGAATCATCACACATCTTCCTAATTATTGATCATCTTTCAATCCCACAATAAAATTAGGTCAAATGCTTGCAATCAATCAATCAAAATAGATTTCTCAATCCAATTTCAATTAACTAAGATTAACACATCACTATTGTACACTAATGACATGTTTTGCAATGAAAATCAAGCATCCAAATAGAATTAAGCCACACAAACACCAAATAAGCAAAACATTAATTCATAAACTTCATCAAAAGTATTTACAAGGCTCTAGAACCAAAAGTGTTCTAGCCAATCAACAACATAATTCAACTACAAAGAAAACTAAGATAAAAGCAATAAAAAGTGAAAGGAAAAGAAAGCTTAGACTATTGTATGGTGAGGAATGAAATTCCCAAGCTAATGGTGGCCTCCTTGCTTGAATTGATGAAGAATTGAAGAAGTAGATGATGTAAACCTCCAAATGTGTGTGATTGTGTGTAGAACTTCTTGAGTAAGGGGTAAGATGGTTTTGAATTTAAGAATTGAGGTATTTATAGTGTTGGGGTAGGGTTTGGGTGTAAAAATTGCAAGTTAGTCCCTTGAAGATGGAGAAAATACAAGTTTGACACCGAAAATGGGTTGGCTCGGCCGGGTGGGAGTGTTGGCCGAAAAATTTGGAAACAGGGGGTAAGTGGCCCGGCCGGGCGAGTAGTGCCGCCCGTCCGGGCGGAAGTTTCGTAAATGGAGGGTGTATTTGCTTGTTCGGCTGCCCGGCCGGGCCAAACCTTCGTAAATTGGCCAAAATTTGGGCTCGGCCGCCCGGTCGGGCCAAACTTTCGTATTGGCTCCGTCCTTTGTTTTCGTCCTCCAACTTCGTCCCTCCGTATCTTGAGCTTCCGACCTCCGATCGACTCGATTCTTTTTGCTATTCCACTCCATTTTTCGAGTCGGATCCAATGGTTCACTCCTCTTTCCGATCTAATAACTTGTGGTACGTGTTTTGCTCCCAAAATTCCATCGTTTTACCTAAAAATCGACAAAACACTACATTTCTCTTATTTCGACCAAAACAATGATAATCAACCCATAAATCAATGAAATCAACATCAAAATGAGCTTCACATGTGCATCTAAAGTGTGTAAATTCCACCCGAATCACTTCTCATCATTGCACTAACTAATTTTATAATTTTATTCTTATAATTTATATAATATTTTATCTTCACTCATTATTTATTCAAATGTAATAAGGATGTTTTTTGTAAAATTATATAAAAAAAAAAGTTTGGTATACACAACAATATATAAAAAATTGATTAGAAGTGCTTAATTTTAAAACATTCTACACTTCCAAATTTAAACACTTTAAAACAACCCCAATTATTTACAACACACACTAAATTATCATGATAATAATTCTAGAGAGAAGGTGGGGTGGTGTAAAATTGGAGAAACTGATCGTATTCATTGACATAAAATATCATATATATAGTCCCAAATTCCTAATTCATTAGAATGGGATTGAGTTATCAATTCTTAATATGTGATTTTTATCTACATTACAACTTTTTTTTCTAATTTTATTATTTAAAATTTCTTTTTAATTATTTAATTTTATTATTTTAATTTATTTTTAAAAAATTAAACAACCTCACACTTCTTTATTTTCTCTCTCTTTTGTATATAAACTATCAATATTCTTTAAAACTAGTATATTTAAATAATTGAGAATTATAAAATTAAACCATAAGAGTATTTTTAAATCAATTTTTATCTCACTTACTTAGTTATCTAGTGCTTTACTTAAAAAAAAAAAAAACACGTCCTCCCTCATTATTCCCACTTTCTTTTTTTGGTTATCCAATTTTATTATTTTTTGGAAACAATACTATTCATACTACTTTATCTTCACCCTCCTACTATCACTTATTTATCTCATTCACTTTATTCATAGACAATCATTTATTTACAAATGGACCCCATCATACCCTCAACTTATCTACTTTATAAATAAACTAATCAGAGTTGGTCTCTTGTGCACAGTGTGCACGTGCACACTATGCTGACAAATCAATTGTTATTAATTAAAAAAGCGGAACTTTCAAACAAAGTATCCTATGGCAGGGTGGTTGCATCAGTTTAATCTTGGTGTGAGTTTGTAGGTTCGAAACCTATGACCTCACTTTATTTTTAAAAATACATGTGACATCAATTTATTTTTTAATTAAAATAATTTTAATACTATAATTATTACCACTTTTCACAACTTTTTAAAAATAATTTTTAAATACAAATTTTATATATATATATAAAAAAAGTACAATTTTTTTCACATATACTAGTTACCACTTTTCACTTATAATAAGTATCACTCTTCAATAATAATAGTTACCACTTTTCAATATTATAAAACAACACTTTTCACTAGTTACCACTTTTCAATATTATAAAATAACATTTTTCACTACTAATAATTACCACTCTTCAATATTAAAAATTACCACTTTTCACTTATAATAGGTACCACTTTTCAATATTATAAAATAACACTTTTCACTACTAATAGTTAACACTCTTCAATATTAAAAATGACCACTTTTCACTTATAATATTTACCACTTTTCAGTAACAAAATTTCCACTTTTCAATAATAATAGTTACCACTTTTCAGTAACAAAATTTTCACTTTTCAATAATAATAGTTACCACTTTTCAGTAACAAAATTTCCACTTTTCAATAATAAGAATTACACTTTTCAGTTAAAATATCTACCACTTTTCAATAATAAGAATTACACTTTTCAGTTAAAATATCTACCACTTTCAATAATAAAAACTACATTTTTCAGTTAAAATATCTACCACTTTTCAATAATAATAATTACATTTTTCAATAACAAAATCTACCACTTTTCATTACTTTATTAATTAATTTACCATTATTAATTAATTACAGTTCTCATTTTTATCGACCAATATTTACAATTATTAATTAACTTACAATTCTCATCACTTAATTAATTAATTAATCTATAATTTTCATTTTTATTTTGCTTATTGCTATCATTGTTAATTTAATTAATTAAAACGGGTATATTTAATTATAAATTGTACCGTTAAAATTATTATTAAAATTGAAAAAATGTTATTCTTATTATTGAAAAATATAATTATTCTTATTGAAAAGTGGTAGATATTTTAACTGAAAAATGTACTAGTTCTTATTATTGAAAGTAGTAGATATTTTAACTGAAAAGTGTAATTCTTATTATTAAAAAGTGGTAGATATTTGAACTGAAAAGTGTAATTCTTATTATTGAAAAGTGGTAGATATTTTAACTTAAAAATGTAATTTTTATTATTGAAAAGTGATAGATATTTTAACTGAAAAGTGTAATTCTTATTATTGAAAAGTGGAAATTTTGTTACTGAAAAGTGGTAGATATTTTAACTGAAAAATGTAATTTTTATTATTGAAAAGTGGTAGATATTTTAACTGAAAAGTGTAATTCTTATTATTGAAAAGTGGAAATTTTGTTACTGAAAAGTGGTAATTATTATTATTGAAAAGTGGAAATTTTGTTACTGTGGTAACTATTATTAGTGAAAAGTGGTAATTTTGTTACTGAAAAGTGGTAATTATTATTAGTGAAAAGTGGAAATTTTGTTATTGAATAGTGGTAACTGTTATTAGTGAAAAGTGGAAATTTTATTAATGAAAAGTAGCTATTATTATTATTGAAAAGTGGAAATGAGTAACGAAAAAAAAGAAAAAAAAAGTTTGAAAGGATTTGAACACCTCATGCTTATGAGAATTGTAAATTAATTAATTAAGTGATGAGAATTGTAAATTAATTAATAATTGTAAATATTGGTAGATAAAAATGAGAACTGTAATTAATTAATAATGGTAAATTAATTAATTAATTAATAAAGTAATGAATTATAAATTAATTAATTAATAAATAGAAAAAAAAAGGAATTATAACATAAGTAGAGAAAAAGGGATAATAAGTTAGAGTGGGAGAGGATAAGGACAAAAGCAATTTTGGTGCACATGGTGCATTTGAGAATTTTCCCATCAATATTCATTAAAACTCGTATCCAAATAAGTGGGCATAATAAAATTGGACGGCGAGAGTATTTTTTTAGATTTGGTCAACCATATTTATAGTCATGATGAGGATTTACACCTTCAATAGTCCAAATCTACCTCTTTGAAGCAGCCCATTTACCATGTCTTGTGCCATTAACATTAGCATCATACATTCATAATCTCAATAATGATCTTCTCAAAAACAGAAAGAAATCCCAATAATGATAGGTCTGGTTTGCAAAAGTTTAACATCATAAAATTCTACCCTCAAGCTGTCAAGCATCTTCAGATCCACGAACTCTCCCAGTATCTTCTTTCTTCCCCAAGATCACAACTCAAACACATGTCTTCACTACAAAAGCGGTTATCTGAACAACACTCGTCTCCAATATTTCTTACACAGATCTTCAACCTGCAAGATGTATTAAGTCTCACACGGATGCAAACATACATACATACATACAAGCATTAGACTAAGACTAGTTCTAACATTAAACATAAATGTTGAGTTTTTAACATTAAACATAAATGTTGAGTTTTGGGGTCTATTCCAATTGATGGTTATTGTGTGTGTTTCAATCAAGTCATGTGTTAATCTATTCAAAGTCCACCTCCACCACACCCTTTCATTTTTAGTTTTTTTCCCTAAGTCTGTTAAATTGTTTCAGATACATTTCACATGCACAAAGTAACTCAGTAAAGGAACATAAATTATCACAATAACAACTCAAAAGTGGAACAACTTCTTAAATATGAGATTAGGTATCTCTTATTCTCTTCAATCATTACAAATTAAAACCAGCTAAATAGAGGCTATATAAACTTCATAAAGAAGGGTAGTAGGGATTTTGTACCTTGAATCTGTTTTCTCACTCTCACCCTTCCTCTTTCTCTTCTTTGTTGATGTTTTGCTACTACCTATAACAGCTCCACAGCATTCGCATTCAACACGAGCGTTGAGTCTAACGAGGCTCGACGAACAAATATGAGAAGAATTAATATGCGGGAAGCCATGAATGGAAAACTTCAAGACAGAGTTATTATCAACATCAAACCACAAGAAACGGAAATGATGCTGCACAACAACTTGCCTTTTGCTCTTCAAATAAGCTACAAGCTCAAGCCCCCTTCGATCATCAGAAAATGAACCACAAGAATGGGAAAGATTTTTTTTTGTGTGTGTTTTTTTTTTGGTGGGAGGGAAAGGTAATTAGTACATTGTGGAATTTTGCTTATAAATTTTTAATACACACATGGAGTATATATTTTTAATTAATTAGTTAATTTGAATTAAAAATTTGTACTAATATAAAAAAGAAAGATAGTGATAGGCTCCATATATATTTATGATGCTAAAAGAAAGATGAATAATGCATTAACACCCTAACATAAACACAAATTAATACCGGTATTAATTCTGTTTTGTTTAAAGTGTTGTTTTACTGTTTCTCTAAAAAAAAGTGTGTTTTACTGTGAAATAATCCCCTGCAAGAACTAATTTATTTCAATTTAAATTTGATAATAAGGTTGTTAGGATAGAATTGACTAAACTTATTTGTTCTAAACATCTTTCATTTTTGTTTTGCAAATGATCTTTGTTTTAAAAAAAATGGATAACTAGGACTTATAATCATTCGGATAAATTTTTTTCCACATTCTACAATTACTCATAAAATTGATTGCATATAGAGAATTTGATGTAGAACATACAACCACTAATATTGCTCAAACAAGAATAAATATACTTTCAAAAATGAAAATAACTTATCATAACCTAAGTTTTTATGCAATTTTAATCGAGTCAGAAAATGAAAACATTGTAACAGCAAGGTCTCACGGCCACCACTTGTCATTCATCATAATTCATACATTTATAAATCCCAATAAACATAGTCTGGTTTAAAAAAGATAGCATCAAAATACAAGGGAGTGTTTACTAATGAAAAATTGATGCTCTTAAGTTAACAATCATCATCTGATGTCTCGAACAATTCATCTTCCTCAAACAAACAATTTGCACACTCCTCGTCGTCAACATCACGAACACAGAACTTCAACCTGCAAGGATAAATATCCCATTAATGGCTTTAGACTTGTTCTAACATAAAACCTTGTTGTTATCCAACATAATTTCTCCCAATTACTAATTCAAGTACTACAATATTAACAATAACTTTATCCTAGCAGCAACTCTTTTATTCCTCAATCATCATCAACATTCAACATCATAATTAACAAGGGTAGGAGGGATTTAGTACCTTCTTCTTGTAGGATCTGTTTTCTTAGCCTTCCTCTTTCTCTTCCTTGTTGATGTTTTTCTAGCTGTAACAGCTTCAAATCGACAAGCATTAGGCTCCCCGAACAAATTTGAGAAGAAGTAATGCGGGGAAACCCATGGATGGAAAACTTCAAGACAGAATTATCATCATCAATATTAAACCACAAGAAACAGCGATCATGTTGTACAACAATTTGCCTTTTGCTCTTCAAATAAGCTACAAGGTTGGAACTCCATGGCTTAAGAAAAAGTGAACTTGTTATGGAAAATAATTTAGTCCATAACTTGTCTTTCATCACCCATCCATCAAAGTTGTACCGATAACACATAATATAAATTAAGCATCCATCCATTGCAACTAAATGAGTAGGCGTATCCAATCCACAATTTCTTGATTTATCTACTAGTAAGGGCTCTGACAAGTGGAAGTAAGTTTGAGTTGTGAGATCAAGTGCAAGTATACCATTCGATGACATCCAGTACAACGTGCCATTCAAAAAAACACCTGCGCGGGATAACAGACATCTATATTGAGGAGGACAACTCTCAATCATACTCCACGAACCTGATTTCAGACTATAAACAAGAGTTTGGATCACAATTTTCTCTTCTTCGGGAAATCTATCTATCCTCACAACTTTGTAGTCATCGGCATCGTAATCATAACCAAATCCATAACCATCTAAATTTAAAGATGCATTAGGGGTGGGCAACTCATGGCACTCACCTGTTAACGGGTTCCATATTGCCCAAATCTTTTTTAGGTTTTCATTCGATAAAAGAACTAGACCGTTGCAGGAGGCCACCCGAGATACACACAGATATTGTAAGCGTGGCACGTAAGGGCGGATCAATTGTTTGATACGGATTGCTTCGATCTTTTGTTTGCCCTCCATAAATTTAAGGGAGTCGAGAGAGAAGGAATACAGAGGAGCCCCTGTTTCATTTCTGACAAGAAGAGTGTGGGAGTAGAGATGATGGTTGGTGTGGGATTTGATGAAAGATGGATCTTCGATCGTCTGCAACCAGGTCTTGCACACAATTTTAAAGCGGAACAGTGATTCGGCGGGCAATCGGACAAGTATTTCCTGAAAGACCTCGGAGGGGATGTCGGACATTTTTAGGGCAAAATGAAAATGGGTGGGATTTCGGCACAGTTCTAATTTTTAGGGCATAAAAAATGCTGCAAAAACAAGATAATTTATTTTTATCTTGGAGGAGGGAAAATTGACCGCCTAATTTACCGTTCATGATATTGGAGGGAATTTACTATTACGCAACTCTCGCTTTAATTTTTTTCCTTTTTCTTTTAATTTTTACATGGAAATTAGAAAATATAATATAAAATGTGAAAAATTTCCTCCCAAGTTCCATAGGATTCAATAGAAATAGATAAAAAAATAGTGATATGATTGTATAAAAATAAATGTGTAGTTGAATTATAGAAGTGAATTGATATTTGAATTTGTATTTAGATTAGAAGGGATTAAGAGAGATTGGATTGAGAATGACCAATCCAAACCTTAGTTAAAAAAAGAAATAAGTTATCTCTTCTCTTGAAAATAATTAATATTCAGGAGGCCATGGAAGACTTCTTGATTCTTGACAGACTTAGTATTACACTACAAAAAACCACACCTTGCACTCTTTTCTCTTCAAATGAGCTAATACAAGACAGCCCACTTTGACCCCTCCCCTACATTAATTTTCCGGCGATTTAAGCACCCCCGATCTACACTCACTCTATTGTACTAATCGGATTGTTGTTCGGGTAAGCATTCTAAGTACCCTCAATCAAGGTCTCAATATCTCTTTTAATGGCTTGAACAGAACATTAGAATTTAAATAAGGGATCAGGTTTTCATTATTTCTACCTACCTTAATAATTGCATGTTAGAAAATTATTAGATTTATAAAAAGGTAAAATAAGACATAATTTTGTTATGTTCCTTTATCTATTAATTCAAGTTATCAGGGTCAACCAATATCAACAACTATGAGAACAACTGAACAAGGCCATGATCATGGTTGGATGAAAGCAAATAAGTAACTTGATGCATTCAGGACAAACCAATAAGAAGTTTGCATGCACAAACATATGCTAACTTAATTAGATCTCAATCTGATCTTCCATCTTTGTCAAAAGAATTGTTTATAGGTATAAAGAAAGTGAATACTTACAAAATAAGTGAATAATCAAACTTTATTAACCGTGTCTACTTTGGCTCGTGATGATCTTTTCGCACTGTTGCATGGATTTAGTCGAACAAGGCTTGCCTGACAAAACAGAGAAGAAAAGGTAACCGGGCCACTATGGATTCTCATCGTCTTTGCCATTTTGGTCTCAAGATCAAACCACAGGAACTCCTTTTTATCATGCTGGAGAAGAACCTGTCTTTTGCACTTGGAATAAGCTAGAGGCCTCATAGTCTCCACTGCACCAATATTATCCATCTTACCAATTGAAAACAACTTAGTCCACGAGTTCTCAACGCCATAATCCTTCATCGACCACACGTCCAAACGCTCTATCTCATAGTAGCAACTGAGAACCAAGCATCCACCCAAGACACCCAAAATCGTTGCAGAAGGCTTCTTTGATCCAGATAATTCAGGCAAGGGCATTACACGATATTCTTCCGTCCCAAGATCAAGCCCAACAACTAAATTACCCATGCATTTCAATGGCATTGTACTGGAAATCCAGTGCAATGCACCATTTACAAAAACCCCATTACTCAACCTTGAAATCCTATACGGAAAATCCTTAATCCTCCTCCAGGAATCCAACTCTAGACAATACATCAACGTCTTGGATTTGAGGATTCTGTCCCTAGGATCAAAAACTTGTGCAATTTTTACAACCCTATAGTCATCAGTTGCACAAACAAACCCAATCCCACTAACCGAAAGGTATAATCCTCTCAATTTCTTACTCACTACCTTGACTGGTGGCAGCCTGTGGAACTCTCTGGTTATAGGGTTCCATAAGAAATTGCATCCCTTTGAATCAGAGATCAACATAATACCATTACAAGAGCCCACTAAGTATTTAGTCCATCCATAACAGGGGTTGTGATTCAGAGGGATTGCTTTAACAATTTCACAATTATCACGATTAAGAGAGTCCAAAGATAAAAAGTAAAGCCAAGAAGAAAGGTCACCTCTGAGAATGAAGTGGCCGACGCCATTGGAGGACGAGGCTTGGATCTGACGGTGGAGATGCAATCTGATGAAAGTTGGGTCGTCGATTGTAGCTTTCCACGCCATAGAAACGCACCTGAGGCGAAGAAGAGGCTCTGCGGGCACCCGCGACAGTATTTCGCGAAACAATTCCGATGGGAATTCCCACATGTTCTGGGTAAATTGGTGTCGGAGCTGAAAATCTAAGAGGGAATTTAATGGGAACGGTTTTGGAAAAGGGTTAGATGATGAAGATTCAACCTTTCTTGGCGGTGATATTCTGCTCAGAAACTTGCCGTTGACTCTGACTTTGTCTACTCAAAGACTGAAATTAGCATTACTGGTCGTGTCTAAGTCTTTGTTTATTTACATTTTGCACACTTAAAAAAAATGAAAAAAATGAAAATAGATGAATAGAAAATAGAAAAAAATACTAGTAAAAGATAGAAAAAATACTCCAAGAGATATTAAAGTGTTGAAAAAAAAATGAAAATGAGTAATTTAGTTTGAGACACTCTAAATAGTAAAATGAGGTTTTAGCCTAATCAGAGGGAATCGATCATCAAAAGAAGAATTTGGCTAAAAATTAGGAAAATAAAACTTCCATCGAAGAGAAGCAAATGAAAGGCTTTCATAAAAATTCTCGTAGAATCGAGAATGAAGTTTTCGTTCCATACATGTCAGATCATGAATTAGTAACTACATTCAATTTCCAAAAAAAATCTCAATTGTTTTTTTTAAGTCTCGGGTATCCGGTCCAAGGATCGACTAATTTCGGGGGATCAATCCCACCACCCACTTACGAGATTCCCGTTTAAAGTCAGAACTTTGCGCTACGTACGGACAATTGTGTTGAACTTTTCGTTAGAAAAATGAGTACAACATATGCTTTAGCTATTTAAAATTGTTTTTTAAAGTAGGGCAAGCTTCTTTATTAAATAATACTCCGTAAAAATCTAAGTGCTCATTCACAATGTTTGCATGCAGGGTCTCTCAACAATGAGAACTAATTTAAAAGAATTAGATACCTTAGTTAAATAGAGTGATAATTTACTTGTATCTCATCATATAAAATGAACTGTGAAGAACAATGTCAGTATAAGAATTGACACGCACATCTTTAATTATAATGTCATCGAAAACGGAGTCGTGATCAATCTCATCACCATTGAAAGCATCGTGCACAATCTTCGCACATCCACCTCTAACATTGCGCAGTTCAAATTCAAAATTTTAATTCAACGAAAAAGCTTCAAGTAAATTTATAGCTTCTGCCTGATCATCTACTCTCTTTCGGGGAAGTGCTTATGAAAGCACCATCATCACCCTGCATGATCATTTTGAATTTGAACCTAAAAAATGGTTGCATCGACGTTTGTTTCAGAGGATTTGTACCACCCTATGCATGAGAGACTAGAATTAGCCGGCTTCGTGACATCATGTACCACACATCAATCCCTACACACCTATGGTTGTGGTAATTATAGAATACTTAGAAGATAGGATTGATTCTTCTATTACAGTTTTTATGTTTCACTTAACCTGAAAATTAATGATTTAGTTTGAGACCTTCTAACTGATAAAATGTGACACTTAACCTGAGATGGAGGAAGTATATTCTTCATACGGAGTATTCTATTTCTATATGCTATCATGAATCACACTTGCATAGTTCCATACTAAATTTTTGTATATCGCTTACAATGCGTATAAATATAAAGCTCATTTAAAATTTTAGTACAATATATTTTTATACTTTAATAATATTGATATTTTGCTTTATATTAATATTATACAGTTAAAAATATGCATGCATTTGCAGTATTTATATTTATTTTCTGATTCATATCATAATTAAAAAAGGGCAATTACTTGTGTGTACTAGTTACGTACATACATGTAACTTTTTTTTTTTAATACAATTTTCTAAATAGATGAATTTTACTCATGAGTTATGGTAAATATAGTATAATATTAATTTAAATACAGTATAGTATTAATTCAAATATTGTATAGTATTAGTTTAAATATAATATAGTATTAGTTTAAATATTAAAAAAGAACCAGTTACATGTTATGTACTGGTACACAAGAGTGTAACCCTTAAAAAAGTATACTCTGTATATTAGTAATATACATTCCATATTTTAATATTTTTTTTAATATATATTCCGAAGATTTAGCATAGGTATACTCTATTATAGGGAGACAATGTCACATCAATAATTCATTATATATAAAAAAAATATATACGCATTGTAGACACTGAAATTTTATTAAAATTTGAAAGTGTCAAATATTTTGTAAATCAGAAATTATCTCTTTCCTTATTTTTAGGATTTTTGAATATTTCTTTCTTGTTCTCTAAGTCGTTCATCTCTTATAAATAAGAGAGTCAAAATAGAATTTCATTAGGTCAGATGGAATAAGTCAGTCACGACTCCATCAACTCCCTACTACCAAATTGTAGGTCAAATCAAAATCCGGAACACGTCGCTGAGACCCCGGTATCACATATGTTTAGAGAGAGGAATCAAGAGATCAACGAGAGAGTTGTAACCCACATTCTTAATAAAAATATGTTTACCTTATTTTTATCACCTTCTTTTATTTTTATACGTATTTGCAGGTGTTTTAAATTTAATGTGTTTACAAATTGGCACGCCTTTTCGCTCTTCATCTCCACTCTCCAAGAATTTCATGGGGGCATGCTAAATCACCGTTGGGGCATGCTAAATCACCTTTTTAGTTCTACATCAAGATTTCGAGATCAAGTTGCATTCGAAGTAGATCTCTACAACAGATCTCGAGGGGGCATTTGTAGACACTGAAATTTTATTAAAATTTGAAAGTGTCAAATATTTTGTAAATCCCATTTTGGAGATAAGAATATAAAATAATATCTCCAAAATTGAGAAATTATCTCTTTCCTTATTTTTAGGATTTTTGAATATTTCTTTCTTGTTCTCTAAGTCGTTCATCTCTTATAAATAAGAGAGTCAAAATAGAATTTCATTAGGTCAGATGGAATAAGTCAGTCACGACTCCATCAACTCCCTACTACCAAATTGTAGGTCAAATCAAAATCCGGAACACGTCGCAACTCCCTACTACCAAATTGTAGGTCAAATCAAAATCCGGAACACGTCGCTGAGACCCCGGTATCACATATGTTTAGAGAGAGGAATCAAGAGATCAACGAGAGTTGTAACCCACATTTTTAATAAAAATATGTTTACCTTATTTTTATCACCTTCTTTTATTTTTATACGTCTTTTATTTTTATACGTATTTGCAGGTGTTTTAAATTTATTGGTTAACACGCATAAACATAAGTTAGAACGACGGTCATTGTAATTGCTTAGACGAGTCATATTTATATAATTGTTTCAAAAGTATTGACAAAAATTATATATTGTTCCTTTAAAAATTGTTTTACATTATGTTTCATAAGTTTATATAGAATAAAAAATATGAAGGGATTGAACATTATTTTAAAACTCGATTCAGGGTCAAATATTCTTAGGACCGGCCCTGGTTGTAGCCTGTAGAGTCAAAAAAATAAGAGTGAATTGAAATTTTTTTGTCTAGATTCAAATGAAAAAATATGTAAACGTATAATAAATGTTGTCTCCAAATAAGTTTTTATAAAATAATATTGTATTTCATTTTTAATAAAATAATACTCACTCCGTCCAGCGATTATCTTCACATGTGAAATGACACGTAGAATAAGAAAAATGAATTTAGTGAGGATTTTAAGGGGTAATTTTGTAAATTTTTATGTATAAAGTAAATGAATGAGTTGACTTTAGGGTATATGTAGAGAAAAAATAATGACATTTGTGTGAATTTGAAGATATTTTGAGGGTGGAGTATATAAAGTTTTCCATTTTAAAGATGTGAAACTTAAACTTAAAAAAATGTGTGAAAATAATTAGAGAACGGAAGAAGTATTTGTTTTTATAAATCTATATATGTTACATCAATAATTCATTTTATAGAAATAGAAATGAAATTTATCTATCACTAATTTTTTATACATTTAATTTATCACTATCAGATACTCCCTCTGTTCCACAATTATTTGGACTCTTTCCTTATTCGTCCGTCCCACAATTGTTTGCACTTCCTAAAAAGGAAACTTTTTCATAAACTCCACCCTCACAAAATTAACATATTTACACAAAATATCATTACTTTTACACTTATTCCAACCACTCTTTTTACTTTATTCATATAAGTTTACAAGATTACCCCTCAACACTCCATTCATTACACATTTTCCTTAATAAGTGTGTCCACAAAGTGGTGCAAACACTTTCGAAACGGAGGGAGTATATCGTTATAGAATAAAATATTTTAAATAATATTTTTTCCATTTTGAAAAAGCATAAATGAATTATAGGTAGGACTTATGTGGACTCGCTCGAATCCAAAAAATCGGATATATATTATAATTGATGCATTGTTACACATACTAATGTGACTTACACTTTTCACTTATTTACACTTTTTGATGAACGGTGTTGCACTTTTTTATTGTAGTGTCCTACGGTGTTACATTTTTTAATTGTGTGACTTACAATTTTTGGTAAATGGTGTTGCACTTTTCTATTGTAGTGTCCTACATTTTACACTTTTTAGTAAAAAATTGTGTTTCACTTTTCAGTTATATGAACTTACATTTTTTAGTAATATTGTGTTGCATTTTTCAGTTATATTGACTTGCACTTTTTTTATAATATTGTGTTGCACTTTTTTTATAATATTGTGTTGCACTTTTCAATTACATTGACTTACACTTTTTAGTAATATTGTGAGCACTTTTCAGTTACATTGACTTACACCTTTTAGTAATATTGTGTGCACTTTTCAGTTACATTGACTTACACTTTTTAATATCCATTTTTTTAACTAATAAAAAAAACTAGAAAATAACTAAAAAAGGAAAGAAAAATTACAAAACTAGAAAACAGCCGAAAAAAAAAAAAAGGATAAAACATGCGAAAATATAGAAAATTAAAAAATAAATAAAATTACACTCGAGTGCACGTCAAGTCTATAATAAAATTAAAAATAAAATTAAACATGTAAGATAAGATTTGTGATATATAATGAGATTTTTTTTTCGACATCTATAATGAGATTATCATATGGAGTATGGTACTTTGTACTAATATGTACCCTAGTTGATTAGTCTTCAGTTGATCGGTCAACATTTGAATTTTTTTGGTAATTATTTTTCTTTTAAAAAGTGTAATTCAATAGAATGAAAAGTATAACACAATTTTCAATAAAAGCACTGTAATTGAAAAATTAAAAATACAGAATCAATTAAAAAAAAAATTTGACTTGCTCAATTGAATTTCTTTTATATATACTTGAGTTAAGACGTACCAAAAAAATATACTAGAACATAGAAAAAACAAAGAATATATTATGTGAGCGTCCATATTTTCAGGTGAAAACTAAAAAATACACCAACCAACTATATTGGGACAAAAGGTGAAAAAAGGAAACGGAGAAGTCGGAGATTGTAAGAAGGGCCGCCATTGTCGGAAACGAAAGGTTTAAGAATGCTACTGTAATCTTCTATAAAAGCTAGAAGGTTTTTGAGAAGCGATTGCGTCTCATTGTTTCATTTATATGTGCATGGGAGCCCTGATATATATTTTATAGTTTAATAAAATTAATAAGGAGAGAGACAGAGAGATAGTAGTAATCTCAATCTCTCTCTCTCCATCATGGCTTCCCAAATTTCGTTAGAAGACATAAGAAATGAATCAGTCGATCTTGTAAGTATTTTAAATTTATTTTATTACTCCATTTTTATTTTTATTTTGATTGGTGATTAATGGGAATGAATTGATTTTGTGAAAACAGGAGAAAATCCCCATTGAGGAAGTATTTACAACCCTAAAATGTTCGAGGGAGGGATTGAGCACAGATGAAGCTGCAAAAAGGCTGCAGATATTTGGGCCTAATAAGTTGGAGGAGAAAACAGAGAGCAAATTTCTTAAGTTTTTGGGATTTATGTGGAATCCTCTCTCATGGGTCATGGAGATTGCTGCCATTATGGCTATTGTTTTGGCTAATGGAGGTGTAAGTAAAAAATCCTTCAAATTTATTTATTTATTCATGATTTTTTTGTACATAGTGGAGCATTAGTGATGAATTGAACAAATTATATTATAGGGCAAGCCTCCGGATTGGCAAGATTTCATTGGTATCGTTGTGCTCCTCATTATCAACTCCACTATTAGTTTCATTGAAGAAAACAATGCAGGAAATGCTGCTGCTGCTCTTATGGCTGGCCTTGCTCCCAAAAGCAAGGTATGAAGAGTCTTTCTTACTTTACTAGAATATATTTTGTGACATATATATTGAACATGAGTTTGTTCTGTTTTCTTTAGATTTTGAGAGACGGTAAGTGGAGTGAGCAGGATGCTTCAATCCTTGTTCCTGGAGATTTGATTAGTGTCAAGCTTGGTGACATCATCCCAGCTGATGCTCGTCTTCTCGAAGGCGATCCTTTGAAGATTGACCAATCTGCCCTCACTGGGGAGTCTCTTCCTGTCACAAGATACCCTGGCCAAGAAGTCTTTTCAGGTTCCACTTGCAAGCAAGGTGAGCTCGAGGCTGTCGTTATAGCCACCGGTGTTCACACCTTCTTCGGCAAAGCTGCTCATCTTGTTGACAGCACCAACAATGTTGGACACTTCCAAAAGGTATATATAGCCCACTTTATGAATTTCAATCATCTCCAACAATCTTTATAACTTGTTGCTTTTAACCAATTAGGTGTTGACTTCCATTGGGAACTTTTGTATCTGCTCAATTGGCGCCGGGATGTTGATTGAAATTATAGTGATGTACCCCATTCAAGGAAGGAGGTACAGAGAAGGAATTGACAATTTGCTGGTGTTGCTCATTGGAGGTATTCCAATTGCCATGCCAACGGTCTTGTCTGTCACCATGGCTATTGGGTCCCACCGCCTGTCTGAGCAAGGTGCCATCACCAAGAGGATGACAGCCATTGAGGAAATGGCTGGCATGGATGTCCTCTGCAGTGACAAAACAGGAACCCTTACACTTAACAAGCTCACAGTCGACAAAAGTTTGCTCGAGGTTTTCCCTGCGAACATGGATAAGGATACTGTTATTTTGCACGCCGCCAGGGCTTCCAGAATTGAGAACCAAGATGCAATTGATACTTCAATTGTTAACATGCTTGCTGATCCCAAGGAGGTATATATATACATATGAAATTGTTTGATAATTCGAAATCAAGAATCTCACAATAGTATCTTGATATGTTTTGTGTGTGTTTTGTTATAGGCAAGAGCAGGAATTACAGAGGTGCATTTCTTGCCCTTCAACCCTGTGGAGAAGCGCACTGCCATCACTTATTATGATGCTTCTGGAAACTGGCATCGATCCAGCAAGGGTGCTCCCGAGGAGGTAATGCCAAACCCAAAACTATCCATAATCATACTTTTTTTTTGTGGGGTAGATAAACTTTTCTTAATTTTGAATTAGATCCTTACACTTTGTGGGCTACAAGGGGAGACGCTGAAGAAGGCTCATGTGATCATTGACAATTTTGCAAATCGTGGTCTCCGTTCTCTTGGTGTTGCATACCAGGTAACTAAGTTACTAGAATTATCATGATTCTCGGTGCAAGAAAAAAATGTAGTCTAACTTGGTGGTAAATGTGTTTCAGACTGTGTCAGAGAAAACAAAAGAGAGTGGTGGTGAGCCATGGGAGTTTCTTGGTTTATTGCCTTTGTTTGACCCTCCAAGGCATGACAGTGCAGAGACCATTAGAAAAGCCCTTGAGCTCGGTGTGAACGTGAAGATGATCACCGGTGACCAGTTGGCTATTGGTAAGGAGACTGGCCGTAGGCTTGGCATGGGAACCAACATGTATCCATCTTCTTCCCTTCTCGGCCAGTGCAAGGACGAGTCCATTGCTGGAATCCCCATTGAAGAACTAATCGAGAAGGCTGATGGCTTTGCCGGAGTCTTCCCAGGTAAAAACTAGCAAAATTACACTACTATGACTTTGATCCCAAAAACTAAGGAGTCCACCAGACCTCCTAACTGAATGTTTTATTTTTATAGAGCATAAATATGAGATAGTGAAGAAATTGCAAGAGAGGAAGCACATTGTTGGTATGACTGGAGATGGTGTGAATGATGCACCGGCACTTAAGAAGGCAGACATTGGGATTGCTGTTGACGATGCAACTGATGCTGCCAGGAGTGCATCGGACATTGTTTTGACCGAGCCAGGGCTTAGTGTGATTGTGAGTGCTGTTCTAACAAGCAGAGCTATCTTCCAGAGGATGAAGAACTACACAATTTATGCTGTTTCCATCACCATTCGTATTGTGTTGGGATTCATGCTCATTGCCCTCATCTGGAAGTTCGACTTCTCACCTTTCATGGTTTTGATCATCGCTGTCCTCAATGACGGAACCATCATGACCATCTCCAAGGACAGAGTGAAGCCCTCTCCAGTACCCGACTCATGGAAGCTCAACGAAATCTTCGCCACTGGAGTTGTCCTCGGAACTTACATGGCAATCATGACCGTCGTTTTCTTCTCCCTTGCAGCTGATACTGACTTTTTCACTGTGAGTGCACAACCATTACATTTTAATAAACTAACTAATATAATACAATCAATCATCACTAATATATTGTTTATTGTTTATAGGATACCTTTGGTGTTAAATCTATCAGGGATAGCCCTGATGAGCTCACTGCTGCTCTTTACCTTCAAGTGAGTGTCATCAGTCAAGCTCTCATCTTCGTCACACGATCAAGAAGCTGGTCATTCGTTGAACGCCCTGGTTTCTTGCTCGTTGCAGCTTTCTTCGCAGCTCAATTGGTATACACAAAAAAAATCCATTATCATCCTTGCATTGCTCTTGTTAATTTTTCTTGTCTTATATGGTTTGTGGGATTTCAGGTGGCTACCGCAATTGCTGTATATGCAGACTGGGAGTTTGCTAGAATTCAAGGCATTGGATGGGGATGGGCCGGAGTCATCTGGCTCTACACACTCGTCACTTACATCCCTCTCGACATTCTCAAGTTCCTCATTCGTTTCGCATTGAGTGGCAAGGCTTGGGACAACGTCATCCAGAATAAGGTTCGACACACTTATTTAACACAAATCTCAATCTTTCAAGCATATTTTTTAAGTAACTAATTCAAAATGCATTTTGTGGATGAAACTAGACTGCTTTCACTCCGAAGAAGGATTATGGAAAAGGCGAGAGGGAAGCACAGTGGGCCGTGGCTCAACGCACTCTTCACGGACTCCCCACCCCCCATGTCGAGGACAAACACAACTCAGAGTTATCTGAAATCGCAGAGCAAGCCAAAAGAAGAGCCGAAGTTTCAAGGTGATCGATCATCATTCATCACTTTCAAAAGTTGTAAATATATACTGTAAAAACACTAATGTTAATATAAATTGTAAAAAGATTTGATAGTATAATATATAGTTGTTCATCATATACTACATTCTACGCCTTGTATATCTATATTCATACGAGAAAACTTGTACAGGTTGAGGGAGCTCCACACTCTTAAGGGACACGTGGAATCTGTGGTGAAGCTAAAGGGATTAGACATTGATACCATCAACCAAAACTACACAGTCTAAGAGTAAAAATATTCACTCAATGGGAGAAAGAATTAATCATGATATCGACTGAAGACAATGGGAGCAACAACAAAAAAAAGAAAGATATATAGACCAACTTTTTTGTTTCAATTATATTTGATGAAAAACAATTGTGGAATAAAGATATATCTTTTTTTTGGAAACTTCATCTATATATTCTCTTCTTACAACTTACAACTACCTTTTGGCTCTTAAATAAAGATTAAAATCAATTATATATCATTCTATATTCTATTAAAAGTCAAGAATTGGATATTAAAATAGACATCCTAATTTTATAAAATCCTACCCTTATCGTTAAAAAGATTTTGTTCAATTGTTTGAAGCAAACATTTTCATCAAGAATCTCGAAAAAAAAAAAACTAGTTCACTTATCACAATAAAACATTATTACAATATAAAAATTCGTTTGTTCGATTATGGTGACTGAACAACATGAACACTATTGTTTTCAGTTTTCACCATATAATTCATTTTGTATTACACATTTTAAAAAGTACAATTTTAAAGAAGAAAACCACACTGTTAAGTTAAATACACTCTTACCCACTACCTATAAATATACAGTAAATGTCTTTATCATGTGTCCTAAGAACCATAATATTAAAAAAAAAAAAAAACGTAATTTTCATGATATGATATGAAATTAATTATGTGATGACTAATGAACTACATCACTACATATGTTTTTGTATTGATTTAATTATCCAGATAGATAAGGACTAGTGATGGGGCCTATATATGTATATTATGGTTATCTACTCTTTAGGTTTTAGAACGTCACATCACATCACATGAACTTTCATCAGCGTTAAGTATACATATCAATCAAGAATCGCAGATTATTACTAATTAATGACTGGACGGTTAACCTTCTCATTTTTTATTTTTTTTTTTTTTTTTTTTTTTTTTTTTTTATGGGAGTTAAATACCCATCCCTTTGTTTTCTCAAAACATGACTCGAAACCAGAATCTAAGGCCTAGATAATGGTGCTCTAACCACTTGAGCTATCCCACTTTGTCGTTAACCTTCTCACTTATTAGGACAAGATTTCGATCATATACGATAATGAGACAGTATATATAATGAAGATTTTGTTGAGTAGGAAAGAAGATTCCAATTTTCAATCCACTGATGATTGACTTGCATGTTTGACCTACTTTATCTTATTAAAAAAAAAAAAAAACCAATATTAAGACGGATAATAAATTATTTACCGGCTAGATGCAGCATTCTTTTACTAAGAAGTATCCATGTATGTATATTTGGAAGATATGTTATTATCGAAAATATAGATTATTAAACAAATAATTAAGCCCTAAAATTATCTCTTTCATATATAAGATCTATATTAAAATTGTTTGAACCCTACAAAAAATTGTATGCATGGGAATATCATGCATGATATGTTGTATTATTAGAAAATATAAATTACTTTTTTAACTCTCTTCATCTAAGTATTGTATGTATAATTCATTTTTATGAATTTAATTTTGTTTAATTATTTATGTATAATGTAGATGTTTAAGTTAAAAAGTGATTAACATATTAATGTATTGGAAAAATAATTTTTAGTTTATACGGAGGGAATATTTTGGTTCAATTTACTTTTTATTTGTTTGTAATTGTTTATCTTTATTAATGCTATGTTTTCCTGCTTTCGAAAAAAAATATACTAGAATATTCAATTACAAATGGATTTGTTTCAATTATGCTTAATTAATTGTGAATTATGCATAGTCTCAGGGAATTGTTCCATTGTTAATTACGTGGGTAATTAATTGACATTTTCGACCGAATAATAGATGTTTTAGTACTGGACGACACTACTTAAAACAAAACTGAGACTGTCACTCGACTGTTCTTATTAATTTCCATTTCCATATCCTCTTTGAAGAATTGGAAAGTTCACAAATTTCCAACCGATTCCCTCTGCTACAATTCATCAGTCCTCCGCCATGGCCACGGTTGCGAGTCTGGCGACTGAAAGCTCGCCACTCGCTTATGTCGGAGTTGTGGAAGAAATCACAAGAATTTATAGGTCGTTGCCGCCGCGGCCTTCTATTGAAGAAGTTGAAGCGGCGGTTTCCGTACTCCACGCTGTAGAAACCGAAGAAAAACTTCAAATTGAGGAGATCTCGAAGGAGCTTCCGCCACAAGACGTGCCACCGCAGCTATTCTCCGTGCTGCAAGAAGTGAAGAAATCCATGGTCGCGTTCAAAAGTCACGAGCAGCGGAAAGAGGCGGCGCAATTGGTTGAACTCGACCGGATTTTTCAGGTGTTTGATGGATTAATTCAGAAGGCTTCGTCTCTGGTTTCTGGGGATCACGTTTTAGGGGAAGTGCCTGATCACGCTGGTTTTGATGGAGAAGGTGAAATAAAGCTTGTTATTAGTGAGGAAGAGAGTGCAGAATATACCGAAGGAGAAGATTCTTTGAGCGACGATGATTTGAAGAATTTTTATCCAATAATTACTTCAAAACCTATTGCTTCATCTTCAGGTTTGCTATTAATTCTAGCTTTTATGGAAAGCCCTTATTTAATGTGGTGAAATCTCAGTAATTCTCTGAAAACTGAAGGATATATGATGTTTTCTAGTACAGACAGAATTTCATCCCCAATTTTTGCAATAAGTTAATCTGACTGTGTTTTGAATTGTTGCTTCATGTGTGAACTATGGCTGAAACGAAATATTGTGATTTGAGAAGTCATGAGCCTGATAGATGGATGAAAGACAAGGATTTTCTAATTTACTACTGTAGTACTTATTTATGGAATCTAAATTTGCAATTATTGAGAATATGATCCTTGAAGGGATCTCTTGGATAATGAATGTGTATGTTACAGAACTATTACTATGTTCATGTTCTGGTCAACTTTAATTAATTGTATTAGCCATATCATGATGCATCAGATGCTAGTTTTATAATATTGTTGGTAGACCAACTGAGTGAATTCGCCTAGATAATATTGGTGTTTAACATAGGTGAAAAACTTTGACTAGTATTATTGATAATATCGTGCCTAATTCGTTGGAGAGATACTCTTGTGAGACCTTCTCACTTGAGAGTCAAAACTAATCAGTTAGTTAGAAAGATTTGTCTCACAGCTCGTTCTAACATTACACTGTCCACACGAAAAATTTGTCTCTGTGACTTTTTTATCTTGATCTTGGTTTTTCAGCAAATAATTTTGAGAAAATACACATTTGAAAGTGTGATTCTACATGTACCAAGATCTTAGAGCTGGATTATGTAGAGCGGTTTCAACATTATATTAGGAGTATAATGCAGATGAAAAATGAATCTGTATTCTGAAATATACTTTTGAGCTAAAGTGATGCCTTCAATCTGATGAACTTTAAATACATTTCTGACTATTTGTATAGAACATAGGTTAATGACAGTCAAATTAGTGGTTTAATTGTGTTTTGAATGCATTCCTAGGGGAAGGAGAAGCAGGAAAATTGAATCTGATGCAAGTTGCTGCAATAATTGAAAATTTGGCCAAAACTGGTGCAAGGGTTCTAGATCTTCGAGGCAAACTTATGGACAAGATCGAGTGGCTTCCTTTATCTCTGGGAAAGCTATCAGATCTCTCAGAGTTGTATTTATCTGAAAACAAGATCATGGCTATTCCAACTTCCATAGGCAACCTCAAGACGTTAGGGAAGCTCGATATCCATGCCAACCAGCTTATAAACCTTCCAGGTTCATTTGGTGAACTGCATAACTTAACTGACCTGGATCTTTCTGCAAACTTGTTGAAATCACTGCCAGAGTCTTTTGGGAACTTGAAACTTCTGATTAATCTTGATCTAAGCTCAAACCGGTTCTTGAAATTACCTAATACAGTTGGGAATCTATGTTCTTTACAGAGACTGAATCTGGAAACAAATGATCTAGAAGAACTTCCTTACACAATTGGATCATGCTCGTCCCTTTTAGAATTGAGATTGGATTTCAATCAGATCAAAGCTCTTCCAGAAGCGATTGGGAAGCTTGAACGGTTAGAGATTCTTACTTTGCATTATAACAGGGTCAGAAGATTGCCATCAACAATGGGCAATCTGTCCTGTTTGAGGGAGCTCGATGTTAGCTTCAATGAACTTGAGAGCATACCAGAAACACTCTGCTCTGAAGTTAACCTGGAAAAACTGAACGTTGGGAAGAATTTTGCTGACTTAAGAATGCTCCCTGAATCGATTGGAAATCTTGAAAAGCTGGAAGATCTTGACATCAGTGATAATCAAATAAAAGCCTTGCCTGATTCCTTCAGATTCCTTTCGAGGTTGAGAAACTTTCGTGCTGACCAAACGCCTTTAGAAATTCCACCAAGGGAAATTACGAAATTGGGCGCGCAGGTACGTCACTGATACTGGATCAGTTCAACTTTAGCTATACATAACATTACTGAAGACTAACTTGCATGATTTTTCTTTTATTTGTCAGGCCGTTGTACAATACATGGCTGATTATGCTACTCAGATGGATAAGAAGTCCGAACAGACAAAGAAGAAAAGAGGGTTCTGCTCTTACATATGCCCACTGCTCTGTTTTGGCATTGGGGACGCATAGTTTTTAAACAAGTAAGACTTTGAACCAAATAAAGTTATGTTCCCTATATGTAGATATGTTTGAGTTTTAGGGGGGTGATTGATTTTCCTCTGTGAAGATGATAGTCGTGTATATTTCGGCATCTTCCAATATTGTATAATTGTGTGAATAACTCGAAAAAAACTTTGCTCTTTGGTTGTATTTTGTACATAAGTGTGAAAAGAATAATGAATGTGAGCATTTACTTTTATATTTTTCCATTTATTTATAGCAAAAACGTCCGTTTATCCCAATAACTACAAATTTGAGTTTTTCAACTATTTCACTTCATAGCATGTACGGCTAATTGCTCCAAAATCTGAAAAGTTGTGGATTATAATGAATTTTTATACTCCAATTGTTGAATTTTCTTGGAGTAGCTACATCTTACCATTTTATAATTGGATTTTCCTCATTTCCTTCTTTACCTTGACACTTGGGTAATGTAGCCATTATATAGTGTTCTACGAAATTAGTAAATTAACACTTTTTAAAACTTTTTCCTTCATGCCATGCATCTTAATTTAAAACTATGATAACAAATAAATCATTGGAAACGTGTTGTATTCAGTCTTTTTGGTTCAGAGTCTTTCTATTTTGAAACTTGATCTTCAGATTATTGTTCTTTTATTGGAACGAGATTGAATGAAAATGGAAGCTTGTAGCGTAAGGGAGTGAGTATAATTTACACTTAATAGTAAGTACAGGCGCCTCTACCAAAGATGATTGGCAAAGGATAATTTTGTCCATACTGATGCAACAACTGAAGCATATAAAAAAAAGATAAATATGAAAAACACACACTATTCGTTGATTCTATGAATACCCGAAAAAGTGACAAAACTCATATACGTTTTCACATAGAATACCGTAAAAGAGATACTGAGATAGACTCTCGTTTTTTCATTAATCAATTCAACTCCCCTTTTACAATGAAAAACACTCCCTATTAATAGTAGGGTAAACCTCAAGAAATCATAATTTAAGCCCAACACTATCGTGGGCTTATAGTACTGAAATAGAAAATACTATAACAATTATACTCCCTCCGTTCCATTTAGATAGGCTTGTTTGACTTTTCACAAAAATTAAGAAATTGTATTGGGAAGGTACATTAGACAAGTAAAATTTCTATTATAACCTTATTTAATGAATGTTATACTTTCAAATGTAGTTAATGCATAGAGTTATATTAGTAAATGACTTAGAAAATATTACTCTATATGGAAATAAGCCTATTTAAATGGGACATCCATAAAAGGAAAACAACCCTATCTAATTGGGACGAAGGGAGTAATTAAAATACTAATTCAATCAAGCTCTCAATTTTCAATCATTCCTTTCCGGGTAAATTTCTAATAGAGTCATTTCACTCCTAGTTTTATCTAATAGAACCTAGAGCTTTTTTTTTTCTAATTGATTCAAATTGAAATTTCTAAGACACTTATACCCTTTTATTTATTTGAATAAATTCGAAATAATTAATTCAAATAATTAAGTCAATTAAATCTTCTAATCAGCTATTAACAGAGCATCTCGAAAACAGCAAGATTTAAGCAACTTTCAAAATTTTAAAAATTTCCTAAAAAGTAGATATCCCCATTATTTCGTTTCATTTGGTTCAGTTTTGAGATTTTGGCATATGAAAGATTAACACAACATAAATGAAAAAAACATACGGTTATGCAACAATAAGTGAATATGATAATGCGTATTATAGTGCATATTACAGAATCTATGGTATTATAGTGCATATAGACAATGTTCCATGCATTTGTGTATGAATATGTATATGCATATTGAAGTGCAACCTGATAATATGTATATTGAAGTGCATATGAATTGAGAAAATTCTCTTAACTTTTCCAAAACAAGCAATGACGTTCCATCTTTTCCAACGACAGCAGCGACGGCGTATTTCATTTCCGCCACCCGCCGCCTAATCTCTTTCCCTGTCTTCGACTCCATCAATTCTCATCGCGAGCAACTACTACAGTAAATCACCAAAACAAAGCATCGCCTAACAAATCCACAAACCCGCCTCAACGACTTGGAACAACGAAAATCAAATCGCCAAAGCAGAGAATTGATCGACGAAACAAGCAATCCAGTGCAATTTCTTATTCTGGTTTCAATGCATAATCGAGTATGAGAAATTGAAAATCCAATTTGGGAAATTTCTTATTCTGGTTTCATTGCATATCCGAAACTCAGAAATTGAATTTGAAGATGGAATTTGAATTTTTTTTATTATTTTGATTTCAGTGAATAACAAAGAATCTGAGATTTTAATTTTCGAATTTGGAAAGTGAGTGATGGTAACATAACCTAAATTCTAGGAATTGACTGGTTGCACATTTTATGAAATTTTAAAAATTCGAGTTAGTTTTAAATCACAAAATTAATTTAAATAATTAGATTAAGGGTAGTACGAGTTTTTTTAACTTTCATTTGACTCTATTAGAAAATTATTAAACTTATTGTTTCTATTTACTTAAGGGTAAGAGGTGGTAATAGTAAATGTATTAGGGAATAATCTTTTCATTTAATTTAAAAATTATCTACTGAGTTTCCATAAAGTCCATTGCCACGTCGTCTGCATCACATACTCCAACCAAATTCATTTGCGTCAATTAAGTAGAAAGTTTAGGGTTATGTTTGCAATTTGCAAAGTCTTTAATTGGTCGGGTAACGAAAGTAGTGTTCTATGTCAGTCTAGACTAGCTAGGTAGCTACTTAATTCACTACAAAAAAAACGCGTTTTAGAGACGGATTTACCGACAGAATATCTGTCGCCCGCCGAGGTTACCGACGGAATTACCGACGAAAAGGTGTCCGTCTCCTTTGTCGGCGTCGACATTTTTTGCCGACGAATTTTTGAATTCCGTCGGTAATACCGACGGAAATACCGACGGAATATTTCAGTCATTATTTCCGACGGAATATTTCAGTAATCCGGATAACCCGTTTAACAACCCGGGTCACATTCCGTCGGTAATTCTGACGGAATTCCGTCGGAAATAAATTAATTAAAATAATTATAAAAGAAATTAAATTCCGTCGGTATTTCCGACGGATATTCCGTCGAAAATAAATAAATTAAAATAATTATAAAAGAAATTAAATTTCGTCGGTATTTCCGACGGATATTCCGTCGTCACCTCCGTCGGCAATGCCGTCGGAAAATCCGTCGGAAATGCCGTCGGATAATAATACCGACAGAATCCCGACTGAATTAATTTTCAATAAATTAATTTCGCAAATTCATATAGTGACGGAATACCGACGGCATATCCGTCGGCTTTTTACCGACGGATTATCCGTCACTAAAACAAAATAGTAATAAAAAAAATATGGGTGGGACTGGGGAGACCCCTGCCCGACCCGACACTGCCCTGACCCGCACTGTAGCATTTTGTAATAAATTGGTCAAGTAAAATTTTACTTTCCAAGTAATATAAGTAATATTACTACTTCTATACTACAAGAAATCCTAATCTCTAACTAGGTATTTCCATGATAAAACATTTGAATTGATCACAAACATGCTAAATCGAGCTGTGTTTAGAAAAATCTGACAACTATTCATGAAAATGAAACAATGTTAAAGATAAGCAGAGTATCCAACTTTTCTTAACATGGCTGAAAGCACAAATAATCGCACATTACACCACATAATTGCTAAAATCGGATGCAATTACTGTATAACCTCATGAAATCGTGTATAAATCAATCGTCCGTTTATTCATATGCAGGAATGAAAAAGCCGTAATTTACAAAATCAATTTCTACAAAGCAACCAATCAAACATGACGGAATAAATCAAGGTAAACTATACTCGCTATACCTTGCGATCGACGAATTCGAGAACATCAACAGGTACACCTTGATATTTTTGATAAACGGGGCCGACGACGGTTTTAACGGTGCCCTCGACGGTGTTAACGCTGGGCTTCAAAGGGCCGGAGTTTTCCTTGGCGTAACCGTAGAGCTTGGCAGCGAACATCAAGGCATGGAGGGTAGCGACCTGGACGAATTCCAAGTACTTGAGACTCTGCTCCTCGCTCTCCATCTTCACAAAATTCAAAAAATCAATCGAAACGAATGCAAAATTGAACAGAAAATTATGAAAGGAAGTTAATATGAGGACGAATTCATACGGGGAGGGATTGTTGAAGGGTAGAGTCTGCTGCTGCTCCGGCCATTGTTAGCTGCTTTTCTCTCTGTTCTCGATGGGAAAACGAAAATGTGAATGAGAAGATGAAAGGCACGAATGGAAACGAAATGGGGGAGCTATATTTGTAGTTGCGATTTGTGTGAAAATGAAATCTCCGTCTCGGCGGCCATGGTGGTAATGAGGAATGGGAAGATGATGAAGGAACGGAGAAGATGGGAAGATGATGAAGGAAGAAGTGAAAGAAACCCTAGGTTGAGGTTTTTATATAAGCCCCAATATTCCGTCGGCATATATAAATACCGACGGATATTCCGTCGGTATTTATCACGTTGGGAAATCCGACGGCGGCATATATAAATACCGACGGAATATCCGTCGGTATTTATCAAATTACAAATTGTTGCCCGCCCCATTTACCGACTGAATATCCGTCATTCAATTTTTTCTAGTAGACATACTAAATTACCAAAATATTTTTTTAAAAAAATCACAAAATTCATTTCTTCCACATATATTAATAAATATATTGGTTGTGACCTATATTTATAGTAAATTTAATTTTTATAATTTGTACCTAAATGATAAATAATTAATTAACTTTTATAAAATAAGAAATAAATACATTACATTAATTGAATTAATTTTCGTCTTCATCCTTATCCTCCTCCTCCTCATCATCATCTTCCTCATCCTCCTCCTCATCCTCATCTTCTTCATTCTCCTCTTCATCCTCATCTTCATTCTCCTCTTCATCCTCTTCTTCATCCCCCTCCTCTTCACCTTCAATTTCGATTAATTGGGGATTTGCAGCCGTCAAGGGTACAGAAAGATTGAAATCTCCCGTAAAGACTTCAGTTGGAGTCTCTATTTGTTCTGTTTGAAATGGAGATTCATCTTCAGTATTTTTGTCCTTTTTAGGGACTTCTACCATTGACCTTGCCTTTACTTTGCAAACAGCGTGTCATTCATAACCACGTGAAGCTCCCGGATATGTGCAGTAGTATACTTGAGATACTTGATGGGCAAATACAAATGGATCATCCCCAACATACGTCCTTTTCGAACTAACATCAACGAGCTTGTACTCCGGGTGAATTCTTGTTCCTAGATGGCCTGAATCAAACCAATGACACTTGAACAACACTACAGTCTTTGCTGGATATCCTGGATATTCTACTTCGACGACTTCCCGTAACACCCCAAAGTAATCACTTGCATTTGCATTGTAATTCGCACTGCTAACGCAGACGCCACTGTTGGTAGTTGCCTTTGTCGATGCATACCCAGACGTATGAAATCTGTAGCCCTTCACAATATAACCGTTGTAAGTCTTTACACGACGTAGTGGTCCCTTGCTGAGATCTCGTAAGAATCGACTGTCAAGAGCGTTATCCCGTCCCTATACGGCTCAATTTAAAATTAATTAAAATAAATATTAATTTATTTACGTAAAATATAATTAAATGGTACTCACATAACGTTCGAACCATCGGGAAAATTCACGTTGAATACGAGCATCTATATATGCATCTGAGATGTTTGGTTCTGCTCGTCGTAGTTCTTGAGTGTACATCCTAATTCACAACATTCAAAAACTTGGTTAATATTAAATGACATAAATGAAGTGGTATTTAAATAGACGATTTATATATGAAATACTTACTCAATATATGGCTGAACTTCATCACAATTCAATAACACATACGTTTGTGTTATTTCCGCCTCCGAGTTCGTCTCCCAATATCGTTCAGTGGGTTTTCCTATTGGCCGTCCCTTAGACTTGAATATGGAGAGCATTCCATCGACCTCTTCACTGATATTGTCAGCGGATGTACCACCGAAGTTACGTGGAGCACTTCTTAACTTTGTGTTGACGTGGTCTTCAAAGTAATAAGAACAAAACATGTCAACCTCTTCATTCAAATATGCATTCACAATCGATGCTTCAACGTTTGCCTTTTGTTTAGCATTGCGTTTCAAGTTGTGGAGATACCTAATACACACACACACACACACACACACACACATATATATATATATATATATATATATATATATAAAACTTATAAGAATGCATGTGTAATTGTAATGAAATAAAATAAGTAAGATTTTACCTTTCAAATGGGTACATCCACCTATATTGCACCGGACCACAAATTCTCGCTTCATACGCTAAGTGAACGGGTAAGTGTTCCATCGAGTTAAAGAAGCTAGGTGGAAAAATTTGTTCCAACTTACACAAAATCACTGGAATGTCTTCATCTAAACGAATCATATCATCGATCTTGATCGTTGTAGCCGTTAAATCTCTAAAAAAGAGACTTAATTCAGTGATAGCCCTCTACACATTGTGAGGAAGAAGTTCTCGGAACGCAATCGGTATCAAGCGTTGCATAAATACATGACAATCATGACTCTTCATCCTTGTAACCTTACCCGTTGTTGTGTCTATGCATCGACTCAAGTTCGACACGTAGCCGTCCGGAAAGTTCAACTCCTTTATCCACCTACACAATCTTTGTTTTTGTGGCTTATCCAGTGTGTAGCTAGCCTTTGGAAATTTACCTGTACGCTCATCCTTTTTCAACTCTGGACGGCGATAAAGAGTGTCCAAATCCTCCCGAGACTTTGGAGTGTCTTTCGTCTTGCCTTCGGTGTTCATGATTGTGTGGAACACATTGTCAAACACATTCTTTTCAATGTGCATCACATCCAAATTGTGTCGTATCAATAGTGAACTCCAGTATGGTAAGTCCCAAAAAATACTCCTTTTGTTCCAACCACCCTCAATTCCTCTGTTGTGTTCCGCTGCATTTTTCTCAGTAATTTTTTTCAACCCCGTCCACTAAATCTCATATAACAACCTACGTCCTGTACGGAGAGTAAATTATAAGTGACACTAAAAGCAATAGATAAATATACGTTTAATACTCATTAAATAAATGTATAAAATACCATCTCGAAGTGGAGGTCGATTGTTTGTGACTGCTCTGTTCTTTACGAAGTTCTTCTTATTTCTTCGAAACGGGTGACCTTAAGGTAAGAACCTACGGTGATTATCGAACCATGAAACTTTTCTACTCACCGGGAGACTGAAAGCTTCAGAATTCTCCATACAATACGGACATGCTTTCTTTCCGGCCGTACTCCACCCGGACAACATACCATATGCAGGAAAGTCGCTAATGGTCCATAAAAGAGCAGCACGCATCGTGAAGTTCTGCTTTCTAAAAACATCGTACGTTTGAACTCCATTCTCCCATAAGAAGATCAAGTCTTTTATAAGAGGTTGGAGATAAACATCCAGTTTGTCCTTTGGATTCGTTGGTCCAGGCACCAATACAGTCAGAAACATTGTTTGAGGTTTCATGCACATCCACGGAGGAAGATTATACGGAGTCAGTATCACCGGCCACAAAGAATACTGCTTCCCATGCATCCCAAACGGTGCAAAACCATCAGTACACAAACCTAATCTCACATTCCTCGGTTCACAAGCAAAATCTGGAAACACGTTGTCAAGATGTTTCCAGGCCTCTGAGTCTGCCGGATGTCGCATCTCCCTCGACTCAGCCGAAGAGGAATCTGTAGCATGCCACGTCATGTGTTGTGCAGTGGCACTTGATTGATATAATCTCATCAAACGAGGAATGATAGGAAGGTAGTACATCTTCTTATATGGCACTTTCTTCTTTGTCTTCTTCGATTGACCAACAGGTCCCTTTCGACGTGCCTCTTTGTACCGGGGATGGCCACACATTCTACACATCTTCAGACTGATATCTTCGTCACCCCAATATAACATGCAACCCTTCACACAACAATCAATCTTCTCAACCGGCAAACCAACATTCTTCAACATTTGTTTGCTTTGATGAAACGTCGTAGGCACCTTATTATTTTGAGGACAAATTTCACTGCATAACTGTGTCACTTGCTCATATGCCCTGTTAGAAAGCTTGTTCTCGGTCTTAATGTTCATGAGTCGTGCATTAAATGACAACTGTGAGTGAGATTCACAACCCGGATATAAATCTTCTTCGACTAATTTGAGCATCTCATAAAACCGAAATGCCTCATTCGTCGGCTCCTCTTCCATTCTAGGAGTACAGTACATCCAACGACGGTCAGGCAAATCCATCTGCTAAACATTTAAGTGGAGCAACACATTACTAAACTAAACTTATAATAAATTCAAACAAAACTTATGATATATATAAAACATGTAATTACATTATATTGAATTTTATGTATAGAGTAAATTAAAAATGGTAGAAAATGTACCGTAATTTGATGTTTCTGAATACCCGAGCATGAGCATAAAAAATTAGGCAGTAGAAAGTTTTGGGGTAACATTTCCCGACGGAAATGCCGACGGACTTATCTTTCCATCGACATTTCACCCGCCCAAATTTCCGTCGGCAAAGATAAATGCCGACGGATAATCCGTCGGCATTTATCAAATGGTGAATTCCGACGGAAAGTTAATTCCGTCGGCATTTCACCCGCCCAATATTCCGTCGGCATAGATAAATACCGACGGATTATCCGTCGGTATTTATCAAATTGTGAATTCCGACGGAAAATATATTCCGTCGGCATTTGGCGGGGTTTTTTTTTTTTTAATTAATTCAATTTTTTGTATATATAGCACACACAAAGCTCACACACACCATATTCGATTTTTTCTATTTTGCAAAGAAATATCATGTCTTCTTCATCTTCTATTCGATTTCAGCAAGGCCTTGTTTGTTATTGTGGAAAGGCATGTCGTACATATGCTTCTAAACAACCTAGAAGTAAATGGAGGATATTTCATAATTGTCCTGACTCCCTAAGTGATGGTTGTGGTGGTGGATGTGGTTTCTTTGTATGGGCTGATACTCTAGAAAACTGTGGTGTTGACAAGAATCAAGGATCTAATCAAAGTGACCAAGAAACTGAAGACATGAAGAAAATGACTCAAGAGATGAAGAAATTGGTTATAGAGATCAAGAATTTGGCTGAAGAAATCAAGAATTTAATCAAAGTGAACAAAATCATTTTGATTGTGCTAGTTGTCATGGTTGCATCTACCACCTTCAAGTGGTTTGGTTAAATATATGTATAATGCACTCTATATGAGGCTATTTTGTACTAAAATGCACTGTTATTTGTACTCAATGAAACAAATGAATGCACCCCATTTTCATCTATACACCAAATGCATTATTCCACCAATAAACTACACAAATAAACTGCAATATATAGTTCATCATATAGTTCAACATAAAGATAAATATATAGATCAACATAAAGATAAATAAGTTCAACAGAAAAGTAAATAAGTTCAACAGAAAAGTAAATAAGTTCAACAGAAAAATAAATTAGTTCAACACAAAATTAAATTGTTCAACCAGGATAGTGAAAAAACTGATCAACCACATCGTCAGTACTCAAGTTGACGTCGTCATCGTCGGCCTGACTTGCAGCTTGACCTGCAGCTTGATCTGGAGCTGGACCTGGAGCTGGACCTGGAGCTGGACCTGGCGGTGCTTGCACCATTGTCTGTTGATAGATGGCCTCGATCTGCTCAGCAGACATCCCCAACGTCCGACCCGCGTTGGCACTCCAGAGGCGGAAGTAGTTCTCGAACTGTGCCATGACGTTCGGATCCGGGACGACAGTGGAGGATACGGACGCCTGCGATGCACTCCGGGCCGACCGACCACTTGGTGTCCTCACGGCGTTGCTCATCCCACCAAGGCCAAGGACCCTTCCCTTGGAGGTCGGGGCAACGTCAAGGTAACACTGGTCCACGTCAACAGCCGGAGGGGGACCGCTGCTTCCGGATTCAGCAGTAGTCGCCGCGGCTTGCGTCTCCTCCTCTTCAATCCTCTGTTGGACGCTCAACTACATAATTAAAAAATTAATACTAATTTAATTATCTATATATATAATTTAATTAATACATAAATTTAATTAAACTTACGTGGAGGTCAGTAGTGCGCCCGTAGGTGGACGTCAGTGTATCGGCATTAAACGGATGAATAAGACTCATCCGATCCAAGTGGGTGTGTGAACGTCCAGTCTCCCGCTCCTATTACGTATCAAATAAACATATACAAATTAATTTAGATAACTAATATAAAATAATTAACTATAATTATTTAATTTTTAAAATTAATGAAAACTTAGGATAGCAAGTGATTGCTCGAGGACGGACCGAGCTCCCCCCCGATGAACTGCCATCCCGCCTCCAACATCGGTTCTGCGGTTGGCCCGAGCTTTCTCACACTTCTCTTGGTAAGCCGGGTCCATCCACTTCTCAACCAACGACTCCCACAGGTCAACACCATCCTCCTCCCCCAGAACACGATTTTTGTCACGATCACGCCAGGCCGTTCTCCAGTCGTACATCATGTTCGTGTACCGAGTAGAACAAAAACCGTACCACTTCTGGTAAATAGCGTCGTCCGAGTAGATCGCCGTATCCCAACGGGCCTTTTTCTATACAAATATTCAACATATTTATCAAATAATATGTATAATTAGTTATTTAATAAACTTTAATTATTGTAATTATATACCTGGAACTCCTCGAAGTATTCATCCTTTTTAGTTTGCGGCACCGTCAACCAAGTGATAGCACCCTTAGAAATCTTGCACTTCTTAAAGGCTTGTGTGCAGATCCTGGACACCTCATTACCGGGCAACAACCTGTAAAATTATTAACAAATTTATAAACTAACACATTATAAATAAATAAATAAAGTTAATCGTTATTGAATACTGTTAAACATTAGAATTATTGACTTACGCTCCTGAAATGATTTCAACGCGTTGCCTTGTGTCTCGAACGGGATGCTGACGAGAAGAGGATCCTACGGCTGTTGACGAACCAGACGACATCGTAGTCGGCGGCGGCGACACTGCCACAGGAGGAGGAGGAGGAGCCATCACAGGTACTGATTCACCCCGAGACCTCCTTGAACGTGACCAAAATGACCTACGTGAACCAGAACCCTGATTCGGTACTTGTTCACTCATCTGTTTCAATCAATAAAAAATACATAATTTTACTAATTATCAATTTAATGAACATATTGCTAATTTAATGAACCAGGTGGTCTTCTTTCTTTCGTACTACTGAACTTTGTTCTGAATAGTCTAGATTCAGAGATTGCACATCTAAATCTCCGCTATTATCGAAATATGAATGAAGTGTATATATTTAATTGTGAAAGTGTAAGAGATATCTCTGAAAGACTATATAAACTTGGTCTTGAGGGAAGTATAGATTTGATTAAGCCTGGAACTTATACTATGTGTTTTGTAGGTCGAGTTGGATTAAATAGAAAAGGACAAGTATATGTTGAATATAGTTAATGGACCTCGTATAATATCGATAAAATCAAAGGTTTGATTAGTGCTTTAGTGTAGCAAAAGGAATGTAACTCGCTTAGCGCTTGTACTAAACTACGGCAATTCCATTGTGGCTAACCATTGTTTGTGTTATTTCTATACTTTTCTATAACTAAGCCTTTAATGTCATTTTTAATTGTATAAAATAACTCTTCTTTCCTTTATTTCATTTGAACTTTTCATAACTGTTTTATCTTTATTAGAATATGAATCAACTCTTTTTAGTGCTAACGGGTAAAAAGCCTGTTACTAGACGATTTTATCATACTTATGATGAATTATGCATTAATATGACCCGCCCATCCCCTTATACCTTTTCAGAAGTTTTACAATATGATATGAATCGTGGCATAGATTTCAAAATAAATTATTTTTATTTACCGTCTAACCATACTTTATCCAGATATATAGGTGATCATAAAATATGAGTTTCTTCTTATGCGCGGTGGAAACCTGTAGTACCAAACCGAAGGAAGCTTCCTTTTGTACCCTCTTTATTGGTCGTAAAATGCCATTACTACGTACACTTGATATAAAGCCTGGTCTTGCTGATATAACCCGGGAAACATCACGAATCCAAGTTTTCCGCTTAAACGATTCTATTCTATATTATTATATATATGATATTCGATTTGTTCTCTTTCTTTCCCTTCTAATAGGATTCACCATTTGGACTGAATTGGCACCAGAACCATTAATCCTTAAGCCTTTGGCTCTTGCATCAGAAAATCTTAAATATATCACTAATATTGTCATTGATACATATATTCATAAGATTTGTTCATCACATCCTGATTCTTCCCTTGCCGTGTGATTGTGGTTCACCGATCAATAACGAGACGAAGGTATTATTTCCGGAAATCATCGAAAAAAGCCGGGATTTGGCCACTCAAAAACACCTTTTCGTGAAAAGGCTTTAATTACGTTATTCCTTTCTAAGTTGCTCTTGAAAAGAGGTATTCCAGGCTATTTCATCAAAATAACCGGAGTTTGGACACGTAAAAAAAGAACGAATTCTTGATTGCAATGCAAGCCAAATAGAATAAGTTATCCGTGGATGTCTCCCATTAATAGATGGAATGCAGTGAGGGAGCACTTATTCTAACGTTGAACCAGCAGGAAGCTTCATCCGATCTCCCGAGCTAGACTTGTTACCTCGAAACGGTCGAAACATATGGCCAAAAGAAAGCGATTTAAGGCCTGTTCCACTTTCTTAGGCCTAAACATAGAGGGCGATCTCGCAACTAGCCCTTTTCCTTGCTGACATGGAGTTAGCCTTGACCGACCTTTCTGATTCTTCTTTTTTATAAGGTCGAAGTTCCATCCTTGAGTGGGAAAGCGGAATCAAAGGTATGCGGAATGGAGTTCTTTATTTGACTCATCCCCTACGAAATGAGCACTCCGAGAATCTATCTATTGATAAGAGAGACCTGGGACGATGTAGGTTATAAAGACAAATCGATTTCAATTTCCTGGCTACTAAAGAAGGACCACCCGGGAACAAAACAAGGAAGGATCCATGTACCATTTCTGAAGTCCAAGCAAAGCCATTTACCGCGCCTTTCCAAGAAAGCAAACCAACCCCAATGAATGATAGTTATGGTTTCATGGTGGGGCGAAGGATACAAATGAAGGAGGTTGGATTTTCACTGAGCGTAAGCGCTTACCTAGGTGCTTACCTTGATGAGGAGCCATAGCTTATATAGAAGAAAGCCAGCCCACTCTCCTATTGACGAAAGTACGACCACCTTTCCTAGGAGCTCCCCTGCCATGGATCACAAAGTTGCAACCACTGGACGAAAGTCCGTACTTGAATCTGCCGCAGGGTTCGAAAGCCCCGGTTCCAGGAAAGAAATTGTAACGCCAATACTAGCTCCAAAGCGGATCTATTCTGAAGAAGATAGCCAATCCTGGCGAGACTTCAAAAGAGATGGACTCTTAAATAGCGAATTATCGAGCGGCGCCTCTAAGGCCGGTTGAGATGAGATAAAAAACAAGGCTCAGATTCTTGGCTGGAAGATGAAGTTCAGATGAGCTCCCACCATAGGCAGGGAAAGCAGTGTGTGTAGCTCCTGCTGAGATAGTGGATAGGCGTCCAGGAGTGGACTTTGCAGATAGAGACCAAGGGAAGACCTTACGTTAGAGCACACGGGGCACGTCCTCATTTTTCTGGGACAACAGCTCACGTATATGCGAACGGATCCATTTCAGATCAAGGAGCCGACAACGGATCCTGTCTCCACGGCTGGTTTTATATATCCAAACAGCACGATAACAGATCCACATGTGTGTTACCATTACAGGGTCCTCAACTCACGTTTTTGTATACGGACATTGGCCTCCTAGAGTCTCTATATTTGAATTCATTCATGGCCCTTCCCTACTCTCGCTCTCAGCGGATGTACCCGAAATGGCACCCGTGAAAGCCCAGAGACATGCGGAGACCGGACAGGAAAGATGGAAAATCCATAAATATGTAACGAAACGTCTCCTCTCCTTTCTCCTTTCATGGAAGAATACCTCTAGTACGCGATCCCGAAAGGGGTGAAAGGTATGGTCCCGATCTTTGTCAGTAGTTCTAATGAGATTTCTCCTATTCATCAACAGAATCAAACTAGGGCGCCGCTTCCTGTGCCTCATCCCTGCACATCACTCCATCTCCTCATCACAATCCAGACCTTTCGTGTGCCTTGATAAATCCCATAGCAGTAGGTGCCTTGCCTCCGCATCGCCTTCCGTGTCGCCTTTCGCTTTTGTAGAAGGAAGGGTCTCCTACGGCCGATGTCCGAGCTTTATTCATCTACGGCGCCTCCTTCTTTGAGAGGAAGGGGTGAAATCCCATAGGACTGTCTAAAAGCGACAAAAAGGGCAGAAAAGGGATACAAAACGGAATCCACTGAGCTGGTCGGACCATGAGCCTAGAGCCAGCGGTGGAATCACCCAATTCCCTTTCACTTTAAGGGAGGGAATGGCTTCCATTTTGCATATCACTGTATTAAGTGAAGCAAAATAGACAAAACGGAAGGAATCGACGGATGCAGCAGCTGCTGCTGATAAGCCGGAAGTGCTACTCAATAGGCCGGAAATGTTCCTACCCAAAGGGGGGTACTATTTCCAACTTCGTCTCTTATGAGGGGAGCTGGTCCAGCCCCTTGTCAATCATCACAAAAAGAATATAACCTAGAGCCTCTCTAGCCTCTCTTTTGGCTACTTCTTTGTATTTTAGTACATACAAGATGTCAATAGCGTAAGAAATGACTTAGCTCCGAACATCTTAGTAACCTTAAGCTGCTACTAGCAATTCTTAAGCGAATGTAGCGAACTGAGGTTAGTGAGCGAGTGATATGTAGTGGTTGGCTAAGCTTTCTTTCCTTTCTTGATCTTTCATGCTTGAGGAAGCTTTCGATCACTTCTTGATTCACTATGCCCGGATCTGTCCTCTCTTTCTTTTCATACCTAGATTCATTGACTTGGTAGCAGCACGTAGCAAATGGAACGAACACACGTGGACGCATGCTACTATCTACGTACACACCTTATAGGGCATCCACACCATACAAGAAAGTACGGCCATTCGGTATTGATGAAAGATAAAGCTGGTATTCGGTACTAGGGAATTGACTTAGGCTTACAGGTTCACTTCAATGACAGAGTCAGGCAAAAAGGCGTTAGCTTCACTCTCTAGACTGCTTTACACTTCGTGCCTTGGTAGCCATTCCCTACCTTACCGCTCACTCGACCATCCGGCCTCGTTTCGCTTGCTTTCAGTTGATGGTAGGCGCATGCTATCGACAATTCCTTCTTTCAAAAAGAAATAGAAAAAACTATCTGTTGTTAAACAAAGAAATGTAAATTCACCCCTTGTCCACTCTATCGTTCCGAAGTTGACTTCGCCTCCAAGGGTTGCCCGGCTTTCGCGAACCCATTTCGGTGTTACACAGGAGTGCCCCTACCGTGGTGTGACCCACAGCAAAGGCCTTTATCTCACAGGCTAGAGCTCCTGGGTCCTAAAGGGTACTATGTGATCTTCCAATCGAGAGAGAGATTTCGGAAGCGATTTCACATTTCTACGAATCAGAAGTGTTAAGCATATAGCCTAACGAACATGACTGCATCCAAAGTGGCCGAGCCTCGTGAACCGGACATAGTACAATGCGTACTCACATTGAACATTTCTTCTCTTACGAGATTTTTTGAGTCACCATATTTTTCGAAATCTGTCCAATTTACCCGCTAACTCTGACCCCAAATAACAAGGTCTTGGACCTCATTCTTAATCAAAATGCTTCCTTATCCTGACGTTAATAATAAGTAGAAATCCACTCTCTGGTCGGCATGTGGATGCTCGATCTTGCCCTTCTATAAGCCTATCTTGGGTATGCAGGCGGGCTTCTTCCAATTTTTCTATCTCTAGGTTCTCCTCGTCCCTTAGATTATTAGGGCTCCACAAAGGATTGATCTTCAACCAAGGCGCCAGTAGTGTGGTTCGCTCGCCGGCATCGGCATCAAAGGCGCCCTTCATTTCGGCCGGTCTTCTTTCTTCCTTCTAGTCGAGGCTTTCAAAGAGCTGAGTCGTACCCAAACTCTATCGAGTCCGCAAGTAAACTACCTCGTTGAACTAGCTTTAGACTAGGCAATAGAGTGAAAAACTTAAGGAGAGATTGATCCCCGCTTGAATCACTGAGAACAAACTTTCTACAATCCTATAGTTATAGTAGCTTATCGTAGCTAACAGACGATCTTCACCAAATTGGGTCAGAATGTAGCCCGATCCGAACGCAATTAAATGTCTCAATACTGACTACCTACCCGTACCCGTACCGAAGCGACGAGACCTTGGGAAGGCATCACTTATGCTAGAAGGCTTTACCGTCCTCCTTACTAGGAGCCCTGATCTGTTTTGTGCTCGGCTTGATGCCATCTCAGATGTCCGCCTGCCTACCCAAGATAGGCTTATAGAAGGGGCCTAGCGTGCCAATGATTTGGCTACAACTACTGTTCTTTCCACTGCTCCTCCTTTTTTTGCTACCTTGCTGAAGTCTTACTGCTAATGTCCTAAGCCCCTAAGGCCTAAGCGGGGAAGGAGGAAGAATAGCGTTCTAGTGCCCTATTTGTCTAATATTTTAAATTCCCCCCATTCAATAATTCGTATTCGTAGCGTCCGATTCCATTCCTGACTAGCGGACAGAAAGAAAGCAAGAATTCCTCCTGCTCTACGATTAACTGTTCCGTTTAAGGGATTAAGGCAGTGAACTCGTTAGGACAGCCAGAAGGGCAGAGCTCTATGTTCTATTGAAAGCTGTCTCAAAAGAGCATCAAATCCTGAAAGCATGAAAGGTCCAATTCCATGTGTTGCGCATGATTAGGGATTAGACTTAGGGCAATCAGGTCCTTCCCTAAGTAAAGGAACTTTATTTCTCGCCGATTGTACGCCCTTTCAACTGATTTTGGACATGAAACTGAATGCACTCGGTAGGTTAAACCTGGGGCTGAGAAAGAGCTTGTGAGTGAGGAATGGGGCTCTCTATGAACAGAATCCGCAGCTATCTTGCTTTCATCTAGCTACTCCCAAACAAAGGAATTTTGCACTCTATACGGTATGGCTACAAAGCTAAGAAGTCGGAAGCAGTTCATCGCCTGTGGGAGCTTGTTCTTTCCCCAAGACACATTATCGGTCGTTCAAAACTCGATTTCATCTCCCGGTTCTCCTTTTTAAAATTGGATGGGTTCAACGCTTAACTCCGGACAATCAACGTAAACAAAGACCCAACCCGCCAGGGAGCGTTAAGCCTTTGGTGTACTTCAAAATAGAAAGAATTCGAATTGGACAGATAGAGCAGCCTATCTAGATATAGATAGGTAGATAGGCTCTGTATAATACTTTCTATTGACCTGTTAGAGAGACAATTCTTTATCTGGTTTGCTATCTATCCGCTCTGCTCTCCTCGAGGTTCGATACATGTCGAGCTAGGCCAGTTTGAGTTCTCTTGGCAGCTAGAGATCCAGTTGAAGTATTAAGCTAAGCGCTTCCAGCCAATATTCAAAGCCCATCCAATTCCATTTCTAGGCCTTCTCTTTTCATCTTTCCCCGGGGAAAGCCAGTTAAGATAGTTACCTATTTCCTTTGCTGTCGATGCAGGCGAGTTGGTTAAAGCCTATTCTCGTCTCGAATAAGAGATGGAGTACTAACATATAATCTTTCCTGTTTTATAACATATTTATTTTCTTTCAAGTACTATTACAAGCCCCTATAACCAGGGAGTTTGGGAGTTTAACTAGAACCTTAGATAGAATTAATTGTCCCTCCGGATATGGTTTCTCAGAAGTTGCTATCTCTAGCTATGCTTTTATGAGTGGATTTGAGAGTGCGGCATAGCGGGAAACTCCTGAATTTGAGGAAGGTGCTAACCTTATTATTATTTATAGTCCAAACGGGTTTATGGTCTTCTTACTTTATGTTTCGGAGTCATTTGATCCCTTTATCAAGTCCTAACTAGAAATATCTTAAGAGAAGACAAGAAATCGTTTGGATTCGAGGCGAAACCCTTCTCCGCCGTTACGGAGTTCTTCTGCTCTAATCTCCAAAATCGAAGGTCAGCTGACTGAGGAGTTAGTATTGATTCATGCAAAGATGCTCCTCTGAAGCTGGAGTAAGGAATTTTCCACCTCACCGCCCTGAAGTGGCTCTCTTGTTTTGCACGCCTACATAGAGAGACTCCAAAAAAAAAGTACCAACGCAACATCGAAAGAAAAAGCAATCCACTATATGCTTAACTCATTCCCCAGGAATCCCTGGGCACAGGGGGTAGGGGGTACGAGCTAATCTTTTACTAGAGGGAAAGAAAGCTGGGGAAAAGTATAGAGCGTGCGTGCTCAGCTCTCGCCCTCGTCCCATCCGCGAAGCTGAGGCGGGATAAAAGCGTAACTCCCCGGTGTCATAGATTCTCTTTCTATCTTCCTCCCCCGTGACGCTCCCAAAGCGATCGCTATCTTTTTCTTTCTTGCTTTCTTGTTGTCTTGAATTATTATAGAACGGCTTTATATCAGGTATAGTAGGATGAAGTGGTATGAAGCGTTAGTGGATATAGCAAGTGTGCCGGGGATGCGGCTCGGGCGTAGTAGGTCTGGACGCCTAGCATGAA